>CM077027.1:121793686-123046186 GCA_039090855.1 Macrothele yani | reverse complement strand
GTGAAGGACGAAAGGGGCATTGCTTTGGGCAACGGTTCGTTCAGAAAAGAGAAGACTTAGACTAACATTAGTCTCTCACATGCTCTTCCCGTAGCAGCACGTGCTTCGCGAGAGTTGTTTCAGTTGTGTGAGATATCAATGAATTAAAATCAGTGACATTATATCTTAAATTCGTGGATTTGTTGGATTCGAACAGTTTTGATAAATTTTGTGAAAGTTTTCCTGAACATCTACTGTCAGAACTTAAAGAAGCCATGCTCCAAATTTTGATACAGTTCGACACAAAAATGAACTGCAGGTGTTTTATTCCCTTGATGAATACGAAAAGAAATCAGTAAGAGACATTACTTGTTCCATGAAATTGAATAAATTGGATATTGTGTTAAGTGAGGTGTACAAATTGGCAGACCTAATATTAAAGTTTCCATCAAAAACTACAACTTCCGAAAGAAGTTTTTCTGCATTTTTTCAATCAAGATATATCTTAGAGACACACAAAGACATATACACTTGAGAAACTTGGCAGTTTTGTCAATAGAGAAAAGCATTCTTTTTAAATATGGAAAAGTACTCGGAAAGAACTTTTTATGAAAATGTAACACTCAAGTTCACACAAAAGCAAAGATGAATGGAGTTCATGTGCAAATAAAGTATTCAAAAGATAAAGTGTTAAAATCTTAATCCTCATAATTATTCGGTGTTATGTTAGCAATAGCATGTATCTAAAATTTAGAAAAATTACTTCTATTACTTAATAATTGAAAAATAAACTTCGCAGTTTAAAAAAAACAGTACGGGGGGAGGGGGAGGGGGTACGGGTGAGATAGCCCAAGTCTCGGACCCAAGATACGCCACTGGCTGTAGAAACAAGTGGACAGAGGCGGCCAGTTATAACGGAATTTTCGTTCCCCTCGTGATTGTGGAGGAATAGGAGATAAAACGAAATTATCCGTTTAACCTTTTCAATATAAACGTTTCGTCAAGATATCTTTACCGAAAACAGAATTGAAATTCTCCAATGTCCGGCGAAACGGCAGGGTTCCAAAGTTAATACAAAAATAGATTTTCCTCTGCTCAAATCTCGAACAGTAACTCCGAAAGAAACATACTACATAAAAGAAGGAATTTCTTATTAAATATGTACACGAATAAATGCAAAGCAATGCTGTGAGCCTGCAAAGGAATACCCATGGTTTCAGCAAGATACCTATAGCCTATAACCTTACATTTTGTCGACATTAAGATTCAAAGCCACATCTTCCTACTCCGGAGCAGTTGTTCTCCCAATTGAACTACGACGGCAAGCTTATCTCTGCTTTCTTTGTGTATTTGACTTACACGTCACAGGCGCGGTACAAGAATACTTGAATGCTTTATATCCTAATCGATGGATTGTTGTCCATGGGCCAATATAGTGTCTTCCTTGATCTCCATATGCCGTTTGATTATTATATGTGGGCCCATTTAAAACCGTTGTTTATTCGAACGAATTGTGTACAATAAGGAAGAATTTGTTCAGAACGAAACAGATTATGCTCCAAAACTATACATTAAGCCCTCAAAAATCGAGCTGTATCTGCAGAACAACGGCATCTGATTTAACGTAGCTGCAAAGCTTTCTCTTTTAAAGCATCATTTGGAACAAACGTTGAGAGTATCATTATGTCTGCCTGTCCGTCTGTGGACCCAATATCGCTGCAACTGTTTGTCACATTTAAATAAATATTTTTGCATTGGGAAGCTTGAAATCTGTGAACGATGATCCTTGCGTATTGGTCGTTTTCCGTTATATAACTTCGCCGCTAGAGGGCGTAACAGCAGATGCTATCGAATCCAAAATGTATTTTATTCCACATTTTTGGTTCTTATCCGATTTTAAAAATTACTTCTTTCATTCGGTACCATTTACAATAAAGACCGCTTAGATACAGTCCCTTTTTCAAATAACGCAGTTTATCCGCTACGGTGCAAGAATGTACACTGGTGTGCAAAAATTAAGGACGAAGAGGAGAAATTAGCATAACAGCGGAACGAGCAAGCAGAACGGACCGAAAGACCACTCAGGAGATAGACTGGGGTCCGGTACGGTAGGGCATGCGCATATATGTAGCATGACGTGAGGGGGGGGAAGGGGAGTGTCGGAAGTGTATAAAGCACACGGGCGGTGAACGCTCAGCAATTCGGTGAAAGCTATTGTACGGTGTACATCGGTTTGAACGACGTCGAGTTGCTGCCACCGTGTGATATGGCCAACAGGCAATCCAGTAGACGACATCTGGATGACTTTACCCGAGGTTGCGTCATTGGGAAGTTGGAAGAAGTTCGAAGTGTGACTAGTGTAGCCGAGGAGTTCGCGATGGCTCACAGCATCGTTTCACGAGCTTGGAGAGCATTTCAAACGAGAGGAACAGCTGTCCGAGAGTTTAGCAGTGGTCGTCCACGAGCAACCACGGCTGCGGACGACGGTATATTGTCCTACAGGCGAGAAGAGACAGACGGCAGACAGCGGGAGAAATCGCAAGACACATGCAACAGACAACTGGACATCCGTTATCGCGTTTTACCGTGGCCATGAGGCTGCACAAAGGTGGTCTATTTACACGATAACCAGTACGGTGTGTGCCATTAACGCCTGCTCATCGGAGACGGCGGTTTCTGTGGTGCCAGGAACACAAGAACTGGACACATCAGCAATGGGGTCGAGTTCTCTTTACGCATGAGAGCCGATTTAGTCTAACGAGCGATTCTGGACGTGTACACATCTGGAGAGCAGGGAACACGGAATCACATCTCCAACATCATCGAAAGGGACCGGTTTGGAGCTGGTGGAGTTCTCGTTTGGGGCGGTATCATGCTTGGTAGCTGTACTGACCTCCACATCTTCCAAGGAGGTTCAGTCGCTGGTGTCCGCTATTGTACTGAGGTTCTCCTGCCTCACGTGCGTCTGTTTAGAGGTGCTGTGGGTCCTGAGTTCCTCTTCATGGACGACAAAGCTACACCTCATCGTACAGTGGCTGTCGCAGAGCTGTTGGAGAGTGAAGATATTCAACGCATGGATTGACCCGTAAGGTCCCCGGACCTAAATCCAACCGAACTCGTGTGGGACCTTCTCGAGGGACGCTTGGCAGCACGTCACCAGCCGCCAGCAACGATTCCGCAGCTGCGATTGGCGCTACAAGAGGAATGGGCCGCGATTCCTCAACAGCTCATTGACAACCTCGTCCTCAGCATGGACAGACGTTGTAAATCCTGCAACGCAGTCAGAGGTGATCATATCCCCTACTAAAGACTGGATTTTTCTTGGCAGTCGCCTGTCACATGGACGTTTCTGTCTTCTGTCCAGTTGTGCTCGAAGCTACCTTTTCAATAAAGTGCCTTTGGATCCCTTGGATTCCTTGTTTGGACGATTTTGCTCACTTGTCCCATGTTCTTATATCTTGGGGATCTTTTAATATGATTTGAGCCGATGTAGAGCACTTCTGCACGACGTTACATTAGAAAAACCGTCTCGTCCTTCATTTTTGCACGCCAGTGTAAGACGAAGGTTTTCTTAGTTAACGCTCTATCTCCATTTTTCGTTATGGCGTATTAATGTTTTTGCAGTTCTTTATAAACTGTCTTAAACTTACCATGATTTATATCCTTATGCACAGGTGGCATCCTAGCTTTTACACACTTTGGCACAAACAAAACACGCACGCACAAAAATAAGCAACAGAAGATTACATCTTCGAGATAATTATTTTAGAACCATAACTTAAGATTTCTTTTAGAACAAAAACACTCGAAACGTTTCTCCACCGACGCCATAGAAACATCCAGTGGTCGTCCCAGAATTTCTTGCATCTATCATCCATGATAACACGTTCGCAAACGAACTGAACCGCCCCGCGGTGGCGCAGTGGTCTAAGCTATGGCCTCTGATCATTCGTTCGAATGGGGTCCTGATTCGAATCCCGCTGAGGCATGGATGTTGTGTTTGTATTACGGCACTCGCTCTCTCCTTTCCCTGGAACCAGTGACCCTAAATTAGGGATGGGCGACTGCTTATAGCCCATTGAGTTGCTTACGGTGGTCGTTAAACCTCCAATCAAACAAAACAAGAAAAAAGAAAACGGACGGACGCGTGCAGGTGGGAGACGACAAACTCAAGGACGCGACACCAATAAACTTCTCGGGCGTCCGCGCAAGTTTATGCCAAGTTCTTGAATGCACTTTTTAAATGCTGGATATGGAAGTGGCTTTGTCATCAGATCTGCAACGTTTTCTTCCGAGGCATAGTATTCCAATTCCAAAAAAACCTTGTTGAACAAGTCCCTAATTTAGGGTCACTGGCTCCAGGGAAAGGAGAGAGCAACATGTTTAATTCTTGTGTGCCCTTTATCAGATTGATTAAGTTTAATTACTTTTTGGTTTTCGTGTAATACTTTGATTGGTAACTACTGCTCTAAACCTAAATCTTTGAATAATTCCAACATCTATGTCAGTTCTTGTGTTAATTTTGCTAACGATACGTATTCCGCTTCAGTGGACGATAAAGCTATACAATTTTGCTTTTGTGACTTCCAATTTATAAAAATGTTTCCTAAGAAAAATAAATGACCAGAAATTCACTTTCTGTCTTGATTGTCTGCATCAGTATCAGGCATGCATCCAGGAATTTTGTTTAAGCGCGGGGGGGGGGGGTCCTAGTCGAGCAAAAACTAAGAATTATTTATATATGTATAGCAGACGTAGGTGGCAAGTTGTATTAACCATATGCTGTAGTAACCTCCCACGTGCATAATATACATTCTCCTACGGCACGTTTATCGGGAGTGGGAACCCGGAGATTATAGAGACACATTTTTCAGACTGATATCATAGAAATAAAATAATAAAATAGGGTTGCTACTAGGAATAAATGAGGAGACCAAATGCGAAATAAATAAAAATATGCTAAACTGCCAATTTAAATTTCACAGAAACTCGACTTGAAGATCATTCATAAACAACCCGTCCTATATCCATTCATTAATTTCAATAGACTACATAAAGAAGCTTAAGAAGTTCTTTACTGCCTTTATTTAATGTGTAGGTAGCCGTAGGCCCAAGCATGGGTTCAGTGTAGAGGCACGTGCGGAGGGAGCAAGTGTCCAAAGGCCTCTGCCCAGTTACAAATTTCTTTATCTCTTCCTCTAAAATAACTTTGTGGATAATTATTTTAAAAAAAATAAAAAAATTCCGCATCTTTTGTTGTTGTTGGGTGACCTTTGGGACGGACTCCGGACTCCCTCCTTGGATACGTGCCTGATCAGCATATTCTTTAATTATTGGAGGATGTTCTGCAGAAATATTAAGTGACCACTTTTTACTTTTTAGCAGCTGTCCAGTCTCTTTGCCTTGGAATTTGACACCTTCTACTCAGAATATGTACAGCCGTGAGATGTCTTGTGGTAGTACAGATATATAACAGGTCCGATAGCTTATCTGTATTTATGGTTGTCTGGTAATGCATCTTCTTCCCCTTCAAGCTTATAGTACCCAGTTTCCATGGGAGTGTTACTTTGCTTTGCTTCTTTTAATACAAAATTCCCAATGGGTTCTTAAACTTTGTTCAGTTGGCTTAAATGAAAACTTCCATCTTCTACAAAAATCTAGCGGAATATGCTTACCTTGGCATTCCTTTCTAGCGACGGGAACATTTCACGCACGTGTTTTCCGGTCTTTGTTGATGTTATTGTCCTAAAGTCCGTTGTATGCGATGACTGGCTTTACTTCTCACACTTTTCGCTGGGTATACTCATTGAATCTTTGCCTTAGGATTCAAACATCAATTTTTACCGTTCTTTATACTCGAAATTTTCGCCCATATCTTGGCATCTTCAGGAGCGTGGCGACTTTACCACCGATGTTCGTGGTTAACTTCGCGCTAATGGAGTCCGATACTCCTTGTTGCCATTCGTCGGAAATACTTTTCTGGATATATTTCGTTATCAAGCCCGGCTGGCGCCATCTATGTTTCGTTAAAAACACTTTTTTTTTAATTTTCTTCTCCTATCCTGGTTTTCTTATCTTTTTTTGCCGGTTTTTCTTTTGTTGTTGTTTTTCTTGTCTCTTATTAGTTCTTTCCACAGGCCCGATAATGTGCTAGGGTCGTTCTGGTTACAAAAATAAAGCAAGGGTATGTAACCAGAACGACCCTAGCACATTATCGGGCCTGTGGAAAGAACTAATAAGACAAGAAAAACAACAACAAAAGAAAAACCGGCAAAAAAAAAGATAAGAAAACCAGGATAGGAGAAAAAAATTAAAAAAAATACAAAAAAAAAGTGTTTTTAACGAAACATAGATGGCGCCAGCCGGGCTTGATAACGAAATATATCCAGGAAAGTATTTCCGACGAATGGCAACAAGGAGTATCGGACTCCATTAGCGCGAAGTTTACCACGAACATCGGTGGTAAAGTCGCCACGCTCCTGAAGATGCCCAGAGTATGGGCGAAAATTTCGAGGATAAAGAACGGTAAAAATTGATGTTTGAATCCTAAAGCAAAGATCCAATGAGTATACCCAGCGAAAAGTGTGAGAAGTAAAGCCAGTCATCGCATACAACGGACTTTAGGACAATAACATCAACAAAGACCGGAAAACACGTGCCTCAAATGTTCCCGTCGCTAGAAAGGAATGCCAAGGTAAGCATTATCCGCTAGATTATTGTACAAGTTACTTTGAAATATAGCACGTAAAAGAGAATAGTAGAATAATTAGAGCTATATAATAGTCAGAATTAGAACTACTAAGTAGAATTACTTCCATCTTCGTTTCTTTGTACTTCAATTCCTAAGTAGTGCTGCACTTGGCCTAAATTTGTCATTTCGTACCTTTTCTGCAATTCTTCCTCTACACTTCTTATTTGCGCAAGATTTTTAGCGCAGATCAAAATGCGGTCTATGTACAGAATTAAATACACAGGTCTTTCATTTTCTGTTTTGAAAAACAAACAAAAACCAGCATTGTTTTACTGAATCCAAGATTTTCCAGCGTTTGTTCTATTGATTGATTCTAAGCTTTTACTGCTTGTTTAAAACCATATATAGATTTATCCAATTTGCAAACTTTGTGTTCTTCGCCTTTCACTTCGAATCCTTCCAGTTGCATCATATAGTATACATCCTCATTTAATTTTGCATTCAAATATGCAGATTTAATGTCAATATGGTGTACGTGCATGTGTTTGTATGCAGCTGCAGTAAGAAAACATCATTGTCGGGATCCGCTGGGTTCGACTGCTACTAGGCCCGACAGTTCCGTAATTCCCAACGTATTGATTCTTTCCAGTGTGTAAATGGATGGTCGCGATCGCTGAGTTTCCGGATCCTGTGGCTGGTTATATATTTATCTCCGAGTCAAAGAAAAACGCCAATAAACAGTCCTTGTTTAAAACTCAACAAAAGTTTAATTGTTATAAAAACAACCCCTGGTTGGTCGGCTGCTCCCTAAAGAAACTGGCTTCCAGATACGGTTACTTCTCCTTACGTGTAGGATATTCCCCGTGTACCACTCACTATGCTAGCGTGAGTCTCCCTTCCTTATTGGTGTCGTCCTCGGATCACCGGACTACTGAATCAAACGTCAGTCGAAACACACAAGTCCCGAGGGCTTTACCAGCCTCTCCGTACGTCAAACGCCACACAGAGAACGTAGGTCCAAGAGCGAAGCCGAAGAACTCAAACGTAGAAACGAGCCGGAAGAATAAGATCAGATCATATGTAGAGGATTTTAGGAAGGGAGTGTCTGACCCCAGGTCTTAACAACCCTTAGAAATATGAAGCTAGGAGATTTGGGCTAGAGTGCCTGATAAGAAAGTGACACGGAAGCGAGGTAAAAAGGGGGAAGAAGACGCCCTTATTTATTGTTGGGGTGGGGAGCAGTAACCCCGGTTCAACGGCTTAACGTGCCCATCCGACGCACGGCGGATATTTAGTGGTTGGAACGTTCGTACCTGCTGGGATCGAACCCGAGGTCTTCTCCGTGCAGACACGAACGTTGATCACTAGGCCACCCGCAGATCAGATCATATGTTGAGGATTTTAGGAAGGGAGTGTCTGACCCCAGGTCTTAAACAACCCTTAGAAATAGGAAGCTAGGAGATTTCGGCTAGAGTTCCCGATAGGAAAGTGACACGGAAGCGAGGTAGAAAGGGGGAGGAAGACGCCCTTATTTATTACCGAGGGGCCAGCTCCCGGAGTCCGGCAGCTTAACGTGCCTATCCGACGCACGGCGGGTATTTAGTGGTTCGAACATTCGTACCTGCTAGGATCAAACCTGAGGTTATCTCCGTGGCAGTCACGAACGCTGACCACTAGGCCACCCGCGGCCCGTGAGCCTCCAGCTTACAGCTCAACTACTTTTATACCCCTAGTCCCCCCCTCTGGAAGCCATCCCTCCATGGAGGACAGCCAACCTCAGTCAGAGCCGGCGACCTTTGACATTTGACATTGCCCACCTGGAGGACCAAGGTCAAGGTCGTCGGGTAGAATACATCCGGTCGTATTGCTGCAGGTGACATTCCTGCTTGACCTTGCTTAACATGCGGCCGCAGCCGGAACACAAAGGAAATATCGACACGTGCTTTACGCAGCATATGTTACATTAATATGTAATTAAAACATTAGTATATAAAATAACTTTAGGGGCTGGAACTCCGTCACCTTACAATCAGGCTGTCGTGTGCTCGACCACTGGAGCAAAAGTTTCATTGCAGTCGGACCCATATTTTTGATCATATTCTTTTGCTGCTAACTTGTCCTTATACTTTATCACTTGCTGTTTATCATTACAATTCGTCTTAAAAATCCATTTGCTTTCTATAGCTTTCTTTCCATTTGGTAACTCTGTTAGTAATGAACAGTTCTTTATTCTTATACATAATAATAAGACCGCTCCCGGAATCACATTATATCCGCCCAGGTCCGTCACACAGTGCACGTGGCAAAGTTGACCACACGGAGATATAAGCAACCGACCAGGACAGATGAGCCATAGTGTGTCATGTGAGCTCAATGGGCAGAGGTAGTGATATGACGGACGTTCAAAAAGGAATTATCGTCAGCTACCGCGCCAAGGGTGGACGCATCTCAGAAACAGCTGACTTCGTGAGCTGTTCGCAAGGTGATATAGTAAGGATGTACCAAGAATGGACCGTTGACACACAGTGTGCCTCTCGACGTCATAACTGTGAAGCTCCAAAGGCCATCGACCCCAGAGGAGAACGTCGCCTTTGTCAACTGGTAAAGGGCAATCGACGCGCAACAGTGCAGCAATTGACCACGCAAATAAACGCTGGAGCGCCAAGGCATGTGTCCCCGATAACAGTAGAAGGAATCCCGTTACGTATGGGTATCTGGAGTCGACATTTCGTCAAGGCGTCCATGTTAATCCAGATTCATAGGCAACGATCGCATGGGACTACCGTCATTGGACAGTGGAAGAGTGGGAAAAGGTTGCCTTGTCCGACGAATCGAAGTTTCTACTCCACAGAAGTGACGGGTGGTGGTAGATATGGCATCAGACATACGACAACCAAAACCCGGACACGCTTGTCGGTCAGAGTACAAGCCGGCGGTGGAAGTGTGCATGTCTGAGGGATGTTTTCCTGGTATGAACTGGGACCGCTGGTATCACTGGATGGATCCCTGAACGCCAATGGATACCTGTCCATTCTCGTTAACCACATACATCCCTTCTTGTTGGATGTTTACCCTGATGGCGGTGGTGTGTACCAAACAGGACAATGCGCAGTGCCACGCTGCTAAGGAGGTGCGTGTCCAGTTCCAGAACACGACAGCGATGTCTCCGTTGGCCGGCGAAATCGCCCGACTTCAATCCCATAGAACACTTGTGGGACTATTTAGATCGCCAGGTTCGACGTGCCGACCCACAATCACGTTATCTCCGGGACCACCGTGCTCTTCTTCAGTCTGAATGGGCACGTATGCGTCGGACGACAACCTTCCAGGGCCTCAGTGCGCCCATGCCACGCCGTCTCACCGCTGTCATGTGCGCCAAGGATGGTTGTTCCCATTACATTGAAACTTCCATTAAGGGACACTTCTTAATAGCGGACATCTCTCTGTAAAACGGACAATTTTTTGTTCCCCTGCAGAAATTCCTGGCTTCTTATGGGGCATTCACTTCTTAATAGCGGACATTCTAAATAACGGACGCGGACACAATTAAAGTAAAATATAACGGACAATTTGGTTTTGATTCTGGGTCGCGGGTGGCCTAGTTGTCAGAGTTCGTGACTGCCATGGAGATAACTTCAGGTTCGATCCTGGGCAGGTACGAACGTTCGAACCACTAAATACCCGCCGTGCGTCGGATGGCCGTCGAACCCCGGGTACTGGCCCCCGGTAATAAATAAGGGCGTCTTCCTCCCCCTTTCTACCTCGCTTCCGTGCTACTTTCCTATCGGGCACTCTAGCCCAAATCTCCTAGCTTCTAATTTCTAAGGATTGCTTAAGACCTGGGGTCAGGCACTCCCTTCCTAAAATCCTCTAAATATGATCTGATCTGATTTTGATTCTAGGAATTCGTAGAGGTGTGATTCGCCTGAACACGCAAAATTTTTCCTTTTTGTTATTTTACCCTTCCTCATTCTCTATCTTAACAGTTTTGTTACCGAGGCCTATAGGCACAGGTGGAAGTGACTCACCTTTTGTTGTTTGCTAAGGTCAAGGTCAGTGTACAGGGATCAATTTTAAGTCCAGATTACTAGAAATAACATTTGTTTGCAATTATTATGAAGGATTATCTCATCAAGTGAGCTGTGAAGCAAAAATTTATCAAACATCGATTTCAAAATGTCGCACAAACGTAAGCGCTTGACTCTAAAAGAAAAAAACTGGGCATTGGAAAAACACGAGTGAGTGAAATCTTGAAGTCTTGGCAAGATTGTAATGGCAACCAGAAAATTAAGAGAGCTTTTCCTAATTACCTATGAATGGTTTTGCCGCGAACATTCCTTCATTAGGGACTTTAATTCATCAAAAGGCTTTAGAAATTGTAAATGAATTAGGATTCACAGAACTCAAAGCTTCAGGTGGTTGGCTAGAAATTCGTTTAGAAAACAAAATTTCACAAGAATGTGATAGATAAACAAGAACACTTGATTATTTTTCTTCTTAAGTTTTGATGGGTATTTTTTAATAAAAATTGGTACAAGTTTGCTCTATGTATTGGGTTTACGTACTTACATTTACTTATCTTTTAAACTGCTTTTACGTGATAAACGTAGCATGCTGTCATAAAGCATGATTTTCCCAATTGCGGACACTTCTAAATAACGGACAGTTTTTCTTTCCACTTCGATATCCGCTATTCGGAAGTTTTACTGTATTAGGTAGATGGTCATATTATTCTGATACAACTGTGTATATATTCGTATTCGAAAGACGTTTGGCTATATCACAGGTTATTTTGAACTGCTATCTATCACTGCAGGCAACGCACCAGCGAATGTCCCGAATAATGCTGGGTACTTGAAAAAAAATTAAGTTGCGAAATCCTGTTAGTAACTACATTCATATAATTTATTTAGCACTTGGTCTTTTATGTACATATGACTTCTTTACTCTCTGTTTCAGGTAATAGAAAACCATGAAAGCAACTGAGGATGACAGATCGTCCACCGCGTGTGAAATTTGTGGCTTATCATTTACAGGCCTCAAGCCTTACGAACAACATGTGAAAGGCAAGAAGCATGATAAAAAATTAAGCGGAGAAACACTTCTGAATTTCCTGGATAAAGACGGAAAGTCCCTGGAGTTCGAAGATCCTCGGGATGCAGAATTGCGAGGTCTCTCTTGCGACATCTGCAAAACTGCATTCAACGGAGCCATTCCGTATACTCAACATATGAGGAGCAAGACTCACGAGAAGTCCCTGCAAAGGAAACATACTGAAAAGCACCAAACAAAGTGTAGAGATGTGGTGAACAAAGAGTTACCATCTGACGATGCCAAATTAAATAAAGCGATGACAAAGATACCTTCTAAACCATATGGACTGTGCTTTGTTTGCAAAAAGGAGTTTAACGGACCTAAACCTTACTGCCAACACGTCAACAGTAAATCCCATACTAGACGCACACGTGAGAAAAAGATCTTGACAAACATTTGCTGTGAACTGAAAGCATCTAAGGATAAATCCGAAATAAATGTCACCGAAGATTCGCAAAACGAAACAAACTGTATGTTTGCATACATTAGTTTCATCAACACTAATGAAGAGGAAGTGCTGAAATGTACAGACTGCCAGAAAGCTTTCATTGATACGATTTCATTGGAGCACAATTTTTCAGATAGAGCCCATGCCAAGAGACAATATCAAAACGAACTTTTGCAAGAGCTGCAGGTATCGAATTTAAGTAACAGTTGGTCTGAGTTGGAAGACCAAGAAGCAGATGAAAGAGGAAAGCAAACCACTGAGCACAACATTTCGAAGCATTTGGCCCCTTCTATCCTTGATGACAGTGATGAGATTTCAATGGAAATATCTTTTGGAAGTCAGGATTCTGAAAATGAATCTGGAAGTGTAGAATTCGAGGACATGGATTTTACTAATTGCACGAAAAATTCAGATGATGAAAACATTTGATCAGGTGATACCCATTGTGGTTTTAAAAGGAAGTAAAGTAAGGCTGAACATAGACAATTCAGAGAGATGATTTTTTTATAACAACGGAACGGTTTTCAATTAATAGGAAAGAAGTTCTGCAAGATCTATTAACAGACTTTCAGAAATTAAAAAAAAAAAAATACTTTTGCTTCCGCACGAAATGGCATTGTTTGATTCCTGAAAGAAATTACAGGTGCCGCTTTATTTTCAAAAAAATATTTTGGACTATTATAGACATAATCTTGATGGAATGATAAATCGTGTTTTTTGATAAAAAAAATGATGTAATGCAGTCTTCTAAAACTAATAATGGGAATGCAAATGAAAAATTGTATAAAAGAAATCCAACAATTTTTCTCGAGTATTGTCTGTGTACTGGAATTTAAATTTAGAACACACCGAAATAACATTAAATTTCTTTTTAGAATTTCAAAATAATGTAAGCATAATGTTTAATATTTTGCGATGCAGTTTGAATAGTATGATATTCAGAAGAAAAAGCATACACGGTGGTTTCGGAAGCTCAGGGGCAAAGGGGGAAGCATCCCCGTATTCACTTGCGTGCAGGGTCGAAACATTACCTTGGCCCCCTCACTTTTCTTTCTTTTTATTACGTCCGTAATAGAAAATCTCGTAGTATTTGAATTTTTTCCCCTGATATTTAAAGTTACTTTTGGTGATATTATAATATTATTTTGATAATGAGTTGAATACTATTCTGATTATTTTAGTTTAATATTTTGATTATTAGTTTAATATTATTTTGATTATTAGTTTGATGTTATTTCGATTATTAGTTTAATATTATTTTGATTACTAGTTTAATATTATTTTGATTATTGGTTTGATGCTATTTCGATTATTAGTTTAATATTATTTTGATTATTAGTTTAATATTATTTTGATTATTAGTTTGATGTTATTTCGATTATTAGTTTAATATTATTTTGATTATTAGTTTAATATTATTTTGATTATTAGTTTGATGTTATTTCGATTATAACTTTAATATTATTTTGATTATTAGTTTAATATTATTTTGATTATTAGTTTGATGTTATTTCGATTATTACTTTAATATTATTTTGAATATTAGTTTAATATTATTTTGATTATTAGTTTGATGTTATTTCGATTATTAGTTTAATATTATTTTGATTATTAGTTTAATATTATTTTGATTATTGGTTTGATGCTATTTCGATTATTAGTTTAATATTATTTTGATTACTAGTTTAATATTATTTTGATTATTGGTTTGATGTTATTTCGATTATTAGTTTAATATTATTTTGATTACTAGTTTAATATTATTTTGATTATTAGTTTAATATTATTTTGATTATTAGTTTGATGTTATTTCGATTATAACTTTAATATTATTTTGATTATTAGTTTAATATTATTTTGATTATTAGTTTGATGTTATTTCGATTATTACTTTAATATTATTTTGAATATTAGTTTAATATTATTTTGATTATTAGTTTGATGTTATTTCGATTATTAGTTTAATATTATTTTGATTACTAGTTTAATATTATTTTGATTATTGGTTTGATGCTATTTCGATTATTAGTTTAATATTATTTTGATTACTAGTTTAATATTATTTTGATTATTAGTTTGATGCTATTTCGATTATTACTTTAATATTATTTTGAATATTAGTTTAATATTATTTTGATTATTAGTTTGATGTTATTTCGATTATAACTTTAATATTATTTTGATTATTAGTTTAATATTATTTTGATTATTAGTTTGATGTTATTTCGATTATTACTTTAATATTATTTTGAATATTAGTTTAATATTATTTTGATTATTAGTTTGATGTTATTTCGATTATTAGTTTAATATTATTTTGATTATTAGTTTAATATTATTTTGATTATTAGTTTGATGTTATTTCGATTATTAGTTTAATATTATTTTGATTACTAGTTTAATATTATTTTGATTATTAGTTTGATGTTATTTCGATTATTAGTTTAATATTATTTTGATTATTAGTTTAATATTATTTTGATTATTAGTTTGATGTTATTTCGATTATTAGTTTAATATTATTTTGATTATTAGTTTAATATTATTTTGATTATTAGTTTGATGTTATTTCGATTATAACTTTAATATTATTTTGATTATTAGTTTAATATTATTTTGATTATTAGTTTGATGTTATTTCGATTATTACTTTAATATTATTTTGAATATTAGTTTAATATTATTTTGATTATTAGTTTGATGTTATTTCGATTATTAGTTTAATATTATTTTGATTACTAGTTTAATATTATTTTGATTATTGGTTTGATGCTATTTCGATTATTACTTTAATATTATTTTGAATATTAGTTTAATATTATTAGGTGTGCAACTTAATTCTCGGCCACAGGCACGACACGCTGACAGCAAATTATAGCAAATCGAATACGTACCTAATCAGGGAAATAATCCCCGGCGTGTTGGATACATTTGAGCCATCGGTCAAGGAGCTGCCGAATGCCACTGCGGAAAAAGAAGGCTGTTTCGAGTTCACAAAGTCATCAATACTTGTGTGGACCTCCTCGACAGAAGTGAAGTGAGTATCACTCAGGTGATGTTGTAGGGAGCGAAAGAGGTGATAATCCGACTCGGCGAAGTCTGCCAATACGCCGAGTGGGACAAAATCTCCCATACCAGGTCGGTAATCGTGTTTAAAGTCGTTTTCGCGGTGTGAGGACGCGCGTTATCCTGAAGCAACAGAACCGACCTTCTGCCCTTGCCGGTGTATGGCCTTTTCGCCTCCAGTGCGTCACTCACACGAATGAATTGCTGACAATAACGCTCAGCATTGACCGTTTCGCCAGATTTGAGCAACTCATTGTGTACGACACCGCGCAGATCCCACCATATGCACAGCAACAACTTCCTGGCATGGATATTCGGTTTGACGGCACTGGTGGTAGGCTGGCGTGGATAAACACACTATAATGAATAAAGCTTCTTCTAAGCTTCTGCTAATGGTTGTTGTGTTATTAATTATATCATGAATAAACTTTCCTGCTAGCAATGTAGTAATAATAATGAACAAGCTTATAACTGGTAGTAATGTTGTAGTAGTAATTAAGATGAATAAAGTCTTATTCTGGTTGTTACTAATAACACTTAATGAAATAAACCTAACAGCCAGACAGAGATCTGACAAAACTATGAACTGAGAAAAACGTACTTACTAGAACAACTTTTTATTAGAGAAACTCTTGATATGATCCAACATACACTTCACCGGACCACCAGCTACTCAATAAAACGTAGCTCCTTGCATATGAACGAAGCTCTACTCACATAAACGAAGCTCTCCTTACGCATATAACCAAAGCTCTCCTTACGCATATAACCAAAGCTCTCCCTACGCACATCAACAAAAAGCTCTCTCTGGTATCGTTGAACGCGCCTATTTATACTGGCTACCACCACGTCATGACTTACACTCATTGCCAGATCTCATTCAGCGGGAGAAATAACATCTCGTTCAGTAAGAAGATAATTTACATAGTAAAATAAAATAACCAGAGATAGTAAAATCAGAAGGAAAGCGAATCTAGAGTATACGTTACAACACGATTTGCGTAACTTAGAATTATCATAGAGGTTCCACTTCTCATCACAGGTCAAAATCTTGTGGAGGAAATCCTTCTTCTTGAATCTGGAGAGCAAGGACACAGCAACATCGTAGCGCCTAGACTTGTTCGCAGCTGTGAACTGGTGGGGCATCCAACGGCCCTCCTTGTAAATCCGTCCAAGCTTCTGCATGATGTGCTTTGCAATGGCTTGCCGTGTTACTCTGAGTTCCTGGGCGAGCTCTGGCTGTGTGCGACAGGGATCCGCGTCCAGCAGTTGTTCCAGTTCCTCATCGTCAACTTTCTGTGGCTGTCCCAGACGTTCTGCATCACGTAGATCCAAACTTCCATACTTTAACCGCTGGAACCACTTCTTACACGTACTGTAGGACACAGCAGCCTCACTCAAAGCAGCACAGATAATTTCCTGGGCTTCCGCTGCACTTTTTTTCAGCTGAAACGCGAACAGGAGGCAGTGCTTCAAATGTTGCTTCTCGAACGACATTACTTTAACCGTCAACTTTCGTCCAGTATTATTAGTTTATTATTAGTTTAATATTATTTTGATTATTAGCCATCTCGAAAACTGAATTGTTTTAATGTCATTCCTGAGACTCGGGCGCGACACTACCCATGGGCTGAGGTGGGTTTCAACCCACCAAACTTTTCAACTTTCCTTTGAGCCCCCATTACCCCCCCTCGCCGAGTATATAAGCAGTTAGAACATATGGCTCGTACAACCGTCTAAGATTTAATTTTTATGTTAAAATTAGTGTTTGCACTTCTGGGAAATGGACAGAAAGTTCTCTGAGAGGATTTCTAAGAGAGCGTTAGAAATACACCCTTTTTAAAATTATAGTTTCAAAAGATGAGAGAGAGACACAGAGAGAGATTCCTTGTCAGGTTACAAACTAAAATTCGCAAATAGCCATATGACAGAAAAAAGGAAAAGAAAAAGCGAAATCAGTAAGCTGAAATTGCAGAGAAGTAATAAATTGCCATAGTGATTCGTATATATATTCGTGGTTCCCATACTATATTCCTTGAATAAATACTACATACAGTGAGCACTTGAAATTTTTTTTTTTTTTTTGGCAAAGGGATAATGTTATCAGCGTCGGATAAAATATGCAGGAAAGGAATTTCTTGCCAAAATTTCTGCCGAGCACTTCAAAATTTGTGCCCCCCCCCTCCTCCTGCCATCATGCTTAGCCTCACTAGTATCCCACCCAGTTCTGAACGGCTGGCGTCGCTAGTGGTTAAAGTTCCCTCGCTGTGTTCAGTATGAAAAAAAAATATGAAGTTTTACGGAGTATGAGAAAAAAGCCGTTTCACGAAAAACCAGTCTCATTAAAAAATACTTCTCCTGAAAGGCAATGTGTTTTCATAAGGGCAAAAAGCATTCTGTATTTCATTTAAGTATAATGAAATTAGTCTCTCTTTAAAAAAATGAAGAAAAGAAAAGAAAATAGAAGGGGAGGGGAGAACGGAATGAGATACACTATCTCCAAAACCTAAGGACGAACTACATTTTTACGTGTATAAGAAAAATACTACATAACCACAGCCCAAATGGGGAAATAATTATATTGCCAGCATACAAACACATGAAAAGACACAAAAAATTATTTATAAATGACGCACAAATTACATTGTAATCAGTCTTTACTCAAATGTTACAAATTTCCGAAGGACGTAGTCGGAGAATGGACATACAGTGCTTACTGGTAAGCACTGTATGTCTGTATGGTCTACCCCGAACTGCGAGGCAGCTGTCACAACGTGTGGCATGGTGAGCACGAAGTGATCCAGGAGTTCCTGAGGTAAACTGGGCCCCATCCTCCCTCAGAGCACGAATGAGGCCCTGCTTGTTTTCTGGAAGGGGGTTCGAGCACCAATGCGCCTCCCTATTGCGTCCCAGACGTGTTCTATGGAGTTGAGTTCTAGAGAGTGTGTTGGCCGGTCGATGCGATGAATGCGCTCGGTCTGCAAAAGTGTCTGTACTGCTCTCGTACGATGCGGTGTCGTGTTATCATCCATGAACGGATTATTCCGTCGTGTCTGCAGCACCACGGGATCATAACGTAGAAGTGCAATATCGTTCGCTCGTCATAGTCCCATGTTCCAGCACCTGTAGCTCGGTGGGTCCATTAATCATGATGCCGCCCCACACCATAACCAAGGCACCGCCGTATTTGCTCCTTTCCTGCGCATTCTTGCTCTGGTACACAGTACCACTTTCACGCCAGATGAACTGTCGTCCAGAATCCGAGGACACACTAAAACGACTCTCATCTGTGAAGAGTACATTGGTCCATTGATGACTAGTCCATTTTCTGTGGGTGCGACACCACTGAAAACGTGCGCAACGTTTAGCTCTGGATCAAGGGACTCAGACTAAAGGCCTTCGGTCACATAACTCTATATGTAGCAGACATCTTGCTACAGTTTATCGGGATATCCGCAATCCTGTGCTGGAATGGAGGCAGAGTTGGAAACGGGTCAAAAATTTCGGACCCGACCCGGACCCGTAAGTGAGCCGGACAAATCTGCTTTGAACTATAAATTCTAAACTCAATTTACACATATACACTGAAGAGCAATTGAATTAGAGACAGCTGGCGTTATGCAAATGTGGCGCTGTAAGCTGCTCTGTAAACGGAACCGACATGACGTATGCAGTGATGCGACGGGAATCGGTAAGAGTTGGACGCAGTATGGGTAAGACGAAGGATCTAAGCGCATTTGATCGCGGGCAAATTGTCGGGGCCGGACGAATGGGTCACTCCATCTCGAAAGTCGTGCAGACACCGTGAGTACATAGAATGCGGCAAAACCATCCCTGCAAGGGCCAACTGCCGTGGACAACGGCGTGTGGATGAGCGGGGTCATCGTCTGCTAGCTCGCATTGTACCAGCGGATAGCCGGGCCGCAGTGCAGGAAATCACTCGGCAATTTAACGCTGGTGCACAAAAACGTGTAAGCAACCACTCCATCCAGAACCATCTCCTCGCTATGCGGTACAGAAGCCATCGTTCCACGAGGGTACCGCTGCTGACAGCACATCACAGGGTGCAAAGATTAGCATGGGCGCGGAAACATCGCCACTGGACCCTAGACATGAGGGAAAATGTTGCCTAGACTGATGAGCCGAGATTCACGTTGGTAAATGCGGATGGCTGGATACGAGTACGGCGCAAACCACATGAAGCGATGGATCCTTCTTGCCAGCAGGGTACTCTTCAAGCTGGCGGGGATGTCATTCTCGTCTGGGGACTGTTTACGTGGACTGAAATGGGACCCCTGGTACGTGTGACATCGTCCCTCACAGGTCAACGTTACCGAGATATCCTGGACGACAATTTGCTCCCGTTTGTGAGTCTTCAACGTCCCACTGGGCACCTCATCCTGCAACAAGACAATGCATCGTGCCGTCGCTCCCGAATTGTATCCGAATGGTTGAATGAATACTCGACCGACGTAATCTCGCTTCCTTGGTTAGCTAGGTCACCTAACCTCAATCCCATCGAGCACACCTGGGATGCCATCGAGAGAGATGTTCGAGGCTCTGACCCCCTCCATCAAATCTTCGTGAACTGTGGGAGCTTGTTCACGGGTCGTGGATCCGTATGGCTTCCGGTGTCTTGTCGAGTCCATGCCGAGACAAATCGCTGCTGTCATCAGGGCGAAAGGTGGTGCTACACGTTACTAGACAGGTATCTCTAATTCAATTGCTCTTCAGTGTATATATATATATATATATATATATCAAACTCTCTACACCTTCAACTAAGAACTTCCAGTAGAAATCCCTAAATCCCACTAAATTAACACACGCAAACTAAAATCAAAACTCTCACAATTCACATACAACACACACAAAAAAAATAATAATAATAATAACAATAATAATAATAATATTAAACACTTGGGGTCGGGCACCGGGAGCCACTCATCAGGGAAAAACTCCCCGGCCCCCGAACCCTGGTTCAGGTTTCATGTAGGTGTCTTTGAAATATGTGATTTCCGAAACAAGGGTTAATTTTTTTTTAATTTAGTGTTATACACCTGGTCTTCCCTACCTGAACCAACAACACAGAACTGAAATACAAAAAACTTACCTGAAATGAAATAACTTTAAACCCTACAACTCCATTGAACTCCAATAAATCTAAACTTCGATCTTAACACATTCCCTCCATATCTTGCAAAAACATACCAACAGCCGCCGAACCCACTCCCAGTCATAGCTAGAATTTTTGAAAGCAACCACACGATATCCCATGGCGACCTCTGTCGGAATTCACAAAAACTGTTACGAAAATTAATTGTTTTTGTGTTTTAATGGATTTCAGCAAATGTTAGGTTAAATGCTCCGGGGCGACTCGGAGGAAGATATTTTCAATTGAGGCCCGAAGAAAAATTAGTCCAAAGCTTAAAAGGTAGTAATGTTACATAGTCTGATTTTATAAGATTTTCCCGAATTCAAAGATGTCAATAATTTTTCGAAATGAAATAAATAATATTTTAACGGATAATTATTTTTTAAAAAAGAAGAAAAAAGTATTTTTAACTGCTTTGTGGTATTGGACCGATTATTGCATATTCTTGTGATTTTAATGAATTGGGAAATAATAATATTTCTAAGTACGTGTTTAGAAACATTGGAGTACCAGCTACTTAAAACATTGGTATCAAAACTAAAATGTGTTCTCTTATCGAAAAGATCCAGAATGATACCCTGATTTTGGGGAAGAAGGTCCATATCAAGAAAATGCACATGATCTTGAGATCCCGTTTCACAAAGCATTAGTCCTGGAGGACAGATGTCATTAATTCTGACAGAAGGGGTACCAGTTGAAAATGTTATTAAATCGTCAACGTATCTGAAGGAAAAAATTGTAGGTGAACTAAATTTCTCCTCGTAGTGATGAAGATAAAGATTAGCCAACAGACTGGAGCAACAAGAACCCATTCGAATACCTTTTATGTGTTGTTGGTTCAGGTAGGGAAGACCAGGTGTATAACACTAAATTAAAAAAAATTAACCCTTGTTTCGGAAATCACATATTTCAAAGACACCTGCATGAAACCTGAACCAGGGTTCGGGGGCCGGGGAGTGTTTCCCTGATGAGTGGCTCCCAGGTACCCGACCCCAAGTGTTTAATATTATTATTATTGTTATTATTATTATTATTATTTGTGCTGTATGTGAAGTGTGAGAGTTTTGATTTTAGTTTGCGTGTGTTAATTTTTTTTTTATTTTAGTTTGCGTGTGTTTTTCATCAGAAAACACAACAGATCTCCACTCCGTCCTCCAATGAGCTTTAGCTTGACACCACTGACGTCGCAAACGGCAGTGGTTTGGAGTAAGTGGAATGCACGCTACAGGGCGTCTGGCTCGGAGCTGTCCTTCAAGTAACCGATTTGTAACAGTTCGTTGTGTCACTGTGGTGGCAATTGCAGCTCGAATTGCTGCCGCAGACGCGGTACGATATGCGCCACGGCCATACGCCGTACACGGCGGTCTTCCCTCTCAGTAGTGCCACGTGGCCGGCCGGAACCCGGTCTTCTTGAGGCAGTACCTTCCCTTGACCACCGCTGCCAACAATCATGCACAGTGGCTACATTCCTGCCAAGTCGTTCTGCAATATTGCGGAAAGAAAATCCACCTTCTCGTAGCCCTATTACACGACCTCGTTCAAACTCCGTGAGCTGTTGATAATGGCTTCTTCGTCTCCTTAAAGGCATTCTTGACTAACATCAACACCCTACGTCGAATCTCAACGATAACTAACGCTCACGAACGTTACAGCGCGTATTTACAGCAAACCTGCTTTGCATGTTCCGAGGGGCGCTACTAGCGCCACACGTATGCGCCGAGCGCGAAATTTGCATAGACGTCATCTTACAGATGTACTCTCACAGCCTACCAACTGTCGTTTATCTAACGCAACCTCTTCTTGGTGTTGGGAATTTTTTTTTCCGTCAGTGTATATATATATCGTGCTAAATTTTAGTGCCACTATTTTGTGTAATATAGAAGTAATGGCTGACTATGACAGTGAACATGGAGTATATTACAAATGGGCATCATTATTTACGATTACACAAATGTATGTTTTTAATGTATTTAGATTGTTCACTCTTTCCACGCTTTGATGGAGGTGCGCATACTTTCATATGGTCCGTTAGATTTTAGGTTCCATAATTTTTTATTACACCGTCGACATCTTTCTTTGTAATTATACACTTTCCACATTTTGAACAATAAGCAAGACCAAACAACACAGAATTATTCACTGGTTCCTCAATGAGACGAAACAATTTCCAGCATTCACTCTTCCCCTTGTGGTTTTCAACAAGCACGTACTTGTTCGCCTCGACGCCTTTCTCAACCTCCTTAATATTAAATCCATCCATATTAACAAATAAAGAGTTAATTTCAACATGACATATCATGGGAACGGGATGTTAGCACATCAATCGAAAACCTCTGAATGCTCAATGTAAAAGATGCGATGTGAAAAGTACCTCTCAGTCATACAGTGAACTTCGCACGGAGAGAGTGAATCAGCTAAGAAGCAGGCGAATGGCGTTTGCCTGTACCTTGCCTTGGACATTCGCACTGTAAAAGAACGCAAAGGAAGTATCTTTTTACGATATATGGTGTCGGTGTATCTGACGTCGGTCGGTGGAAATCTTCGTTGCTTTAAGAAAGTGACGAAAACAATTTTCCATGGCAAATCTCAATACTCCGTGGGCACCAGTATTTTTCTTTGAAAAATATTTTTCTTTGAAAAATATTTTTCTTTGAAAAATATTTTTCTCTTTTCAAAAATAAAACGGGAATAAAACCGGGTTACAATCGGGTCAGGAACACCATGACCCGACCCGTTGGACCCGCAAGAAATTGTCGAACCGTTGACCCGTTTCCATCTCTGAATGGAGGCGACTCGCAGGCTGACCAGCCGTAGTGCGGTTATTACGTTTTGCTGTTACGTTGCTGTTACAACTAAAAATCTGTCTCCCTGTATCGTAGCCGAGCGAAGGCGACCTCCTAGCGTGCGTCTGGAACATATCCCATTGGTTGGAAATGCTGCCCAGAGCCTGTATACCACACTATGCGTGATCCCAAACTCCCTGGCAACATCACTCACTCTCTCGGCGGCCTTCATTCAGCTTCCTTATAATTCTTCCCCGCGTGAAATCATTTAGATGATGTCTTCGAGACACAACGTAAATTTCACATTCGCACCTTTATGTCTTCACGTCCAGATTTTCCTTCAAATACATGGCGCATACCGCGCCCTTTTCTCTTGTATTCCTTTAAGTGATACCACGTGACCCTTGTGCGCACGATTCGACATTTTGCATGCACACCAGCTTTCTACTGAGCGTCTCCAGTTATGCAAATTGCCATAAGCTGTTGCGTCTGATTTTGTGATTGTAACCTTTCCGAAATGGTGTCTGTCCTTAGGTTTTGGACACCAGTGCATATCTTCATACGTATGTTGTCCGATACATTACGTTACAATGTCTAGAAGTACGTGAAAGATATTACAGAATTCGAACTACACTGGCGGAAAGTGAAAAAAGAACACCAAGAAGGAGACGTCGGATACCAACGAAATTTATACAGCATAATAACAGAATACAGAGGATAACGTGATCAAATCATTATGGCAAAATACAGCTGTATTTGCTGGTAAACTGAAAAATAACATTTCCATGTAACATGGTTAGTACGAGGTCGAACCGCCCTGAAGTGCGTCACACTGTGCAATTCTGGCATGGAGTCAATCGTACAGATGTTGGAGGTAAGTTTGGGGTATTGAGTTCCAAGCATCCTCAACCTGGACGCGTAAATCGGGATGGTCGTGGCTGTCCGTGGAGACCGGATAAGTCGTTGTCCCATAAAATCCCACACGTGCTCAATGGGGGACAAATCTGGTGAACGTGCAGGCCATGGAAGTTGTCTCACACCCTGAAGTGCATGTTGCGTTGCACGTGCCGTGTGTGGGCGTGCGTTATATTGCTGGAAAACACCACGATGGACCGACCTTACGAATGGCACAACAACGGGCTGAATGATGTTGTTGATGTAGGAGGGGCTGTTTAACGTACCCGGTACAAACACTAGTTGTGTACGGGAGCGATAGCTGATCGCTCCCCACACCAGGAGACCAGGTGTAGGCCCTGTGTGTTGTCGCTGGCGGATGCAAGAAGAGTGGAGACGCTCCCCTGTGCGTCTGCGAACACGCATACGGCCATCGGAGGCTCCCAAGCAGAATCTGCTTTCATCGCTGAACACGACAGATCGCCATTGCGTTCTCCAGTGCAGACGTTGGCGACACCACTGCAGCCGTTCCAGACGGTGGGCTGGTGTCAGAGGTACACATGCCAGAGGCACACGTGCACGTAGTCCTGCACCCAGTAGACGGTTGCGGATTGTTCGCACAGTCACCTCATGTGCAACGGCAGCTCGGATTTGCTTCGCAGTAGATGTTCTGCTTGACAACGTCGCTCTTCTTATGCGTCGATCGGTCCGCTCATCAGTCCGTCTGTGACTCCCGGTTCCACGTCTTCTCGTGTGGGAATGTTCCTCGGACTATCTACGCCACCATCGTACCACCACCGATACTTCCCGTCCAATTCGCTCCGCAATTGGACGATACGACCACCCGGCCTCGCGGAGTCCCACTAGATGACCTGGCTCAAAGTCCGATAACTGCTGAAATCGTACACGTCTTCCATGTCCAAGCATTGCAGCTTCTTCAGGGTCTCCGCACGTGTCCGTAAGCCGACGACTGATTACATCCACTTCGCCGTACTCCTTAAATACCACCGACGATAATTTGCATATTATGCCGAGCTGTGGCATAAGCGCTCACCGGTTGGTCCCGAAATTAACATCACACCTACGTAAACTCGACCCCATCAACATATGTAAATTTCATGATCGTCCGCCAATTCCTTCTTGGTGTTCTTTTTCACTTTCCGCCAGTGTAATTTGGAGGCGTCCAGATCAACACAGTTTAACATCCTTTACAACATGAATAAAATGATTTATATCGATAAACCGTATATCGATATGAAAATTAAGCTTTGTATTCCTTTAGATTTTATCGACACAATCGTTTTACCTACAGCATCTTCTAATGACGTTACCAAGTCTCATTTTACAAGAGTACAATGAATTTTAGGCTTGACAAAAATATACATATCCTGCCCTTGTTGTTTAAAAACAGCCCCGGCGCTTATGAGCACATACATCTATCTAATGAGCACATTATGCTATTTACATTCGTTTTTTTGATTGAAGGTTTAACGACCGCCGTGAGTAACTCAATGGGCTATAAGCAGTCGCCCGTCCCTAATTTAGGGTCACTGGTTCCTGGAAAGGGAGAGACCCAGTGCCGTAAGACAAACACAACATCCATGCCTCACCAGGATTCGAACCCAGACCCATCTCGGACGAATAATCATAAGCCAGCGCTTAGACCACTGCGCCAACGGAGCAGCGCTACGGTATTCACACTACTTCTATGACGTGAACTTGTTTTATTATCTGTAAAGTTTAAGTTATTAAAGGGTTTTCTTTTTGTCTTGGTGCTAAACGACCACCTTGAGCAACTCTAATGGCAAGCAGTCGCCAGAACCCAATTTGGAGTGGCTGGCTTCGCGGGTGGTGGTGGGAGTATAAGATAGGTGCGCCCCCTTACCCGAGACCATCTCGAACAAATCATCAGACACCATCGCTTTGACAACTGACTTCTGATGCGGCGTTATCAATGTGTTTAACACTGAAGGCGCTGCTCCAATATTATTTAAATTTGCTTATGTCGCTTACTTTCCACGTTCAAGGATTCTTCGTTGCTTAAAATTGTGAGTCTTTTCTTCAGGAACAAACAAAGACAAGGACCGCCCAATTTAGGGGGATGGGGGGTAACGACCACAGTGAGCAACTCCATGGGCTGTCGTCCGAGCTACATGGCCGGAAGACAAACACAGCATCTATGCCTCACCGGGATCCGAACCCGGACCCACATTGGACGAATGGTCAGAAGCCAGCGTTTAGACCACTGCGCCACCTGGGCGGCAATTTCCAGGGTCAAGTGCTGTTATACGTTCTATTTTATTATGGCGGGGTTTAACGTCTGCTTTTAGCATTCCTAATCAGTCCCTAGTTTAGGGCGATTGATTTCGTGGAAAGAGGTGAGGCCGCCCAGGTGGCGCACTGGTCTAAGAGACGGCTTCTGATCGTTCGTCCGAGATGGGTCCTGGTTCGAATCCCGGTGAGGCATGGATGTTGTGTTTGTCTTACGGCGCTGGCTCTCTCCCTTCTCTGGAGCCAGTGGCCCTAAATTAGGAACGGACGACTGCTTATAGTCCACTAAGTTGCTCACGGTGGTCGTTACACCTAAAAAAAAAAGAAAAAGAAAGAAAGGAGGTTAGCTACAGCTAGGACGAACACGCCCCTATGCCACATCGAGTTCAAGCTCAGATGATTAACCAGAAGCTCGCGCCTCTGACCATTCGGGCACCTTGTACGGTCGCTTGCAGTTTGCCTTGGGCTTTCACTTCAGCTTCGGTACAAGCACGGAGGTGAGAATTTTGCTCTGACCCTTATTCTAGTGAAACACAAATTTGCCTGTTGCAGAGCTTGTAGCATTCTTTACTATTTGAAGCGTGTGTATGTAGTTTTGAGAGCACTACCTAAAGTTTCCTCTTTTTATTCATTCACCTTAAGTGAAACAAAGTCACTCAAATAAAGTTCAAGAATGATTTACTTACAGTCCGCTTTTATTTCAGCCGCACTTCACGAAATCATAGCTCTAATAACACAATAGGCACTTAATCATTAACTTCAATTAGTAATAGTTTCAAAAGATTAACACGAAATATACACTCATTGTCATAAAAATCCGCGCACCAAGAAAAAACCGAGCGATTAACGCGAAACTAGGCGAAGAGCTACGGGGAGGGCAGATATGCAAATGATTAAAGTTTCGTGCGATTCCGCACGCCCGCGCGTCCAACACCGGCGCCGCAATCCCTGGGGCTTACAAGGCCTCCCGCAGGGGACTCCAAATTCATGCCGAAGTGCACGGTAAGAGTCAGGTGAGATCCCTGAGCGATAGACATGCCGAGGAATCGCAGTTGATGTGCGTACGGGCAACTGACGGAGTTTGAACGACGCCATATCGTCGGGATGAGAGAGAGGCAGGGTTGCCAACGCGCCGAATCAGCCGCCATTTGGGCCGGTCGGACAGCGCGATGCGATCGTGTTGGGAGCAATGGACACGGGAAGACACCCAGACACGGCGGACTGGCTCTGGATGACCCAGACACACTATCAGCAGAGAGGACCGTGGAATAGTGGGAGCGACACGTACAGATACAAAAACGTCCTTGTCCAATATCCAGAGACATTTGGCGGCTGTACAAGGCTCTCCTGTGTCTGCCAGCACCATTTCCAGACGCCTGGCAGAGGCGAATCTGCACTATAGACGGCCCTTACGTTTTCTGTCATTAACATCTGACCATCGTCGACGTCGATTGCAGTGGTATCAGCAGCGAGCAACGTGGAATGCTACGGACTGGCGACGTATAGTGTTCAGCGACGAATCCCGCTTCTGTATGGGAACGGACGACCACCGTGCCAGAGTGTGGAGGACCGCAGGTGAGCGCTACAATCTCAACCTCACTGTACAGCGGCACACGTCCCGAACTGCAGGCGTGATGGTCTGAGGAGCCATCGCGTATGACAGCCGGACTTCCCTCGCATTGATCCGAGGGACGTTGGCAACCCAGCGCTACGTACAGGAGATCCTGCTACCCTGAGCTATTTTCCAACAAGATAACACCCGTCCGCACACGGCTCAGGTTTTCCAGGACTGTCTACGTCAGGCTTCGACGCTTCCGTGCCCTGCGAAATCGCCTGATCTCTCGCCCATCGAGCACATGTGGGATCAGATGGGACGCCAGTTTTCTCAATGTCCCAGCGTTCGTGATTTAGAGTGTCAGTTGCAAGAAGTGGGAGCCAATCTGTCCCAGGAAAACGTACGGCGTCTCTTTGACTCCATGCTGGGCCGTATCACCGCATGTATCCGAGCACGAGCGGGTCCGACGCGGTACTAACGCTGACCAAAATGTGTATCGTATGTCCGTGGCAAATTGTCCTGCTGCTGTGATATTGTAATCATTTCTCTCCTTGGTATGTACCATCTCACGACTAAAATCTCATTTATATATATACACAGATTCGTACCGCCTCGACGACTACCACTAACGCACCACACTTTTTGATGCTTGCTTCAACATTATATCTCTCTCGTTCTTATCTATCAACACGCACATGTCACGCACTCTGACCTCAAGACTGTTGCCAACAAATATTCAGCGAGTGAGAAAATATAACGTTTACGTTGAAAACGCTAAAACAAAATGAAATCAAATTTACATAGAGAAAGCAACTAAAAGTGAAAGTTACTTTAGGGTATACGTCATAGGCTGGAACCCGTTTAAACTACACTGACAAGAGTTTGACATTGTTACTTGGCGTCTTGGACATGTGCGTCACCTCAGTAGTATGTCACATATATCACTCCCCCCCCTGAGAAAAGGCGGGGACGGAATCGTAGGTTTTGGGGTCAGCCGGCAAACCATGGTCGAAGGAATTCTCTGTTGGAGAAGGAATTTAATTAATCCCAGACGATGTGTGGAAAGAACATCACACATTTTTCGACGAGCCCAATGGCCAGTAGATCCATTTGCACATTCGGGCGCCAATGCGAAAACACAAATTTGGCGGCGGCGGCGGCGAAACCGCATCTTTTTGCTACGGAGCCGAATGCTTTTCCAATTAAGCTACACAGGCAAGGGCCTATTACTGCTACTTGCCAGCTTGACATCATGTGTATCACCTCTGTAGCATGTCACATCCTCCCTTGCTAATGTTATGAAGCCGGATTTATACGTTTCCGCGGTGAAAGCAGTGCCTTATGAAGATAATTCCTTTTGTGCGAAAAGAATGTTTGAAATGCTAGACAGCTGCTAGAAATTCCCGGACAGCTTAAGCATCTTAACCTGGCAAATGTGAAACGAAATTTATTACCCTCCCATCTCCCCTTGTGGAAAGTATAAGATAGAAATGTAAATATAAAATAAATTTTTCACGATGCACAATTTTGCCGCTAGAGGGTGGAAATGCAGATGATATCGAATTCAAAATACATTTTATTCCATATATTTGCTTCTATACGTCTGATAAAAGAAAAAAAATCCTTTTACCATTCGATTCCATTTATGTCGAAGACTATTAAGTTACAGTCACTTTTTCAAGTTACGCATAGATTTTCCACTAGGGGACGAAAAACTAAACTGCGTTTTTTCCGACATCTCTGCTTCTGAAACTCCGATTTGACAAATTGTTTATACTCCTGATGGAAAATCTTTTGCATATAATTTCTAATTTTTGGTAAAAAATGGTTTGGCCACCAGGGGACCGTAAGTATTAATTTCTGCTTCTGAACTTCTAAAATCTCGATTGAAAAATTCTTTCGTGAACAGATACTACTCACGTCGATACATCTTTTTGGAATATTTTCTTCTTAAAATAATGCATGGATTTTCCGCCAAGGGACGTATATATAGATGTATATCTTATTTCTGTCAATATCTCTGCTTCTAAGAGTCTGATTTGAAAAATTCCTTCTTTGTCGGATATTGTTTTCGGTGCGAAATGTTGTTCATATAATTTCAAAATTTCCACGTAATTCATAGACTTTCCACTAAGGGACACATAGGTAAATTGCGTTTTCCCCGATAACTGCGCCGGATACAAGTTCTGATGGAAAATCCTTTGGATATAATTTCTAATATTTGGTAAAGAATGGCTTGGCCACCAGGGGGCGTAAGTGTTTATTTCTTCTTCTGATGTATTTGCAGCAAACTCTGAGCTCCTGAAAACTCGACTGAAAAATTATTTCGTGGACCGATACCGCTTACATCGGAAAACCTTCTGAGAATACTTTCTTCTTAAATTAACGCATAGTTTTCCCGCCAGGGGGCGTAAATGTATATGTTCTTTTGTCAATATCTATGCTGTCCGATTTTAAAAATTCTTTCTTTGTTGGAGAGCGTTTCCGCTGCGAAATGTTTCTCATATAATTTCAAATTTTTCTTAACGCACAAGTCTGCCACCAGAGGGCGTAATTTCACAAACCCGATTGAAAATCTTTTTTCGGTCAGATACTACTAACTATGCAAACTCTGTGTGCGTATTTTCTTCTCCAAAATGGTGTACAATTTCGCCGCTAGGATGAGCAAAATGCATACTCTGTTTTTCTCAATATCTCTGCTTCTACATGTGCGATTAAAAAAATCTTTGAATACCGGATGCCATTTACCTTGTAGAACACTTTAGGCTAGAATATGAGGAATTTCGTATTTCACAGTTCTGCCGGTAGGTGGTGTTTGTGTACTTCATTTTGCAGCTGTATCGCCACTTCTTGGCCTCTGATCATTCGTCCGTAAGGGGTCCGGGTTCGAATCCCGGTGAGGCATGGATGTTGTGTTTGTCTTACGGCCCTGGCTCTCTCCCTTCCCTGGAACCAGTGACCCTAAATTAGGGACGGGCGACTGCTTATAGCCCATTGAGTTGCTCACGGTGGTCGTTAAACCTCCAATCAAAAAAAAAAAAAAAAAAAAATCGCCACTTCTAAAAACACTACTGAGAAATTTCTTCTTTACTGTATGTCATTCGCTGAACTAGAGATGTGGAGCATTTGCTTTCTGGGCACTGGTACGTCCGTCGATGGTATACTCGCGGTACACCCTTGATACGGTTACTCTTGGGAACCCTACGGTTCTTACTACCTGGGCGATAGAATGACCCATCTGTCTTGCGCCGACAAGGTGTCCATGATCAAAGTCACTCCGATCACCACGTTTACACATGTTCGTCTATTGCGAAAAATTGTTGGGAAGCCCTGCTCTCCGCTTATTTATCACCTGCGTTCGGTTAGGGTCTGTTCCATTCTGTACGGGAATGCCCGTGTCAACTGCCCATCACCCCTATCTCTATTGTTTTGTCTACTGAATGTATTTTAAATTCTAATCAATAAAGGGTACCAATTATCGATCAGGGAATCAGAAAAAAGCCTCCCCGGTGGCCGAGGGGTCACAAACGTAGGTTTCTGGCTAATCGTCCGAGGTGGTTTCGGGTAAGGCATAGGTGCTGCGTTTGTTCTACGATGCCAGCCGTCTGTCTACCTTTCTTAGAACAAGAAGTCATAAATTATATTATTGCTCGTCCCTAAATTATAAAAGATATTGTGGTTTAGCGACCATTATGAGAGTTGCTCATAACGGTGGCTAAACCACAATACAAAAAAAGCTACACGGAATTATTATTGAATTATGACCACCCCTATCAAAAATGGATACGGCCTGTTCACCACGCGATTTCCGAAAGGGCGCGATTAATCGACCAATGCTGCATATAAACGAATGAGCCATTACATTATGACCACCTACCTAATAAGCTGTAGGACCCCCTTTAGCGCGCAAAACAGCGGCCACTCGGCGAAGCATCCATTCGATAAGGTGGCGATAGGTATCCTGGGGTATCTGGTACCATAATGTCAACAACAGGTCCTCCAGTTGCCGTACACTTCGGGGTGGTGGTGATTTAGCGCGAACCTATACTTTTCCAAGTCGAACCACAAATGTTCGGTTAGGTTCATGCCAGGTGAATTTGGAGGCCAGGGCATTAACAGAAAGTCACCAGCATGTTCCTCGAACCGCTCCTTGACGATTGTGGCAGTATGGCATGGCACATTATCCTGTTGGTAATGGCCATCACAAACAGGTAACACAGTTACCATGAATGGATGAACTTGGTCTGCAACGATGTTCAGATACCTGACAGCTGAAACGAATTGTGCTATTGGGATAATGGGGCCTAAAGTGTCTTAAGAAAACACCGCCCACAGAATAAAACCACCGCCGGCGTGTTTCCGCCCAACAGTGCATCCAGGTTCCATAGCCTCCGTTGGTAATCGGCGTATCCGCGCTCGGCTGTCTACGTGATGCGCCAGGAATCCTGATTCGTCAGACCAGGCCACTTTCTTCCAATAATTCACGGTCCAGTCTCAATGCTCTTGGGCACATTTCATGCGTTGTTGGCGATGACGTGCAGTGAGATTGAGACCCGTCAGGGTTTTCGGCTACGCAGGCCCATGAGCAGGAGGCTGTGAAGAACTGTGTGCTGTGACACATTGCCATGATCACTACTGTTGTATTTCAAGAGTATTTATTGTTCTAAAAAAATACAACATAACATTTTTCCACACATTATAAAAAAAAAAACTAAAAGCTAATTAAAAAAAACAAAAAAAACACCTTAGAGCTAATAAATAACTTTTTAAAACCCCAAGCATAAACAATAAACAAAGAATCATATTCGTATGGTTAGACAGCTAGAGATACATTATGTAATTCAACCTGGAAGGTACGCTTCCACGTAATACTTCTTGGCAATGAAATCAAATCCATTTACCACGAAACTCTCCACACTGGTCCATTACGCCACTAGTGACAGTCATATTTTTACAAACAATTCAAAGCATGCAACCTTTTAGAATTTCTTACAATAAATTAAAGAGATAAAAAGCATTTTTCCATAATACATTGTAAGTATGCATTTCCTTGACAATATTCAAATAATCACAGTTCACACAAATTTACGATTACATTGCATCAATCTCAACTTTAGCAAGCATTATTCACGTAAGTAACTATTTATTTAATATATATTACTGTAATGCAGGCCTTCATTAGGTTATAATCTCTTCGTTACTTTCTCTCTGATTCCGGTCATTTGTACATTTTTACAATAGTACTCAAAATATGCCAATTATTCAAAAATACTCTGTACTATATACATCCACAGAAAATTAGACACCACTATGTAATTTCTGCTTTAAATTAAAAGAACAAGCCACATCTTTTATATTCGTAAAACTCTTATGATAACAGACCTACACGCTTCATTTAATTTCTGCGCGTCCTGCACTCCTCAAGTCAGCTTTCCCGCGAAAGCCACCAGAGGACAAAGACGTAGCGCCTTCCAGTTTTCTCAAGCCGTCTTTCACTACGAAAGCCGGTAGAGACAAAATATTGGAAAGACGCACTTTTCTCTATTACTCCTCAAGAATAATATTTAACATAGTCTCTTCGACGTTTAACAAAATAATTGCACAAATTACAAAATATATCTGCAAGATTCTAAACTACACCTTGTTCACACTTAAACTCATATTACCTTTACATTATAAACCTGAAAATGCCAGTCCACACCCATTAATTCTTTTAATTGCCTCTAAGCATATACAACATAAACAGCAGTTATGCTGTCTGTCGCACAATTGCTGCAAACTGAGTTTAATCAGTGTACACACTTGACTCCATAATTCAACAAATTATAGTTCTCACAAATTTACAACTACATTAATCTCCACCAAATCAAATATTATACTCGCTATTACTATTTATTGAGAATGAATAAATGACTGATGTGAAGTCCAACATTAGTTTGGGATCTCGTCATTACTTCCTCTCTGATACTGGACTCATCCGCTTTCCCTTGAAAGCCAACATAGGCCAAGACAGCGGGCAAAAACATACATCATGGGTAGATGCAGCCTTTTTTTTTTTTTTTTTTTTTTTACCTCATTATAGTAATTGATGCAAACACTTCAATATTCAGCGATATAGCCGTATAGCCACAAACAAAAATGACTGCTATATTCCAAAACACCTTTAACATGCTTAATCTCAACCTACTTTGACATGGAAAACCTGAAACTCTAAATCTACTCTTATCAATTCCTGCAATTGCCACTTGGTAAATTTAACTTAGACCAACAATTGAGCTGTCCGTCACACAACTGCCACAAGCTGACTTTAGTCTTGAGCTCATTTGACTCCACTATTCAACTATTACAAGCTCTAACAAATTACAATTACATTTCAACATTCTCAACATATCAATCATTATACTCGAAAGTACCTACTTGAATTAAAATATACAACTGATCTGTACTCCTACAGAAAAACACATTCCTGATCTCACTTCTTCCTCATACCTCTTTAAGGATCCTGAACCACTCTACCCCACTGCTCTCAGCCTCTCGCGCTCTCAAAGTTAAATTACTCACCTCAATGCAACAACTAAAATACTCAATTATCTTATCTCAAAAACTTCATCTTGTAACACTGCGCAGATGAATAAATGCTTATCTCCAGATTCTGATTCCTTACAAAATCTGTAACTGAAAGTATTGTTATACATCGCACTTCGTCGCACAACTGCTGCAAGCTGACTTTTTACTTAAGTACACACCCTGGCCTTCTTTTCTGCTAATATCCCACTTTCTCACTTTATTAACTTAAGTAATGAATAAATGAGCAACACGCGATTTGACAACAAGAAATCACGACATTACCCATTCGTTAAATTATAAAGAACAGCACAGTATGCAACGTTAAGTGGTCCATGCTGCACTACTAAGATAATAAGTCCATGAACTCTAATTCTTCATATTATTCTCACTTGTTCCCATGAAACCTCATCGTCATAAATCGTACCCGTCAATCAATAGTGTTTCACCAAGCTCGCATTATTCAATTCAACCCAACCGAATTCATCATTCATCTTATTTACACAATTACACTAAATACAAGCTATCGTGCAGAAAAGTCTAAAGTTCAATACTGATAAAATGGAAAACACTATTTCTAATTCATACACATTCTGTTTCCTTGCATCATAACATTACTTCTTTGACAAAAACCAGTAATCAAAACCGCAACACACATGTACTATATTTAACAGTATAAGCCTAACGTATTTTTAGTATCATTCCTGGTAACACCATTTTTTTTTACCACTTGGTTCTGTCAGTAATTCTCAGCTTTTAACTTTAATAATTGATAATCATTAATGTGGTCTTTTTCCCTATACAATGTACACGAACCATTACAACACTCTTTCTTCCACTACTACATGTCATCGTCTTCTAATTTCATTTCACACATTTTTACATTTCAATTACATTTCTTGATTTCTTATTCTATTACCTGCGTGAATCATAAACCGAATGGCGTCCAAAATCAAAAGCTTTTAAGGTTGCAATTCCTTAATACCATACAAAATATACTGATACCATCAGACTACTTACTTACATCCGAAACAAACATGGAATAATACACTAATTACACTCTGTTTAGTATTTTTACTTCACAATGTGACTGAGCAGCAATTCTTTGCTCTAATGAGTCATGCCTTCAACTTTTATTTTACAAATTGCATTATATTTTTAGTAATATCAGTCCATTAGTAATCTCATACCAGTTCTTATTCTGCTTCCACTTATTATGGAATTCTAGATTCTGTCCTCTCCGTTTCATCTCCTCATAGTCATTTTGCATGGTAGCAATTAAGGCTCCTCGAAAAGTTTGACACAGAAAACCCCGCGCAAGTGAATAACGTCTCAATGATCGTTTTTCAATTCCAAACTTATACAGAAGATATATTGTCTATTTTGCCTGTAAAATAATCGTTATACACACTTCCCCATGCCTTCTCTCTGCTTGCTAGTTATTATACAAAATATGATAAGTAGTCATTGTATGTGAAAGGGTACATACCTTTTCAAGGAGTACAAATATCATGGAGAACGATGGTTGTAGCACTATACACATCATATATGAATGGCTAACATTTCCAACTGTGGCACAATATCAAAAATTTGGTGTAGAGCGCAGATTGAACCTGTGTATTTCGTGCGGTGTCAATAGCCGATTATGCAGGTGCAGCTAATGTTGGTCTCGTGCTTTGGGTGTGGAGTAAGATTTTAATCCTGTTGTCCAGGTCTGTTTCAGCTTTTCTGACGAAACTCCTTGAATCGGCCTCGGGGTTTCATTAACCGTAACTATGTGCTGATACAGATCTCTCACTCGAATAGCAATCGGGTTAAATGACTTATCATTTAGGTAAATTTGAAACGGTAAAAGTAGTGATGCAGATGATACAACTTTCAACCCCGTTCGTTGTACTAGGTTTGGGTACAGGCGTCGTAGTGAATTTTTGATCAAAGCATGCTGGGCTCGATATTCTGGAGTGATGAGTAGCGTTGGTGTTATTTCTTCAAAAGATTTCCACGTAGGATCTTGATGTACGAGTTGCCGCACCAAGACAACACCGCGAGTAAACCAGTACGAGTAGTGAAAATAAGTGCTGTTGATAGGATGAATAACTGAGTTGAAGAAAAGAGGCTCTGCGAGTAACTCATTAGTACAGGAGGGAGGGAGTCGGGTTGGTTTTAGGGAAGTCCAGATGGATAGTGAAGTTTTGTAAATCTCAGGGATGTCAGGGAGAGTCAATGGGTATAGGTCCATTCGCAGAAATGAAATGGGAGTAAGAAACGGATTTTTTTGGGAAGAAAAGAGTGTTAATACTGGTCTGAGAGGCAGTAGAAGCTGTAGATAGTTCTCGTAAGAATGAAACAAAATGAGAAGCAGTGTGTCTGTGGGCAACATTGTGCAGGTTTAACCCGCCATACTCCACCGGTAGTTGAATAATTTTTCCTTGAATCCAATGTATCTTATTCCATATAAATTTGACTATTCCTTGTTGGATCTTTTTTAGTATAAATTGTGGAGGTAAAGCTGCAGACCAGGTATGAAGCAACATCGGTTGTATGATTGAATTCATAATTTTTGCTCTGCTAAAGTAAGACAAGTGAGGTTTCAGACAATTTAAGGAAGCCAACCTATTTTGTAATCTCTTGATGGTAGCAGCCCATGTGGCTTCGGCAACAAAACTTTTCTTTCCAATATGAACTCCTAATAATTTTACAGTGTTAGATGTCCACCTGGCTGACCACGGCGAATCGGTTGTTCCACACCAGCTTCCGACCCATAGTCCTGTACATTTGTTATGATTGATTTGAGAACCTGAAGCTGTCGCATAAATCTCATATGTCTGTTTAAGGACATCAAAGTCCCTGTCCTTTCTCACAAACACAATCAAATCATCAGCATATGATGACAAGATAACCCTATGATATCGAGTTTTGGCAACTGTAGGAGGTAGTGTTCGCAGAATCCGTTTCCTGAGTAATCGCAAAAAAGGTTCAAAAACTATCGCAAACAGTTGACCGGACATGGGACAACCCTGCCTAATTCCATTTTCAAATGAGATTGCCGTGGTAATGAAATCTGAAGTACGTATTCTAATACTGGCATCAGTATACAGTGCTACAATCACACCTCGGAATCCAGACGGAAACCCAAAAGCATAAAGTGTTGCAGAAAGATAGGAGTGAGAGATCGAGTCAAAAGCCTTGCGCTGGTCAATGTTGAAAAGTGCAAGTGGTTCTGATTGAGCTGCTGCAAGATCATAGAGGTTTCGAATCGTGTTAATATTATTATAAATAGAGCGGTTGGGTACAGTATATGACTGGTCAGAATGGATTATATAGCTGAGTGTTGGATTGAGTCTGTTAGAAAGAATATTCGCTAGTATTTTATAATCAGTGTTTAGTATCGAAAGGGGTGGCCAGTTCGTTAATAAGCGAAGATTGCTAGACTTCGGTATCAATCTCAGAAAAGCTGTGGTAAAGGCAGTAGATGAAGTGGTAGAAAAAAAGATATAATTGTAAGCTGCAAGGAACAGAGGAAGGAGCGACTTCTGAAAAAGTTTGTAGAATGGAATAGATAAGCCGTCTGGTCCTGGTGCACTGTGATGGTTTAATCTTGAAATAGAATTTGTAATTTCCCCTGGTGAAATCGTATCATCTAAAGCAGGCGCTAATCCTTCTGGAATCTGAGGCAGGTCGTGAAACAGTGGGGATTGCAGGTTCGGTGATTGCACTGTCGGTTGAAATCTTTGCCGATAATGATGAGTAACCATTGAACAAATAGTATGAGGGTTCATTGTCACAGTTCCGTCAGATTGCCTCAACTGTGTAATAGTATTGAGTTTGCCCTTTCGTGTTTCCAACTGCCTTAGTGTTCGGATAGGGTCATTTTGAAGATTGCGAATTTGAAACTTCAAGCGTGAAGGTGCTGTTCTTGCATGTACTTGCAATTTCTGATAAAGTTGGGTTTGATAGACTGAGTATGTTATAGATGAAGGTGCAGTGACTCTTAACATTCTACGCAGTTGGTCAATTTCCATTTGACTTCGTGTTTTTTCCCGAAACGAGAACCGTTGAGTATAAGCAATGATTTTTTCCTTTGTAGTGAGCCACAGTGTAAGCTTATCTGTTTCAGTAATTAATTGCTGTACAGCATTCGCAAGGATACATTTGACAGTTGTTTGAAATTCTGGGTTAGAAAGGCATAATTCATCAATTGTCCATACAGGTGAATGAGGAAGGGTAGCTGGGGCCATAAGCAATGTGAAACATACAGGTTTATGATCAGATGCAACACCAGTTGAAATATATGAAGCAGCAAATCGGGAGCGCAGAAAATTTGGCACATAAAACCTGTCAATTCGTGCAACTGTATTAAAAGAAGCAACAGCTGAAACGTATAAATAATCCTTCGAGTCAGGATGCATCATTCTGTGAGTATCAACAAGATCAAATTCTGTCATAATTTCATTAACTAGGGCACTGCGTGTAGGATGAATATTTGTTGGTGGATATCGGTCAAGCTATGGGTTTAATACACAATTAAAGTCACCTGCGAAAATTATATTATCTGAAGATGGAATAGTTTCGAGATATGTCTTGACTTGATATAACAGGGGTATTGCTTCATTATCATTTTGTGGTACATGTATATTAATAAGATGAAAATTTTCTTCATAAAACTGAAAGGAGAGATATTGTAGACAGCCTTGCCTACACTGTCACTCACGAATATCTTTTAGTAGTGGGGAAACTGAATGATGGAGTCCTATTGCCGCTCCATTTCCGATATGCGTTCTACAATTATGGTGAAAAACAAAAGGCCAGATCCTCCACCTTGCATATTGGGTTGTCTCTGCACAATTTGTCTCTTGAAGTAACACAATCTGCGGGGAATGCCGACGAATATCTTCGTATACGAGGGCATTAGCTGTAGAGGTAGACATTCCTCTAAGTTATATGTCACTATCTTCAACAAGTAAATCATCCTCTGGCTGTAGATGTCTCGAACTGTGCTTGTACAAAGCATTAACAAATTGTTGAACTCTGCGACGGAAAGGCTTCCTTTGTAAAGGGTTTGGAGCCCTTTTGGACAAATCACTCAACATATTCAGCTGGGCAATCATTTCGGGCAGTTTTTTCATATTGTTTTTAATAACACTGCAAATGCAAAATGGAACTATGACTTTTCACAGTAAACAGGTTTTTCAGATTTTTCTGTGTTAAAGGAGCTGTGAGTGTTTCACTGTTTCCAAGCAGGCTTTCTAGAGTCTGTATTGGGCTATGCAGTGTTCCCTGCATCATGCTATCATCTGAAGTCTGCGATTTACTTTCTTCGATTTCTGCTGAAACATCCTTCCAATCGGAAAGGATTTCAAATTTATTATAAGTCTCTACTGGCGACTCTCTTCTACCAGTTCTTGGTGATGTCTGTCGTGAACCTGAATCTGACTGATTCTTTTCATGATGTCTCTTTTGATTTTTTGGGGGCCTGCCTCTCTCGTGTTGCTCACGTTCAGGGTGTGGAGACTCAGGCTGTTCCAACCTCTTTCGTGGTGTTTTATGGGGAGAGACACTTTCACTGGGGTCCACTCCCCGTTGAGTAGCCAGTTTTGGTGGCTCAGAAGTATCCATTTCAGTTACCTGTTCAGGCGTTTCTATACCCTTTTGTACAGGTACAACGGGAGAGTCCAGCTGATGCTGTACTCCGACCTCTCTCGGAAGTTCCGACTGCTGCTGTACTCCAGTCCCCCTCGCAGGTTCCAGCTGCACTGTCATTTGCAAGGGCTTCTGTACTATAATTCCTTCTGCTTGATTCGAATCCAAGTTAGAATCAACTCTAAGCTCCGCACCGTCATGGATTTGGTTCGTAGTTTTTGAAGCTGTTACTGCAGACTGGGATATATGTGGGCACCTTGACGCCACATGACCCTCCGCCTTACAACGAAAACATTGTATTCCCACAAATATGTTAAGAACATACCTTCTTGTTTCTGTGAGAATTTCCATTGTCTCAGGTCTGTTCGCTAAATCCTGTTCAGACGGAAAAATGAGTCTGTATTGCCTCCTTGGGCCTTTTACATGATGAAAAGCTGATTCTGCTGATGTCGCTGGAAGTTTCCTAGTTTCGCTCACTAAGCGCCCTAAAGTCCCTAAGGCTTGAACAAGCAAAGCATCGGGAATTGCTGTCAGTGTAACTGTAATGGGACGTTGGATCTCGGGTGTAGGTATTAAATGTATTCCCTTAAAATCAATACCATTCACACATAGTTTTTCAGCCGCTTCTTGATGAGTAAAACGGACAATTATTCCTCCACTTTGTCTTATCGCGGATTCAATAATACATGTTTAGGTACAATTTTGGCTATTGCCTCTAAATAGATTGGAATTGGTGTATCACTAAGTGCTGGAAAATAAATACTAAGATGTAAAGCCGTGTACAATGCCTTACCTTGTGGCGATTCATCTGCAATATTGACACGTAGCACTTTATTAATCCTTGTTATCTCCGTCGCACTCGACGTATATGCACTTTGGGCTGTTGCAGTTTTTACTTTATAAATATTCCTTGCAGTCTCAGCTAGCCGCCCCGGTGGCGCAGTGGTGTAAGGCGCTGGCCTCTGATCATTCGTCCGTAAGGGGTCCGGGTTCGTATCCCGGTCGGGCATGGATGTTGTGTTTGCCTTACGGCACTGGCTCTCTCCCTTCCCTGGAACCAGTGTCCCTAAATTAGGGACGGGCGACTGCTTATAGCCCATTGAGTTGCTCACGGTGGTCGTTAAACCTCCAATCCAAAAAAAAAAAAAAAAAAAAAGTCTCAGCAAAACTCTTCACATTAGATGGCGGAAGCACTGTGTTACCTTCTTTCGCTGCGCCCGGCAATTCCGGCCACTGCTCATGATTCAGTGATCTTGAAATTCCCGAAGTAGAAGCCATGGTATCATATGTTGATGCAAAAACTTGAGAAACCTGACATTCAGGTTTAGACTTTGCAGAGGTTGTTGCCTCTGAAGCTACTTGCTGTGAAACATCACTGCAGTATATCAGACTTAGGTAACAAAGAATGCAGGTGCGATTAAAAATAACCAACACCCGAAAAAAAAACAATGTGTGATTAGTATGAAAAATTACTAAATTAATTTAATATACTCACTAACTCTGTGAGTAAACATAAAAACAAAAAAACTAGCACGTAGTGCTTTAAAACTCAACGCTAACGCCGAAGTAATCAATATGGCCAATCTCACACGCAGGAGCAGTGAACAAACACGACCGACCACTGTTGCAGCTGCATGTGATTTGTCGCATTGTGCAGCCCTGCGGTCGCTGTGAACAATGCGCAACAGTCTTCGCTCCCCTCAGGCATCAATAAACTGCTGACGACACACGGCTGGACGAGGGTTCGTCGTTTGGCCATCTGTGCACCACTTTTGATACGTACTCACTACAGTGGCGCGTGAACAACCCACAAGACGCGCCGTTTCCGAGATCGTTGTTCCAAGGCGCTGTGCTATCACAATTTGTCCTTTATCAAACTGAGATAAATCGGTAGCTTTTCCCATTCTGACTCCGAATACTTTACTAACCCAAAGCCAGTCCTCTGGTTGTATCCATACTGCTCTGTGAACTTCACCAGCGCCACCTCTCGGTTTCCAGGCGCGCTAATTTGTCTAAGCTGGGGGTGGTCATAATGGAATGGTTCATTGGTGTATAAGGTGTGAGCGTGATGGTTAAACGGAAGAATTTATCGGTCTTTGAGAAAGGACAGATTGTGGAAGCTCGGAGAGCGGAAGCCTCGATTTCCCAAAACGACTGAAGAGGTGGGTTGTTCCCGAACCGCCGTAGTTAAAGTGTATTAGGACTGGCGCGAAAAGATTCAAACAACGAACAACCCGGAGACAAAATTGCACAGGACAGCGAAAAGTTGATGTGAGAGGTGATCGCCGAGTCCGGCGACTCGTAGAGGGCAACAGATGCAGAACTGTTCAACAATTGACTACCCAATGCAACAGAGTTCAACCCCGAACAGTACCTATCATGGCCATGCGTAACACGCTCGCACGTCTGGGCTATAACAGCAGACGACCCGGACGACATACTCTCCTAACCACGGCTCATCGGAGTTAAAAGACTTGCCTGGTGCAAAGATCATGCAAGTTAGACGTTGGATGACTGGAAAAAAGTGTGCTGGTCTGACGATTCGGGTTTTTTCACTCCACTCCGTGGATGGTTGTATACGTATTTGACGCCATCTTGTGTGGTCTCCACAATGCAGGCTGGTGGAGGCGGTTGTGTGATGTGGGGCATGCGCACCTGGCAGGAACTTGGAGCCTCTGGTGCATTTGGAACAACGTATTACTGGTGCACACTATCGCGAATTTCCTGCTGACTCTATACACCCGGCAATGTTGCATTTTTTTCCCGAATGGCGATGATGGCCCGCAAGATGCAACGCGCCGAGTCACGGGTCCACCAATGTGGTGCAGGAATGGTTTGAGGAACACAATTCAGACTTGCAGCATATCGATTGGCATCCGGATCCCTCCCCCCCCCGATATCAATCCCATAGAGCACTTATGGGACTATATGGAACAGCATATCAGGTGTCCGGATGTACCAAGCACCGCCATACCTGCATTAAAATCCGCATTACACAGCTTTGTTGGCTATACCTCCCAACTGCTTCCGGCGTCTTATTGAATCAATGCCAAGTCGGATATCTTCTGTACTGAGAGCGAAAGCATTATCGCTCGGGTTCCTAATTGGGTTCACCCGGCGTAATATTGGGAGCCAAAGGGGTGTCGAGTGGATTGTGATTCTACGATTCCCTGATTTAGGGCTGACGCAGCTTCAGGATCCACTGACGGGGCGTTGTGTTTCACACAGCAGACTTTCCTTTGGGAGTCAAAGGGTCAATGCTGTGTGCCGCAATGTTTTTGTGAACGGCTAGATTTAAAATAAAAAGCATAAGTGAAGTGATTTTTAAGTTCCGGTTCCAAAAGTTATATATATTCTCCAAATAATCTAGGGTTGAGCACACATATTGTAGTTAACGACACACTCATCATAGAACTTAGACAAAATTAAGTAACAAAAGCAATTTATTGGTTATGATTTGGCATAATAATAAATATACGCTATTGATATTAGCAAAAATGATTTACGACTCTCTGACAGGAACCTGTACTCAATTAGCTATTTGCTTATAAAAAATATTAATTCTATGTGTGGACTGCTCCGATAAAGATTTTATGAGGGGACACCAAAAAAAGAATAGGATGGATTTCCTACCTTAACATCCGAATCTGGCCTAGATATCGCGCTGCTGACCACTCCTGATCCGGGAGAATTCTCGTCCGGTGGTTTTTATAGCTTCCATCCGCAGCTGTGACCGTCGTATGGGCCCTAATGGTCCTTAGTGGGGGTCCGTTCATCCGGAAACCTCGGTTTCGATCTTACATCGGCAGCTTGGACAATTGTCTGCCGCTTCTTAGGGGACAGTCATGGAGGACAGTGTACGCGATGCACGCCGCGAAACCAGCCAAGGTAAAGTTTCGTGCAAAAACTGTAAACGTGAAGTGACTAAGTTCTTCTTCCTTGTAAAATCTTTCGACGACCCCCAAGAAGACCCACACTACCTCAAAATATCCCATCATCCAATCACTAGCTGGCAAACGCAAGCCTCCCTGAATTAAATTCCCCAGTGTAGATCTTACTGGTCAGAGAATTAACATTTTGATCTTCCATTCGCTATGGGGTCAAGATTCCTACCCGCTCCAGTGAAATTCTGAGAACCACTCGTTACGTTTCCCGCGTGATACTACTCCCGGCCGTAAATTCTCTACTCAATTAAACTGTTAGCTCTGGTTCTAACAAGTCTCCGGTCTGCCGAACACGCATTGTGGATTCTAGACGGTGGACACTTCTATTGCCCCCATAAAACATACTACAAAGCCAGCTCGCCGATGGCTGTCGCCAGCGTTCTCTTACACTGTCGATCTGTCCTGTGCCGCCTTGTGCTATCTAGCTAGCCTTGCTGGGAGAGGGGGAACGGAGAGAGAAAAAAAGAAAAGATTCACCCGAAAGTATATGGCAAAATAAAACGTACTCCTTCAAAAAATACATGAATTAATAAAAATGAATATATAAATAAATGAATAAATAAATAAATAAATAAACTAGGGAATATGTTCTCGACTAAATGTGCAGCGCTCGAGTTTGGGCGCTGTCACAAAGGGAGGACTTACGAAATATTAGTTAGGTGGTCATAATTCATTGTTAGGATAGCCCAACTTTGTAGGATTTTTTTTTAATTATCATTCGTCTCTCCCCTTAAAACTGTTCTATTTCATGAAAAAGTAATTCCCAAAAAATTTTATTGCAATCGAAAGATAAAAACACGTGCCGATAGAGCCTATTACAGCGGAAGCTTTCGTTTCCCGCCAGTAAGTCTTCTGCGTGTCTCCCCCCCCCCCCCCCCCCCAAGGTCAAAGGAACATTCTTGGCGAGATGCCAAAAAAAAAAAAAAAAAAGCTGTAAGCCTTCTACTGCGCATTTTTATCACAGTTGAGTTTCGGAAATGCAAGTTGATAAGAGCTTCAATGTAACTTGGTTTGTGATAGACTACGTCTTTAACGCCATATGGTGATTGCAATGAGAAAATGTTTCTGAGTTTAAGATACATCGTTATATTTTGTATTTACTGAGATTGTTACATTTTGATTCTTTTTTGAGGGGCATATTTATTGTCACCGTGCTACTTGCTAAGTTTTCTGTGCTAAATAATGTTTTCAAAGCACACCCTACGAAAAGACACTTCGATTTATTTGATTGGACATTACACACCCCAGATTGTTGGAAGTAAGCTGCCATCAAACAGAGAAGGGTTGTGTATACTCTTTTTTTAACCTGCATGTGGTAAAATGAACTTTTCGAGAAAGTGCAACGCTGACAATCCAAGAGGTGCTAATTTTCTGGAATGAATCACGTTTTCCAACGACGACAATACCATTGCATTCATTCAAAAATTAGAAACTGTTTACGAACATTGGAGATCATTGCAAAAAAACGCGAAGAAAACTTGCCAAATTCTAAAACAAAGGGAAGAGTTATTTGTGTCAAAGTTGGATGATCTGTTCGATATTGCCCATGAAAATGCCTTAGAAATAATAACTATTGAAGAAGATAAGATTTTAATTAATCAAAGGCTAAAATGGCGGCCCGGTTTTATGTGTGGTATTGACGTAAAATTGGCTGAACGGGAAAAAAAGACCCAGAAGAAAGACGATCCAAAGAAATTCAAAGGTTACAGCAAAGCATAGGAGAGGCTGAAACAGCAAGAGAATTTATTGAACTGCAATCTGTAAGTAGTAGCGACGAGGAATCAATTATGGACGAAGAGGCAATTCCATCGTGCTCTACGGATTCAATCGGGATTTCGCAGCAAAAGAAAAGAAAGATGTATGGAACTTGTAATGTTATAACTCCCAAAAATTGTAGCCGCTTTTGATAAACGTAAAGTTAGTGATAGAAAGGAGGTTCACATTTTAATGGCAACAGCTGAAGCATTAGGTCATGATTTCCAATGAACTATCATCAATAAGTAGGTCTTCCATTAAACGATGCAGGCAACGTTTGCGTCAAATAAGAGCAGCAAAAAAGGAACGATTCAAAGAAGCTGATCTGCAAGCAGTTGTCGTTCATTGGGATGGAAAATTACTGCCAGCAGTTACAGGTTCTCAAATGGTTGAGCGCCTTAAGGTCATAATTACAAATATATAGAACAAATACTGCAGATACCACGGTCGAAATATAGAACAAATACTGCAGATACCACGGTTGCAAGGCTCCACTGGAAAGGAACAAGCTTTAACAGTATATGAAACACTTATTGATTGAGAGCTTACAAATAAGGTAAAAGCGTTGTGCTGTGACACTCCTGCATCAGTGGCGGCTCGTGGTAGGAAAAATAGGTGAAGAGCTACAAGAGCAATATGAAAAGATATCTACTGTCTTCAATGAAAATCAGTTAATGAGAACTTACCTATTTTTTTATATATTAGATCAATTCTTCTTCCCTTTAAAGCTGGAAATTCGTCTATTAAATCGTCATAAAATGGCTGTTTCTTCGTGACATCAAGAAAATGTCTTTCTGAATAGAAATATTTACCAAAGAAGCAAGATTATCGGGAGAAATAGTGTTTCTTGAGTAAGTTTGTATTCTTTTAAGGCAAGAAAAACTTCTTTCCACTGAAACACTTGCAGATGCAATTGTTAAAATTCGGGAAACCAATTTATAAGCTTCTGTAAAAATGCCTTTATCTCCATGAAGCACTCGAAAAAGTTCATGAGTCGATATATTCCTTAATTTTTCATCAGCATGTACAAGACTCAGTTCATTTTTAAGGCTCTGGTGTTTGGTAAATATTTTCCCGTAAAAATGTTGTAGATTTTCAAAAGCGTGAGAGGGAAAGCATGAATTAAATTGGTCGAATTTGGTTGTATCAGCAAGACAAGGAAATTGAAGTTTAAGTTTCTCACTGTCTTGAAATATTATATCCATTTCCATAAGAATGTGGTACAAAATTTCAAAATACAATTGCTTATAATTTTTAAAAATTGTTTCTTGTGTAAGAGCAGCATATTCCCGTTTAAATCTGCTTATTTCTGTGATTTTGCTAGCTTTTCCAAACAGTGTTTTAAATACCTCATCGTTCCTTTTATGGCTCAAAATTTCATAAGTTTTTTTTTAATTTGAGTAACACAGTATATCCTAGTGATTTTTTCTGCAAACTTTCGAATAATAGATCGGTGAACCAAATATTTCGTTAAATACTATTCCCAAAAATGTAAATTCAAAAGTGTTCACATCATTTAAAAACCTTTGGGCAAGTTGAATTGATTTTTTGTCTGATTGGTCACTAGTTGTGAGAAATTCGAATACTTCCTTCAATTTATCCCAATCTTTAACTATTACACTTACTAACTTCGAAGTGGAGGACCATCGAGTTTCTGTTATGGTTGGCATGCCTCTTGCGGTTGTTGATGTGAGTGTATTGTTTTTTCACCACTCAGTGAAGCGATCACTTCGCTGAGTGGTGAAAAGACTAAGGAATTACACTGAGGCTTGCAAAAAATATTCGACACCTAGAAATTTTAGAAACACTCTGCTGTAATACAAGGTTCAAACGATGTACTAAGCAATAACAAAAACAGATTGAGAAGCTTTATGCTTAATTATTTCTGGAGCCCAGTCAAGTGTCCAGACATTACGCTTGCACCATCGTAACATTGTCCTATTGACTTGTGTTGATAACCAAACTGTTCCAAAATTTTGTCCAGCATTTTGACGTTCTATCTTCACTCACACCACGGAAACCCAAAAATCGCTCAACCAATACACCTTCCGAATCAACAGATCTTATTATTAAAGAGCATTCGGAAGTCTGGTTATGTCTTCCTATCTACTTGAATATAAAAGCATTGAACTTCATTTATTTAATTTTTGATGTGATCGTTTATATATTCAGAAATACATTCAATTAATTCGTTTTGAATAGTTTTTGAGTCACCTGTGAAGACATTTTTTATCGTTTCGTATTGATTTTGAATTTTAAAGGACTTCTTGATATCAACAGTGAAAGCAATTCCTTGAATTTCTACGATTTATCGAGTCAATGCCTTCGTCATGGTCACGGAATGCTAGTTCTTGTTTTACTCAAATACAGTACTGCATCAATCATTGTCTGCAGGAAAAGTCTATTTAAACGAACGCTTTCGTTGAAGTGCATTTTCAAAAGCCTAGCATTCTCCCTCAGGGCATCGGCAATGGTGTTCTGATTCTTTTCAAAATTATTTAGCATTAAATCACATTTCAGGTGTTCGCTAGAATCACCACGTTTGTAAAGTGACCGTTTTATATTGAAGAAATCTGAAAATTGTCTTTATTTCACGACGAATTTTATTACTAAAAAATAAGCAGGGCCAACAAAATAATTTTTGTAACACAGAAGGGCTACAAAGCCATTTATATTCAGTAAACCAACAATTTTTAAAATTAATATTGTAAGATTTACCGCTCTTCTTGATTTCTTTCTTGGCGACAATTGTCAGTGAATCCGACGGTCGTACTTGAAGTAAAATGTCTCTTTTGTTTTCAACTTTCCACCGATTGAACGGAGTTCGCAATAAATTACAGACCATGTTGTTCACAGGATACATACTGAAAGCTAAAACTATCACTATCAGTTAAACTGTACACGAAACTAAAGTAACTAATGAAGTTTTTAACAAACAATCACAAAACACGAAAAAGCATATCTCTTTCAGAAAGTATGTTCCGAAACACCGCAAGAAAAAATTCCTAGTGGATTGCAAAAAACCCTTGGCAATCCGTCCCGTTCCACTGCGATCTCTTCCTAAGGTCACGACTCCAGGTGCAGAGCCATGACGTCTCATGATAAAACACTTCACTTGCCCGGCAAATAGTGGAGGGTGACGTCACAGTTACCATGGCAACTCGGACGGAAACTGCAGATTTCCAAGCATTCTCATTTCAGCTCTTCACTTGAACTGTTTTGCGTATAAGGACTTGTTTTCCGAATTGAACGCGCACTGTGAAGTGATATCTAATCAAAATTTTGGGTGTTTTGGCATTCAATAAAGGCAAAAAAAGAATATATTATACGAAACTATTAAATAAAATCTTATTTCAAATAAAATAGGTGAAGACGCATTTCACCTACTTCACCTGGAAAGCCGCCACTGTCCTGCATCCAACTTCGGCTATTTAAAAGGAGCGGCAATTATTGAAACGCTTCCAACAGGCATGGCTTAATATTAATAAAAAAACATTTCACTGGTATAGAAGAAAAAAATGTTCGAAAAGTTTAATGTTCAAACCTTACAGAAATCCGATCTATTACACTGCTGGACAATTGCTAAGGACGGATCATAAACGGTTATATAGCGCATAAAAAAAGTAAGTGTGGTTGGATGCCAAGTGAAATAAAATAATGTCAGAATGCAAGGACATTACAAGAAAGACAATTTATTGTGCTCTGAAATCCAGAAAGCTTTGGAACGTGTTCAAGGGACAAACAGACCATTTTGTGCAGAATACGTAAACGTGAAAAAATGCATTTACCGTCCGCAGGCGTTCCGGCGTAAGATGTCAATACGGGGTATGGCCACCATGAAGGGCGATGCAAGATTCCACACGTCGTGTCATGTTTTGCACAATATTATCAAGCAGCTGTTGGGGTAATTTATCCCTTTCTCTGTAAGTGCACGGATGAGGGTGTCCTTGTTTATTGGAGGGCATTGGCGACCAGCAAGACTCCTTCCCAAAGCATCCCACACATTTTCAATGGGATTCAGATCTGGAGAACGTGCTGGCCATACGAGGCGTTGAATTTCCTCGCTCTCAAAACACTCCTGGACAGCGACTGTTCGATGACATGTTGCGTTGTCGTCCATGAAAATGAATCTATCACCGACAGCACTACGGAACATACGAACATGAGGTAGCAGAACATCATTAATGTATCGTTGGCCAGTCATAGTCCTAGTTGGAAGCACATAGAGGGACGTACGGCCATTGATCATGATGCCAGCTCATACCATGACACTACATGTCGGATATCGATCCCTTTCCTGTATGTTTGCTGGACAATATGCAGTACCACTATCACGCCAGATCAGTTGTCGTCGACAATCAGACGATAGACTGTATCTACTCTCATCTGAGAAGAGGACAGCAGACCAGTCGTTATCAGTCCAATTGCGATGTTGATGGCACCATTGCAAACGGGCGGTACGGTGACGTCTGGACAATGGGATGCACACAACAGGACGGCGGGCGTATAGTCCTCCTTCATGCAAACGCCTGGCGACAGTTTTTCGGGAGATCCGCTTGCCAGTAGCAGCCATAAACTGATTGGCTACCTCACTAGCTGTGCTGCGCCGGTGTCTTTTTGTTGATAGCACTATGTACCGATCTTCTGCAGGTGTCGTACTGCGAATACGACCTACCCCGTGACATTTGCTACACTCTCCATTTGTTTGAAATGATTTCCAAAGCCTTGAAACAACACTGTGGCAGACGTCGAACTCCCTGGCAACATCTGTTATTTTTCGCCCTTCTTCAATCTTGCCAATAATACGGCCACGCGTAAAACGATCTAGGTGATGTCGGAAAGACATACTGAAAATTGCAAGTTCGTCAATTGATTCTTTCCCTTTCAACTTTGCGTTTGAACAACAACGGTCAATACGCGTCAAATCCTTTATATCTCTTATCAGCGCTATGACGTCACGAACAAGTTCGGCAATCCAAAATTTGCATACGCACAACACGTCTTACTGTATCCCGCACTTATGCTAATTTCCACATTTTCTTGCCTCCCATTTTATGGTTACTATTGTTGCTATTGTCATCCGTTCTTAGCAATTGTCCGGCAGTGTATAATGCAGCACCTACAAATGCTACAGCCTCGTGATGATTATAAAGAATTCTTAGAGTTAGAAGAAATTTTCATTGGAAACAACACAAAAGAAATATCCTTCGAGTTCCAGGAGCATGCCATCAAGCGCGATGGATGGGAAGAGCACTTTACTGCTTTAAAATATTTATGTTTCGTGATGAATTTAAACTTACCTTCAAGGATAAAAATAATATATTCTGACATATGCATATTTCTTGTAAGAATATATATTAAGGCTTGGTTCACAGCATTTTTGACTCAAGAGGCACAAAGCCGTGATATACAATTTTTGAAAAAGCTCATTGAGTATGAATCTGTGGATCTAGATATATCTCGAATCACAGTTCACAAATTCAAATATCATGTATGGTATTTATAACCAGAAGCTTGTGATTTGGCTTTTTTCGATGAAGGTTTAGCTGTTGAAAATAAAATAAAAATGGTACAGAATCTAGTGAAAGACGGTACTCACGAAAAAGGTGTCAAGCGAATCATACTAAAAAATGAGGATATTCATGGACTAATAGATAAGTCTATTGAGGACTTCTTTTCAGAAGACAGCAAACAATTTTTTGAAAGATTTAATATTCACACAGATTTTCTCAATATACACTGAAGAGCAACTGAATTAGAGACAGCTGGCGTTATGCAAATGTGGCGGTGTGGGCGGCCCTGTAAACGGAAACGACATAACGTATGCAGCGATCCAACAACATAAGGAGTGATGCGACGGGAATCAGTAAGAGTCGGACGCAGTATGGGTAAGACGAAAGATATAAGCGCATTTAATCGTGGGCAAATTGTCGGGGCCCGACGAATGGGTCACTCCATCTCGGAAGTCGTGCAGGCACTGGGATATTCACGAGCCACTGTGTCACGGGTGCACCGTGAGTACATCGAATCCGGTAAAACCATCCCTGCGAGGGCCAGCTGCCGTTGACAACAGCGTGTGGATGAGCGGGGTCATCGTCGGCTAGCTCGCATTGTAACAGCGGATAGACGGGCCACAGTGCAAGAAATCACTCGGCATTTTAACGCTGCTGCACAAAAACGTGTAAGCAGTTACACCATCCAGAACCATCTCCTCGCTATGGAGTACAGAAGCCATCGTCCCAAGAGGGTACCGCTGCTGGCTGACCACACATCACAGGGTGCAAAGATTAGTATGGGCGCGGGAACATCGCCACTGGATCCTAGACATGTGGAAAAATGTAGTCTGGACTGATGAGTCGAAATTCACGTTGGTACATGAGGATGGCAGAATACGAGTACGGCGCAAACCACATAAAGCGATGGATCCTTCTTGCCAGCAGGGTACTCTTCAAGCTGGTGGGGGTGGCATTCTCGTCTGGGGACTGTTTACGTGGACTGAAATGGGACCCCTGGTACGTGTGACATCGTCCTTCACAGGTCAACGTTACCGAGATGTCCTGGACGACCATTTGCTCCCGTTTGTGCGTCTTCAACATCCCACTGGGAACCTCATCCTGCAACAAGACAATGCAGCTCCCGAATTGTATCCGAATGGTTGGATGAACACTCTACCGACGTGATCTCGCTTCCTTGGCCAGCTAGGTCACCTGACCTCAATTCCATCGTGTACATCTGGGATGCCATCGAGAGAGATGTTCGAGGCTCTGAACCCTCTCCATCAAATCTTCGTGAACTGTGGGAGCTTGTTCAGCGGTCGTGGATCCGTATGGCTTCTCAACGCTTCTGGTGTCTTGTCGAGTCCATTGCGAGACGAATCGCCGCCGTCATCAGGGCGAAAAGTGGTGCTACGCGTTACTAGACAGGTATCTCTACTTCAATTGCTCTTCAGTGTAGATTCAGCTTTTTGGCCTGAAAGTGAAGTGCACAAGAAAGCCTCAGTTGTGCACCAATTAAAGGTGGTAAATGACACAGCTGCTAGAGGGGTTAAGTTGATAGAGGACTACAACAAAATACTAACAAAAAATGAAGACCAGAAACAATTTCTACTGCAAGTTGCCACTGACTACAGAAGTCAATATCCTGATGCAAAGAAGGAGACTAGAAAAAAACAAAACAAAATGGAGTGAGATTGTCATTTGCTTTCCATTTGTTGATATTTATGTCATTATCTGTACATAATCTGTATTTATGTACAGATAATGACAAAACTTTTTTTTAACCATAAACAATTTTCAGGGGTGCCTCTGAAAAATTAAAGGAGTTTTTTTTTTTGGGAGGGGGCTACCCTAGACGCAATGTCCACTTAGAATTCAGGGAAGAAAGGATCCCACAGCCAGAGTAATATTTTATCCTTTATTACTGGAAAAAAAAGTAAAATTGAAAATGACAGACCACATCCATTATTTCATATGAAGATGGATTTAGATTGAAGTCCACAGATTGTGATCATGATCAAAATCAAAAGATCATATGGATACATTAAAGTAGTGGTTTAATTATTTTTAATTTGAAATACAAAAACAGTCATGAAATATTTCCATTTCTTCAAAGAGTGTACTATGTTTAAATTTTGAAGCAAACATATTTCCTCACTTAGCCCTTTAAAAAACACTCAAAATTTTCATTTTTGAGATTTAGAACTTTTGGAAAATCTCCCCCACCCCCTCCTCCAGAATTTTTTTTGTGCTGTGGCACTGCTATCGCCACAAATTAATCTGAAACTGCTGTTGTAATAGAAGCTATACAACTTGTTTTTTGGTATCTTGCCAAGAATGTTGCATTAAGCTAACAGTGAGATAGTTTAAGAAGGGAAAAGAGCTTAAGTGGTGGGAAAAGAAATCTGTCCCTATAAAAGCAATACTTTTACTATCGAACAGTAACAAAGTCAGTAGCAGACTTTAATAAATGCAGCGCGTAAACATCGCTACAGAAACAATCGCATTCGATTTGCAAAACTGAGAAATCTCAAAATCAATTCACCTCACTCTGACTATCAAGTAACAATGTTTCGCTTTTTATAGCGAAACTAAAATTCTACGGAGATCGACAACAGCGGAGAACATTCTAGTCGTTTTGAAAGCCCTGCGGTCTGCAAAAACTATTGGTTAAAACGGACCAATGGGCAGTCACCTCTATCACCACGTCACAGGCACACCCGGAGCGCGGCGCATATCCGCGCATGCGCACCTCCCACTCAGCCACTCTCCCTCTGCTAAAAGCATTACTGATTCATCGGTTCGTAATCAGATGTGTTAAAACTGTCACCTACAATTCATTGTCGTACTTTTGAAAGTAAACGCATAGCAGAATCGGACAAATCAAATTTTAAAAATAAAGGCGTTTGATAATTGCAATCAATCATTAATATCTTATTATTTTTAAAAATGCCTTTAAAAAATTATTCGTCTATTTTAGTGTTTTAAATTTATCAAAAATTTGGATATACCAACGGCTGGGGGGCATGGACGCCTTCAGGAAATTTTTCAAGGGGGGTCAATTGTAATTAATTAAGGTTTAGCTAATATGTAGAAAGCAGTAACTCGTGAAAATGATAGATTAATACTATTACTACTACCTACTTACTTTCTACACTAGAACACTACTACTACTACTATTATTATTATTAATTGATGCTGCTCTTAAAGAAAGTGTATGTTAGTAATAGTCATGTATTATCATGTACATTGGTAACTGTTTTCAAAATAATGAACAGTGTCGAAGAGGGCCACGCTAAGCCTTTTAATTTCAGCACACACCACCCTGGGCGAAACTTGTTTGGACGTACTACCTTACGGTTTGCTTGGTTTTCCGCTTTCACGTTATCGTTTTCCAATTCCAAATTTCCAATAAAATTGGGATATTAAATTGAACGCGCCAAACTCCATCTTTCCTTGTGGTCCAGTTCTGCGAGTGTAAAAAAAAGTAATAAATAAAATAAAATAAAGTAAAAAAATTACTACAGGGGAGGTCAAGTGACCCCTCTGAACCCCCTGTCGGCGCCCATGACTGGGAAGATCGCCCCCCTTCCCCTTATGGGCGCTCTTGAAAAGGATGCCCATTGGCACGAGTTATTATCGTGCTATTGCAATAAAACTTTACAGATATTATTTTTTCCTGAAATAGAACAGTTTTAAAAGGGTGAGACTTAAAAATTAAAAGGAGTTGAATATTTTGGGCCACCCTACTCTGTGTACAAACTGGCTTACTTTTTAAAAATAACATCAAATGATGTCTTATCGTCACGAAGCTCTGCCAAGGTGAAGGTACCTTAGCTGAAACGTCTTCCTAGGAAGTATATGATTTTGTTAAGATCTCGATTGTTTCTACGACAGCTGCGACCTTTCCTAGCGGAAAGGATTGCGATACAAACTGCTTCGTCTCATCTCGTGATTGATTGGCTGCGATGAAAATGACTTCCTTTGCTAGACTGTAGATTGCTTCGCTTCCTGCACATCGTTTTTTTATATTATTGCCAGCAGGATGAGAAAATCTTTTGAGTCGTATTTGCGCATTTACTCTTGTTTTCCGTCTAGAAAGTAATCTAATTGCACTGAATTATTACTAAATAATCCCCTTATCTATTGCTTGTAATGACGCATTCAGTTGATTTACAGGAGTTTAATTCTTTAACCGGCTGACCCCAAAAAGTTTTCGTCAAAACATTAATGCCCAGGCAAACAATATCCCAGGCCGCTGGTTAAAAGGAAGTAAGCCAATGCGGAATTTGTAAAAAATAGCATTAATAAGTTAGTAAAATCATGCAATGCATTGATTATGATACCCTTTCCAACATACCAGAAATTATTACTCAAGTTATGTGGATAATGGCTGTGGAATAAATCTCGCTCCTGTGTCCTGACCTTTGACCCCATTTCGATGATATTCAACAGAAACCGGTTCAGTATACTTCAGGAATAACATACTGAAGTTTTGTCGCAATAGAAGCAGTTTTACGCAAGTTATGAGAATAATGGCTGTGGAATAAATCTTGCTTTTGTGCGATGACCTTTGACCCCATTTCGTTGATATTCAACAGAACCGGTTCACTATACCTCCGGAACAACATGATAACATTTTGTCGCAATCAAAGCATTTTTAGGTAAGTTATGATGCACAAGGGCAATGGAATGGATCCCACTCCACTGTCCTGACCTTTAGCCTCATTTCGCCCATTTTCAATAGGGTTCGTGCCCAGGTGGTTCCCTACCACATACTAAAATTTCATCGAAATCGAACCATATTTACGCATGTTATGACACATAAAGGCAATGGAATTGATCCCGCTTTTATGTCTTGACCTTTGACCCCATTCCGCCCATTTTCAACAGGGTTCGTCCCCAGGTGGTTACTTACCACATACTAAAATTTCATCGAAATCGAACCATTTTTACGCAAGTTATGCCGCATAACGGCAATGGAATAAATCCCGCTCTTATGCCCTGCCTGACCTTTGACCCCATTTCGCCCATTTTCACTAGGGTTCGTGCCCAGGTGGTTCCCTACCACATACTAAAATTTCATCAAAATCGAACCATATTTACGCATGTTATGACACATAAAGGCAATGGAATGGATTCCGCTTTTATGTCCTGACCTTTGACCCAATTTCGCCCATTTTCAATAGGGTTCGTCCCCAGTTGGTTCCCTAACACATACTAAAACTTCATCGAAATCGAACCATTTTTACGCAAGTTATGTCGCATAAGGGCAATGGAATAAATCCTGCTCTTATGTCCTGCCTGACCTTTGACCCCATTTCGCCCATTTTCAATAGGGCTCGTGCCCAGGTGGTTCCCTACCACATACTAGAATGTCATCGAAATCGAACCATTTTTACGCAAGTTATGATGTATAAAGGCAATGGAATGGATCCAGCTCCTATGTCCTGACCTTTGACCCTATTTCACCCATTTTCGAAAGGGATCGTCTCCAGGTAGTCCCCTACCACATACTAAAATTTCATCGAAATAGAACCATTTTTACGCAAGTTATGACGCATTAGAGCAATGGAATGAATCCCGCTCCTATGTCCTGACTTTTGACCCTGTTTCGCCCATTTTCAATAGGGTTCGTACCCAGGTGGTCTCCTACCATATACTAAAATTTCGTTTAAATCGAATCATTTTCACGTGAGTTATCGTTCAGACGGACGGACGGACAAAGCTGGAGCATATACGCTTCTTCAGTTCAACACAATTTTATTAATAAGGTTGGGTTCAGGAGGCGAACATGGGCGTCCTGGTACATATATTGTACGGTAAAATATACAAACTCTAAAATTCTATGTACATTATATACAGCACGATGTATTGATTCACAAAGGAGCCTCGTGATAAGAGGTACAAGCATTTTGCACAAGAACAATAAGAGAGATTGTCGAAACATTTCGTCTCGAAGCATAAATATATTATAGTGCTGACAAATAACAGAACGAGAATATTATAATGAAGCACTGTACAAAAGGAGAACTGTGGATGACAAAGTAGACAATGTGAAACCTAAGACAAACGGAATTACGATGTCTTAGTACTGGTAGAAAAAATTATAATCAAAGAGAAAACAAGTAAGACTATATACATTTGTACAGTATGGTGCATATATATTCACATGTGTTAGAAGATATAAGCTGTATGTTGAAGTTTGATTCCGAAAACCAATGGTGAGCATGCACGTTGAACTGAAGTTCAACAGAGCTAGGAGTAACGAATTTATAAACTACCGACAGTCAGTTGTAAGGTCGCTGGCATGCCGGCGAACCAGGAAGCGGCCGGAGACCAGGTGGAACGGAAATGTTGTTCTCTCTGTTGGGCGACGGCCACAAGGTTCTCTAGACGAAGTCTTGAGAGGAGACGCTCCCGAAAGTGGCACAGTAGTTCCACAGAAGCTTGGTGGATGGTATAAGGAGATGAGATATCGCGGCAGCGCTGATGAAATACGTAAATGACATGTTTCACCAGGATGAAAATATATGAGCAGATGGGTGGAAGCTTGACTGGCGGAGAGACCTGCAGGAGGAGTGTCTTATAGGCATCCAAAGGAAGATCAATTGTGGCTGAACGTTGAGCAATGGAAAATGCAAGATGGAGTAGTGGAAGGAGGATGACACAATGTAGATAAACGTGAGAGACATCAGCTTCTTGAGCACAGAAGGGGCAAAGAGGTGAGTCAAGAATGGTCATGCGGTGGAGGATGGATGGAACGGGAAGACGGCGGTGGAGAAAAAGCCAGTGAGTGTTTATTTCAAAAGGAGCTGAAAGAGGAGAAAGGGTGGTAGACCAGACAGCGGTGAGAGAGGATTGGGAGACATCAGGGATGTGAAGGGGAGAAGGAGAGTGGGATTTTAAAAGTAACCGATAGAGAACTGAGGTTGAAAGAGAGGATAGTGGAAGTGTAGATCTGCCGACTGAAAGAAAGAAAGGAAGGGGAGGGAGGCGGAAGGAACAAAGGTCAGGCCGGTGGTGGTTGCGAGATGAGGAAACTTAGCAATGATGGTAGAGAGTAGGGAGTCATAGACAGAGCGAGAGGAGGGTGAAAGTAGAACGGTGGGTGGGAGGCAGGCGTAGGGTCGCCAGGAGAGATCTGAGGTAACAAGGTCTTTGACGGTTACAACTCCGACTCGGAGCCAAGAAGGATAGGCGAAGCATGAAAGATGAGGGGGGTGAAGAAGAGAGGAGATGAACAGGGGTCCGGCAAGGAGTTCAGTGGTGGAATCGGGTGGGGATCGAGTGAGCGGGAGAGAGCGGAGAAAGGTAAGAGTCTCCCGTAAGGCAGGAGGAAGGCGAGAGTGAGTGGTAGTACGGAGGTCCATTAGAATGAAAGAAGTGAAAGTGAAATTAGTGTTGCTCGAAGAGGTTATGACATTCCTTGCGGTAACAGCGTCGGCAACAGGTGAGGTATGAAGACGGAGGAACGAAGTAATCCGGAGAGCTTGATAGTACAGTCGTGTATCAATTAGGCCAATGCCACCTTGGTCAGGAGGAAGACTGAGCTTGGGGGCACTGAGCCAGTGGTGTCCGGTCCAGATAACTGAACTGAAGCAGCGAGTGATATCATTGAGACGAAGAAGTGGGGATTTAGTACCAAGCCAGGAATGTGTGCACATGGAGAGAAGATAGGTTTGCGCAAGACGTGCACGTTGAAAATATGAGGTGCAGAACTGCGCTTTTCGCCAAAACGCAGTTGACCGATGAAGACGTGGCTGGATGGTATTCCACGTTGTGCTGGAGGCTTCACCTGGGACACCACGATGTACGCCAAGGAAACGTTGAGAGGCTGAAGACCAGTGCGCTCCCCATGGGGAATCCAAACGGTCAACCCATGAGCCGCACCACAGGCCTGTGCTTTTGGTTGTATTAATCGCAGCTCCGGAGCAGGAGGCGTAATCGGCGAAAAGACTTTGGAGCAAAGAGAATTGTGAATCCAGGCGTATACAGAAGGTAACGTCGTCTGCATACGCCACGGAAGTGGTGACATGGTGTCTCGTGCGGGCGATCAGTGGCGGCAGGGTGGCTTGAAAGGAGCGTTGAACGGAGCGGAGAAAAGGTTCTAAGGCTACAGCAGCGAAAATTTGACCGGAGAGTGGGCAGCCTTGCCTCACTCCACGGCGGAAGAGGATTGGTGCTGTAAGAAAGATGGGCAACTTGACGTGGAAACTGGCGTCCTGGTAGAGGGAGGTGAGGAGAGAAATAAACGGAGATGGAAATCCAAATCGGAGAAGTGTGGCGGAGAGATAAGTGTGGGAGATATTATCAAAGGCGGACTGTTGGTGTAAAGAGAGGAGGGCGAGGGGTTCAGAGCGGGAGCGCGCAAGGTGAATTAGATCAGTCAGGAGATGGATGTTGTGAGATAGGGAACGGCCGGGAACTGTGTAAGTCTGGTTAGGCGAGAGGATGTAAGTGAGGATGGGATTTAGTCGTTGTGAAAGAAGCTTGGTATAAAGTTTGTAGTCGAGATTCAGTAGGGAAATTGGGCGCCAGTTCACCAAGTCAAGGAGATCATCTTTTTTGGGGAAAAGGACAACGTATGCATTTGTGAATCCCCTCGGGAGAGGAGAGTAAGTAAAGGCAGCAGAGAAAGCGGATAGGAAAAACGGAAGAAGAAGAGGCAGAAAAGTTTTATAAAAGCTAAAGGTTAGGCCGTCCGGACCCGGAGCGGCACTAGAATTCAGAGAAAAGAATGTAGTGTTTAGTTCAGAGGGCGTGGGGGAAAGGAGTAGAGAAGAAGCGAGATGGGGGGAACCTGAAGTAGATTAGAAAGGAGAGAATTCATTGCTGCAGAGGATGGTTGAGGAGGTTCACTGAACTTCATGGAGAAGTACTGACGGACATGGGAACAAAGCGCAATCGGCTCATCTGATACCTCTCCAGAAGAAAGGCGTAGATAATGAATTATGGATGAAGCTCGTCGGGTGTTTTCCACCGACGTCAGGAACTCATAGTTGTGAGCATCCGGCGTCAGGTGTTGCAAACGAAGTCAGCGGAGAGCTTGTTGCGCCAGAGGAGTGAGAAGAGATCGAAGCTCTTCTTGAAAGGAGGAGAAGAGAGAATCACTGAGACTGAGCATGGATAGCATTGAACGATCATAGTCTAGGCGCATGTTCTGGAGTGTCTTTAGTTGGAAAGAGTAGTTTCGGACATGCAGAACGAGCTGTTGCTTGATCTCCAACCAATAATTTAATCCGCAGAGTGCAGATTGAAGCTGCGGTCGTGTGTCAATCAGGAATGACCGGACCGAAGAGCAGAATGCCTGGTCGGAGAGAAGTGCATCATCAAATGTCCACGGGCGAATTATCCTGGGTTTGAATGGTGCAGTATGGACTATGATGGCAATGGCGCAGTGGTCAGATGAGGCCGTGGGATGCACACTCGATTCTGTCACGGCAGGAAGTAGAGTACTGGAGGCATAAAACCTGTCAAGGCGGGCTAAGAAAGGATTTTGCGCATGAGAGGAGCGCCAAGTGTAATTAGTCGACCATGGATGAATATGCCGATGTACATCATGAAGAGCGTTGTTCGTGACAACTGTCTGGAGCAGGTTAGCCAGGGCATGGCGGCGCTCTCTATTTGTAGAAGACCTATCCAGAAGAGGATCCAGGGTACAGTTAAAATCCCCACCAATGAGAACATGGTCTGACGGTGGGATACGGTCGAGTGCTCTGCGAAGACGCGTGAAGAGAACTGATAAATGTGTTGTAGTGCTTGGAATATAGATATTGAATAAATGATATCTGGAAGACGCGATGGTAAAGGATGCATGCTGTAAGAGATCTCGACAAATATTTCGCACAGAGAGGGATGTGATAATAGAATTGAGAGTATGACTAATGCCGATGGCAAGACCGCTATGAGATGTTAGTCCATAGGCGTGATGAAACACAAAGTTCCACTGGCGCCATCGAGAATAGACGGTAGATGGTTTGCAATTTGTCTCTTGAAGGAGGAGAATATCAGCCCCCAACGGGTTGAGGTCTTCATATGCTAGAGAGTTGGTGAGGGGGGAAGCGAATCCCTGCAATTAAGTGACACGATCTTGAATTGTGGGGTTCCTTGCCTCTAGCTGAAGATCTTTCAGAGCTGGAGGAAAAGACTTGAGACGATTATAGAAAATTTGTGCCCACGGATGGGTGGGAACATTCTGGCGGCAGAAATGCGACACATTGAAGATCTGCTCCGGCACAAGTTGGCGAAGCGATGGATTCTTGACTGCTAAGGCACGCGCTATTGCGTAGCTTGTCGGATTCGTTAAGTATGTATGGAGATCAATGTATGAGAGTGGTACGGGAGGTATATTGGCTGTCTGGAGAAATGCAGCGAACTCTTCGACCGTGGGAAAGGAGACTTCGGCTGGCGAGGTGTGTCGAGGAGAACTGCTGGAGAGGGAGGTTGAACGAGGTGAAGTAGAGTTTTGCTTCTTCGCTACTCGCCTGCTGCGGCCAGAGCCGCGGCGCTTCAGTGGAGGCTCGGTCGTCTCATCCTCACACTGCGTCTCTGGATCAACGGACTCCACATCAGCTGTTTCGGAGGTTCCAGTGGTAATAGCTGGTTGTAAACCCTCTGAAAGGGACTCAGTGGTGGAGAGACGACGTTGCGGGAGTGAGGAGGCAATTGTAGGAAAGTCCTCTAGTAAAAAAGGGGAAGCGGCTGTGGGAGCGTTGCGTTGACCAACGTCTGTAAGCGGACTTTTTTCATCATATCTTGGCTCCGAGGCCTGCTGTGCTGAAGTAGATGGTGTAGTACGCTTCGAGGTAGGAACAGTACCTGTAGGAGCGCCAGTCGGAGTCAGTGGAACTTGATGTGGGCAGTGCACGCGAAGATGATTTTCGCCATGGCAAAGCGTGCATTGCAAGGAGGTAATGACGTCGATTCTCCGATGTTACTGGCCACACCGTACGGTTAGGATCTTCGGGCACGCAAGCAGATGATCGTCCGACGGAAATATGACGCGGGCACTTCGACGAAACCCTGCAATGGATTTGTCATCGGGATCTCTGGGCGCCGCCGAAAGGGTCGTTATTGGTCCAACCACTCGGCCAAATTTGCTGAGTAAAGTGCATAGAGCGACATCTGAGACTTCAGGTGTGACTGGGTGGAAAGTGACCTGGATAGGTCGCTGTGCCACAGGTTCAGGTAGAAGATGCACATCTTTGATGGATAAGCCAGAAGTCATCACAAGGTCTGTATGTTCTTTACGGGCAAAATACACTAATACGGCCCGTGGCTTTCGAGCCATATGAGTGATATAAGCTCCTGTAGGAAGCATCTTCTTTAGGGCAATACTATATTCCGGTGTCACGTCAATTGGTCGCGTGCGTCAATTCGTCGACTACGTCAATTCGTCGCCTGCGTCAATTCGTCGCCTACGTCAATTCGTCGACTACGACAATTCGTCGCGCGTCAATTCGTGGCGCGTCAATTCGTCGACTGCGTCAATTCGTCGCGGACAAATTCGTCGACTACGTCAATTCGTCGCGTTTACAGATTTTGGTTACATACAAAACGAATGCAGGAAAACGTACGATTTCGAACGTCTTGCTCCCTGATCAAATTTATAAAGTTTGGCCACGCAGACAGGATAGGAATATTACGTTTTTCTTTGGCACTAAAAATATTAGACGGTAAACGGTTTTTGGAACGGGGCAGGGCCCGGTTGCTCAGAGCCCCCCATATATAAAATATTCGTAAAATCTACAGTTTTCAATTCAGAACCACCAAATCAGGTATCCTATCTCATGGTACTCTAACTTAGACGGTTGTCAGTTTTTGGAACGGGTCAAGGCCCGGGAGTCAGAGCCCCCCCCCTTCCCCCCGTACATACAAAATTTTCGTAAAATCTAGTTTTCATTTCAGAACCATCAAATTTGGTATCATGAAACTCTAACTTAGACGCTAGACGGTTTTTGGTAGGGGTTGGTGCCCGCGGTTTCGGAGCCCCCTCGTAAAAAATTTCGTAAAATCTACAGTTTTCATCTAAGAACCACCAAATTTGGTATACTATCTAATGGTACTCTAACTTAGTCGGCAGACCGTTTTTGGAACGGGTCAAGGCCCGGGGGTCAGAGCCCCCCACATACAAAATTTTCTTAAAAACTACAGTTTTCAATTCAGAACCACCTAATCTGGTATACTATCTCATGGTACTCTAACTTAGACGCTAGACGGTTTTTGGAAATGTTTGGAGCCCGGGGGGTCAGACCTTCCTCCGAATAATTTTTTTTTTTTTTTTGTAAAATCTACAGTTTTCAATTTAGAACCACCAAATTTGGTATACTATCTCATGGTACTCTAACTTAGACAGTAGACCGTTTTGGGAACGGATCAAGGCCCGGGGGTCAGAGCCCCCACATACAAAATTTTCTTAAAAACTACAGTTTTCAATTCAGAACCACCAAATCTGGTATATTATCTCATGGTACTCTAACTTAGACGCCAGACGGGTTTTGGAATGGGTTGGAGCCCGGGGGTCAGACCCCCCAAATAAAAACTTTTTCGTGAAATCTACAGTTTTCAATTTAGAACCACCAAATTTGGTATACTATCTATGGTACTCTAACTTAGACAGTAGACCGTTTTTGGAAGGAGTTGGAGCCCGGGGTTAAAGGCCCCCCCATAAAAATGCCGCGTAAAATCTACAGTTTTCAATTTAGAACCACCAAATTTAGCATACTCTCTCATGGTACTCTAACTTAGACGGTAGACGGTTTTTGGAACGGGTCGGGCACGGGGTCAGAGTCCCTCCGCCCATAAATATTTTTCGTAAAAACTAAAGTTTTCAATTTAGAGCTACCAAATTTGGTATACTATATAATGGTGTTCTAAATTAAACGGTAGACGGTTTTCAGAACGGGTCGGGGCAAGGGTGGTTACCCCCCCCTACACACAAACTTTCGTAAAATCTATAGTTTTCAATTTAGAACCACCAAATTTTGTATATTATCTCATGGTACTCTAACTTAGACGGTAGAAGGTTTTTGGAACGGATCAAGGCCCGGGGGTAAGACCCCCCCCCCCACATACAAAATTTTCTTAAAAGCTTTATTTTTCAATTCAGAACCACCAAATTTTGTGTCATGAAACTCTAACTTAGCGGGAGACGGTAAGTGAAAGCGCAACATTATTAACTTCATTTGTTATGGAAACCTTATAAATACGACCACAGCGATTAAAAGTTACTAAAGAGTCCTTGTAAGTAATATTTTTTGACCGAGTGCAAGTACAATTTACGAAATGTCAACAGGTCAAAATATCTAAAGTAACAATGAAATTTGGAATATTTCTTTTTTCTTTCTTTTTATTTCAGTTTTGACACTTGTATTAAGTTTTAAAAACATATATTTCTCCTATCGTATACCTTCATTGTGCTTTAAACAGAATTTCTTACCATGTTTTGGGTATTTTGTTTCGTGTGGTTGCAGTTTTTTTAATGTTTTGGGCATTTCATTTTGTGTGGTTATTTCTTTTTATGTTTTGGGCATTTTACTTTGTACGGGTGTTTTTGTTATGTTTTTGTTCTTTTCTTTTCTGTGGTGGTTGTAATGTCGACAGGATGAAAAGGGGAAACTGTGAACAGTCCCGATGCGTACTTGCTTCTAATTTTTTTTTCAAATACAGCACATGATTTTGTATTGAGTTATACCACTTACTCATTAAGCGACTACCGGTTTCTCTAAATATGAACGTTTTCTTAGAGCCTTTTGTTTCCTCTACCTAGCTTTTTCGGTTCCGCAATTTCTTTTTTTGGTTTTAGAATATTTTCCTTATTATTAATATATTTTCTCATGCAAACTCTTTATGTAAGGTATGTTTATTCTATCGAAGTATTTTGCAATTATACGTAAAGCCCTGTTGCTGAAGTAAAAAAAAATATTTCCAACTGAAACAACGCAGTTCAGATATTTTCCCGCTGTTAACTCAAAGAATGAAAACAAAAACAACAAATCTGTGCAAGGGTTGAGGCATGAGACAGTACTTACTGGTAACCAGGCAAAGTTTTAAGGAAGAATGAGCTTAAGAATTTCTAACGGCAACAAAAAAGAGCATCCGCACTGTATCCCTCCCCATCCCCTAGTGCCGGCCTTTGGACGTCTTGAAAGAGAAGTCTTAATGACACATCTGTATCGTAATTGCCTGAACATTCGCGACAATCTTCTGGTGTCGTAGTAGAAAAACACACTTCCTACTTCGCCTAAATTGCTTGGATGTAATGCCAACGAACAAAGTTTTGCTCTCGCATTGGATTTCTGTTGCTTTTGATGGAATACTTTTCCCCTGGGGTTCACCGCTTTCACTATAGTCTTCAGGACAGGCGGCAATACACCCCAACGTAAAACACCAATTTCACGGTAATTAACTGCAATTAGCGAAAGAGAGGGGCGGTACAGGAAATAAGTCGAACGAGACAGATCTGAACTTAGAAAGTCGGGGGAAGGTGTTGCATGAGAAACTGTGTTTGGCTTACAGATCATTTGGCACGTAGGGACGTAGGTTTCGTTTAATATATTACGGGGTAAACAAATTGTCTTTTCAGTATAACAATTTTCTTTCATACGCATGGTGCAACACAAAAAATTTGAATTTATTTTTGAGAATTAGCATGATGCCTACGGGCCCAGAGTACAGCTGCCCAGTCCGCGCCTGCTGCCGCCTCCGGAACCTGGCTCCCGGGTTCTTCGCATCTGTTGATCCCCCGCCTGGAGCATCCCAGCTGTGAAATACATGTACCTCTGCGTTTTGGAAAAACAAAAGATAAGATGCCGATTCTTAAAATTAACCACTTCTTGTGACCGCAGGTACGAAAATCTTGAACTTTCGCTTAAACCCTAACTGGAGGAACAAGCCTCACGTGATTGTCTGTATTCTGAGTGTTTTATTGAATGGTTGCTCATTAGTTCGTAGTTGACTGGAGAACAGAGAACGTGCTTGTTGAAACCTTTGTTGTGCGTTGTCAAGTGATAATAGTGGAAATATATCATTCTAAATATTTTGGAAAGAGAAAGTGCATTGTTTTCCGAAGGCACTATGCAGATGAAGAATGCAACATTAATAGTTAACTCACAAAAAGAAAATGATTTGCTGAAATGGAAAGGGTATTTATTTTGCCATAACAGAGTGTGAGGTGATTTACGGTATTGTCACTGTATTGAAAGAAATTATGGAAATTGTACTGGCTTTGCTAGTACTATTCTTATTGGAGATGAACACAGGATGCGCAATGAGAAACCACATATTCATGCTCCAAGACCGGAGAAAAGTGATGTTGCTGTTGCAAGAGCGCAAATAAAAGAACGAGCGAGAAATACGGACGAACCCCATGCACAAATTATTCAAACCGTGACAACGTCAATGGCTACAGTAAATGCAGCTTACATGCCTAATATGGATGAACTAAGGCAAGTTGTGAAAAAGAGAAGACATGCCAAGACATGCCTGCGGAGCCTACGACTTCAGAACGGATCGATGCCCCAATAAATTTACAGGAGAAGATGGTGCAAAATTTCTTGGCAGAGATAGCGCATTTGGACATCAAAGAATTATTTTATTTTTAACAGATAATAATTTACGAAAGCTTAAAGAATCACCCCTCTGGATTATGGATGGGACATTTGAAACTTGTCCAACCCTTTTTAGGCAATTATGTTCCATTCATGCTATGGTTGAAACGAATCCAGACATGCACAGACTTGTCCCACTAGTTTATGGGTTACTTTCCAGCAAGTATAAATAATATAATACTATTATAAAGTATTTTTGTAGGATTTACAAGACTATGCATCAGACTATGATATTCAGCTTGCACCACAATATACGCATAATAATAGATTTTGAAATAGCTACCGTTATAATGCTGCTAAAAAGGAATTTGGAAGCAGCACACACAAATGTTGTTGGTTTCATCTCGGAAAAAAATGTGCTGAGGAATATCCATCCTCTGGCATAGCCTTGGAATATAAGGAAAACAGTGAGTTTGCTCTCAAAGTCAGACATTTGCAAGCACTCGCATTTTTTTCATCTGATGAAATTCCAGCTGCTTTTGAAGAAGTGAAATCAATTTTACTAGAATATGCAGATTCTGTAGTTCAGTGGTTTGAGGAAAATTATGTTCTTGGAAAATTTCGTGGAAACAGAAGAAACAATCCAAGCAGAAGCCCTCCGCTGTTCCCGCCAACAATTTGGTCAGTTAGTGAAAACAATTTATTTGGCTTTCCCAGAACACAAAACGAACTTGAAAGATTAGACAGACGCTGGAATACAATTCTGGGAGAGAAAAAACTGTGACTGTACGAAATAATCAGTAAAATTGCGAAAGAGCAGAGAACAACTATGGCTAAAATCGAAAGAGTGATAGCACAGATTCCAACAAATCCACCCAGAAGAGAAACGCTGGCAAGATAAAAAGGAATTCGAACTTCTTTGGTGCACAGAGACAACGTTAACATGCTGGACATTTTAAGAGGAATTTCATATAATTCTACCCTTTACTAAAATGTGCTGGTATTTCTCACTAATTGATTTATACCTTTTACTAACTTGTATTTGAATTTTTCAAGAATGTAATTCCGCCGAAGATGCAAGAATGTAAAACACAACGCAAAATTAAAAAAGTCAAAATTTTCAAAATAGCATGTCAAAAACATAAAATGTCAAAAAGTAATCCAAAATGTGAAACATATAAAAATTCAAAATGCAATCACAAGTCACAAGCATTACAAAAATGCGAAACGCTATGTTACAAGTACAACACAAAATAAAACAAATGCCAAAAAAAATGCATACGCTTTGTAAAATGTACAAAATAAAATAAATGCCATATTCACAAGGATTTCATGACGAGTCAAGTTAAAAATGAGCTTTTACTTAGACTTTAAAATAATAATTACTAGCCTCTACACCTTTTTAAGTCTTTAATAAGTGCAACATCATTAACCTGACTTGTCATCAAACATTATCAATATGACCATAGCATACAATCACTTAAAAGACTTGTTAATGGATGAATTGAGATCACCAAGTTCAGCGGGTGAAAGTTAATGGCTGTTTATAGTTTTGTACTCGAGTAAATGCGCAACACAGTAAACTTGACTTTCTCTGAAAATTTTAGGTATATGAGCACGGTTGATTGAAAACTGATAAAAAGGCTTAAGGCCTGTTTATTAATTTTTGTGCCTCAGTCAAAACGCAGTACCATAACCTTGGCATGTTATCGAAACCTTATGAATACGTCGGACTAAAAATTCCTAAAAAAGTTTACGCCTAAGGTCTTGTAACTAAAGTTTTGTGACAGGGTAAAACTGCAACATTAATAACTTGACATGTTATGTTAACGTTGTGAATATGAGCACGGCGGATTAAAGATTTCAACAAATAGCCTTTGGGATTAATGTGTTGTAGCTGAGTAAAAATGTAACATTATCTTGATTTTCTATATAAACCAAACTACGTGCTGAAATGGCCCAACTATATATACGTATACTTCAACCATGTACAGAAGCGCTGACAAGGTGAAAACAAAAGTGCAATTTTGTACGGTCCCCTAACATTTTATGGCCAGCCTACATGGAAGAGGACACCTTGATTTCAAAAACATACTTTTTGTACGGTCCACAACAAATAGCAATGGACACGTCGCAATCTTTGGGGGGGGGGTTTAACGACCACCACCGTGATCAATTCAGTGGGCTATAAGCAGTCGGACATTCCCAATTTTGGGCCACTGGTTCCTGGGGAGGGGGACAGCCAGTGCCAGAAGTCAAGCACAACGTCCATGATTCACCGGGATTTGAACCAGGATCCTTCTCGACAAGTGGTCAGAAGCCAGCGCCTAGATCCCTCCGCCGCCGTAGCGGCACACGTTGAAATGTATTTTTCATACGGCTCCAAACGCTCTTATGGACATACTAGATTGAACTGGACGCAAATAAATCATTAATATAATTTGTACTAGCAGGGATACCAGTTATTTGCCAGGTACATATTACTATTTGTGGAATCACCAAGTTCAGCGGGTGAAAGTTAATGAATGAAAAAGATATTCCTGCAATTTTCCAGTAAACTTATTTTAAATTTTTTGATTTAGTTAATTTAACTTTGGGAAACAAAAACGAAAGAAAAAGGAATGGGAATACTTACCTTCTAGGAGACATCTATAGAACTGCCGTACATCTGGCTTGTGCTTCTGTGAATCCAGCGACACAAAAATGCAATGTACCTATGTGATGTCGCATGCATACGACTTCACATTGGCATTGATAATCTTTTTCTTACCGTTTTGATTTTTGAATATCTGGAACTCTCTGTTTACATTACATTATATTTCTTTCTGATAAGCCGTTCGTTTGTAGTGAAAGCTAAACTATATAGATTTGTGTTTTTAATACACCATTAAACGCATATTTTTGCACTTTATTGTTATCTACAGTCCCTAACTTAGACCGTAGGTTGGTTAGTTGGTTGGTTAATTGATGGTTTATGGTGCAAGGCCCTCAAAGGGCCAAAGAGCGCCTTAGAACGTAAATAGGGTATTCTTAAGAGTAAAAAACGGAACTTTTTACGAAAATTTTGCATGGAGCTACCTTGACCCTGGCCCCAACCCCTTCCAAAAGCCGTCTACCGTCTAAGTTAGATAACCATAAGTAGTATACCAAATCTGGTTGTCCTAAATTGAAAACTGTAGATTTTACGAAATTTTTATGAGGAGGAGGAGGGGCTCTCACCCGGGGTTCCAGCCCCTTCCAAAACCGTCTAGCGTCTAAGTTAGAGTTTCATGATACCAAATTTGGTGGTTCTGAATTGAAAACTGTAGTTTTTAAGAAAATGTTGTATGTCTGTGTGTTTGCGGGGCGGGGGGGGGCTCCGACCCCCAGGGCCTTGACCCGTCCCAAAAAACCGTTGACCGTCTAAGTTAAAGTACCATGAGATAGTATACCAAATTTGGTGGTTCTAAATCGAAAACTGTAGATTTTACGCGGCATTTTTAAGGGGGCTCTTACCCCCGGGCTCCAACCCCTTCCAAAAACCGTCTACCGTCTGAGTTAGAGTACCATGAGATAGTATACCAAATTTGGTGGTTCTAAATTGAAAACTGTAGATTTTGCGAATTTTTATATGAAGGGGGCCTTTACCCCCGGGCTACAACCCCTTCAAAAAATCGTCGAGCGTCTAAGTTAGAGTACCATGCGATAGTATACCAGACTTGGTGGTTCTGAATTGAAAACTGTAGCTTTTAAGAAAATTTTGTATGTGAGGGGCTCTGACCCCCGGGCCTTGACCCGTTCCAAAAACGGTCTGCCGTCTAAGTTAGAGTACCATAAGATAGTATACCAAATTTGGTGGATCTAAGATGAAAACTGTAGATTTTACGAAATTTTTTATGAGGGGGGAGCTCCGACCCCGTGGGCTCCAACCCCTTCCAAAAACCGTCTAGCGTCTGAGTTAGAGTACCATGAGATAGTATACCAAATTTGGTGGTTCTAAATTGAAAACTGTAGATTTTACGAAAAAGTGTTTATTCGGGGGGGGGGTCTGACCCCCGGGCTCCAACCCCTTCCAAAAACCGTCTAGCGTCTAAGTTAGAGTACCATGAGATAGTATACCAGATTAGGTGGTTCTGAATTGAAAACTGTAGTTTTTAAGAAAATTTTGTATGTGGTGGTGGGGGGGGGGCTCTGACCCCCGGGCCTTGACCCGTTCCAAAAACGGTCTGCCGTCTAAGTTAGAGTACCATAAGATAGTATACCAAATTTGGTGGTTCTAAGATGAAAACTGTAGATTTTACGAAATTTTTTATGAGGGGGGGGGGACTCCAACCCCGTCCAAAAACCGTCTAGCGTCTAAGTTAGAGTTTCATGATACCAAATTTGATGGTTCTGAAATGAAAACTAGATTTTATGAAAATTTTGTATGTACGGGGGGGGGGGGGGAGCTCTGACTCCCCGGACCTTGACCCGTTCCAAAAACCGACAACCGTCTAAGTTAGAGTACTATGAGATAGGATACCTGATTTGGTGGTTCTGAATTGAAAACTGTAGATCTTACGAATATTTTGTGTTTGGGGGCTCTGACCAACCGGGCCCCTGACCCGTTCCAAAAACCGTCTAAGTTAGGGTACCATGAGATAATATACCAAATTTGGTAGTTCTAAATTGAAAACTATATCTTAGGGCAATTCTGTAGGGAGGGGGGACTCTACCCTCCCCCCCCCCCCCTCTGCAACCGCTTCCCAAAACCGTCTACAGTCTAAGTTAGAATACCACGAGATAGTATACCAGATTTGGTGGTTCTGAATTGAAAACTGTAGATTTTACGAAAATTTTGTATATGGGGGGCTCTGACCAACCGGGCCCTGCCCCTTTCCAAAAACCGTTTACCGTCTAATATTTTTAGTGCCAAAGAAAAACGTAATATTCCTATCCTGTCTGCGTGGCCAAACTTTATAAATTTGATCAGGGAGCAAGACGTCCGAAATCGTACGTTTTCCTGCATTCGTTTTGTATGTAACCAAAATCTGTAAACGCGACGAATTGACGTAGTCGACGAATTTGTCCGCGACGAATTGACGCAGTCGACGAATTGACGCGCGACGAATTAACGCGCGACGAATTGACGCGCGACGAATTGACGTAGGCGACGAATTGACGCGCGACGAATCGTCGCAGTCGACGAATTGACGCAGTCGACGAATTGACGCAGTCGACGAATTGTCGCACGCGACGAATTGACGTAGAACCTTCCTATATTCCTTGAGTTTCGTGTCTGGTAATGCATCAAAACAGACACCGAAATCCATTGTGGAGAAAAATTGTTTCCCGGCTGGGGAATCCTCTGGGATATCGATGGTGGCAGAACTACCCTCAACGCTGACGTAAGAGACAGGAAAAACGGGAGCAATAAACTTGGAAGGAACTCTCGCTCCGGAGGTCACTGTGGAGTAAGTGAGAGACGTAGAGTTGGCAGCGGAAGGATGCGATACAGTGCTCATTGCTGGTAGCGGCTTGGTAAACTGAGTTGAGCCAGTTGAAGGCAACGCAACCGTGCAATCGGTCACATCCATAGCTTCGGCAAATGAACGCCGCTCCGGTGGCGCAGTGGTCTAAGCGATGGCCTCTGATCATTCGTCCGAACGGGGTCCGGGTTCGAATCCCGGTGAGGCATGGATGTTGTGTTTGTCTTACGGCACTGGCTCTCTCCCTTCCCTGGAACCAGTGCCCCTAAATTAGGGACGGGCGACTGCTTATAGCCCATTGAGTTGCTCACGGTGGTCGTTAAACCTCCAATCGAAAAAAAAAAAAAAAAATGAACCAGGGCCGTGCGTCAAAATGACGTCACTCTCTTGGGCAGGGATATCAGCTTGAGCCTTTGCAGAGGAGTCACGCGTCACATCTTGTATGCGTATGACGTCTCTGACGTGCATAAATGCTTATTGGTCTCCTGAGGGTGAGGAGGAGGAGGAGGAGGTTGAATGAGCATCACTGATGTGGGCGTGGACATCACCCTTATCAGTGCCTGCCATTGTAAATGGCGAGGATTAACTTAAGGATCGATCAGCTTGATCGAAAATAATAAAACGCTGAATGCAAACAAAATATGCAACTCACCGACTTGGGAGCTGAGCTAAAAGAATGTACAGATCTTCTTCTTGAAGGGGAACACAAAAATAGGAACAAACACTCACTATATACTTTCAAAAACTGGGCACAAATACAGAGCTCGAAAGGAACGTGACTATATCGGTTATACGCTTCTTCAACCTACGGTTGGAAAGCGTAAAAAAGGGAGCTAGACAGCCATTTAAAAAATTACAAAGCACGTATTCCCAAGGCTGAGAATTGCCGATGACGCAGAATAGAAGTAAGAGAGACAGACAGATGTCAAGAATGCAAGGAAAAGCTTATAGAACGTATAGCTGTCAAAGATGTAGAAAATGTAGAACAGTGCGTAAAAGCGATTAAAGGACGAACGAATGGGATTAAAAGGACAAATAGAAATCAGAAAACGTATGGAGATACAGGGCCGGATTACGGGGGAAGGGGCAGTCTATAGGGGCCTTGGGGCCTACCATGACCAAGGGCCCAGGAGGCATGTCTGGGCAAATAATAGATACAAAGATAGGTAGGTAGGTAGAGAGTGAGGGAGGTTTATAAAATAGTTTTACTTTTGTCTCGTATGATTTCCACTTGGTCAGAAACATAGGCTGGAAGACAAACAGATTTCAAAGCAGTGACTCACTACAGCTAAAATTTTCATGTCGCTGTGTACAGCGGGGTCGTTGTGCCCGCGGGTACAATGGCGAGACACTTTCAGATACCCACACCTCCCAATTTGCACTTAGAATAATGGTCAGAGTCCCCTGTGACTTCATTGCATAACAAACAAGTTAGTAAAATCATGCAATGCATTGATTATGATACGCTTTCCAACATACCAGAAATAATTATTACTCAAGTTATGAGGATAATGGCTGTAGAATAAATCTCGCTCCTATGACCTGACCTTTGACCCTATTTCGATGATATTCAACAGAACCGGTAAAGTATACTTCCGGAACAACATGACAAAGTTTTGTCTCAATCGAAGTATTTTTACGTAAGTTATAACGCATAAGAGCGATGGAATAAATCCCGATTCTGACATTTGACCCCATTTCTACAATTTTCAATAGGGTTCGTTCCCAGGTGGTCCCCTACCACATATTAAAATTTCATCGAAATCGAACCATTTTTACGTAAGTTATGAGGCATAAGGGCAAGGGAAAGCATCCCGCTCCTCTGGTTTTTTTTGTTTTTGATTGGAGGTTTAACGACCACCGTGAGCAACTCAATGGGCTATAAGCAGTCGCCCGTCCCTAATTTAGGGTCACTGGTTCCAGGGAAGGGAGAGAGCCAGTGCCGTAAGACAAACACAACATCCATGCCTGACCGGGATTCGAACCCGGACCCCTTACGGACGAATGATCAGAGGCCAGCGCCTTAGACCACTGCGCCACCGGGGCAGCTCCCGCTCCTCTGTCCTGACCTTTGACCCCACTTTACCCATTTTCAATAGGGTTCATCCCCAGGTACTAAAATTTCATCGAAATCGAACCATATTTACGCAAGTTATGACGCATAAGGGCAATGGATTGCATCCCGCTCCTATGTCCTGACCTTTAACCCCACTTCACCCATTTTCAATAGGGTTCATCCCCAGGTACTAATATAGGGTTCATCCACAGGTACTAAAATAGGGTTCATCCACAGGTACTAAAATAGGGTTCATCCACAGGTACTAAAATTTCATCGAAATCGAACCATATTTACGCAAGTTATGACGCATAAGGGCAATGGAATGCATCCCGCTCCTATGTCCTGACCTTTGACCCCACTTCACCAATTTTCAATAGGGTTCGTCCCCAGGTGGTCCCCTACCACATATTAAAATTTCATCGAAATCGAACCATTTTTACGTAAGTTATGACGCATAAGGGCAATGGAAGGCATCCCGCTCCTCTGTCCTGACCTTTGACCCCACTTCACCCATTTTCAATAGGGTTCATCCCCAGGTACTAAAATAGGGTTCATCCACAGGTACTAAAATTTCATCGAAATCGAACCATATTTACGCAAGTTATGACGCATAAGGGCAATGGAATGCATCCCGCTCCTATGTCCTGACCTTTGACCCCACTTCACCAATTTTCAATAGGGTTCGTCCCCAGGTGGTCCCCTACCACATATTAAAATTTCATCGAAATCGAACCATTTTTACGTAAGTTATGACGCATAAGGGCAATGGAATGCATCCCGCTCCTCTGTCCTGACCTTTGACCCCACTTCACCCATTTTCAATAGGGTTCATTCCCAGGTACTAAAATAGGGTTCATCCCCAGGTACTAAAATTTCATCGAAATCGAACCATATTTACGCAAGTTATAACGCATAAGGGCAATGGAATGCATCCCGTTCCTATGTCCTGACCTTTGACCCCACTTCACCCATTTTCAATAGGGTTCATCCCCAGGTACTAAAATGGGGTTCATCCCCAGGTACTAAAATTTCATCGAAATCGAACCATATTTACGCAAGTTATGACGCATAAGGGCAATGGAATGCATCCCGCTCCTATGTCCTGACCTTTGACCCCACTTCACCAATTTTCAATAGGGTTCGTCCCCAGGTGGTCCCCTACCACATATTAAAATTTCATCGAAATCGAACCATTTTTACGTAAGTTATGACACATAAGGGCAATGGAATGCATCCCGCTCCTCTGTCCTGACCTTTGACCCCCACTTCACCCATTTTCAATAGGGTTCATCCCCAGGTACTAAAATAGGGTTCATCTCCAGGTACTAAAATTTCATCGAAATCGAACCATATTTACGCAAGTTATGACGCATAAGGGCAATGGAATGCATCCCGTTCCTATGTCCTGACCTTTGACCCCACTTCACCCAATTTTCAATAGGGTTCATCCCCAGGTACTAAAATAGGGTTCATCCCCAGGTACTAAAATTTCATCGAAATCGAACCATATTTACGCAAGTTATGACACATAAGGGCAATGGAATGCATCCCGCTCCTCTGTCCTGACCTTTGACCCCACTTCACCCATTTTCAATAGGGTTCATCCCCAGGTACTAAAATAGGGTTCATCCCCAGGTACTAAAATTTCATCGAAATCGAACCATTTTTACGCAAGTTATGACGCATAAGGGCAATGGAATGCATCCCGCTCCTCTGTCCTGACCTTTGACCCCACTTCACCCATTTTCAATAGGGTTCATCCCCAGGTACTAAAATGGGGTTCATCGAAAATTTCATCGAACCATATTTACGCAAGTTATGACGCATAAGGGAAATGGAATGCATCCCGTTCCTATGTCCTGACCTTTGACCCCACTTCACCAATTTTCAATAGGGTTCGTCCCCAGTGGTCCCCTACCACATACTAAAATTTCATTGAAATCGAACAATTTTTACGCGAGTTATCGTGCGGACAGATGGACAAAGCTGGAGCATATACGCTTCTTCAACCTACGGTTGGAAAGCGTTAAAAAGATGCACTAAGAAAAGTATACGACGCTAAATCATTAGAAAATCCAAGACAACAAACTAGGAATCTTAAGCTTTTAACTCATCTTGTTTTGAAAGCAATGAAAAATATAATGACGTATTATGAAAACTCTGTAGAGTTACAGTTTCGTGCTTTAACGGACTTCATAATAATTCCTCGTCATATGTTCTCTGAGGGCCCACTCAAATGTTTTAGCCTAGGAGACAACTAAGGACTTAATCTGGCCCTGTGGAGAGATGAAAACCGTCTAGAAAATGATTAAAGGGACATATATGTGTGAAAACACAAATTTGTCCTTGACGGATATCAAAATCGCGTCCCCTCACTCCGGGGTAAGTTGCTCTTCCAATTAAGCTACACGGACGGAATGTATCACTGCAGATTTGTCGTCTTGACACGTACTTTACCTCTGTAGTACGTCACATTTGAACGACGCAGAAAAGCAATTAACCTTTTCAAGTGCCCGATGTACCAGAACAACGTGTGCACAAAATTTTCTGCGTTCCGCAAGCAGAAACGTTCACACAGCTTCCGAAGTTTACATAAGCTACGGTAAAATAATTACTTTTACCCTTTGGTCTGAACCAGAGGCGTAATAGCACCAACTAAACTATTAACTATTTCACTCCCACAACTGTGTTTCTACCTTATGTAAATATATTACTAATTTCATATTAGTATCTATTATACAAAAATACACAATGCTCGATAAACTTTACGTCACACCCAATGTATCTCTATAGGTGAGGCATATTCAAACTGAGACTGCTTGTACAGCATTTTCACGAAACCAACTGATCCAAATGTGATCAAAAGTTGGAAAAAGCTGTACGGGACTATTTTTTTCTTTTTTATTGGAGGTTTAACGACCACCGTGAGCAAGTCAATGGGCTATAAGCAGTCGCCCGTCCCTAATTTTAGGGTCACTGGTTCCAGGGAAGGGAGAGAGCCAGTGCCGTAAGACAAACACAACATCCATGCCTCATCGGGATTCGAACCCGGACCCCGTTCGGACGAATGATCAGAGGCCATCGCTTAGATCACTGCGCCACCGGGGCGGCCGGGACTATTTGATGTACACAAATTCAGCGTGGATTCTTCATTGCTTAGGAGGAAATTAAAAAGCAACGACTTGAACTTCTTCTTCCGTCTAGTTTAAACCACAAAGAAAATCAGTCAAAAAGTGGCGCAGTGGTCTAAGCGCTGGCTTATGAACCTTCGCCCGTGAAGGGTCAGGGTTCGAATCCCGGTGAGGCATGGATGTTGTGTTTTGTCTTACGGTATTGGCTCTCTCCCTTCCCTGGAACCAGTGGCCCTAAATTAGGGACGGGCGACTGCTCATAGCCCATTGAGTTGCTCACGGGGCGGTAATGGTTAAACCTTCAAAAAATAAAATAAAATAAAATAAAATAAAATAAAAGCACGCTAACATAAGAATTTGCAATCTGAATGTACCTCAAGCGTGTGCGTTTAGCTGATTTCAGTTGCCTAAGTTTGGCTTAATTTGCTTCCTAAGGTGCGTCGCATAAATATAGAGAAAGTCTAATTTGGGCCGTGAACGCAATGCGAATATAGGTAGGAAGCTGAAGTGGTACCTAATTAGACATAACCCTACAACAAACGTTTCGGTCCGTCGAGATGACCGGATTGTGTGAAAAGAACACCACAAAGTGAAATAGTGGAATTTTAGATGTCTCGTAAATATAAAAACAACTATGTAAAGTAGCCACATGCAAATGAGATGTACAAATTAGCATGTTGTACGCACACGCATGGGCCGTAATTTCGGTCCAGCCTACAAAATACAGCGGACCTGCAGTCAGACAATCATTTGCCGAAATGCCACGCAACAGTCAACTTTCTGGTGAGGAGGTGCAGAAGATTTGGAGACTGAGAGCAAATGGATTGCCTGTAGCGAAAATTTGTGAAGCCATGGGGAGGAGTAGGGCAGTCATTTATAAGACTTTACCGAAACGCTGTGCGTTAACTGCCAGAAAACGGCCTCGAAGGCCTCGAATAACAACCAAACGAGATGATCGTGCCATCATGCGTTTAGTTAAATCCCAAAGGTTATCACTACGTCAAGTTTCTCGGACTGTTGGTGTCACCGTCTCAAAGGACACAGTTCATCGACGAATCAAGGAAAGTCGCAACATTGTGCTCCGTAAAATGCGCCGTCTGCCACATCTCACGCAGCGCCACAAGGAAGCTAGATTGTTATGGGCAAGCAGCCACATGCACTGAACGGACGAATGGATCACAACTATTTTCTCCGATGAGAAAAAGTTCAACCTAGACGGCCCTGACGGTTTGAACTGCTATTGGCATGATTTACGACGCGAGCCACGCACCTTCTCCAGCAGACAGAAAGGATGGGGATCTGTGATGGTCTGGGGAGCTTTTGCGTTCAATGGGACAACGGATATCGCTTTCCTCTAAGGCAGGCAAAACTCCGAAACGTATCAGGACATACTCAGCAGCCAACTTCTACCGTTTGCCGAAACTCTAGCGGGAGTTGATTATGTGTTCCAGCAAGACAATGCCTCTATCCATCGGTCTGCATCAACGAAAAGCTGGTTTAACACTCATCATGTGATCGTAATGGATTGGCCAGCACTCTGTCCAGATCTGAACCCTATCGAGAACCTCTGGGGTAACCTCGCTCGTGATGTGTATGCGAATGGACGGCAGTTCTCAAGTGTGGTGGCATTGAAAGAGCAGAATAAACGAAGCTGGTACGCACTCCGTCCAGAACATTTACATCACTTGGTGGACAGCATGCTCAATCGGGTTTTCAGTGCTATTCGGAACAACGGCTCCACTATTCGTACCGGAGGTGCTCACAACTAGTAAGTCTTTATATTTTTGAGACAGCATATTTCTGTTTTTTTCTTGTACTTGGCGTTGGAATTGTTATGTTTCCGTCAAACTATTGTGTGCAGCTGCGTGTCCTATGCTATTTCTGCTATAAATATGAGGTGTACATTTCAGCTCGTTGTTGTTTCTTTTTTATTCGAGAATTTGTTCTGTCTCTATATTTATGCAACGCACTATATATGAACTTCTTACTGTCGGGGTGGGGAGAAGCCTTTGCGTCTTTCTAGCTACCCTAATTCATATTTTCATTGTAGTTGAACAACAATGAAACAAGTTACTAAAATAGTGCAATGAATTGATTATGATACGCTTTCCAACATACCAGGAATCATTACTCAACTTACTACTGAAGTTATAAGGAATAATGGCGGTGGAATAAATCTCGCTCCTGTGCTCTGACCTTTGACCCCATTTCGATGATATTAAGCATAATCGGTTCAGTATACCTCTGGAAGAATATATTAAAGTTTTGCCGCAATAGAAGCATTTTTGGTCAAGTTATGAGGAAAAGGGCTGTGGAATAAATGTCGCTCCTGTGCCCTGACCTTTGACCCCATTTCGATGATATTCAACAGAACCGGTTCAGTATATCTCCGAAACAACATGATGAAGTTGTGTTCCAATCGGAGCATTTTTACGTAAGTTATGACGCATAAGGGCGTGGAATGGTCCCACTCCTATGTCCTGACCTTTGACTCCATTTCGCCCATTTTCAATATGGTTCGTTCCCTGCCACATACTAACATTTCATCGAAATCGAACCATTTTTACGCGAGTCATCGTGCGGACAGACAGACGGACAAAGCTGGAGCATATACACTTCTTTAACCTACGGTTGGAAAGCGTGAAAAAGGCTCAGGTATTTTTATTAGGGTAGGTATAGTTAATACCCTATTATAGAGTGAGGTGCCATTTCTTATTCCAAACTGGAACGGCCCTTAATCCACATGGCGTTGGAGGATGTGAGGAAGAGGGACCATTCAGAGAAAAGTTTCATTGATTTCCTTTATCCTTAGATCAAGAATATTCTGGGTAGTGAAACCGAAACGGGCGCGGGTCTTCACTTAGGATTGACAAAATACAGAAAGAGAGGACGGAGGTCAGATTCCGGACTGCTTCGGAGTTCAAACCTTCGGTACCACATTAAACGGGCGGAATGAAGCACAGTCGTTGTCCGTAGTTGCAGCAATAATTCGAATATCCCCCAGAGAATCTTCAACAATGTGAACAACATCCTTACCTCGCAGCGTACGCACAACCACGTCTTCTTTTCTGAATGTGAGCAATTAACATTACCTGAACATCTGGAGGAAAAATTCGACTTCTAAGTGACAAGGTTACCGAAACTGGCGAAACATTATAAGAAAATTCTCTATATAGACAAACGACAAAATATGTCGCGAACAAAGTCTACCAGAAATTGTGCAAAACTTCCATTTCTAATTGCAACGCAGTAGTGTTTGCGCCCTCGGTTGAGCTGCAGCCGCCCCGCTCGCCCGCCCTAGTTACTCCTCTGAGTAACAACCATAAACCTGACACTGGTGATAAGCGCGCCTTTCTGGACCTTTATTCATTGCTCCATGATTTATGACTAGAGATTTATGTAGAGGATTTTACGAAGGGAGTGTCTGACCCCAGGTCTTAAACAACCCTTAGAAGTAGGAAACTAGAAGATTTCGGTTAAAATGTCCTACGGGAAAGCCACACGGAAGCGAGTTAGAAAGTCAGTAGAACATATGACCTTTTTTTGTAACATGGGCCCAATACCTCGGAACTTCCATTAGCGTGCTCTCCGAGGCACGGCGAATGTTTAGTGGTTAGGCTGTCAAGCTGGGATTGAACCAAGGCCGTCTAGAAAATACAAGGACATGACATTAGAGAGATGATTTCAATCCTTTTGTGACGTCACTCTCATGTTACACTGCCTGATACGTCAATGTCGTGTTTGACGTCACGGCAGTGTTGGAAACCAATTGGAAACTTTGGTTTCCGCGTGACGTCACTGAAAGAGGGAATTCATCTCGCTAATGTCACATGGCCTTGTATTTTCTTGACGGCCTTGATTGAACCTCCAACCATATCGTAGGAAGCCGGCTATGCCGCCCCGGTGGCGCAGTGGTCTAAGGCGTGGCCTCTGATCATTCGTCCGTAAGGGGTCCGGGTTCGAATCTCGGTCAGGCATGGATGTTGTGTTTGTCTTACGGCACTGGCTCTCTCCCTTCCCTGGAACCAGTGGCCCTAAATTAGGGACGGGCGACTGCTTATAGCCCATTGAGTTGCTCACGGTGGTCGTTAAACCTCCAATCAAAAAAAAAAAAAAAAAAAAAAAAAAGAAGCCGGCTATACTAACCACAGGGCAATCCGCAGCTTTAGGGGGGGTCTAGTATCCCTGACACGAACATCATTCCACTTTGTAGAAACAAGTGACTCAAAGTCTCAAACGTCTTCTCTCTCTACCTTCATGTTCATCACTACTGTTACAGACCTTTTAGCAGGTAATCAATCAAAAAGAAATAGCTTCAAACATCCTCCTAAATGACTGCTTTGAAAAACGAATCTAAAGGGAAGGCAAAGCTTTCTTATGCTCGGGCTCACTCATTCCAGTCGCATTCGGTACTCTACTTAGACCCCATTCGTTCGAGCTGATTTCAGCCCAATCTGTTAACCCCGAGTTAATTCGTTTCAGCCGGTTAAAGGGTTAAATGAGGGACAAATGCTAACAATGTACAAAAAGATAAAAGAGGCCAGATGCAGGACCGCAGCAAGCTGTTCTTATCTAGCAGTGCGAAACTTGAAATTATGCCCCCTTCGTGTTGTACTAAAATAATACGTGGTTTTTATTTTCTCACACACCGCCGTTATAGGGAAGTATTATGATCTTTCAAAAATCGCATTTCAGGTTTTTGACATAATTCTGTTTAAACTGCAAAAACTAAGTAAATACCTAAGAGCCATAGGTTGTAAATGTTGAATTTAATTCTTAGATTGGATGTGTAATTAAATAGTCAATACCAACACTCCAATCGGTTCGGTGCGCAGTAGAAAAGAAAAAGGTTTTTCGCTAGACCTTCATTCAGGGCGGAAGAATGTGTGCTTAACAATAATAGAACAAAGAGCACTTCATAATAGTAATAATAAAATCATATATAGACCTGAGTTGTGTGCAAATAGAAAAAACCTTTTAAATATAATACAAAGGATAATACGGAGATACAGTGATATCCAACTTCAGCTAATATGTTTACAACACGTAGATGACACAATAACGCATTTCTTACTGACGCCATGGTTGTTGTAGAACACTTCAGCCCACATAATTGCGTAGCTGTTGGAAAAAACAGTTACTTAATAAATAATAGGAAATACATATCGTTGAAATAGTGTAGCGTAACTGAGTCTAATGATCGGGAACATTACATTTAATAAAGTTGCTTCCTTTATTCAGGAGCGGTTAATTCTATTAACGAACAACACACACCAACATCATCGAACACACGACCTTAACAAGCATTAACCAGAGCAAAAAAAGGAGTTTTCTTCCCAACCGCTCTCACAGCAGAGAGGGGTGAAACCCGGATGTTTGGTTTAAAGGTACACTTAGTATCAGCTGCGTCTTTCACGCAGTGATGTCGCAATCCATCTGGAGCTTCTGCAAATCTTATCTGACGAACTGAGTCTTTTTTTTTCTCTTGTTTTTACCGTTGAGAGGGTATAATTCGAACAGTAAATGCCAAATAAAGAGTAAACGTTATGTGAAAGCGGACAACACAACACTCCACAGAACTGCAGAACAAAAATGAAACCAGCACAGAACGAATGAGTATCGGATAGGGAACGTAACAATAGTTTTAGGGGTAGGGCTTGGAAAGATTCCGTTTAAGGTTAAACGCTTAGAGAGCTTTCTGCGACAGAGCGCAGATGATTAATTATCTCTTCATCCCAACAAAATATTCGGAAAGGTCATGGAGGTTAGACATATCAGCATATGGTTTTCTATGTCTCTAATCACCGTTTTGGAAAATTCTCTTCATGGATATGAGATGTTCAGACCTCAAAGTGTATGTTACTCTGTACCCTGGTTAACTGCATGGAACCAAAGTCCTTAAACAGATAAAACTGAAGGATGTAACTTTCTTTCTCAGTTACAATTTCTATTTTATACATCCCCTAGAACATGAATTAACGCCCTTGGAATGATCATTCTGGGAGGGCGACCGTTTTCCCGGTAGCTACGGCCTTAGGCAGATGTCAATGGTGTATACAGTATATGTTAAAAGAACAGATTGATGTCAACAATGCAGAAAAATGACTAAAGGGATGGACATTTGTGAACGATGTAGAAACGGTTTAAGAGGATTGATATGAACCTCGCAGAGAATAGCTTAAGAGATGGACAAATGTTAACGATGCACTGAGTGCTCACTGTTTTAGATCTATACCTACGTAACACTTCGTGTCCCTTCCTTTCGCCCAGGGAATGGGTGCCACCCGGCGTGGCATCGAATCCACGAGGTGTTTGCACAGTTATGTGGAGATCTGCAACATATCTGTTTCTATTGCGGTTAACAGTTTCAGCATGGAGTATCAGTACCATTTGGAGTACCCAACTACAACATCTGGAATTCTACAACCTTCTACAGCTGTCCAATTGGGTTGAGATCATGCAAGTTTGAGGACCATTTAAGATGCCTCATATCAGTACTGTGTTCTCCGAACCTTTCCTGCATTCAGCGGGTCTGATGACATGGGGCATTACCATCCTGGAAGAATCTATCTCCTCTGGATGGACGTACAATATTGTGGGGTTTAATATTCCGCAAGCAGTTCTTGGCAGTATCCGACGCCAATACGTTTGCACACACGCACCTGGCCATGCCAGGTAAACGTATTCCATATAATACAACCTTTCCTACGGGCTGGATGGCCGATGCCATGTATGAGGAATTCATTATCTCCCACTGCTGACGCCATATACGGACCGGACCATCGCAGAATGGAGCACATATCACGAAATTGGAAGCAAGTGTGCTGATTCGTCGAACCAGCACACCTGCTTCCAATCTTCTATCGTCCAATCTGCATGCTGTTAGCATCAGGAGAGTCGTGTACATCAATGGATGGTTGTTACGAGATGATCGCTTACAGGACGTCTCTCTTGTAGCAAATCCGTGCAAGTGTGAGACTCGTAGTCGCGCGGTATATTTTCTGGTAGACCCATTTTGCGCTGGGCCGTCAACTGAGAAACTACGATGCGCTGATTGCACTGTGCGTGGCGACGCACCCGTCGCTCACCTCTTTAATCCATCCTTTGCCGCCCTTTACAAAGTTTGAATAATGTTACCTCACTGAGATTTTCGATTTCCGAAGTATGTTCGATGTTTCCCTTACTGCGTAGTGGACCAACGATTCCTGTAATGACTACGAAGAGTTTTTAGCACTTGGAGTGTGTGTAATGATAGTTAACACGATGTAGACTGAAGAGCAATTGAATTAGAGACAGCTGGCGTTACGCAAATGTGGCACTGTGGGCGGCCCTGTAAACGGAAACGACATGACGTATGCAGCGATCCGACAATATAAGGAGTGATGCGACGGGAATCAGTAAGAGTCGGACGCAGTATGGGTAAGACGAAGGATCTAAGCGCATTTCATCGTAGGCAAATTGTCGGGGCCGGACGAATGGGTCACTCCATCTCGGAAGTCGTGCAAGCACTGGTATTTTCACGAGCCACTGTGTCACGGGTGCACCGTGAGTACATCGAATCCGGTAAAACCATCCCTGCAAGGTCCAACTGCCGTGGACAACAGCGTGTGGATGATCGGGGTCATCGTCGGCTAGCTCGCATTGTAACAGCGGATAGACGGGCCACAGTGCACGAAATCACTCGACAATTTAACGCTGGTGCACAAAAACGTGTAAGCAGCCACACCATGCAGAACCATCTCCTCGCTATGGAGTACAGAAACCATCATCCCACGAGGGTATCACTGCTGACCGCACATCACAGGGTGCAAAGATTAGCATGGGCGCGGAAACATCGCCACTGGACCTTAGACATGTGGAAAAATGTTGCCTGGACTGATGAGTTGAGATTCACGTTGGTACATGCGGATGGCAGAATACAAGTACGGCGCAAACCACATGAAGCGATGGATCCTTCTGTCAGCAGGGTACCCTTCAAGCTAGTGGGGGTGGCATTCTTGTCTGGGGACCGTTTACGTGGACTGAAATGGGACCCCTGGTACGTGTTACATCGTTCCTCACAGGTCAACGTTACCGGGATATCCTGGACGACCATTTGCTCCTGTTTGTGCGTCTTCAACATCGCACTGTGGACCTCATCCTGCAACAAGACAATGCACCCTGCCATCGCTCCCGAATTGTATCCGAATGGTTTAATGAACACCACCGACGTGACTTCGCTTCCTTGGCCAGCTAGGTCACCTGACCTCAATTCCATCGAGCACATCTGGGGTTCCATCGAGAGAGATGTTCGAGGCTCTGACCCCCTCCATCAAATCTTCGTGAACTGTGGGAGTTTGTTTAGTGGTCGTGGATCCGTATGGCTTCCCAAAGCTTCCGGTGTCTTGTCGAACCCATGCCGAGACGAATCGCCGCCGTCATCAGGGCGAAAGGTGGTGCTACACGTTACTAGACAGGTATCTCTAATTCAATTGCTCTTCAGTGTATATATATAACACAGAAAATAAACCAAAAATTACAAATTATTGAAATTCGACAAAAACCGGTGTTTTCTTAAAGAATAAACAAAACATATCCCAGATTTCCAGACACTGGGTTCGAAAACCTGACATAATACGATTAAATCGTGATATTTGGCATGTATGCATAATTTACAACAAGGGGCGGATTGGGTCGACGAAACAAGGCTGGAAATTTTAGTCTTGTGGTCCACTGCAGAAACACACTAACCCACAAGGGAACAACTCATAAATTCCCTCATGAAAAAATTTCTATTAATTCCTGGATGAAATAGAACTGTTGAAATATGCATTGTAAAACTAATTCAGTTGTGAACAAATTTTATCAGTAATTTAAGGGTGCAAGAATTTTAAAAATCCACTCACGAGAATGTAGCATATCAAATCATACTCGAAACGGAGTGTTGTACCAGATAATTATATTTATTTGGTCACTGCTCGTCTACTGCCCAATTGTATACGCACAACCTCCTTGAATAGAAGTATTTTTTATCTACCCATTATGCTGACTCATGAACTAGCATTTTGTTCCATGTACAAGTACCGGTATAAATCGTTGTTTCTTTTAAAGTAAATGTGAGTGGGGACACAGATTTCGGAACATCTCTGCCGGAGAATCGCTTTGTGTTCTATGTCGGTACGTGGACAAGAGTGTGGGGATGATGGACGATCAAAAATTGTTACTAGTGCCCCCTTCAAGATTACAAAAGGAGACTTTGTCATTTTGGAGCAAACGCCCAACATAGATAGATAGAAGGAAACCCCATTTTTTAAACACAATAACGTTTTCGACAGATAACATAAAACTCAAAGGAAGTTAACGATTCTTATTCGTATAAGTACCAAAATAATTATATGTTCTTTTCAGACAATCCAGACAAAAAGGATATGAGAAAGTGGGTCATTTCTCGAGTGGTCCACTGGAATATATCCGGGTGGGCCAGTGCACCCCTGATTACAACACTAGAAAAATCCTGATAAGCATCGCGTAGGGGGGAGAGACGGGAATGAATAAAATTCTAGGATATGCAACAGAATTTTAGGACATTTCTAGAATAACATGGAATTCCAGGAGTTGGCCGTTCCGGTGGCGCAGTGGTCTAAGTGATGACTTCTGATCATTCGTCCGAAAGGGGTTAGGGTTCGAATCCCGGTGAGGCATGGAGGCTGTGATTGTCTTACGGCACTGGCTCTCTCTCTCTTCCCCGGAACCAGTGGCCCCAAATTAGGGACGGGCGACCGCTTATAGCCCATTGAGTTGCTCATGGTGGTCGTTAAACCTCCACTAAAAAAAAATTCCAGGACTTTTCCAGAATTACCAGGACAAGTACGAACCATGCGTGTAATAATAAAACAATGTCTAATTCTAGCAAAAATAATTTTGCCGCAGTCTAAGCGCTGGTTTCTGATGATTCGTCCGAGTTGGGTTCGGGTTCGAAAATTAGGGACGGGCGACTACTTATAGCCCATTGAGTTGCTCACGGTGGTCGTTAAACCTGCGAGAATAAAAAAAGGGATTTTAGAGTTTGTGAATGACGTGAAACCATCTACTGGTAAAAAAAGCCATTTAGAACAGGGCAAATTTGTTCGATTCAGGGTTAAACGCCCACCGTGAGGAACTCTAAAGGCTCTAAGCGATCTCACTAGTCCCTAATTTAGAGAAATTGGTTCCATAGAAGGGAAAAAGTAAGTGCAATCGGACAAGCACGCTATCCATGCCTCATGAGGACCCATCTTTGAGAAATAGTCAGAAGCCAGTGCCTCAAATCACTTGGTCACCTGGGAGTTCAGAATGCATTTCCAGTTGAATGACGTGAAATACCTAGGGTATAGCACAAATAATGCCACATCGCCTCTGTTATAACGAATAGGCTGCACAAGGTACACGTGTACGTTCATAGCAATGTCTGACTCATGCATTCAAGTCTACTTTTATGGCTTCGACATCTTCAAAACTTTGTTCTAGAAAACTAGTCATTTGCAAAAGTTTAAGACCACCTGCCAATTTACTGAAAATTCAGATTTTCAAAGAGACAACTAATTACTAGTCAGAGATATTTGAAAAAATGACACCTTACATTAATTCATTAGAACACAAAAAGACCGAAATCAGTATTTTGTGTGACCACCTTTGTTATTTATAACGGACAGAATACGATGTGGCATACTCTCAATGAGGGATTTGCAGTAGTCACTTGAAATGTCTTTGCACCACACGTGCTTTATCGCGTCAATCAAAGCTTGGGAATTTTATGGCTGTTTTTCTGCTACCTTGTCTTTTAAAATGGCCCACAAATTTTCGAAGGGGTTAAGATCGGAACTATTACGGGGCCAGTCAAGCACAGTTATGTTTTTCCTCTGCAGGTAGTCCTTTACTGTCTTTGATCTGTGGCATGGAGCACCATCATGCATAAAGATTGTGCATCTGTTCACTTGTATATGAGTTAACAGCTTTTCACCTAACATTTCCACATAAAAAGGACCAGTCATGGTAGTGCATGTCGGCAAAAGAGATAATGAAGCAGTACCAGATGCTGACAATAGCACTCCATATCCTCTGACTAGGCGGATGTCTCACGGTGCTAAAGGTGTATTTTTTATCAAGCCTTTTGGTCGTCGAACATGTACTTCACGCAATTCAAATTGACCCATAGTTGATTCATCGGAAAAACACTTGGCTCCAGTTTTCAGCAGCCCACGATTGATGACGCTTCGCAAATTGGAGGATCTTGTTTTTCATGACAGAGATTAATCTACGTTTATGTGCAAGTTCATAAGACTAATCCAAAAGTTTTGCTAAGACGTCGGGAAACAGTGCTGATACTAATATTAGACCCTTTTGAATGTAAAAAGGCATTGATTTTCTTGCATGAACACCTCGGAGAACGCATAACTGTACGCCTTGTGGTATTGTCATCACGTGGGGTTGTTTTCCTTGGACGCCCACTTCTCTTTCGGCCGCTAAATTCACCTGTATCTCGATATTTCATGATTGCATTATGAATAGCAGTCTTGCTCACATTCATCTTTCTGCTTATGTCACGTTCAGAGTACCCTTCATGATACAAAGTCACTATTTATGCCCTCTGAGTAACACTTAACGACGCTTTTTTGCCCATTTTTCGCTATATAGAAAATACTTACAAAACTTCTCAGCATGAAAACCAGAAGCAAACTGACGCTCGCACGCTACACCCAACTCTATCAACAGCTTCCGCTGTAAGATAATGCAACACCGACAGGAAGTTGAGTAAATATAGACAGTAGTTGACGCAATCGCCTAATACCAATCGGCTGTCTTAAACTTTTCCAAATGACTGCAGTTTTATCTACGGCAAGTAGGCGAAAATCCTACGGTGCCAAATCCGGGTGGTAAGAAGGGACTGGCGTCGCATACCCCTTAATTTGTTACCCACGTTACATGCAAGATACATCTTCGCCAACAGACCTGTGACTTTTATTCTGGACTCACTTTGTGAGAAAGTATTCTTTTTAACTACCCTGTGTTGCCATAAGTACTGGACAAGAGCCGGTCTCTGTGATTAATGGTATTTTAGGGTTCACTGTAAACTGCCACACATCTTTCAGCAACTTGGAAAATTGCCATATGTTTTTCATTGATGGGTCGGCACAAATTGCTGTTCCTCCGAGGAACACTTTTAATGTGTGGCAGTTTTCCAAAGTGCCTAACGACGGGAAGGAACTCTTTCATTTTTCTGAATTTTCATGCCGGTTCATACGCATTTAAGGCAACTGCGCACAAAAGGTCAAAAGGAAAAGATCGCCGTGTCTTGGCATATATTGAGAACTGAATTGGGAACTCCAAACTAATTTCAAGAAAACGTTCTATGTAAGTCAAGCGAGAATTGTATTTTAATTTGAAGAAATAAATTGCCGAGGGATCTGAGGTACTTGGGTGGTGGTGGAGGGGGGGCTCTACCCCCGACTTACGTAATTTTATATTCTGGACCGCTGGAGTCTGTCAGTGTATCCAGGATGTTCCCCTTGAAGTTTCCGCGATGTCCGTAAGCTTTGAGGGAGGGCTTGCCCACAAAATGTAAAAATGGACGTAGAACTTAAACATTTGAACCATGCTTTATTTAATGATTCTGTACACGACCACAAATTTTTAGAAGGGTTCGGTGAATTCACCCCCCCCCCCTCTCCTTTCTAAGAGCGGAGACAAGGTGTTCAATATAAGTTATTTTCTCGCAGTTTCCATTCTCCATGTTCTGTTGAGTGATAGACTACTTGTGGTTACGCTCTTCCCCCAGAAATTTGGTGAAGCCTGTAAAAGAGATCCGAGGTGTTTGGGTTGGGAGGCTCTACCCTCAACTTCCGTAATTTTATATCCTGGACCGCTAGAGTCGGTCAGTGTATCCGGGATGTTCACCTTGAAGCGCTCTTAGATGCATGGGAGGGGGGGGGTGAATTCACCCCACCCTACTGAAAATTCGAGGTCGTGTACAAAATCATTATATAAAGCATGGTACAAATGTTTACAGCTATACGTCCATTTTTACATTTTGAGGGGAAGCCCGCCCGAAGCTCGCGGACGCTTCAAGGGGAACATACTGGATACACTGCCCGACTCTAGCGGTCTAGAATATAAAATTACGGAAGTTGAGGAGGGGGGTAGAGTCCCCCAGCCAAAGCACATCGGATCCCTCGGACAATTCTTGCTTGGCTTACATAGAACGTTTTCTCGAAATCTACTTGGAGTTCCCAATTCAATTCTCAATATAGGCCAAGAAACGGCAATCTTTATAGCCCCGCTCACCCTTGAACATTTGTGGCCAGTTGCCCTAAACTTGTATGAACCGGCATGAAAATTCCGACAAACAAAAAAAGAGCTCCTTTCCGTCGTTAGGCACCTTGGAAAACTGCCACGCATTCAATATGTTCCTTGGAGAAACAGAAATTTGTGCCCGGCCCCTTAATGAAAAACATATGGCAATTTTTCTGTGTGGCAATATTCCGAGTTGCTGAATTTTGCGTGGCAGTGTTCCTCTGCGGCAATTTATCGGCAACCATATTTTAGCTATTGTTTAGGTTTAAGTCATTTTTGTGAATAAATGAAATCCACTGTACGAATATATTTTTTTTTTATTGAAGGTTTAACGACCGCCGTGAGCAACTCAATGGGCTATAAGCAGTCGCCCGTCAGTAGTATATGTCCCATACTATGGGACACATCATATACTACAAAAAACCTCAAAATCAGGCGTTTTTTGATTTTTCAGACCTCAATAATCACGAACATTTTAAGGCTTTTTATGAACAAAAACACCATATTTTCATTAAAAATCATTGATTTTTTAGCATAAAATAGTCAAAAACATCAGATTTTTGAAAATTGAAGTTTTACTCTGTTTTTCATCAAACTAGAGCATCATAAAAACACACATTTTAAGTCATTTTTGTGAACATTTTTGAACAATTGCAATCATTTTGAACTTTGAATAGCTTTGATTTTAAAAGTGATGAAATGATGGTTTCAGTGATGAATAGAAAAGTTGTAAAACAAACTACTTTGAATTGGTACTTTGCAAAGTCCTTTTAAAAATGCATTAAAAAAGGGGTACCCAAAATGGATACCTTATAGGAAGATTAAAAAAATAGGAAGATAAAGTGTAGGAAGATTAAAGTTCTAATTCATAATCATAATATTTATCATCAATTTTGCCTTTAAAGTTAAAAACATAATTACCTTTATTGAGTTTTTTAATTGTTTTATCTGACAGTTTTTCCATGACATTTTTTAAGAAAATAATCTCTTTCTTCATCATTAACTTCTAATTTTGCAATTGTTGTATCTCCAAATTTTGTTTGGATTTTTTTCAATGATATGAGTTTATATTTTCCTGTATTCAAATCTTTTAATTTGAAAGTTTCAGGATATGATCTGATGTTGTTGAATTCATCCATTTATTAGGAAACATTTTTATAAATATTTTTAAAATATATTTGTCACAAATGTAATTTCTTTTGTAATCTCATCAAATATTTCTAATCCTTTATTTTTAACCTCTTCATTTGTTCTTATTTTCAAAATTAGTTTATGCATCTTTTTAAGATATTTAGCAATCAATTTAATAAGATCAGGATATTCATTATTATAATCTTTACTACATATATTAAATCTTCACATAAATGAGATAAACATCTTATATCATCACTATATTTGATTCCTTTTACGATCAGTAAAGAGCTCTCATATCTCCTAATAAATCCATTTATAAGGTTTCATTTTTTTGAAATACAATTCTTGTAAAACATACATCTATACATAGAGCATCCAGTACCTAAAATTTTTGCACATTTAGTTAATTCAAGATCTATAGAAGGAATTTCTAACTCATCAAATATTTGTTTTTCCATTATTCCTCCTTTATATACAAACTTACCACCATAATATTCATACAAGTTTTTTATATAATTTTTAATCTCATCAGTACTTATCCATAGAGATTTTTGATCTGGAAATCTTTTAAATTTTAATCCATGAATATCTCTTGTACATTTATATATAATTCTTCGCTCTCTATCATTTAATATATAATGAGGTTCAAATACTTGAATTGTTTCCCCTACAGGTTGATGTAAATGACACCAACTTATCTCTCTGATTATACTTTTATTAGGAAGAATAAATCCTTGAAAATTGAAAATCAGTGTAATGTCATCCATTTATATAGAATAATTTTTATAAATAGAAAGATTAAAAATTCAGAAGTTTAAAACATTCAAAGATTTAATATCCAAAAGGCACAGTATTATAATCATCTAAAATTCTTCTTTTATCAAATCCAAACATGTATCTTTTATTTGTTTTCTTAACCATAATATTTCTATCTTTTTGAATTTGAAATTGATTACTTTTCACATCTAAATACTCTGTTTCTCCTGTAATTACTTTCATTCTCTCATCCCGAAATTTAAAACAGTTTCACTCTCATAACTCATTTTAAATCTTTAACTTTTCCTTTTACAATTCCATCATTTAATATATATCCATAATCTTTAGGGGCTCCAGATATCCATGATTTCATATGTTTATCATCTCCTAATTCATCAGTCCATTCACCCAACATACATCCTGTTTTTATTTTATTTGTACCATCTTCAATATATACAATACTATCGGTATCATAATATATCACTTTATCTCCTAATTTATCAAGCATTTTATATAATCTTATTCTTGCAGAACTAGTTGTAAATGCTGCTATATAAACATTTGTATTAAAATTATTTTCGGCATATTGGTCTTTCTTTTTATAAGTCATTTCTACACAATCGTCATTCATGAATATCATGTTTAATTCCTTAATATTATCATTCAATATAATTCTATAAAAATCTTTAATTCCATTACATATTCAGTTTGTTTCATATTTTTTCGTTGTCCAAACTTACCCCATAAGAGTTTAAACATATCTTACTTATAAATCTTAAACCAGGATTTTTTTCTATTTTTTCTAATTTTATATCTAATTTTTCTTTAACACATCTTCTTATATTCCTTTTCAGTTTTAAAATTTTCAGACCATTTATCATCAGTTTCTAATTTAATTTTTAAGAACATTTTAACATAATCTCTAAACAGTTCATCTGTTTTATTTCAAAATTCCATACTTCATATATATTTAAAATTTTATAACCTTTTTTTAAGTGCTAATCTCATTTCATCAGTAGTCCAAGTACCAATAAAACATCTTTCAGTATGATTACATTCTTTATTTCTGACTTCATAACAGTCTTTACATCTTTTCTTTTCTACAATTTGATTCGATTTAAAATGATTACATTTTATAGTTTGAGAACATGATTTACATAGAGTGAATATTAATTTTTTGCCTTTATATGGTAACACAGGATGATATAATTTCCTAGGTGGTAAGACTTTACATTTTATTAATCCAAACCATTTCTTATCATACTTCTTAGGATTAAATATTTTTGTAGGGTGACCAATTGGATAATTATCAAAATAATTAACTGTTGGATATAATGAACACACATCTATATATCTACCTTTTTCATTTCCTTTGAATTCATATTTCAATTTTGTTGGTTCACATCTACCACCATAAAAAGCATCTCTAGGATTTAAAGGATCTACAAAATCTCTATTCATTCAGTTTTCATATATTTTTTAATTTCCTTATTATTATCAAAATCACATTCCCATATTTCAATTAATTCATATCCATTATTTTTTATCTTCTTATTTATCTTTTTTGTTCTATTATATAAGTCTTTCATACATATCTGATTTTGAATATTTATAGTTGATTCTCTATAACATTTAGGGCATCCATGCCAGTGACATCCTTGAAACTGATACACTATATTATTATAAAATCCATCTACTTTATAATATTTATTACCTAATTTTAATTTCTTTTCTCCACCATTTAAAGCATGTTGAATATTAATATTATGTTTCTGAGATAAATAATCTAACCAAACAATAGATTTTTTACTATATTTATCTTTATGAATTATATCGTCATCAACAGCAATTGTATTTTCTTTTAGGAATTTATCTCTGTAAATAGCCATACATACACCTGCTAATGTAACATATTTAAAGGGATCTATGTTTGCAATTTCAAAAATAATTTTCTAAATTCTAAGCATCCTCTCCTTAAAATATCTACATCTGATCTACAGTATTTAATGAATTCTTTTTGAAAATCAAATGTTTCATGTCTTACAGTATTTTCCTCATTTATTCAATACATCAAATAATCAAAATTATGTAGGTCTATATCCTAAAAAATATTACTATGGTTATGATAGTATGACATCAGAACAGAGAGAAATGTTTGATAAATGGTATAATACTGTAAGACATGAAACATTTGATTTTCAAAAAGAATTCATTAAATACTGTAGATCAGATGTAGATATTTTAAGGAGAGGATGCTTAGAATTTAGAAAATTATTTTTAGAAATTGCAAACATAGATCCCTTTAAATATGTTACATTAGCAGGTGTATGTATGGCTATTTACAGAGATAAATTCCTAAAAGAAAATACAATTGCTGTTGATGACGATATAATTCATAAAGATAAATATAGTAAAAAATCTATTGTTTGGTTAGATTATTTATCTCAGAAACATAATATTAATATTCAACATGCTTTAAATGGTGGAGAAAAGAAATTAAAATTAGGTAATAAATATTATAAAGTAGATGGATTTATAATAATATAGTGTATCAGTTTCAAGGATGTCACTGGCATGGATGCCCTAAATGTTATAGAGAATCAACTATAAATATTCAAAATCAGATATGTATGAAAGACTTATATAATAGAACAAAAAAGATAAATAAGAAGATAAAAAATAATGGATATGAATTAATTGAAATATGGGAATGTGATTTTGATAATAATAAGGAAATTAAAAAATATATGAAAACTGAATGGAATAGAGATTTTGTAGATCCTTTAAATCCTAGAGATGCTTTTTATGGTGGTAGATGTGAACCAACAAAATTGAAATATGAATTCAAAGGAAATGAAAAAGGTAGATATATAGATGTGTGTTCATTATATCCAACAGTTAATTATTTTGATAATTATCCAATTGGTCACCCTACAAAAATATTTAATCCTAAGAAGTATGATAAGAAATGGTTTGGATTAATAAAATGTAAAGTCTTACCACCTAGGAAATTATATCATCCTGTGTTACCATATAAAGGCGAAAAATTAATATTCACTCTATGTAAATCATGTTCTCAAACTATAAAATGTAATCATTTTAAATCGAATCAAATTGTAGAAAAGAAAAGATGTAAAGACTGTTATGAAGTCAGAAATAAAGAATGTAATCATACTGAAAGATGTTTTATTGGTACTTGGACTACTGATGAAATGAGATTAGCACTTAAAAAAGGTTATAAAATTTTAAATATATATGAAGTATGGAATTTTGAAAATAAAACAGATGAACTGTTTAGAGATTATGTTAAAATGTTCTTAAAAATTAAATTAGAAACTGATGATAAATGGTCTGAAAATTTTAAAACTGAAAAGGAATATAAGAGATGTGTTAAAGAAAAATTAGATATAAAATTAGAAAAAAATAGAAAAAAATCCTGGTTTAAGATTTATAAGTAAGATATGTTTAAACTCTTTATGGGGTAAGTTTGGACAACGAAAAAATATGAAACAAACTGAATATGTAATGGAATTAGAAGATTTTTATAGAATTATATTGAATGATAATATTAAGGAATTAAACATGATATTCATGAATGACGATTGTGTAGAAATGACTTATAAAAAGAAAGACCAATATGCCGAAAATAATTTTAATACAAATGTTTATATAGCAGCATTTACAACTAGTTCTGCAAGAATAAGATTATATAAAATGCTTGATAAATTAGGAGATAAAGTGATATATTATGATACCGATAGTATTGTATATATTGAAGATGGTACAAATAAAATAAAAACAGGATGTATGTTGGGTGAATGGACTGATGAATTAGGAGATGATAAACATATGAAATCATGGATATCTGGAGCCCCTAAAGATTATGGATATATATTAAATGATGGAATTGTAAAAGGAAAAGTTAAAGGATTTAAAATGAGTTATGAGAGTGAAACTGTTTTAAATTTCGATGAGAGAATGAAAGTAATTACAGGAGAAACAGAGTATTTAGATGTGAAAAGTAATCAATTTCAAATTCAAAAAGATAGAAATATTATGGTTAAGAAAACAAATAAAAGATACATGTTTGGATTTGATAAAAGAAGAATTTTAGATGATTATAATACTGTGCCTTTTGATATTAAATCTTTGAATGTTTTAAACTTCTGAATTTTTAATCTTTCTATTTATAAAAATTATTCTATATAAATGGATGACATTACACTGATTTTCAATTTTCAAGGATTTATTCTTCCTAATAAAAGTATAATCAGAGAGATAAGTTGGTGTCATTTACATCAACCTGTAGGGGAAACAATTCAAGTATTTGAACCTCATTATATATTAAATGATAGAGAGCGAAGAATTATATATAAATGTACAAGAGATATTCATGGATTAAAATTTAAAAGATTTCCAGATCAAAAATCTCTATGGATAAGTACTGATGAGATTAAAAATTATATAAAAAACTTGTATGAATATTATGGTGGTAAGTTTGTATATAAAGGAGGAATAATGGAAAAACAAATATTTGATGAGTTAGAAATTCCTTCTATAGATCTTGAATTAACTAAATGTGCAAAAATTTTAGGTACTGGATGCTCTATGTATAGATGTATGTTTTACAAGAATTGTATTTCAAAAAAATGAAACCTTATAAATGGATTTATTAGGAGATATGAGAGCTCTCTTTACTGATCGTAAAGGAATCAAATATAGTGATGATATAAGATGTTTATCTCATTTATGTGAAGATTTAATATATGTGAGTAAAGATTATAATAATGAATATCCTGATCTTATTAAATTGATTGCTAAATATCTTAAAAAGATGCATAAACTAATTTTGAAAATAAGAACAAATGAAGAGGTTAAAAATAAAGGATTAGAAATATTTGATGAGATTACAAAAGAAATTACATTTGTGACAAATATATTTTAAAAATATTTATAAAAATGTTTCCTAATAAATGGATGAATTCAACAACATCAGATCATATCCTGAAACTTTCAAATTAAAAGATTTGAATACAGGAAAATATAAACTCATATCATTGAAAAAAATCCAAACAAAATTTGGAGATACAACAATTGCAAAATTAGAAGTTAATGATGAAGAAAGAGATTATTTTCTTAAAAAATGTCATGGAAAACTGTCAGATAAAACAATTAAAAAACTCAATAAAGGTAATTATGTTTTTAACTTTAAAGGCAAAATTGATGATAAATATTATGATTATGAATTAGAACTTTAATCTTCCTACACTTTTTATCTTCCTATTTTTTTAATCTTCCTATAAGGGGTATCCATTTTGGGTACCCCTTTTTTTAATGCATTTTTAAAAAGGACTTTGCAAAGTACCAATTCAAAGTAGTTTGTTTTACAACTTTTCTATTCATCACTGAAACCATCATTTCATCACTTTTAAAATCAAAGCTATTCAAAGTTCAAAATGATTGCAATTGTTCAAAAATGTTCACAAAAATGACTTAAAATGTGTGTTTTTATGATGCTCTAGTTTGATGAAAAACAGAGTAAAAACTTCAATTTTCAAAAATCTGATGTTTTTGACTATTTTATGCTAAAAAATCAATGATTTTTAATGAAAATATGGTGTTTTTGTTCATAAAAAGCCTTAAAATGTTCGTGATTATTGAGGTCTGAAAAATCAAAAAACGCCTGATTTTGAGGTTTTTTGTAGTATATGATGTGTCCCATAGTATGGGACATATACTACTCCCGTCCCTAATTTAGGGTCACTGGTTCCAGGGAAGGGAGAGAGCCAATGCCGTAAGACAAACACAATATCCATGCCTCACCGGGATTCGAACCCGGACCCCGTTCGGACGAATGATCAGAGGTCATCGCGGTACTTACGTATTAACGCCACCGCAGCAGAAGTTGTGCTAATGCGCCAATAAATGTACACCTAAAATTTTTGCGACAAATCATAAAATAAAACACTTTATTTAAAAACAAAGTAGTCAATCGGATTTCGGTGGGAAATGGGCCGATATAGAGTTCAACATAGATTCAAAACAGTCTCTATTTTCTTTCACCTGATGCTGTCGCCATATGAACTCTGATAAATAAGATTCCAAATGATGTCTCGCTGTCCCCCTATGTCTCTTGTTCCTCCATTTAGCACTGCCCCACATTCTCTCAACTGTTTGTGTATGAACTCCTGTATCAGGATCAATAAAATTGTATTTATGATTAACTTTAGCATGTAGGAATCCTTCTATTTCTATTCTATTTGTTTGGTAACCTTTCCAACTGTCAGAATAAATTGTGCTACCATCTGCAATGTTTTCAATAATTTTATCAAGAAGGGTACAGCCAGTTCTATTAGGAACAGTTACAACAAACGAATCTTTTGTTTCTCTACATATACCACCAAACACCCACTGTTCGGGTAATACTCGACCACAATTATTTTTACGTTTAGTAAACAAACTTTCATCAATTTCCATAATGCAATCTGGTCCACCTACCTTCTTGTTTGGTTTATTCTCCATATCCAAGACACATAATTCACGCATGTAATTGTTCCAATCTATAACAGTTTTATCTGATAAATCAAGTTGCTTTTCACAAAATTTAATCAACGTCAACTCCTCGCACCAGCAGTATATGAATCTCAAAGCTGAACAAAATGGAATTCTGCTTCCCTCAAACCAGTTGTCTTTTCTAAGTCCCACTTGCACTGTCTTAAATTACATTTCCAAAACTTACGTTTACCGAAATAAAGTTTCATGTCATGGGAATTGGTACATTTTCGTTCTTTTGGTAAAATATTTCGCTCCTGAAAAAATAAAATTGCATCTTGTTCTGTTTTTGGCAAATCCCAAATGCGCATTTTCGTAGCACTAAAAAATGGCGTCAAAAATCAGCAAACAAAAAGGCAACAAAGAATCCAAAATATAAATGCCTGCGCGTGCGAACAACAAGATTGCTCTTTATTGGCGCATTAGCACAACTTCTGCTGCGGTGGCGTTAATACGTAAGTACCGCCATCGCTTAGACCACTGCGCCACCGGGACGGCAAAAATATTATTTAAGTACATATAAAGTATAGTCTGAGTAATTTATTTTAAACTATTCGTTGTATTATTGGTAATTAAAGTTTGAAAAATGAGCAAAATATTAAAAAGACTTACATTTTCGCCCGTTCCTCGGAAGAAGGCAAAGGTTCAGTCCCATCGACGTAATTATCTGAATAAACTGTAGTGTCGGATTCTCCAACAGTAAATTCAAGGCGTTCAACACGGCTGTCTACCATCTCGTCTAAAGTCCACATCTTATCCTCCTCTTTGATTACGTGATTGGCATAATTACTCCAATTTAAAGCCGTCACTCGATTAAAGCCTTCATAAGTCAGTTTTTCAACTTCTGCAGCTTTGAATGTGCGATTTTCAGTTGCCACAAATCCTTTGACCTGACTCCATACATGCTCGATTGGATTCAACTCGCAGTGATATGGAGGCAAGCAAAGAATTTTATGTACATGTATTATTATTATTATTATTATTTTTGGTTGGAGGTTTAACGACCACCGTAAGCAACTCAATGGGCTATAAGCAGTCGCCCGTCCCTAATTTAGGGTCACTGGTTCCAAGGAAGAGAGAGAGAGCCAGGGCCGTAAGACAACACAACACCCATGCCTCACCATGTATTTGAGCAATGCTGTCGATGCGATATCCTTCGTAGCGACTACGGACATTCGAAACAAACTTCATGAGCTCAGCTTTTAACATGTCCGAATCCCACGGAATCTGTTTTGCAGTCAACCACCCCTGGATGTCGGATTTCTTCGTTGATTTTGTCGGTATACTTTCAACATGGATGCTGTGATAAGGGGCATTATCCAAAACGATAATGCTGTTTGGTTCGATATTTGGTAATAATTTGTTGATGAACCAGTTTTCATAATGTTCGCCATTCATTTCACCGTGGTAGTCTCCTGTGGTTTTTTAGCAAGGAAAATTTCACATGCATTGCCCACAAATCCTTTTTCATTACCAGCATGAATAATTATTAGCCTCTGGCATTTTCCAGAAGGAGCTTTATAGCCAGGTGAAAGGCAGCGGACAAATGCCTCTTCGCTGGATTGAACAGTTGTGTCTTGCCAAACTGTATTTTTCGTGCACCCAAAATTCACTCATGTTTCATCGGTGTAATTATATGGACCTACCCTGAGAACGATGATACCGACATTCTCTTATATATCTCCGACGCCATTCCTGGATATCGTCACGCTCGATCAACATTGATATCCGTTCCCGCTTGCTGTACTTGAATCCCAAGTTTTTCATAATGTAATTAATGTTCCTCACTGTTCTAACACAAACTGTAGACAGCTCATCATCTTCATTAACAGCCGACATAACTTTGATTGCTGTTGGAATTTCATTCCGGAAGAAGAAAATGTGTACTTTCTGATGAACTGCGGTTAAAGTAAAAATTCGTCGTACCGTTCCAGCCGTGTTTGGGTTTTAGCCCTTAACGGAAGTTTTTTCCCCGGGAGTAGAAAACGCACTGTTGCGTTTAAATTCAACCTTCATTCTCGCAACGGTGAGACTTGAAACACCAATGAGTTCTGCCGTAAGAACTGTTATTTCATTTTCCGTCAATTTAGTGAAATCATTCATAACGATCACCTTAGCAGAGCTTCGTAATGGTTTCCCAGCTTTTTTTTTTTTGATTAGAGGTTTAACGACCACCGTGAGCAACTCAATGGGCTATAAGCAATCGCCCGTCCCTAATTTAGGGTCACTGGTTCCAAGGAAGGGAGAGAGCCAGTGCCGTAAGACAAACACAACATCCATGCCTCACCGGGATTCGAACCCGGACCCCGTTCCGACGAATGATCAGAGGCCATCGCTTAGACCACTGCACCACCGGGGCGGCGTTTCCCAGCTTTATGCGGCTGAAATACACTCGAGAGACTGGCAGATGCCATTTGAAAAGACAGAAGTGTTTTAAAACAACAATCAAGGAGAAGAAACCAGGAGGAGAAACGCGGCCGCCCCGGTGGCGCAGTGGTCTAAGCGATGGCTTCTGATCATTCGTCCGAAAGGGGTCCGGGTTCGAATCCCGGTGAGGCATGGATGTTGTGTTTGTCTTACGGCACTGGCTCTCTCCCTTCCCTGGAACCAGTGACCCTAAATTAGGGACGGGCGACTACTTATAGCCCATTGAGTTGCTCACGGTGGTCGTTAAACCTCAAAAAAAAAAAAAAAAAAAGCGCGAAATGCCCTCGGAAACACTTTTCTCGCCCTCATCCTTCCGCTAATGACCCCCACTCCCCACAGCAATAAATATCCCCTGGGTTGACAGCTTAACTCTGACCCAAACAAGAATGCTGTGACAGAGAACCATCAGTGACGTCACCAAAACACGAACATCTGTATTTTTTCGAAATGCCGCTGAAACTGAGATCTGAATTTTTAAAATGCACACACACACAACGTAGAACAACTGTGTCCTTTTTAAGTGCCAGTTGAAGCTGCAGTACGAGCTTTTAGACCGGAACTATTTTATGCAGTGGAAGTATACACTCTGTAGCCTTCCTTCCAAGACCAGGATTTTTTTTTTTTTTTGATTGGAGGTTTAACGACCACCGTGAGCAACTCAATGGGCTATATGCAGTCGCCCGTCCCTAATTTAGGGTCACTGGTTCCAGGGAAGGGAGAGAGCCAGTGCCGTAAGACAAACACAACATCCATGCCTCACCGGGATTCGAACCCGGACCCCGTTCGGACGAATGATCAGAGGCCATCGCTTAGACCACTGCGCCACCGGGGCGGCAAGGCCAGGTTAAGTGTTTGCCCCGAGTATAGGTACAAACGGTTTAGCAAAATTTGGTATTCTACAACAGGTAATGTTTACTACATTTATCCATTTTATTTTGCTAGTAAACTTTTAAAAATCAGACAAATTTTGATTTGTAATGAACAAAGCTTTTAATACTTTTTATTGAAGAAACAATAAAAATTCGGCTGCTTTTGAATTAATATGGCTACTTTTCAGAGGTAAGTCTGCTACTTTCTCAATGAACAGTCTGGCAACACGGGCTCTGTGCTGGCCAGTAGACACAAGATAATGAATTATAGTCAAACCACACTGTAACAGTCCTTGCTTTATAGCTCAGTGCATTATCCTGCTGGTACCAACAAGGATCGGTTCCATAGTATTGCCACAGAGTTGGTAGGGCATAATTGTAGACGTGCTGGTTAACAGGTTTGTCCACGATAACCAATGGACTGGGACCATACCACGAAAAACAGCCCCACACGATTACACTGCCAGCTCCAAACTTGATCGTAGGAACAGTACACTGTGATAAATAGCGTTCCCCCGGCTGCCACCATACTCACACACGGCTATCAGACTGATGGATCGTGTATCTGGATTCACGAGTCCATAGGAACCGTTTCAATCGACCTACGGTCCACGATAAATGTTATTTACATCATGCTAAACGACGAGTAGCATTCCAAGTGGAGATGAAAAACTTATGAGCAGCCGCACAACCACAGTAACCCACGGAATGAAGTTGTCTGAGAATGGTACGTGTACATACTGAGGTTCCAGCATTTTTACTCACCTGTACAGGTCTTGTGCAGTACTCCGCCGATTAGTTGTAACGACTCTCCTGAGGCTTCTACGTCCTCTATCACCAATTTTCTTTGGACTGCCAGTACGTTTTTTTTTTTTTGATTGAAGGTTTAACGACCACCGTGAGCAACTCAATGGGCTATAAGCAGTCGCCCGTCCCTAATTTAGGGCCACTGGTTCCAGGGAAGGGGGAGAACCAGTGCCGTAAGACAAACACAACATCCATGTCTCACCGGGATTCGAACCCAGACCCCGTTCGGACGAATGATCAGAGGCCATCGCTTAGACCACTGCGCCACCGGGGCGGCCCAGTACTTTTTGCTGCTTCACGCACGCCATGTGTCTTCCACTTATTCAGTACATCCAAAACCGTTGACTTGGGTATGTTTAAACGCCCCTCAGTTACTCTTACGGACAACCCACTAACTACACCCAACAATCTTTCCTTTCTCAAAGTCAGTTCTCTCGAGCCGCGACATTTTCACTCAACCTCACAGTGCGATATTTTCGCGGTCAGCCAGGGCCCGATTTACTACATGCGAGGCCCAGGGCACAAAACATTTCCGTGGGCCCCCTCCTTATTCTCTATCGACCAAATAATAGTCACTGTGTGCAGAGTAGCAGAATGTAGACGTACATGCGTACGCTGATAGTTTCCAAATCATTAGCAGGTTTACAGATAGTTTTTGCATGTAGATTAAAAAAATAAAAATGTTAGGCCTATATACAGCAATTAAAACTCTTACTCAACGCTTTACTCAGATTAATATACTTAATTCTATTTTTTTTTTTTTTTTTTTTTTTTTTTTTGATTGGAGGTTTAACGACCACCGTGAGCAACTTAATGGGCTATAAGCAGTCGCCCGTCCCTAATTTAGAGTCACTGGTTCCAGGGAAGGGAGAGAGCCAGTGCCGTAAGACAAACACAACATCCATGCCTGACCGGGATTCGAACCCGGACCCCTTACGGACGAATGATCAGAGGCCAGCGTCTTAGACCACTGCGCCACCCACCGGGGCGGCAATTCTATTTTAACTGAAGAACTTAATTATTTTTCAAATCTTCTGATTTCTTGTTTTTACAGATATTTCTGGCCTCTAGATTTTATCAAGGCCTGTTCTCAAAATATACGAACTGTATTAAAAGTTTTGTTTACACAGAATTTAAATTTTATTGCCAGGTTACTCTTTCAGTTGCCAATTAAATAAAAATAATTTCCTTATGCATTTTGTAAGTCCAGTATTTTTGAATTAACTTGTTGAAAATCATATTTATAATTTTTGAAGGTTCATTAATAGAACTGTTTTTCTGGATATAAAAACTTTCTTTAATTAATCTCTTGTTTTTATGAGGTTCGTAGTCCAATATTTTAATATTTTGCCATAAAAGTCCATTTTACACACATTGCTGCACATTGAATTAGAATGTCCTATTTTGTGCTCATTGGAATCTGTAATGTTCTAATAATTATTTGTTTTATTAATTTTCCTTTAAATTATCTTATTCTATTGTTATCATGGTTTGTGAGTTGGCAGCAAGTTTTCTGTTTCAATAGCTGTGTACGCAGATACATTTTATTTTTATACAACTCTGGCTGTGCGGGGACAACTAGTTGATCAGTAGTTTGTGGTGTTAATGATCCCCATAGACTAACTATAACAATATATCTATGACAAAATGGATGGACATCTTAATTTTAATGAACATTGTGGTCTTGCAATGTACTGATTCTTGCGTCTAGAACATGATAACAATGCATCCAACAAAAAATGTGAACTAAAACAAGAAAAAAAAAATATCCATGGTGACCTCCACTGGACTTCCTCATAAATAGAGAAGTGAAGCTGCATAAAAAAATTGAAAAAGTGCTATGGGAACTCCTACTTCCAGCTTCTTGGTTTCTAACAAGATCAAATCAGCGTATCATGATCAATATATCAGAAAACTGCAAAACATAAAATTTTGTGTTGATGAGGAAGAGTCTGAGTTACTCACACACACACACACACACACACAAAACCATAACAATAATCTGAAAAGCTGAGGGGAACACCTAGTCCGGTTAAATTTTTGGTAAATGTGTTGTACTTCGGCGTCCTAAATTATTTGGTCAGAAAAGTTGTAAAAAAAATAAAAAAATAAAAAGCATATTAAAGATGTTTACCAAAAAATTACCTCCAAGTAAGTCCAAGTAGGATGAGTAAACACACGCTGCGGCGACGACCTGAAGCTTTGCTCCGTTGAAAGGAAGGTTTGCTGCGGCTGGGAATTCATGAGCAGAAGAGTACAACAGGAATCAGGTACACTCTTGTCAGGAAAGAGTAACAGAATGTACTGCTACGCTAAAGAATGTGGTTTGTAATTTCTGTCTCACTTTTTAAAGAAACATGCAGAGACTGTCTTCGTTCTTTGGCATGTAATTCCGCGATACCAAATAGTAAGTATGCACATGCCCTTCTTGCTTCTAGAAAAGCGTTAGAGTAGGTGTCACATTCTCTCTAACGGAAGTTAGATGGCAAGTCTCAAAGTGAAAGTTTGATTACTAAAAAAAAAAAAAGCTTCCACGGAGAAATGAGTTCATACATTCAGCATCAAAGAATCCCATGTGAAAAAAACAAGAAACTGTCCGATTGCGATGTCAAGAACTGACACCGAAATTAACTATTTTCTGTAGCGTAGCACTACTCTTTCCTGACAACAGCGTACCCGGTTCCTGTTGTACTATTCCGCCCGTGAATGTCCTGGCTGCAGCGATCCTTCCTTTCAATGGAGCACAGCTTCATGTCAATGCCTCAGCATTGTTTAAGGCCTCCCGCAGCATCTGCTGACTCGTCATACTTGGAGTTCAAGTTTTTCGGTAAACATCTTTAATATTCATTCTAACGATGAAATTTTTTCACCATTTCCCCTTAAATTGCATATTTTAGAATCTGTACGTCACACTTTTTAGAAATTTTACAACTTTTCACCAAATAATTTACCATGCAAAACTACACATTTACCCAATTTTTACCAAAATCTAATGATCACATAATGACATGAATGTATAAATTGTCCAATGTCAAACAAAACTGACAATACGATGACAAAGTGCTGTGTTTGGGCACCAGTTCTTTTTATTTGTAATAACTCGGTTACTATTCTTTATTTTTAGGAATGAATAAAAACAATTGAAAATTTACCTCCTATATCAGGACGAAACAGTTGGGTTGAATATTTTTCTTCTACATTTCCTAGATGAAAAGTCATGTACCAGAGAATCATAATTTAAAGACTGTCAATCACTCTCCAAAGACAGCAGAGCTAATAATGCCAGTTTTGTTTGTCGCATGGTTGATCGTAAGGGATTTTTAAGTCTTTTCAGCAAAGAAAATGATCTCTGACTTGTACAATTTGAAATCGGTAATGTCATGAACATTTTAAGTGCAGTCTCAGTGTTCGGAAATGTGGCTTCTAAATTGTTTACCTTCAAAGCTTGCAGCATTTGGAGAATGGTTGCATGCTCCCCATCATTGAGGAGAATTGCAAAATCTCATCGGCAAACTGGTCTTCAAAGTCATTGTTATAGTATTCCTGCAATGCTTTTGCTCCTTCAAAAATTTCAGATCTTGATTTTTTTTGTAAAAAATTCAAATTTTCTCATATTTTTATAAGCACTTTTTCTGCTTGAAAGCTGAGTGACTAAAGTATCACAAAGCACATAATGAACCTGAGTTCTAAATATATCCCTTGCACTGAGTTCTATATGTTCACTGTTACATTCATCTAGGTGTTTATTCTTGGACACTTTCTTTCTTCGGGAATCATGACCATGGTATTGCACATTTTCAGACACTAATGTTTTAGCTTCCTCTTCATAGACTTCAAAATTTTCCCTCACGAACTGAATGAATTCAATTAACGACTGGAAAATTTTAGGTACTTCAGAAATATTTCCTTTTGGATTCTGGCAAGTTTGATTTGCACAATTTAATCTTCAAAGTATTGTGTCCCAAACTACTGTGCTGATCGATATTTCCATTGTTCGCATTTTCTTCAGCAGTGATTTTGCTTCATCTCTTGTCTAGAGAATCATCTACATTTTCTGACAGAAATACTAAAACTTTCTCTATTTCACGATAATTTTTCCTCACTGATCGTGTAGCTGCAGCATCTGTAAACCATCTGGTAACTGAAAATCTTCAGTGTGAGTGATGAATTTCCATGTGCTTCCTGGACTTTCTCCTGAAGCATCTTCCAACGGTGAGTTGATGCAGAAAAAAAGTATAGAGTTTTTGCAAAAATGTGAAAAAAGAGAGAACTTTACCACAACTATCTATGCTATTCACACCAACTAAATTTAAAGTGTGAGCAGAACATGGCACATATTCCACTAGTGGATTGATTTCCCTAATGCGTGTTTGAACACCAGAATACTTCCCAGACATGTTGCTGGCATTGTCATAGCTTTGGCCTCTGACATTCATAATATTCAGGCCAGCCTCCTGTAGAAAAGATATCATGGTATTTGTAATGTTTTCTGCAGTATGTCCATGGAATGGAATAAATGTCAAAAACCGTTCTTTTGCTTCACAATCTTTGTTGACATACCTTATGATAAAAGCCAGTTGATCTATGTGTGTAATGTCTGGAGTAGAGTCAACTATGACAGAAAAATATTTTGACATTTTTATTTCATCAGTGATGGCATTAAAAACTTGTACAGCCATTAATTCAACAAATTCATCCACACATGTTGAAGAGAAGTAACTGGTGTTACCACTTCCTGGATTCCCACATTTTTCCAAGTGTTGAGCTAAGAATGGATCAAATTCTGCAATTAATTCTAAGCAGCCCAGGAAATTTCCATTCTGAACTGATCCAATTGTTTCATCATCACTATACATTGACAACCCACAAACTGACAGATACTTAACTGTTGCAACAACTCTATGTAAAACATCTTGCCAGTACTTGGATTCATTCCGATACTGCATAACTATCTGACAGTCAATGCGTGCAGAAGCATTCATGCGTGATGAATAGTCACATACTGCTTGCCTGTGTATATGTGAATTTTCATGCTCTGTAAGACGTTCACTTGCATGCTTCCAGTCAGAAAAACCTGTGGATCCTAATGCTGTAGTGCTCCTAGCATACAATTTGCATATCCAGCAGAATAGTAAACAAGTTGATGGGGATAAAAGAAGCCAGTCGCATTTTACCTTCTCATTTTTTATTCTGAAAAAATTACCTTCTGTTAGAAAACGTTTACCACATATATCCTTCCCTGTGAATGCCAGCAATTTCAAATCTTGGACTGGTGGATTGCTCAAAAAGCATTCGCGCATTTCTTCTGTAATTTCTCCCCATAAGGCAGGATCCACTGCATTCATTGTGGAACTTGTGCTCTCTTCATTAGATGAATTCAAAAGATTTCCCAAATTAGGAGCACCTGTGATGTTAGATGATTCTGAAGTCAGATTACTGGCTTCCAAAGATAAATTACACTCAAGAGACTCACCAGTAGTAAAATTAGAGGAATTTGTAGAACTTTTGGGACCAAGTGAAATATCCAATTTTTTAATGGCAAAACGTTCAATGCTACCATGCTGCAGGTCATCATCCTTCAGTTTCAATTGTTTGGCTTTCCGTTTAGCACTGCCAGATAAATATGTACGTTTTGACATAATTTAACTGTTAAATAATTCAACTTAAATATATTATTACAACTGATTAAATTTGATTATATATAAAATTAAGAAATATTCAACATTCCATCAGACTACAAGAAACGCAACACAAAATACAATTAAGCCTTCGTGGTTACAGTTACTACAACGACAAGCCGTGTGCAGGAAGTTGAAGGATCAGTTGAGTTTAGGTGCGTTCGGAAAAGCAAGAAAAGGCACGTGAATCAATGGAAGCGATCCTCCTTCTCAATGGCCACCTGAAGGTTATTAAACCACTGAAACTCATTAATGGCCACGTGTTTACGTGAAATTCGAAACTCAAACTCACTGCGTGTAAGTACCACATCTATAAACACATGACTCATGCAAAAGTAAAAAAAAATAAATTTTGAATATACACACAAAATTCCCATTAACTGAGTACACATTTAATTCAAATTTAGGGGCCCCCAAATCGGGGGCCCTAGGCACGTGCCCCATGTGCCCTCCTGTAAATCAGGACCAGCTGTACCGTGCATCTTAACAACGCAGCGGATCAGTTCATTTGTTTTTGAAGGGGTGCCCGCGACTTTTGTCAATGTAGTGTATATATCAAACACTTGATGCCATCAATTCCACTAAGCACTGACAGAAAACCTTTCACACTAAGTTGACATACGAGTACATATTATTTTAACATTATCTTAATATTGTTTTTTATCCAAGATCAGTAATAGTGGACTGAGACAGAAATAAGTAAGAAAGATCATTAGATAAATACTTTTTATTAATGAAAAAACACAGTTCAGTTGATGAAATGCTTTTGTGCTGGTATAGAAAAAATATTTCAGCACTAACTGGTTAAACATGTATACAAAAATTTAAACAGATCTTTCCAAAATGCTATCAATACGTAGAAACAATCTTGTCAAGCTTCAGGTACAAAATAACATCTTAATATAGGTCAAAAACCTTTTACACTAAGTTGACACATGAGTTATATATTATTATTTTATATTATATATGTTTTGTGAAAAGCCGATATTGCACCAGTTTAAATGATATAACCTGTATACATTTTTGACTACTCTTTCATTTGGCACATACAATAAATTCAAATAAAAAAAAACAAACACCATATGACTTATCTTACTTTCATGCGTGGACGGGTTTTATTCGTGATGTACTCACTCTTAAGTACACCATGTCGTATGAAAGTTACTAGTCATTAACAATTGCCTTTCTTATGGTAAATTTCATCAAATTTAATCCAAACAGAATAAAAAGACAAATCTTCAGTGCTACATTTTTAATGAAATTAAAAGCTAAACATACAACTATTTCACAGGCTGTGTGCGGTGCATATCTAATCTTATAGTAAGAAACTGCCTTTTTTTTTATTTGAAAAAAAAAAAGCTGTAAATCAAATCATGTATCACCCGACTTTATTATGACTAGAAGAAAATTGTTAACAGCACTTTGGCAAATAGTTTCCTTTAATTGGGGGCATTTCTTAATATCCATTGTACAGAAACACGAGTTTTATCTTTTGGCAAACTGTATCAGATGCAAATCTCAGGTGAAAGAAAATCACACTAATAAACTATTAAAACAACATACCAAATGCTTAGCACAATAAAAAAAAAAAAAAAAAAGGGACCACTATCATAATCACACACACACACACAAAAATATTCATCCATAAGCACCAGTCAATACAAAAGAAATTCCAAACAGACATTCATATAATAAAGATTACTTGTGACCATCCCCTATTATAAAGGTGGAAATTGCTACAACAAAATAATATGGATTTGCATTCAACACAAATTAGATCTGTTACATTATAGTACATATTTAACCACTAAGTTTTAAATTCCATGTAAGACACATCATATATATATATATATCATTTTAAACATTACTATAAAAAAACTGAGCAAAGGTTTTCCAATTTCCTATATGCACTAAACATTCATTAGGAAGGGTATATCATTACGGTCCTGTACAGATGTAAAATTAATAAAGATTTCATTGGGAAGGAAAAAAGCTGGCAAATTTATTACACACACATATATATATATATATATATATATATATATATATAATACAGCCACTTTACTGTGGTTTATCACCACCAAAAATTTCAAAATCATGTGCTAAAATTATTTTGAATATCCATTTTAACTCCTACTTCTAACAAAATTTGCCCATAAAAACTATAAACAGAATTTATTAAAATGCTATATTAAATACATGTAAAAACTAAGATAGGATATATTTATTTTTATCTTAATCAGGACTTACTAAGCCTTTGCTTTATCAGTGAAAATTTCTAGGTATAAAAACTGTTCCGACTAGTGACTTCATTATGTTAAAAATATTGAAGATCAAGTTGCATTTTGCTAAGACGCACACACCTACGGTCCCTTTGTTTACATTCCTTACCTTACACTGTTTCACATTTATACTGCCGTGAAATGCAGGAACAGTTTCACTTAACATGACAGTAACACACACACACCCTACCCATACATTTTATGGACAAAAAAAAAAAAAAAAAAAAAAAAAAAAAAAAAATGAGAGAAAAAAAAGAGAAGTCATACAAAATGTTGCTGCTCTTATAAACACATTCCTCTCTCAAGTGAAAATATTAGGTCAATGGAAAATATCCTGTGATGTTGCATTCCCTTTTACTTTTCATACATTGGACGAATGAAGGGTGGGGTGGGGTGGGGTGGGGTGGGGAGCTGAACTTTTTAACTGGGTGAAAAATGTGGACTACTTTTTGTTTGTCTTTTATTGAATTTGCAGCTACACAGCATTCATTGCTTAATTTTTCTTTCTGCTGATATCTTTTCCCATTTCTTCATTGTAGCTTCCCCAAACCTTCTGACAACAATTTAATTTCATGCTGAAAGTTGCACAATATCAATGTTACCAAAGCTTTAACTATTTTAGATAAATGGTGTAACTTTGAGAATATGAATACTTTGGAACACCATGCATCAATTCTTACAAATTTTCAAACTTCATCACTTCCATTTTAGGAAATTCCCCTCCCTTATCAGGCTAAATGAAAACAGTTTGTATGTGCGCGTGCATGTATGTGTGTGTGTGTGTGTGTGTGTGTGTGTGTGTGTGTGTGTGAGAGAGAGAGAGAGAGAGGGAGGGGGGGGGTTGCGTTTATGCGAGAAATCTTTGCTTCGCATCCGACTCCCGATTTTATAAATTTTCTCCCAATTTTCAAGCTGAAATACATATGTTTATGGGGGAAGAATGATATTTAGCAAAAATACTGGGCATAAGGGACATCGTGAGGTAAAAAAAAACCACGATTACGTATAAAATCTTCACTCCTTTGACTTTCAGTTATCGAAAGTTTTGTAAATATGGAATTTGGTTCTCCGATGCCCCCCCCCAAAGAATCTGTTCAGTTATGCATCAGCCTCGAGAAGGGCCAAAAATAATAATGGAAAAGGTGGAATTACTTGAATTTTGCGGAAGAATATCTTGCCTGAAGATTACAGGTAATTTTTAGAGACATGTAACTTCAGTTTTTGGAAATTGTTGCATACAGTTTCAAGCTAAAATACAAATATTTATACGATAAAATGATACTGTATTTAACAACAATACTGGGCAGAGGTAACATCGCGAGAAAAAATTACGATTACAGAAATTTTTTTATTTCCGTTTAGTTTCCAGTTTCGAAAGTTTTGAAACATGAAGCACTATCCCCAGACAGTATATGACCCTCACCCAATAAATATTCCCTGCATTAATGACAAAAAAAAAAAAAAAAAAAAAAAATGCGCAATTCTGTGAATTCATGGAAGAATCTCATGTGTGAGTTTTGTGTTCCATTACAAAATGTATTAACAAAACCTCTCACTGGATCATTTCTTTGGTCTGAAAATTTTTCTGTTGGTCTCTCCTTTGTGTGTGGCACATTGTTAGTGCGTCACATTCTTACAGAACTGTCGACATGAGTTCTAAGTGTGAATGTGGTAGCAATGTAGTGTTAAAAATATACAGAAGAATAATCTGTCTAAAAAATTACATTAAAAGCTGTGTGCATTTGTATGAATGAATGAATGAATGGATGGAGAAATGCACAACGAGAAGGTAGGTTGGCTAAATAAGAGATTATTTTTCTTTCAGACTTTAGAAAAGCCTTACTGTAAGCATCTACGGCTACATAAGGAACCAAGCACAGTGTAAATGGTTTCATGGAGGGTTGCCTGAGTGGTCAATAAAAGAAATAGCATTTATGAGATTGGGAATGATGCAAAACCTGTGCATTTCACTGAATCTTATGAGTGAAAAGTTGCAAAACCATGCTGCTGAGATAATCGAAATATATATATATATAAGTTTCTTCACAAAGACGCTTTAACGTCTGTAAGTTTTCTGTTTTACACGTTATAAAGTGGATACAGTCTGCAGCGGTGCATTAAGTATTTCAATTCAGTTAAAAGTCCTAAAAATGTTACTTACCAAAGTGTGTCTTCGATCCCACATCAGTAGTTTATTCCGAGCCTTTTGGTCAAAAGTTGTATCCTACTTCTATATGGTCAGTTGTTAGGGTTAACTCGAGAGCTTTTGGTCAAAACTTGTATCCTACTTCCTATGATGTCCAGTCGTTAGGGTTAACTCTGTTCCATCACACTATGTTAGGTTGACTTCATAAAAGTAGGGAAAGGTTTTCCAGATAACAATTAAAAATTCTTGAATTAAGAGTTACTATTTACATTATTTACATATATTGGGGAATAGTATATCCCTTTCTTAATTGGCAGTTAAGTTACATTATGTACATTACACTTGGAGCTCTACGTCATACTTGGCCATTAGGGCTATTTCGTCAATGTTGTATTCTCTTAGAGTTGCCGAAGAACTATTGGGAAGGAATAGCAATATTAAATCAGCAGAGTAATACGAGAACAATACAAATAGCAGAAGCAGTATTAATAAGACCAAACCATTTAACTGCAATATATATCCATACGACTTTTCGTACGCTTGGAGGAACCTAATTGAAACTGAGAAGAAATTAAATGGGGAGAGGGAGGAGGGAAAGAGAAAAGGAAAAGTGAGAATAACATACATGAAAATAAGGTTGATGCGACTTAACACTACATGGCATTGACAATGGGTTACGAGAGGATCACACGCACTGTGGACACGAGACTTTCAGATAATAGACTTCGACAGAGAGTATGAAGTCTCCATCGAAAATGCCCGGAATGAGCCTGGGCAAAACGCGCGTCCATTGATTGGGACAGTGGACAGTATGAAGTGGTGTATATAGTGATTTTAACTTTGGATTTTTTTAAGCCTTTTTATCTTGTACAAACCTGACTTAACTTGGAGATTTCTTCGGCAATTCTATGAGAATACAACATTGATGAAATAGCCCTAATGGCCAAGTACGACGTAGAGTTCCAAGTGGAATGAACTTAATAAAACTTAACCGCCAATCAAGAAAGGGATATAATATTGCCCAAGATATGTAAATAACTTAAATAGTAACCCTTAATTCAAGAATTTTTAATTGTTATCTGAAAAACCTTTCCTTACTCTATATGAAGTTAACACAGCATAACGTGCCAGAACCAAGTTAACCCTAATGACTGACCATATAGAAGTAGGATACAACTTTTGACCAAAAAGCTCGGAATAAACTATAGACTTGGGAACAAAGACACACTTCGGTAAGTAACATTTTTAGGACTTAACTGAACTGAATAACTTAATTCACTGCCACAGACTGTTTCCACTTTATAACGTGTAAAACAGAAAACTTACAGACATTAAAGCATCTTTGTGAAGAACCTTGTAGTCATGTAATGGTATGTGAACTTTATGATAGAATCACATGAGATATATCGTTATATATAAGTGCCATTTGATGGGTCACTAACGGCTGAAGAAGTTATGTTTGTTATTTGTTTTTTTTTCTGTAGTTATGTTTGTTATTATCATAACTACAGAACAAAAAACAGGCTCAAATAAAAACACATGATTAAAATATTCATTCATGCAGTATAACATGTGAACATTATGTAAAATTTAAGATGAGGCACTTATGAATTAGTCATGTAATATACCTTATATGGATTGCTTATGAATTAATCACACATACAACATACTTTAAAAGCACATTATCTTTTAGTAGTAGGTATTGGCAACCACCACATGACCAGTAAGACTAATTTTTTTAAACTCCAAAATGCTGAATACCTCTCACATTTTGGAGTTGTTTTCTCTAACTGCTCTAAAGCAGCAGCCTTGAAGTGCATATTCAGATGATAACTCAGGAATAATTGCCCAACAATGACATCTGACAAAAAATTCCCTGTGACTGAAAAATGAACCCTTCTCAGCAGTTCTTAAAATTTAAACTGCTTTCTTGGCTAATTTAAGTATTTTTTTTAAATGTTCCAAAACCTTTCACCGGAAGTTGTGTTCTGCTTTAATTTTTTCCCCTAAGCTTTTGTCAAGATGTTGGTTTGTCTTCCATGTTTCTTTTGCTTCTATGTGATAAGAATTTTCTCCACCACAGGAGGAACTGTAACCTATCATTAAATTTTGGCAGTCATTCAATGTACCTTTGGTGCAATAATTACCTAATGCCCTCAAAAACAGTTGATGAATGTCTAGAGGCCAGCACCCAGTACTACTTGGCGACTAGGCTAGTAACTGAAACAACAGTGAGAGGCACATCCGGTCATGTGCATTATATCTTGTAGGAATATTCATGCTATTTTCTTTTCTTGTCACAAATCAGTTTCCATACCCATAATGCCAAGTGAGAACCTCCTGCATGTGAATTTGGTAGCATTCATTTGATAACAACAATATTCTTGACTTATTACAAATTTGCTTAACTCAGCTTACTTTTTTTTTAAATTAGCCACTAAAAGGATCACCTTGTTCAGGTTCTGAAGTATTAAAAACCCCAAAAGGTGGGTATACACCTGATTTAATTAACTGAAAATTAACCTAAGGTGCACATGTGATTATCAAAAAATTACTTTTAGTCATCAAATAAATATGCTTATCATTTTACAGATAAAAACTTCCCCACCAAAACAGCAAAAAATTCAGTAGCCCAAATTTCTTTTCACATGTAAAAAAAAAAAAAAAAAAAAACCCTCTTAATTTCTACCTACAAGGAATGATGAAATGTTTTGAAGTTGAACCTTCTTTTATATTTATCAAGTCAAATGAGGATATATTAACCCTAATGGTTAAGAGATAACAGAATTGGAAAGTTCATCAAGTGCACACACATCTTTACTTCAAGATGACACATGTTCACTGTATTTAATACAATTACCTGAAAATATTTTTGAAAAGCAGTCCTGCAGCTAAACTCCAAAATGCTGAATACCTCTCACATTTTGGAGTTGTTTTCTCTAACTGATCTAAAGCAACAGCCTTGAAGTGCATATTCAGATCATAACTCAGGAAGAATGTTAATGTCTGTTTTAACTTTCAAAAAAGTTGTAACAGCCATTAACATGTTCGTTATTATCATAACTACAGAAAAAAAAACATGCTCAAATAAAAACACATGATTAAAATATTCATTCATGCAGTATAACATGTGAACATTATGTAAAATTTAAGATGAGGCACTTATGAATTAGTCATGTAATATACCTTATATGGATTGCTTAGGAATTAATCACACATACAACATATTTTACAAGCACATTATCTTTTAGTAGTAGGTATTGGCAACCACCACATGACCAGTAAGACTAATTTTTTTTAAATGAAAAACTTTAACATAGTGAAAAAATACCATTGCTTCCCTGTCAGCGTGATTATGGAATTGTCTTGAACGCTCAGCTGTATGACCAGTCAGCTTTTCTTTCCTTTTCACTTTCAGAAAACCTTAACTCATAGCAAACAATCAAATAAGTGAGTAATTATTCACAAAGGGGCACACAAGCCTATATCATTTATGAAGCATGTATAATGTTATCAAAGCATTGTATTACACATCATTTCGTGAAAAAGTAGCATGACAAAATATTTTACACCTGCAGCAACTAAACAAAAATGTTACAAACAAGTATAATGAATCCTTTTTCAACAAAAACACAAATTATGTGTAATATTAATAACGTAGGGCACATTAACTTTTTTTCACTACAGCAAATACCAATAAAAAAACACTCTCCGAACAACAACAATAAAAAAACTATTGGAAGCACATATATATATATATTGCTGGTTTGATTTCAAACTTAACAAAATAGTGAAACTTTTCCTTAAAATCTGGTAGTCTTCCCAGCACAATGAACTTTCATAAAATAATGGCACACTTAAAGACATTACTGCCAAATTGGAACAAAAACAACTTCACTAAATATTGCAGCTAGTGTTTCAGCTCAAAATGTAAAATGATATTAATATCTCAAATATTCAAATGTTAAAAATGGCTCGGTACAATGACACTGTTCCATTAAGTACATCAATTTTATGCAAAGTAGGGATTCCCCATGATGACAGTGTCAGTAATTTAAACAGTACTTTAAATCAATGTGTACTCATAGAAAACTATGCCTGCTATAGGACGGATGTATTGTAAAATAGTCTGAAAATCATCATTAAAATGTCGAGGCATAAGAAACACCCATGGTAACAAATTCCTTCTCACCTCAAAGCTGATAATAAAACCCTCACCCCATTTTGAGGGTCTATTTTGCTGATCTGTATCATATAGGAGGAAGAGTGCAGTACTTCTCATCCCCAGAAGCTAGGACTTCATGATGAAATATATGTCTTACACCAATCTTAAGTTGAATACCACAACAACGGGTCACTAGACATCAGACCACAAGTTGCATTTTTTGAAACGCAGAAAATTCGTCCCACATTACAGGTGTTTAACAAAATAACTTTACTACTTATGCTTTGTTACACTTGTGAGAGGAATAAAATAATGAAAAGTAAATAAATAACACCTGAAATAATCATACTGAAACTATTCTAACATAAGAAAACAAAAATGGAATTCTCCATACTGGAAAAATTACTGAAACATTTTAGTGGAAGTTGCATGAATAATGGTGAAAAAAAAAAAATCAATGATTAAAAATAGAGACCCCCAGCTACTAACAAATGAACAGAAAAGAAGCTGAAAATCCAACTGCACAGAATTTTTTTTTTAATACTATATATGTAGGATGTCCCAAAAGTTCTCGGCCCAACCATGAAGAAACAAAGTTCGTAATTTTTTTTTTGACTCAATAATACAAGTCTTTTCATGCCTATAGACCAGTTTTCACCTTCATAGTTATGTTTGTTATTATTTTGCAGGTCATAAAAGGTGCTTAGGTAAACCAAGGACAGAAAAATGGAGAAGCAAGAACTCAGAGCTGTGATAAAGTATCAGCATAACAAAAAGGCTTAGAGCAAAAGGATATCCATGAAAATATAATGGTAACACTAAGGGAAGATGCCTCTTCATAATGTCCTGTAAAGAAGTGGCAACAGAATTCAAGCATTAGAGAATGAGTGAGGATGATGATGCTTTCTTTGACAGAACCTATGGGGGCAGTTACCCAAGAAAATGTGGACAAGGTGCATGAAACAGTACTGCAAAATATACATTTAACAGTCAGGCAGATTAGTGAGACTTTGCACCTGCCAAAGGCAACAGTTGATCATATTCTAACAGAACATGTGGTAGTGACAAAGATTGCTGCCCATTGGATCCCAAAACTCCTGCTACACGAGCAAATGCTGATGAGACAAAACATATCATGAGATAATCTTCCACTGTCTGAAGCTGACTCAGAAGAATTTCTGCATGGATCTGTAGCAGAGGATGAAATATGGGCACACCATTATATTCCACTGTCAAAACAATGGAAGTATGGTGACTCTAGTGCTAAGTGAAGAAGTATAGGAATGCTCGGTGCCTTTACATCTTCAGTACCTTTCCCTTCTCCCCTTCCAATCCTCATCTCTGCTTTCTAATATTTATAGTATAAGAAAGTATAGTGATCGGTCAAAATCAGACTTTCAGATTTACACATTTTGGCATTCAAGAAATTTAAAGAACAAGATTTCACCATTCGGGATTTTCAAGTGAGAATGGATTTAGACTAATTCTACCATAAAACAAACATGGAACGTTAATTCCACTAACTGCACAGTTTTCTGTTGCATTTTTTTTACTGGAAAAGAATTATAGGGCATTCACATTTTAAAAAGAAAAATTATGGTATATGGAATTTACCGGAATGCATGTTGGCTAGAAAAAAAAAAAAAGTACCGGAATGCAGTTACAAGGCATTCTGGCCCTACCACACTACTGGGTGGCTCACCGACTCCAAAGAGGGCAAAGTCTGTCACTCCTGCTGAAAAGATGATAGAAATAGTTTTCTGGGATGCAGAGTGGGTGGTGATGGTGGATCACCTTGCGAAGGGCTAAACCCTCACCCGAGCATACTATGCTAACCTACTGATAAAACTTTCATAGCATATGAAGGATAAATGCCAAGGAAAGTGACCAAAGGAATACTGTTTCACCAAGACAATGCTCCAACAGACAAATAAACAGCTGCCATCCATGAACATGGGTTTGAACTGCTACCACACACTCCCTACTAACCTGACCCTGCCCCCCCCTTCCCCTGGACTGATATTTATTCCCGAATCTAAAAAAAAAAAAAAAAAAGGCTGGCGTGCATTTTAGTACAAACTAAGACATTTATGCTGTGGAACCCAATTTTGATAGCCTAGAGGGGGTGGGGAAAACTGTGGCCTTTGGAGTGTATCCAAATTTTGCAGAACAAATCCTTTTATTTTTATTAATATGCTTTTGTTTGTCTTTTGTTTTTATTTTAATCTTAAAATGACAATATTTAAAATGCTAATGAGGTATTCAGTGTGGATTTGCCACATCATTCTAAAGTGAGTTGGCTATCGCAGGGACAGGTGTTAGTAAAATGTTATCTTTGCAAGAACAGATAGTTAAATTTTATGAAGAACAGAATCAGCAATGTGAATTATTAAAAAGAAGATTTCTATAGAAATGCTGCATTACTGTGTGATATATGTCAAGGCAAGATGACTTGAATATTTCTTTGCAAGGTAAAATTAAGCGTCTGTATACGAGATGTGGCAAAAAATCCAAGCATTTCGAAAGAAAGCTATCTTTTTTCAAAACTCTTCTTCTTCAAAAGGAAATTTCGGATGTACAATTTCCCCAGTTAGCAAAGGTCATTTATGAGCAGAAGGATTCATAGGAATCATTTGAAGAATACACAGCTGTTATTGGAGAACACAATAAAAGGTTCACTGACTTTGAGAACTATGACATCAAACTGAAATTAGCATTTCAACTTCACTTGTTATTGTCTCCATGGCTCGTAAAGAAATACTGATAGAATTGATTGAACACTCAGAAGATGACATTTTAAAGTCCTTATTTGATGCTAAGAAAGATCCAATTGAAATACGGAAAAATATAATGGAATAACTGCACCTTCAGCAACATGCTAAAAAGGTCAGTTAACTTTAGAACTAACAATTTTGTTTTTTCATTTTTTGAAATTAGTTAGTACATAGTAGTTAGATTTTTACAAAATAATGCAAATTTTGAAATATAAGTGAAGTTTCTTGAATGTGGCCTAATTAGATTACAGCTAACTTAATGCAGCCTTCCACAACATGAAAAGGCTATCCACCTCTGGCCTAGACAAATCACTTTATTTGGAGGGAATAAGGGCCTTGGAGCACTGCACTGGAAAAAGGGTGCGGACCTTCAAGGGGACTATATAAAAAAAAAACCAGGTCCACCACATTTTCCCATGACAATTCCTTCATGGTTAGGCAAAGAACTTTTGGGATACACTTCATTAGATGCTCCTGGGAGCACAGAAGGAACCTAATTAACACTCAGTATAATTGGATTTGAAAGCAAAGTAGATCACTTCTGATTGATACAAAGTCCCCAGAGGTATTAATGTAAAAAGAAAAAGGAAACACAAAACAATGTTTGGTGTCACAGCAATTAGAATGTCCATCTTCATTGCTAAAACAGGCAGTACAAAACACACTAAAACTAGATATATATTTTTTAAATTCTCTGTTTCTCTTATGCTTCAATGCAGGAACAGAACTCTCAACATTACAATGATGCCGAACAATCTCCAGAGCTGACGTAAGGACTAAACATTTAATTTTAGTAATTAATGACTTCATGGCTTCCTCTAATTACTGTCAGTAACAGAAAACTTAGTAATTATAGAGGATACATTTTTAGGTAAATTACCTCTCAAATCTTTTATCTATACACTAGATCATCATCAGGAGTTCCTGCATCTTACTTCTCCCACAGGTCTGGTGCCCAAACCTGGTTGATTTGACAAACAGTATGGTCAATGATGTTCCCACCTTGTGTCTCATAAAGTTCCAGAAATTCTTCTAATTTCCAGATAATTGAGAGGAATTGATGTTTGATGACTGTTAAGGAGCCCCAATTCATCTTGTGGCCAGTTTGTTGTATAAGCCTATCTAATCCTGTTTTATTGAAAATGCTCCATATTGCTGCTTTGTGTTCATTGTGTATGCAATTCAGGTGGTTAATCTTTGTCCTGTTTCCCATAATTCAATGAACACAAATCAGCAATAAGGAACAATTCCAATAAAACAGGGTTAGACTGGCACATACAACAAACTGGCCACAAAATGAACTGGAGCTCCTCAAATGTTATCAAACATCAATCCTCTCAATTATCCAAAAACTATACTCGGGGTAAGGCTAACCTGGCTATGGAGTTTAGTTACAGATTGTGTACTTCCACTGCACAATATAGTTTCACTTTAAAAGCCATGCTCGAGCTTTAACTGAGACCTAAGAAAGCACATGAATATATAGATGTGCTAAACATGCATACGTACATTAAAACAAGTTAGTAAAATCATGCAATGCATTGATTATGATATGCTTTCTAACATAATAGAAATCATTACTCAAGTTATGAGAATAATGGCTGTGGAATAAATCTCGCTCCTATGACCCGACCTTTGACCCCATTTCGATGATATTCAACAGAACCAGTAAAGTATACTTCCAGAATAAGATGATAAAGTTTTATCTCAATCGAAGCATTTTTACGTAAGTTATGATGCATAAGGACAATAGAATGCATCCTGCTCCTATGTCCTGACTTTTGGCCCCATTTAGTCTATTCTCAATAGGGTTTGTCCCCAGGTGGTACCCTACCACATGCTGAAATTTCATCGAAATCGAACCATATTTATGCAAGTTAGGACGCATAAGAGCAATGGAATGCATCCCGCTCCTATGTCCTGACCTTTGACCCAGTTTCGTCCATTTTCAATAGGGTTCGCCCCCAGATGGTCCCCTACCACACACTAAAATTTCATCGAAATAGAACCATTTTTACGCGAGTTAGCGTGCAAACAGACTTGCAAAGCTGGAGCATCACTTCTTTAACCTACGGTTGGAAAGCATAAAAAATGAAGATCCCAGTTTCGGTAGTGTTTCTGAAAAATACAAATATTTGCATTTTGGCAGCCTCACTGTCACTTCTGTTTTGCTTCAGAAAGGCTATACAGTTAACACGGAGGACATTTTCTGTGACTGAGAGGGAAGAATTGTTAGCCAGAAGAGTGAGGCATGGCGGTCACTGTAATGAGCTTGCTCCTTTCTTTGTGGTTGCTGTTTTAAAATACTGATTCAGAAATTGTTTGTCTGGTGGTCAGCAAGGTTGAGAAGGTGTGGGGGTGGAGCGGGGCATCATGATGGAACACGGGAAGTTTCCTTTTGTCTCTCCTTCAGTCACCCTTAGGGGAAAAGTCCGCGACAATGGCACTCCGTCAGTGCGCGGAGAAATACTGATAAACAAGAGATTTCTTGTTGCTGAATCAGTTTCACAACCTTAACAGTGGAATCAGGTTAGCTTTGCCCCGAGTATAGAAGAATCCCTGGAAATTTACTGGACAACGTGGCAACATCAATGACCATGCTGGGCAGCAAATCAACCAGGCTTGGTCACCAGACCTATGGAAGAAGTAAGACACAGGAACTCCTAGCACGATGATTTAGTGTATAGTTCAAAAATTTGAGAGGTAATGCACTCATACCTAAAAATTTATCCTCTATAATTCCCATTTCTAAGTTTTGCATTAAACACTTAAATCAGCTATTTTTTTTTCTTCGTAACAAAGCCTGGTTTTACACAAGCTGGCATGCTTGGAAATGTGGGCATGGGGCATCCACACCCACAGCCAGACTGAACACTAGAATGAATTAGTCATCAGTTCTCCCAAAAATGTATATAGTAAAATTACTCAGTGAGTAACATGCTTATAAAACTGCTACGAAGAAAAGTGACATATTGACTAGTTACAACATTATGACAAGGAGATACAGTTGAACCCGTTTATATATTGAATTCGAAGGGGAGAACTCGATAATTCGGTATACACAATAATTTGATATACGGGTTTTACAGCCCTACCACTCTTAGTGGTGTTCTGCTGTATACAACAGATGAACTAAAAAAATAACTAAAATTATTTACTTTTGTATTATAAATTGTGAATAGAATTACATGATAAAATTAAAGACAGGATATACAGCAATATGTCAGAAACGGAAATCTTACCAGTCTTAGGGCATACGATAAAAAGTGATCTTTTTCTGCTTCTTTAAAGTAATTGTATTTGTCAAAATGCTGTTTTCAACCTGTTCGATTTTATGAATCAAAGCGTATCTGGTACCTTCAATTGTTCCACAATACTGTTGGAGTACCATAGCCCCTCCCCTCCCCCTCCTCTGGCTCTTTCATGACAAATGATCCCCCTCCAGGTTCATCCTCTCCACCCTACAGCAGCTTTCTCCATTATCAACCCAGCCTGAAGATCAAATAGTTGCACTTCTTTCCTTTTTGCCTCAGTGGCTTCGCAGGAGGTAGGCGAGAGGCCCGGGGGGGGGGGGGGGGGGTTGTCCCATTGAAAAGTTTGGACAAGAGAGGATCTCTTGTGCAATGAAAGAAACGATTGCTTCTAGTTTGGAAACGTCTGAAGCGTCAAGAGTTCGCCAAGGGGAATTCCCACTTACACTGAAAAACAAAGTGATCTTGCTTGACAAGATTTGTTTCCAAAAAATTTGCAATTCGATATATACAGTATAGCTGCTTCAACTTGTTCGATATAGGACAATGCCTTACCTGTTATTTTCAGGCTATTTTGATGGTGATTTTCAAAAATTCGAAATATGCAATAATTTGTTATATCGGGGTTCGATATAAACGGGTTCGACTGCATATAATTTACAATAACATTAACATGCTACCAAGGTACAAAACCACCATCATGTGGAAAAACAGGTGTGCTCTATGACTGAACATGTACCCAAAATAAATTTCTTCTCTTTCCAGAGAAACATACAGTGTGAGGCTTATTTGGGAACTTTTCCTCACAGGAATTGCCCAATTTGGCAATAAAATATAACAGCACAAACAATTTGAATATCTGCATGTAAAAAAATCTAAAATGCATTTACCACAACATCTTGCTTAGCATGTGATAACATTTTTGTAGAGTGTAAACAGAAGGTAATGCAGGGCAACAATCCCAAATTTTAATTCTCTGCATTCAATAAAATAGTTACTTCTAATGCTGAGTTTACGTTCATCTAAGTTTTGGATCACACACAAAACAGCAGCAAAAAAATATCGTGGTTTGAATAGTCAAAAAATGCAGTGAGATCGAAACATTACATTTAATGCTCCTAAATTATTTTTATACCAACAAATAAACATGAGTAAGCAATGTAATTACCATGCCATTTTAATTTCTATAGTTCCTATATATATATATATATGTTCACAAAGCATATTAAAAATAAATACTATAACAAATACATATATTGCACACACAGTACAATTAATATTATACCATGTTTAAATTTTTTAATCTCTGAAGTTTGGAACACTTTAAGGTGATCTTAACATATATGATACAAAAATATGACATTAACTCTGTACTGATAATATGCACACTGCAGAAATATATTCACAACAGAAAGGGGGAAAATTATTATCTCAGGAAGATGAAATTTCAAAGGCAGAAATGTGGCTCATGAGATACCAAACACAAAATATAACGACCAATGTGACAAACTGCACATTCCATACCACATCAAACAACAGACATGGTATTCAATAAAATGTTCAAAACGGAGCTAAGCAAACTGTCTGCTTGAATCTCATGAACACCTTGGAGCAACATAAATTATTCAGAATGCAAAGATCTAATTGAGGCACTAAAACAGATAAATAATTCAAAATTAATGCTATAAATTCTACTATTCAGAAATGAGTTATAGTGTAACCAATTCAAAGATAACATTCTTCAGCAAGACTAGTGCACGGAACTTCTCAGTGTTGAAGCACATGTGCAAATCCTATTTTTTATTCTTTTCTGCCCCCCTTTTCAAAGGGTTCAACACCACATATATGTCTTTAAAGTTTGCTCTAAGGCAAAATGCACCCACACAAACAAACTGAATTATCGTTCTACTCTCATTACACATAACTACAGAAGTTAAACTACTTACCCTAGCGCACACACGCACTCACACACACACAAGCTTTAATTAATTACAATGAAAGATTTTACTGCCAACACTGAATGCACAGCACTGTTCACGTCTTTAACAACAACATTGTAAAAAATTTGCCACAGAAACTACACCTACTTGAAATTCCATGTTTTTTGAGAGTATGTAACTATAAAATTATCTTTTTCTGAAATACTGATCATAATCTTATATCATCAATTTTGACATTATAGAGTGCAACATGGAACAAAAATGTAGCACAAAAATATACATGTGTACTATCATTCATGCCTGTCCATAATCACATATTAAATGGGATCTTACAAAATAATCTAAAATGTAACACATTCAGCTGATGTAGGTTCTTTCAGATTAGGTTCAAGTTGCATGTAATACAGTGATACTTTTGATTTTCTTATGGATAAGGATATTGTTAAATCAGAAAATAAATTCAATAAAAATGAAGAAATCATGCTATTTTCAATACAATTACAAAAAAAGAAAAGGAGAGAGAGTCATATTCCATCTGATGAAGACAGGTAACAGGCATAGTTACAGCACTTCCTAAAAAAACAGTGATTTAGAGAAAAAAAAAAAAAAACAGAAACGACAAAAAATTACAACGATTTGCCATTTCACACACTTCTGGGACAAGCTGAAGATTTAAGTAAGGAGGGGAGGGGTGCCTTGGTCAGAGAACTGCACTCAGAATAAATTTTCCCACAGTTACAAGGTTTCTCACAGAATGACTTTTAAGGTTTCACAGCTTATCTGTAATTATCTGTAATGTATTTTAGGCATTTAATTTATCTGAAATTATCAGTAATATAATTTTAGCATGTGATTTATCTGTAATTATCTGTTGTTCACCTGTAATTATCTATAGTCTATCTGTAATTTATCCTCCTGGTGAAGATATGCCTCTGTACTTGTCACTTATCATAACACCCTCAAAGTTCCTCACAGTTTATCTGTAATTTTACAAGGTTTGCTTGCAGCTTATACACTTACAAGGTTTCTCACAGTATGAATTTTCTCACAGTTACAAGGATTTCCCCACACCAAATCCACCATTCTATGAGGGCCTATGAATCAGAATTTATGCTTTGGTAAAACTCTGATTTGCTGTCCCAAATTACTATATGGACCTAAAAAGAAGACTGACTTTACATTTTCAAAATCAAAAACTCAAAGACAACTGAGAAGCAACTACATCTAGAAGGTTTTTGTTATTTTATCTAATACACACACACTTTCATGTGGACAACTCTCAACTTCCAAAAAAAAAAAAAAAAAAAAAAAAAAAAGGAAAGGAAATGGCAATCGTGGAACAAAATTGCTACACTGTACTGCAACTGACAAGTAGCTACACATATCAAGATCCTAGCAACAGCCACCATAATCACATATGAGAAGATAGCTTGAATACAACAATGGGTGTAAAGCACATCAGACACTCCTTACATTTTCAAGAAATTGCTTGGAAATGTACTCTCACTGGAGTAGAATTTTATTTTTTGAACTACTATTTATGTAGTTATCGTCTAGAACAGTGCTTTTCAACCGGTGGTACACGTACCACTGGTGGCACTTCGGCATCTGGCAGGTGGCACGTGACATTGTCCTAGACAAGTTAATATCATTACACTTTTCTGAGCATTCTGAATGTGAAACGCAGTCATATGCATGGGTCATCATGTATTATTCATTGGATTGGAAAGACTTGCCGTGGACTTGTTTCTGCATTTTCCATGGAGGAGCTGAAAGGCTTTCAACCCATGACTCACCATTCCCTGTTGTGCTCAAAATAGCCGGAGAACATATAAGAAAAGGCAGGAAGCTTCAAGGTCAAAGTATCTATTCTGGGCTGATACATCGGCACCACCCCTGCCCGCCTACGCTTCGCCAATCACGACATGTCAACGGGTTCCTCCTCGCCGTCTGGCTTGTCGTTTTCTCTTTTCCAGTTATTCAATTTTTCTACCACTTTGTGTGATGGTATGAGACAAAGGTAGTGGTACATATTAATAAATATGGATAAATTCGTCATACGTTCATCAGTGCAAAGGGAAAGTGATTCAGCAAAGGAACCACCACCGAAGAAATTAAAACCAGCACTGAATCGAAAATACAGTGAAGATTATTTGAAGTTTGGATTTTATTTCACGGAAGAAAACGATCAGCAGCTTTCTGTTTGAGTTATCTGCAATGAAGTACTATCCAAGCATTCCATGAAGCCTTCTTTGCTCCAGAGACATTTAACAACAAAACATAAAGAGCACACTGAAATGCCAGTAGCATTTTTCGTGAAGAAGAGAGACAAATTTACAAAATGCCGTGCTGCTTTCGTGAAGTCCACAACCATCTCGAAAAAATGTCTGGAAGCATCTTGTGAATTGTCCTTGATAGCAGCTAAACAGAATAAGCTTCACACAATCGTTGAAGAAGTCGTGGTTCCCTATGTCATTGCAATTGTTTCAATTCTCTTTGATGAAAAAATGGCTGATGCTATTCGAAATATTCCATGTTCTGACAATACTGTTCAAAGACGAATACAAGATATCGCCACAGACGTTACTCAACAAGTGGTGTAAAAGATCACAGCAGCAGGAAAATTTGCATTTCAATTGGACGAAAGCACTGACATTGCTTGTGAAGCGCAATTAATTGTCTTTGTATGTGTTCCTGATTCGAATGATATACTGGAACACATATTATTTTGCCACCCACTACCTGGCAGAACGACTGGAGAAGAAATGTTCACAATAATCGATAATTTTTTCAGTGAACATGGAATATTATGAACTTGGTGTGTAGCAATTTGTTCCGATGGTGAAGCAGCTATTTCAGGAAGAGCTTCGGGCGTGATAGCACGAGCTAAGATAAGAAACAATTCAGTTGTTTCAAATTATTGCATCTTGCATAGACATGCACTTGCTTCTAAATGGATGAGCCCGTTGTTACATGAGATTTTGGAGGATGCTGCAAAAATAATAAATTTCATCAAAAGCCAGCCATTGAATGGATGTTTATTCCGACAATTATGCAAGGATTTGGATTCTGAGCACAGCACTCTCCTCTTTTATACAGAAGTACATTGGTCATTGAGAGGTGAAACATTATTGAGATTATTCGAGCTACGAGATGAAATGTACCTGTTCCTGATGAATGTTATATCACCCCTAGCAAAGAAGTTTGAAAATGTCTTCTGGGTGTCCTGCCTTGGCTTGGCTGACATATTTAAAAAGCTAAATGAACTTAATTGGTCACTGTAGGGCCATGGTCATAACGCGTTTATCATGGAAGACAAAGTTTGTGCATTCTACAAGAAAATCTCCCTGTGGCTATAGGCCAAGTAAAGAAAGGAAATATTGCATCATTTCCCAATGTGTCAGACTTTATTGAACTAAATTCTGTTGTTGATACTGAAGATATTGAAACTGCCATCAAAAATCCCTTGGAAAAATTGCTTACTGAGTTTGCATTGTATTTTCCATTCACGTCAAGAGGATGTGATATTGGAATTCGTTGGGTTGCATTGCCCTTCATTATGTACAGTGCTGTGAACTCTGACCTTTCCTCTCAAGACTAAGAAGCACTTCTAGAATTGACACCAGACCACAATTTGAAGGAACTTTTTAATGAAAAAACACTGACCAAGTTGCAAAACTGTATCCGGAAGTAGGGGAAAAAGATATTGTAGCGTTACTGTCATTTGGTTCAACATACTTGAATAGAAAGTGTTTTCTTCATTGACGTGTTTAAAAACTACGGAAAGGAATTGTCTTCAGCTGGAATCTGACTTAATTTTATTAGTAAGCACTCTCCAGCCACGAGTGCAAAGATTAATGTCAGAGAAACAGGCCCAAGTTTCCCATTAAAAGTGTGGTAAGTGGGCGTACTTTATCACTTTTTTCCTTTTTTTAGTCATCAAGTTTATGACACCTTGCTAAGCCACTGGTGGTGCTCGAATATTGCCATGTCCTAAAAGTGGTACAATCTGTGAAAAGATTGAAAAGCACTGCTCTAGAAGCACAAAGCTTTTAGCAATGAATTCCTGAAAAGTTGTTTACAATTCTGTGCCCATTAACTGTAAAAAAAAAAAAAAAAAAAAATACTTTGCTACTTTGTTGCACATGGAGAACTTTTCTGAAATAAAGAAAGAAAATGCTAAACTAAAGTTGAACTAAATGTCTTCAAACTACACAAATTGGCCAAGATGCTTTGACAACATACACACTAAATTCTGCAATGTATGAAACTGCGCAAATCATTATGACTTCAAAGGATCAGAAATTTGTACTCCATAAGGACGGTAAGATAGCATTTGTTAAAAATTACATTAATTAGGAACAAACATTTTTCACACCAAAAGTATTTAGAAGACAGCATGTCATGCTCAGCCTCAATGTGGTGAACTGGAAAAAGTTAAAATGCACAACAAAACTTACAGAAATGCATTTGGAACTTGTACTAATTTTACATCTTAAAAGCCAGATAACACACATACCTTCACATTTTCCCTTTTCGTTTTCTCTCCTCCCACAGTGTACCTCCCCAATTCCATCCACTGTGGTAAGGTAAACAAAGCACTTAACATCAAGCAGTAAATGGAAATACTCTGACCAGAAATCCAATGTGTGTGTGTGTGTGTGTGTGTGTGTGGGTGAACACGCTCTGTTAAAGTTTTAAGAATGAGCAAAGGATTTCACTTAAAAGCAGTCAAATTTTCCTGAACAATTAAAGCAAGGACACTGATTAATCCTTCTCAATGTATTTTTTGACACAAGGAAGAAAACCTATTAAGTTATTATGAAAGAGGGTGACTTAATTATGATTTCTAATACATGGAACAGTATAAATCCAAGACTAAATATGTAAGAACTGCCAATCAATGCACAAATTCAAACAATATTATCTGTACATCAGCACAAAAAAAAAAAAAATGATATTTAACTTATGGCATAGTACAAATCAAAGGCAGTCTACTAGACAATACATAAAAACCTATTCATCATTTGGTAGTAAATGCAGGAGTTCACATAAGATTGCTTGTACATCAGCATCAAATACACATATTTTTCTCTCTCTCATCTCTCAGCATTTTTACATTCTGATTTCCATTCTTCCTCATAAGATATCAAAGTTCATCCCTTAAATCAATAAAGTCAAGAAAAAAAGGCATAGATAATGAGAGTTAAGAGAGGTAATATTATACATGAAATGACTATATATGCAATGGGAATCACTGAAATGTGAAATCTCCCTGTACAAAACAAGTTCAAAATTTTCAAAAATGGCATAATAAAATATTCATGACCAATAATATTGTGGCCAACATGAACATACAAAATATCCTTAATTTAAAATATGTCCAAAACATCTGTTGTTGTTGAGATTCTTATGATTAGCTCTCCTACCATTTCATTTTTGTTTGAATTTTAACTTTGAACTGCACTGAATCTCCATTTCACCTCAAAATGAAATGCCGGCAGAAAAGTATAAGTACATACATACAACAAATAAATCAAATTTTCAATGCTTTTTTTTTTTTATCATTATGTAGAAACTTTTGGAATGTATGTAATAGTATAAAAACTATAAGGAACCATACTGACAACAATGGCATGGAGAGCAGTATTCTAAAGGCTTTTACATCAAATGCTATTTACATAATAAAAAGCTTACCAGTGAAGTAAAATAATCTGGTAAACAATTTAATCTTGGATATGTGTGAATAATGCTAGAATCAATAATAGAAGAAATACACATCACGTGCAATCTATGTTTGCCGACAAGTTGCATTAGACAAGATAACTGAGATGCAACAACAGACAAAATAAAACCGGATTACAACCATCATATTTCAAACTTAAACTGATGTCATGAGACTTAATCACATCAGCTAAATAATAATAAAAAAAACAACAGAGTATTAGGACACAGAAATATTAATAATATAATAAGCAAGAATAAAAACAATAAGAAGGTAAAAGAGATTATCAGATTTCATATATCAAATAAGACCTCTACTGAGATTAGACAATGATGAAATCTCATTTTCAGTTGGCAAACTTGAAAGAAAAGCCTTGATTTGATTGACATAAGGAACCTAGAAATGATAAAATTTAGAAGTATTAATAAAGTCATTGCAAAAAAAAAAAAAAAAAAAAAAAAAAAAAAAAAAAAACACCTAGAGTGACAAATATAAAATTTAACTTTAGTCTTAAGAATGATTTCTGATTTTCTCATTCAACTGATTTCTGATTCACTTTCTCAATGATTTCTGATATACGTATCATTTTAAAATAATTTTTAAATCACATATAAAATCATAATAAATTATTAAATCATAAATCATTTTATTACTTTTTCAATGATTTCTGATTCATTTAACTTTAGTCTTACTAGGATGATTTCTGTTGTTGACAATTTTTGAATTCTGCACCAACCCATTATTGGGACTGACTCAAGGGTGTAGGTGTTACCACTCATAGCCTTCAAAGCTGAGTTTGGGCTCAATTTTAAGAGCCCGAGCCCGACCGAGCTCGAAGTATGCCAGTCCGAGCCCGAATTTTATATTGTAAGATAGAGCCCGGGCCCCAAACGAGCCCCCAAAACTATGCTTAACCTGTTTAGGCATTAAAACAAAAGTCTTCTCTTCCAGACTTCCAGTCTTTTCTACCCATGCAATTAACCGATGTCTTTCTCAACTGCGGAGTGCGAAAGGGGTGTCTATCTATTTCTATAGTTTCTTTGACCATTCATTTCTTCCTGAAATGTTTCTTGGATGGGGGCGGGGGATGTCAGAAAATCAAGAAAAATCAGGAGACATAACAATCTATGCCGTACTTTGTTCAATAGGATTAGCAGGGAGCTGCCCCTTTGAGGTAGGGAGAAAAATTTCGTCAGCTTGCTATCTATGTCTACAGTTCTTAAGAAAACTTTTCCTTCGCAGAAATCCAGTAATTCCTTGCCTATGGAATTTTGTTGCCCAAACCTGGAAAGGATAGCCCTGCCGAATTCCTACTCCCCATCTAGACCCAGTTGCTGAAGAATTCTCTTTAACAACTCAAAAGTGTAAAAAGTCTCGTGTGATAAATCATGTAAAATCACATTAAAAGAAAATTCTCTCTCAGAGCCCGAACTCCAGTAAGTATTACGCAGCCAGAGCCCGCCCAAGCCTGACTCTACTTCGGGCTTGGCCCATCTCCGCTCTGATAGCCTTCTGTTAATTTTCACCTTGGCTACTCTTTTTTTTTCCAATATTTGTACACCTTCTTCCATATAACTTCCTTTTCACCACATGCTGTTGATTATTATTATTTTAACGTATAAATGTTAAACATTTACTGTTCATCACGTTGTTCTCAGTATAAACATAGCCCTCCAATGTGCCCTCCAACATATGTGCCATAAAAGTTATTCATATCAACACAATAAACAGCACACTTCAAATCACATACATACAAAGAAAGTGTCCTACCTACGATGTCTATGACTATGTCCAAAAAACCATCCACAGCTAATGTCCCATGTAAGCCAAGTCAAATATTCTGCTGCCTTTCAACAATCAGGAATGCTGGTGGTGAAATCTTGTATTCCCTGCATGTGATAAGATATGCGGTCCTCCCACTGGACCAAGTCAAAATTAAAACAAAAGACACCATAAACGACCGTAAGATAAAAGACTTAATAATATTAAAAGGAATCAAGAGTGAAATGAAGTGAAAGTAGATGAAAGGTCAGTCATCAAACCACATCTCACCAGACCGGTTTCAGCATGTTTCATGCAATCTTCAGTGGTACTCCCAACAGTGCTTCTTCACCGTATAAATGTGCACACATCAATGCCGAACTTGTCAGACATGGAGGCCACACCTTTGGTAATCTGAATGCAAAGTACCCTGGGATCATCAGAATACAACACCCATGGTGCCATCTATGGTGAGATCAAGGACTTATTCTTCTGGGCCATCAATTTTGTCATTCTGTACTTTCCTTCTTGTACTATAATAACGTTTCATTTTCTCTTCGATTAAATACGTCCAGGCGTACGGTAATTCAACTGGTACATTACTGTTACAATTCCTATATTTCGTTTTCTTGATTACAATAGCTTCTGAAATAAACTGCTGGTCATATTTTTTATGTGATGTTATTAATTTGACGTTTGACCAGTCCGGTGATAAATTATTTTCGGAACAATATTGCATCACAAAAGCTTTCCTCACCCCTTTGCACCAATTTGAAATATGTTAATTCAACCTGCATTGTAATCGTCTTTTGGTGCTGCCTATATATGATTTCATTTGTACTCCCTCCTTGTTAACCGTCAGAATATATTACCGGAACTTTACTGGATGGAAGTTTTATTGGCAGTCAGTAATTTCCCATTGTCAATTACAGTCTCTGCCAACTTAATATTGTGATCAACACACCCCTTTTTAAAGATATCACTTGCAGGTGGTAAGTATGGAAATTTTATAAAACATTTATTTTCAGTTTCTATAATTGCTGGCTTTTTATTCTTCATTTCGTTCTTAATATTTGCATAAATTGATCTTATCAAGCACCTAATATATCCAAACTCCTGGGCCATTGATTCAATCCATTTAATCTCATTTTCTTCAGCCTCTTTCGAAGAAGATACATTAATGGCTCTTCTAATGAAAAATAAAAAGGCTGCTGTTTTATATCTCCATGGATGTGAAGACCCAAAAGGAATGATTGCCGGGATATATGTACCTTTCCTGTACACAGATGTCTCTATGCAGTTCTTATTAATGTTACCACATAAAGTGATATCTAGGAAGTTGAACTTGTTATCAATTTTTTTTTCTACAGTAACCTTTATAGAAGGATAATAACTATTGTACATTTGTATGAATTTATTTAGATCATTTTCAGAGTGACTCCCAGAAGATGAGTATGTCATCCACATATCTTAGAAAAATTGAAGGTAAGGGAGTGTTATTCAATGGAGATAACTTTTTCTATATCTTGTAGCACCACCTCGACTAATAAGCGAGACAAAGGGGAACCCATCAGGGTGCCGAACTGTTGCCTAAAGATGGTTGTATTGTATTTAAAGTAATTATTTTGGCTGAAGAACTTTAATGCTGATATGATGCTATTCCTTTCAGTATCAACCATTTTCAATGTTCTTAACCTACTATCAATAAGCTCACCGATTGCTGAACAGGGCGATCCCCGTTCAGGAATCGGCAAGCCCTCAGGTACTGCGAAAGCATTGAAATCTACCTTACCCCTAACACCTGCAATACTGACGCACCTTTTAACATCCCTATTATTTGGAAAGCGATTTTGAAATCTGGCAACAACTGATGCTTTTAACCATGCATCTCATTCCATGGCTGATGAAGGTAGAAGTCGCTACCAAAACGTCCCGCTTATAATTTTCAACGTAATTTACATGTGATATGATGATTTCAAGAATTCTTCTAATGTTTATTAATGTCTTGTATGCAGCAGCTCGACCATGGAAATTTAACTTGTGCAGTTGATTATGAACTGTCTTAGTGCACAGATTCACCTGTGTTGATTCCTAAAATTTTTTGGTTATGATTTGTGCAGAGGAATGACGATACCCACAGACAACATATTTCTGAGTTCTTTTGTTCCTTTCATCAATTTACTTTGACTTCCTGAGTTGTAGGTCTCTCGCATTTCCATTTACAAATAAAGTATTGAATACTTGCCATGGGTGTTGCAATTGTTATGCATTGCACGCATGGACAGGTTGCCGATTGGCGCCCTACAATAACATCTCGTTGCAAGTCAGTAAGCTCAACATGCGTGGCCACATCTCACAAGTAGACGATATACTTATAATGACGCCTCAGGAGCTTACCTACAGTTTTAAAGCAAATCTGGCACACAGAATGTTCCATTTTCGTTGCAGAAGGGGTGTCTAGAGAGGTGTTCCTGCAACTGCAGCTTACCCTGTAGACTCTGCAACAAGAAAAAGTGATTGTAAACTGCAATTGCAGGAACACCTAAGTAAGAAGAGCATATTCACATTCTTCTAGCAGTTTTGCCAGAGCTCAAGAACTACAATGGATATCATCCTTTGCTAAAAACCATGGTTATCCAAGCGACATTGTTAAGGGGTGCACAATAAAGCCCGGTTTGCTATGTCAACTGCTTTAATTAGTGAACAAGTGCCTAAAAAGTATGTTGGATCTGTTGATTTCAATCCACATATTGTAAACCTTCTTACCAACATATGCTCCCATCATAAAATACAATTTGGAATACGATCATGCAATCTATATTCCATTATCTGCAACGATCGTGACAAAATTAACAAAGGGAAAAATGGGGTGTGTATGTTATTCCTATGCTCGACACCACCTCTGGTGAACTAAATAATCATTATGTGGGTTCAACCAAAAGAAATTTGGATTTGAGATTAAATGAACATAGATATAATTTAAAAATGAATCACCAAAGCACCTCTTTTGCAAGAACTGTAAGTGCTGGAAATTCCATCCCAGACTGGGACAACGCTAAGATCATAAACACAGCTAACTCTGTTTATTCCTTGTTATTTACAGAAAGCCTCTACATTTCGGCTTATAATACACGTTGCTGTAATGACTATTATCCTTGTGTTTTACCTGAACCCTGGAGCAATCTGATTAGGGAAGACAGCACAATAACTATTGTTTCTGTTGAGTAATTTTCGTTGGCTAATTATGCTTTTTTGACTGTCTTGTTATCTGGTATATCATGTGACACTGAAATTACCTTTCCCATGATGCATCTGCTCTACGTATTTAAGACCAGCATGTAACCACATGATGGAAATCACATCTGATGAAGGTGTCACTGTGACACTGAAAGTGCTCATTGTTTTTAACCTGCACATAGATTTCGTTTTTTAGCTGAATAAATATCATCGTGCAACAAGACGGATTTCTTTTAATACTAGTATTTATGCATGAATTACAGTGTTTACCTAAGTAAGAGAAACTGGGAGACAACTTCAAACCCATGTAGCTGAACAGCAGTTATAAGTAGGGAATAGATTTTTAGGTAAATATTTTCACATAAAAACCCATACTTTCAAAAATTTTATATGTAAATACATATTTTCCAAAATTCTGTAATAAATACATAAATTTGTATGTCTCCTTTATTATTGTAATTTTTAGTGTAAATAAATCTGAAGTAAAAATTCAGGGGGGGGAGAAAAGAACAATACTGTAATGAGAGAGTGGAATTTATGAAAACTTGTTTCATCTGCGCTAATGTATTGGCAAATGAAGTCTGTCTTCTCCACTTGAAACAAAACCAGAAGTTCTTCTGTACCTGCAAAGGTTTAGATAATACATGGGAAGGTCTCAAAATCCAACACAGAGGAGATATATACGGCTCATGTGCTATTGACACTGTTGTTGATGTGTTTCTGTTGAATTGCTGTAGTCAGAAAGTTCTTCTTTCTGCGATATTCTTCTTCTTATATACTACATGCTAAAGTGAGGTTTTAAAGTGCACTCAGTTAATTATTTCTAGGAGCTGTATAACTGAGCCGAATAAATTTCAGTGTTGAGTTTTAACAAGTGTTCTGCCTCTTCATTACGAGTTTGGTGAGTGAAAAAGGATCCCTTGAATCAGATGCCTAAGAAAGGTAACAAAAACATAGCATCCTATCAAGAAACTAGGGTGGATATGACATCATGTGGTAGTATCGTCCACAAGGAAAATAAGTCTAGATCAAATGCAGAACAAAAATATTTTGCGAAGTATGAAGTTTTACTTCGTATTTCTCATATGAGCCTAGCAGGATGGCACAGTTTCCAAATGAAGATTTTCACCAGTTGCAAATCTTGATCTGGTCTGGCTATATCATTCCTTCAGTGGTTTCAGTACTCAGCAGTCTCATTCATTTGTGATGTGGGATTCACCTACTCAGACAGATGGCAATAGGTCATACAGGTAAAAACTGTATTTTGCACGAAAGGAACATGCAAGTCATAAAAGCTGTCTACGTACGATTAAAAATTATCCCCACTGATACTATATAGACTAGTTTAAAAAACTTTATTCACAAGTAAAAGCAAGTTAAAAGCTTTTACCTTGCTTTTACTTGCGAATAAAGTTTTTTAAACTAGTCTATGGTATCAGCGGGGATAATTTTTAATCGTACGTAGACAGCTTTTATGACTTACAGGTCATACAGAATGATGACAATTATGTGAAATCCTAGGTACATTATTTGCTGTATTCCACTCCTTTCTTTGTAGCCTACAAAAATAGGTAGAACTTATGCACACATCCAATAGATTATTTAATGAATCTGTGCACTTGCTGTGGCCAAATGGTGTAGAGTATGACAATGTATTACTCTTGCTAATGGATGCAGCAGCATACTCATGAAGAAAGTCACTGATGGTCTTTCTGTTGGCTTTCCAAAAATGATGCACATAACACGTGTGTTGTTCATGCTGTGCAGAGATTGTGAGAAAATATTCAAACCTTTTATTCTAATGTGGACAAGTTAGTACTGAATGGAAAAGAAGTATTTGTTAAATCACCAACAATGGTCAATCTTTCCAAAAAGAAGAATCCTGATCTCCCACTGCTGCCTACACCCTTAGCTGCACACTGAGGTACCTGGCTCAATGCCATGGTATACTACGCAGATCATTTTGAAGACTTTAGATCTGTTGTCAATGAAATGGACAAGCACTATGCTTCTTCAATTGAGATTTTTCAGCATTTAATGAACGACATGAATTTAGAATGAGACTTTGCATACATATATGCTAATTTAAGTTCTGGTGTCATTTGATACAGAAATTACAAACAACAACAAACCTACTGCCTGTAACAGTTAAAGTGTAGGATGTTGAAAGAAAACTTAACACACTGTAGAGTTCAAAAATAAGAACCTCTAAGAAACAAACTCACGTGTGCATGCATGCGTGTGTATGTTAGGAAAAAACTGTGGACTTCAAACTACACTATGTGGATAAAAGTGATTCAACACCTCCCACACAGGTGCAATGATGAGCTCCCGCAACAGATGCATGGCCAATAAGGTATAAAAGTGGAAATGGGAGTACACACAGATCAATCACCAATAAAATGGCTAGCAGGCAAGAGCTCTCAGAGTTTGAAATGGGCATTATTAATAGACTGCTCAGTTGGAGGTGTGAGCATAAGAAGCATTGCTGAATTCAGACAGGTCACTAAATCGACTGTGGCCTTTGTCATCAACAAGTGGAAGAAGACAGGATGTTGCAGGAATTCACCTCATCCTGGAAGACTCTTAAAACTGCAACCCAGGGACCAGAGGGTGTTGAAGAGGGAGATCCAGAAAACCAGGTCCCAACCAATGCACACCATAGCACACAAGTTTCAGATGGCCATGGATGTTATGGTCTCCACCAAGACACTTCAAAGAGAGAACCCTGCACTCAGGTATTATGGCTGAGCAGCCGTCCATAAACCTCTCATCACAAACACCAATAAAGTCACGTGGCTATGATGGTGTCAACAGCACAAAAATTGGATATTGGAGCAATGGCAGCAGATGTTATGGAGTGCCGAATCTTGCTTCACATTCTGATTGGATGGATGTGTCTGGGTTAGGTGGTTACCCAGAAAACCTCTGCTTCCAGAGTGTACAGTGCCAACTGTGAAGCATGGAGGAGGTGGAACTATGGTGTGGGGTTGTTTCAGGTGGTATAGTGTGGTTCCACTGGTTGTTATTCATGGCAACATGCTTGCTTCACATTCTGATTAGATAGATGTGTCTGGGTTAGGTGGTTACTCAGAGAAACCTCTTATTCCGGAGTGTACAGTGCCAATTGTGAAGCATGGAGGAGGTGGAGTTATGGTGTGGGGTTGTTTCAGCTGGTACAGTGTGGGTCCACTGGTTGTTATTCATGGCAACATGAAGTCTGTGCTGTACAGAGATATCCTGGATAAATCAATGTTCCCAACGTTGTGGCTGTTCTACAGACAAGATTGTTTCTTCCAAGACGACAAAGCAACTTCATGTTTCCAGGGCTACAATGGAGTGGTATGAAAAAAATCAGGTCTCGCAAAAAAACTGGCCTGCTCAAAGTCACGTGAATCCCATTGAACGCTGTCCTGTCGAGAATTTTCATGTTCGTAAATCTTGGGGAACCTGATCATTTCGCTAGGATTTACAAAAAATAAAAATGAGTATAAATAAAAAAAACATAGAATGAAAATTCTCTACAGTCCACGTTTCAAAATTGTTTTTTTTTTTTATTGGAGGTTTAACGACCACCGTGAGCAACTCAATGGGCTATAAGCAGTCGCCCGTCCCTAATTTAGGGTCACTGGTTCCAGGGAAGGGAGAGAGCCAGTGCCGTAAGACAAACACAACATCCATGCCCGACCGGGATTTGAACCCGGACTCCTTGCGGACGAATGATCAGAGGCCAACGCCTTAGACCACTGCGCCACCGGGGCGGCAAAATTGTGTTTGGAAGAGGCAGTGAGGTAAGGGAATAAATGGCCATATTCATTTATTTCATAGCCCTGACCAAGCAAACAAAATTTCTTAAAAGAAAGAGGAATAATAGGCATTAAACTCTTTTCTTTCTTTTGGCTTGATTCATTTTTTTCCCTCTTTAGTAAGTTATAAGGAATGGAAAAAAAGGACGAACAAATGACAGCATCAACCCCTTTTAGAAAACAAAATTATTCGTAGTTAATCACAGAACGAAGGGTAATCATTTTAATAAAAAAATTGTGAGAAAAGAAAATCTTCTTTCAGTCCGTCATTTTAGGCAAAGGATTTTAGGAGCTTCTAAAATGTGTTCGCAGAGAGCTCTCTCTCTTGGGGCCAGCAATGTTCTATTTCGAGAACAAGGTCACAGCAGCATACTGGAGGCTACGAAGTTTTCCCCTTTTGCTTACGTGTGGAGGTCAGGGGTCACTCTCCAGGCGTTGGAGAGAAATTTCGTTGGGAGGACTGCTGTTACCATGCAGAGGTCAGCCAATGAGAGGGGTCAACGGATTTTCTTGCACCCCGGCTGCAAGGAAAGAGAAGCATCACTCAGAACTCAGGCTCTAGACTTGCTCACTGGTCTTTGCTATTGCTGGCCGGAATATTTTCTCCTCGCCTTTTGGCGGGGAGGGGACAGTCAGACCTTGTAGGATGGAAGGCCAGTATGTTCGCTTCAAGATGGCGGAGGAAGAAGCATACCCAATTCCTACCAGGAGAGAGCTGAAAAAAAATTTCTCCCTCTATTGATGTCCCGGAAGGAGAGGGGCCCACCATCTACACCCACGATTCTTTGATAGGGTCTCAGGCAAGTTCCTCCTGGCACTGGAAATTCCGAAAAAAAAAAAAGAAAGCCAGTCAGGTTTCGTGAACGACATCGCCTTTAGCTGCACTTTAACGGAGGTTCGAACAGCAGAGAAAATGCCTTTGTCCTGTTTCCTTGTGAGTTGGCCAGGCACGCTGTGTCAGAAAAAAAGAGAGAAAACAAAAAACATTTTTGGGGAGGAGAAGAAAAAAAAAAGAAAATCAACCGGGACAGTGGTGTTCTCACAAGGAGAGTGTTTTATCTATTATTAGGCTGTGAAATTTTTTTCCCCATCGGTAGGCAGGGTGCTCAGAAGTGTTGTGGCCCCAGTCCTAAAGGTAAATTTTTCCTTGACTTTTTTTTTGGTATTATGTAGTGGTTTCTTTAAAATTATGAAACAAGTGGGTTTTAAAATGGGACTGTCAAAAAAAAAAAAAATATGTTGCAAAGAAGAAAAAAAAAAAGGGAGTTATAAATGTTTTCATTTAGTTTTTTTTTTTTTTTTGTATTTTAGTGTTCTGGTGTGCTTAAGGAATGAAACCACCTGATTTAATGTTAGGCTGTGTAAATAAATTTCATGTCATCTTCTGTGGATAGGAAATTGAAAAACAAAACAAAGAAATGGAAGTGAATAATTTTCTGGGTCATGTAGTGATAGATGATATAATAAGTATTTTAAGATATTTTGGAATGAACAACTTCTCAGACCAGTATTTCTGTTAAGTGAAATTTAACTCTTTTTGTGCTCAGTGATTTTAGTATTTGTGAAGTAGAATTTGTATTTAGGAGCTTAGTGTAGGTGCCATGTAGTTGAGAATTTTTCTAGTAGGCTGGTTATTATTATGGTTTGGTGTTTTAGTAAATTTAAGTGCAAAATTACTCTTTAGAAATTTAATTTTGTAGTAGTAAGGGCTAATTTCTAGTTTCAGCCCGTAGATTGGAAAAACAGATTTTTATGGGGAAAGAATAAAAAAAATGGGCATACAGGCAGATATGGAGCATATGTATATAGTGTGCCTGAAAAGAATCCGAATGGCCGTTGTGTTTCTTCAAGAAGTGATGATTTTTCAGGAAAAGAGTGATTGTGGAAATATGGTGATGTATAGAGTTTTCTGGAAATAAAAGTAAGGTGTGGTATAGTGTGTCTAGTATGGTGTTATTGAGCTTCTGGGAAATGAGTAGTACAGTGTGTTCCTGGGAAATAAAGATAAGTGATTTTCTGGGAAATAAAGACATGAAGTGTGTTCCTGGGAAAATAAGGTCATGAAGTGTGTTCCTGGGGAAATAAAGACATGAAGTGTGTTCCTGGGAAAATAAGGACATGAAGTGTGTTCCTGGGAAAATAAGGACATGAAGTGTGTTCCTGGGGAAATAAAGACATGAAGTGTGTTCCTGGGAAAATAAGGACATGAAGTGTGTTCCTGGGGAAATAAAGACATGAAATATGTTCCTGGGAAAATAAGGGCATGATGTGATTTTCTGGGAAAAAGGGTGATGTATTGAATTTTCTGGAAATAAGGACAGTGAGTTAGTTTTCTGGAAAATAGATGGTGAGATATTTTGGGGGCAAGTGAACTCTTGTGGGATACTTTACCCTATGTAGACATGCCTCGGGTCTGAAAGGGTGCATGAGACAAATTTGGGGATTTGTTTTCTGCCCGAGTAAGCTTGTTGGCCCATAGGAGGTGGTTCCTATGCAAGAGTGATGCGAGTTGTCCCAAAATCAGAGTGAAGGAACAGTAAAGGGTTAGGTCACACTCTGCTCCACTACACTGTATAGGCTGGGAATGGATTCACGGCCCATTCTCGCCTTCAGACTCAAACTTTGTTGTTCTCCCAGGAAAATAGTGTTTTTTCTAGAGAAGTGGGACTCATTGGTTGAGTTGTTTGTTTGGCTTTATGCCTGTGTTGATTATTACATGGGTGCCAGTTGATTGGAAAACTTACGGTATGGAATTTTGAAAAGTTGGATTTTCACGATGATGGTGTGAGTGAAGTAAGATTCTCTTGTCATGTAGCAATTTGGGGATAACTTAGAGTAAATGGAGTAAGGTACCTAGTGTATTAGGTTTTGTATGGTGTATAGAATGGGTTGAGTATCCGGTAGTGCTAGATATGTTGATTTTAAGACAAATGCTGATTTTAAGACAAAATGTTGATTTAAGACAAGGTTTGTTGATTTTAAGACAAATTTTCCTGGAAATGTAGGACCTGGTAAAAAAAATAACTTTTCATTATACATAAAAAGTTTGGCAGTTGTTATGATAGTTTAAAATTAAAAGTGTATTCAAAAGACTGGTCTGAGAAGGTTGGTTCGAAGAAATTAATTAGAACAACATAGTGTACACATATGCATATAATATTTTTTTTCGAGAGAGAGTGAGAGATATTTTCACTTCAAATACTTAAGTTGCACACCATGTTAAATCAAGTGTTGGTGCTGTGAAATTCTTTGAAATTCTGGTGTTTATTATTTTTATCAGTAGTGTGCCTGGTGCAAGATTTATATTTTCACAAATAAGCTGACAGTTGATTATTTTTTATTGGGCCCAGTGGCCAGGTACAAAATCTGTGACCTAAAAATTTAACTTGTTAAGTTTTTAAAATAAATATAGGCCAAGTGGCCTTTCAAAAACCTAAACCTTAGTGCAGTGAAGTATCAGGTGTGTAGTTTAAATTTTCATCACATGGTTCAAATGCATTCCCCTCAGCAGTGACTGAGGTGAGGAAAGTAATCTTAGGTTATTGTGGTTAAAAAAAATCAATGTTTTTGTCCTAACTATTAGATTTGACTTCACAGCCTCCAAAAGTTATTTACACGTGTACATTGTATACCATTAAATTTTAGTGTTTACAAATTTGGTACACATGTAAACAATAGTTACCTTTCTTCCACTTTCAGGTGTATCTACTCATCAAACGCAAACAACGCAAACAATACAATAGTGACTTTTGGGAGTTTCCAAATTCAGTGGTACATTTTATTTTCGAAATTATGTTTCATGGCCTTATTCAAAATTTCAGTTTTGTTTCGAAATGCATCCACCAGTCTCCCAAATTCTAATTTTTCTATAATTTGCATATAAATTTCAATATTAGCATAAAACTTCTCTTTTGTTAATACCCCAAATCTTCTCCATAATATTTAATGTTGTGACATCAAAACATCTTTATAACAACACCTATAAAGGATGAACTTGAATGATGGGTGAGGTCTAGACCAACATGACATTCACTGACAGAGGTGGCCGATGTACTCAAGGCAAAATGGAGAAACATCCAGTTCTCCATACTCTATGGACTTGTGGACAGTTTACCTCGACGGGTGGCTATTGTGATTTCTGCAAACGTAGGACCAGCCTGCTACTGATGTAAATACAATACAGTTTTTCTGTTGACTAGTGTCCAATAACTTTTGCCCACATAGTGTATGTGTAGAGCTACTCAAGTTCTAGATGGCAAACTTGTATGTGAAATTGACTGTTAAGTGTTATTGAAACCCCCTCTTAAAATATGCAAGGTTGACTTCCTGTGATGTGATACAATCATTTTTCTTTTTTTGGTATTGGACATTATTTTGTGACAATAGGCATAGATCTGTGAAGGAAAATCTAGGATGATATTTGTAGTCCACTAACTCCAAAGAACTTTTTCCATCACATGAATAGCTCTGATCAGTAAGTTGAGTATTAATATTATCTTTTTACCACAGAAAACAATTTGTTACATTATCATTGAAGAAAATGTATGTTTATTTTGAGCTCATATTTTTCTGCTTTTGTCACCTAAGAATTTGTTCTCTAGTTAGAAGAAATGTTACCAGCAAAACAGGACTTTAAGGACACATTCAAAACACTGGACTTTCAATTATTATAATTTCAACGCCATAAAAATTCTATCACATCCACTACACGTTGCGAAAAGGAAATTGGAAGAAGGCATACAAATTGAATGAAGAAGAGGAGCCATAATTAATTAACAGAATGGATGGGTATTATCACATGAGTGGCAACACCCACTCTCTCAAATCAGTCCTGAGAAGGGGCTAGGGTGCAACCTGAAAACTAGGCAACAAAAAAAATTTCATCGTGGTAATTCCTCATAAAACTAAAGTTTAAAACCATGTTTCTAAAATAACTGTTTTAAACATTATAGCACAAAAACACACACACACACACACACACACACACACACAAACAACAACAACAAAGTAATAAAAGTTAGAGCACACGATAACAAGTTAGTAAAATCATGCAATGCATTGATTATAATACGCTTTCCAACATACCACAAACAAGTTATGAGAATAATGGCTGTGGAATAAATCTCGGTCCTGTGACCTGACCTTTGATTCCATTTCGATGATATTCAACAGAACCAGTTTGGTATACCTCCGAAATAACATGAAAAAGTTTTGTCGCAATCGAAGCATTTTTATGTAAGTTATGATGCATAAGGGCTATGGAATAGATCCCGCTCCTGTGTCCTAACCTTTGACCCCATTTTGCCCATTTTCAATAGAATTCGTCCCCAGGCAAGACCCTACAACATACTAACATTTCATCTAAATCGAAGCATTTTTACGTAAGTTATGACGCATAATGACGATGGAAGTGATTCCGCTTCAATGTCCTGACCTTTGACCCCATTTCGCCTATTTTCAATAAGGTTTGTCGCTAGGTGGTCTTCTACCACATACTAAAATTTCATCGAAAATGAACCTTTTTACGTTAGTTATGACTCATAACAGCAGTGGAATGGATCCCGCTCCTATGTACTGACCTTTGACCCCATTTCGTTCACTTTAAATAGGGTACCTTCCCAGGTGATCCCCTACCAGATACTAAAATTTCATCGAAAGATTGTTAAGCGAGTTATCGAGCGAACGGACATACGCACACAACGCGTGACATAATGAGGCAGATGGGAATCGGGACCATCTGCTCGCAAAAGTATGACGTCATAAAACTTTAATAGGATCCACACACAATGATTCCGCTTCAATGTCCTGACCTTTGACCCCATTTCGCCTATTTTCAATAAGGTTTGTCGCTAGGTGGTCTTCGACCACATACTAAAATTTCATCGAAAACGAACCTTTTTTAAGTTAGTTATGACGCATAACAGCAGTGGAATGGATCCCGCTCCTATGTACTGACCTTTGACCCCATTTCGTTCACTTTAAATAGGGTACCTTCCCAGGTGATCCCCTACCAGATACTAAAATTTCATCGAAATCGAACGATTGTTAAGCGAGTTATCGAGCGAACGGACATACGCACACAACGCGTGGACGTAATGAGGCAGATGGGAATCGGGACCATCTGCTCGCAAAAGTATGACGTCATAAAACTTTAATAGGATCCACACACAATGCGTGACGTAATGAGACAGATGGCGTGACCGCGCGCCAACGTTCTCAAATGCGAAATTGTGACGTCATAAGATTTCTAAGCATTGGTAACATTAATGGAATAATGGAACAACGCCATCACTAAAAACGTTATTATTCGGGGTGGTTATTTAACCCACTGAAAAAATTCTCCTAAAGTCGAAATCAAGCTAAATCGATTTGTAGTACCAGAAAATGGTAGGTTAACGACTTTCATCAAAATTCGTAGAGCCGTTTTCAAAATAAAATGTACATACATACATTCAAGAATTGCTACTTTAAGGTAGACTGCAAGTAATTTTGCTTCCTATACTTCCAATGGAAAAACTTCTGTACACAATTTTTTCACAATTAATGCGTTCCCAAGGATGAAAATTTGAACATCGATTAAAATATCTTCATTTTATAACTTGCAATACTTAATATTTTCTAAAACATAACCATAATTATGCAATTCAACATTTGTTTGTCTACTGACGTCATGAAAACACAGGTCGCACCATCTTTTTTCTGGACAACTAATGCGTTCACAAGGATGAAAATTTGAACATTGATTAAAATAGCTTCATTTCATAACTTGAAATACTTAATATTTTCTAAACCATAACCGTAATTATGCAATCTAACATTTTTTTGTCCACTGACATCAAAGTACAGGTCGCGCCATCTTTTCTCTGGTTTCAACACCACCAAAGGAAAAGTTATTGATTTTTAATATGATTATGGTTATGTTTTAGAACATATTAAGTTTTCCAAGTTATAATATGAAGTTATTTTAATCGATGTTCAAATTTTCATCCTTGGGAACACATTAATTGTGAAGGAAATGTGTACAAAACTTTTTCCATTGGAAGTATAAGAAGCAAAATTACTTGACGTCCACCTTAATAATATGGGATAAGGGCAATGGAAAGGATCGCAATCCTATGTCCTGACCTTTAACCACATTTCGTCCATTTTCAATAGGGTTCGTCCCCAGGTGGTCCCCTACTACATACTGAAATTTCATCGAAATCGAACCATTTTTACGCAAGTTATGACGCATAAAGGCAACGGAATGCATCCCAATCTTGTCCTGACCTTTGACCCCACTTCACCCATTTTGAATAGGGTTCGTCCCCAGGCGGTCTCCTACCACATAGTAAATTTTCATTGAAATCGAACCATATTTACGCAAGTTATGACGCATAAGGGCAATGGAATGATCACGCTCCTACGTCGTGACCTTTGACCCCATTTGTCCCATTTTCAATAGGGTTCGTCCCCAGGTGGTCCCCTACCACATACTAAAATTTCATCGAAATCGAACCATTTTTACGAGAGTTAGCGTGCGGACGGACGGACAAAGCTGGAGCATATACGCTTCTTCAACCTACGGTTGGAAAGCGTAAAAAAACAGGGAATCCCAATTAAAACTAATTTTTAATCTATTTAATGTTGCAGATAAAATGGTCCTTATTTCCACCAACAAAGGTACAAACTACTCTTGTTGAAACCAATATACACCCTGATTCATAAAGAAGTATACAGTTTCCAGATGCCGTAAAATAGTAACAGTTTAAGACATGGACCACAACTGCGAACCGTTAGGTAGATGTACTCATAAAGTTTGTATCCCGCTACTGAGGGAAGTGACGTAGGTGATAGCTAGCGTGTCACATGACTAGTCAGTCAAAATGGCAGCGTCTGAAGTGAGGGCATTTTGTGTTCTTGAATTGAGCAACTGTAACTGTTGTGCAACAGCATTTTCGAACAAGATTCGGAAAAGAACCTCCAACCAGAAAATTTATCTATGATTGGCATAAAAATTTGAAACTACGGGCTGTTTGTGCAAACTTAAAAGTCCTGGACGACCGCATGTATCGGAAGAAGTCGTCGATAGTGTTTGCACCGCCATTCAACGAAGCCCGGGAAAATCAATGCGAAGGGTGAGTCGTGAAGAGCAGATTTTACAGCCCACAGTCTGAAGAATTTTGAGAAAGAAGCTGAAAATGATTCCATACAAAGTGCAGATGTTGCAAAATCTCACTGACTCTGGCATGACAAAGTGCTTTGAATTTTGTGCCGAAATGCAGCACCATTTTGAAAATGACGATTTTGCCAATCACTTAAGTTTTCACCGATGAAGCTAACATTTCACGTGAGTGGTCAGGTAAACAAGCACAATGTTCGCTTTTGGGGAACGGAGAATCCCAGATTTACAGTGCAACATGTGTGAGATTCCCCTAAGGTAAATGTGTTCTGTGCTGTGTCCAAAAAGAAAGTGTATGGCCCCTTCTTTTTCACGAGAAAACTGTCATGGGAGGCTTTTTTCTGGATATGTTAAGTCTTTGGTTGATGTCACAGTTGCAGGATGACAGTGACAACTTTATTCCCCAATTGGATGGTGCACCACCGCACTGGTTAGGCGACGTGCGAGATTATCTCGACGAACATCTTCCACACTGATGGATTGGATGAGCCGCGGACTACAATATGCCACTGACCAATGGCCACCCAGAAGTCCTGACTTAACACCTAGTGACTTTTTCCTGTGGGGGTATGTAAAGGCAGGGCTGTAGTGGAGGGTATATGGCGGTATACGCCGTATATCCTCTGCTTTTTTTTTTTTTGACAGAATAGCGTATACCTTCAACGTCCATATTATCAACAGAACTTCAATCTCGAACAAAATCGCTGCCAAGAGCTTAACATCTAATAAAAATAACACCATAAGAATTATAGAAAGCTTCGGAGAAAATCCTGGGGAAAAAACTCATTTAGATTTAGCAGCGAACAAAAAATTATTATTTAAAAATATCCCATTGATTTCTAACAACAAAATTGTACCTATTAACCAAACCAGTTTATTCAAAGCACGGTTGACAGGATGAAATCAAGACTGTGTTCAGATTCAAACAGTGAAAATGTACAACTTCTTAAAGATATTTCTTCATTAGAGCGAATAAATATCAAAACAGACGACGTGAGCTATGGAGAACTAGAAACAAGGCAAATCTGTAGACGTTTTAATGTTGATGAAATGCAAGTTATTCAGAAACTGAGAGAATATACTGAAAACGTCCAAGTTGTACAAGAAAACCCCTCTTAAGGACGATTTCAACTCTGCCTTGTTCGACAGCTGAACACGAACGAGGATTCAGTTTAATGAACAACATTATAACTGATCGCAGAGCATCTCTGTTAATCTTCAATGTATCTAACCTGATGTTCATAAATTAAAATGGACCGCCCATTGAACGATTTAATCCAAAAAAAATATGTAAGATCTTGGTTGATGAATCATCATTCAGCAAGTGATAGTAGATCAAGAGTTTCTTCTAGAGAAGAACAGTGCTGTAAGGACTTATCTCGTCAGACTTTTTAAATTTTTTTATTGGAGGTTTAACGACCACCGTGAGCAACTCAATGGGCTATAAGCAGTTGCCCGTCCCTAATTTAGGGTCACTGGTTCCAGGAAAGGGAGAGAGCCAGAGCCATAAGACAAACACAACATCCATGCCTCACCGTAATTCTAACCCGGACCTCTTTCGTACGAATGATCAGAGGCTATCGCTTAGACCACGGCACCACAGGGGCGGCTCAGGCTTTATGGGATATATTTCAATAAAAATTAAAATAATCTTGTGCATGCTCTTTAACATGTCATAATTGACAGGAGAGAGGAGAAGATACTTTATTCATATCATAGTCATAATTGTTAAAAAGGCACGGTACCCCCACAAGTGTACCATACTTTTTTTTTTTATCCATGTAGTATATAACCTCTGTTCTTTTAGGATTTGCACATAGTATATATACCCTCTGCTGATTTTACAACTACAGCACTGCGTAAAGGACAAGGTATTCGCCCCTTCCCTTCCTGTTGATCTTGCGGAGCTGAAACAGCGTATCACAGCCACTATCACTGCACTTGATTCAGATATCTTATCTTGCGTTTGGGCGGAAATGGATTACCGGCTCGATGTGTGTCATGTGACTAAGGGTGCACACATAGAACATCTGTGACTGTCTCTAAAAAACATAAAATATCTTACATTGTTCTTGTTTTATAGTGCGTTGAAACTGTATACTTCTTTATGAATCACCCTGTATAAATATGTATGTATATATATATATATATATATATTGGGATGCAAGGTCAGGTGATGCGTAACATCACAGCCTCTCCTTGACAAATGTCAACCCCGCCTTCTCGTGGTGCATCCTGTTCCCACTAAAGGGGCTCTGACGACCGCCCATAGCGGTATAACTATACCATCGGGATCAGAGGAAATTCTATCCCACACTCACCAACCCGCTTGGCCAGCGTGGTGAGTTATGGCCAAACCCCTCCAAAATGATTCCACAACTTAAATCTTGGCCCTCAGTCTCCGGCAGCTGGAATGTACCTGGCCAAGGCAGCGGCCAGTGCGACATGAAGGCAGAGGGTGCTAAGAATCCCCGGAGGACCGGACTAGGCTGCCATCTGATGCTGACCTTGGCTACTTACAATGGACGCTCCCTATCTTCTGATTCAAGGCTTCTTGAATTGGAAGAGGAACTACAAAGGATCAAGTGGGACATCGTGGGGCTAAGTGAGGTAAGGAGAAAAGGAGAAGATCTCATCGAACTGAAAAGTGGACATCTCTTCTACTATCGTGGGACAGATACTGGCAGAACTAGTGGTGTTGGATTTATAATAAACAAGAAACTGAAGGATAAAGTTGTAGAAGTTGAAAGTTCCTCTGACAGAGCTGCACGACTTGTTATCCAACTCTCGAAAAGATACCAGGCTCAGATTATTCAAACTTATGCACCCACCACAAGTCATCCTGAAGAAGAAATTGAAGAATTTTATGAGGAAATTTGTCATCTAAATAATAAAGGTAAGCAGCACTTGAAAATAATTATGGGAGATTTCAATGCAAAAATAGGGCAACAACAACAGAATGAAACTTCAGTAGGTAAATTCGGTCATGGCAACAGAAACCAGCGTGGAAATACTCTCGTTGAGTTTGCAGAGGCAGAAGGGTTTTTCATCTTGAACTCCTTCTTCAAGAAAAAGCCACACAGGAAATGGACATGGAGACATCCAAATGGGACGACAAGTGAAATTGATTTTATTATGTGTAACAAAAAATTCGTCATAGAAGACTGCAGTGTGCTAAACAAGTTCAACACAGGTAGTGACCATAGATTGGTGAGATGTAAGATGCACCTCAACACTAAACTTGAACGTGGCAAGCTCATAAGACAAACAAAATCTATTGACATAACCAACCTTAAAAAACACCATAATACCTTCAAGTTAGAACTGAAGAACAGGTTCTCTGCTTTAGAAGGCCTAACATCGGAAGAAGTGGACATCTCTGAAGTTAACAGAAAAGTAACCAAAGCTCTTATGGAAACAGCAACAAAATTAGCTGGGTCTAAGAACAAGTTGCATGTGAACAAATTATCAGGAAAAACCAAAATGTTGATGCAAAAAAGAAGAGAGATGAGGACAACTAAAGAAGATGTGACTTCCAAGTGGAATATATAGAGCTATGCAAGACAGTAAGAAAAAGTATCACTGAAGACGTAAGGAAATTCAACTGTGAACTAGTGAGGAAAGCAATTGAAAACAACCAAAGCCTAAAGATAGCAAAGGGACATCTCAGTAAGGGAAGAAAACAGATTATGGCACTGAGAAAAGAAGATGGTTCTGTAACAAGAAATAGAGGCAGAAATTTTGACAAGAGTGAAAGATTTCTACTCCAAATTATATGAAAGGGATGATATATGCACTCCAGACATCATGAAAGATACCAGTACCAGAGTTCCTCCAGTCCTTCCAGCAGAAGTTGCACATGCAATCAAGAACATGAAGCGAGGAAAAAGCTCCAGGAGAAGATGGAATTACTGTAGACATCATAAAAGAAGCAAGTGGAGAAATCGAAACAGTACTCGCCCAAATTTTCACTCGATGCCTTAATGAAGGAAAGATTCCTGAGGATTGGAACACCGCTACAGTGATCCTGCTACATAAGAAAGGTGACATTGAGGATCTCGGAAACTACAGACCTATCAGCCTCCTATCAGTAGTTTATAAAATCTTCACTAAAGTTCTTTCACACCGCTTGAAGGTAGCACTAGACATGGCTCAACCGAGAGAACAAGCTGGATTCAGGAGTGGCTACAGCACAATAGATCATATCATATCCACGTGCTGAGAGAACTAATTGAAAGAGCGAGGGAATATGAACTTCCATTGTGCATGGCTTTTATCGATTATGAAAAAGCCTTTGATTCGGTGAAACCATCAGCAGTTACAATGGCTCTGAAAACCTGCGGTATTGAAGATGCATACATTAATATTATTAATAACATCTATGAAAATGCAAGTGCAAAGATTCGGCTGTTTGAAAATACAACACACGTAAAAATTGGAAAGGGAGTGAGACAAGGTGACACCATATCTCCGAAGCTCTTTAATGCCACATTGGAGGGTGTTTTTCAGTCGCTGAGCTGGGAAAACAAGGGGATAAAGATTAATGGAGATTATCTAACCCGCCTTCGTTTTGCTGATGACGTAGTCATTTTTGCAACTACCCCATCAGAGCTGCAGAGTATGATCCAGGAACTTGCTGACAAGAGTAAAGAAGTGGGATTAAAAATGAACTTTCGGAAGACAAAAGTGATGTTCAATGCTTTTACAAGAAATGAAGATTTATCGATTGATGGAGAAAAGCTGGAGATAAGACACGTACGTTTATCTTGGACAGCAGATATCAAGTGAGGTCACATTGATGAAGAAATTAATCGGCGTACAAAACTTGCCTGGAGAGCTTTTGGAAGAAACAGCATAATTTTCAAGAGCAATATGCCATTATGTCTTAAAAGAAAAGTGTTTGATCAATGCATCCTTCCAGTGCTTACGTATGGTGCAGAGACGTGGACCTTAACTAAAAGAGACATAGAAAGGCTGCAGACAACTCAAAGTAGCATCGAGAGGTGCATGCTTGGTGTAACCAGGAGAGATAAGAAGAGGAACTCGTGGATCCGAAAAATGACAAGAGTGGAAGACATCATGATCAGAGTTAAATCCCTGAAATGGCAATGGGCTGGACATACTGCCAGAAGAACAGACCATCGATGGACAGCCGAAATTTTAGATTGGATTCCAAGGGACAGGAAAAGACCCAGAAAGAAGACCACATAGGAGATGGGTGGATGGAATTCGAAAGTATGCAGGGGTGACATGGAGGAGACTGGCACAAGACAGACCGTTGTGGAGGAAACTTGGGGAGACCTTCGTCCAGCAGTGGATTGATAATGGTTGACAATGATGATGATGATGATATATATATTGTCCACACACAAGAGTTATACAATAAGTTCTTCCCACATGTCTGTACATTTGCTCCTATGAAGAAAACTACCTATGACTTGTTTGAAAGCTTGCCTAAACTGGTCATTATGTACTAAAAACAAAGGCCATATCATCATTTCTCTCTCTGCTGACATCTTGCAAAATTTATTCTGCAAAATCTGTGTGTTGTTGCTATGGTTCTTATTAAAGACTGGAAAAGATTTTACATTTTAACCATGATGAGGCCTAGGATGGATGCCAAAAAAAAAAAAAAAAAAAAAAAAAAAATATGCTTAAATTTTATATATAGCTTAAATGTCTATTTTAGGGCACAAGAACAACCTAAACACAAATAAGAAGACAGACACCAAGTACACCACTGCATATATTTTTCTTCTGAAATGTGATTCATGGAACATTTGCAAGGCACATATAAGTTGGAATGACTTATCCCAGGCTGCACACATTCTCCTAAAATTTTTAACTTAACTAAACTATTAATTAAAAACACATAAGACCAATTTTATTTATCTTCACAAGTTTGAGACAGTATAAACTACTGTTACAAACTTGTTGAGATAAATAACTGGCTTTAGATCTTTTTATAGTTAATAATTTAGTTAAGAATTAAAAAAATGTGCAACCTGGGAAAAGTCAGTCCAAATATGCCTAGCAACTGTTCCATGAATCCCATTTAGGGAGAAAAATAAGTACAGTGGAGTACTTGGTAAGCATTTGCCTTATTTATGTTTAGGTATGTTCCTATAGCCTCTGTTCACTTATCTTGGTTGGTTTCAAGTTGCTGTGTTAAAATAAGAATTTGTGTCCCTGTTATGCATGAAACGGCAGAATGTACTGATCAGTTGTCAGAACAATTTACACAAAATGTAATTATTAAATTTGTAACTGTCAAAGGTGTATCTTCAACTGAAATTCACTGCCAAATGCAGATTGTTTAGGGTGATGGCTGTGTTCATGTGAGCACTGTGCATCACTGGATCAAAAAATGAAAAGATGATGAACTGGGTTGTGTGAAAAACACCAAAGTGGATGATGACATGTGACAGCAACTGAAGAATTTCACAAAAAAGGCTTGATTAACTGATTAAGGATAACTGACAGATCACTTAAAAAGAAACTGCTGTCAAGCTTGGCATTTCACAGGAATGCGTGGGTCACTTTCTTTACGTTTTTCAAAATTGGAATGTCTGTGCAAAATGGGTTCCTCACATGCTGATGGCAGAGATAAAAGATTTGAGAGTTGAAATTTACAAGCAATTTTTGTCACACTATGAGAACAGGTTCTAGTACAAAACACTGACAATCAAATTACCGACAAATCAAAATACTGACAGTTCAAAACGGCAATAGGCCGAAACACCGACAAATCATAACACCGACAGTTCAAAACGGCAATAGGCTGAAACACCGACAAATCATAACACCGACAGTTCAAAACACCGACAATCATAACACCGACAATTATATGGATTAATATAATTGTCCGGCGAGTAGAAGAACTTTATTCCGAGCACAAAATAAAATCAGGAAACAACTAACCTGTTTTATAAAAGTATAGGTTGATGAATTCTAAAAGTTCATCCTTTTTGGAGAAAACACAATTTTTTTCTGTTTTTCCCCTCCTACGTACATCAGCACAACCAGACTTTCTTTTACTTACTAAATTCTGCAATATCTATAAATGTTTTATTGTTACAATGTTCTTTGTTCCTTCTTTTTTTTTTGTAGTCGCACAGTTTTCAACAATGCTACTAGATTTTTAGCACGTCTTTTGTAAAAAAAGATCATGCTTATGTTATCGGTATGTCTGTCCGTCCGTAGACATGATTTCTCCGAAACTATTAGTCTGATTTGAAGAATTCTTTTTACATTGGGAAGCTTGAAATGTGCCAATGAAGATCCTTTATTTTGATTTTTTTACGATGTACAATTTCGCCGCTAGAGGGCGTAAATGCAGATGATGTCGAATTCAAAAAAACATTTTATTCCACATATTTGCTTCTTATCATCCGATTAAAAAAATTCTTCTACCTTTCGATTCCATTCATGTCGAAGAGTATTTAAGATATACTTACTTTTTCAAATTACGCATAGATTTCCCGCTAGGGGGCGTAAATGTAAATTGCGTTTTCCACGATATCTCTTCTTCTAAAACTCCGATTTGAAAAATGTTTTCTTTAGCGGATACAGCTCTTGATGAAAAGTCATTTGCATATAATTTCTAATTTGTGGCCACCAGGGGGCGTAAGGGTTAATTTTTGTTTCTGATGTATTTGCCATAAAATCTGAGATTCTAAAATCTCGATTAAAGAAATTCTTTCTTGCACCGACGCCACTCACGTCAGTAAACATTTTCGAAATATTTTCTTCTTAAAATATTGCATGGTTTCTTCGCCAGGGGGCGTAGATGTATATATTATTTTTGTCAATATCTCTACTTCAAGAAGTCAGATTTCAAAAATGCATTCTTTATTAGATAGAGTTTCCGGTGTGACATGTTTTTCATATAATTTCAAAATTTTCAAGTAATTCATAGACTTTTTGCTAGGGGGCGTAAAGGTAAATTGTGTTTCCCCCTCTATCTCTGCTTCTAAATCTCCGATTTGAAACATTCTTTTTGCACCAGACACAGTTCCTGATAGGAAATCCTTTGCACATATTTTTTAATTTTTGTAAAAATTGGTTTGGCCACCAGGGGGCGTAAGTGTTCATTTCCGCTTCTGATATATTTTGCAGCAAAATATGATCTTCTAAAATCTCGATTGAAAAAAGTAGTTTGTGGGCCAATACTACTCATGTCGACAAACCTTTAAGGAAAATTTTCTTCTTAAAATAATTCTAGGAGTCCGATTTGAAAAATTCCTTCTTTAATGGATAGCGTTTTGGATGCGAAATGTTTTTCATATCAATTCAAAATTTTCAAGTAAATCATAGACTTTCCGCTAGGGGGTGCAAAGGTCAATTGCGTTTTCTGCGTTATTTCTGCTTCTTGAACTCCGATTTGAAAAATTCTTCCTGTATCCCATACAACACCGGATGGAAACTATTTTTCATATAATTTCTAATGTTTGGTAAAGAATGTTTTGGCCACCAGGGGGCATAAGCGTTCATTTCTGCTTCTGATGTATTTGCATCAAAACCTGGGCTCCTGAAAACTCCACTAAAAGTTTTTTTTCTTTGACCGATACCGATCATATCGAAACACCTTTTTAGAATACTTTCTTCCAAAAATAATGCATGGTTTTACCACCAGAGGGCGTAAAGTCAGATCTTATTTTTTTCGATATCTCTGTTTCTAAGAGTCCGATTTGAAAAATTCTTTCTGTGTTGGAGAGCGCTACCGGTGCAAAATGTTTCTCTTATAAATTCATATTTTTCTTAACGCACAAGTCTGCGAACACAGGGCGTAAGCTCACGATTCCGTTTACAGCAATATCTGAGGGATTAAAAACCCGATTGAAAAACTTCTTTCTTCTGTCAGATACTATTGTTTTCCATACCGGTTCCATTGACTTTGAATAGTTTTGATAAATTTAATTTGCATCAGAACGGATTCAAAAGACGTGCTTATTACACCCGAAAATTCGGTGTCATCTTTCTTGTTTTTTGTTTTTTTTTTATTGGAGGTTTAACGACCACCGTGAGCAACTCAATGGGCTATAAGCAGTCGCCCATCCCTAATTTAGGGTCACTGGTTCTAGCGAAAGGAGAGAGACAGTGTCGTAAAACAAACACAACTATCCATGCCTCACCGGGATTCGAACCCGGACCCTTTTCGGACGAATGATCAGAGGTCATCGCTTAGACCACTGTGAAATCGCTCACTTTTGCCACCTCATTTCCATCCAATGAAACGTGATGTTCGGTTAGATTTTCCTGAGATATACCATGAGAAGTGGATGCAGCTAAATTGGTAGCAAAAGCAGCAGCAAAAGAAGCAGCGTTGTTGTTCATTTCAGAAGCACTTCCTTCCTTTTCGAAGATCGTAAGAAGACAACGGCTACAATAAAATCAACAGAGGGCAATGTGAATCAGAAATTCGCCGATAGAAAATATCCGACATCGAAGGAACGGTGCAGCGAAGAAGTTGCCTCTTCAAATGACCGAGTTCAATGCTAGGGTGCAACACATAAGCATCGTTTCGTTGTTGTCATATCCACCCATTTGTGCATCCATTCTGATGTTGCCATCTCTCAGAATAAAAATTATAAAGTACTATCGTTCACCTCTAGCGGGAGCACATAAGCATCAACATATCCAACACCTATGCACCCCTTTCCCACCCATACACTCAGATGTTGCTATTGCTCGGAATAAAAATATGTTGCCGTCGGTCGGAATAGAAATCAATGAAGTTCCTTCGTTCACCGCTAGATGATATAAACATCCACATATCCAACACCTATGCATCCCCCTTCCCACCCATCCATTCAGATGTTGCCATTGCCCAGAATTAAAATATGTTGCCAGAGGTTGGAATAAAAATTTATGCAGTTCTATTGTTCACCGCTAGGGACAGCACATAAGCATCCACATATCCAACACCTTTGCATCCTTTTTCCCAACCATCCATTGAGATGCTGCCATCGCTCCGAATAAAAATATGTTACCATCTCTCTCGGAATAAAAATTTATGCAGTTCTACTGTTCACCGCTACGGGCTGCACATAATCATCGACATATCCAACACGTATGCATTCCCCTTCAAATCCTTCAACTCAGATGTTGCCATTGCTCGGAATAAAAATATGTTGCCATCGGTTGGAATAAAAATGTATGCAGTACCATCGTTGACCGCTAAGGGAAGCACATAAGCATCGACATATCCAACACCTATACATACATCCCCTTTCCAACCCATCTACTCAGATGTTGCCATTGCTCGGAATAAAAATATGTTACCGTCAGTCGGAATAGAAATAAATGAAGTTCCATCGTTCTCCGCTAGGGGCAGCACAAAAGCATCCAAATATCCAACACCTATGCCTTCCCACCCATCCACTCAGATGTTGCCATTGCACGGAATAAAAATATGTTGCCGTCGGTCGGAATAGAAATCAATGAAGTTCCATCGTTCACCGCTAGTGGCAGCACATGAACATCCACATATACAACACCTATGCATCCCCTTTCCCACCCATCCACTCAGATGTTGCCATCGCTCGCAATCAAAATATGTTACCGTTGCTCGGAATAGATATTAATACAGTTCCATCGTTCACCGCTAGGTACAGCACATGAACATCCACATATCCAACACCTATGCATCCCACTTTCCACCCATCTACTCAGATGTTGCCATCAGTCGGAAAAAAATTATGCAGTTCCATCGTTAACCGCTAGGGGCAGCACATAAGCATCCACATATCCAACACCTTTGCATCCCCTTGCCCACCCATCCACTCAGATGTTGCCATCGCTCGGAATAAAAACATGTTGCCGTCGGTCGGAATAGAAATCAATAAAGTTCTATCGTTCACCGCTAGGGGACATGAACATACACATATCCAACGCCTATGCATCCCCTTCCCACCCATCCACTCAGATATTGCCATTGCTCGGAATTAAAATATGTTGCTAGATGTCGGAATAAAAATTTATGCAGTTCTATTGTTCACCGCTAGGGGCAGCACATAAGCATCAACATATCCAACTCCTATGCATTCCAATTCTCACCCATCCACTCAGATGTTGCCATATCTCGGAATAAAAATATGTTGCCGTCGGTCGGAATAGAAATGAATAAATTTGCATCGTTCACCGCTAGGGGAAGCACATCTATTCGTTGGGTGTTGTCATCCCCCCATACCACCCACTGTGATTTTGCAATCGCTCGGAATAAAGTTCCTCTACTCGCCGGCTTAGCGTCCATATAATTGTCGGTGTTTTGAGATGTCGGCGTTATGATTGTCGGCGTTATGATTGTCGGTGTTTTGAAGTGTCGGTGTTATGATTGTCAGTGTTTTGGCCTGTCGGTGTTTTGGCCTGTCGGTGTTTTGACCTGTCGGTGTTTTGACCTGTCGGTGTTTTGACCTGTCGGCGTTTTGACCTGTCGGCGTTTTGACCTGTCGGCGTTTTGACCTGTCGGCGTTTTGAAATGTCGGTGTTTTGACCTGTCGGTGTTTTGACCGGCATCCATGAGAACAATGGTGAGAAATTTCTTCACATCATTATGACAGCCAATAAAACATGGGTGCGTCATTATGAATCCGGATACTAAGCTCCATTTCATGGAATGTTGCCATAAAGGCTCACTTGTGAAATAAAATAATTTAAAACCCAGGCTTTGCCAGCAAAACTAATGGCTACAGTTTTATTTTTCATTCAACCCTTGCAACTCCTGTTCAAGTTTTGGTTGGACCTAATGACTTACAGTAAAAAATAAGGTGCCTCTAAACAGCCTGCAAGTCTTGCGCTTGTGTGAAATGACACTGGTCTCAGAGTCTTGAGCTTACATGGTGTAACCCTTCTTTTGAACCTTGAGCTTGTGTAGCATGATCCTGCTTCTGAGTCTTGTGCTCGAGGGGTGTGACCCTTTTTCTGAGCCTTGAGGTTGTGAAGCATGACCCTACCTGCAAGCTTTATGCTTGCACAACGTGAAAGACTGACCCTGTAATGGGCAGACTCTAAGCTTAACCCAGAAAAGTAACAACACTTATTACTTCTCCATGGAACAAATGCACTGAGTTTCAGTAGCTGGGGACACCATTATTTTTTTTAATTGAGGGTTTAACAACCACTGTGAGTAACTCGACGGGCTATAAGCAGTCGCCCATCCCTAATTTAGGGCCACTGGTTCTAAGGAAGAGAGAGGGCCAGTGCCATAAGACAAACAAAACATCCATGTCTCACCGGGATTCGAACTGGGACCCATGTCGGATGAATGGTCAGAAGCCATCTCTTAGACTATTGCAGCACCAGGGCAGCTCATGGGGTTTGTTGGCAATTTTTTTTACAACAACTACATACATTACATATCACTAAGCTGTTCTCTGAGATTCAGAGGTTAGCTCCACAAAGAAATACAAACTACCACATAATTTTTACTTACTGTTGCCATATCAAACTTCTCCATTTACAGCAATCTTGACACACAACTTGGGCTTCACTGACATCCATCACTCAACGTACACAAGACCTTTTGTACTTCATACTCAATCTTTTTCTCATGCAGACACTCCTGAATCTGATCCTCGCATGAATTCCTTGGTCAGGCCTTCCTCTGCCTTTCCTTCCTGCCACTAGGGCTAAAAAGATTTTCTTAGTAAGCATCTCATCACTCACTCTTTCAACATGACCAAGTATTAGTCTCCACCTTGCTAACAACATTTTGCTTCAGAGTACACAACTGCAATACATCTTCATTCCTCACATGATCCGAACGTGTCTTGCACTCCCTCCCCCCTCCCCGTAAATAACGCATTTCTCCAGCACACAAACGACTACTATGTTTCTTCAGTAGTACCCAGATTTCACTGCCATACATCAGAGTAGGAACAATTACACTTTCATACACAGCCATGACTTTCAATGAAGAATTCTCTCACATACTAGCTTCACCATCCAATTTATTCTCTATCAAACATACTTCCTAAGTACACAAACTCATTCACCTGGTCAATCACTGGGCCATTTTGACTCATATTACATTCAGTACTACCAGTTCCTCTCTCAAAAACCATAACTTTCGTTTTTCACTTACTTATACTCAGTTTAAATTTAATGCAAACTTCATACATCTGGGATGACATACTCTGCAACTCACTTTTGCTCTCTGCCAACAGGACAGTGTCATCAGCAAACAGCAATCTGCACGGATATTACCACGGCATAAACCAGTATTATCTATTTTGGCATCATGCATACATAAATATATTAACATTACATAACCTTGTCTGACTCCTGCACCAAGAGAGAACCATTTTGATACCCCACTATTCACTCGTACACAAGCTCTACTGCCAGCATACATGGCTTTAGCACTATTAAGTAGATTCCCAGTAACACCATATTCATTCAATACCTTCCACTCTCGGTCATAAGCTTTCTCTAAATCTATGAAGGCACCAAAACTTTCTTACCAATAGCAAGATACTTTTCAACCATCATGCGTAATGCAAAAATTTGGCTAGTGCAGCCTTTATCAGGCATAAAACCACTCTGAAGATCCCACACTTTCTTCTCTGATGGAACAAAAATCCCATAAAAAGTATATTGATCTAATTTTCTTTTCTTTTGCATAAATTTCTTACTTGCAATTCTCCAAATAATTTATTACCACACCTGTCATTTTCAGTAATTTATGCTGGGTGCACCAGTTGTGCATTTGTACCTACAACATAATCACCTGCATGATGCCATGCATAAGTATTTGGTTTTTCTTGTTTGGCAATGTACTCTTTGGCTAAGGTTAGTAACCACAATCAAATATAAATATTGCTGCTGCTGTGTAGTTGTACTTGGTTAGCTGGGCAGGTTGCCCTGGGCACCCTATGTGCTTGTGGCCCTAAATGGATGGATGCTTCTTTTCTGTCTAGGGCTATGCACCCTGAATGACGTGCTTTAGTTATCCATTTCCATCAATAAAATTTTAGATGGATAATTCTATTTGGCTTAAAATAAGAGATGATAATACCTGCTTTCCAAGGTAGACATTTATTTCTGGAAATAAAGGTGTCTTTAATTACATCTGCAATTATCAACGTGGGAACAAAAGCATTAGATCCAGCAATGGCCTAACAATTTCTGATGACAACACAATACACATTACTGAAACTTCTGTGTTTCTTAGCACCCGATTTGTAGTGGTCCTTATTTTAATGTTGGGCTTGGGGTGTTCCGGATTACAGAAAACACTCCATCTATAACCCCTTCCCCAGGTCACCATATTTCTGGATAAAAGATCCCACGTCGTATGATCAAATGTAAAAGAACTATGAACCTATTTCTTTTTTTTTTTTTTTTTTTTTTTTTTTTTTTGATTGGAGGTTTAACGACCACCGTGAGCAACTCAATGGGCTATAAGCAGTCGCCCGTCCCTAATTTAGGGTCACTGGTTCCAGGGAAGGGAGAGATCCAGTGCCGTAAGACAAACACAACATCCATGCCTGACCGGGATTCGAACCCGGACCCCTTACGGACGAATGATCAGAGGCCAGCGCCTTAGACCACTGCGCCACCGGGGCGGCTGAACCTATTTCAGCTGCACATGTAGACAGCATGCATTGGTTACTCTAAAACGTTTTCATAAAAAGATGTTAACATTCAGTAAATATTTTGTGAGATACACATACATCATAAAAGCTCTAACTGAAGTTATGTAAGCTCTTATTAGCCACTAAGGTTTAAATCCATCATTTAAAAGTCACATTTTTGACATTTTCTAATTTTAAAATTAAAGAGAAAAATAATGAATCAGATTTGAACTAAAATTATCTTAATGCCAGAACTCTTGAAAAGCTGCAAATAGACAAATAAAGGTAAGTAAATCACGCTAATTACGTTAAGAGATTAGAATTTTTTCAAGGAAGTTCGTAGCTTGGGAACTTTCAACCTCGTCTTAGGCTTTCATCACACCAATGGAGGACATCGATTGTTTCCAGATTCTAAGTTTGAATTTGGGTTGTTATGTTTGGTCCTCCATTGCCATGATGAAAACCTAAGACAAGGTTGAAGGCTCCCAACTTACAAACTTCCTTGTAAAAGTTTTAATCTCTTAACGTAACTAGTGTGATCTACTTACCTTTATTTGTTATTTCTCATTACGTGTTTTGCCCATCATTGTCATGCTGCAAACAGAATACAACAAAAGACATTCATAATGCAAACATGGCAACAAATCGAATCTAATGGTGTTAAACCTGCGAATGGGAAGCGGTGAACATATGAACTCATAAATCAAGAAAACATCTGGTAAACCTAATCTTATGCTCATATTTACTAAATGAAATTATGAAGCAATAGTATTACAAAATGATTGTTTATCTAGTCATATATTCCCTTAAAGAAGCAAATGTACATGAACAGAATAAGGAAAGTATGCAAATACTTCATAACCTCCCCCCCCCCAAAAAAAAAAAACAATTCGTGCCAAGACAACCTAAATTCACAAATACATACATACTTGAAGGGCAATAAAGAAAACCTGCCCCTTTTTGGAGAGGGGGGATACATATTAGAAAATTACACTGGAAAAAAAAAAAGACTTAAAATGAAAGCTCGTGCTCAAAAATTATAAAATTATAAATATATTTCAACTTACGTGCAACACATGAGCATGATGCCGTTCACATATATATAAAAATATTTCAGTAATTGTATGGCACAATTGTTAAGTTTCTCCAATATCTTCTAAGATAATACTCTCTACAGCTTTCTTCTTCCTCATAGGTGGACCTAAAGAAAAAGTAATGTTTTTGTAAGAATTGTGTTGTGAATTCTAAATTTAAAAAACATTTTTTTAGAAATGGTACATAAAAGTGTTTGACTAAATGTAACAAAGACTTGTTATCACTTTGATCTCCATACCAGAAAACTCTTCAGGAATATCATGGATGCAGAAATTCTAACTTTTAATGTGCCAGTGAAACAAAACTCAAAATTGGTTTGCCAGAAACTTCACACATATGCACAACACTGAAATGCCTGTTATCACTAATAACAAATTTCTCACAACCATTTAATTTTTGTTACATCTGCAATTAATTATTCTACAACCTATCATCTGTTTAGGTGGTTGCCAATTTTCCACATAGTATAAACAAAGAAATCAATTCAGCACTTTTCATCAATTTCGTCTTGCACCTTGCTATATGCAAGAAAAACAATTGCACTGTCACTAATTTTATTTCACCATTATATTAATCTACTTTTCTTGAAATTGCTAAATCTCTCATACGGCCTATATAATTCGCACCCTGTTATAGCACCCAGAATTACACATACTGGCCATTAAATTAGAAACCTTTATGCAGATATATGTAAACATCACTTACGCAGCATATATGCAAAATATGTGGTCAGGTGTGTAACCAAGCTACTATTAAAGACTATTGTTCATCAGTAATTATCAGTATGGTTGATCACAATGTGAAAAACAAAGGACTTTTCAGAGTTCAATAAATGGCTTATTATGGGTGTCTGTCTGGCTCGAGCAATGATTTTGAAAACAGCAGAGCAGACTGGTTTTTTAAAAGATGAAATATCCTGATTATTTAATTAGTGGAAAAGTAATCCACATTGCTTTTATAAGAGGTGTAATTGTGGCACGATGACAATCTGTCAGTAAGAGATCACTGTCATCTGAGACGGCTTGCACAGAAAAACTCCATGTGTGCAGCAATTTGACAGAAGCATTCAATGAAGGCTGTTCCCAATGAAAATCTCAGCAAAGTATGTACAGGGAATTGAAGAGGATCAGTACTGGCAGTCACATGTCTATATGGAAACCACTGATTTCTGTGAAGAACCGCAAAGTTTATCTGCTGTGGTGCCAGAAACACAACATGACTTGACACTGAAAGACGAGGGGGGGGAGGTCATGTGGTCCAACGAGTCAGGGTACAATGAATTTTGGCAAGATATTGCAGAAATCCTGTCATTCTTCTGTTCCTCACGTTTACATATAACAATACGATTTTTTACATATAACAATACGATTTATAAACAGCTATCGGGTGCACCTATGGGATCACCTTTGTCTGGACTGTTTGCTGAAGTTACACTCCAGGACATCGAGAAAAAGATAATTACTGACAAAAAAATTTCAAATAAACATCCCGAACTATTTATTCGATATGTTAATGATATTTTTGGAAGCATACTGAAGAAGATCTGGAAGAATTTGTTAATACATACAGCAAGATATATACAACTATCAATCTTACAACCGAATAGGGAAAAATAAACAATTACCATTTTTGGATATAAATATCATCAAAAATAACTCAAGAATTGACTATGAAGTATACAGAAAGGCAACATTTGTCCCAAATATAATACCTAGTAACTCGAATCATCCATGGAAATTTAAAACTGCAGCATTTAGGTATTACTTAAAAAGAGCAATCATACTCTCGTCTAATAATACTGCAAGGCAAAAAGAGTTGAAATGGATCAAAACTTTGGCTGAGGACTTTGGCTGAGGACTTCGGCTACAAGGAGAGATTGATTGACGATCTTTACAAACAAATTCAGAATAACCAAAACAGACCAAGGCAGAATCTGACTGATACATACAGATTCTGTGGAAAACTACCATATTGTCCACATATATCTGCTCCTTTAAAAAGGGAATGCCACAGGGCAAGATTACTTATTGCAGACACTGTACTCTACAACAGCAGACTTTTGCAATCAAACAATGAAAAAAGTTCCATATTACGTAAAGCAGGTGTATATCGCATACCAATTATTAATGTAAACGAGAACCCAGATAATAAAACAGTTTTACATAAGTAGCACAAAAAGAAATGTTGATATCAGATTACGTGAACACTTAAATAACTGTAATAAGAGTGAAATTCGAACTTCACTTATACAATATTGTCATAATAATGAGGCCACGCCTGACTGGGAGAATATTAGTTTGGTTACTTCTCACAACACACATAAAAAGATCCTGACAGCTGAGGCCATTATGATCGAGAAGACCAAAGCATATAATTGCAATTTAAATGTCCCAGTCGAATTATCACCAGCATGGTTGAACACGATAAAACAAGAAAAACAACAAATTATTCAAACAAGAAGATCAAGTCAACAAGTGCAAAGAAGATTAAAAAACAGGACGACACTAGATGGCGCCAACGAAGTTTTACGTGATGAGCACGAAGAAGACACAGACGATAGAGATGACAGCAACGTCGACTTAGCTAGCAGTTAAGGCGCAGGGAGACGTACAGCACGAAATGCCCTTGAGAACGGCCACGAAAAATGTGAGCCGAAACACGGCGTAGGTTCGATGTCTGGATTCCTTGGTAAAGTTGGTGTTTTGAATATCGTTTTCATTTGAAGTTGGACAAATGGATTTTAATTTCATTTTATTATTTCAGTAGATTAATTCTTTCAAATTTCTGTCAGAAGGCAGGTTTTTTCAATTTCAGTTTTATTGCGGATTTTAGCTATCATAAATATTTTAATAGTCAGTAGCTGTGTTTTCATTGCAAAGTGTCTGCCACCCACAAAACTTTCTTTTGCCTACATATTGCTTGAATGAGACTTCGGTTTATGAAATCTCTTGACTACTCAATTTCTTCTTGAGGAATGTAGGTCAATCGAAGGTCAAGAGTAATGACGGAATTCTACCAAAAGCAACTAGCCGGGAAGGAGCTACTGACCGATAAAAGGTAACAAGGCTATTATTTTATCCTCATTTTTAAGAATTAATTGTTTTTTGGTTCGTATTTTAATATTTATATCATTCACTCTCAGTATGACACCCACTGGTTAAATAAGGAGCTGTGGGGTCCGGAAATTGGGATTTTTAACGAACTTTAAAAAAAAAACACGTGAGGAACAGAAGAATGACAGGATTTCTGCAATATCTTGCCAGAATTCATTATAATAAGCCATGTAGTGACAGTCAAGTGGTTAGACATAACGATTTGAACCGATATTAGAGTCAGGGTACAACTTGTTCTGTACCGATTGTAGGCAGAGTTTGGCAGGAATAATGGACTCAGCTTGCCTTATAAACACAACAAGGTTGTGGAGGTGGTGTCATGTTATAGAACACATTCTGTTGGTACGGAATGGGTCTCCTGATATTTTTCGAAGGTTGGGTGTCCTCCAAGTATTATCTGAATATTGTTGCTGATTAAGTCCATCTTGCAATGTTGACTTTTTATCCAGCAGGTGAAGGCTGTTTCATGGACAACAACGCTACTATGTGTCACAAAATATGGGTTCAGCAGTGGTTCAAAGAGCATGCCAGGAACTTTCACCATCTTCCCTGGCCACCACAAGATCCAAATTTCAGCCCCATTGAGAATATATGAGACATGTTAGAAAAACTGATCCAGGAGCAAAGTTTTCTTCCATTAAATCAGAGCTAGTTAAAGGATTGCCTGGTGAATGTCTAGTATGCTGTAGACATAGATGCACTCCTACACCTTGTGGAATCTATGCCGAACTGCATACGTGCTATAATTTGGGCTAAAGGAGGTCCAACCCGGTATTGAATAAAAGTTTCTAACTCAGTGACAGGTATGTACAGTAGTGGCCAAAATTGTGGAAACCTTTTGGGAATAGTGTATTTTTGAGGTTTGATGGCTCATAACAGCACTTTTTTTGAAGTAACACCATAAAATTATATATCAATGGAAAGATAATTTCATCAAGAATGTAATGCAATAACTTTTATCAAGGATTTTGTATTAGAACAGCAGTTATAAAGAAGAAAAGTGAAACGCATAGAAAAAAATGAGATATACAAAAATTCTCACAATATCAGTTAATGCTTAGTTGGGTAGCCTTTAGCATTAATTACAGCCTTACAACACCTTCCCATGGAGTGAACCAAGTTTTCTAGTTCTGCAGCTGTTATAATGTGAAACAAAGATTATTGCTCCTATTAATTGGGTTTTATTGCTGGGTTGCTTCCAACTACCAAGTTTCTTTAGTCGGCTCCATAGATTTTCGATGGGGTTAAGGTCTGGGCTATTCCCATGCCATTCTAGCAGTGGAATATGATTATCTTGAAACCACTTTTTTGCACACAGCAGCAACATGACATGAAGCTGAATCATGTTGAAACATAAATGCTTCATTATCTTGGAAAAGATCACGTGCGGAAGGCTTCAGTTTGGGCTCAAGTATTTCATTAATGTATTTTTGGCCATTTATATTCCCATTAATCACACAAATTCTGTCCACACCTTTTGACATCATACAACCCCAGATCATAACACTAATTCGGTGTTTCACAGTACATGTAATGCGATCAGGATGCAAATCTTCTCCGATCTTCTCCTTTCGTATTTTATGCCATCACTACCAAACAGAGAGATTTTGGTCTCATCACTCCAGATAACACTGTCCCATTGTTGCTGTCCAGTTAACATGGGTTTTAGCCCAGTTTAATCTCTTCAACCTTTGTTTGAGAGACAACAATGGCTTTTTTCGTGGAATTCTAGCTTTTAGACCAAATTCCTGCAGTCTGCGCCGAACAGTCCTTGCACTCAACTTTACATTGCATTGCGCCATTTCATCTTGTATACACCCAGATGATTTGCTTCTGCCACCTAGGCACAGTCTCTTAAATCTTCTATCATCACTTGCTGTTGTGCACCTTTTCCTGCCTTTACCAGTCTGGTTTTGTAGTGACTGAGTCTCCTTATAGCTCTTCAAAAATTTAGAAATGCCATCTTTGGTTAAGTTTCCACCAATTTTTCCTTTAATTTCTTCATAACTGAAGCCTTGTTCACTTAATAGTACTATTTTACTTCGCTTTCTGGGTGACAGTCAACTCTTTGCACCATTTCTTTAATTTTATTACATTTTATAAGCTCACTAAATAAGAGAACACACGCACACAAAAAAAACAACAAAAAAACACTACCAACATGATAGCAATCACATAACACACTGACAAATTCTCTCCTCTCAGCTCCAATACATCATATCAATATCTGAATCCTACTGTAACCTGATTGGCTCATTGTCAAAACAAGATGACACCTGATTGACATTCATGCTCATTGGCTACATTCAAATGAAGGAAAGCTACTTCATATCAACCGAAGCAAGTTGTGCTTCCTTTTTCTTGTTATTTGGCTATAACTTTTCATAGAGTATAGATAATTGAACATGCTTTGTTGCATTACATTCTTGATGAAATTATCTTTCCACTGATATATAATTTGATGGTATTACCCCAAAAAGGGTGGTGTTATGAATCATCAAACCTCAAAAATACACTTTTTCCAAAAGGTTTCCACAATTTTGGCTGCTACTGTATATAAACAAGATATGTTCTTCAATTAACACTTTTTTTTTTTTATGAGAAACTATTGTACAATTTTTATGGGGTCACATGGACTTTCTTCATGAAATTTTTCTACACCACTTAGCTGTTCACATAAAATTAAGATTCATCCTTGTTTTACAATCTTCTCAAAGATTGAGTTTGATGTACTGTACTTAGATTGCAAATGGGGAAACTTCATTGCAAAATACAGGGCATAAAGTGCTTTGGAACACTGTAGAAGCTCTAGCACATCAACAGCCCTTTTTTCAAGAGAAAATTGTCAGAAAGACTGGAAATTGAGAGAAGAGGTACAACATTACATTATGTGAAAGGTTGGAATTTAGCAAATGAATGGCAACACTTACTACAGTGTAGTCCTGATGAAGGGTAGGGGTGCTACCTGAAAATTTGACTGTAAGTAATTTCCATTTATTCCTGAGTAAAACACAAAATTTTGTGATATTTATAGGTCATTGCAAAGACCAAATGCTGAATTCATGAAAGCACCAAGAGCCACATGAGCACACAACTTGTTCTGAAAGGAAATCACCATCTTATTCCCAGATGTTTTTCTGTTATTACAACAAATTTAACTGATGAGTGAAAATCAGTTTATTGACTATTCTTAAATAAATTACCAAAAGTATAAGGGCATCCAAGTGACACAAGCACAGAAACTTGCATCTATGATAGGGAGTCTACAAGATGGTTTAATAGGGTTCTGTGGATGTCGTTTTTGTCTGCAGGACTAAAATAAATCTGCAACACACGTCGCCTGTCGCCGCGATTCTGCTACAAGGCTTTTGTCTGAAAAGGGAACAAGAAAAATGACACCGAATTTTCGGGTGCAATAAGCACATCTTTTGAATTCGTTCTGACGCAAATTAAATTTATCAAAGCTATTTAAAGGCAATGGAACCGGTATGGAAAACAATAGTATCTGACGGAAGAAAGAAGTTTTTCAATCGGGTCTTTAAATCCCTCAGATATTGGTGTAAACGGAATTGTGAGCTTACGAACTCTTAGAAACAGAGATATCGACAAAAATAAGATGTGATTTTACGTCCCCTGGTGGGAAAACCATGCATTATTTTAGGAAGAAAGTATTCACAAAAGGTTTATCCATATGAGCAGTATCGGTCCAAGAAAAAAAAATGTAGTCGAGTTTTCAGGAGCCCAGATTTTGCTGCAAATACATCAGAAGCAGAAATTAACACTTATGACCCCTGGTGGCCAAACCATTCTTTACAAAACATTAGAAATTATGTGAAAAATATTTTCCATCAGGTCTTGTATGCGATACAGGAAGAATTTTTCAAATCAGAGTTTTAGAAGCAGGTAACGCAATTTACCTTTATGCGCCCTAGCAAAAAGTCTTAAATGATTTACGTGAAAATTTTGAATTTATAGGAAAAACATTTCGCATCGGAAACACTATCCAACAATGAAAAAAAATTTCAAATTGGACTTTTAGAAGTAGAAATGTTGACAAAAATAAGATATACATCTACACCCCCTGGCGTAGAAACCATTCATTATTTCAAGAAGAAAATGCTCCCAAAAGGTTTGTCAACATGAGTAGCATCGGTCAACAAAATACTTTTTTTTCCAATCGAGATTTTAAAAGCTCATATTTTGCTGCAAATACATCAGAAGCGGAAATTAAGACTTACACCACCTGGTGGCCATACCATTTTTTACAAAAATTAGAAATTATGTGCAAACGATTGTCCATCAGGAGCTGTATCCAGTGCAGAAAGAATTTTTCAAATCGGAGGTTTAGAAGCAGAGAAATAGCGGGAAACGCAATTTACTCTTACGCCCCTAGCAGAAAGTCTATGAATTACTTGAAAATTTTGAATTTATAGGAAAAACATGTCACACTGGAAACACTATCCAACAAAGAAGGAATTTTTAAAATCGAACCCCTAGAAGTAGAGATATTGACAAAAATAGGATATACATCTACGCCCCCTGGCGTAGAAACCATGTACTATTTTAAGAAGAAAATGTTCCTAAAAGGTTTGTTGACATGAGTAGTATCGGTCTTCAAACGACATTTTTTTTCAATCGAGAATTTAAAAGCTCATATTTTGCTGCAAATACATCAGAAGCGGAAATTAAGATTTACGCACCCTGGTGGCCAAACCATTTTTTACAAAAATTAGAAATTATGTGCAAATGATTTTCCATCAGGAGCTGTATCCGGTGCAGAAAGAATTTTTCAAATCGGAGATTTAGAAGCAGAGATATAGGGAGAAACACAATTTACCTTTACGCCCCCTAGCGGACAGTCTATGAATCACTTGAAAATTTTTAAATTATATAAAAAACATGTAACGGAAAACACTGTCCAACAAAGAAAGAATTTTTCAAATCTGACTCCTAGAAGTAGAGATATTGACAAAAATAAAATATACATCTACGCCTCCTGGCGGAGAAACTGTGGGATATTTTAGGAAAAAAATATTCCGAAAAGGTTTATCGATGTGAGTGGCATCTGTCTATGAAAGAATTTTTAATAGATATTTTAGAAGCTCAGATTTTATGGCAAATACATCAGAAGCAAAAATTAACACTTACGCCCCCTGGTGGCCAAAGTATTCTTTACCAAAAATTCGAAATTATATGCAAAAGATTTTCCATCAGGAGATGTATTGGCTGAAAAAGAATATTTCAAATCGGAGTTTTAGGAGAAGAGTTGTCGGGGAAAATGTGATTTACTATTACGCCCCTAGCGGAAAATCTATGCGTAATTTGAAAAGGAAACTATATCTAAAACACTCTTTGACATAAATGGAATTGAAAGATAAAAGAATTTTTTCAATCGGATGTTTAGAAGCAAATATGTGGATTAAAACGTAATTTTGAATTTGACATCATCTGCATTTACGCCCTCTAGTGGCAAAAGTGTACATCGTAAAAAAAAAAAAAAACGTAATAAAGGATCATCATTCGCATATTTCAAGCTTCCGAATGCAAAAAGAATTTTTCAAATCGGACTAATAGTTGCAGAGATACCGTGGGTACAGACGGATGGACAAACCGATAACAGAAGCACGATCTTTTTTTACAAAAGACTTGCTAAAAAATGGGGGAAAACGTGTCTATTTAAAACAAATCGTATTTTGGGGTGCAAAATCGTATTAGCCTACAGCAGCATGATTTATCGTACTAAATACAATAAAATCGTAACAGTTGGCAGGTCTGCTATTATTACGTCAAATTATTATTTAGCTAGCATAATTATAAGCTCCACCCTCAAACACTTCGGCGCACCTCGCCCTTCCTCGACGTCTAGCTTCAACAAGCGTGTTGAGCCAATATCAGTGGATATCAGTTTATCAGTGGGCTAATTTGTCAAAAAGAGTGCCGTTAAAGAATAGCACTGAATTGAAGCGGTGTTATAGAATTCCAGGTAGTGACGACACATTGGAATGTGAAACTTGCGACAATCCCTGGGAAATGTTCGATGAGTACTAGGAACAACATTTTAGCAAGTGGGAAGTAGAATTACCACAGGACAAGACTGATTGGTTGAATGGCACATGCAATTGCCCAAAATATCTCAGAGATTATGTTTGTAAACATTTAGTTGGGTTAGCAATTCGCCCGAAATATGGTAAAGGAATGTACCAATCGGGGAAAAACGTAAATGAGGACAACCAGCAAAAAAAAAAAAAAAAAAAAGCCTTACTAATTCAATAATTTCTTATTTCACGTTTATTATGTGATTTTATTTTTAATAATTAGTGAGACTTATTTCTATATCATGATTATTAAAATAAAACTTTAACACATTAAAAGTTTAGTTTTCATTGTTTTAGCTTAACACCTATAACTTCAAGTATTTATAGGTAATAGCAGGCAGGTATATGGGTATTACTACTGTTATTTTTTGGTCAGAAAAAGAACTTTAGATTTAGTCATGAATTATTAATTTTAGTTTCAGTTCCAATATCATATGAAACAACATAATTATGTTTACATTTTCCCTATTTTAAAAATATGTAGTCTTACGTTTGGTAAATATTATTTTGCTTACAAATGATAAAAGAGACTAACAAGAAGTAAATATCTGGTTATTGATTTAAAATTAGATATCATCTAAAATTTGGTGAACATTTAGTATTTTTGGGAGACAAACATTTTTTTGCTGTCAAATAATTTAAGAAAATGATGAGAAGTTAATATCAGGTTATCACTTTATCATTATTATGTGGTTAAAATTTGGTGAACATTTACTATTTTTGGGAAACAAAAAGTTTTTTTTAGTGGCAAATAATATAATACAGTAACAAGAAGTAAATATCTAGTCAACACTTTAAGATTAAATATGGTCTAAAATTTGGTGAACATTTACTATTTTTGGGAAACGAAAATATTTTTTTTTGTATGCGTATTTTCATTAAATTTGGTAAGCAATTAAACACAAGCCTAGCTTTTGCAGTTCTTCACTTTGTTAGCATGTCTTTCATAAAAAAAGATCATGTTTATGTGATAATTTTGTACGTCCGTCTGTAGACACTATATCTCTGCAACCAATAGTGCGACTTGAAAAAATATTTTTGCATTAGGAAGCTTGAAATGTGTGAATGATGATCCTTAATTTCATTTTTTTTTTTACGATGCACAATTTATTTACTCCTAAACGTCCGATAGAAAAAATTATTTTACCTTCTAATTCCATTCAAGTCGAAGACTATTTTAGGTGTAGTCACTTTTTTAAGTTACACATAGATTCTCCACTAGGGGGCGTAAAAGCACATTGCATTTAACCCCATATCTCTGCATCTAAAACTCCAATTTGAAAAATTATTTCTGAAGGGATACAGCTCCTGATAGGAAATATTCTGCATATAATTTCTAATTTTTGGTATAAAATTGTTTGGCCACCAGAGGGCATAAGTATTAATTTTTGATTCTGATGTATTTGCAGCAAAATTTGAATTTCCAAAATCTCGATTGAAATTTTTATTTTGTGAACCAATACTACTCACTATCCCGTCGAAAAATCTTTTTGGAATATTTTCTTCTTAAAATATATTTTATGCATGGTTTTTCCGCCAGGGGATGTAGATGTATATCTTACTTCTGTCAATATCTCTGCTTCTAAGAGTCAGGTTTGAAAAATCCTTCTTTGTTAGATAGCCTTTCTGGTGTAAAATGTTTCTCATATAATTTCAAAACTTTCAAGTAATTCATTGCCTTTTTGCTAGGGGGAGTAAAGGTAAATTGTGTTTTCCACGATATATCTGCTTCTAAAACTCAGATTTGAAAAATTCTTTCTGCACCGGATCCAGCTCCTGATGAGAAATGTTTTGCATATAATTACTAATATTTGATAAAGAATGGTTTGGCCACCAGGTGGTGTAAGTGTTAATTTCTGTGTCTGGTGTATTTGAAGCAAAACCTGAGCTCCTGAAAACTTGATTGAAAAAAATTATTTCGTAGACCAATACCGCTCACATTGAAAAACCTTTTGAGAATACTTTCTTCTTAAAATAATGCATGGTTTTCCCATCAAGGCGTAAGCATATCTTATTTTTGTCGATATCTCTGCTTCTAAGAGTCCGATTTGAAAAATTCCTTCTTTGTTGGAGAGCATTTTTGCTGCAAAATGTTTCTCATATAATTTCACATTTTTCTTAGCACACAAGTCTGCCACCAGAGGGCACAAGTTCATGTTTACAGCAATATCTGTGAGACTATAAACCTGATTGAAAAACTTCTTTCTTTGGTCAGATATTACTAACTATGCAAACTATGTGTGTGTATTTTTTTTCCCAAAACAGTGCACAGGTGGCGTTTGTGTACTTCAGTTTGTAGCTGTATCGCTGCTTCTAAAAACGCTACTGAGAAATTTCTTCTTTACTGTATGCCATTCGCTACAACAAATAACGCAAAGATTTCCCACTAACTGCGTAAAGGTTGAAACCCTTTTTTTTTTTTTTTTGCTATCTCTGCTCCCGGGAGACGCATTGGAAAAGTTCTTTTCTCTTAGCATAGCTTTTTCCATGAAGAATAATTTTCGCCTATTTTCAACTTTTCTGTTATGCAAAACTTTTCTGCTAGCAGATGTAGACCTATATCACGTTTCCTTCTATATTTCTCCTTTCAACTGTTCCAATTTTAAAATCTGTTTGCCTCTGGTACTTTTCTAGTACTATGAGAAACTTTTGGTTAATTTTCGTAACATGTTCTTTAGTCGCTGGTGAAACTATGTAGATGTTTCTATTTCTGGATGTCTTATCGATTGTTGGAACTCGCCGATTGTTTTCCAAACTGGTTCAATTGACTTTAAATAGATTTGATAAATTTAATTTGTGTCAGAACAGATGAATAGCTTTGATGAATTTAATTCACATCAGAATGGATTCAAAATATGTGCCTATTACATCCAAAAATTCAGTGTCACCTTTCTTGTTTTTAACAGTTCTTGAATGCAAATAATTGTATTCTATGAGGACCATACTGAGTGTAAGAGGTGAAGTATAAAATGAAAGATTATTTTTGCACCTCTCAGTATGATTTTACAGCTTTTGACTTAATTTTTAACGGTTTTAAAAGTGAATAATTCTGTTCTACAAATATAATCTAAAACATAAGAGCAGAGAACAGAGTGTTAACTGAACAAGTGCACCATGGAGTGGATGAAGAAACAAAGCACAAATAAGGTATGTGGAATTAATTTTTTTTGTTATATACCGAATGTAAAACGTCTTGTCATATATCTCAAGCCAATGTGGAACATTATATAAACATAAATATGAGTACAGAATTTGAAGGATGGCATTATCCCAAAGAATGCAAAAATAAGCTTTAGTAGTAAGCACTTATATGTTGATGCATCAGTTATATTTTACAGAGTTCATCCTTTAACACCATTTCTGAAGAGAAAACATAATTCAGAAATGCAAAGAATTTTGATCATATTAACTCATGAATGTAAAAAAGTAATTCCCACTAATGGTGTTAACACAACTGAAGGAAATTTCTGACAAAGCAGCAATTGAGTCTGCAAATACTTTTAATAAAGAAAAAAAGATGAATAAAATTACATCAAGCAAATGTTTTTATATATTTGAAAAATATACTTCATTGCAGTGATAAAAAACAGATAAAAAAATTATTGGATAAATTAACTGTGCTTCAGTTTCAGATTGGAGACATTTGGGAGATATTTCATCAAATGAATCACTATGGATCATATTATTTGCATCTTCATAGGCAATAAGTACCAAAAAGTGCACTATTTACGTGCAAGTCATAATGACTTATCAAAAAGGCCAAACATTTCCCTAAAAGTTCTTGGCTTCATTCCTGTTATACACTTCATGCACGTTAATGAGAGCATTTTGTTATGCAGCTGGACTTTTAAGGTTGAAACTTTCATCATATCTGCTCACAGGTTGTTGTTACTATAATTCCTCAGGTCATGAAACATTCATATTTTCATTCACAGGACAGTAAAAAACGCTGAATTCTGACTGCCGTTTGACATGCGTGATAGCTTGTCAACACTAGACGCATACTCACTATTATGCGAGTGTTCTTGACTTTCATTATGTCCCCTGCCCCTTTTTAGCAAGTCTTTTGTAAAAAAAGATCATGCTTCTGTTATCGGTGTGTCCGTCCGTCTGTACCCACGATATCTCTGCAACTATTAGTCTGATTTGAAAAATTCTTTTTGCATTGGGAAGCTTGCAATATGCAAATGATGATCCTTTATTTTTATTTATTTTTTACGATGTACAATTTCGCCGGTAGAGGGCGTAAATGCAGATGATGTCGAATTCAAAAATACGTTTTATTCCACATATTTGCTTCTAAACATCCGATTGAAATTTATTTTTTTATCTTTCGATTCCATTTATGTCGAAGAGTATTTTAGATATAGTTACTTTTTCAAATTACGCATAAACTTCCCGCTAGGGGGCGTAAAAGTAAATTACATTTTTCCCCCGATAACTATTCTTCTAAAACTGATTTGAAAACTTTTTTCTTCAGCGGTTACATCTCCTGATAGAAAATGTTTTGCATATAATTTCAAATTTCTGATAAAGAATACTTTGGCCACCAGGGGCGTAAGTGTTAGTTTTTGCTTCTGATGTATTTGCCATAAAATCGGAGCTTCTAAAATATCGATTGAAAAAATTCTTTCGTAGACTGACGCCACACATCGATAAACCTTTTCGGAATGTAAATTGCGTTTCCCCTTGTATCTCTGCTTCTAAATCTCCGATTTGAAAAATTCTTTCTGCACAGCATACAGCTCCTGATGGGAAATCATTTGCACATAATTTATAATTTTTGTAAGAAATGGTTTGGCCACCAGGTGGCAGTCTTAATTTCCGCTTCTGTTGTATTTGCGGCAAAATATGAGCTTCTAAAATCTTGATTGAAAAAAGTCGTTTGTTGACCAATACTACTCATGTCGACAAACCTTTTAGGAAAATTTCCTTCTTGAAAAAATGAATGGTTTCTACGCAAGGGGGCGTAAATGTATATCTTATTTTCGTCAATATCTCTACTTCTAAGAGTGTGATTTGAAAAATTCCTTCTTTGTTGGACAGTGTTTCTGATGCGGAACACTATCCAACAAAGAAGAATATGTATATCTTATTTTCCTATAAATTCAAAATTTTCAAGTAAACTATAGACTTTCCGCTAAGGGACACAAAAGGTAAATTGCGTTTTCTGCATTATTTCTGCTCCTAAAGCTCCGATTTGAAAAATTCTTCCTGTATCGCATACAAGACCTGATGGAAAATATTTTTCACATAATTTCTAATGTTTGGTAAAAAATGGTTTAGCCACCAAGGATCATAAGTGCTAATTTCTGCTTCTGAAGTATTTGTTGAAAAATCTGGGCTCCTGAAAACTCGACTAATTTTTTTTTCTTGGACTGATACCGCTTATATGAAACCTTTTGCGAATACTTTCTTCCTAAAATAATGCATGGTTTTCCCACCAAGGGACGTAAAGTCACTTCTTATTTTTGTCCATATCTCTGTTTCCAAGAGTTTGTAAGCTCACGATTCCATTTACAGCAATATCTGAGGGATTAAAAACCCGATTGAAAATCTTCTTTCTTTCGTCAGATCTATTGTTTTCCATACTGGTTCCATTGACTTTGAATAGCTTTGATAAATTTTATTTGCATCAGAACGGATTCAAAAAACGTGCTTATTACACCCGAAAATTCGGTGTCATCTTTCTTGTTTTTAATTGTATTTTTCTCTTTCCTTCACTCCTCCCACAGCAACTTGCCCTTAAAATTCACAATTCCAAAAAAAGGTACTCAATTCTAAAACACATACCCATATACCTAATAAATACATCAACCTCCTAAGGATGATAGGGTAGCTGTTGAAAGCCCTTGGGGATTGTTTGTGACTGGCCGAATGAGGTTAGGGTTTGCTGCAGGGTATTTACGATGTATGAGGCAAATAGAATGCTACGTAAATCACATTTGACAGTGGTTTGACTGCTGTGGGACATGTAAATAGTGTAATTATGTAGATAGTGGTTTTTAATGAGTGTATGAATGTACTGTATATATTGTACGCAAATGTGTTAGTATGAGGTATGTAAATTATATGATGTGAAACAGGTATTGAATTGAATATGGGTGTGATGTATGTGAGCATTTATTAGATGTATGGGTATGTGTTTTAGAATTGAGTACCTTTTTTTTGGAATTGTGAATTTTAAGGGCAAGTTGCTGTGGGAGGAGTGAAGGAAGGAGAAAAATACAATAAAAAAAAAAGGGGGGGGAAAGCGTGCAATGAAAGTCAAAAACACTCACATAATAGTGAGTATGCATCTAGTGTTGACGAGCTATCACACATGTCAAACGGCAGTCAGAATTCAGCGTTTTTTACTGTCCTGTGAATGAAAATATGAATGTTTCATGACCTGAGGAATTATAGTAACAACAACAACCTGTGAGCGGATATGATGAAAGTTTCAACCTTAAAAGGCCAGCTGCATAACAAAATGTTCTTTTACTAATCTAAAACAACTATTATGGGAATTTTACTAGGAATTTTTTCATTTAATTGCAAATTTTCGGAGAAAACTCTTCTCCTTCTTCAGGCTGTCTTTTTGTTGTCAAAGACAGCCTGAAGAAGGAGAAGAGTTTTCTCCGAAAATTTGCAATTAAATGAAAAAATTTCCTAGTAAAATTTCCATAATAGTTGTTTAAGATTAGTAATTGAATTGAGAAACTAGGAAGCCATTTCTCAACATGAGCTTTATTCAAAAAATGTTCTTGTTAATGGCACAAAGTGTATATAACAGGAATGAAGCCAAGAACTTTTAGGTAAGTGTTTGATCTTTCTGATTGTTGAATCGCTATGGATTTTGCATGTAGAAGCATAATTCTTGATTTACATCACACAGACACACACACACACACACACACACACACACACATACAGTGAATGAAATTGAAGTAACTTAAAAGTACATATTATGCACAAAAGCTGATTTTAAGTTAGTCTATTTATAATGCATTTGTAGCAATACCTACTTTGCAGCACAGGTAGAATGTATAGAACACCAAACAAAATGCACAGTAAAATCTAGTTCCTTTTTTTTTATAATTTAATTACTGTGAAATATTACAGAAAGAAGAAAAAAAAAAAAAAAAAAGCTAAATTTCTGAAAGGGGTAACAGTAAACTGTAGACAACTAAAACAAGTTTGAGCTCTAAAAACGATATGCAAAGGATAAATAACATACATGAAATCATGAGTGAACTGTATGACCAAACTTTTAGTGGCATATTTACCTACTACAGTATTACAGTATATAAATGATACTACACATTATACATCAACAATCTGTCCCTGTGAAATTTTAGTTATTGCTGTCACAAGATAATCACAGTTATATATATATAAATCAATGCACATACACACATATTACCCCAGCAATTTCTTGGGGGGGGGGGGTTAGGGTTAACAACCACCATGAGCAACTTTGTGGGCTATAAGCATCAGTCACTTCCAAGGAAAGAAAAAAAACCAGTGCCATATGACAAGCACACCATCCATGCTTCTCTATGATTTGAACCCAGATCCATTTTAGGCAAATTATTTGAAGTCAGTGCCTTGTAACACTGGACCACTGAGACAGCCTGGTAATTTTCGAAAATAACTTTTATATTATGGGATCAAACATCAACAGGCTAGTTGTCTGCAAAATTACCAAAGCCTCTGTTAGTAGTATTTTGTAATTGCTATTTAGCTATGAACACCTGTGAAATCGGGGGAAAAAAAAAAAAAAAAAGTATAAACACAAACTACCAATTTACATCTTATTTCTCCTCTGCATTTATTTTCCTTCTGCACAACTCTCCATTTCGGACGGCTCAAAGTGAGAACTGAATTATAATGAAATAATGTTGCATTTAATTTAAAAAAAAAACATTAGTACATTAGTATCCAAAACAAACAAACAAACAAACAAAAAAAAATTCTAATTCAGTACCACTGGATTAAAGAACATGTGCAGTATCAAAAAAAGGAAGCTCACAACTGGTTAAAAATGGAAAATTTGTAATGTGCTTTAAAGATAATGTTAAGATTTAGGTTTCTGCTACAGAAAGGATAATAATAATAATAATAATAATAATAATAATAATAATAATAATAATGCACCTACCAATAATGCTTAGGAGAACTGGTAAAAATATCAAACTATGAAGAGTCCCAAAAACAATAATGCCCAGAAACATGCGAAAGTAAAATACTTGAAAAATTTGGGACTTGGCAAAGGCAAGGACTAAAATTCCACAGTCAGTCAAAGTAATCCCAGAAAGAACCTGAAAAGAAGTAGAACAAAATTTCATGAAGTTTCTAGCTTAGTTTTAAATATACCCTTTACTGCTAAAAAAAAAAAAAAAAATCAGATATCTATATCATTGACATAAATCGCCGAATCTGTAAATCAGTCAAAATAAACAAAAGCTATAAGAATGTTCATTAAAATGACATCCCATTTTGTATTTTTCAGTATTTCTTTCAAGTGTTTACTTTTTAGAATTTTGCTCTAATTGCAAATAACTGATTTTGATTCATGAAATGTGTAGGTAGCTGAAAATGTTTCAAAATCAAAAACGATTTTCTGCTGAAATGTAATACTTTAAAATTATATAGATCTACAACCAAAACACAGATGGCAGTGAAACATTTAAAACTAAAGTTTCAAATTGCACCATTTTAATTTATTATCTTTGTCTAATTTTATTTATATGCTGAGCAAGATTTGGAAAAATAACCGTTATCATTTGCTAATGTTATTTATATGTCCAAACCCCAAGAAAAACTGGTGTTCAATAGTATCTGAAGTGTCAATGATTTAGAGATTTTTTTTATTCTATTTAAAACAGTGCAAATGAAAGGTTCTGTACAATAAAATGCAACTTCGTGAGTTTCTCAACATACATGAAATGAAATTTAGATAATAAAAAAAAAAGAAAACTTGCCATTTATGATTAAAAATGACATGGGAAATTTCTAAATTTCTGAGAATATGAATAAGAACTTAAATTACTAACAATTTTCTAAATTCACTATGATCATGAGATAAGTATTCACACAAGTAAGCATGGTTTATATTTAATTTAATTATTTTCTCCCTAAATACAGCATTTAAATTCATATAAATACATTATAGTAGATATAATCTACTATTCAGTTTTGTTCAACACGTTCTTGTCCCTCTTGAATCCAAAGCTGAGCATTTTGCTAAAAATTTCAAAACAATGCCTGTGTAGGTCCTTAATTTCAAAATAATGGTGTGACTGTGTAAAAAATATTCATTTAAATAACATAAATGCACTCACTTTCCATGTTGCATGTATAAGGAATTTAGAGTTCTTGGTATTCATGCTCTGACGTCTTCAACATAGGTTGCAGGAAGTATATGGTACAAATGCATATTCTTACGAGGTTTATTTAAGTCGTTATATATGAAGTAAGGTCATTCTTAAAGATATACCTGACTGGAAAAAAAAAAAGCTGATACCTGACTGAAAAAAATAAAAATAACATGTATTCAAAAATAGGCCTAAAAGACAGTAGTATAATTTTAGTTAGGTCAATGTCTGAGGCACTTGGTATTATTTTCTTGCAGTAATACTTCCATATGTAATGAATAATAGATACTTGGTTGATAAGCTTGTAACATACAAGAACACTGAGAAAAGGATCAATAAAAATGCTATACAGAAATCCAAAAAGAGACATTAATTTTTCGTTTGACGGTATTGCTGTTTAAAAATTTGATTAAAAAACACTCGAAATCTTCTCCAATATTAAGAACTTGACATAAAAAACTTCTAAAAACACCAACTCGTGAAATACAGAAATGCCCATACATCGAATTTGACATACAACTTCCAGATGCATTTTGCACTGTACCTTCCACCAGCATCCTCAATGGAGTTACCAAAGTCCGTGGTTTCTTCTAAACTTGAAGGTCATATACCTCTACCTCGTTCGTACACCATAATATACCTGGTGCCATCTGTCAGTGACATCTTGCAAAAATAGTTGATTCTTTATATTTAATTTTCTTGTTTTGTTCCATTTTATTATCTATTGTAATTAGATTCCTCCAAGCAAAAGATAGATCTTTTGCTTACAGAAATCTAATTACAACAGAAAACAAAATAGAACAAATCTACAAAATAAAATAAATAGATTTATCTTTTGCTTGGAGGAAGCAATTTACAACAGAAAATACAGCGAGAAAATAATACCAAGTGCCTTCAACGTGGACCTAATTAAAATTGCACTACTGTCTTTAGGCCTATTTTTGAATACAGGCGCTTCATTTTTCTTTAAGTTAGATATTAGTTACAAGGGTATTATCTTTAAGAATGACTTTACAGTGTGCTAAACAAGTTCAACACAGGTAGTGACCATAGATTGGTGAGATGTAAGATGCACCTCAACACTAAACTTGAACGTGGCAAGCTCATAAGACAAACAAAATCTATTGACATAACCAACCTTAAAAAACACCATAATACCTTCAAGTTGGAACTGAAGAACAGGTTCTCTGCTTTAGAAGGCCTAACATCGGAAGAAGTGGACATCTCTGAAGTTAACAGAAAAGTAACCAAAGCTCTTATGGAATCAGCAACAAAATTAGCTGGGTCTAAGAACAAGTTGCATGTAAATAAATTATCAGGAAAAACGAAAATGTTGATGCAAAAAAGAAGAGAGATGAGGACAACTAAAGAAGATGCGACTTCCAAAGTGGAATATATAGAGCTATGCAAGACAGTACGAAAAAGTATCACTGAAGACGTAAGAAAATTCAACTGTGAACTAGTGAGGAAAGCAATTGAAAACAACCAAAGCCTAAAGATAGCAAAGGGACATCTCAGTAAGGGAAGAAAACAGATTATGGCACTGAGAAAAGAAGATGGTTCTGTAACAAGAAATAGAGGCGAAATTTTGACAAGAGTGAAAGATTTCTACTCCAAATTATATGAAAGGGATGATACATGCACTCCAGACATCATGAAAGATACCAGTACCAGAGTTCCTCCAGTCCTTCCAGCAGAAGCTGCACATGCAATCAAGAACATGAAGCGGGGAAAAGCTCCAGGAGAAGATGGAATTACTGTAGACATCATACAAGAAGCAAGTGGAGAAATCGAAACAGTACTCGCCCAAATTTTCACTCGATGCCTTAATGAAGGAAAGATTCCTGAGGATTGGAACACCGCTACAATGATCCTGCTACATAAGAAAGGTGACATTGAGGATCTCGGAAACTACAGACCTATCAGCCTCCTATCAGTAGTTTATAAAATCTTCACTAAAGTTCTTTCACACCGCTTGAAGGTAACACTGGACATGGCTCAACCGAGAGAACAAGCTGGATTCAGGAGTGGCTACAGCACAATAGATCATATCCATGTGCTGAGAGAACTAATTGAAAGAGCGAGGGAATATGAACTTCCATTGTGCATGGCTTTTATCGATTATGAAAAAGCCTTTGATTCGGTGAAACCATCAGCAGTTACAATGGCTCTGAAAACCTGCGGTATTGAAGATGCATACATTAATATTATTAATAACATCTATGAAAATGCAAGTGCAAAGATTAGGCTGTTTGAAAATACAACACACATAAAAATTGGAAAGGGAGTGAGACAAGGTGACACCATATCTCCGAAGCTCTTTAATGCCACATTGGAGGGTGTTTTCCAGTCACTGAGCTGGGAAAACAAGGGGATAAAGATTAATGGAGATTATCTAATCCACCTTCGTTTTGCTGATGACGTAGTCATTTTTGCAACTAGCCCATCAGAGCTGCACAGTATGATCCAGGAACTTGCTGACAAGAGTAAAGAAGTGGGATTAAAAATGAACTTTCGGAAGACAAAAGTGATGTTCAATGCTTTTACAAGAAATGAAGATTTATCGATTGATGGAGAAAAGCTGGAGATAACAGACACGTACCTTTATCTTGGACAGCAGATATCAAGTGAGGGTCACATTGATGAAGAAATTAATCGGCGTACAAAACTTGCCTGGAGAGCTTTTGGAAGAAACAGCATAATTTTCAAGAGCAATATGCCATTATGTCTTAAAAGAAAAGTGTTTGATCAATGCATCCTTCCAGTGCTTACGTATGGTGCAGAGACGTGGACCTTAACTAAAAGAGACATACAAAGGCTGCAGACAACTCAAAGCAGCATGGAGAGGTGCATGCTTGGTGTAACCAGGAGAGATAAGAAGAGGAACTCGTGGATCCGAAAAATGACAAGAGTGGAAGACATCATGATCAGAGTTAAATCCCTGAAATGGCAATGGGCTGGACATACTGCCAGAAGGACAGATCATCGATGGACAGCCGAAATTTTAGATTGGATTCCAAGACACAGGAAAAGACCCAGAAGAAGACCACATGGGAGATGGGTGGATGAAATTCGAAAGTATGCAGGGGTGACATGGAGGAGACTGGCACAAGACAGACCGTTGTGGAGGAAACTTGGGGAGACCTTCGTCCAGCAGTGGATTGATAATGGTTGACAATGATGATGATGATGATGATTAAGCTTAAACCACATATTTTTTTTACACTCATTATTATGAATTATGGGTCAAATGAATCTGATTTCAATTAACTCTTACCCAGTGGTTGAAAGTAGCATGCTATTTTTACAATAGTGTGGTATGCAGCATTGCTACAAATAGCATGCTATTTTTACAGTAGTGAGTATGCAGCATTGCTACAAATAGCATGCTATTTTTACAGTAGTGAGTATGCAGCATTGCTACAAATAGAAAAGTGTAGTTGCAGGAATAGCATGCTATTTTTACAGTAGTGTGGTATGCAGCATTGCTACAAATAGAAAACTGTAGTTGCAAGAATAGCATGCTATTTTTACAGTAGTGAGTATGCAGCACTGCTACAAATAGAAAAGTGTAGTTGCAGGAATAGCATGCTATTTTTACAGTAGTGATTATGCAGCATTGCTACAAATAGAAAAGTGTAGTTGCAGGAATAGCATGCTATTTTTACAGTAGTGTGGTATGCAGCATTGCTACAAATAGAAAAGCGTAGTTGCAGGAATAGCATTTTACAAAACAAAGTAACTTGTAGTGAAAAATTACACTACAAATCATGCCACTTAGAAAAAGTGTGTGTGTGGCGGGGGATGTTCAAATCATATGACATTTCCATACTTCTTTCAGCATAAATGGCTGGGACAGGGGATTTTGAATGTACCCTGCCTACAATCATGTACTTGACTTTTTTTTTTTTTTTTTTTGATTGGAGGTTTAACGACCACCATGAGCAACTCAATGGGCTATAAGCAGTCGCCCGTCCCTAATTTAGGGTCACTGGCTCCAGGGAAGGGAGAGAGCCAGTGCCGTAAGACAAACACAACATCCATGCCTGACCGGGATTCGAACCTGGACCCCTTACGGACGAGTGATTAGAGGCCAGTACTTGACTTGACATACATTGTGAAAGGCAGCCAAACTGTTAATTAGGAAGTCTTCTCAGTCAGCCAGCAAAGACAGGGAATATGAGATGATCATGCTAGCGGTTTTGTCGAGAACAGTTGATTGCGTGATTCGATTCTCTTGGTCAAAGAGAATAAATTTGCACATATTTATTGATATGGTATTGATTTGAAGTCCCTGAGCTTTGCTGCTTAGTCTAGCTACCCTGGAACATACAAATATGTTAAAATGTGTTATATATCATGATCAGATGTTATATACTACCGAATGTGTTAAAATGTATTATATATCATGATCAGAGTTGAAGTAAACACAAAGACAAGTTATTTGTGCAATTTGCTTTGCTATTGAATTCTGAATACCATATGGAGAATATACACATGTCCAAAAGTTAAGTATAATCAATATACCTGTGAAAATTTCTACAACCAATTGTCAGAAAAACACAAAACTTGGTAAGCTTCTGTAATAATATATTGCAAGTACAACCACAGACAAAACATGTTATGAAACAAAGGTTATTGCATTACTTATGCAAATTTAAAAAAATCAACAACACAGTGATTTTTATGTTGGGTTCATAAAATTGAGAAAAGGGTGGTGTGCCATGATTAATATGGGATGTATTGACTTCTTACAGCCACGCTAGTCTTGCATTAACTTCTCATACTGCTTATCAGGTTGTCCAAGAGTTCTGTGGGCAACAAGTCCCACTCCCTGATGAAGAGCAGTTTGGAGTTCTGCAATGGTCCTTGGTGGAGGCTGATGGGATGTAGTTCGCCTCCCTAGTGCATCCCATGCATTCTCTATTGGATTCATATCCAGAGACCTCGCTGGATATCTTCACTTTGGAGAAAGTCATCCGCCAGCTGAGCTCTGTGGGGGTATGCATTATATGGATGACCTCATAGAGCTCAGCTGGATGATAATGATAATATAATAATTAGCTCAGCTGGATGATAATGATAATATAATAATTAGCTCAGCTGGATGATAATGATAATATAATAATTAGCTCAGCTGGATGGAATTCATGGATTATCATCCATGGATACCAGCTCTGAACCCATGGCACCTCTTAGAAGTCTCACATAAGGTCCCAGTATCTTGTCTCTGTACCTCAGAGAATTAATGGTACCTCTGTCGAAAATGTGGAGCTCTGAACATCCATTCAACATGATGCTTGCCCATGCCATGACTTCACCACCACCACCAAATTGGTCCCTTTCCCTGTTATTGGAATCATAATGGGTTCTCCATTCTCTCCAGTAAGGGTTAAACAAGAATCAGTCTGTAAGCTTAATCTTGACTCTTGAGTGAAAAGCACATTGCTCCACTGATTCAGTGTCCAGTTTCAATGTTCCTAACTCCAGTTATAACAGGACCTCCTGTTTGCAGGGGTGAGTGGGACACAAACTACTGGATATCTGTCACAGAGATCAGTTACCCTGAGCCTCCTGTAAACAGTGTCTTGAGACTCCTCCTGGTCCTGACACGGCTGGAAGCCCTTCAGAGAGTTGCCTGGCAGACATTGTCCTATGATGTTGTGCAGTTAAGGCAAGATATTGGTCTTGCTGAAAGGTTGCGACTCTTGGATGACCTTTTACTGGTTTGTATCTAACCTTTTTTGTATCTTAGAATCTTCTCGAAAGCCTGGAGATGACACTTTGCAGCACATTTAGTTCTCTGGAGACTTCATTCTGTAACTGTCCTGATTTAAGCCTTTTGATTATTTTACCATGCAAACAATGATCAACTTGGCATCTTTGCTCCATATTACGTTACCAATGACAACTCTTCTCATGCAGATTACAAGAAAATGGAGTAAGACCCTCAGGGTAGGGTAAGCTATTTTTATGGAACTGTGAAATATTTGAGTGTCGAGTGTCAGCAGATGTTATTTGACCAGGCACTGAGATTGGTTTAAGTGTGTGACTAATCTACATACCAATGCCCACTGTTCTATCAGTCTGAACCCTTTACTTTGTATGTTTTACAAATTATGTTTAACTTTTGAACACAAGTGTAGATATGAAAAAAGATCCTCAGAATTTGAACTTTTAATTTAAACCTAAATGTAAAAAAGGCACTTAAAACGCAGCTACCTTTCAGAAAAAGTAGTCGCAGCAAACTTCTTTTTAAGAATGTAGTTGTAGCAGCACACATACACATCTAGCTACTTTTAAAAAGTAGCTTTCCAATCATTGTTCTTACCCTATGTTTGGCATTCACATAATTTTTTTGTAATGCTATTCATAGATGGATATTAATATTTCAGCAGGCTTAGTTTATCTTATTCACTTTTTCCTTCTTAAGTTCAAACACTGAACTTTCCTTTTTATTCCAACCACTCTGAACAACAACCCAGTTACTCAAAATCTACCAATAAGTGACGTGAACTTACAAGAATATTTACAGCTCTCTTGATTAAAAAAAACCCTTGGTTACGAACTCAAATTTTCACTTTTAGTGGCTCCGTTTATAGCCTTACCTACATCCTTATTAAATCATAACAAAAGTGTTACTGAAGTAAAAGTGAAGTTAGATGGTATATCATGAAAAATGCAGTTCTCCTAATTATTGAAATACACAACCAACCACTTTCTCCTATTTCTACATTGTTAGTGCTAACCTGAGATACAAACAATTAGTACAATGTAAAGTGACATCTCCAAGTATGGGAAATGCTAGATACTAGTATGGTACCCTGTGCAATGTGTTTTTAATACTGCTGAGCACCCCAATCTAAAACTGGGAGATTCTCATTTTGATCTCACTCATTGAGGTAACTCTTTCAGTGGCATATCATTGCACATGGTGTTTATATGATCCCAATCATACCTAATTTTAAGATTATCATTATTTCTAAACTTGCTCCAGCTGTAAGTTTCACAATTCAATTCAGTGTGCATAACATGCAAATAAGCATATTTAACTGAAGTTTTCAACTTCAGAAACAATCTCTCTTCAATATCAAGGAGGGGGGGTGCTTTTGTTACATTCTTAAAAAAGTAAAAAAAACTAGTTCATTTGTTATCATTAGAATATATTTGTTTTAGTTTTGTTTTTAGTTGATATTCTAATGATAAACTAAAAACAAAAGGTGGATATTTCAGACACACAAAAAATGATCGGTAGACATTTCAAGATAAAACAGACACTTGCTAAAGAAATGTCCATTCATTGTTCACTAGAATTTCAACAGCAAAAAGGTCACGTTAAAAATAAGTGTTTTTTCCAAATAAATTTCCTGGGTAACAGTGTTTCAGCCCATTGAAGTTTCAAATAACAACGAAATAGAACTAAAGTAAGTATAATGCTAGTCAGAAAATGACATCCTACTCTGCTACTGCAGAAAAAACTGAGATGGAAATACTATTCACCTTCAATGGTCTTGACTATGATTGCCAAGTGGTGCTGCTGCTTCCTCAAGCATGTTCAAATACCAGTAGAAAAATAGTTGTTTTCACAATGCGTATGTATTTGTATTATAAACTCTCACGTGAAATTTACTTGAAGTAACAGAGCAAGGTGTTTATTTCACATGTTTTAAACCAGCAATGAGAGTAGAATTTCACATGAAGCTTCAGAAAGTAGACAAAGTAATTTGGAGATTGTACAAATTGAACCTTGAGCACCAGTAATGGAACAATTTTCAACACTGAAATATTTTTCATACAATGCAGCACTGACACTAAAGAGAAACGTGCTATTTTTTGCTATGCTATGCTATGCTATGCAAGATCTTTCAAAATAGCCTAGTAGCAAAAAAATAAATGAATAAATAAAAAAAAACTGGCACATGAAATCTGTCAATTCAGAAGAGAAACAGTGCTTCTGCTTGAGGAATCCTCAGATGGTAAATACTATTTTTACTTTTTCAAATTCCTCCTCCTATCACATTCGAGTATCAAAAATAAGACTGTTTTCAGAAAGCTTATCATGAGAACTGTCTGTTATTAATGATGGAAGTAAGAACTTACCTGAAAAAATATTTTTGTGAAATGTTTCACAAACTTATGCAGAGAATTACTGAAGGCTACTACTTGTTTTCAATGACCTACAAGAGATCTGATTAAATAAACTGATGTCAGCTATATGCTAAACGGAAAACTCCTGGATTATAAATATCTCCAAATTACGGGGGGTTTTTAACGAAAAAAAGGAATTAATATGACGCATTTTCGGGTAGTAACCCTACCCTTCCTCGAACTCCTGTTAACACCCTGAGAGTATCTTTGATGGTAGCATAAACCAGTTTCACATTTTTCAATGTTGAAAGGAAATAAATCTTTTTGCAGTCAAATGAGACTAAAAATGAAAATACAGTATATACATTCATGAATATTTTTCACTTTGATTTCCTAATGAAAACTACTTACCTCTTCAAAATCTAGTATGCAGCTTGAAAACAGATAAAACAGTGTCACAAGATTATTCCATGTAAATCACATTTTAATTTAATGATGGAGCAAAGAACATTTTTTTTAAAACTTTAATAAGAAAATCACTTTTAAAAGTAAAATATATTGAATAAATACATTAGGAACAAATTAATCTTAATACAAAGGACTATTCAGTTCCCTCACCTTTCAAAAAAAAAAAAAAAAAAGCTTCACAATTAATTCAGATTAAGCCACTAGACTGATTTTCTCTAACAGCCATCACACACTTTTAATTATTAACTTAATGTTTTCTTATCTAAATGAGTATCGCAGAAGTCTACAAAGTAACAACAAGCTTACATTTTATTAATCAACAAAAAAAACAACAACAAAAAAACCCACCTAATTCTGTGAGTTAGTAGTTATTTGATCATTTTCATGCGGAAAATCTTTTAACTAAATCTACCATGGCCATTCCATAAAATCAGAGTAAAATCACACAAAATGAAGAAATGAAGAAATGTAGGTACAGCAAAATATATGTTATTCTTTCTCAAAGTATCTTCCCTGGGATGATATGCAATGGTCCCATCACTCAGTTCACTTTTCAAAGCATGTGGCAAAGGCATTTTGTGGAAGCTGCTTTAGCGACCCGTATACAGCTTGAATAACGTCAGCACCTGTGTTGAATGTTGTGCCACGGAACTTCTCCTTCATTGTTGGAAACAACCAGAAATCACATGGGACAAGGTCAGGACTGTAGGAAGGCTGCGGTCATGATTTCAATACTGTATTTCATAAGAAACTGTTGAACACAAGCAGCCACATGTGGGCGAGGTTATGGTGTAGGGTCCACTTGCCCACCAGTTCCAGTAGCTTAATCGACATGTGTCATTGCAGACGCTTCAAGACTGAAATGTAATACTCAGCATTGACAGCAATTTGTGGAGGAACAGCATGCTGGTAGACTACACTTTTATGATCAAAGAAAATTATCATCATCACCTTCCCAAGCAGAAGATTTAGTTTGGCAGACTCTTTTTGGAGGAGACAAGCCTGTGTGTTTCCAAACACTCATTGCACGCTTCACGAGGGGGTCGAAATAGTGGATACATGTTTCATCAGCAATTATTACTGTGCTTAGAAAGTTTGGTTCCCTGCAATCATTTGTTTCCATTCATGACACACCTGAACTCTGGCTAACAATTGGTCATTCGTCAGGTGACGAGGTACCCATCTGGAACACACACGATGCAGCAGTAATTTGTTGCATAGAATGCAGAATGTCGACGTTTTTGAAATATTAGTTGATGCCGCTATATCTTCACAAATCATTCGTCGATCTTCTTGCGGGATTGTCCAAATAGTGTTCATAATATGCTCCATAACAATACTTTCAGGTCGATCGAGCCTAGGAGCGAGTTCTGCTGACAAACACATTTTTTGAAATCATGGTACCATCTAAAAATCGTTGACTCACCCAAACATTTATCTTTGTAAGCTTTTTCATTAAACTGTTTCTGCAGCCATTTAACCCAAACGATAGCAAAATTTTATCACACAATGCACTTCACTTCTTAACTTTGAATCATTCACCTCCATAGCTGTATGGTAAAATGCAGATGTACCTTAAACTGTGCAATAACAAAACCAGAATCATCTGCCACAGCTAATAACTGTTGCCATAGATACTTCCTTAATTCAGTTAGTCATCTGTGTGGTTATTTTCCCCTTCATACTGTTGCCAACTCAAAAAAAATCTCAGTTTTTATGGAACGGCCTTTGTATATATCTTCCTTTTCTTTTCTTTTCGTTTCTGAAGCAAATGTGACAAAAGTGAAGAGGAAAATATTATTTTCGGATCATTTTTTGTTTAGTATTTATTCTCTTTGTAATGGCAACAGTATAGTCCATTTTTTAAATGAAGTTTCACAAGTTAGAAATGCTATATTGTCCACCTCTTCATGACCAGAATTCTACATTCCCTCCTTCAATATGTAAAAAAAAAAAATATATTTTTCAGAAATCATCATTTTACAAAATAATGAGATAAATACATTCCTATACTGGCTTTCATACAGCATATCATATACAATGGCTGCTCATGTTATTGAAATAAACTCAGAAAAGGAAAATAATGTCACATTTTTATACCAAAAATTTCAAGAGGAAATAACGTATGTGTATACAAGAGCAAAGAAAGGTAAATATTATGATAATAGCTAATAAAATAAGAACTCTCTACTTATACCATGTTGAAAGTGACAACAAAGTGAATTTTTTCCCCCTTGATGTATGGGATGAATAACTAAAAGAATTAGAATTCTTACTGTCAGGGTATATATGACATACAAAGTGATTGAATTATGTACTTACAGAGCTCCCCATTCGAGACAAAGCATCTTGAGCTCTTAACACTCTTGATGGCTTGGAACTTAGAGCAAAACTGCGAGTTAAATGTGAGCAAAACTCCACAGATATTCCAACACCCTGTGAAGAGAAAGAAATGAAGATCTGACTAAAACTAATCAGTTTACAAATGCAAACTAAACTTATAGAATGCATTGCTCAAACACAGAAAAAAATTCATCATTGAAGCAACATGTACAAATGCAAATATTACAATGGTTTGTTTTTTGTAATCACTCCTATAACAACTATCAAAGACCAATGAACTGAGTAGGAAGCTGTTGCAAAATGCCAGATTTATTTAACCTGTGACACATTATTTTAACTACAAACTGGGTTGCTTCTGTTTTGTGCATTATTGTAGGTCACTAGATATATTTTGAGATACATAAAATTGAAGGCAGACTGGCAGGAAAGGAATGTTGCATGGGATAGTCCTTTCTGTTATGGATAAGCTGGATGCAAACAAAAGGCATACTTATTCCTCTACCATTAGCAGTGAGAGTGGAAACATTCCAAGTCATAAATCATTATGCTAGTGACAATGGAGCTAGAAAGATAATTTCGTGCAACGATTATTTATGATACAAATTTGGAAGATGTGAATCTGTTTATTGGTGTAAATATGACATAGATGTTAAGTCAGATAATATTCAAAAACTTAAAAATTTTGTTGTCCTGGAGCGGGAATTGAAATTATGTCTCACGGATAGTGCCCGAGTATGTTAATCACTACACCACGCAGAACGACCAAATTTCAAGTTTCCGATTAATTTGAATATAACCATCACAGGATTCGCTAGTCGAAACAACCAGCATTCATATTCATTAATTATCTACGATTTCAAAATTGGTACACAAATCCAAATCACTGGAACCAGTAACCTCACTAATACACAGGCTCCCAGTGACCTCACTCCTTTATGGGCGACAGCTTTTTAGTTGGTTCACCGAATTTAAGAGAGGTCGGACATCAGAGAAAGAAAAAAAGCGAGGAGGAAGACCATCAACAACAGTGACTAAGGAAAACAGTTCAATGGTGAAGACAATTATCAAAGACTAGCAACTGACCTACAAGGATATCAATACTTCCCTATGGGTTAGTTCACCTGGTGTTTTAACCATCTCCCACAGTCAACTTCGAGTGAAAAGAATTTCACAACTCTGTGGGTGGGTGCCTGACAATTTGACTGAAGCTCAAACACAGGCATGCATGGAATGCTGATGTGAAATGTGCAGACTCTCATCAGGCTTCCTTGTGGGAGATGAGCTTTGAATCTACCAATAATGACCCAGAAACAATGCATTAGTCATCGATTTGGGGTTTCCCAGATGACAATCCACTGGTCAAGGTGAAGAGACTAAGAAGAATTCAAAAGAAAATGGTTGCAACATTTTTTTAAATCAGAGGTCACATGGCAACAATTCTGCTGGAAAATAAACATACAGTTACTGTGCAGTAATGCAGTACTATTGGGCTGTCAGAAAAGTCACGACGCATTTTAGCCATGTTTTGCAAAGGTTATTTATTGAAAGAATAAAGATCAATCAATGATACAATGCCCATCTTTCAGTGAGCTGCAGAATGCCTCGTTCATAGAAGGACCTGTCTTTCGTGGCGAAAAACTGTACAAGGTGCTGATTTACAGCCTCATCTGAATTGAATGTTATACCACGCAAGGACTGTTGAAGAGAGCGAAACAAGTAGAAGTCTGATGGCGCAAGGTCAGGCGAGTATGCTGGGTGTGGCAACACATCCCACCCAGGCTCCAATAATTTTTGGTGGGTGAACAAACTTGTGTGTGGTCTCACATTGTCGTGATGGAACACAACACCTTTATGATGAACGAGCTCTGGACGTTTCTGGATGATGAATTCGTTCAAACTGTCCAATTGCCGACAGTGCACATTCGAATTGATTGTTTGGTTTCGTGGTAGGAGCTCTAAAAACATGACACCTTTAAAATCCCACCACACTGAGAACAGAACCTTCCGCCGATGAATGTCTGCTTTGGATGTTGTTTGAGGCAAAGCAGCACGTCGGGACCAAAACCATTTGCACAGCACATTGTTGTACACAATCCACTTTTCATCACCAATTATCAGTTGCTTCAAAAAAAAAAAAGGATCGTTTTCCTCACGTTTAATGAGCATATCACAGATGTTTATACGCACCATCAAATGAGCTTTTTTGAGTTCATGAGGAACCCACACATCGAGCTTGCTTACGTATCCTAGCTTCTTCAGGTGGTCATGAACGCTTGAATGATGGATGTGCAATGTGTCTGAAATCTCTCGTGTTGTGTAACGTGGGTTTGACTCGATCAATGCCTTGATTTGGTCGTCATCAACCTCGGTTGACCTCCCAGACCGAGGAGCATCGTTGAGGTCAAAATCACCAGCACGGAATTTTGCGAACCACCGCTGGCACTGACGTTTTTGTAGAGCATTATCATCGTACACTTTATGCAAATTTTCACAAGCTTGACGCATGTTCTTCCCTTTACGGAAGTAAAACAGTAATATATGGCAAAAATGCACAGTTTGGTCTTCCATCTTCAACTTGATGTCAAATCTCTGCAAATCAACCAAATTGCCCACTATTTCTTCTAGACTGCAGCTAAAACTGGCACCTGTCAAATGCCATAGTGATAACAGAGCTGTGCATGCCTCTAGTACTTCCAAAACCGCCCAACCGCCATCGGGTGCCAAAATACATCATGACTTTTCTGACAAACCAATATCTGCCTTCCGAAAGTATTAAAAAAGTCAAAGAAAGGTGCCCAAGAATTGGCTCAAAGGTGGCATTCTCATGCACCATGACAATGCTTCTACTCACGCCACTAATAAGACCATTACCTTGCTAGGGTCACAAAGGTCAAGTTGCTTACTTACCCAAATAACCTACAGTTCAGAGCTGGCTTCTTTCTCTTCCCTATGGTGAAGGATCTAACTATAGGACACATTTTCTAGCTCAGATGAAGTTGTTGCAGCATATGATGAATAGCTGAAAGGAGTGCCAGAAATTGAGTGCTGCCAGTGCTTCCAGGTATGGTTCCAGATGAGACATTACACAGAGTGCAAGGGAAAGTAATTTCAAAAATGTAATGGCTGGAATAAAGTTTTCATTGCCCCACTGATAAATGTATCAAACCCTTTTCTATTTACTCTTGTAGTAGGACCTGACATCATGAAGGATAAGCCATCCCTCCAAAAATCAGAAAGCTGGTAAAAGCTGATCTTACAAGTAATTTTAGTCTTATTTTCCTTTATTTTAAAAGAACACCTGTTACAACAGCTGTACAAACGTTCATATCTTCATAATTTGATTTTAAAGTCAATTATTTTGAGTGTTTTGAGTTAAATGGTGACACCCAGAATTTATCCTATAACCTCAAAACAAAATTACTTATTCCCTCACTCATACCTGCTCATGACAATCTTTCAAGTTGTCTTTGTGTCAAATGAACACAAAGACAAAAAAAAAAAAAAAAAAAAAAAGCCCTTCATCAGTATTCAATATGCTTAGAGTACAATTTTATTCCTAGCTGGCTGACACTGATTTTCTTCTTGCATGGTCTGCACCAGTAATGTGTCCTAATACCATACTGGTGAGAAGGAGTCAGCTTATGGTAATAAATGAAAGAGTGTTTCACTAATTGTATACCATCTCCTCAATGAATACATTTGAAACACATAGCAGTTCATTATACAACACTGAAAAACAGCAGTCCCATTCATGACCTTCAGGTTTGAAAAACCCAATTATTCTTGACTCTGGAAATTCCACTATGCAGAGGGAGTGCTGCCGATCACAATTTGCAAAAAAAAAAAAAAAAAAAAAAATGTTTTTGTGATTGATAAAAAGTTTTTGGCAAAAATATTGGCAATTACATGAAGTCCGAGCAAACACAATCATTAATTTTTATTCAATTCGGTATTTGAAAAATGAAATTTAAAGGTTAATTACTTTTTGTTCATTGTTTACATTCAAAAAGTGCCTGTAGCATAGTAAAAATACATTTATTTACTGGTGTAAGATGTGTATAGATTCACCAAGCTTTGGCACTCCACTGGAAGGCTTTTTCAAGACAATAGGTAGACATAAAATGTCTACCTATTGCCTTGAAAAAGCCTATAATGTCTACCTATTGCCTTGTAAAAGCCTAAAATGATGTCTACCTATTGCCTGAAAAGGCCTTCAAGTGGAGAGTGAAAGCTTAGCGAATCTATATACGTCTTACAACACTAAATAAATGGATTTTACTATGCTATAAGCACATTTTGATTGTGTACAGTCTGGTGTACTTTCAAGTAACATTCATTGTTTATATTGTATGTGAGACTGAAAGCAATTATGTGAAAAGAGTGACACAATCGTTGATGTAAGACCCATGAGTCCATTATAACACCACGTTTCTTTTTTTTTTTTTTTTTTTTTTTTTGGTTTTTATAAATTCAGTGGAGGGTGAAAAAAATTTGGGGACTTCAGATTACATTTAACAACAACAAAAAAAAAAATTGCGAATGGGTTGGCAAAATCTTTAAGAAAGCCAGAGCAACTGCTGCTATGCATGCCTGCACATTACGTAGAAATTTATTTCACTTAAGATAAATAAATTAAGAAATAGTGCCTCTTCCTATTCTATTTTCTTATTTTTGTTTACAAAAATCTACATGTGTGCATGTGTACTGCCTTTTAAAGTTCTAAAATGAACCCTGTAATATTCTAAATGTAGGGAGACAGCTGCAACACCAGCAAGTACTATACATGAAAATAAGATTTATCATATAATTTGAATCTCCTATTTCAATCAACAACTAGGACTGTGCCAATATGAAATAGTGATCAGTATATGCAGTTTTTAATAAATATAATTTGCAAAAAAAAAAAAAAAAAAGTGCACGACATTGCACATTTACTAACTAGTACGAATAATGGGAAATCCATTCTACAACAAGCCAGATTTATGCAAAATTTCAATAAGACATCAAGACCCTACTATAAATCCTAAAGTATATATAAGAAGTACATAACAAAACCCTAGGTACCTGTTTGAAAAACATATGAAAGACTGGAATCAGAAGCATATGAAAACATAAATGATACAATACTGTCTAGAAAACACAGTGACCCCTGATTAAGAGAATATCAAATTAATATGCATATACCCAAAACATAGACAAATATTAACAGCTGAATCTATTATGATAGAAAAGACCAAACATATCAATTACAATGCTAACTTCCCAATAGACATTTTGCATGCATGGAGATATCTTGTACAGGAAGAAATGAAATGACAAAAAACAGGGGAAGAATGGAAAGAATGTGGACTACAACAAAGAGAGACATCAAACGATCAACCATCAGATGTGCAAGCCAAATACTGTAATGCAGATGACAAAGAGAAAAGCATCTACATGGCAATCAGTTAGTGCAATTGTACAGGAGTGGTGATAGCCAAGCACAAGTTGCTAACAGTTGAAAGACCACTGAAGATGACATGGGTCTACATGCTGAAATGCATTTGGCAATTGCGGGGGAAGGAGATGATATTCCTTCAGAGTTTTTAACATTTGATAATTCCTTTTAAGAACCTCTCATTTTAGTACAGTTTCAGTACTTCATTTTTTCATTGTTCTTGTTTGCCTTTGTTTTTATTCATCATGTTGCTTGGCATTTGAATCAACGAAAATGGCATGGATGGCATTCATTTAGTGAGGAGGTCAAGTTGGCATTTCAACAGGTGAGGAGCTTTTCCATTGTACCTTCAACTAATACACACATTCCCGGTGGCAGCCCACAAGATTTTTTCCGTGACTCACTTACAAACGGGGAAAGAGCGATGACTTCTGTTTGATGTACCTTCAACTGTTTTAACTTTTATTTTAAACATCATTATAATTCCTCCATTGGATGCTATGCTAACTGTAATGTGAGTAACAGAAGTTGAACTTTTTCATGTTCGGAATTATAAAGATTTATCATATTTATTGGATTGGTGTCATGACCACACACGCCTGGCTCTTTCCTACCTGGGGCAGAGAAAAAAAATACAGTTTACTGTTCTTAAAAAAGCAAAGAAAACAAACACTCCCTATGTAAAACTCTGAACTGATGGCTGTTAAGTGGTATACACAAAATCAGCATATAAAACTGTTGCTCGTGTTCAAGTGTTATGTACATGAAACTAAACATGTATCCAAGACACCAAAACACTAAGTCCACAGAAAATATCAGTTGACATACAAAGCATTAAGTTGTTTCATCAGATAGCGGTTTTCAAAAGATATCTTTTTAACAAATTTTCATTGCTGGTTATGTACCAAACATAATTTGGAGCACCTTGGTGTACCACGTGTGATCTCCGCATATGTTTCTATGTCTTTTGTACTTCTTACTCATGACCACCCTCCTTTTTTGTACTTCCATGACTTCCTTGGTTTCTCTAAGTACTCCAGCTCAGCAAAATTTATCTGAAGAAATTCGATTAGTAAGAACTTTTTCCATCAGCTCTTTCACTACATCACTATTCCTCACATGATCCTAATCAGTTTACCACAAACACTTACTACCTAATCTATCAGTCAATGGACTGATGCATTTTCATTAACTCAGGAACACTTAGGTTTCATTAATAGGTATTGGAGTGAAATAACTAACATGGTAGATTCTGGTTAATTGAGACACCAAAGCTAATTAAGGTACAATTAAATGGCTGCCTCACTAATGTGAAACTTTATCCCAAAGAGCTAATTTTGGATGTTCTTTAAGAACTGTCACAAATAAATGGCTTCCCCAATTAAATGATGACCCAACTAACGGGAATCTACTATATTTTCATAGTGACTGAATGTTTTCCATAACTCACCTTTCTTTTATCCTTATTAAGCACAAGCTTAATAATCTTTTATCCTTATTAAGCACAAGCTAATTATCCTTATTAAGCACAAGCTTAATAAGGATAAAAGAAAGGTTAATAAGGACAGGAAATAAACATGTCATAAATAGCAACTTGTCCCATGGTTGCCTTTATACAGCAACTTTTGTATTTATGCTAACATTCTTAGACAATTCATTTTCCTTTCCCATAGTGAAGAAACTGCAGTACATATAGCAAGTAGTGGAAGTACAAACCAATTTTCTACCACTTAGTCAACACTAGAACTCTTCAATGCTACCTCACATTGCAATGGATGCGGTGGAATAATCAGTAAGTAATCATTAATATTAAGCAACATCTCTTGACAGTGACTTAGAAATTACACCTACTCTCAAATCAGAAAGTACGGAAGAAATATTCCTGGCATAACTACCACCCCTGCAGCTGCAGGAGGTGGGGGAGGGAGTACTGGAGCTTACAGTTATAGTTTCATGAAAAAATCCGAACATGCACAAAAACCAACAAATAATAATTAACCCAAAGATTCACATTTTCCTTTATGATATACTGTTAGAATAATTCTTGATGACGACACATCACACTTCAGTTACGTAAAAATTGCAAGTGTTGGGACGACGTTTCGGTAGCGACTTCTACCTTCATCAGCCATGGAATAAAACATGTGGTATTAGCATCAGTTGTTGCCAGATTTCAAAATAGCTTTCCAAATCATTGGTATATTAAATGGTGCATCTGTATTACTGGTGTTAGGGGGTAAGGAAGATTTCAATACTTTCGCGGTACCTGGGGGCTTTCCGATTGCTGAACGGAGCGATGCGTTCAACATTTTTCCAAACGGGAATCGTGGACGTATTGCTGATGGTTAAAATTGAAAGCGAGGTGGAAGAATTTCCTTTCTTAACATCAGCGATATGTTCCACCAGTCGCTGGTTGATGCTTCAGTAAGTACTACCAATATAGTGGGTAATGCCTGTGGAAGTGGTGACATGGATAGAATAGACCCCTAGTAACTCTAGGGATTTATTGGGATCTCTGTCTTAAAGGATGAGGTTAAGAAGATGTGGAGGTGGTTTAACAACAATCCTGTAGCCAAAAGACTTGAAAATGGAGCAAACTTTGTGAGTGAAGGCCAGGCTGAACGGCAAAGTGCCCACAAACTGATGAGTGGTGAAAAGTTCAGGCAATAAACTGGTAGATTTATTCTGTGATTCGAATTTCTTAATTAGCCTATGTACTTCTCTGAAATCTTTCTTAGGAGACATCTGCCTCCCAGCTTATTACCATACTCCCAGGTTGTTTTTACAGATCAAGCTACATAAAGTTGGACATCCTATTAGACCTTTAATTGAAAATACCTTTTCACCAGCAGGCAATCTTGAACAGCAATTGGCCAAATGTTGCAAAGTTCTAACAAAAAATCATCCTTACTCTGTTGTGTCAACCAAGGACTTCATCCAGAAACTCCCTTCATCCATCAATCCTCAAGGTTTCCTGTACACCTTTGACGTGGATTCATTATTTCCTTCTGTTCCTTTCTTTGATGCCTACATGCTCATGGTAAAAAAACTAATGGAGCACTAAGAACTTCCTGGGGAACTCATCAAATATCTTTATGACCGTTTTGATTCATTGGATGAATATCTTTATGACCGTTTTGACACATGAGAATTTCCTGTGGAGGATGTTTGCCAAAATGTACGCAAGAAAGAAACACTTAGGCCTAAAAATGTTCCCTTATTGTATAATATAATATTTTTTCTATTTGTAGTGTAATTATAATCTACGCCATATCTACAGTTAGTTGTTACATCATATAACATATTTGTTGTACACAGCACATGCATGCACATTGTATTTCCACACCCACCATTTTTTCTTGGCCTGATTGCTGAAGCTTTGTCATACATGCAAATAAATAACTGTAGTTATGCAAGTCCATATTGCTTTCTCATGATGTAGAACACCGAATTATCTATTTGTATGCAACCATATCCAGTAACGATCACTAGTCTTATATGAGGGTTGTACTGAAAGTATGGCAAAAGTGGGCATAACATTTTTTATTAACTGACAGAGGTAGTTCAAATTGCACATGTTGGTAGAGTAACTTTTTCTCTAAAAAAAAAAAAAAGGTACTACTCAACAGCCTCCATCACAAGCGATACATTTGTGCCATCGTTGAAACCAACACTCTAATCCTCTTTGAAAAAATTCAGGTGTGGACTGTTGTACCCATTTCTTCACAGCCACTTTCACCTCATCTGTGTCATCAAATCGTTGTCCTCGGAGACTGTCCTTCATTAGACTGAACAAGTGGAAGTTGGAGTGTGCCAGACCTGGGTTGTATGGTGGATTGGGGGGGGGGGCACCAACCAGCCTAATTTTCTGATCACCTGATTTGTTGCAAAGATGTGCGTGGTCTTGCATTGTCATGGTGAATGTGGATCCTTTTCAGATTCTTGTTCAATCTCTTCCTCCTTATAGCTTCTCGAGTGTCTCAATATACTGCTCGCTGGTCACAGTACAGCCATGTTCCAGAAAATGAAGGAGAATGACACCCTTGTCATCCCAAAAAACAGTCACCATGACTTTCTGTGCTGATCTCTAGCTCATAAACTTCTTAGGCCTTGGTGAAAAGGTGCGATACCATTCCATGGATTGATTCTTCGTTTCCGGATCGTAAAGATATACCCATGTGTCTTCATTGGCTCCAAATGCTTCTAGCAGATCAGAGCAGACTTCCAGCCTTCTCTCCTTCAAATCGGGTGTCAACTGCCGAGGTACCCACTTTGCACACACTTTCCGATACCCTAAGTTTTCCACCACCTTCTGTATGGCATTGTGACCACAGCCCAGTTGTGCAACAAGCTCATGGATTGTGACTCGTCTCTCTGCGCCAATAAGTTTATCCACTCACTGATGATTTGCATCAGTGGTCACAGATGGTCTCCCACTCCATGGTTTGTCTTCAATACTGGTTTTCCCTTCTTTAAACGTCTTCATCCATCTGTGAACATTGCTCTTGTCAATGGTGTCATCTCCGGAAACATCCAGTAGCCTTTTGTGGATGTCAGACAGCCTGCACCCTTTTTCATCAAGAACTCAATGACAGCAGGTTGCTTCTGCTTGGAATCAATTATTTACCTGCAAATGAAGAAGAAGGGTTACTACACAGGAAGAGTTACTCTACCAACATACACAATTTGAATGACCTGTCAGTTAATAAAAAAGTTATGCCCACTTTTGCATTACTTTCAATACAACCCTCATAATTATTAATCTTATTCAGGTTTTTAAGCAACAGTTATCATTTAAATATATTTTACCGAATTCATTTCTTACGATAAAATGTATATTCATGTCCATGCATCGATCCATGCACCACATTAATCCTGATTGGCTGACTGATAACTTTGCATTATGTAATTCTGTTCCAAAAATTACTTAAAAAGTTAAAACTACAGGGCTCTCGGTAACCCCTTACTATTCCAGGCACTCTACCTGACTTCCTGCCCCCCATCCACCACACACACAGCAAAAAACACAGTATTCCTCATGTTCAAAATCCTGGGAAGATCACTGTGCTTAGGTGTACTGAAGTAAATCTTGCAGGGAGATGTACACTGTGCTAGTTACACCACTGATTATGATAATGAATTGCTTGTAGTGTACTGGTCAGCATGTAACACCTCATCAGAAAACTTTAAAATCACATCACTATGGAACTTTAATCTAGAGAATTTCTCCTGCATATATTTACAAGGAATATTTCTTGCCTTATTTCTATATCTGATATCATTTATGACCTATATCAGTTCCTGGATCTGAAAAGGTTGTTGATGCTACAAGAAAGCATAGGATTATTGCTTTGACCAGAGCAAATCTAAAGTTATTCAGGTTCCTAAGCAACAGTTACTTGGAAATTCTTCGTCACAGGTTGTGTAATGGTAGCATACTTGAATGGAAATTGGAAGATGAAGATTTGTATCCAACCCCACAGCAATGTAATTTTTAAGTTTCCTGGCGAAATGTCACATGGTGACCACTAAATTACAAGCAATTTGGTATCACATTGTGATTGTTGTGAATAAACTCTGGAAATGTTAAGATTTTCTTCTGTGTCATCAGAAACTAACAGGAAACTAGTTTCAGATAACAATTGAGACATATTAAATAATATAAAGATACTACCAGCTTTGCACTAACATAAAAAAATTACTCTTCAATAAAAAATAAAGTCGTCATGAAATTAGCTAGCCATGTGCGATATCCAAAGGGCAGTTTACATTGTCAAGTTGACTTAAATACATAGCTTTCAAGTCAGCTTGAAAAAGCCAACTTGAGAGTTGGAGTCAATACACACACTTTTAAGAGTTTGTTTCATGCCTCAGTCAGATTGCTACATACATGCACTATGCATATCAATAGTGACTAGTGCATGAAAATTATTTATGCACAACAATAGATTTCTAAAAATATTTACCATATATACTCGCATACAAATCGACTCCCCCACCCCACTTTCAGAATAAAGATATCGTTAAAATCAAAAACTCACATATAAATTGATCCCAGAATGAGAAAAAAAATTTTTTTCAATGAATTTATTTAAAAACATTTGAAAACGAAAAAAATAATTATATATACAATAATAATTTTAATTTGCATACCCAAAAACTTCATCGGAATCCTTCAAAATCTGATTCAGAGTCAGACTTGCCAAACAGTTTAAAAAAGTATTTCTCTGTCATTGGCACGTCATCGTAAACATAAGTATTCCCATCTATGCCTGTGTCATAAAAATCACTGTCGTCGTCACTCATAAAAATCTAATCATCCTCTGTGCCACCAAGTTAGTTACTAATGCAACATTTCTTGAATGATTTCACATACCATTTCCATAGGTATCGCATGCCAAGCATCCTTGACCCATCGCACAATCAAAATGATATCTGGCGTCTTTAGATTTCCCCTTGGTTTGAGTCAGCAAATCGGAACTTATCCAATCCGCCCAATATCTCTGCACGTTGTCCTTGAAGGGGTTATTAAGGCAGACATCTAGTGGTTGAAGAACAGATGTCAACCTACCTGGGATGACAGCAAGAGTTGTTTTTGAATTTTCGGCAGTTTTTTTCACTTCTGCACAACGGTGCACAACAAACATATCCCCCACCAAAAGGGAAGGTTTCCTCAAAAGTGCGCCTGGCCTTTCGTTCCACACATTCTTTAACCAGTCAATTGTTCCGGTTTCGTTCATCCATCCTTTTTCATGGGCACATAAGAGCACACCAGATGGAAAGACTATGCTTTTTGGCAGAGTTTTGCATTTGAAAATAATTACTGGAGGTAGCTTCCTGCCATCAGCCAAACAGGAAAGAACAACCATGAAACTGGTTTTTTCGTGGCCAGTCGTTTTAATCAAGATATGTTTTTCGCCCTTTTGGTTCACAGTCTTATTTCCAGGGAGGTCGAAACACATGGCGGTTTCATCCATGTTCCCTATTTGGGAAAGTTCAAAAGCAATCTCTTCTCTCTTTTGAATGACATACTTTTGAAATTCCATTATCTTTGCTTTGAGGTCTCGAGGTAACTTTTGTGCAATTTTGGTGCGCAGGTGTAGATGCAACCCATAGCGGTTCATGAACTTTGTGCACCAACCTGGTGAGGCACGAAAAGTGTTATTTGCGGCTGCAAACTTTTCATCTTTTGCGAGCTTCATTGCTCGCAAACGTATGCCAGTTCGCGTTACAATGTAACCATTTTGTCTGCAGCCTACAATCCAATCATTCAAGACACTTTCCAGCTCTGGAAAAGATGCCGTTCCACGGCACAGTGCCTTTTACAATTTTGGGATTTTCACGAAGTCCAGTTTTTTTTTTTTACGCCAATCTCAAATCAGTTTTTCGTTAACGCCAAATTGACACGAAGCAGCGCAGTTGTTAGTATTTTCTGAAAAAGAAACCACTTTCTGCGTTATGGGACATCCGCTTTTTTACACAATCTGTGTCAGCCATAATAGGAGAAGCGAGACAAAAATACGTGTGATTAAGAACGAGCAACACCTAACAATGGCTGTCGCATGGTTGTGTTAGGTCGTAGGTTAGCGCAATAAACTGGTAGTCAGGAAGGCAGGACTTTCGACGTGCGGCTGCGACTGTGCTGTGGATACACAAAGCCAGGAGACTTTTCAAAGAGTGGAGAAAAAATCTGAGGGTTGCGGTTTCGTAATTACTACTGCATCAGTGTTTTTCCTTTCTTTTCTTTTTTCTTGGAGGGTCGCAATTTTGTAATTAATACCGCATCGGCATTTTTTTTTTCTTTTGGGATGGATTGCCTTTTAAGTGGACATGTTTTATGAACCTCATGGGAAGAACTTTTGGACTTACGATTTTTTTAGGCTCCGTGTATAAGTCGACCCCCTTATTTTGAAGCTCCTTTTTTGTCCCAAATTTCTCGACTTATACATGAGTATATACGGTATAAATTTGTCATCTAAATAATAAAGGTAAGCAGCACTTGAAAATAATTATGGGAGATTTCAATGCAAAAATAGGGCAACGGCAACAGAATGAAACTTCAGTAGGTAAATTCGGTCACGGCAACAGAAACCAGCGTGGAAATACTCTCGTTGAGTTTGCAGAGGCAGAAGGGTTTTTCATCTTGAACTCCTTCTTCAAGAAAAAGCCACACAGGAAATGGACATGGAGACATCCAAATGGGACGACAAGTGAAATTGATTTTATTATGTGTAACAAAAAATTCGTCATAGAAGACTGCAGTGTGCTAAACAAGTTCAACACAGGTAGTGACCATAGATTGGTGAGATGTAAGATGCACCTCAACACTAAACTTGAACGTGGCAAGCTCATAAGACAAACAAAATCTATTGACATAACCAACCTTAAAAAACACCATAATACCTTCAAGTTGGAACTGAAGAACAGGTTCTCTGCTTTAGAAGGCCTAACATCGGAAGAAGTGGATATTTCTGAAGTTAACAGAAAAGTAACCAAAGCTCTTATGGAAACAGCAACAAAATTAGCTGGGTCTAAGAACAAGTTGCATGTAAATAAATTATCAGGAAAAACGAAAATGTTGATGCAAAAAAGAAGAGAGATGAGGACAACTAAAGAAGATGCGACTTCCAAAGTGGAATATATAGAGCTATGCAAGACAGTACGAAAAAGTATCACTGAAGGACGTAAGAAAATTCAACTGTGAACTAGTGAGGAAAGCAATTGAAAACAACCAAAGCCTAAAGATAGCAAAGGGACATCTCAGTAAGGGAAGAAAACAGATTATGGCACTGAGAAAAGAAGATGGTTCTGTAACAAGAAATAGAGGCGAAATTTTGACAAGAGTGAAAGATTTCTATTCCAAATTATATGAAAGGGATGATACATGCACTCCAGACATCATGAAAGATACCAGTACCAGAGTTCCTCCAGTCCTTCCAGCAGAAGTTGCACATGCAATCAAGAACATGAAGCGGGGGAAAGCTCCAGGAGAAGATGGAATTACTGTAGACATCATACAAGAAGCAAGTGGAGAAATCGAAACAGTACTCGCCCAAATTTTCACTCGATGCCTTAATGAAGGAAAGATTCCTGAGGATTGGAACACCGCTACAATGATCCTGCTACATAAGAAAGGTGACATTGAGGATCTCGGAAACTACAGACCTATCAGCCTCCTATCAGTAGTTTATAAAATCTTCACTAAAGTTCTTTCACACCGCTTGAAGGTAACACTGGACATGGCTCAACCGAGAGAACAAGCTGGATTCAGGAGTGGCTACAGCACAATAGATCATATCCATGTGCTGAGAGAACTAATTGAAAGAACGAGGGAATATGAACTTCCATTGTGCATGGCTTTTATCGATTATGAAAAAGCCTTTGATTCGGTGAAACCATCAGCAGTTACAATGGCTCTGAAAACCTGCGGTATTGAAGATGCATACATTAATATTATTAATAACATCCATGAAAATGCAAGTGCAAAGATTAGGCTGTTTGAAAATACAACACACATAAAAATTGGAAAGGGAGTGAGACAAGGTGACACCATATCTCCGAAGCTCTTTAATGCCACATTGGAGGGTGTTTTTCAGTCACTGAGCTGGGAAAACAAGGGATAAAGATTAATGGAGATTATCTAACCCACCTTCGTTTTGCTGATGACGTAGTCATTTTTGCAACTACCCCATCAGAGCTGCAGAGTATGATCCAGGAACTTGGTGACAAGAGTAAAGAAGTGGGATTAAAAATGAACTTTCAGAAGACAAAAGTGATGTTCAATGCTTTTACAAGAAATGAAGATTTATCGATTGATGGAGAAAAGCTTGAGATAACAGATACGTACGTTTATCTTGGACAGCAGATATCAAGTGAGGGTCACATTGATGAAGAAATTAATCGGCGTACAAAACTTGCCTGGAGAGCTTTTGGAAGAAACAGCATAATTTTCAAGAGCAATATGCCATTATGTCTTAAAAGAAAAGTGTTTGATCAATGCATCCTTCCAGTGCTTACGTATGGTGCAGAGACATGGACCTTAACTAAAAGAGACATACAAAGGCTGCAGAGAACTCAAAGAGGAATGGAGAGGTGCATACTTGGTGTAACCAGGAGAGATAAGAAGAGGAACTCGTGGATCCGAAAAATGACAAGAGTGGAAGACATCATGATCAGAGTTAAATCCCTGAAATGGCAATGGGCTGGACATACTGCCAGAAGGACAGATCATCGATGGACAGCCGAAATTTTAGATTGGATTCCAAGGGACAGGAAAAGACCCAGAAGAAGACCACATGGGAGATGGGTGGATGAAATTCGAAAGTATGCAGGGGTGACATGGAGGAGACTGGCACAAGACAGACCGTTGTGGAGGAAACTTGGGGAGACCTTCGTCCAGCAGTGGATTGATAATGGTTGACAATGATGATGATGATGATATACGGTATATGTCTTTTATGTCTGCAACTCTGATGTTTTTGGAATTACTAAAAAGAATTACCCAATAATGGGTCTAGTAACCTCACAAAAATGATTAGGCTAAAGTCATAATGTTTCTTTTGCTAATTTCTTTTTCAACAAATGAAATTCAAGTGTGAGATATGGTGGACCTACCACACTTGAGAAGGATGGTCCACCACGGAATTGACCTGGACCTTCTAAACGACATATGAGAAAGAGATCTCAGCTGAGTGAGTGTAAGATTGGTGTATGGAATACTAGAGGCATAAATGGAAAGATAAATGAGGTGATTCAAGAAATTAATAAGTATATTGGGTTGTCGAAAAAGTCATGACGTATTTTGGCACCCAATGGTGGTTGGGCGGTTTTGGAAGTACTAGAGGCATGCGCAGATCTGTTATCGCTATGGCATTTGACAGGTGCTAGTTCTAGCTGCAGTCTAAAAGGAATAGTGGGTGATTTGGTTGATTTGCGGAGATTTGACATCAAGTTGAAGATGGAAGACCAAACTGTGCATTTTCGACATATTTTACTGTTTTACCTCCGTAAAGGGAACAATGCGTGTCAAGCTTGTGAAAAGTTGCATAATGTGTACGGTGATAATGCTCTACAAGAACGTCAGTGCCAGCAGTGGTTCGCAAAATTCCGTGCTGGTGATTTTGACCTCAACGATGCTCCTCAGTCCGGGAGGCCAACCGAGGTTGATGACGACCAAATCAAGGCATTGATCGAGTCAAACGCACGTTACAGGACACGAGAGATTGCAGACACATTGCACATCCGCCATTCAAGCGTTCACGAACACTTGAAGAAGCTGGGATACGTAAGCAAGCTCGATGTGTGGGTTCCTCACGAACTCAAAGAAGCTCAATTGACAGCGCATATAAACATCTGTGATATGCTCATTAAACGTGAGGAAAACGATCCTTTTTTGAAGCGACTGATAACTGGTGACAAAAAGTGGATTGCATACAACAATGTGCTGTGCAAATGGTTTTCGTCCCGACGTGCTGCTTTGCCTCAAACGATGTCCAAAGCAGACATTCATCAGTGGCAAGTTCTGGTCTCAGTGTGGTGGGATTTTAAAGATGTGTTTTTCAAGCTCCTACCACGGAACCAACCAATCAATTCGAATGTGTACTGTCGGCAATTGGACAGTTTGAACGAATCCATCATCCAGAAACGTCCAGAGCTCGTCCATCGTGAAGGTGTTGTGTTCCATCATGACAGCGCGAGACCAAACACAAGTTTGACCACCCGCCAAAAATTATTGGAGCTCGGGTGGGATGTGTTGCCACACCCAGCATACTCGCCTGACCTTGCGCCGCTGGACTTCCACTTGTTTCGCTCTCTTCAACAGTCCTTGTGTGATATAAAGTTCAATTCAGATGAGGCTGTAAATCAGCACCTTGTACAGTTTTTCACCATGAAAGATAGGTCCTTCTATGAACGAGGCATTCTGCAGCTCACTGAAAGATGGCAAAGGTTAGCGAACAAAACTGGCATTATATCATTGATTGATCTTTGTTCTTTCTATCAATAAATTACCTTTGCAAAAATGGCTAAAATACGTCATGACTTTTCCGACAACCCAATAGATTGGATGTGCTGTGTAAGTGAAACTAAAAAAGAAAGAAATTGGGATAGAATAAATGAATGGAATGGCGAGTGTGTTCGATAGTGTGAGAGGACAGGCTGGTATAGGTGTGATTTTAAGTGAAAATATGAACAACTTGATTCATTATAGCTGCATAAGTAAAATAATTCTCTGAATTTGTTTGAAAGTGAAACTTCAGGGAATAGTAATTGTTGTAGTGTATGATCCTTGTGATTGGAAAAAGATTTCTGGAAATGAGCTAAAAGCTGGTTTGAGTCAGTTTGGTGCTAAACAGAGAAAGTCATAATAGCAGGGAATTTCAATGTTAGTAGGTGTGCAGAATGGGATTTCTGATAACATTCTGGGTAAGTTTAATGATCCTGGTGTGAATGATAATGGTGAACGATTAATTGAACTCTGCATCGAAAATGGATTGTGGGTATCTAATACGTTTTTCAACCACAAGTATATTCACACACACTTGGGGAAATCGTACTCTTGGATTAAAGAGTGTTACAGAATTTGCTGTCTATGATCAGTGTCTAAAACACTTAGTTGTTGATACCCGTATGACGAGAGGTGCAGGTGTTGGCTCAGATCATCACCTGTCAGTGTAACAGGTGAAACTGAATGTTGGTTGGAGAAGGAGGTATAAGGAGATGGCTAAGGTGAAAAGAACAAAGGTTGAAAGGTTGTTTGAAGAACATCAGCATTACTCTGATTTATTCAGTGAAGGTCTGAATGAGCTGAAGGCGTGCGAGAGGGATGTAGAAAAGAAGTGGACATGTTTTAAGAACTGTATTGTCACTACTGCTGAAGAGGTATGTGGTACTGCAACAGTGAGTAGCTTCAAAGGTGAATCTTGGTGGAACAGTGAGGTTAAAGAAGCAGTAAAGAGAAAGAAGGAAGGAAGCATACTTGGGGATGTTGGAAGGTAGAGTCTCAGAAGATGAATATTGCTGTAAGAAGCATGAGGCAGCAATGCTGGTTTGTCAGAGTAAGGCAAAAGATAGGAAGGAAAATGAGGAAAGGTATGATTTGGCTTTTTGGAAAGATAGAAAAACATTCTGGAAGTACACAAGACAGGAAAAATAGGGAAAATAAAATTTTAAGTTGTGTAAAGAATAGGGTCGGAGAAATGATATGGGAGCCCAGTGAGCTAAGTGAAAGATGGGGCGAGTACTTCTGTGATTTGTTTAGTCATGAAAGCTGAGGCAGAAGTAGATTATGTCATAGTGAGAGATGGAAGCACTGGTGGGATCTCAAGAGAAGAGATGTGTAAAACTCTAGTATCTTCAGACTGGTAAGGCTTCAGGAGTAGATGGCATATCTGCTGAGATGTTGAAATATGGTGGTGACTATGTGATTGACTGCTTAACTGAAATTTGCCAGTTATGTTGGGAACTAGGAATGGTCCCTCAGGATTGGAGGGATGCTATCATTGTTCCGTTGTATAAGGGAAAGGGTGATTTAAAAAAAAAAATTGACTGAAGGTTTAATGAGCACCGTGAGCAACTCAATGGGCTATAAGAAGTCACCTGTCCCTAATTTAGGCTCACCGGTTCCAGGGAAGAGAGAGAGCCAGTGCCATAAAACAAACGCAACATCCATGCCTCATCGGGATTCGAACTTGGACCCCTTCACATACGAATGATCATAAGCCAGCTCTTAGACCACTGCGCCATCGGGGCAGCGAAAGGGTGATCAGAATAAATGCAAGAACTTTTGTGGTATCAGTTTGCTGAGTGTGCCAGGGAAAGTATTTGGAAAGATTGTTATTGATAAAGAACAGGGTCTTACATTAGAGAAAGTGTGGGATGTACAGAGTGGTTTTATGCCTGATAAGGGCTGCACTAATCAAATTTTTTCTTTACGCATGGTAATTGAAAAGTATCTGTCTGTTGGTAAAACAGTGTTTGTGGCCTTCATAGATTTAGAGAAAGCTTATGACAAAGTAAATAGCACTCTTCTGTGGAAAGTACTGAATAAATATGGTATTACTGGGAATCTACTTAATAGTGTGAAAGCCATGTACGATGACAGCAGAGCTTGTGTACGAGTGAATGGTGTTTTATTGAAATGGTTTTCTATTGGTGCAGGAGTCAGGCAAGGTTGTGTAATGTCCCCCTGGCTGTTTAATATATTTATGTATACATGCATGCATGTGCGATGCCAAAATGAATAACACTGGTTTGCGTCTTGGTAATATGCGTGTGTGCAGATTGCTCTATGCTGTTGGCACAGTATGTTGTCCCGGATATACGAAGTTCGTATGAAATTCAAACTGAGTATAAATAAAGGAAAAACCAAAGTTATGGTTTTTGAGCAAGGAACTGTTTGTACGGAATGCAAGATAAGCCTTAATATGACATGGAAATTGGCCAGGTGAATGAGTTTGTATGTATATTTAGAAAGTTTGTTTGACACACAGAACAAATTAGATGGTGAAATTAATAGAAGAGTGAATTCTTCGTTGAAAGTCATAGCTGTCTTAGGATTTCACAGGAATGATGAGTTCTCAAGGAAGTCCCGAATGGCTGTGTATGAAAGTGTAATTGTTCCTACTCTGACGTATGGCAGTGAAACCTGGGTACTGCAGAACAGATATAGTAGTAGTTTGAGTGATGGGGAGATGCGTTACTTACGGGGTGGTTTGTGGTAAGACACACGCTGATCATGTGAGGAATGAAGATTTGTTGTAGATGTGTAATGTGAGGCAAAATGTTGTTAGTAAGGTGGAGACTAATATTCTTAGATGGTTTGGCCATGTTGAAAGAATGAGTGATGAGGTGCTGACTAAGAGAATTTTTAGGAACCCAAGTGGCAGGAAAGAAAGGTAGAGGAATTTTTTTGGAAACTTAGTGATAAGTTCAAACTTTAATGAGATAAAAACACATGCACATTAGTTAAAATACCATTAGACCTTTCAAGGCTGCATCAGCTTCATCTTCAGATGGAAGAAACTACATCGTGAAACACACATGGGCACATATATATGTAGGAGTAAATTAGAGCAGTTGCCACTCAAAGAGACACAAAGGTAATAATAAAAATTTAAGTCACGACACCTAGGTATGAATTTGAAATGAAATAAAGTCTGAGTTCGGTAGACTTGTGAGTATTGACAGTCAGTTGACAAATCCTACCGAACTCAGAATTTATTTCATTTCAAATTCGTACCTAGGTGTCATGACCTAAATTTTTACTATTACCTTAGCGTCTCTGAGTGGCAACTGCTCTAATCTACTCCTACATACATCACACATAGGCACAAGGTACTGTATACGTACGTGCCCATGTGTGTTTCATGACGTAGTTTCTTCCATCTGAAGATGAAGCTAATGCAGTCTTGAAAGGTCTAATGTTATTTTAACTAATGTGCATGTGTTTTTATCTCATTAAAGTTTGAACTTATCACTAAGTTTTATTGTGTCATCGTGCAACAACGGCTAAAGTCTACATTCATCGAAAGATGGAGATGATCCTATTTACTTGAATAAAATGACCACTTAATCAATCTGCTTGATTGGAACTATGACATTCAAATACAAAAACCAAGTCAGCTTTCAAGTGAAATATATTTGTTCAAGTCAACTTGCCTCAATGTCACGTACACTGCACTTACAAATTAGCACACGAGTCATGCTAGCATTCCTCTTCATCCAAATGAAATTTCCTGAAAACATACAGCATACAATACTTTTAATGTTAAAGTTATTTATCTTTTTCTTACCACAACAAGGTTGACAAGTGAGACTGCATTTAATGAGATATTCCACCAATACATGAGCCCCATTAAATCTAGTATTATCATCGCTATGGTGAAAGTGACAATGCTGGCTGAATAAAAGTCAAGACCCATAAGCAGGAAAGTGACAACAAAAATGGCTCCAATGGAAAGGCACAAGCTCTTCACAGTGTCAGGCCACATTGTTAGGTACTGCTCATAAAACACGTGAACCAAACTGTACAAAGAAAAGAAGAAAAAAACAACAATTTACAAATAAAATAAATTCTGATAGACAACTAATTCATTAAAAATATACTTAGCTCCATATATAATGCCAATATGTGCATTCAAGGTGCTATGATCTCTATGATCTCAGGTAACTGTTATGTAAGAAGATATGTTTCAACAGCATGAAAGCTAAATTTACACCAGTGTTTCTTCAATAATAATTACAACTGTGAAAAAAATGGCACAACCTAATTTAAAATAAATTTCCTAACAGAATTATCAATCATAAATTTCATGAGTAATTCTGATTTTTCCCTTCCTAGCATTTTGCAGCCTTTTATTCAGTTAATGTTAAATTTAAAAGACATGAATACTTTTCTGAAAAACAAATTACTGTATTACTTTACAAATTTTACACAAACTATCAACAGCAGATGCTTTCGATTCTTCTTAACATATGTGATTTCTGGAAAGTATCTCATATTCTTATGAGTTTCAGATTTATTTACGAATCTTAACAGGTTCCATAATCTAATTATAGAGATGGGATAATTGCAACAATGAGAAAAAAAAAAAAATAAGAAACTCACATACACAACACAAAAGTAAAATATAAGGACTACAAATAAAAACCGTACAGAAAGCAGTCATGAAGTTTATAATAACAAGCAGCTTTAACAGATTTCTTTTCTTATGCTGTTAAAAGAGTTATACAGGTGGGAAAACCTGATGACAGGAGAATGAAAAATTTAAATTCTGTATGTTGGTACATTAAAACACAGCATGGGATCTAAGAGTAACAGATGCACTCTGAGTCCAAGCACAGGCAGTATTGATATTGTCGCTAACAAAAATGCCAATAAAGTATTAATAAACTACAGTTGGACCTTCATATATTGAACTTCCATAACTACAGTTGGACTTTCATATATTGAACTTCCATATATCGAAATTCTCTATATAACAAAGTTTTGTGAATCCCATGATCACTACATAGACAAACTATTTTTATATACATAAAAAAAAATTCTATATATAAAATTTTTTTCAACACAAAAATCAGACCCCCCACCCCCTCCAATGATGACATAAGTAAAACAAGTGAGAAAAAGTAGAACAAAGATGTCTCGAGACGAAGAAGGAAAGCTTGGTGAAGGTCATTAGGACACTGATAGGTCGGGAGGGGGGGTCTCCACAGTCTCCTCACCTCTCTGTTCAAGAAACCTTCCTGCTCTGTAAAAAATGTTTAGTTTGTTTCAGTCCCTCTAAAAAATTGGGTGTGTTCACGATGTCAAAAAAAATATCTCTCAGTGTTGTGGAAAAGGTGCAGCTGATAAAAGAAAGGTGCCCCCCATAATGATGATGACATAAGTAAATCAAGCGAGAAAAAATAGAACAAAAATGTCTTGAGAGGAAGAAGGAAATGGTGGTCAAGGTCATTACGACGCCGAAAGGTTGTCAGGGGGGTCTCCACAATCCCCCACCGACAGGTCGCCTTGGGGGCGGGGATTGTCTCCACAGTCCCCCACAGACAGGTTGCCTGGGCGGCGGGGATTGTCTCAACAGTCCCCTCACCTCTCTGCTCAAGAAACCTTCCTCCTCTGTAAAAAATGTTCAGTTTGTTTCAATCTCTCTAACCAATGGTGTGTGTTCACAATGTCAAAAAGAAAATCTCTGTGTGTTGTGGAAAAGGTGCAGCTGATAAAGAATCTGGGCAGTGGAATGTGCAAAAAAGATATTGCTATTAAATTTGGGGTTTCCCAAGTGCAGTGTTGACAGTTATAAATAATAAAAAAAAAAACCCAGAGTTAATTATGAAAATTTGTGAAGAAGTGAGACCTGACAGGAAATGTTCTAAAACGTGACATTTTGGAAAAGTGGACGCTCTTTTAAAGTGGATTAAAATTGTTCATGACAAAAAATTTGCCAATCTCAGGTCCTTTTTATAAAGGAAAGGCATAAGAGTTTGTCAATCATTTGGAACACGTGGATTTTCAAGCTAGTTCCAATTGATTGGATAAATTTAAGAAATGACATAGCATAAAAGAAAAGACTTTGATAGTTTAGAAAAGACTGTTTGATAGTTTTTGATGTTACAAAGAAAAAGCATGTGCAATGTCAACTGCAACTATAATGGAAAAACACTGTTTTGAAGAAGATTTTAGAAGAATACACTCCTGATTACATTTTTAATGTTGATGAAACAGGACTTTTCTTTAAATGTTTACCAAACAAGACTCTTACTTTTAAAGACAATTGTTATGGAGGTAAAAACAGCAAAAAGAGGATAACAGTTTTGGTGCACGCTAACATGAACGGCAAAGAAAAACTGAGATTATTGGAGATAGGAAAAAGTAAGCAACCTAGATGCTTCAAAAGCATAAATAAAACCTTTAGAAATTGACTACCATTATAATAGAATAGGCATGGATGACAAGTGGTGTTTTTGAGTTGATTTTAAATTTTAATAAAAAATTGATTAGGCAGAATTTTTTTGTTCTCTTTGTAGACAATTGATCTGCCCATCCTAATTTAGCATAAAAAATAAGTGTGAATTCGATTTTCCTCGCCCAAAACAAAACTTCAAAATTGCAGGCAATGGACCAAAGAGTGAAAATTCATTATTGGAAACATTCTAAGACTTACCGAAAACTTAGAAAATGAGCAATTTACAGATATGATGATAGATCTGGATTTAAATAGCTGAACTAGTTAAGGTGTGGCAAAACGATGTTTGAGAATTGACAGTAAAAAATTTCTTTGCAAAAGCTGGCTTTACGAAATTGCCTCAAATCGAAGAAGAAAATGTGTTGCCAGAAGTCAAGCAATGTTGGAAGGACTTGCACACCAAAGGTCTTATCAGGGAAGGAATTTCCTTTGACATTGATGACAACGTAATTGTTTCAGGATACCACATAGACAACGACATAGTAAGCTCACTTCAAACAGAACAGATTGACATTGAAAAGGCTGAAGAGAATGATGCAGAAGAACCACCTAAGTCTTCTAAAAATGAAACATTGGCTGCGTTTGATACAATACGTCGTGGTCTTCAATTCGCCGAAAAAGTTCCTGACAATGTACTTCATGGACTTAGTAAGTGCAAACACTTTTATGATGAATCGTCATCGAAATTTATTGTGCAACAAGACAGTTTTTTTACACAAATGTAAATGCATATGAATACTACATAAATACAAATACATATGCTCTTTCAAGGTATATTCAACATATTTTTTTCATGGTAATTCTTGTTTTTAACTATTTATATGAACATAATTTGTACATATAGTGCGATTCATATTCAATTAAGTTATTTACAAGAAAAAGTGCATTGATTTGGAAATGTATTTCTAAATACAATATACTACACCATACATATGTATAAAAAAAAGATCGTTTCTATATATCGAAGTTTCTATACATCACATTTTTTTTTCATGGAACCATCGACTTCAATATATGGAAGTCTGACAATATTTACATTAAAAAAGTTCTTCAGAAGTTTTCTACCAGCATCATGATGCAGTTGGCTAATTGCCAGTCTCATGTCTGTGTGATATGAGACTGTTGTGCATTCTTATCCCACTGCTAACCATCCAATTATTGGTTGTTCCACAAATTTTAAATGAATATGTGGATAGATTCCCAAAAATTCACCTTTGAAGCACAAGTCATTAAGTGATAGTGGTCCCCTGGAGTTTAGGACCGCTCCCCCAGAAATGAATTGCCTACTGATTTTTGGTGTGTTCCTGGCTTAGAAAGCTCATGGAGGTTAGAGCTCTACACAAGATATTGCATCACGAAGAAGAAAGTTCTCTCCCCTTGTCGAATTTAATACAGGAAAAATCTGCTCAAGATTTCAGTCTTGATAAGTTGCTAAGAAATTTGTTCTAGGCTGTTAAAAAAGAAATTTTTGAAGAATCCAGCCTTTAAAAAATCACCTTCTCCACTTGTAGCTACGTTTGGGCATTCCGTAGCCACAGGACTGATCAAACACAAATCTCCAAATTTGGCCAAATTATAAATCTCACTCTGGATTTTCTTAAGAGAAAGTTATTTTCAAACAATTATGCACTTGAAAAGTAAAGCTTCAACCTTTTCAAAACACTTCAAAGTCTGTTTAAATAACTAACAGCTTGAAGATAATAGTGTCATCCTTTAATTATGAGTAATACTGGTTTTAAGATAAGATGACTTATCTGAACTTTCAGCATATGCAGGAACACTTTATTTGTTATTTCCTTGTCCTAAATATTTCTCATTACATGTGCCACTTTCTGGGTGTCTAAGAGCATTTTCTTATTCCCTTCTTTGTTTACATATTGTGTGGCTAAAAAAGTTTTCTACACTCCAAACAACAGATTGTGGAGCTTATAAAATAACTGGTTTCAGAACACTTTTCCAAATTAAAAATTTTACCTACCTGTATTGCCTTTCAAATTATGCATCTCTGATATGTAGCAGGACAAGCTAAATCTTGAATTACTATTATTACAGCACAAATTATGGACCTTTTACATTAATTCCCAGCCAATACATTTTTTCATTAATTCACAGTGAATCGCCTGAAAATATGTTTATCAGTTTAGCTTCTTGAAGTTATCGATGATAATAGATTTTTATCGATGATTAGTATTCTTTTACAGAATTTGTCTGATTAGTAAATATAAACAAAAGCCATTTTCATTAAATACATTTTTTTCTTTCCAATAGCATTTATTTCCACAATTTTTTTTTACTTCTAAAAACAACCATTGTAAAGAATGAAATAACACTTAAAAGAGTAAAATTTTATATAGGTTTATTTTTTATATTGACATAAGAATAAAATCATATAAAAACATACACGAAATTAAACTTTCATTAAGTAACTGAAGTAAACAGTTCATTCTAGATGACCATTAGGAGGCCAATATGATACAATATCAGTTAAAATTTGATCAAGGGCATTACTATTTGCTGCTTTCACCTTTTCTAACCACATGAATTCACATAAATAACTATCTAACATTGAGTGATGGGTGCCCACATTTTTTGTTATTTGATTTTGATTTTCCCCAACAACTCTCAATGCCCTGAGTATGTGCACTGGTATCATTGTTAATGAATTCTAACGAATGATTAACTGTTAAATCAGTACATTTTTGGTTCTTTTTTTAAGTTTTTGCATGCTTTCCATTCATCAGAAATTATTGTAGTATATGGAGCAATTCGTTGACGAATAACTGTGCACAAAGTAGTAGCAGATCGAAAAGGCACGGCAACTAGAAAGCACTCTTTTGTTAATGCTACCGAAGGAATACTGGGGCAAATCTCGTCCTCGATTGTATTTACGGCAGCTAAACAACGATTATTCATCTATTTCAAGACTAGAGTTCGAACCACCAATAACATTCTCACACTTCAATAATGCACTAGCACAAATTTCTTGCACATAGTTTCACCAGTCAACAGCAGTTCCTCTAGAAATATTTCCTTCTTTTTAACAAAATTTTATTGTTGTTAATTCATTTGCCCATGAATAAATAAAAAGGCCAACAGAAGTAAAAGAAAGCCTGCTACCTGTTAAATAACCGTATGAACGAAGTGGTTTTTCAGAACGACAACTACGTACAGGGGCGGATTGGGACGACTAAACCAGGCCGGGAATTTTAGTCATAGGGTCAACAACAAAAACACACACACACACATCTATCTACAGGGGAACACCTCATAACTTTTATCATGAAAATTTTTTTGTTAGATCTTGAATGAAAGAGATCTGTTAAAATGGGCGTTGTTAATAAACAAATTCAGTAATGAGAAAATTTCAAAAAAAAAAAAAAAAATAACTGTAAAATAATTACAAAAATCCTCTCATGATTAATGTAGCAAGAATGGGATGCTGCTCCAGGTAATTATTTTCCTTTGAATGTCTCTTAAAGTCTCCATTTCCAACTAAATCATGTAAAAAATTATTCTGAAAGATGAAATGTTCACATGTCAATCTTCCTAAGCAATTAATTTTCATATTTACTTGGTCACTGATCCTCTAGTGTGCAATGGTATTAGTAACTCTTCCTTGAGTACACGCCTCTTCAAAGTCTACCCATTATTTTGACACATGAACCAATACCAATGAATGATTGCGTCCTTTATGGCAAATGTCTGAGGGATAACGGATTGGAGAATATCTCTGCGGGAGATCGCTTTGTGTTCTGTGTCAATCTGTGGATAACAGGGTGTGGAAGATGGACCATTGCAATGGGTACTAGTGTCTTCTTCGAGATTACAAAAGAAGGGTAGGGCTTACCAGTGACCCTGGCGTCCAAGTCCAACGAGCTTTAGATTTATTAACATATAACAGCGTGCTTGGTACAGCAGCACTTTTCTCATATAAGTACAGAGAAGTTCGCAATGTCATTTCACAGGAAAAGTCCAACACGAAGATAGAAGGAAATGCTTCCTTTTTAAAGGAAATAACTTTTCACACAGATATAAAGCTCAAACAAAGTTAACGAATATTATTCATAAGTATTAAAACAATAATATGTTCATTCAAAAAAAAAAAAAAAAAAAAAAATACGAGAAAGTGGGCCATTTTTGGAGTGGTCCACCGGGACGTTCCGTCCTGACTACATAGATTACATCTCCATCTGTCTTTTTACCTAGTTCCAAAGTCATTTCATGTCCCAAGCAACACTTAAAACTGGAAGGCAGAATTCCTTTAGATTGGAAAAATGCCACTGCACTCTAACTGTATCATACAATTATAAATTCGTTTTGTCCTACAGAAAAAAAACTAAGAAAAAAGTAATCACTTGAACTACTTCTGAAAGAAAGGACACGATCCTCAAAGAAGGAAACAATTTCAGCCATGGTGACACTGGAGGTGTGGCAGGTGGCACCATCCCGCTAAAAATAGCCAGTACAGAGTTCCACATCCTCCAACTGATTCACAAACTCATGGAAGATAACCCACAGGCTAGAGAGTGAGCACCACTGCCTACTCTCTAGCCTGTATAGCACACTGCGTGAAGTGAAGGAAGATTGCATGTTCACTGTCCTCGGCAGTTCTCTGACCATGCTTTTCATACACCAAGGTAGGTCCATGTAAAATTTTACTGAATTACGTCCATTAGTTTGCAAGTTATAAAGGAAAATCAGGGGCTGAGAGCGAGTCAAACACCCTGCATTTACCCAAAGACTTATTTCCATCTCAAAATAATTTCGGCATCAATGCATCCAGTACATAAGGTAAATTCAGATGCAAAACTACTTATCTTAATGATTTCATTATTAGCAAACTCAATACTGATCCTAGTTGTAAATGAATTTATGGCACCTCTACTCTTTTTTTTGTTTTTTTGTTTTTTGATTGGAGATTTAACGACCACCGTGAGCAACTCAATGGGCTATAAGCAGTCGCCCGTCCCTAATTTAGGGTCACTGGTTCCAGAGAAGGGAGAGAGCCAGTGCCGTAAGACAAACACAACATCCATGCCTGACCGGGATTCGAACCCGGACCCCTTACGGACGAATGATCAGAGGCCAACGCCTTAGACCACTGCGCCACCGGGGCGGCGCACCTCTACTCATAGTGTATTGTGGAATAACTTTTTTACGGGTCTTATAGAGGTTATTTTTCACGAAAATTGGTTGTCAAATTTCCGAACTAAAGCCTAGTTTGTCATCAGGACTACGTCACTGGAGTAGTTGCTGCCACTCAGTTGGAAGAGTCCAACCGCAATTATCGTTAATTGTGGTACTTCTTCTTCTTGCTATTTCGATCCCTTCTTCTAGTTTCCTTTTTACTAAGTTTGACTGGTGGGCGATTATTTTTACTGAGTCCCAATTTATGGAGTGTCCACTTGCTTGTATATGTCTGTCTAGCCCTGTTTTGTTACTAATGTTCCTAATAGCTGCTTGGTGTTCTTTCATTCGGACCTTAATACTTCTCCCTGTTTCTCCTATATAGCTGAGTCCGCAGTTACAGTCGATGCAATAAATTACTCCTTCTTGCAATTGGATGTTCAATTCTTTCTGCTTTAAAGCTGGCAGGAATTTCTTTATTTTGTTATTAAGATCTGGAGCTAGCCTGATATTATATTTTGCTCTGATCCTTTTCAGTTTCTCAAAAAGTCCCTTGTGGTACGTAATTTTGCTGGTGAATTTGAAGTTGGTTTTTTCCTGCTTCTTTTTTGGCACTTGTCTAAATATTTTCTTAACATATGGGGAGGGGTAATTGTTTTCTGTCAATATTTCCTTTAATTCTTCTTTGTGAAGATCTTTTTGAGTAGCTGAAGAGACCACGATTTCAATTTTTTCCAAAAATTGTCTCGCCGTATTCGATTTAATATAATCAGGGTGGAATGAGCAGAAGTCTAACATCTTCCCTGTGTTGGTGGGTTTTCTAAAAAGCTGAGTGAATATTTTCCCCTCTCTTGAGGTCAAGGTTAAATCTAGGAAATTGATGCTATGGTCTTTTTCCTGTTCTGGGGTGTACTGCAAGGTATTCTCTAGTAAGTTAAATTCTGCCAGAATCTGAGAGGGTAGAGATTGGTCCCACAGTATCTACTATAATTAGGACATCATCCATGTATCTTACATAGAGAGCAAATAAGGAGGGTTGTATAAGGATTTTTGCCTCTAGTTTACTTATATAATAATTTGCTAGCAGAGGTGCTCGTGGAGAACCCATTGCAAGTCCTGAAGTTTGCCTGTAATATTTCTTTCCAAACTGGAAGAAACTATTCTTGAAGGAAAATAGGAGTAGTTCATATATGCCAAGTAGTATTTCTCTATTGTGATTATGGAATACTATTTTTTCCGCGAGGTCATCCGCAACGAATTCCAGTAGGAGGTCCAGGTTAATGCTGGTATACATAGAGACTATATCCAGGCTTGCCATTACTGGAGGAATTAATTCTGGCAAGTTGTCCAGTTTTCCTTTTAGCTGCATGGAATTTTTTAGAAGGTAGGGAGGAGAAGGGAAAATATCTCTGAGGTGACCAAGTAAATAATAATGAATGTTGGAGAGTGGCGAATTTCTAGTGTCTATTATAGGTCTTATTGCATGGCCTTCTTTGTGAACTTTTATTGTACCTTAGATCTGTGGAACTCCTGACTGGATTTTGGAGAAGTTTTTGAAAAGCTCATTTAGCTGTTTATTTTTTAAAGAGCTGATTAATTTCTTAAGATTTTTGACAGTTTGATCTATAGGGTTATCATCGAGTTCTTCATAATAAGGCTTGCTCAATTCAGCTGAAGAACTCAATTGTAACCCTATAGATCAAACTGTCAAAAATCGTAAGAAATTAATCAGCTCTTTAAAAAATAAAAAACAGGAAAATGAGCTCTTCAAAAACTTCTCCAAAATCCAGTCAAGAGTTCCACAGATCTAAGGTACAATAAAAGTTCACAAAGAAGGCCATCCAATAAGACTTATAATAGACACTAGAAATTCGCCACTCTCCAACATTAATTATTATTTACTTGGTCACCTCAGAGATATTTTCCCTTCTCCTCCCTACCTTCTAAAAAATTCCATGCAGCTACAAGGAAAACTGGACAACTTACCAGAATTAATTCATCCAGTAATGGCAAGCCTGGATATAGTATCTATTTATACCAACATTAACCTGGACCTCCTACTGGAATTCATTGCGGATGACCTCGCGGAAAAAATAGTATTCCATAATCACAATAGAGAAATACTACTTGGCATATATGAACTGCTCTTATTTTCCTTCAAGAATAATTTCTTCCAGTTTGGAAAGAAATATTACAGGCAAACTTCAGGACTTGCAATGGGTTCTCCACTAGCACCTCTGCTAGCAAATTATTATATAAGTAAACTAGAGGCAAAAATCCTTATACAACCCTCCTTATTTGCTCTCTATGTAAGATACATGGATGATATCCTAATTATAGTAGATACTGTGGGACCAATCTCTACCCTTTCAGATTCTGGCAGAATTTAACTTACTAGAGAATACCTTGCAGTACACCCCAGAACAGGAAAAAGACCATAGCATCAATTTCCTAGATTTAACCTTGACCTCAAGAGAGGGGGAAATATTCACTCAGCTTTTTAGAAAACCCACCAACACAGGGAAGATGTTAGACTTCTGCTCATTCCACCCTGATTATATTAAATCGAATACGGCGAGACAATTTTTGGAAAAAATTGAAATCGTGGTCTCTTCAGCTACTCAAAAAGATCTTCACAAGGAAGAATTAAAGGAAATATTGACAGAAAACGATTACCCCTCCCCATATGTTAAGAAAATATTTAGACAAGTGCCAAAAAAGAAGCAGGAAAAAACCAACTTCAAATTCACCAGCAAAATTACGTACCACAAGGGACTTTTTGAGAAACTGAAAAGGATCGGAGCAAAATATAATATCAGGCTAACTCCAGATCTTAATAACAAAATAAAGAAATTCCTGCCAGTTTTAAAGCAGAAAGAACTGGACATCCAATTGCAAGGAGTAATTTATTTCATCGACTGTAACTGCGGACTCAGCTATATAGGAGAAACAGGGAGAAGTATTAAGGTCCGAATGAAAGAACACCAAGCAGCTATTAGGAACATTAGTAACAAAACAAGGCTAGACAGACATATACAAGCAAGTGGACACTCCATAAATTGGGACTCAGTAAAAATAATCGCCCACCAGTCAAACTTAGTAGAGAGGAAACTAGAAGAAAGGATCGAAATAGCAAGAAGAAGAAGTACCACAATTAACGATAATTGCGGTTGGACTCTTCCAACTGAGTGGCAGCAACTACTCCAGTGACGTAGTCCTGATGATGAACTAGGCTTTAGTTCGAAAATTTGACAACCAACTTTCGTGAAAAATAACCTCTATAAGACCCGTAAAAAAGTTATTCCTCAATACTGATTGCACACAATTAATTTAAAGGAATTAAGAAGTAGAATCATTTCAGAGAGTGACAGAACCCAATTTTTCTGATGCACCCCTAAAATATACTTTAAAAAGGAAGTCAAAGGAATTATTGAAATCATAAAAGCAGTTAATGTAAATAATTGTAAAGGCATTCAAGCAAAAACACTCAGCCAAGCTTAGTACACTGAATGAGATTTTTTTCATTATCACCTCACCTGTAAGGAAAGACCCTAACAGATTCAGAGTCTGATGAAGCAATTTTTTTTGTCAAATCATCAGAAATTTCTCTGGCTCTCCGCAATGCTTCATAGAAGTCTTCAGATTTCTTCAAAACCGTATGATATGTCATAAAGTTGGTAGCTATAAAAGAATTATTACTTGAGTGAAAGAAAAAATCCCACAATCAATTACAAATCCCTAACAACCACAAACACTACAATCACAGTGAAATACATGTAAATAAATCACATTTCAGGCCAGCATTACAAATATTTCAAATGTATGGGTTTTACTAGGAAATAAAGAAGCTTTTTAAGTCAAATTTTCAGATAGTACTCCTACCCTTCATCAGGACTACAGCTACAGAAGGTGTTGCCATTCATGAAGAAATTTCAACTTTTCAAATCACTAAATATTGTACCTCTTCTCCTTTTCCAGTCCTTCTGACAATTTTCTTTTGAAAAAGTGGTGTTGATGTGCCAATTCTACAGTGTCCCAAAGCACTTTATGTCCTGTATTTTGAACATGTTTGTCCAAATCCATTTTGTTTGTCATATCTTTACTGCATCTTTATGTTCTCTCATATCTTCCCGTAAAAGGATGTTTTCTTCTTTTTGTTTTAATTTTGGAAGGTAGTTACTAATTTTATTTTGTAATCCTGGAGACAGACTGACTAGAAACTTCTCACTAATCCACTGAAGTTCCTCAAACAGTCCTTTATGGTAAGTAATTTTTCTAGTTAACTAAAATTTAGTGTTTGACTTCTGATTCTTTCCTGTTTTACTAAGAATTTTGTTGATTGGTAGAGAAGGGTAATTATTATCTTCCAAAACGTTTTTGAATTTCTCCTGTTGAGCATTTTTTTTTAAATTTGGAAAAATTTAGTACATTTATTTCTTCCAAAAACTGAGTTGCCGCATTTGTTTTTATGTAATTCAGATGACTTGACTGTTAGTCAAACATTTTATTATTGTTCATAAGTTTCTTATATAAATGTGTTTCAATATATTTCCTTCTTTTTCTACCAAAAACAAGTCCAAAATATTGAGCTGATTATCTTTTTGCATTTCAAGGGTGAATTTCAAATTTTCATCCAGGAAGTTAAACCAGCCTAGGAAACCATATGGAAGAGCCATTTTTGTTGTCTAAAATGAAAATAATATCATCCATATATCTTGTATAAAGAATGAAGACTGAAGGTGTAACAAGTTAGCTTTCCTTCTAGTTTTCCTACATAGTAATTTGCAAGAAAAGGTACTAACCGGCAAGCACCAATCCAGATGTTTACTCATAGAATTTGCTACCAAATTAAAAACAGTTATTTTTGTCAGCCAAATCTTCTGTGAGGAACTCCAAAAGATGATCTGTATTTAAGACAGTATACATAGATTTAGAGACAAGGTGACACCATATCTCCGAAGCTCTTTAATGCCACATTGGAGGGTGTTTTTCAGTCGCTGAGCTGGGAAAACAAGGGGATAAAGATTAATGGAGATTATCTAACCCACCTTCGTTTTGCTGATGACGTAGTCATTTTTGCAACTACCCCATCAGAGCTGCAGAGTATGATCCAGGAACTTGCTGACAAGAGGAAAGAAGTGGGATTAAAAATGAACTTTCAGAAGACAAAAGTGATGTTCAATGCTTTTACAAGAAATGAAGATTTATCGATTGATGGAGAAAAGCTGGAGATAACAGACACGTACGTTTATCTTGGACAGCAGATATCAAGTGAGGGTCACATTGATGAAGAAATTAATCGGCGTACAAAACTTGCCTGGAGAGCTTTTGGAAGAAACAGCATAATTTTCAAGAGCAATATGCCATTATGTCTTAAAAGAAAAGTGTTTGATCAATGCATCCTTCCAGTGCTTACGTATGGTGCAGAGACGTGGACCTTAACTAAAAGAGACATACAAAGGCTGCAGACAACTCAAAGTAGCATCGAGAGGTGCATGCTTGGTGTAACCAGGAGAGATAAGAAGAGGAACTCATGGATCCGAAAAATGACAAGAGTGGAAGACATCATGATCAGAGTTAAATCCCTGAAATGGCAATAGGCTGGTCATACTGCCAGAAGGACAGATCATCAATGGACAGCCGAAATTTTAGATTGGATCCCAAGGGACAGGAAAAGACCCAGAAGAAGACCACATGGGAGATGGGTGGATGAAATTCGAAAGTATGCAGGGGTGACATGGAGGAGACTGGCACAAGACAGACCGTTGTGGAGGAAACTTGGGGAGACCTTCGTCCAGCAGTGGATTGATAATGGTTGACAATGATAATGATGATGACATAGATTTAATGTTGAGACTAGCTTATAATAGGATGTTCAAGTTTTGAAAGGCCTCCTAACTTAATTGTGAGACCTTATGAGTTTTTTAGTAAAGCAGGGGGATCCACAAAAATTTGTCTCTGTTGGCTCAGAAGATAATATTGAAGATTTAACAAGAGTTTTTTTGTCCACAATAAGCATTAATGGAAAAAAATATACATAATATCTAAGGTATTTTACCTGATATTGTCAAAGTATTTCGCACGTTGTTTGCTCTGTGTGGCACATGCTCTCGGCCCGAGAGGTCCCTTATGTTACGGAACTTTGGTTAGTTATAAAAAAAAAATTTTTTTTTTTGCAGAAATAAAACAGTTAGGTTAATATATTTTCAGTTCCACATTCATTCACTCGCAAAATCAAACGTTTAAAAATTTACTATTAATTAAAAGATTTTAGTAGAAAGAGTTATTACTCATCGGGTCAGGAGACTTCTCACAAGGGGTTTGTTGTTACGGCGAGCGCTTTCAGCGGTGCTTAACTGCCATCTTCGGGCCTCTACTTCTACACGAGGGTTCCTCGCGTGTGTGTAGTTTTGGAGTTGCATGTCGGGAATCGATGGGTAGGTTTGCTGCCTGTATGTATTAACACACACGCAAGGAACCCTCATGTAAAAGTAGAGGCCCAAAGATGGTGGTTAAGCACCGCTGAAAGCACTCGCCGTAACAACGAACCCCTTGTGAGACGTCTCCTGACCCGATGAGTATAACTCTTTCTACTAAAATATTTTAATTAATAGTAAATTTTAAACGTTTGATTGTGCGAGTGAATGAATGTGGAACTGAAAATACATAACCTAACTGTTTTATTTCTGCAATTTTTTTTTATAACTAACCAAAAGGTCCGTAACGTAAGGGACCTCTGGGGCCGGGAGCACGTGCCTCACAGAGCAAACAACGTGGGAAATACTTTGACAATATCAGGTAAAATACCTTAGATATTATGTGTGTTTTAATCAAAAGCACGTTTATAACATAAGACAACTCGTAAGGTTGCCTCATTAATTGTATTTTTCGTAAGCATTAATGGTTTATCTGGTTTATGAAGCTTAATCATCCCATAGTTGTTTTACTGGATGGCATTTCTGAGAATTGATGTATTTACAAGCCATATACTAATCTGTAAGAAAAAGTGCTACCAGTGTAATGTTGCTGGCTTTTAAAGGTCACTACTGGAAAGGTGTACATCCACAGTTGAAAAAAAATCAATTGAAGCCATCCCACAAATCCATATAAATTATTATAGAGTTCTTCTGTGGAATGACATAATCATGTTGATCTTTGGATTCATGCACAAGGCCCAGAACAGATAAACCAACTGATATTGATAGTACTATCAGTGCAGAAGTCAATCCTATCAGTATTCATAGTTCCTAGTTGAATGCACACCTGTTTGACTTTGATGCAGTGAATTTAGAAATTTGAGATAGATAATTGATACTGATTTATAACTGAAAATGCTAGTGTCTATATGAATCCAAATGAGCCTATCATTATTTTACCTAAGTTCCAAACCCCCTTTGAACAATTTTATTACAGTACAGTTGACATATGAGATGAAAACCTCACTGTTTCAGTCTGTGGTAACAATTTCAAATGGTTACTGCAGACTGAAGCAGTGAGCCAAGAGTTATCTATCTTTTAATGGAACATGTTTTACTAAACCATCACACACTATACATAGAAGAAGTTGGTTTAAATGCTCATTCCCTGTATGACAGAATTTTCAAGTGATGTTAAACATTTAAATCCAGGACTTAAGACAGTGATGGAAATTTACAAAACCATTTTTGGAGCAGGTAAAATACATTTTTGGAGCAGCAAAATGCATTTTTGGAGCAGGTAAAATACATTTTTGGAGCAGGTAAAATACATTTTTGGAGCAGCAAAATGCGGTTTTGGAGCAGGAAAAATATATTTTTAGGGCAGGTAAAATACATTTTTGGAGCAGGTAAAATACATTTTTGGTGCAGCAAAATGTGTTTTTGGAGCAGGTGAAAAACATTTTTTGGGCAACAAAATGCATTTTTGGAGCAGATAAAATACATTTTTGGTGTAAGAAAACATTTTTTAAAGCAGGTAAAATATTAGTAGACAGAACATACTCTTAAGCAAAAAATGTTTTGGAAATAGATGCACCCTACTCAAATTTAAAACATCTTGCATTGAAATACACACACACATATGCAAACATTTTAGTTTTCAAATAGATCAAAAAATTTGTAACCATAGCAGGATTCTATTATTAATCATTTATTTTACAAAAAATGTTTAATTTTTTGCTGCTTTTCTCAATATTTAATTGCTCACTTCTATTCTTTTCTAATTTTTAAAAGATAGATAGCAATGTTTTGTTTCTTTTAATAATATCTGTCCACTTTCTACTGCACTCATGTCTTTTTTATGCCACATTCAAAGTTCATCTCAGCATTGTTTAACATTTTATGAGGGAATCCAACTGCTGCAAAGTTCATCTTCTTCCCATTTCAAATCACCTTGTGAACATTAAATTTCTTCTCTTTTTTGCTTGTTTTGCTGCATTTTTCCAGCACTAATCTGCTCTTGATATTTTTTCCAGGATTCTTTATAAGCTGTCAGAAGTTTTTTGGTTACATTAATTTTACTCACATCTCCATTTAATCTTTTGACATGATCTTTGTGCTTCTTGCTCTTCGCATGATGCCTACAATCATTGCGGCTGCCTTGTGACAGGCTAAAATCGCAGCCACATGGCTTATAAAACGTAATTCAGCAAAACTTTAGATGCTTCATAAAAAAGGCCATTCTTTACTATACATACTGCGATACACTTGACGATAAGTTTTATCTGACGGACTTCGTTCTTTTTGTTGTCATAGCTGTTTCACTGCTATGCTTCGTTTCGTTTTAATCTAAATGAACCCTTTCCACTCAAATAACTTTTCCCCCATACTCACACAGAACTTGCATTTTTTTGTTCTTTTCTGCAGTAGAGGCCACAACTTAGCGGTGAAAGCTCAGCTTTAGTTTGCCAGCCCCGACATACGAGCTATATAGAGGCATCATCAGCGTGGCGGCTGACACTCGACCTATTCGGCAAAAAAGAAATGTCTCGCAAGCCCCGACATACAAGCTAACAGGCATCATAGACATGGTGGATGATGACACCCGACCTATTTGGTGAAAACAAAATTCCTCTCGAGCGCCGACATGCGAGCCATAGAGGCATCATCAGCATGGCTGGTGACACCAGAGCTATTCGGTGAAAACGAAATTCCTCGCGAGTGCCGACATGCGAGCCATAGAGGCGTCATCGGCATGGTGGCGGGTGACACCCAACACGCAGATGAAGTTTCTTTTTCGTTATCCAGTGAAAAAGAAACGTCTCGCGAGCCTCGACATGCGAGCTATAGGGGTGTCAGCGGCATGGTAAGTGACACCCACCCTATTCGACGAAAAAGAAATGTCTCGCAAGCTATATAGAGGCGTCATTGGCATAGAGGGTGCCACCCAACACGTGCGATATTCGGCAAAAAAGAAATGTCTGGTAAGCCCCGCCCCCCGAGCTATAGAGGAGTAATGAGCACAGAGGAAGACACCCGACACGAAAGCTATTCGGTGAAAAAGAAATGTCTCGCGAGCGCCAACATGTGAGCTATAGAGGCATCATTGGCATGGAGGGTGACACCCGACATATTCGGCGAAAAAGAAATGTCTCGCAAGCCTCTACATACGAGCTATAGAGGCATCATAGACGTGGCGGATGACACCTGACCTATTCGGCGAAAAGAAATTCCTCGCGAGCGCCGACATCCAAGCTACAGAGGTGTCATAGGCGTGGCAGATAACACCCGACCTATTCGGTGAAAACGAAATTCCTCACGAGCGCCGACATGCGAGCCATAGAGGCGTCATCGGCATGGCGGGTGAAACCCTACACGCAGATGACGTTTCTTTTTCTTTATCTGGTGAAAAAGAAACTTCTCGTGAGCCTCGACATGCGAGCTATAGGGGCGTCATTGGCGTGGCGAGTGACACCCGACCTATTAGACGAAAAAGAAATGTCTCGCGACCACCAACATGCAAGCTATAGAGGAGTCACCAGAGTGGCGGGTGAGCTATTCGGCGATTTCATAATGTCGGGTGTCACCCGACAGTAGAGTGGAAAGGGTTAAAATGTTTACACCGAAATTTTTACAAGCACAAAGCCACATGCAATCAATGTAAAGAGTTGGCAAAAGGCGCTGAGCTCCCTCTTGACTTTTGTGCACGATACTCTCAATTGGCTGTATGGAGAATCACGTGACAAACTCCGCCTACGTTGGCGGGGAAGTCAGAACACCGAAGGCGCGTAACTATCTGTAAAGTGCGTTTTTTCCACCAAAAGACGGTAAAAAAATAGAAATTGCGTGCAGGGATCTCGCGAGGGCTTTTTCATAGTTTTTTCGGGTGACTTCCGTAAAACCGTAAGATGGAATGAAAATCCGTAAAAGTTGGCATCTCTGAATACCCATGAATCCTTTAGAAACAGAACCATTGTATCCTGCCATAGGAGAGCCATTTTCAGTCATTTTCCGGGTCAACGAAATACATAATGACTGACCTTACGCTGTATTTACGTAATCGCGCACCTCGGCCGGAATGAAATAACTGCGCTATCCCAAAGAGCAGGGAACGACATATAAACAATCTTAATTGCACAGCACTCTGAAAAACCACCAAACTATCAGTAAACAATCTTCATCAAGATTTCATAATGTACAGCATCGTTTCTCCTACATACCATGTGATTACAACAAAACTTCTCCTTCATAAGCGAAAACAATTTAATTTCCTACATCGCGAAAATCGTTGTTGTTTTTTTCATCACTTTTGCCAAAAAAACAACGAATTAGAAGGTAGGCGAGAAACATTTTGGAATTTTGGAATTGGCGGTACGGTACGTATTGATTAAGCGTCGTTTTCACCAAATTACGCATAGACCTTAAAAAAGCATCATTCGATTCGACGTTTAAAATGGCATTTCTTGCCGTGAAACATTTTTTTTCGCTCGGCAATTTTTGCTGTGGATTGCCGTTTTGGCGCAGTTGGGCGCAAATATAAAATTTTTTCGTAATTTGTAGCAGTTTGGCGCAAAATAATAAAATTGGCGCAGTTCGGCGCAAACTTTCCATCACTGCTCAAGATGTTTCTAAGTGCAAACTATTCCATGTTATCCAAGTTCAATGGATAATAAAACAGTCGTGCTTTTGGGATTGGTCAGTTCCCAAAGACAATGTTAATCATTGATGAGATATATTTTACATAATAATAATAAGAAGACGATGATGATACAAAGAGAACACACAGTGACATATGGACAATAACACATTCGAAAACGATGAGAAAAGCTTCTATCGTAATATTTACCAAGAAAGACATGAAAGGTGAAGGACCACCAGAATCTGAAGTGGTAGAAAAATTCTGGAGTAACCAATTTGTTATAATAATAATAATAAGAAGAAGACAATACAAAGAGAACACAGAGCGACATATGAACAATAACATATTTGAAAACGATGAGAAAAGCTTCTATCTTAACATTACCAAGAAAGACATCAAAGGCGAAGAACCACCAGACTCTGAAGTGGTAGAAAAATTCTGGAGTAACATCTGGGCAAGGAATACGAACCATAACAGCAAAGTCTTATGGCTACAGCGAGAAAAAAGGACAGCAAGTCAATATTGGGAAATGACCAACTGGAAGATCACAACACAGAACCATTAGCAAGCCATAGCTAAGACACACAGTTGGAAAGCACCAGGTGTTGATAACATCCACAACTACTGGTACAAGAGGCTCACCTGTATATACAAACATCTGGCAAATCAACTGACCGACACGATCCAAATCCAGCCCTAATCCCGGATTTCATCACCCGGGGAGTAACGATATTTAAGGCTAAAGATGAGGACACAAGAAATCCAGCCAACTGTCGACCAATAGCATGTCTACCTACGCTGTATAAGATCTTAACAGCGTGCATCGCCAATCAGATAATGAGGCACATAGAAGGACAAGCAGTTATGGCAGAACAGCAAAAGGGATATCAACTGGACTGTAGAGGATGCAAGGAACAGCTTACCATCGACACTATTTTAATGGAGCAAGCTTTCAAGATGCACCACAACACTTACACGGCATACATTGATTACTGCAAGGCCTATGATTCTGTACCCTACAACTGGCTGATCTACAGAGTAAGTCCTGTAGTCATCAACAGAGTAAGTCCTGTAGTCATCAACTTCCTTAAGGTGGCCATGACAGGGTGGAAGACAACAATCAAAGTTGAGAACATAATGACCAAGCCCATTCACATAAGGAGATGCATCTTCCAGGGAGATTCACTTAGCCCACTATGGTTCTGTCTAGCACTCAACCCAGTGTCAACCATGCTCAACGAAAGCAAGTATGGGTTTACCATCAAGTGCAACAAAACCAATGAGTGCAATCTCTCACACCTCATGTACATGGATCACATCAAGCTCTATGCATTGCTCCAGCAGTTAATTCAGATCACCGAGGGCTTCAGCAATGACATCGAGATGGAATTTGGCCTAGATAAATGCAAGACACAAGGTATGAACCAAGGAAAGCATGATGCATGTAGCTACCAATTGAAAACTAGAACAGATCACAGCTATGGAGGAAGGAGAAGCCTATAAGTACCCTGGTATGCTTCAGGCACAACACCTAGAACACAAAGAAATCAAAAACATTCTAGCCCCCAAATACAACCAATGACTGAGGAGACTAATGAAGATGAAGCTCAATGCTTGCAACATAACTAGGGTATTCAACACATACACAGTTCCAGTCCTCACATATTTCTTTGGAATCATCAAGTAGACCCCAACAGAGCTTGAGGAAATTATGCGCAATACCAGGACAACCCTCACTAAACATTGCCAGCACCACCTGAAGTCAGCAGTAGAAAGGCTGACCATTGGACGGGCAGGAGGAGGACGGCGAATGATTGATCTCCTGGAACACCAAGACAAAGAAATCAGCAGCCTCAGAAAATACTTCTATCAGAGCAAGGGGCCCCTCAAGTGATAAACCAGAATGATAAGAAGTAGACAGCCCTAGACCTCTCTATTTAGAACATTGAGATTGGAACGAGGGAGCCAAAAGAAGAAGCTTGGGGCAAGAAAATCCTACGTGGAAGGCACTACAACGATCTGCAATCAGACCATGTGGATATGACTGCCTCCAATGCATGGCTAACAAACGGATCACTCTTCCCAGAGACCGAGGGGTTCCTAATGTACCTACGATACGAAGTCAAGATAATGTGGCATATGGAGAACATCACCATCGTCCCCATAGTAATATCAGCCACAAGAGTTGTACCCAAGACCATTCACAGCTCTATACAAACACTAGACCTTCAACCTAACACCTACATGGAACTATTGTATATTCTTTTTGTAATGAGTGGGTCATAGCAAATGACATTGGCACAGAGAATGAGTGATTTCAGATCTGCAAGCTTATAAGAGCTTTATTGGAGTAAAATCAGATAATGTTTGTGATAGAGGAGTTTACTGAAGACAGATGTATACTGTTGGCTATTGATTCTAGTAATTTGTATATACAAGAAATTAATAGTTATTGCTTTCAAGACTGAATGTGAAACTAATAGTTGGGAATTTTCTGGAGATAGAAAAGGTGAGACTGTGCAAATCCTTTAAGACATGAGGCCAAATCATAAAGATGTCGTCCACATAATGAATCTAAAGTTTGGGTTGAAAGGGGAGGGTTTTAAAATGCTATTTTCAATGTTTTGCATGAAAATTTCTGCAAGAAGAGGGGAGAGTGGTGATCCCATGGCTACACCTTTGATTTGATGATAAAACACTTTATTGTAAGTGAAACAATTATTTTCTTGCAAGGTGTGAAGGAAGTCAGAGATATCTGATGAGTTCTCCAGGTAATATCAGGTCTTCCATCAAGTTTTTTTTTTTTTTTTTTTTTTATGAGGGTTATAAATGCTTCAAAGAAGAGGACAGAAGGGAAAAGGGAAATAACATCAACAGTGAGTAAAATGTCTTGGTTTTCAATGGAGGAGGGAAGTTTTTGTAAAAATTATCTGGTGGAATTTATGGACAATAAGTAGTTGGAAGTAAGAAATTTGCATTTTTGAACTAACTTTTTTTCAAGATCAATTGCAGGTAAGTGGGTGTATTCACCAAGAGGTCTGATAAAGAAGCCTTTGTGGAATTTGACTTGAAGAAAGGGACATCAGGTGCGAAAGAAAGGTGGGGAGAGATATCACCTAGAAATGTTTTTAGGGATTGTTTCTTAGAGAGTATATCAACAGAGGATGTAAGGTCAGGTGACGCGTAACATCACAGCCTCTCCTTGACAAATGTCAACCCCGCCTTCTCGTGGTGCATCCTGTTCCCACTAAAGGGGCTCTGACGACCGCCAATAGCGGTATAACTATACCATCGGGATTAGAGGAAATTCTATCCCACACTCACCAACCCGCTTGGCCAGCGTGGTGAGTTATGGCCAAACCCCTCCAAAATGATTCCACAACTTAAATCTTGGCCCTCAGTCTCCGGCAGCTGGAATGTACCTGGCCAAGGCAGCGACCAGTGCGACATGAAGGCAGAGGATGCTAAGAATCCCCGGAGGACCGGACTAGGCTGCCATCTGATGCTGACCTTGGCTACGTATAATGGACGCTCCCTATCTTCTGATTCAAGGCTTCTTGAATTGGAAGAGGAACTACAAAGGATCAAGTGGGACATCGTGGGGCTAAGTGAGGTAAGGAGAAAAGGAGAAGATCTCATCGAACTGAAAAGTGGACATCTCTTCTACTATCGTGGGACAGATACTGGCAGAACTAGTGGTGTTGGATTTATAATAAACAAGAAACTGAAGGATAAAGTTGTAGAAGTTGAAAGTTCCTCTGACAGAGCTGCACGACTTGTTATCCAACTCTCGAAAAGATACCAGGCTCAGATTATTCAAACTTATGCACCCACCACAAGTCATCCTGAAGAAGAAATTGAAGAATTTTATGAGGAAATTTGTCATCTAAATAATAAAGGTAAGCAGCACTTGAAAATAATTATGGGAGATTTCAATGCAAAAATAGGGCAACGGCAACAGAATGAAACTTCAGTAGGTAAATTCGGTCACGGCAACAGAAACCAGCGTGGAAATACTCTCGTTGAGTTTGTAGAGGCAGAAGGGTTTTTCATCTTGAACTCCTTCTTCAAGAAAAAGCCACACAGGAAATGGACATGGAGACATCCAAATGGGACGACAAGTGGAATTGATTTTATTATGTGTAACAAAAAATTCGTCATAGAAGACTGCAGTGTGCTAAACAAGTTCAACACAGGTAGTGACCATAGATTGGTGAGATGTAAGATGCACCTCAACACTAAACTTGAACGTGGCAAGCTCATAAGACAAACAAAATCTATTGACATAACCAACCTTAAAAAACACCATAATACCTTCAAGTTGGAACTGAAGAACAGGGTCTCTGCTTTAGAAGGCCTAACATCGGAAGAAGTGGACATCTCTGAAGTTAACAGAAAAGTAACCAAAGCTCTTATGGAAACAGCAACAAAATTAGCTGGGTCTAAGAACAAGTTGCATGTAAATAAATTATCAGGAAAAACGAAAATGTTGATGCAAAAAAGAAGAGAGATGAGGACAACTAAAGAAGATGTGACTTCCAAAGTGGAATATATAGAGCTATGCAAGACAGTAAGAAAAAATATCACTGAAGACGTAAGAAAATTGAACTGTGAACTAGTGAGGAAAGCAATTGAAAACAACCAAAGCCTAAAGATAGCAAAGGGACATCTCAGTAAGGGAAAAAAACAGATTATGGCACTGAGAAAAGAAGATGGTTCTGTAACAAGAAATAGAGGCGAAATTTTGACAAGAGTGAAAGATTTCTACTCCAAATTATATGAAAGGGATGATACATGCATTCCAGACATCATGAAAGATACCAGTACCAGAGTTCCTCCAGTCCTTCCAGCAGAAGTTGCACATGCAATCAAGAACATGAAGCGGGGAAAAGCTCCAGGAGAAGATGGAATTACTGTAGACATCATACAAGAAGCAAGTGGAGAAATCGAAACAGTACTCGCCCAAATTTTCACTCGATGCCTTAATGAAGGAAAGATTCCTGAGGATTGGAACACTGCTACAATGATCCTGCTACATAAGAAAGGTGACATTGAGGATCTCGGAAACTACAGACCTATCAGCCTCCTATCAGTAGTTTATAAAATCTTCACTAAAGTTCTTTCACACCGTTTGAAGGTAACACTGGACATGGCTCAACCGAGAGAACAAGCTGGATTCAGGAGTGGCTACAGCACAATACATCATATCCACGTACTGAGAGAACTAATTGAAAGAGCGAGGGAATATGAACTTCCATTGTGCATGGCTTCTATCGATTATGAAAAAGCCTTTGATTCGGTGAAACCATCAGCAGTTACAATGGCTCTGAAAACCTGCGGTATTGAAGATGCATACATTAATATTATTAATAACATCTATGAAAATGCAAGTGCAAAGATTCGGCTGTTTGAAAATACAACACACGTAAAAATTGGAAAGGGAGGGAGACAAGGTGACACCATATCTCCGAAGCTCTTTAATGCCACATTGGAGGGTGTTTTTCAGTCGCTGAGCTGGGAATACAAGGGGATAAAGATTAATGGAGATTATCTAACCCACCTTCGTTTTGCTGATGACGTAGTCATTTTTGCAACTACCCCATCAGAGCTGCAGAGTATGATCCAGGAACTTGCTGACAAGAGGAAAGAAGTGGGATTAAAAATGAACTTTCAGAAGACAAAAGTGATGTTCAATGCTTTTACAAGAAATGAAGATTTATCGATTGATGGAGAAAAGCTGGAGATAACAGACACGTACGTTTATCTTGGACAGCAGATATCAAGTGAGGGTCACATTGATGAAGAAATTAATCGGCGTACAAAACTTGCCTGGAGAGCTTTTGGAAGAAACAGCATAATTTTCAAGAGCAATATGCCATTATGTCTTAAAAGAAAAGTGTTTGATCAATGCATCCTTCCAGTGCTTACGTATGGTGCAGAGACGTGGACCTTAACTAAAAGAGACATACAAAGGCTGCAGACAACTCAAAGCAGCATGGAGAGGTGCATACTTGGTGTAACCAGGAGAGATAAGAAGAGGAACTCGTGGATCCGAAAAATGACAGGAGTGGAAGACATCATGATCAGAGTTAAATCCCTGAAATGGCAATGGGCTGGACATACTGCCAGAAGGACAGATCATCGATGGACAGCCGAAATTTTAGATTGGATTCCAAGGGACAGGAAAAGACCCAGAAGAAAACCACATGGGAGATGGGTGGATGAAATTCGAAAGTATGCAGGGGTGACATGGAGGAGACTGGCACAAGACAGACCGTTGTGGAGGAAACTTGGGGAGACCTTCGTCCAGCAGTGGATTGATAATGGTTGATGATGATGATGATGATATCAACAGAAGATTTGAGAAGTTTTGTAGAATTTTTAGGAAGGAGTCTGCAATGGGGTTCTGATAAAAAGGACAAACTTTTTCATCAAAGACAAATTTTTCAAGAAAAACAGAGCAGCCAATTAAATATGCGTGAAATTTTTTTCTTCATTATTATTTGTCATCTTAGTAATTCCCATATTGCTAAATTATATGAACAATAAGTAAGCTACATTATGCTACCGAGAAAACTTATCAAGACGTCAAAGAAGGATTCCAAAGCAACAAAGTTGAATTTCAAGCATGAAGCAGCCACATGACCTTGGCAGTAACACATTTGGCTCATTTATTTTAATAGTAAAATCTCAAAAACTGTTTTATGGTAACGGGTAAGAATGATACCATTTATCAAGTTCTGGGCACCTTATACAAGCAAATGCCACTGAAATTCTAAAGTAGTGAAGGTTTTAGTATAAAGATCAACCACTTTCCCAATTTACCCCTTTAACAAACAGGATTCTGCAATCAGGTGCAGTTCACAATACCAATGTCAGAAATTTGTTTGCTTCATCTCTAAAATTCTTCTTTCCCTTTCTACCATCATAGGTTAACACAAGAATTATATTGAAGCATCACAACAGGTAGGTAGCTACCAATATGTGGTCTAGAAAAGCACAGACCCTAAAAATAATTCTCCTGGCTTTTCATTGGATGGAGTAGGCATAAAACATGAGCAAGATGAACACCAGAAGCAATTGTGATGACACACACAATGAGCAACTCCCATTAATTCTCTACTTATTTCCAAAAGGAGATTCAGGCATCTCTGATTGTCTGTATACTCGAGGATCTCAGGCATTGTGGAGTTCCAAGAATTATATGCATTTGTTTTTATCAGTACCATTAGCAAACAAATATCACACATACATAACACACACAAAAACACCCATACATGAAAATAAAATCTGCTCTTCTGCCATAATATGAGGCAAAAAACAACAAAAAGGGTTTTCCTTTTGCTAATTGCCAGGAGGAAGAAATGTGAATGAAGTATTGCATAAAGAATATACCCATACATCACTATGGCACAAATCATGGATTCTTAAGTAGAAATTGTCTATTTATGGGCATGATGTTTACACCAATAGATTACGCAAGTATTTCTCGATGTATTTATTAGCAAAAGAGTATATCCTACTCAAGAAACGTGCGGACTTTTTGAAGTTAGTCAAAAAAAGCCTACACCCAAGAACCTGACTAGAACAACAGTGCAAAGATTTGAACATCAACCACCTACAAGAGAAAGGTACGTGAAAGTTTTTTTCTTGAATCCCATTCGATTACTGCGATATATATTCGTAGTGAATATTAATAACTTCCAACCGAGAAATTGCTTTCCACTCAAAAGAAATATAACATGTAAAAAGTTACAGCAGTTAAAACCACCATTAAATGGTTCTATCTGAAAAAATAACCAATGGATTAATGCCAAAATGTTCTTAAAATTATAATTATATGTAAAGTTAACACCACATGTATTAGATAATTGATCTCCTACAGTCTAAAACAAAATTACTCACCTCCTATTCCAGTTTTGTTATGTTCTTTGACTAACTCCACAGCAAATCCAAACATTGCTTTACCACTACATGGGGTAAAAATCACAGAACAAAAACGTGTCACACATAATAATAATAATAATAATAACAACTGAAAGAAGCACATCATAAGGAGGACTGTGGCCTAAGTGTATTAATTTTATAATTTTCACACAACTAATTATAATACATTACTTAGCTTCAAGCAAGCGATTCAGTAACTGAACAATGAGAAAAAGCAAGACGATCAGTACAAACTTCCATTTCAGCACAGGGAATACATATTTTCAGCACTTTGCCTTTACAAGGGGTGATCAAAAAGTATTAGAACTGCGTGCATAACTGTTAAATGGAGTGGCAGAGCAGAATCTTGTTGGGCAGGCAGTGATCTTGGAACCTACTGCACGTAAGCCTGCTGAAAGAATTATGTTGACACAGCACATTTTGTGCTGTGGCCTGTTACTTGGAGTCTAGTCTGATCGGTGGGTCACATTAACAATGTTTGGTGAGCTTTCTTGGGTCTTGGTGAGCTGGGGTCTTCCACTGTGAACTCTGAGCCTTCCTTTCTGTATCATATCCATAAACACATGTTTTGCCACCGGTAACAATCTATTTCATGAAATTGTCATTTCTGGCCAATTCCAACAAGTCAATGGCTACAGACAGAGTTTCCTTTTGCTCATCTGAAAAGGACTTCTGAAACAAATTTTGCAGACACACATCTCATCTGCAAATCTCCAGTGAGCATTGCCTGCACTGATCCAAAACTAAGGCCGTTGTCAGCAAGTTCTCTGATAGTAATTCTGCGATACCCCCTCCTCACAGCTATATGAACTTATTGGATATTTCTTTCATTCCTGCTTGTAGAAGGCCTTCCACAACGATTGTCACTTTGGACACTTTCATGGCCATTTTCGAAACATAGTCACCTACTACTGCACACTCGTGGACAACTCACGCAGTCCTTACCGTACACTCTCAATAACTTGTGATAAACACCTTTGCAGGAATCCCAGATTTGCGTCAAATTCCTGAAAGAATTTGATGCAAATGTGTTGCTCATCTTCCTCGGACATCATTAATATGACACGGCAATATGACTAGACTACAAACAATTGGTCACAGCACAAAGAGCACTGCACCAACAGTGTTCTCTGGGCAGGCACATGTGTGGTTGGTTCTAAGGTCGCAGTTGCCAAACAGCATTCTGCTCCACTGCTCCATTTAACATTTATGTGTGCAGTCTTGATACTTTTTGATCACCCCTCGTACATTTCAATTAGGCACAACATCTGGTTGGCAGAAAATGCACTGCAGAAATTTGTTTTTCATTGGATAAATACCCATTTTACTTCCTGCTTTTTTTATTTATTTATTTATTTATTTATTTATTAGGTGCCAAATTTTCTGACTAAAGGAACAACAAATATATTTGGCATTTATGATATTTCAACTTTTAAATAGAATGGAAAAAAATTCTGTTGCAATGGATAGTTAACACCACAGCTAAGCTTGTTTACATACACTACTGGCCACCCAAAATGCAACACCAAGAAGGAAGCATTCGATTGGGCTGAAATTCGCAGCATGCGTCGCCAGTGAGAGGACATGCAAACGATTAGCATTGCAGGGCATATGCAAATCATGTGCGCCCAGCACGCCACCGAGAAGCACTATAAGAAGGGTGCACAGAAGGTGGGGTGTAAGTAGTGGAAGTGTGTTGTGCTGCCAGATCTCTGCGCGGGAAGCTTCCTGATGCCTTGTCGCAGAATACGGCAGTCATTCCAGCACGTTTTGGAGTTCGACAGAGGACAAATAGTGGCTTATTGTGACAGCGGTTTATCATACCAAGACATTCGCCCGTGTGGTACGGCATTCAGCCACAGTGAGGCGAGTATGGATTTGGTGGGTGCAGGAGGGATGGACGGATCGACGTGAGCAATTACTGCAGCCACGGCACACCACCGAATGAGAGGACTGGCATGTTGTGCGGTGGGCATTGATGGCTCAAACTGCCACATCACGAACGTTAGTGCAGGAATTAGGGTGTGTTGCGCAACACCCTGTGTCAGCACGTACCGTTCGACGTTGTCTGCAGGAGCGGGGATTTGTCGCACGGCGGCCATTGCTCCAATTACCATTGACGGTACACCACCGGCGAGTGTGGTGACAGTGAGCCATTGAACGCCGCACCTGGACTACGATATGGCACGGCTTTGTCTTCTCCGACGAATCCCGCTTCTGCCTACAACACCACAATGGTCGGATCCGTGTGTGGCGGCACCGCGGCGAGAGACTGTATAATGCCTGCATTATGCATTGCCATACCGGTCCGTCGCCTGGCGTTATGGTTTGGGGCGCAATTGGATATGACACCTGCACCCCCTCTGGTACGCATCGCCGGTACACTCAACAGCCACCGCTACATCTCTGACTTTTGGAGCCTGTAGTTCTCCCTTACCTGCAGGACCTGCCAGCAGCCACGTTTCAACAGGACAATGAGCGCCCGCACGTGGCACACATTGTGCAACAATTCTTTATGGCCCACCAGGCGTCACTGCTGCTGTTGCCCACTTGTTCTCTCGATATATCGCCCATTGAACACGTCTGGTCACTGATCGGCAACCGAGTGGCCTGGCAAGCACCACCCGCGGCTACGCCTGAAAAACTGTGGCAACGTGTGGAAGCAGCCTGGACCGACATACCCCAAGCCCACATCCAAAGCCTCTTTCGTTCGATGCCGCGGAGTGTAGCGGCCGTTATTGCCAGCCATGGGGGACACACGAACTATTGATGTCTGCGTGTTCCGCAAGTCGCACAGGCCTGTAAGCTCAATCGTTTCATCTTTGTATCTGTTGTTATGTGTCCAGTAAATCTGGCTTTGCTATCTCGTGTTCTCTTTGGTGTTGCATTTTGGGTGGCCAGCAGTGTATTTTCTAAAGGCTCCTGAGGTAAAACCTTTCCACTTAGTGTGGTAAATGTATGTTTTTCATTTAGCATGGTATATCTATTTGGACATGTCTTAATGGAAAAATTCCTTATTCATCACACAGCTGCAACCATCACTCAGATTTTCAATGTCTCCCAGATTTTTCTGATGCGAAAGGTTTTTGATGACAAAAACACACAGTCCAACCTCATTTAATGAACTTCAAGAAGCCAACAGTCCTGTACATAAAATCACGGAATTCACTAAATGGAGGAAGCCTTTCGAATGAAATATTCAAATTAAGCTAGTGTTCATAATAAAACATGTAAGCAGCTACATTCACTTTCTTTCAGTGATATTTAAATTATGTATAGTTTTAATTAAGAAATTTATTATCAAAAATGTTATAATACGTACACATTTCCTTTGAATATTAAATACACAATTTGTAGATATTAGACTTTAATATGTAGCATCAAAATTTAAGCATACTTTAAAATTGCGAGGAAAATATGATGGTTGATTATTTTTCCGAGCATTTAGCTTCTTAAAGAATGATTTCAGAATTATAAACTGCATGAGACAGAACAACAATTAGTACTAATTAATGTGTGAAAACAGAATATATGTTGGTTACCTTTTTATATTGTAGAAAAAAAATGCTTTAGAGAAGATTGCTATTTTTTTTCTGAACATTTAGCTTTATAAATTGCAGCTTCAATTTTATGAAGTGCATGAGAAATGTCATCATTAATATCGAAGCACATCAAGTAGATTTTAGCACATTGTATACTGTTAGCAGCATCACTAAAGCAGCTAACTTTCAATTCTGCTTCATCAGAATCTGATGCATTTAGTCCAATCTGTTTATCCAAAACATTATCAAGGGATTGCATTTGGCAGGTATGCACTTTTGCATCACAATCAACATAACAGAAAACACAATACCTGATGAGGCAATTTCATTCCATTCTGCAAGATTGTCATCCACAAAATTATCAGCAGGATTTTCGGTATTGGACCCACTTTCTTCTTTTTCACGACCTGAGAAGCTTGCTTTGTTAAAGCAGTTTTTAATGGTATCTGTCATAACTGCATTCCAGGACTGTCGCACGAAATTCATTGCATCGAGAATGTTCACTTTAAGTTTAGATGCGTCTTCCTTTGCATTGATAACAGAAAATACTTTTCACACGAGAAGCTTTCGATAATGGGCTTTAAAAGACCTAATTGACACAGAGATCTAGCGGTTGCAATGCATTAGTACGATTTGCTGGGGGAAAACTGACTCGAACATTTTTCAGAATGTTTAGCTGAGCATGCCATGCACAGCACTCTGTTCAATGAATAAGAAGACTTTTCTCTTTTTTGCCTGCATCTGAGTATCCAAGGCTTCTACATAATTTTTGAATAAAGCTGTAGTAACCCACGACTTTTTATTTGCTTCATATTTGGTGGCAAAGATTTCACATTTTTGAAGCAATGTGGTTTAGCAGATAAGTCTATAACTAATGGCTGCAATTTTTCTGACCCATCTGCATTGGGAAGAACAGTAATTCTGTCTTTTGATTTCCTTCCTCCATGGAAGGTGTCATTCAAAAACACACTGTTTCATCTGGCTGAAGGTTATAAAACTGTCCAGTTTCATCAGTACTAAAATGTCACACATCATGTACCCTTCAATAATTTATAGCAGCTGTTCATTTTTCCACGTTTGTGCAGTCACTGGATCAACACTTCTGCTTTTGTCGGATAGTTGTATACACCACGTTATGTCTTTGCCTGAAATGATCAATACATTAATTTGATGCGGTGAATTTCTTTAGTCACTGGGCAAGATGAACAGCTTTTTTCTTTAGATGTGATCCACTAATAGGCAAATTACTAACCCGTGTTTGTTGGAACCAAGTGACAAGAGAGTTTTTCAACTAATTCAGGGGCGATGCTTTCATAGATATCCTCTTTACTCAAAAATTGTCCACACTTTGATGCACAGCTTTCGATTTCTTTTCTACTTTTCTCTATGGTACACAACATTGACTTGGAAATTCCGAGTTTCCCCGAGTTCGATGCGAACTCGGTGATCCCGAGTTCACATCAAGCTGCGACAAAATGTCCACTGTTTCATTGATTGAAAATCCCCCCCCCCCACACACACACACTTTTTTTTTTTTTTTTTTTTTTTTTTTTTTTTTTGCTGCAGTCATTCATTTTTCTAAATGCTCTCACAAAATGCACTTATGCAAGCTACAGTGATCAGTGAATTTCACTTCTAACTTTTCTAGTGCTACCTCTGTTCATCAAAACTTTGTCCATAAATAAGCTGTGTTGTTTAATTTGAGCTGTAGATTTAACACTAAGAAAAAAAAAGCGCAATTTGGCGAAGAATTCCAGAGGTTCAGGAATGGGTACGTACCATGTGTGTCCCCTGACTTCACAGAATGCCATTGTTCTGTCTGTTGTTCTTCAAATCACCTTTCTTTTTCCTGCTTCCCACTCAGGCAAGAAAACGGTGCACTCCTTTGGAACTTGTTGGTCATTTGCTTCCTCCTATAAGAAGCTTATGCTTGACAGTTGGAGAAAAGGCAAACTGATTTATGATTCAGTCAAGCTGTGTCGCAGATGGTGTTCTTTGATATGCTGGTTAACTGGATGCATAAAATTTTCCTATTACGTGAAGCTCTCTTTCTAGCTGACTTTTAATGTGAAAATGCTGATTAACGTAGTTTGGTGGTTTAAAACAAAACAGAAAAAAATGTTCACTAAATCGAGGAAATGTGTTAATTTCAATGTAATTCCGTCCACACCGCAAAAAATGTACGTAAAATCGCGAAATCACAGTTCGTAAAATAGGGGCTTAACTGCATTTCGATTTCACACAATACAGATCAGACTGGTGAAACCTTATCTATATTGGATAGCTGGGACCATGATTAGGATTTTCCACATACAGAGTGAAAAGGAAAGTCATGAACCACACCAATATCTTGAGAACTATGACAGCCAGCATTCTAATTTTCATACAGATATTTAAGAAATCCTTAAGGCACAACACGACATAACAATGTTGAACCCCTCTTGCCTTCCTATGGGGGGGGAGATGAGGTAGCTACACTGCCCATTTTAGAGATAGGGCAACAAAGTCACTTACAAAGTGGTATAAAGTGTGGCAAAAATTGTACATAATGTGCTCATCACAAAACACAGGACGGAAAGGAACTTCTCAAAACCTGGCACAAGCAGACAACTCTGCAATTCCCTCTGTTCACAGGAAGTCTGCATACATATCCACTTTCTCCAGATCCAACACCCATGAATTTCTGGTTGGGCGATTATTTAAAGTAGAGTGTATACCACACAAGACCATCCACACTACTGCAACTGAAGGAAGCAATTCATCATGAAGTGTGTTACATTCACCCACATATGCTACATTCAGCTATCACATATTTGAATGCTGTAATACCTTGTGTGGAGGGCAGGCCCAATTACTTTTGTGATAGTGTCACTAAATTAATGCAATGTATGTATTTTCACTGCATTTACAAATTTTTTAGCCATTATCACCTTCTGTCAGTGACTATTTGAACTAAAAGGTTTTCTGCAGCCAAACAAAATCCACCTACTAACAGATGCTTTTCATACAAATTGCTCTACCACACACACACACACACACACACACACACACACACACACACACACACACACACACACACACACACACACACACACACACACACTGTATATTGTTTTGTTTAAAGTTTTGAAATTTTAACTGAATTTTCAGCCACCAGTTATCCTCCACAGCATAACCTTGCTGATCAAGGTTATGCTGAGGAGGATAACTGGTGGTTAATTTGCAATGTAATGACAAACACAAACAGCTGGTGTGCACCTTCAACATGCCTTATTAAAACTAGTGATTCAAAGCTATGAATAAATTTTTTTGTAATTTTTAAGTGAAATAAACTAATACCAGTGTTAGTGCTACTCCATATTGTATTAATTATGGTACAAAAAGCATCTAACCTTTAAATTTAGTTCACTTTAGTTTTGACAGTACTGATTCCAATCATCCGCATATAATGGCCGTTCCATAAAAACAGAGTAATATCATACAAAATGAAGAAATATAGGTACAGCAAAATATATGTTATTCTTTCTCAAAGTATCTTTCCTTGGATGATATGCAACGGTCCTATCATTCAGTCCACTTTTTAAAGCATGTGGTGAAGGCATTTTGTGGAAGCTGCTTTAGCAACCCCTGTACAGCTTGAATAACGTCAGCATCTGTGTTGAATGTTGCGCCACGGAACTGCTCCTTCATTGTTGGAAACAACCAGAAATCGCACGCGACAAGGTCACAAACTGTAGGCAGTCTGTGGCACGATTTCAATGCTGCATTTCGAAAGAAACTGTTGAACACAAGCAGCCACATGTGGGTGGGGTTACCATGGTGTAGGGTCCACTTGCCTTCCAGTTGCTTAATCGATGTGTGTTATTACAGATGCTTCAAGACTGAAATTTAATACTCAGCATTGACAGTAATTTGTGGAGGAATGGCATGCTAGTAGACTACACTTTTATGAGCAAAGAAAATTATCATCATCACCTTCCCAGCTGATTTGGTTTGGTGAGCCTGTGTGTTTCCAGACACTTGTTGCACACTTCATAAGGGGTCAAAATAGTGACACCGTGTTTCATCGGCAGTTATTATCATGTTTAGAAAGTCGGGATCTTTTGCAATCATTTGCTTCCACTCATGACACACCTGAACTCTGAATAACAATTGTTCTCTCATCAGGTGATGAGGTACCCATCTGGAACACACACGATGAAGCAGTAATTTGTCGCGTAGAATGCGGAATGCCGACATTTTTTAAATATTAGTTGACGCCACTATGTCTTCACGCATCGTTAGTCAATCTTCTTGCAGGTTTGCCCAAACAGTGTTAACAATATGCTCCGTAGCAACACATTCAGGTCGACCAGGACTAGGAGGGGTTCTGCCGACAAACACCCTTTTTGGAAATCATGGTACCATCTAAAATTCGTTGACTCACCCAAACATTTATAGTTGCAAGCTTTTTTCATTATATCAACTGTTTTTGAAGCTGTTTTACCTGAACGATGGCAAAATTTTATTGCACGACACGTTTCACTTCTTAACTTTGAATCACTCGCCTCCATAGCTGTATGGCAAAATACAGACATACCTTAAACAACCGAGCAATAACAAAACCAGAATCGTCTGCCACGGTTAATAAATGTTGCCATAGATACTTCCTTAATTCAGTTAGTCGCCTGCGTGGTAATTTTCCCCTTTTGCACTGTTGCCAACTAAAAAAAACTGTTTTTATGGAACGGCCTTTGGTAGACGACTGTCTCTCATTATACACACTCACACAATGAAGAAATATTGAACATACCATATACCAGAATTATTATTCAAAATTCTAAAATCTACATCATCAAAATAAACTTAATGCTGAAAATTGCAGCTGAAATACAATATTCATCCACATTAACAAATACTGAAAATAAAAACATCATAGCTCAACTGTAATTAAAATTTTCAGTATTCTATGTTAATTACATATTTTACATCCCCTTTTATGATGTAAATAGGCTGTTCTGTAGTATAGTTGGCTATAAACTTGGCTATAGCATCAAATATTAAGTGGTTCTAATAAAATCTCGAATTAATTAGTATTCTACACTTCATTGGTTAGTATGGCATTCGTTTATAGTAACATAAATTTCGTAGTCCCTTCAATGTCATTATAATCAAGTTTGACTGTACAGTAGTCCCCCTTATCCACAGTATCACTTTCTGTGGTTTCAGTTACCCATGGCCAACCATGGTCCAAAAATATTAAATGGAAAATTCCAGAAATTAGCAATTCATAAGTTTTAAATTGCAAGCCGTTCTGAGTAGTGAGGTGAAATCTCGTTATGAAATCTGGACAAAGGGATAATTCATCTCTTTGTCCAGCATATCCACGCTGCATGCATATGCTACCTGCCCATTAGTCACTTAGTAGCCGTCTCGTTTATCAGATCGTCTGTTGCGGTATCACAATGTGTTGAGTTCAAATAATTCTTATTTTGCTTAATAATGGCTCCAAAGCTCAAGAGTAGTAATGTTGGCAATTGGGATATGCTAAAGAGAAGCCCTAAAGTGCTTCCTTTAAGTGAAAAGGTCAAAGCTCCCAACTTAAAAACGAAAGAAAAAAAATTGTACGGTGAGTCTGCTAAGATCTATGGTAAGAACAAATCTTCTACCCATGAAATTGTGAAGGAAAAAGAAATTAGTGCTAGTTTCACATAATTTTAATTACAGTATATTGTAATAACTGTTTTATTTTATTGTTACTTACTGTTGTATATCTGTTATTGTGCCTAATCTATACATTAAACTACCATAGGTATGTATGCAGTTACTTATAGGGGGGAAAACCTAGTGAGGTTTTACCACCCTAACCTAGTGTATAGGGGAAAAAACTAGTGTATATAGAGGTTTGGTACTATCTGCAGTTTCAGGCATCCACTGGGAATCTTGGAATGTATCCCCCACAGATCTGGGGGGGGAGTACTGTATTTCTACATCACAGGAGAGGTACAGACTAGAGCAGGGGTGATTGTGAGGTGACACAAGAAACTCTGAAACTCTCAGCTCAGTGCCAATATACATATAATGCATATTACGAATATTTATATATAATATGCACATGTAAACTAGCTACACAACAAATAGGCCCTAGTGCTTGTGCAGTTAAACTTCGCATCTTTTCTAGTACCCAATTTTCTTTCACTGTGCAAAATCCTTCAGGCATTGCATCTTTGAAATCAAATTTTGCACTTCATATTATATGTTAATTGTGCAGCCTATGTGGATCAGTTTTACTTGAACTTGAAGCCTACAGTGGATTCCATTCAATTTCTAAAAGTAGCTATTAACCGAATCTAATATAATCAAATTATTTCAAAATAATGAAAAAAGCCTTCCTTTCAGCAGGCTGTTATCTTGAGAGCTTGTTTGATAACAAAAGAAACACACAAGGTGTCATAAATCGTCTACATTCACCATTCACACGGACATGCAGTGTTTTTAATCAAACACTGTAATTCCCAAAGGCAATGGAACTTGAAGTTCAGTTACCATTTTGTAGCATTTTTAGAAATGAAATGTCCGAAGCATCTCAAATTCTTCCAAAACTTAAAAACCTGGATTTACGGGTTTGGAATGCGACAAAAACCCGGAATTCCGGGCTACACCCGGATTACAAACAGGTCTGCTAGAGTTGTCTTTTGTTACGGTATGCACTACAACAGCGAAGTTTAAATCATACAGAATGACAACATGCATGAATACATGACCAACAGATCATTCAGCAAGCTCTCAGTATTCAAACAAAAATAACGATCACAAAAGTACCTTACCCTTTTGCACATGATCTCTGTGGGACACCCTGCAGAAAATACTCTATGAGTCTCACAAATTCTTTTTCGGTCAACTCCGAGACATTTTTAATGTGGCAAGACTGACAAGCACCTAAAAAAAAATATATATATATTTTAAGAAATGGAAATCTATAAGCTCAGCTCTAAGAAATCACGTCATCCATAATCTACAAATTAGACAAACTTAAATTTGTCATCAGTGAATAAATACTAACTTTATGCAATTATGATTGTACTAGGTGAAAGCCCATCAATAAAAATGGGGAAAAATAAGATATGCAGAGTAATTTTTTAATAACTAGGTATTATTTTCTATTTGTGATGTCCAAAAGTGAAAGTATATTTCATGAACATTACAACAATAAAAAAAAAAAAGTATATTGGTTGAGGCAGGAACTTGCCACTTAAAACAGGCAAGCACTCTTTCCCATGTGCCACCAAAGTGGGACAAACATTCAGACAAATGAAACTACATTGTATTGCGACTGCAAGTATACCAATGGCGCACGTACCAGCGGCAAGAGAGCAAGTGGTAGACAACCACATGCCATTTATGATCGGAGTCAACGTAGACTATCCAGGCTTGTACAGACCGATCACTAGGCAACGGTGGCGCAAATCACACCCAGGTTAAATGTTGAGGCCCAAGCAACGTCAGTGAGCATATGGTACAGTGCACGCTGCATACCCTGGGATACAGGAGCCGATGCCGTACTCGTGTGCCACTGCTGACTTGCTCATTATCAGACGTTAAATAACGCCTCACACCAGGAACATCAAACTGGACCCCTGCAGAGTGGTACCACATCATGTGCGCAGATTAATCCCATTTTCAGATGCACCAAAGCTGATGGGAGGGTGCAGGTGTGGCGTTGACAGCATGACCCATAGCCACGTGAACAGAGCCATGTTAGCTCTGTTCAAGCCAGTGTTGGCGGAGCTTTCTCGTGGGACACATTAGGCCCCTTAGCATTTCTGGAGAGGTCCTTAACCACTGTGCACTACCAGCATGAGCTGGCTGATCACCCACACACTTTCATGGCCTTTGCTCATCCTGGGGTCAATGGTCTGTTTCAACAGGACAATGCACTGGCCTACAACCATCAAGGAATGGCTCGAGGAACACACATCTAAGTTTGGAACCATCCAGTGACACCCCCCCCCCCCAGGTCTGCAGATTTAAACCCTGTGGAAGCTCTCTGGGATGCCGAGGAGCAGAGCATCAAATCCATGGATCCTGGACCAATGTCTCGGGAAGTTTGTGGATGATGCTGAGACATTGACTCATCAGATGTCGGAGAGTTTCCTGAGGTAATGGCATGGCTGGCATTACCTCAGGAAACCCTCTGGCATCTGATGGAGTCAATGCCTCAGCATGTACATTCACACTAGAGGAGCTATCTCTAAAGTATATACATACATGAGGGTTGGAATTTTAATAGTGGCAACTGCATAATTACTACAGATACAAAATGCATACCTGTTTCAAATTTTTCAGTCCTTCAGTGTAGTCACCAGCATTGTGTAACACCCCATTGCCAGTGATGTGGAAGTCATAGGATGCTGTTGGCAGTGCCTTTCAGTTGATCGTTTGTACAGAGCGCTGCTCTACTGCATGAATAATGTCTGGGATAGTTTTGAACCTAATGCAGTGAAGTGGTTCCTTCATTTTAGGGATCAAGTTGAAGCCACAGAGGCTTAAGTCAGGAGACTATGGTGGATGGTAGAGCACTTCCCAGCCCCATTGAGTGAACAACTGATCCACAACATAAGCAACATGCGCTCAAGCACTGTCATGCAAAATGATGGGTGGGTTCTGCATAAAGTACATCAGCTTCTTCCTCAAAGCTGGTCACAGATTTTGTTCCAAAAATGTAGAGTAATACTGCACAGTGATGGTCTGGCATTGGGGCACAGCATGCATCAGGATAACACCATCGCAGTCATACACGAGAATAACCATAGCCTTCACACTACTGGGGTTTCGATGAAATTTGGATTTGCGTGGCGACTCGTAATAATGCCACTCGTTAGATTGGCATGTCATTTTTGGCTCATATGATCTAGCCCACGTCTCTTCCAGTGTGATGATACGGTGAAGGAAAGCTTCTCCTACGCGCTTGTAGCATTCCAAATGGATACGAGCAGCTTCGTATTGTTGCCATTTCTGGATCTCAGAGTGTGTGGAATCCATTGCGATACAATTTTTCTCATTTCCAGGAGTTTCTTCACAATGTGTAGCACAGTTGTATGCGACACTCCTACCCGATTGGCTAACTGATGAATCATAAAGCGCCAATCTGTCTCCAGTAACTTGGAAACAGCACTCACTTGTTCTTCACTTGCATTGGGACGACCTAGCTACGGCTCATCTTTCACACTTTGACATCCATTACTGAAGGCTTTTACCCATCTTGCAACCATTCTGTATGGTAATGCAGATTTTCCACAAGCACCTAAAAGTGCTTCATGACACAGTCGTGCAGTACAACCTCTGGCAATTTGAATTTTTATTCAACATTGCTGCTCCAATTTTGAAAACATCATGACTAGACCAACGGCTAGCGAGAGCTCATGTTCTTCTTTTTACAGTGCAGGTGCATGCAGTTGGGTGGGCGAGACCATTTCACAATGAGTGTGCTAGGTATCCAGCCAATGTGTAGCATAAGCAGCATAAACTTGTTGCGCTCTGCTTCGATTCTACAGGTGTGTTGCCGCTATTAAAATTCTAAGCCTCGTATATATGAGGTTTGTACCGAAAGTAATGCAAAAGTGGGCATAACTTTTTTATTAACTGACAGAGGCCGTTCAAATTGCACATGTTGGTAGAGTAACTGTTTCCCTATACAAAGGTATTACAACATAGTCTCCATCACAAGTGATGCATTTGTGCAATCGTTGAACCCAACACTCAAATCCTCTTTGAAAAATTTCAGGTGTAGACTGTTGTACCCACTTCTTCACAGCCACGTTCACCTCGTCTGTGTCATCAAATAGTTGTCCTGCGAACACGTGGAAGTTGGTAGGTGCCAGATCTGGGTGGTACAGTGGGTGGGGGACCACACCGACCAGCCTGATTTGTTGCCAAAGATGTGTGTGGTCTTGCATTGTCATGGTGAATGTGGATCCTTTTCAGATTTTTGTTCAGTCTCTTCCTCCTTATAGCTTCTCTAAGTTTCTTGAGAGTTTCAATATACCGCTCGCTGGGCACAGTACAGCCATGTTCCAGAAAATCAAGGAGAATGACACCCCTGTCAATTCAAAAAACAGTCACCATGATTTTCTGTGCTGATCACTGGCTCTTGAACTTCTTAGGCATTGGTGAAGAGGTGTGACGCCATTCCATGGATTGATTCTTCGTTTCCAGATCGTAAAGATACACCCATGTTTCATTCCCCGCCACCAGAATGCAAAAAAAGTGTCTTCATTGGCTTCAAATGCTTCCAGCATATCAGAGCAGACTCCCACCCTTCCCTCCTTCAAATCAGGTGTCAACTGCCAAGGTACCCACTTTGCACACACTTTCTGATACCTTAAGTCTTCCACCATCTTCTGCATGGCATTGTGACCACAGTCCAGTTGTGCAAAAAGCTCATGGATGACTCGTCTCTCCACAAGAATCAATTCATCCCCTTGATGACGATACATATCAATGGTCGCAGATGATGGTCTTGCACTGCGTGGTTTTGTCTACAATGCTGGTTTCCCCTTCTTTAAACTTCATCTATTTGTGAACATTGCTCTTGTCAATGGTGTCATCTCTGTAAATATTCTGTAGCCTTCTGTGGATGTCAGACAGCCTGCACCTTTCCTTCGTCAAGAACTCAATGATGGCATGTTGCTTCTGCTTGGAATCCATTATTTAGCTGCAATGAAGAAGGGTTACTATAGAGGAAGAGTTACTCCACCAACATGAGCAATTTGAACAACCTCTGTCAGTTAATAAAAAAGTTATGCTCATTTTTTCATTACTTTTGACACAGCCCTCATATATATGGTTCAACCCTTGTATATATTAGTATATCATCATCATCTACCATTATCAATCCACTGCTGGGTGAAGGTCTCCCAAGTTTCTTCCACAATTGTCTGTCTTGAGCCTGTCTCCTTCATGTCACTCCAGCATACTTCCGAATTTCATCCATCCATCTCCCACAGGGTCTTCTTCTGGGTCTTTTCCTGTCCGTCGGAATCCAGTCTAAAATTTCGGTTGTCCATCGGTGGTCCGTTCTGGCAACATGTCCAGCCCATTGCCATTTCAGTAATTTCACTCTGGTCATGATGTCATCCATTCCTGTCATTTTCCTTATCCAAAAGTTCCTCTTATCTTTCCTGGTTACACCAAACATGCATCTCTACATGCTTTTTGAGTTGTCTGCAGTCTTTGAATGTCTTTTTTAGTTAAGGGCCATGTCTCTGCTGCATACATAAGAACTGGCAGGATGCATTGATTAAACACTTTTCTTTTAAGACATAATGGCATACTGCTCTTAAAAATTGTACTGTTTCTTCCAAAAGCTCTCCATCCAAGTTTTATACGACAATTAATTTCTTCATCAATGTGACCCTCACTTGATATCTGCTGCCCAAGATAAATGTAGGTATTGGTTGTCTCAAGCTTTTGAAAGTTCATTTTTAATCCAACTTCTTTACTCTTGTCAGCAAGTTCTTGGATCATACTCTGTAGCTCAGAAAGGGTAGTTTCAAAGATGACTACATCATCAGCAAAACAAAGATGAGTTAGGTAATCTCTATTAATCTTCATCCCTTTGTTTTTCCAGTTCAATCATTGAAAGACATTTTGTAATGTGGCATTAAAGAGTTTTGGAGATGCAGTGTTGCCTTGTTTCACTCCCTTTCCAATTTTTATGGGTGCTGTATTCTCAAATAGCAGAATCTTTGCACTTGCATTTTCATAGATGTTATTAATAATATTAATGTATGCATTTTGAATACTGCCGGATTTCAAAGCCATTGTTACTGCCGATGGTTTTATGGAATCGGCCTTTTCGTAATAAAAGTCATGCATAATGGGAGTTCATATTCCCTCGTTCTTTCAATTAGTTCTATCCATACATGAATATGGTCTATGGTGCTGTAGCCACTCCCAAATCCAGCTAGTTCTCTTGGTTGAGCCATGTCCAGTGTTACCTTCAAGCGATGTGAAAGAACCTTTGTGAAGATTTTATAAACCACTGAAAGGAGGCTGATGGGCCTGTAAGCTCCTGAGATCCTCAATGTCACCTTTTTTTTTTATGTAGCAGGATCATTGTAGCATTGTTCTAATCCTTAGGAATCTTCCCTTCATTCAGACATCTGGTGAAAACTTGGGTGAGTGTAGTTCCAATTTCTCCACTTGCTCTTTGCATAATGTGTACAGTAATTCCATCTTCTCCTGGAGCACTTCCCTGTTTCATGTTCTTAATTGCATATGTAACTTCTGCAGGGAAAATTGGGGGGACTTTGATACTGGCACCTAATGTCTGGAATAGATGTATAAATGTCTGGAATAGATGTATCATCCCTTTCATGTAGTTTTGAATAGAAATTTTTCACCATTGTCAAAATTTTGCTTCTATTTCTTGTCATAGTACCATCTTCTTTTCTCACAGCCATAATCTGTTTTCTTCCCTTACTCTGATGTCCTTTTGCTCTCTTCAGGCTTTGGTTGTTTTCAACTGCTTTTCTCACTAGTTCACAATTGAATTTCCTTATGTCTTCAGTGATACTTTTTCGCACTGTCTTGCATAGCTCTATATATTCCACTTTGGAAGTCACATCTTCTTTAGTTGTCCTCATCTCTCTTCTTTTTTGCATCAATATTTTTGTTTTTCCCGAAATTTTCTTCATATGTAACTTGTTCTTAGTACCACCTATTTTGTTGCTGTTTCCATAAGAGCCTTAGTGAGTTCTCTCTTAACTTCAGAAATATTAACTTCTTCCAATGTTAGGTCTTCTAAAACAGATAATCTGTTCCTCAGTTCCAACTAGAAGGTATTACGATGTTTTTTAAGGTTGTCAATACATCCAACTTGAAGAAATTATGTTTTGTTTTTTGTATGTCAATACATTTTGTTGGTCTATGGGCTTGCTACGTTGAAGTTTAGTGTTGAGGTGCATCTTACATCTCACCATTCTATGGTCACTACCTGTGTAACTTGTTTAGCACACTGCAGTCTTAGATGACAAATTTTTTGTTACACATAATAAAAACATTTTCACTTGACATCCCATTAGGGTGCCTCCATGTCGATTTCCTGAGTGGGATTTTCTTGAAAAGGAAGTTCATGATGAAAAACCTTTCTGCTTCTGCAAACTCTGCGCGAGTATTTCCACATTGATTTCTGTTCCTACAACCGAATTTACCAACCAAAGTTTTGTTCTGTTGCTGTTGCCCTACTTTTGCATTGAAATCACCCATGATGATCTTCAAGTGCTGTTTGCCTTTGTTATTTAGATTCCAAATTTCCTCATAAAATTCTTCAATTTCTTCTTCAGGATGACTTAAGGTGGGGTGCATGAGCTTGAATTATCTCAGCATGGTATCTCTGAGAGTTGGATAACAAGTCGTGCAGCCCTGTCCAAGGAACTTTCAACTTCCAGAATATTGTCCTTCAGTCTTTTGTTTATTATAAATCCAACACCACTAGTTCTGCCAGTATCTGTCCCACGATAGTAAAAGTGATATCCACTTTTCAGTTCAACGAGCTCTTCTCCTGTTCTTCTTATCTCGCTTAGTCCCACAATGTCCCAGTTGATCTTTTTGAGTTCCTCCTCCAATTCAAAGAGTCTTGAATCAGAATATAGGGAATGTCCATTAAACATAGCCAAAGTCAGGATCAGATGGCAGCCTAGTCCAGTCCTCCGGCGATTCTTAGCACCCTCTGCCTTCATGTCGCACTGGCCGCTGCCTTGGCCAGGTACATTCCAGCTGCCGGAGACTGAGGGCCAAGATTTAAGTTGTGGAGTCATTTCGGAGGGGTTTGGCCATAACTCACCACGCTGGCCAAGCGGGTTGGTGAGTGTTGGACAGCATTTCCTTTAATCCTGATGGTACAGTTATACCAGTATTCATCATCAGTTGTCAGAGCCCCTTTAGTGGGAACAGGATGCACCAAGAGAAGGAGGGGTTAATATTTGTCAAGGAGAGACTGGGATATGTTGTGCATCACCTTACCTTGCAGTATATATGAGTGATCACCTGACCTTGGAGTTATATATGAGTATATACACATATATATACTTGTTGTCAACACCTGACCTTGTAATTATATAAGAGTATATACACATACACTGAAGTGCCAGAAAAACTGGTACACCAGTCTAATACTTGGTAGGTCCCCCACAGGAGCGCAGGACTGCAGAAATACGACGGGCCATGGACTCCACTAGCTTCTGGAAATATGCTGTAGGCAATGCACACCATACTTCCTGCAGAACATTCCACAATTTGGGTGTATTCTGAGGTCTAGGATTCCTGTGTTCGATAGTGCATTGTATGGCATCCCAAATGTGTTCTATCACGTTCAGATCTGGGGACTTGGGTGAAAATGGCAACACCCCAAACTCGGACGAATGCTCCTCTAACCATAATGTGGCATCCCAACACTTGTGTGGAGGTGCATTGTCCTGTTGAAGCAGGCCCAACCCATCAGCATGAATGCAGGACATGAACGGGTGTACCTTGTCACAAAGGATGCGCCCATAGCATTGGCCGGTCACAGATGTTTGTAGACATACCAGGGGTCCCAGTGAAGCCCAGCTAAACACGCCCCATACCCTTACAGACCCCCCACCAGCCGGTACAGTTCCTTGTTGACAGGCGGGATCCATGGCTTCATGGGGTTTGCGCCACACTCGAATCTTTCCACTGCCCGACACAGTTGGAAATGCGACTCGTCAGACCAGGCTACTTGTTTCCAGTCAAGTGTCAGTGGCGGTGTTGCCGTGCCCAAGCAAGGCGCATAGCTCTGTGTCATGCACCCATCAAGGGGACTCGAGTTGGGAGTCTGCTCCCAAAGCCCATATCGTGCAGGGTACGTTGCACAGTCCGGACGATGATGCTTGTTGAGGCTCCAGCGTTGAATTCCGATGATACCTGCGAGAGTGTTGCACGCCTATCGCGTGAGACGATTCTTGACAGCCAACGATGGTCACGTTCACCCAATGTCTTTTTACGGACACACTGGTATCGTAGGTTGGAGGTTTTGCCGGAATTCTTGTAGTCACGATACACCCTTGCAATGGTTGTCCGTGAAAATCCGAACTTCGTTTCTACCTCCGAAATACTATGGCCCATCTCACGAGCGCCACCTACGACACTGTGTTGAAAATCGCTTAAATCGTTATTACCAGTCATTCTCATGCCGAAAATAACTCTGACAGCTGGCAAGGATGTCTATCGCTTTATATACGCACTGGCGGACGCAACCAAGTATGCGCATAGGTATTTTGCATAAACTCGTCTGTACCAGTTTTTCTGGCACTTCAGTGTATATATATACTGTATATACAGTATATATAGTGAGACAAGGTGACACAGTATCTCCCAAACTCTTCATTGTCACATTACAAAGCGTTTTTCAATCATTGAACTGGGAAAACAAGGGGGAAAAATTAATGGTTATTTAACTCACCTTCGTTTTGCTGATGATGTAATCATTTTTGCAGCTACCCCTTCAGAGCTGCAGAGTATGATCCAGGAACTTGCTAAGAGTAAAGAAGTGGGATTAAAAATGAACTCTCAGAAGACAAAACTGATGCTTTTACAGGAAATGAAGATTTTCTTATTAATGGGGGAAAGCTCGAGGTAACTGATACCTACATTTACCTTGGACAGCAGATACCAAGGTCACATTGATGAGGAAATTAATTGGCATATAAAACTTGGCTGGAAGAGCTTTTGGAAGAAACAGTACAATTCTTAACAGCAATATACCATTATGTTTAAAAAGAAAAGTGCTTAATCAATGCATTCTTCCAGTTCTTACATATGCAGCAGAGACATGGACCTTAACTAAAATCTACATACATAGGCTGCAAACAACTGAAAGAAGCATGGAAAGATATATGCTTGGTGTAACCAGGAAAAATAAGAAGAGGAACTTGTGGTTAAGGAAAATGCAAAGAGTGGAAGTTATCATGATCATAGGAAAATCCCTGAAATGGCAATGGCCGGACATTTTGCCAGAACGGACTACCAATGGACAACTGAAATTTTAGACTGCATTCCAAGGGACAGAAAAAGACCCAGAAGAAGGCCACATGGGAGATGGATGGATGGAATTCAAAAGCATGCTGAAGTAACGTGGAGGAGACAGGCTCAAGACAGACAGTTGTGGAAGAAACTTGGAGAGACCTTCATCCAGCAATGGACTGACAATGGTTGACAATGATGATGATGACAATATATTTATTTATTAAGGGAATCCCTTTTCATTTATATGGTTAAAAATATGCATACTAGATTATGAAAACTTAAATCACTTTGTTTCTGACTGCATTTAACTGAGGTTTAATCAAAATCTTGAGCAATTCTGAACACAGTTAATATTTTGTTATTATTCATGATGCTACACACAAATCTGCCATTGAAACCAGCTTTAACTCACAATCTTTATTTAGAATGAAGCACAGAAACATTTTGTGTGAAACATGAGATGGATGTCAGTATAGCTCTAATTGTGTGCCAAGATTACTGTGAATGAATATTTGACGTATCCAGAGTAAGCAAAATCTAACACCACCATTAACTATGATTTGGCATTTGATCTTCCTTTGAGTAGCTAATCTCAATCTCAGAACAGCTTAGTGGTATCTGTGTATGCAATGTACCATGATAGCATATATGGTGAAATTTGGTGTGCTCATACATACACTATATTGACAAAAGTCACCAGACACCTAGAAGAGAAACACAACATAGCATTTGTCAACATACATTAGTATGGTGTCGGTCCACCTTTGGCCTTAATGCATGCACTGACCTTTCAAGACATGCTTTCGACAAGGTTTTGGAACACAGCGATAAGTATGCGGCTTCCATTCAGTACATAATGATGCAGCTAACTGTTGCTTAGTAGTAGGTCTTGGTTCCAAACTTCTTATGCGACACTCTAATTCATCCCATAGGTGCTCTATGGGATTAAGATTAGGGCTCTGTGCTGACCAGTCTACACATGATATGGAATTAGTGTCAAACCATGCGATAACAGTCCTTGCTTTATGGCTCAGTGCTTTATCCTGCTGGTACCAACAAGGCTCTGTTCCATAGTATTGCCACAAAGTTGGTAGGGCATAATTTACCAGAATATAGAGGTAGACGTGCTGGTTAATAGGTTTGTCCATGATAACCAATGGGCGGGGACCATACCACGAAAAACACCCCCACATGAGTACACTGCCAGCTCCATATTTGACTGCAGAAACAGTACACTGTGGTAAATATCATTCCCCCGGCTGCCGGCATACTCAGACATGGCCATCAGACTGATGGATCGTGTATCTGGATTCATCAGTCCATAGGACCCATTTCCATTGATCTACGGTCCACGATAAATTTTCTTTACACCATGCTAAATGACGAGGAGCATTCCGAGTGGAGATGAAAGGCTTATGAGCAGCCGCACGACCACGGTAACCTATGGAATGATGCTATCTGCGAATGGTATGTGTGTACATGCTGAGGTTCCAGCATTTTTACTCACTTATACACTGAGGTCTTGTGCAAGTACTCTGTTGATTAGCTGTAATGACTCTCCGGAGGCTTCGACGTCCTCTAGCACTGATTTTCTTTGGTCTGCCGATACGTTTTGCTGCTTCAGGCATGCCATGTGTCTTCCACTTATTCAGTACATCTAAATCAGTTGACTTGGGCATGTTTAAACACCTCTCGGCTTCTCTTATGGACAACCCACTACTATAACACCCAACAATATTTCCTTTCTCAAAGTCAGTTCTCTCCCGCCACGACATTTTCACTCAACCTCACAGTGCGATATGATCGTAGTCAGCTGCAGGCTTGTTTTTATACTGTTTGCAGCTATACTGCGCATCTTAAAAATGCAGCGGATCTGCTCATTTGGTTTTGAAGGGGTGGCCGGTGGCTTTTGCCAATACAGTGTATATCTTAAACTGTGTTGAATGTGAAACTCTGGTCAGTGTTTTGCAAGCATGACTTGCATAAGCACACTGAACAAAAAATTGGTCACTCCTGGCAGAACTTACCTAATAACAGGTGACTGTGCCTCTTGCCTTGATAACAGTATGAATCCGGTATGGTAGAGACTCTACGAGGTTGTGGATGCATTGAAAATCGATTTGCAGCCCCTCATGCGTCAAATTAGTTCCGTCAGAGTATGTAGGTGTCTATTCCTGCCTTTCACCTTCTGTTCCAAATGACCCCATAGTTTTTCAATAGGATTTAAATTTGTGTGGCTGATTGTCTGGGTGGCTGATTGTCCGAGTGGTTGATTGTTCGTCGTGCCACTCAGACACAGTTTTACCCCTGTGCACATGGCAATTGTCATCTTGGAAGACAGGAGAGACAATGTGATGTTGCTCCTGGAAATGTAGGGCAGAGGGCAACACTTCATCATTCAGAACGCAGAGGTGTGCATGCTGGTTAAAATTCATAGTCACTCCAAGAAGAGGGCCCATTTCGTGGTATGAAAAACATCCCCAAAACATCACAGAACCCCCCTCCTGCTTGAACACCTTCAACACAATCACGATTAAAGGCTTCATTGGAGCTTGCGATGCACTCGTCACCTCCTATCATTGGAGTACAAACAAAAATGAGACTCATCAGACCAAATTTCTCATTTCCAATCCTGCAGAGTAAAGTTTTGGTACCTCTGAGCCCACTGATAATGTGCGACTTTGCGACTTGCTGTTAAAAGAGGACTCTTCCGTGGTAATGTGCTCCAGATATTCATCGTATGCAGTTCTCATCGCAATGTCCTTTTAGAAATTGGTTGGAGTGGGCTTTCACTAACTGTTTGGAGCAATTCTAGCCTGGTTTGAAACCAATTTGCAGTTACTGGGCGTGAAACATGGCGGCGGTTGCTGTTGGTGAGAACTGTTTTTCAGCCACAGTAATGTTGCCGATTTTCAGTTGGCTGTGAACTACACTACTGTTTGTAGATCCGCTGGACAGTATGCTTCGACGCACCAACAAATTGGGCGACTTCATTCGCTCTGTGTCCGTGGGCACGGCCAAAACACGATGGCTCCTTTTCGCCACTCGGTAACTTCTGTCTTGCGACCGATATTGCACACTAAATTCAGCACAAACGTCGATTTTCAGCACTGCACGAGACAGAAATGATTCTGTAAACCACGTCAGTGCTATTTGTTTCTCAACAATGCTATCACGATGCCCTATGTGCATCCGGTGTTTCCTACTGTCATTTTTGTTAGGGGTGAGTAATTTTTTTGTCCAGTGCGCTTAATTTGCAATCACATTTCCAGTTACCTGGCAAACATGAAGCAAACTTTCATGGTCTTTGATGTTTGTTAAGCAGCACTAGTAGCCATTTCCTGGTAACTTTTGTAGTAGCCATTTTCTGGTAACACCTTACAAAGTTGTCATTGGTCAACTTTGTAAGGTGCATGCCATTTGCAATTGCATGAATCAGCAAGCTATCATAATGAGACATCTAATAATAAAATACTCTGTAAAAACCTTCAACTCTGCTCTACACAACATGATGAGTATGGCAAACATACTTGTGATTTGTACACTATCTTTAGATACCAGTCTGAAACATGTTTCAATGGGAGTACCGCTTTGGACTATGAAAAAATAGATGCTCAGATACTTTTGGAAGGGTACTGTAAATATCAAGATATCGAGTTTTATCATTCTTGTATCCTAAAATTTTATTGACTGATGCTAGAACACTCCCATGCACCTCTGCTAGTTGATTTATTGTCAATAGCTGAATTACTAGTTTAAAAATATTCCATGAAACAGCTGCAAGTTCATCATAACAGGAATTAAAAATGCTAATCTTTCTCATCCAATCAAATACTTTAATCAACAACTTGTGGGTTCATTAAAATCAACTCAATAATCAGAGAACTATATTTAGTAAGGTCTAAATAAAAATCAAACACATCAAAGAAAAACATTTCAGATGTTCACATCAGGCTTTCACTTCTTTTCTTACTTTCTCTAATCATAGCAAAAAAAAAAAAAAAAACTACTCAAAACAAGACCATAGACTATAAAATATTACTTTTATATATAAGGTACAATTCCTTCTTCTGTTTTATTGGACTGTCACTATGTTAGCAAGTCCCATTTATTTTGCTTTAAAAATCAGAAAGTTCACAGAAACTTAGCCATTTTTTGAATTTATAGAGAAGCTAAAGTTGATTACTCAAGTGATACTGTTGTTACAAAATCAGTACAAAAGTTAATTATATCTGCTTCTCCTATCAATTAAACAGTTGGCTCTGGTAATATAAGTAATGCAAACTTAGAAAAAAGAATTGCATAGTATGAAAGCCAACTGTACTCTAAACTGGTGGGTAAAAGTTCAGTTACAAACATAAAAAGCAGGCAAAATGACAACCTGGCAGGCTTTAATGAAATTTAGGCATGAGGTACAATATACCATGACAAGGAACATACACAAACATAACATGTTTAGGAACAACAGTGGCCAAGAATAATACAGATTTGTCAAAAAAAAAAAAAAAAAACTTTACTGGTGATAGGTGAAATGCATTATTCCAGTGTTCAGCAAAAAGAGTATGGTTGCACTGATAGCCAAGCACATTACATTGTGATCATGCACGCTTGTGACAAAACAGATGAAGTCGGATGGCAATAAATGACATTGTTCTATTGTAGAGACTGCATTGTCTAGCAGGCTTCTATAAGGAAGCTGAAAAGCAGAAATGCATCTACACAGAGCACCTGAGATATGCTCAATAGGATTAAGATCCAGAAAACTTGCTGACACTCCACTCTGTGGGTATCCTCACTCTCAACATAATCTTCAACTAACCAAACCCTATGAAGATGAGCACAATCTTCCATGAAAACAAACTCACCTTCAAAAACCTTACATACGGCTCAGCAATGTCCTGTCTGCACTTTTGAGCATGTACAGTGCCGTGCTCCATTAAACATATGGCGCACCATACAGCCAAACAGAATTATACCTCACACCACCAGATCACCACCTCAATAACAGATGGTAATGCTATATATAATTCAAGACTACACACTTGTGATGTTCATTTAGAATAAATTATCAACATTTATTCACAATTAAATGTTTTATTAACATCGACTATAGTTTCGCAGGGCGTCTGGCTCGACATCATCAGGACGAAATGATGCCGAGCCAAACGCTCTGCGAAACTATAGTCAATGTTAATAAAACATTTAATTGTGAATAAACGTTGATAATTTATTCTAGATGGTAATGCATTATGTGTTCACCCCAGATAAGTGCACATATGTTCACTCATGCTCAGTTCAGGTTATGCTTCTTGCACTAAGTCCCTTGAGTTCTTATTCGAGAGGTGGTTAGGAAGAGGCAAACCCATCGGTTCCTAGCATATATACCTCATCCATGAAGATGTATGGTCACAGTTATCCTTGACACAATAATTTCTGATGCATAAGTGCACAATACAGTGTGCTGTCATGTGTCTATCATCTTCCTAAATCTCTCTGTTTCAGCAAAGTAAGAAGTTGTGATTTGACTGGAATATTTTTTTAACCATAGACAAATACAGCTGAACCCATACATAATGAAGTTAAAGGGAGAGTCAAAAGTATTCGATATATGCGAGTTTTATTAAAAATGAACAGATAAAAAATGGACTGTTTTTGACATATTACATTATGTCAGGTTAAAACTAGTTAATCATAAACTATTTATTAATTAATCAAAGGCAAATAATACATATTAGTTGAAAACTACAGCTAGCAAATTATTGAGTGATATCTGCAATAAGCAAAACATTTAACAAACGCAAAGATTAAAGTAACTACCTTTGGCCATATATACAAGCAGATCGTGAATGACATCTCAATCTCTGGCCCCAACATCAAAAAGAGAAACATCACAAGATCTTAGGCAAAACTGTTAAAAGAAAATTCTACACCTTTCACCAGTGAGAAACGAATTGTATGTATGTATGCACCAGTGGCGTATCTTGGGTCCGAGACCTGGGCTATCTCACCCCCCACCTCACACACACTGTTTTTTAAAAATTGCAAAGTTTTTTTGTTTTAATTGTTAAGTAATAGAAGTAACATTTTTTTCTAAATTTTAGGTACATACTATTGCTAACATGGTACCAAATAATTATGAGGATTAGTATCTGAAGACTTATTTGTACATGAACTCCATTCTTCTTTCTTTTGTGTGAACTTGAGCGTTACGTTTTCACAAACAAAAATGTTTCTTCCGAGTACTTTTTCATATTTAAAAATAATGTTTTCTCTATTAACAAACCAGCCAAGTTGTTTGAATGTGCATGTCCTTGTGTGACTCTAAGATATATCTTGATTCTTTTTAATACGGAAAAACTTCTTTCGGCAGTTGCAGTTGATGAAAAGTTTAATATTAGATCTGCTAATTTGTACACCTCAATGAACACTATGTCAAATTATTCAACTTTATGTACCAAGTAATGCCTCTTACAGATTTATTTTGTATTCATCAAGGGAATAAAACACCTTCAGTTCATTTTTTAATTGAGCTGCATCAAAATTTGAAGCATAGAGTTCTTTAAGCTTTGATAGTAGATGCTCATGGAAGCTTTCACAAAATTTATCAAAACTTCGAATTCAACAAAGCCACGAATTTAAGATATCATATCACTGATTTTTAATTCATTGACACTTCACACAAACTGAAACAATCGCGAAACGTGCTGGAAGCATGGAGGGACTGAGGTAATCGATGGCTTCAGTTTTTTTTTTTTTTTTTGAGCAAACCCTTTGCGCCAGGCAATGGTACACACATGTGCTCCGTAGCTCATTCATGTTGTCATGGAAATGCTAGCAGGCGATAGTATGGAAGCTCTTCGCATCAGAACAGCGAAGGCTCTCCAAGACCTACTGCGTTATGTCGTTGATCATCGTTCGCCAGACTGATTCTTATAATCAAAAAAGCGAATCCACTAGTGTTTTTTTTTCGGACCGAAAGCACAGACATATCTTAATACCGTTGATAATTGACTTTTATTTGTGTATATTTAATTGACTTTTATTTGTGCATTCTCTGGGCTTCACAGCTAGCCTCGAATATACGCCACTGGTATGCATGTATGGTAATAAAGTGATTCCAAACTTCCGTAATTTTTTTATTACGGTTAGTAAGAGTGACCATTCCACCCAAGTTTTCCTTGTTTGCAGTAATGGTTTCCGGCAGCAAAAAAGCAACTGAAGCTTTGTATTCATGGAAAAACTTCACATTACGTGAGCTACGCATTATACATGGGTTTGGCTGTATCTACTGCCCCAAGGAAGAAGACATAGAAAGATACCAACAAATGTGAAAAAAAAGTAACGTACAATGTTCTACATATGAATCCATTAATCTCAAAAAAACAAAACAAAAAAAAACTTGGAAAAATATTTCCAAGATTTTTTTTTTTTTTTTTTTTTACAGGCGATATGATTCTCATTCAACAGCACATTACATCAAGAATAAAAAGTAAACAATGAAAAACAATTTTGGTATATAACATAAGCACTAAATAGTATAACAAACTATGAACACCTTTGTTTTTCTCATGCAAATGAGATGGACAGTACGTTTCATTGTCTTTAAAATAATAACAGCAATTCTGTGCTTCCAAGAACTCAAAATAACTGTCCAGCCATCCAACAGGTTGGAATGCAATATATGTCCTGAAAGAAATGATGAAAGTTTAGTCACAATATGTGATACTATTGTTTTCATACATATACCAGCAGCTTAACTGAAAACACAAATGCTTATTTATGAGACATCAAAAGGCATTAAATGAACAGGGTAGCATATACATCTTACAATACTGGATTCATATCTTATTAACTTCTGTTTACAAGCACATATTCCAATGCATTTCAGGTGAAAACCTCCAAATAGACCAGCAACACTCAAACAACAGATGTGATGGCATAGAGAGCTATTTCAAATAATAGAATAATTATCCTGTACTTTTTTGATGGAAATTTTACATGTTCAACTCATCTGAACATGTTATGTTACAATAAGTCTTACAGGAAATTTCAGAAGTCATGCCTTTGATAAAAAAAAATAAATAAATAAATAGGTTACCACAGGATAGAGATTCCCTCACTGTGCAATTCTGTAATACTATGGACTGCTAAATGTATTGACAGTGGTGTAAAAATAATTATCTGCAGTTTCGATGAAAACCAATTTGGGGGCTCAGTTCTACGCCATAAAAAAATTAAATAAGTATCTCAAATAAAAAAATATCTAATAAATGGCTTCCATTGGTTATTATATGTAGGTCAATCAGAAAAAAATGTTACACGTGTTATAAAGTGAATGTGAGATATAGTACGATGGATATAGATGACATGTACGTTCAAGAGATGGTACTAGTGCTCCAGGCACCTCTTTGAACTCCTGCGGTCAACGCGAGATGCGCAGTTACATTCTGAAATGGCGACGAAGTTGGAAACATAGTCTCAGGTCGAAGTGAGAGCAGTGATAAGATTTTTATGGGCCAAGAACGTGCCTGCAGCCGAAATTCATCGGCAACTCATTGAAGTTTATGGTGAAAACTTGATGGACATCCAAGATCATCGACGATGGAGATAAACACTGCATGTGTGGATGAAATGATTCAAGACACAGAAGGGTAACTTTGTGCCATATTGAGTCCGACCTGGGATTGAGCTATGGCATTGTTCAACATATTGTGGAGGATGTTTTGCAGTACTCCAAGATTTGTGCCAAGTGGGTGTCATGTTCATTATCCATTGATCACAAAGCAGCAGGAATGATGGCATGTTTGATGTTCCTGCAGTGTTATGCAGAAGATGGACAGAGCTTTCTTGACTGTATTGCAACAGGGGATAAGACATGGCTCCACCACTTCACTCCCACAAGCAAGAGAGCTTCCATGCAATGGAAATGCGCTGCTTCACTGCCGAGGAGGAAGTTTAAAGTCACACAGTCTCCTGAAAAAACCGTGGCATCTGTTTTCTGGGATTCCTTGGGTGTGCTTTTGGTGGACTTCTTAGAGCACAAATATTTCTTGGTTGGTGGGTTTTTTTTTCTCCTACTCTAACATGTAACCTTTTTTTTTTCTGACTGACCCTTGTACTTTATTCCAAATAAAGAGGGGTACAGCCGATGCATCACATGGAGAAATACCTTTATTTTCTTGTATTAACTGTCATTCTTTACATCTTGCCTAATGATTTTGAACTTCTAATATCTTGGCTTGGTTTCATCACTAACCATCATTCTCTCTCTCCCAAGTCCTATTTAATGCTGTTGAACCTCCTTCCCTTCAATGACCTTCACATTCTACAGTTCAATGACACACAGATTTAGAAGCCTTCTCATTTCTTATGTTCCCCTAACACACTCACTCATTCACACACACTCTCCATCTTCTTGCAGACCCATCATCCCTAAATTCCCACTAAAAACTTACAGCTGAAAACTAAGTACACCATTTGCATTCTGCACTGCAAGACGCTGTTTCTGCAACAGCAATAGTAGCATCATAAAACTGTAATTTGCACCCCCACCCCCCACCCCCACAATTGGTTTGTTTCCCAATGAATATTAGTGCAAAGTGCACTCCAACTCAGCTTCCTGAGCAAAAACTGTATGAAGGGCTAAAAAGCAACATATTGGTGCTCTATGGAAACATTTCCTACAATGTACCCTCAAATACCAATATTGAAATTAACAAGGAAGATGACACCAAACTTTCTGGTGTAATGAGCATGTTTTTTGAATCCTTTCAGACATGAAATGAAAGAAAATTACAAAGCAGGTTTTTAAAAGAAAAACTTTAACAAAGAAGAGAATGCATTTGTGCCTCCTAAAGAAAATCTGCGCATAATTTAAAATGTGCAATGCAAGAAGTGTTCTTCATAGCATATTGAACAGGTTAGAAAAAGGAAAACAAATATCAACTTCACTTCACTATCAGTGAAACATCCACAAATAGCAACAGCTCCTTTTGGCCACTAGCAACTGAAATATGTTCCAGCAAAAATTAAAACTTCCCAAAATTTAAGATATCCCATGACAACAGGGATTTTTCAAACCGGGTTTTTAGAAACAAAGATGTATAGTTCAATTAGAAATGAACATTTACACCCCCTCCCCTTATAACAAAACTGGGTGGCACATAAATTGGCAAATATGCGAGAAATATTTCTAGCCACATACGCTATCAGTAGCAAAAATATTTTTTTTTAATCATACTTCTAGAAGTGGAGAAATCATTACAGAGCCTCTAGTGGGAAACCAAACATTATTTTGAGAAAAAGAAAGTACATGCTTTCAAAGGTGATTAATGCTTGACTGAAAATTTTTTTCCAGTTGTCATTTAATCCTTTTAAACTGCACAGATAGCAACCATCTATAAATGTTATGGTAATGTTTTAATACAGACAATTTCAAATCCACCGGGAGATGCAGTGAAGATTGCAGTCGGACACGGCAGCTATCTTTGCTGACTACCGTAGACTCTGGGACCTCTAAGGGGCCCAGTCTGTAAATTGCGTTTGTAACAGTAATCTAGGAAACACAGCCAGGATCAGACCCCATTTTTCTGTTTTAAATGGAGCATAAATAGGTATAATACAGTAATACCAAAAGCAGCATGTACCATAAAATGCATGCATGCTGATTTTGAAAACCTTAAGTTGAAAAGTAGCTTTATTTTCCGTAGTTGCACCACTGTTTTACCTGCTGTTAGGGAAATAACTTTTAATGACATTTTTAGTATTAGAACAGGGTCCACTCCAACAATGCATTCCAGCTAGCACTTGTCCCAAAGCTTTAAAACAAGTGGCATTACGCTTCTGTATCTCCATTAGTTCTGGAGATAGCACTTTGTGTCAGCTTATTTGCATACAATGACCCCTTGGTCTTCTCATTTGGGCTCTCACTTATTTTTCTGCTGCAAAACTGTTTGGAACAAGTGTGCTATCAAATGCATACTGCAGATTGAGGCATCCTGTGATTCGGGATTCAATTCCCTGACGGCAGCAGAATAACAATTTTTCGGTTGCTGTGCATTGCTTTAGGTGAAAAGAGTGATGGATTTATTTATTCAACTGAAGCCACGTATTTTGATGATTTTCACCTTGGATTTCTGCCCTTTGGATCATTGCTATAATTATATATAGCCTGTGCCGTTAATGCCCACCAGATGGAGACGTCTCAGTAGCTGAGCCCATCTTACGAATTTATGATGTCAGATGCTGACTGAAAAAGAAAAACACCATAGCACCATTAATTGTTGGTCCCTGTGGTGTAAGGCTAATGCGCTTGGCTGGATATCGAGAGATTCGGGATTCGATTCCTCGACGGCAGCCGAATAACAATTTTTCGGTTGTTTAACATGGAAAGAGCGATGGATTTATTTATTCTGTTCCAAGCAGCTGTGCAGCAGGAAAACAAGTTACAGCCCAAATGAGAAAGTATGCAAATGAGATGACACAAAGGTCTATCTCCAGAACTAATGGAGATACAGAAATGTAATGCCACTAAACAGTAAATCATGAAAATCCGTTTTAATGGCGTACAATACAAACTACAGCATAAAAACAAGCTTTCACCGCTCACGGATGGCTTCGTCAGGCAGCAAAAACTAAATGTAAACACTAAATTGGAAATAGAAAACAGTTCCAAAAGTTTTAAAAATTTAAAGATAGAATAAATAAAACAAAACTGTTTAACAATGACATTGTCACACGCATGTGATACTCGATGTATGGTTTAACGTTTGGGCATGCCTAGGATCGAGCGCCAGATGTAAGGTAACTCTATAGAGGTATCTTCATTACAGGCATCGGGGTTAACCAGGATTTCTACTCTCTATATGGCTGTAGCTTTAGCAGATGTGTATGGAGCCATTTTTCAGATATCTTGCGACCTAGGTGTGGCGGCATGGTTCTTGATCTCTCTCGTTAGTGCCGTTGAGAGTCTTCTGTACATTACGTCACGTTTGTGCTCCTAGAGTCATACTTTGAGAGAGCATTTTGTCATGCCCATGTACATCTTGGTACTCAAGAGGGATGGCGTATACTCCAGCGTCGTGGAGATTAGCGGTAACTCGTTTTTTGTGTGTGAGGTACGAGGCAATCGTTTTCAGAGCTTTGATAGCTATATGTCAAGCCCAAATTTCCCAGAGTTTTTTTTTTTTTTTAAGAAATCGGAGAAACCTTGAATGTATGGGCATGAGCCAATATAATGGAGACGTGGTTTACTGCTCTGCTTATTGGGGTTGGTGACGGTTGATTCTGCCTTGATGTTGTCCACTTGGTGGCAGTCAAACCCAGCTGTAGACACTAATGTTCACAAATCGTTGATCTCCTTCAATCAGGCTGGAGTATTCGAGGAGAGGGTGATCGCATGTCTGACTCTGTGTCTTATTAGGGCAAGATTTCGGTTATTTGGGTAAAATGAATCTGAAGTGATTACGTTCGGTACATACGTAGGTTTGTAAAAGATCTGCATAGGAAAGTGTCCAAAGTCTGTTTTTCTGACGAGCACATCCAGGAAAGATAACGAAGATTCATTCTCCACTTCCACAGTAAACTTTATATTTGGGTGTTCAGAATTGCTGATGGAGAAAAAATGGTTAAGCGCCGCTTCACCTTTGTCCCACAAGTGCTATCTGGAACACATTGTCGGAGTGGACCCTGGGCTATAACCAAAAAAGTTATTAAATGTTATTACCCTGACATCAGGTAAAACAGTGAGGCAATGACTGAAAATATAGCTAATGCGGAAATTAATGTTTTTATAAAGCAATATTAGCATTTGGAAGCTCAGAACACATAACATGCAGACAAGTACTAGTTGAAGCACCAGGAATCATTTTAGTAATTTTGCATAATATCAATTTTTCTGAATTGCAAAAAAAAAAATGGATATGTGCACTTTAGGATGAAAAATGCAATTTGTGGATGAGACCCTTATGAGTTCCCGAATCAACAGCCATCAGAGAATGAAGCTGCCAGCTCTTCCAGCCACCTATGCCATGAGACTTCACTGCATCTCCTGGTGGATTTCAAAGCTGTCTGTATTTGGACATTACAAATGCTACTTAAAAAAATGTTTTTTATTTATTTGAAAGAAAAATTAATTTTAGAGAAAATATAAAATGTGAATGTTTCTTCCTGTAAAGAAAATTAATTTATTAGAATACTTTTATACATACTGATTTTTCATCTCTGACATCCATTTGAGTTGCATCATGAAGGAATCAGAATCACAACTAGAGGAAGAACATATTCTATTCCGCTTCTTGACATCAGCATAATCATAACCATCAGTAATCACAAAATACACAGGAGGGCCGACAGAGAGATATTCATTGAGAGACCGAAAATAATTCAACATATATGAATCCTGAAAATAAAGTTTTGCAAACAGAATTTTTTAAAAATGAAAACAAGCACACAGTTCAAAGATTACCGTACACTGCTAAAAATGACGTGGCTAGGCACATGACACAAACAAAACAAAAAAAAATGTAAAAAAAATCTTGTGTATAACAATATTACATCAGAAAAAGTATCATAAGTTCTGTCAGTGGTGTAGGGTAAAGTAAAATTTATTCGGGGCTAAATATTTTTCAATCTTCTTCCATACTGTGAAATATTTCAGAGTGGATTGTGAAGTTTCCAATTGTCACCTGCTGAAATCATACTTAACCACACAGAATGAGGTAGACATTTTATTTATATATATGCAGCACTGTATGAAGTAAAAAACAAGCAGAAACAAAAACAAAAAAAATGTTTGTTTTCGTTTCCACCCAGATATATAACTATACCACTCCACATTAAAAGTTTTAGACTGATTCTCATGTTTCTGCACCTAGAAAATATTTTGTTGATGTGGGGCACAAGTCCAAAAGTTTTTTTTTTCGCATCCCTTAATGAACTAAAAGGATGTTCCAATAAAAAGTCCACTTTGTTCATTTTACCTACACAAACAAACCTTACACCTTAACTACACAAACTAAAATTAGCCATTCACTGGCTGACAACATGAAAGCGACCAGGTGCGAAAGATAGTTTTACGTGTACGCAGTTCAGCACACATCTGCTCATTCATTAAGATTCTTCGAAGCTTCACCAAGGCAACAAGTTGACAAGAGTTGTCTCTCTCATTCACACAGTGTTCAGTATGTTCTAGTTAATGGATATGGAAAGTGTAATGTGTTATCTAGTTATTCAAGTACTGTAGTGGCGTACATTGCATTCAGAAAAATCTGAGGAACAGTTACGAACGCAGATTTTCTTTCGAAATTTTTCCAATTAAAAGAATTTTTTTCATGCAGCCTCAGATGCTCATAATGACCTGATGCCACTGAGCTCTGTGCATGCACAGTTGAATCAGAACTACCCAATTTAATCTAAGCTAACATACACACAAAGAAGGAACTGTATATGCTAATTTAGAAGAATTATTCTTATTCCCAATGTTAAAAAAAAAACTATTCCTAAACAGAAATACATATAATACTTGTGCAAACTACAATGAAAATAAGTCTCCATAAAAAAAAAAAAAAATCACATCTACTAGAAAATGCTAAAAAAAAAAATACACTCGCGGACAATAAAATGTGCGCATCTAGAAAAAAAAAACATGCTACAAACTTTGCAAATAGCTGGAGTGGGTGCTGGTATGCAAATGATCCATGTTTGGTGCGAGTGCGCATGACCGCACAACCTGTTGTGGTGCTGGCTGCATGAACCGACAGCCTTATAAACCGGTGTGCAATTGATGCCCCATGAAAGCGAAAAGCACCAGTCGACGCAAGCTACAGTAACAGAGTGACAAGAATGCCGGGTAGATGCCAGAGATGTCAATTTATGCAACTTATGGACTTTGAGAGAGGCCTCATCATTGGGCTGAAAACTGCAGGGTGGTCGGCACGCCGTATAGCCCACCACATGAATCGTTTTGACTGTACCGTCCAACTGTGTTGGGAGCAGTAGACACGTGATGGCACTGCCACACAACAGAGTGGCTCCTGTGTGCCCACGAACCATTTCCCAATGCCTCGCAGAAGCGAATCTGCAATCTCAGCGTACCTTACATGTGCTGCCATTAACACCGGAACATCGCCGGCTCCGTGTGCAGTGGTGCCCAGCCAGAACGATGTGGAACGCCACGGACTGGAGACATGTGGTGTTTAGCGATGAGTACCGCTACATTTTGGGGACAGATCATCGTGTCCGGGTGTGGAGTTCCCCAGGTCAACGGCACGATCTCAACCTCACTATCAAGAGCCACACCTCTCCCACTGCAGCCATTATGGTCTGGGGAGCCACTGCCTATGATAGCCGATCAGCTCTAGTAGTGGTAAGTGGATCATTGACTGAACAGCGGTATGTGGATGAGATCCTACGGTCCCATGTGCTCCCATTCCTGGCCAGGATTCCAGGTATGTTATACAAGAAGGATAATGCCCACCCGCACACGGCTCGGGTTGCCCAGGACTGCCTACGTCATGTCCAGACACTTCCATGGCCTGCCCGCTCCCCGGACATGTCCCCTATCGAGCATGTGTGGGACCAGTTGAAATGCCGGCTGCTGCCGTGCCACACTATCTGGGATATGAAGCACACCATCCAACACGTGGGGGCCAGTCTGCTGCAGGACAACATCAGGCGTCTGTTAACCCCCATGCCGGACCGTATTGCAGCATGTATCACCACACAAGGCAGTGCGACGCACTATTGAAGATGACTGGACTGCATGCCACAGATTCATCTGTAATTGCCCCTGCACCTCTGTTTTTGCCATCATGTGTATCATTCATCTGTATCATTACGCCTATAAAATTTCAGTTCAATCCGATGTTTCCTTCTTAGTGCGCAAATTTCATTGTCCACAAGTGTATTTAGTTTAGGGAATATTTATTTTACAAAAGCTGGTAATAACTGCATTGTCAGTTATGTTTAGGACCATGGCAGTGGTAAAAAAAAAAAAAGTAGCTTCTACTCAAATTAGTTTTTCTTTTTAAAAGTTTTTAGTAAAATCCTTTTCAAATTTAAAGGACAATCATTAAGAAACTCAGTTTGATTAACGTATAAATAAAAATGTATAAACAAAAAGATATGCCAGTGATAATAAGTTTAGTGTTGCAAAAGCTAAATTAGTGCCAAATGTAACAGATTAGGTTCTACTAAAACTTCCACCATGCTATGAAATCTTGAGGAAAATGAAAATACAGGGTGAACCAAAATTTCTAGCAGGTTTTTTTTTTAAATCTTAATTTAGGAATGAATGCAGCAATTAACATAAAACAAATCTTATCGCATTGGTAGAAACTTTTTTTTTCTTAGCAACCCAGTTTGATTCTTGTGATCTGAAAACAGATGGAACTGGTGCAGTCAGAAACCCAGACTGGGAGTGAGCATACAGCATGTGTTTTGTAGTGTAATGAAAGTCATTCTGCCATTTTTCAATGAAAATGTCAAAAGAAGTCTCCTGCACATACTTCCATCACTAAATGGCATCCACAAAATCGCACCAAGGATCCATATTGCACCATCAATCACATCAAGGTTGGCCCAGTTCTTCTCAAAGCTACAGTGGAAGCAAAGGAATTAAAGGAAGCCTATTTAAGAAGTCCATGTGAATTGACTAAGTAAGTGAGCATGGAACTTCAGGTGCCAAAACAACTGTGTGGCATATCTTGCATAAATGATTGAGTGTGATTAATTAAAATTCACTGTAAGGGATTATCTGGACTTGAAGTTCTCCAATGATTTGATGGGTCAAGAATGACCAATTGGGTGGCCTCTAAGTTCCCCAGATTTGACACCACCTGATTTTTCCTTATCGGGCCACATTAAGGATCAAGTGTATCTATTCCCTCTATGAATTGTCATTAAAACATCAAAGAAATTATTATGGCAGCTGCTTCTATTGTAAATGAAGACACGCTTCTCAGGGTATGGAATGAAATTTGCTACAGGTGGGAAGTTCATCACTTAACACGTGGCAGCCACATAGAACATTTGTAAAATTGTGACTTGGAAGAAATAAAAAAATTCAGTTTGGTACTTGTACAATATCATCTGTTTTATGTTAATTGCTGCTTTCATCCTGTATAATAATACAACCATGCACAATGAACCTAAAAGTTTTAATACAAAGAGAAAAAAGAAGAAAATATTTACATGCCTAATTTTGTGAAATGCAACTTATTTAACTAAACAAGTCTGCTTATTATGTCTGCGTATTTCCTACAGGTTAGTTTCTGACAAAAATCACGTTCGTCCACAAATTTATTTTTGCATTTTGATTTATGGCAGTGACGAGGCTTGTACTATGCATTAGATACTTCCTGAACAGCCCCCCCCCCAAGCAATTGTTCTACTAACTGCTGAGTAAAGTTTCTCCTACTATATTTTATTTCTTCCACTGACAGGAACAGTTGTCCACTCATTTATGAGTACTAGATCCAGGATATTGTAAAAGACCTGCACTGGACAACAATGTGATGAAGATGTTATAGAATATCTCTTTGCCATCTTATTTACAATGTCTACTCTAAACATTTCACAGAGTTGTAACAATGAATAGTATTGGGAAGTATTTTGGAATTGTTAACAACTTCTAAGCATGCTTCCCTAAAAAATGGTTAGAGTAAGAATTGTCTTATTTTTCTTGCCCTGGGAAATAGTCATTTTTCTATGCTTCATCACAGAAGTTGTGTATAGCAGCAGATAATAACGCAAGGAATTGTACACCAACTATACATAAGATAGTACAACTATACTAGTTATCTGAATGTATTGATGTAGATAAAATCAAGGTTCCCAAGTTTTCGTACATCAACCAGATGGCTTTTTTAACGAAGGTAGACAGCAAACTGGATAATAGAATGTTTCAACAATTTGAACGCAGTGACTTGACAATAAACAAAGAGATTCAAACGTAATTATTCAATAAAAACATGAGGCGTCATGTTCGTTTTGCACGCGGAATCCTTGGAGGAAAACAAAAGGCATTCATTATTTGAATAATTGGTTCCAAATTCGCGGTAACTCTAGCAAGACGCTATCATTGCAGGCCTCATCATTGGTAATTATCTCCAATGTTTCCCGAATGGCAGTGGATTTAGGAGTAGAGTAGGCAGCTAATTTCTTTATGTCATCCCACATGGTATCGGTGGACTTGAACTGGATTTCTCTGGCTATGGCAGTGGTTAATTTGCCATTCTTTATGTCCCTCTTATGCTCGTTGACTCTAATTGAATGTTTGATCATCCCAATGTAGTATTGCTTGGTGCCATCCGGATATTGTAGAGGGATGGCATAAACACCCGCTTCATTGGAAAGTGGGAGCTCGTCAGTATTTCGCTTAAACGTAGCATATGAAGATGTCTGAGATCTTATGTCGACACCAAGGTTCATCTTCCTGAGCGCGTTTTTGAGTTTATAGGAAACATCTGGTATGTAAGGAATAGAGCCCAGATAGCATAGCCATGGCATAGAAAGATTGGCATGCCTCTTTTTGTTTCTTTCGATATATCTATGTACCATGTTTGGATCGCATCCTGCTTCAGTGGCCAATTCGATAACGCTTTTTAATTTGCTTAGTCTAGAAGGAACATCGGAGGAGATGTCGAATGCTCTTCTGATTCGAGAACGGAAGAAAGCTGTCCTGTAATCAGCGAGGCAGAATGAGCTATGGAGCATCAGGTTGGGAACAGAAATGGGTTTGTAATAGACTTGTGTATGGAAGCGATTTTCAGGTGATTTACTCAGTAAAACATCCAGATAAGGCAATGCATTATTGTGTTCTTACTCCATAGTGAAATTGATCGTAGGGTGTATATCATTGATTTTATCCAGGAAAAGCGGGAGAGTATTCCTTTAATGAGGCCATATGGAAAATATGTCGTTAGCATATTGAAGCCAAGTGATAGGTCTTGGGGTAATACTGGTGAATATGTGCAGCCCAGTCTGAAAGCGAAGATCCTATCGGAACGCCATTTGTTTGTTTACAGATTTTTCCTTGGAAACTATAGTAGCTAGAATTTGAGACTATGTGCATTAATTTGAACATGCTGCAGCAAGATTCTTGCGAATAAAAAGCTAAATTATATATGGCCTCTTTTAACGTTCTGATGGCTTCCGGCACGAGGACCGAAGGTTAAAGAGAAACCACATCAAAACTACCAATAATGTCACGCTGTTGGACAGAGATTTGCTTGATTTTTGTAATAAAATCTTGAGTGGAAGTTATTATAAAGTCCCTTTCAGAGGGGTGATTGGCCAGAAATTTTAAGAGTGCCTTCTCTAAATGGTACATCAGTGTGGATCTCCTTGATACGATGGGTCTCAATGGAAGACCTATTAGCAGATGTTTCATTACTGATGACTGTACTCCCTCCCCTGAACTTTCAACCTGTCAGTTAAATCCATGGAAATCAAGTTGCCAGTTGTAACATTTTTTCCCTTTAAATAGAAAAGGATGGTAAAGCTGCATCACATTTTTAGAAAGACTCATTTGCAGGTTAATGTTCATCTTTTTCCAAATAGTGATATCCATTCAATATGTACTTTTTATCAACATCAGCAAAAAGCCAAAATTTGATTCTGAAATTATCCAGTCAATTTTTAACCAAATGTTGTGTTGCCTCCAAGTTTCATGCTCATTTTTTTATGTAACACAAAATAGTGTCATCAATAAATAAGCATGAGCTAATTGCTACACCATCTTACCTTATTTAATGTCTCACATGAGGTGTTGGCCCAGCAGCTTCCTGCAAAATATTTTGTTGCAATCTTCTTCCTTGAGAAGTAGGACCTATATTTAAAATTTCCCAGAAAGTTTTATCTCTGGCTAACTCATACTTCACGAAAGACTGAAAAGCCAGAATGTCTACTTCACTGCCACATTCTATTCATCAATACACTGCAGTACTGGGTTGAAATGGCTAACATATGCAAGTCAAATTCCAAATTCTCATCAGCATTCAATTTGTTTTCTGCTGCACTTTGCAAATAATACAAAGCTTCCTATGGACGAACACTATTTTCGGACATATCCACAGTAACAACTAAGCTTCTCTACTGAGCCTTTTCAAATGAATTACTTCAGTAGTAAATATAATGTAAATACACTTCCTCTTCCACACTTCAGTATAAACAAGATAGCCTCCACCCACAAAATATGTAAACAAATGATCTGAACTTTTTCATTTTCACTGTAGCAGCAAATCATGTGAGCTCAGTCATCTGGCTCCAAAAACCTAATTTCACTTAGAAAAGGACAGTCAGGTATTGCATGACATCCAAAAGACTGACTAATGTCAAATCACATTTTACCTAAAATCTTTATTGGGTCAAACTGACCAATTTCATGTTTCTATGTACAAACAAGTATTATAATTTTTGTCGTATAATCCTCAGATTATCTGCTGAAAAAGTTTAAAATATAGGTTCTGCGGATTATACACAGATGCAGATAATACACTGATTTAAAAAAATAATAATTTACAGCCCTCCGATTTTTAAAAAAATCCACAGGATAATTGAACAGGAGAGGGAGTATAATTGGAAAAGGAACTCCCTTGGAAAATTTTTCCTCAGTTCAGGAGTTTGTACGGAATGGAGAGGAGGGGATGTCATAACGAAAAATCGGGAAAGTTGTGGGAAGGGACGGCAGGGGTCATTTTGTAGTGTTGAGAAGAACTCTGACTGTTGTGCTGTTTCTATTTTTGTCAACCAGCCAATGAAAACCTATGCACAGTGCTTGCTGCATGAGCTTATGCGTTCCTCCTTTCGAATCTCACGTGCGCTGTGCCCTGTGTTTAGTTCGTCTTTCGCTGTTTTGACCAACATCTTTGCTGCTCATACAGGATTTTCCTTCATTGCTATTCATGAAGTCTTTGAAAAGTAAATGTTTCAGTTACACTGCCAAATTTAAACTTAAAGTGGGGGCACAGTTGAGGATATGATCATGCCACTGCGAGATAGTTTTCAGGTCAGAAAACAATCGCACAGTGACATGCAGAAAGTTGCTGTGCAGCAATCTAAAACATAAACAAATCAGTCGGTAAATTCCACGGAAGAATGCACGAAAGCCTAGTCCTATTGTTTATTGGCCCACATAGAAGCTGATCCCCCAACTCTGAAAGCAGGATTTCCTCCAAAAAGTTTCGTCTTATATGCAAGTACCTATGGTATTTCTATTACTTGTTCTGTATCAGCGTTTCATCATTGACAAGGTGTAATGCAATACTCTGGAGCTGCATCAGCGTGATCTATGGATGCCATGCCACCGAGTTTTATCTGTTTGGAGATAAAAATATGAAAATGTAACCTTCAAAAATGAATTTCTTCATTTAATAAAATTGTTTTTTTCTTACTTCTTTGGACTCTTGGGTCATTATGTGACCGATTTTTCTGTCAGAAATTCCACTCCTGGTTCAACAGCTATGATATGCGGATTATACGGCGATTTTTTTATTCTGAATGTCACAGTTTGCGGATTATATGAAGGTAAAAAAAAAAATATGCAAATTTCACAGTCTGCAGATTATGTGCTGGTGTGGAAAATACGATGAAAATTACGGTAATCATAACTGAATTTTTTTTTTGCCAATATAAATTTTAAAAAATTCCCATATTCCTCTGATTTTAGAAAAAGTCACACAACAGAATCCTTGTGCAAAAATTGAACACAGGGTACTTACTCAAATTCCCCAACAGCAGTCAAATTGACAGTTGCCATAGTTCTAGTGTTAAAGAAGTGCCTTGACAACTGAGCTGCATTCATACACTAAGTTATACAGGCTTTTACAGATCATAATGTCTGGACACGAAAGTGCAATGGATGAAAGAATACATAACATGGCACAGGGATACAAAAGAAGAAATGAAGTTAAAGGTTAACCCAGGTTGCAAGATTGCAAAAGCTATTTAGCAGCTGCAACAACTATGTAGCAAAAGAATGCTAAAATACGATATAGTTACGAAGAAATTGAGATATATGAATTAGCAACAGAAAGCAAAATGCACAAAGCAAAAACTGGACACTAAAACAAGATGCAGTTATACAAAAACATTATCATACGTAGAAAGAACAGCATGGAACAAGAAACACAGCCACCTAGCAGTTATATCACTCTGCCCACAGTGGTTTGAGTGCCCAATGGGATACAGTGACTGGATAGTACGTTCCAAATAAATAAAATTAGCAGATGCTTAAATAAGATATGACACATGACCTATTGAACAAGGCTCACAGTCCAAGTAGATTACACTCCACTGTCAAGAAAAAAGACATTATTACACTATCCTGCAGTAAAGTCATGCTACAGTGACACTTGCCTGATAGCACAGGTGGCTTGTCAATAGGAGCACATGAGTTTTTGCTGTAAGAATCAAGCAAAGAAAAACAATTTTAAAAATTCAATTTGAAATGCGACAAAGTTTAAAGCACAATGAATTAATATTATCTATTGTGAGCCAGGAGCACTATATGATTTTCCAAAACAAGAAAATCCACTCCATTGCTATCAGGAAACAGTTCCACTTCTATAATTATTCAAATTAACATGGGGTTTACATAGGAATCAATTGTTTTACTTACTAGTTAAATTTTCAGGCAGTACCCTTCTTACCCTTTTTTGGAACTTGTTAGATGTTGCCACTCATGAGACAAATTCCAACCTTTCAGATCATTCAATGTTTTACTACTTCTTTCTATCTTCAGTCCTGCTAATTTTCTTTAGAAAAAGTGCTGTGGGGCTTTGTAGAAGTACCAACACACCAAAAGCAATTTTTTCAAAAGAAAATTAGAAGGACTGAAAACAGAGAGAAGAAGAAGTACACCATTGAATGATCTGAAAGATTGCAATTTGTCTTATGAGTGGCAACATCTGCTGAGTCCTGAAGAAGAGTTTGTTGCCTGAAAATTTCACTAGTAAGTAAAATAATTGATTCCAAAGTAAACCCCATATTAATCTGAATTAGATTAATAACTTCTGGGAATAACCAAGTCATCCTTTAACACCAGTAACTACAATAGTAGAACAAACAACAGATAATACATTACAGATGCATATGATGACTTAGGTAATCTGTATTTAACAGAACTATCCCCAAAGCAATATCCTATGCCAGACATTGTTTAATGATAATCACAGAAGAGTGGAGCAGAAGAATTCTCCACATCACTATCTTTGGCAGTTTCATCATATTTTTGCAGTAATCTAGTTTCCTAACAGAGATAGATTTGCAAGTCATTGTGAATAACATGATTCAAAGCATAATAAATAAAATAATCCTTACATGAGGGGAATAGGTACAATTGAACACTGACTTTTCAATTTCACATATCTGTGCTGAAAGTCAACCATGATGACAGAACAATGCCATAATACATAAAAGGATTTGCTGAAATAAATGGGAGGGGAGAGGGGGTGCTGTTCAAAAAATATGTTCTATAAGTGAACAACACACTTCTCTTTTTTTGCACGAACAGAAATTGGGGGATGTGAATGACATCAAAAAGTTAAAATGATAAAGTAAATAGTAATGTCTGATGATATTAATCTATTTTTGGTCTTAAACTGATAAAACAACAACACTCCTAAGATGACTAAAGTAAAACAAATAAGAGAAATGTAAATGGTAACTAAATTATTTTATTTATAACTGAATTCAAGATTTAACACAAGGGTGACAGTCACAATTATAAGATTAAGAAGAAACAACATTTATGCACAGTTATTGTTTTTTAATCCACTAAGATTTTGCTGTGCTTTTGGCACAGTTTCATCATGAAGAAAGGCACATAAACATTCAAATTGCATATGACATCCTCAACTGTGTTGTCAGTCATAGGTTTTTGTCAATTGCTCCCATGCACTCAACAGAAATGGTGTAGATGCCATGACATTGACAAGTTGCAAGGAATTTTGATCAATATTTTTGGAAAGCTTCCAAAATATCAAGTTTGATTGTTGAATCCTGATTGTCAATAAGCTTTGCTTCTTGAATGAGAAATCTACGATTATTTTCCTGACAATGTTTAGCCATCGATGATTTCTTTATATCACAGTTACATACTGTATGTACATCTTGTGCTCCTTCAATTGATAAAGCAAAGCCCTATGGGTTTTTCCTATATATGAAAGACCACTTTCACATGGAATTTGGTAGGTTACCAATGAATTTATATCTCCAATATGATATGGTCTTTCGCTCCAAAAAGTTCATTTTGTTTATGGGTTTAAAAACTGCTAAGAAATTAAAAGTTTTGGGAAATTTTGAAGACTAAATCACAAGAAAATGGAATAATAGCAAAATTCTCTTGTAATGGACATACGATTGCAGTTAACATAGAAATAGGTTTCAGTTTCCAAAATATTTTAATTGCCTTCTCTATAATGGACTATATTATCTCTGTTCTGCCATACTTTAACAGAAATCAAGTTCTTTTTCAAACTGTCTTCACCTGAGCATGTATGTACCACACAACATATGTAACCATAGAAAGCATTGAGTTTTTGTTGCCAACAGTGATTAGACTCGGCATGTGGAGATGAAGAAACAGTGACAGGCTTATGATAATTGCAGTTACAAGAGATCCTTCTGAATACAAGAGACCAGGGCATCACGGAATAGTAGGTAAACATTTTCCATCTCATAACTGTATGTGAGAATCAATGGAATTTATAATTTCAACTAATTTTGGAATTTCAGAATGTCTTTTCTTCCAGAGAAAGTAAGTATCATCTACACAGCATACCCCTAGATCAAATTTCATGAGCTGGAGAAGTTTTTCTGTAAAACGATGCATGTAGATTTCACATACAAACAGGTAACAGTGGGCTTCCCCTGGCTAGACCGATCTGTTCATACATAAAATGTTCCACACACAAAAAAAAAAAACTGTTCTGTTTGGTGCAAATTTCCACAAATTTGATCGTTTCCTCTACCTCAATTTGGCTGTAATAATGTTCTATAAACTCACTTTAAGCAATTCGAGGTTTTTTTTTGTTTTTTTTTCACTTTACAGATCACTGTCAGAAATGACAAATTTTCAGCTTCATTCAAACACACTTTCCTTACATCCATGGAAAAACTTTCTGCACAAATTCAGGACACTAATGACACTTTCTGACACTAATGCAAAATGCCCTCCTTTTCCACCCCCAAAGAAAAAAGATAATTTCTACCTCTCTTACTTGTCATGATGTGCTTTTATCAAAAAGAAAGGGGGGGGGCAATGCACAACTTAAAAGCCAATGCTGCACACAAACACACATTAACAATTTTATTTTTCAGCCAATGCTGCACACAAGCACACATTAACAATTTTATTTCAACACTAAAAGTAATATTTAACACTACTAAGAAAGGCACATACCTCAGGCATTGAGAGTTCCTGATCAAACCCAACATCTAGCCTATGAATCACAGCAACAGAAGAACACAACCATCCTAGAAATGCCAAAATCTAAAAAAATAAATAAATAAATAAATAAATAAATAAATAAATAAAACCATTTACAATCACAATTCAAGGATAACAAAGAACCATTACGTTCATACAGATATTTATCAGCAAAAGAGTTTTTAATGCTATTATTGGCATATTTTCACTGTATTCCATGTAACCACTTCCTTCAGAAAACTTGAAAACTTTCATCGTCCTGGAGCGGGAATTGAACCCCACACCTCCGATTTCCATTCGAACATGCTAGTAATTACACTATCCAGGACAAGGAAATTCCAAGCAACTGAACATAGATATCTGAGAACGTATATATCGGAAGGTGTGTGTTCAATTCCCGCTCCAGGAAGATGAAAGTTTTCAAGTTTTCTGTAGGAAGTGGTTACATGAAATACAGTGAAAATGTGCTAATAGTAATAGCATAACAATGCCTACCATGTATTTATGAAGAAGTACTTCTTTGGGGAAATTTGTTTTCCAATTGTATATAATGCAAAAGAGTTTTTGATAAATTTTCATCATGAAGACACAAAGAAAATCACATAACATACAGCTGTGCATAATATAAGGGTTATTTTTCTTGCAATAGTAACACCACTAGAAATCTGCAATAGAGGGCATGCCATTGGCCAAACTTGTGCCAATGTGTTGTTTCTCAGTGTTTCATGTAGTCAGTGATGTAGGTGTGCGTTATTGAGGTTACTGGTTGAGCAGTGGTGAAGGTCATAAGGCACAAGGGTGTTGCTGCCCTAAGGGATGTTCACTCCACAGCAAAGTTTTATCAAACTTCAGGTCACTCAATGACAAAATCGTCATCAGTGTTACTAAAAACCATGGGAAGTATGTGGCGATGATGTGTTGCCATATAGTGCCGTTGCCAGATGGGTGGATGTTTTTTGACGTGGACGAGACAACACTGAGCTTCAGCATAATAGTGGATATCCTGCTACCAAGCCAAATAAACATCATGTAGAAGCTGTCAGGCAGGGTTACTGGAGCACGATTCTCAATGGACATGCCAAGAATTCAGAGCGAAAGTCAACATTGCATCTTCAGCTGTGTAGGCCATTTAGATGAAGAGAAACTGTGATAATATTTTGATGATGCATCAACAGTGAAGCCATTGTTGGGTAAAAAGCAGTGGGAAAATTTTGGAACATCCACCACTTTCACCTGATGGTTCACGTGATTTCGATTTGAAAATAAAAGAACTCTGAGGAAGTGAAGACATAAAAGTAAAGTTCTTCAAAATGGAAGAGAATTAAGGAAGGATATATGTTTCCAAATCTTAATGAGGATCTAAATATAACTATTTTCAAAGATAGTACTATGAATACAAGAGATAACTGAATGGCAACCACTAAACCTGTCTCATACCCAAAATTTGAACCTCATAATCTTTCAACGAAAGCCTATACATTCTCAGTCACTTTCTGTTGTGCAACACATTTCAATCTAACAGGCATTTTTAGGCAACTCTGCATTCTGTTCTTTTGTGGCACTGTCAGCCTCTTGATTAGGATGACTCCCGGCATTTTATCAAGGCTGCTGAACTGTCATTCTTGTAGTGTCCTGTCATCCCTCTAGAGAAATTTTTGTTTTTTTCAAGAACCTTGGTGTGCGTGCATGCATGCATGCATATATATATCATCATCATCATCATCATCATTGTCAACCATTATCAATCCACTGCTGGACGAAGGTCTCCCCAAGTTTCCTCCACAACGGTCTGTCTTGTGCCAGTCTCCTCCATGTCACCCCTGCATACTTTCGAATTTCATCCACCCATCTCCCATGTGGTCTTCTTCTGGGTCTTTTCCTGTCCCTTGGAATCCAATCTAAAATTTCGGCTGTCCATCGATGATCTGTCCTTCTGGCAGTATGTCCAGCCCATTGCCATTTCAGGGATTTAACTCTGATCATGATGTCTTCTACTCTTGTCATTTTTCGGATCCACGAGTTCCTCTTCTTATCTCTCCTGGTTACACCAAGTATGCACCTCTCCATGCTGCTTTGAGTTGTCTGCAGCCTTTGTATGTCTCTTTTAGTTAAGGTCCACGTCTCTGCACCATACGTAAGCACTGGAAGGATGCATTGATCAAACACTTTTCTTTTAAGACATAATGGCATATTGCTCTTGAAAATTATGCTGTTTCTTCCAAAAGCTCTCCAGGCAAGTTTTGTACGCCAATTAATTTCTTCATCAATGTGATCCTCACTTGATATCTGCTGTCCAAGATAAACGTACGTATCTGTTATCTCCAGCTTTTCTCCATCAATCGATAAATCTTCATTTCTTTTAAAAGCATTGAACATCACTTTTGTCTTCTGAAAGTTCATTTTTAATCCCACTTCTTTACTCTTGTCAGCAAGTTCCTGGATCATACTCTGCAGCTCTGATGGGCTAGTTGCAAAAATGACTACGTCATCAGCAAAACGAAGGTGGGTTAGATAATCTCCATTAATCTTTATCCCCTTGTTTTCCCAGCTCAGTGACAGAAAAACACCCTCCAATGTGGCATTAAAGAGCTTCGGAGATATGGTGTCACCTTGTCTCACTCCCTTTCTAATTTTTATGTGTGTTGTATTTCAAACAGCCTAATCTTTGCACTTGCATTTTCATAGATATTATTAATAATATTAATGTATGCATCTTCAATACCGCAGGTTTTCAGAGCCATTGTAACTGCTGATGGTTTCACCGAATCAAAGGCTTTTTCATAATCGATAAAAGCCATGCACAATGGAAGTTCATATTCCTTCGCTCTTTCAATTAGTTCTCTCAGCACATGGATATGATCTATTGTGCTGTAGCCACTCCTGAATCCAGCTTGTTCTCTCGGTTGAGCCATGTCCAGTGTTACCTTCAAGCGGTGTGAAAGAACTTTAGTGAAGATTTTATAAACTACTGATAGGAGGCTGATAGGTCTGTAGTTTCCGAGATCCTCAATGTCACCTTTCTTATGTAGCAGGATCATGTAGCGGTGTTCCAATCCTCAGGAATCTTTCCTTCATTAAGGCATCGAGTGAAAATTTGGGCGAGTACTGTTTCGATTTCTCCACTTGTTTCTTGTATGATGTCTACAGTAATTCCATCTTCTCCTGGAGCTTTTCCCCAGCTTCATGTTCTTGATTGCATGTGCAACTTCTGCTGGAAGGACTGGAGGAACTCTGATACTGGTATCTTTCATGATGTCTGGAGTGCATGTATCATCCCTTTCATATAATTTGGAGTAGAAATCTTTCACTCTTGTCAAAATTTCACGTCTATTTCTTGTTACAGAACCATCTTCTTTTCTCAGTGCCATAATCTGTTTTCTTCCCTTACTGAGATGTCCCTTTGCTATCTTTAGGCTTTGGTTGTTTTCAATTGCTTTCCTCACTAGTTCACAGTTGAATTTTCTTACGTCTTCAGTGATACTTTTTCGTACTGTCTTGCATAGCTCTATATATTCCACTTTGGAAGTCACATCTTCTTTAGTTGTCCTCATCTCTCTTCTTTTTTGCATCAACATTTTCGTTTTTCCTGATAATTTATTTACATGCAACTTGTTCTTAGACCCAGCTAATTTTGTTGCTGTTTCCATAAGAGCTTTGGTTACTTTTCTGTTAACTTCAGAGATGTCCACTTCTTCCGATGTTAGGCCTTCTAAAGCAGAGAACCTGTTCTTCAGTTCCAACTTGAAGGTATTATGGTGTTTTTTAAGGTTGGTTATGTCAATAGATTTTGTTTGTCTTATGAGCTTGCCACGTTCAAGTTTAGTGTTGAGGTGCATCTTACATCTCACCAATCTATGGTCACTACCTGTGTTGAACTTGTTTAGCACACTGCAGTCTTCTATGACGAATTTTTTGTTACACATAATAAAATCAATTTCACTTGTCGTCCCATTTGGATGTCTCCATGTCCATTTCCTGTGTGGCTTTTTCTTGAAAAAGGAGTTCAAGATGAAAAACCCTTCTGCCTCTGCAAACTCAACGAGAGTATTTCCACGCTGGTTTCTGTTGCCGTGACCGAATTTACCTACTGAAGTTTCATTCTGTTGCCGTTGCCCTATTTTTGCATTGAAATCTCCCATAATATATATTGAAATATGGGAGATTTCAATATATATATATATATATATATATATATATATATATATATATATATATATATATATTCTATAAAGAAGATACCTAAGCAAAAAAATACATATATAATTTTGACTCACACCTAATACAACATAGAAAAGGTTATGTATCTACCTGTGTGAGTAAAAGGAGAAAAGATAAAAAAATAAAATAAAACAACTGAATGTAGAAGGTGTCGAGAATACTGAGCCTTGGCTTTATCAAGGACCAGCAAAAACTCTGCATTTTCTCACTTCCACAAAGACCTAGTTGGAAATGGGTTTCTGCAAGGCCATAGATGCAAGTAACATTCCCACCTAAAATAGTTTAAAAAATATATATATGAGTCATGTCCTCCGTACAAAATTCAGTAGAGCAGTTTAAATTCAATCAGCAATTATTTATACATTATTATGTCCATCATTGGATATGTAAAACTATCAGGTTTTTAATAAAGCTTATTTTTTTTTTACAAAAGTGATGCGAGATTGTGTGCCAACATGGGAAACTGGTTTTCCCACGAAAGGAACTGGACAGGGAATGCCACAAGTCAAAACATCCGGGCATGGTGAGCTTAACAAGAAACACAAGGCAAGAAGGCACAATTCCAGTAGAATGATTTCCCCAAATAGTGTGTGAAAAGATTGGCAGTGTGAGAGTCACATGCACCTTGTGAGCTGCTGCTTATCCAATTGCTATCATAAGTCAAAGGGCAAACACAAGAATCTGTATTTCTACAGAGCTGTTAGAAAAGTTCTAAAACATTGAAGAATCCTTCCATCATCTACTCTACAGGAAGAAAACTGAGTTCGGTTATTATACAATGATAAGTCATTTAAGTTACGTTAGTGATAAAATATTATTTGAGAGATGTGTAAAAGTTTTTAACAAATCAAACTTTAAAACATGAAACAAAATCAGCAGATCTGCGGGGCTGTTGATTTTCAAAGTAAATTCAGTTGCAACATCAGAAACCAGCATGGAAATACTCTTTTCAAGTTTGCAGAGGCAGAAAAGTTTTTCACCGTGAACTCTTTTTCAAGAAAATGACACATTAGTAAATTGACATGGAGGCATCCCATTGGGATGACAAATGAAATTGATTGTATTATGTGTAACAAGAAACTTGTCTTTGGAGACTGCAGTGAGCTAAACAGGTTCAACACAGGTAATGACCATAAAATGGTGAGATGTAAGATGCACCTCAATACTATACACAAAATGTGGCAAGCTCACAAAACAAAATGTAACGTCATGACAAACTTTAAAAAGCACCACAATACCTTCAAATTGGAACTAAGGAACCGATTCTTTATTCTAGAAGGTCTAACATTAGAAGTACACATCTCTGAACTTGACAAAAAAAAAAAAACTACCCAAGGCTCTTATGGAAACAGCAACAAGAATAAGTGGCATGAAAAATAAGTTACATGTGAAGAAAATATCAGATAGATCAAACTGCTGATGCAAAAGATAAGGGAGATGAGGATAAATAAAAAAATGTAACTTTCAAAGAGGAATATACAGAGCTATGCAAGACGGTGTGAAAAAGTAACACTGATGATAAAGAAATTCAATACTGAACTTGTCAGAAAAGCAATTGAAAACAACCCAAGCCTGAAGAAAGCAAAGGAACATCTCAGTAATGGAAGAAAACAGATTATGGCACTGAGAAAAGAAGATTGTATTGTAACAAGAAATAAAGGCAAAAGTTTGACAAGAGTGAATGAGTTCCACATAAAACTATATGAAAGGAATGATACATCTATTTCAGACATAAAGAAATGTACCAGTACTAAAGTTCTTCTAGTCATCCTGGCACAGGTAGCACATGCAATTAAGAACATGAAAAGGGTAAGATGGAATGGACAGTATACAAGAAGCCAGTGGAGAAATAGAAACTACACTTGCCGAAGTTTTCACTAAATGCCTCAACGAAGGGAAGATTCCTGATGATTGGAACAATGCTACAATGACAAATTTTGAAGATGACAATCCGATTTCTTGGGTAAATGTGACAAGGATGGTAAGTCAGATAATATCCGAAAACTTGAACATTTTCATCATCCTGGAGTAGGACTCGAACCCCCGTCTCCCAGAAAACACGCTCGGGTATGCTAACCACTACACCACCCAAGTTTTCGGATATTATCTGACTTACCATCCTTGTCACATTTACGCCAAAAATCGGATTGTCATCTTCAAAATTTGTATTATATGGCATAATCCCATATTTCTTTCATGAATGCTACAATAATCCTGCTATACAAAACGGGTGTTATCAAAGATCTCAAGAATTACAGACCCATCAGCCACCTATCAGTGGTTTATAAAATCTGCACTAAGGTTTTTTCACATCACTTGAAGGTAACACTGGACATAGCTCACCCGAGAGAACAAGTTAGAATCAGGAATGGCTACAGCACCATAAATCATATCCATGTACTGAGAAAACTAATTGAAAGAACGAGGAAATATGAGCTCATGGTATGTATGGTTTTTATTAATTATGAGAAGGTTTTTGATTCTGTGAAACCATCAGCAGTTATAGTGTTCTTTGAAATCCTGCAGTACTGAACATGCATGCATTGGCATTATTAGTAATACCTATATAAAGAAATGAAGATTTATCGATTGATGGAGAAAAGCTGGAGATAACAGACACGTACGTTTATCTTGGACAGCAGATATCAAGTGAGGGTCACATTGATGAAGAAATTAATCGGCGTACAAAACTTGCCTGGAGAGCTTTTGGAAGAAACAGCATAATTTTCAAGAGCAATATGCCATTATGTCTTAAAAGAAAAGTGTTTGATCAATGCATCCTTCCAGTGCTTACGTATGGTGCGGAGACGTGGACCTTAACTAAAAGAGACATACAAAGGCTGCAGACAACTCAAAGTAGCATGGAGAGGTGCATGCTTGGTGTAACCAGGAGAGATAAGAAGAGGAACTCGTGGATCCGAAAAATGACAAGAGTGGAAGACATCATGATCAGAGTTAAATCCCTGAAATGGCAATGGGCTGGACATACTGCCAGAAGGACAGATCATCGATGGACAGCTGAAATTTTAGATTGGATTCCAAGGGACAGGAAAAGACCCAGAAAAAGACCACATGGGAGATGGGTGGATGAAATTCGAAAGTATGCAGGGGTGACATGGAGGAGACTGGCACAAGACAGACCGTTGTGGAGGAAACTTGGGGAGACCTTCGTCCAGCAGTGGATTGATAATGGTTGACAATGATGATGATGATGATGATATAAATGCAAGTGCAAAGGTTTAGCTATTTGAAGAAGCAGCACCAACAAAAATTGAAAAGGAGTAAGACAAGGTGACACCACATCTCCTAAACTCTTTAATGCCACATTGCAGATTGTCTTTCAATCATTTAAATGAGAAAACAAGAGGATAAATATTACTGGAGCTTATTTAACTCATCTTTGTTTTGCTGATGACATAGTAATTTTCTCAATTAACCCTTCAGCACTGCAGAGTATGATACAGGAACTTGCTGACATGAGTAAAGAAGTGAGATTAAAAATGAACTTTCAGAAGACAAAACTGATGTACACAATGCTTTTACAAGAAATGAAGATTTATTGACTGATGGGGAAAAGCTGGTGATAACTGATACTTGCATTTACCTTGGACACAGATATCAAGCAAGGGTCTTATTGATGAAGAAATTAATTGACGTTTAAAACTTGGTTGGAGAACTTTTGGAAGAAACAGTACAATTTTTAAGAGTACTATGCTATTATGTCTTAAAGGAAAAGTGTTCAATGTATCCTTCCAGTGCTTATGTATGGTGCACAGATGTGGACCTTAACTAAAAAAAGAAATACAAAGATTGCAGCAGACAACTGAAAGAAGCATGGAGAAGTGCATGCTTGGTGCAACCAGGAGAGATAAGAAGAGGAACTCATGGATCAGGAACATAACAAGAGTGGAAGCCATGATCAGAGTAAAATCCCTGAAATGGCAAAGGGATGAATATATTGCCAGAAAGACAGATCATCAATGGACAACCGAAATTCTAGACTGGTTTCCAAGGGACAGGAAGAGACTCAGAAGACCACCACATGGGAGATAGGTGGATGAGGTTCGAATATATGTGGGAGTAACATGGAAGAAACTGGCACAAGACAGACCATTGTGGAGGGAAATTGGGGAGACCTTCATCCAGCAGTGCATTGATGATGCCAATGATGATCATGGCTGATGATGATAATGATGGATTTACAATGCAAAAATGCAAAGCAATGGGTGAATAATTGAACAAATATCACACTCACATAAACCAGTTAATATAAAGTATATTTTATGAAAAAAAGTATTCAGATACAATTTGGAATGTAAAACACTCACCACAAAATATCTAATTCCATCTCTCATAAGAAAAGGTGCATAAATGTCTTTACAACTTTTATACAGAAGTCCATTCTTTGGAATTGAACTTCTTTGCTTTTTAGAAGTTTTAAAACAGAAACAGCCATCCAATCTGTTGCTCTGAAATAAAATTAAAAATATATATATACTTCAGGAAATATCTTTAATTGTGTAATGCTACAATAAAACACTGCATGAATTATATCTACGCCTTATATACACTCATTAGACAAAGCATTAGAGATAGGGGTGATGGGTTGTTGACATGGGCAACCCCCCACACTAAATGAACACAATAAATAGGTAGGCAGCAGGGATTCCCAACAGTGTATCGCAATTGACGAAAACAGGTAAACTGGTGATCTGGTGCAAGACAGATGGGTCATTCTATCGCCCAAGTGGTAAGAACCCTGGGGTTCCCGAGGGCAACTCTATCTAGGGTGTACCATGAGTATAAGTACCATTGATGGATGTACCACCACCCAGAGAGCAAGTGATGGCAGAGCACATGCCACTGATGACTGGGGTTGACATAGACTATCCAGGTTCACACAAACCAACCACTTTAAAACGGCAGTGTAAAGCACATCCAGGTTAAATCTTGGAGGCCCACGCAGCATCAGAAAGTGAACGGTATGAAGCACGTTAAATACCTTCGGCCACAGGAGCCAATGTTCTAGTCATGTACCATTATTGATTGCTCATCATAAGAACCTATACCTTGCCTGGAGCATAGTCCTGAACATCAAAACTGGACCTCTGTGGAGTGGTGCAGCATCGTTAGTTCACGTAAATCCCATTTTTAGCTGTAATGAACTGACAGAAGGGTGCAGGTGTGTCATTGACAGCATGAGGCCATGGACTCATCATGCCAGGTTGGTTGTGTTCAAGGCAGTGGTGGCTCTGAGAAAGTTTGGGAAGCCTTCTCATAGGACACATTACATCCCTTAGTGTGTCTTGATAGATTCTTAACCACTGTGTGTTACCAACATGCACTGGATGATCACCTACATGCTTTCACGGCCTTTAAACATCCTGTAACCGAAGATCTATTTCAGCAGGATGATGCGCTGCATCATTGGGCTGCAACCACCCAGGCACGGCTTGAGAAAGTCTCTAGTTTGGAACCATCCAGTGGCCACTATGGCTCCTGAATTTAAATGCAGTGGAAGCTCTCTGGGATGCTATGGGGCAGAACATCAAATCCATGGATTCCGGACTGTATCTCAAGCGGAGTTGTGGATAATGCTGCAACAGGTCCAGCTGGCATAACATCCAGAAATCCTCTGGCATCTGGTGGAGTCTATGCTACGGTGTGTACAGGCTGTTGTTCGGCCTAGAGGAGCACCAACATGCTATTAGGTGGGTACCTAATGTTTTGTCGATTGAATATATATATATATATATATATATATATCATCATCATCATCATCATTGTCAACCATTATCAATCCACTGCTGGACGAAGGTCTCCCCAAGTTTCCTCCACAACGGTCTGTCTTGTGCCAGTCTCCTCCATGTCACTCCTGCATACTTTCGAATTTCATCCACCCATCTTCCATGTGGTCTTCTTCTGGGTCTTTTCCTGTCCCTTGGAATCCAATCTAAAATTTCGGCTGTCCATCGATGGTCTGTTCTTCTGGCAGTATGTCCAGCCCATTGCCATTTCAGGGATTTAACTCTGATCATGATGTCTTCCACTCTTGCCATTTTTCGGATCCACGAGTTCCTCTTCTTATCTCTCCTGGTTACACCAAGCATGCACCTCTCCATGCTTCTTTGAGTTGTCTGCAGCCTTTGTATGTCTCTTTTAGTTAAGGTCCACGTCTCTGCACCATACATAAGCACTGGAAGGATGCATTGATCAAACACTTTTCTTTTAAGACATAATGGCATATTGCTCTTGAAAATTATGCTGTTTCTTCCAAAAGCTCTCCAGGCAAGTTTTGTACGCCGATTAATTTCTTCATCAATGTGACCCTCACTTGATATCTGCTGTCCAAGATAAACGTACGTGTCTGTTATCTCCAGCTTTTCTCCATCAATCGATAAATCTTCATTTCTTGTAAAAGCATTGAACGTCACTTTTGTCTTCTGAAAGTTCATTTTTAATCCCACTTCTTTACTCTTGTCAGCAAGTACCTGGATCATACTCTGTAGCTCTGATGGGGTAGTTGCAAAAATGACTATGTCATCAGCAAAACGAAGGTGGGTTAGATAATCTCCATTAATCTTTATCCCTTTGTTTTCCCAATTCAGTGATTGAAAGACATTTTCCAATGTGGCATTAAAGAGCTTCGGAGATATGGTGTCACCTTGTCTCACTCCTTTTCCAATTTTTATGTGTGTTGTATTTTCAAACAGCCTAATCTTTGCACTTGCATTTTCATAGATGTTATTAATAATATTAATGCATGCATCTTCAATACCGCAGGATTTCAGAGCCATTGCAACTGCTGATGGTTTCACCGAATCAAAGGCTTTTTCATAATCGATAAAAGCCATGCACAATGGAAGCTCATATTCCCTCGCTCTTTCAATTAATTCTCTCAGTACGTGGATATGATCTATTGTGCTGTAGCCACTCCTGAATCCAGCTTGTTCTCTCGGTTGAGCCATGTCCAGTGTCACCTTCAAGCGGTGTGAAAGAACTTTAGTGAAGATTTTATAAACCACTGATAGGAGGCTGATAGGTCTGTAGTTCCTGAGATCCTCAATGTCACCTTTTCTTATGTAGCAAGATCATTGTAGCGTTGTTCCAATCCTCAGGAATCTTTCCTTCATTAAGGCATCGAGTGAAAATTTGGGCGAGTACTGTTTCGATTTCTCCACTTGCTTCTTGTATGATGTCTACAGTAATTCCATCTTCTCCTGGAGCTTTTCCTCGCTTCATGTTCTTGATTGCATGTGCAAATTCTGCTGGAAGGACTGGAAGGAACTCTGGTACAGGTATCTTTCATGATGTCTGGAGTGCATGTATCATCCCTTTCATATAATTTGGAGTAGAAATCTTTCACTCTTGTCAAAATTTCGCCTCTATTTCTTGTTACAGAACCATCTTCTTTTCTCAGTGCCATAATCTGTTTTCTTCCCTTACTGAGATGTCCCTTTGCTATCTTTAGGCTTTGGTTGTTTTCAATTGCTTTCCTTACTAGTTCACAGTTGAATTTCCTTACGTCTTCAGTGATACTTTTTCTTACTGTCTTGCATAGCTCTATATATTCCACTTTGGAAGTCACATCTTCTTTAGTTGTCCTCATCACTCTTCTTTTTTGCATCAACATTTTGGTTTTTCCTGATAATTTGTTCACATGCAATTTGTTCTTAGACCCAGCTAATTTTGTTGCTGTTTCCATAAGAGCTTTGGTTACTTTTCTGTTAACTTCAGAAATATCCACTTCTTCCGATGTTAGGCCTTCTAAAGCAGAGAATCTGTTCTTCAGTTCTAATTTGAAGGTATTATGGTGTTTTTTAAGGTTGGTTATGTCAATACATTTTGTTTGTCTTATGAGCTTGCTACGTTCAAGTTTAGTGTTGAGGTGCATCTTACATCTCACCAATCTATGGTCACTACCTGTGTTGAACTTGTTTAGCACACTGCAGTCTTCTATGACGAATTTTTTGTTACACATAATAAAATCAATTTCACTTGTCGTCCCATTTGGATGTCTCCATGTCCATTTCCTGTGTGGCTTTTTCTTGAAGAAGGAGTTCAAAATGAAAAACCCTTCTGCCTCTGCAAACTCTACGAGAGTATTTCCACGCTGGTTTCTGTTGCCATGACCGAATTTACCTACTGAAGTTTCATTCTGTTGCCGTTGGCCTATTTTTGCATTGAAATCTCCCATAATTATCTTCAAGTGCTGCTTACCTTTATTATTTAGATCATGAATTTCCTCATAAAATTCTTCAATTTCTTCTTCAGCATGACTTGTGGTGGGTGCATAAGTTTGAATAATCTGAGCCTGGTATCTTCTCGAGAGTTGGATAACAAGTCGTGCAGCTCTGTCAGAGGAACTTTCAACTTCTACAACTTTATCCTTCAGTTTCTTGTTTATTATAAATCCAACACCACTAGTTCTGCCAGTATCTGTCCCACGATAGTAGAAGAGATGTCCACTTTTCAGTTCGATGAGATCTTCTCCTTTTCTCCTTACCTCACTTAGCCCCACGATGTCCCACTTGATCCTTTGTAGTTCCTCTTCCAATTCAAGAAGCCTTGAATCAGAAGATAGGGAGCGTCCATTGTAAGTAGCCAAGGTCAGCATCAGATGGCAGCCTAGTCCGGTCCTCCGGGGATTCTTAGCACCCTCTGCCTTCATGTTGCACTGGCTGCTGCCTTGGCCAGGTACATTCCAGCTGCCGGAGACTGAGGGCCAAGATTTAAGTTGTGGAGTCATTTTGGAGGGGTTTGGCCATAACTCACCACGCTGGCCAAGCGGGTTGGTGAGTGTGGGATAGAATTTCCTCTAATCCCGATGGTATAGTTATACCGCTATTGGCGGTCGTCAGAGCCCCTTTAGTGGGAACAGGATGTCACCACGAGAAGGCGGGGTTGACATTTGTCAAGGAGAGGCTGTGATGTTACGCATCACCTGACCTTACATCCCATATATATATATATATATATATATATATATATATATATATATATATATTAGGTGTACAAATAAGTTTTAAAGCATTTTAAGACAACACAACATGTAATTTGAGAGAAAACAACAATACCTTTACAAATCAGGTCAGGCAGCAGATGGATTCCAGCGATGAAGAATACTTCGTCATGTGACGAGATGAAGTCGTCAACCCATTTTTGAACTTCGTCACATGTACGGAACCGTACAGCAGAAAACAGTGTTCCATCGATCGAAACAAATGATAGTCTGAAGGGGCTATGTCGGGAATATACGTTGGGTGCTCCAAAACCTCCCAGCCAAGATAGCGTTTCCTTGACCGATTTTGTGATATGCGACCTAGCGTTGTCATGCAGTAATTTCACGGGGCACAATCCTTTGCCTGTGAATGGACGTTTCCAACATATTTCCTGGTTCAATTGCAGCGTTTGTTGCTTGTAGCAATCAGCAGTAACAGTTTGACCCTGTTCCAATAGTTCATAATGGAGCAAACCCTTCATATCCCACCAGATGCACAGCAGAACTTTCTTGGAGTGAATATTGTGTTTCGGTGTCGAAGTCGTTGCTTCACCAGGGTCTACCCAGTGTTTTTTGCATTTGGGATTGTTGTACCATATCCACTTTTCATAACCTGTAACAAGTTTTCCACAGGAAAGACTTTATGTGATGTTTATTCAACAGATTCAAACACTTCATGACACACTCATCCTTATTCCTCTTGCTCAGGTCATGTGGCACCCATTTACCTTCCTTCTGAACCTTTCCCATTGAGCGTAAACGATTGGAAATGGTTTGTTGAGTTGCCTCCAGTTGTTCAGCTAGTTCTTTTTTGCATCGGAGATGAATCTTCATCCAGCAATGCTTGCAGTTTCTTATGTGCAACCTTCTGCGGGGAGCTGCTATGTTCTCGCTCACTAATATCAAAATCACCTGGTTTAAACTGTCTAAACCAAAGCTCACACGTGCTTTTCAATATGATATTCTCTCCCAGAACAGATCAGATCAGATTGATGCACATGCTTCTGCAGCACTTTTTCCTTGATGAAATTCGTATCAAACACAGTATCGAATAAATGCAGTATCGCTTGCCATCTTTCACCTACCGATGTGCAAGTGTGTTTGACTGTTGGGCAAACTTCTGTCACATTTTATACTCTGGACCAGTTACGGTCACATGACAACAATGCTAGGGAATGTCGGTTATGTAAATTAGCGATATCATCATCATCATCATCATCATTGTCAACCATTATCAATCCACTGCTGGACGAAGGTCTCCCCAAGTTTCCTCCACAACGGTCTGTCTTGTGCCAGTCTCCTCCATGTCCATGCAAAAACGATTGGAAATGGTTGGAAATTAGCGATATAAGTCACAAAAAAAAAAAACCGCTTTAAAACTTATTTGTACACCTAATATACAATATATATATATAATTCCCCATCCCCACTCCCTTTGCTAATAAAGTATGTCAGAACAAAACCTATTTCAAAGTAGCTATAATGAAAACAGAAATACAATCAGGAAGCAGCAGCTAATTGGTGCACTCTTTTGGCTAAAATAGTGAAAATAGAAAGGAAAATTAAATCTTTTGTATGTGCTTTGGCATGCATTAGGAGGGTACTTTACAGGGTAATCTAAATGATGTTCCTGATTTCAGTGCTTTACCACACAACATGTAATGAGTATTTTTAGTTGTGAGATGTGTACTTTAAGAAGGTAATCTCTCTAAGTTCCAATGCCCCTCCTACCAATTCCACAGGTGGTCGGTACATGACGCGATAAATCCGGCAGAAGGAACAAGTCACACAATGGTGGCAAGGGGGCAAACAGAAGGCATTTAGTGTTCTCAGTTTTCATACAAACAAGCCAGTTGTAACTGTGTAACAGCATTTTTGGACAAAATTTAGGATAGAGCCACCCAGTGGTGGTAAGTCAATTCGTAATTTAGGATAGAGCCACCCAGTGGTAAGTCAATTCGTAATTGGTATTCACCCAGTGGTAAGTCAATTCGTAATTTAGGATAGAGCCACCCAGTGGTAAGTCAATTCGTAATTGGTATTCACGATTTCAAAACACGGGCTGCATTTTCAAGGGAAAATTGACTGGACGTCCGTTGATGGGAAACGATGTAGTGCAGCATGTTCGGGTAAGTTACATAAGGAACCCTCAGAAATCCATTTATCAAGCAGGTCGAGAACTTGTTGTCCAGCAGAAAACTTTATGGTGAGTTTTGAGGAAATGTTTGCACATGTAACTGTATCATCTGCAGTTGATTTAAAAGATGAAGAGGGATGACCTCCATCTGCGAGTGTCGTTTTGTGAAAGATTTCTTACTCTAATGGAAGATGACGGTTTCTCTGAAATGTTAGTTTTCAGCAATGAAGCAACATTCCACATTTCAGGAAAGGTGAACAGGCATAACATGAGAATTTCGGCACTGAAAATCCCCATGCAATCTTTCAGTATTAGCGTGCTTCCCCAAAAGTCAATGTCATCTGTGCAATTTTACTCATCGAAAGGCGTATAGGCCCTTCTTCGCTGAAGCCACTGTGACAGGAATTACCCATCTCAACATGCTCAAACAATGGCTTCTCCCACAGCTCGAAGAAGACACTCACGACTTCATTTTTCAACTCGATGGTGCTCGACCGCATTTCCATGACGAGGTTCAGGGCCACCTCAATGACAGGCTGCCAAAACGATGGATTGGCTGTTTATCTGAGGGGTATCAAGAACTGTTGTGTTGGCCACCACAATCTCCCCCGTGTGATTTTTCTTGTGGGATTTCATAAAGGATCATGTTTATTTACCACAACTTGCAATGACACAGGCTGATATGAAAGCTCACATCACAGAAATTGACACAGACATGCTACAAAGAGTTTGGCAGGAATTTGATTACTGACTTGACGTGTGCTGTGTTACATGTAGAGCAAGCATTGAACATTTATAAGTAAGTTGAACAAAACTTTATGAAATGTGTTTTTCAACAGTACTAGTTGTGTGTATCTGCTTTACCTTAAACATGAGTACCAAATCATTTAAATCAGGAACAGCATTTTGACTTACCTTGCATATTGAATATGTAGACTGAAATTAGTATTCCAGGTAATTGGCCATAATGACCATGTTCCTGATATTATTTTCACACCCATAAATTTATTAACACAAAACAAGACATTCACTGCAACATAAGGACATAAAAATATTACACCTACCTATGTAGTTTACAGCAAAAAATAAGCACATTGGTTTAATGAAATGTGTTCATCTCCTGTTTCAAATTAGCTATGTTATGTTCCCTTGTTAACTTAAAATCTTTTTTGAAAATGCACACAAGGATTTCTTAAATTAACATAGAAATTATGAAAATAATACAGTTAAAAATAATGCAAACCTTTCTTCATGTCACCCTAATAAAATACCCATGTAGCCCAAGTGTGACACATAACATGCGAACTTCCATATTATAAATTTCTTTTACCAATATTTTAAAAACTATTAAAAATACTTACAGAAAGTTAAAAATTTGATTCATTATTAAAAGTTATAGAAAACCTGACATCAACTCCACTCAAAACTGCCTGCACATGACAGCACTTTTACAACTACATTGTATCATCAGGCCAAATCCCTAAAAAAAATGTAACATTACTTTCACAAAAATGCACGAGCATTCAAATACACGAAGTTTATTTTAAAAAAAAATTAAATTACAAGGGAACATAGCTAAAACTCTGGGGATAGGGGAACATAGCTAAACACCTCAAGAAAACCAAAAACCAATGTGTTTTTCTTTTGCTGTAAACTACGTAGGTAGGCACAATATTTTTATGTGCTTCTGTTGTATTGAATGTCTTGTTTTGTGTTAATGAATATACAGTTAAACCAATACAAAAGTTTAAGAGAGTTAAAAACATTATATGTATATATGTGAACTTTCATCATAACCCAATACATCAGAAAAGGGTTATCTTTGGCATAATACACTATGTCAGATTAAAACTAGTCAATCAAATTGTTTATGAATTAAGCAAGGGTAAATAATACTTGTTAATTACAAACTACAGTTATGAACAAAAATATGAATGGGATCTGCAATAAGAAAAAAACATTTAGATAGCTTGTCCCAAAACAACTGAGAATATATGTATAAAAAATCATACACAAGACTGATGAACAAAAAAAGCTGAACTTTATAACAGTCGTGATAATTAACACAGCAATCAGACATCGCTGAGTTGACTATAATTACTGTTTCATACATAATATCAATCACATCAGAAAATTTTTAAATTTCATCGCTCTGGAGCGGGAATCGAACCCACATCTTGCGATTACCGTTTGAGCATGGTAACCATTACACCACCCAGGATGACAAAGACCCAAGTATCTGAGTGTTAAGAACATTGGAATATTTTCCAACCTATAACTGGGTGGAAAATTAGAATGATCGGTGCAAAAGTGTCACCTTAATGAAGCATGAGCAAGACAGAATTGTTCACTGTAATTTATTTATGTAAATATGAAACTGGAACACATTACTGTATTTGAAATACAAAATTACTGAATTCAAAGCAATATAGATTTGTTTTAAGACATTGCTTCAAAACAGTGTTTTTCTTTTGCCATTGCCCTTGCAAAACATCAGCTCAAGTGTCCTCTAGTGGTCAAGCATTTCTTTCATCTCAGCAAGTTCTACGGCCATATTAGTCTTTTGTTGATTCTGCATTTGCACAGCATCTACTAATTAATTTTCCTTTCTGCTGATAACTTTCCCTCCCAAAATAGGACTACATTTAATATTTTAAATAGGACTATCTATTTTAGATAGTGGTGGTGTGTTACTTGGTAAGGATGAATACTACTGAACACCATGCATTGACTAACAATATTTTTCAAATTCGTTACTTCAGTTTTTGGAAAATATCCCCTCCCTTATCAAGCTTAAATACAAATATTTATGGGGGGGGGAATAACATTTAACAGCACTACAGGACAGTGGAAACATCGCAGGAAAATCGTTAACCTTGTAACAAATGGGAGAAATCTACATCCAGTTTAACTTCCTTTTTAAAATTTCTTTCCTTCATTTTCAAGCTCAAATACAAATATTTATGGAATTAAAGGATGTTTAATAACAATACGGGGCACAAAGCAGAATGCAATATGGAAAGAAATATGACAACGTGAGAAATTTTCACTGCGTTTTAACTTTCGTTTTTCAAAGTTTTGAAAGACATAATATTGTCCTGAGATGGAAAACGTCCCCCTACCTCCCCAACTAATCCTCCCAAAATTTCTCAATTTTGTATTGATCTCGAGATTTAACCCAAATAGGCATCAAAAAAGTGGAATTCTGCGAATTCGCAGAAGAATCTCACGTATGAAAAAATGTGCAATACTGTGTTCGACCTTGGCACAACTCTAAAAAAAAAAAAAATGGCAGTAGAATTCAAAAGAATTCCAGAAGACATTCAAAACATGGAAGAAATGTTGGGACATCTGTATTCAACGTAATGGACAGTATTTCAAAAAGATTACCACTTCCTTGATAATTAAGGCATGCATATTTTGTTTTATAAAAACATTCTCAAATGTTTTGGGACAACCCTTGTAATTAACTCAAAAATTAAAGTAACTGAAAGAAAACAACAACTGAAATTTCGCCCATCACATTTGTTTTGGTGTTTGCACTGAAATGTTGGAAATAAGTCAATTGTTGCTTGTTTTGTGCTTGTTATGATAGCAGCTGTTATTATTATTTTTTCTAACTTCCTCTAGCGTAGTGTTTCTGATGTTATTAGAAGCAAAATAAAATCTTAAAATTTTCCAGATTTTCAGTAACAAGTCTTTTGAAATTGTCTTCGTTTCTATAATAATTTCTCCTTAATCACTACACTGTTCCATTTCACTGTCATTGTCATCCAGTTTCGTATTATTTTTCGTTTCTTTGGGGGTTTAATGGGCAGTCGCCTGTTCCTAATTAAGGGACACTGATTCCAGGGAAGGGAGACAGCTGGTGCCATAAGACCAACACAACATCCATGCCTCACCAAAATATGAACCTGGACCCATGTCAGATGAATAGTCAGAAACCAGCATTTAGACCACTGCACCACAGCAGTGGCAGTATTATGAATCATCCACGTTTATATCATTATCACATACAAATGCCATGTCTTTTAGGGAGAATATACTGAAGGGTCCTTTGTAAAATGTATCTGCAGGTGAAATATTAAGTTTACCATTCAATATCCGATATAAATGTGCTGCATATGTAATCATATATAGGGAGCATAAAATATAAAATAAAAACATAGATTATCAGAAAATATTAAAAACTGACATGTCAGACGGAGCCACTGCAGTGTTGTGCTCGCGTCTCCAGATAAGAGACCCATATCTACTCAGACTTGGCCATTATGGTGTGGATGCCAGTAAAGAGCGAATGTGTTCCTGAGGATGCCAACACTAGCTTAGTGAAAGTACTTAGACATTAAATGTCTGAGCAGAGTGCCAAAGTGATGACTTTTATTTACTGTTAAATGTTCTTAAAGGTTTTCTAAATGTTTCTTTTAATTAGTTTTTAACTAACTTACTGAATGCTGAAAGCAAAAGGTTTTAACATTAGGTAAATCAATGAAAGATTGGATATATGCCTATAAAATCACTAATTGTAAATACACTGCCGGACAATTGCTAAGGACGGATGACAATAGCAACGATAGCAACCATAAAATGAAATGCAGGAAAATGTGGAAATTAGCATAAGTGCGGGATACAGTAAGACATGTTGTGCGTATGCAAATTTTGGATTGCCGAACTTGTTCGTGACGTCATAGCGCTGATAAGAGATATAAAGGATTTGACGCGTATTGACCGTTGTTCAAACGCAAAGTTGAAACGGAAAGAATCAATTGACGAACTAGCAATTTTCAGTATGTCTCCCAGACATCACCTAGATGATTTTACGCGTGGCCGTATTATTGGCAAGATTGAAGAAGGGCGAAAAATAACACATGTTGCCAGGGAGTTCGACGTCAGCCACAGTGTTATTTCAAGGCTTTGGAAATCATTTCAAACAAATGGAGAGTGTAGCAAACGTCACGGGGGAGGTCGTGTTCGCAGTACGACATCTGCAGAAGATCGGTACACAGTGCTATCAACAAAAAGACACTGGCGCAGCACAGCTAGTGAGGTAGCAAATCAGTTTATGGCTGCTACTGGCAAGCGGATCTCCTGAAAAACTGTCGCCAGACGTTTGCATGAAGGAGGACTATACGCCCGCCGTCCTGTTGTGTGCATCCCATTGTCCAGACGTCACCGTACCGCCCGTTTGCAATGGTGCCACCAACATCGCAATTGGACTCATAACGACTGGTCTGCTGTCCTCTTCTCAGATGAGAGTAGATACAGTCTATCGTCTGATTGTCGACGACAACTGATCTGGCGTGATAGTGGTACTGCATATTGTTCAGCAAACATACAGGAAAGGGGTCGATATCCGACATGTAGTGTCATGGTATGGGCTGGCATCATGATCAATGGCCGTACGTCCCTCTATGTGCTTCCAACTGGAACTATGACTGGCCAACGATACATTAATGATGTTCTGCTACCTCATGTTCGCATGTTCCGTGGTGCTGTCGGTGATAGATTCATTTTCATGGACGACAACACAACATGTCATCGAACAGTCTCTGTCCAGGAGTGTCTTGAGAGTGAGGATATTCAACGCCTCGTATGGCCAGCACGTTCTCCAGATCTGAATCCCATTGAAAATGTGTGGGATGTTTTGGTGAGGAGTCTTGCCGGTCGCCAATGCCCTCCAATAAACAAGGACACCCTCATCTGTGCACTGACAGAGGAATGGGATAAACTACCCCAACAGCCGCTTGATAATGTTGTGCAAAGCATGACACAACATGTGGAATCTTGCATCGCCCTCCATGGGGGCCATATCCCGTATTGGCATCTTACGCCGGAACGCCTGCGGACGGTAATTGCATTTTTTTCATGTTTACGTATTCTGCACAAAATGCCCTGTTTGTCCCTTGAACACGTTCCAAAGCCTTCTGGATTTCAGAGCACAATAAATTTTCTTTCTTGTAATGTCCTGGCATTCTGACATTTTATTTCACTTGGCATCCAACCACACTTACTTTTTTATGCGCTATATAGCCGTTTATGATCCGTCCTTAGCAATTGTCCAGCAGTGTATTAGGTACTTAAGTTAAAAATAATAAGTTTTGAGGATATTTTACATAGTTATTTTACTAATAAGATTAATCTTCTACCACTGGGAATCTACTTAATAGTGTAAAAACATGATACAGCAACAGTAAGTAAATAACACTGATCAACAAAATTCACCATTGTAATTTTTCCTTAGACTTAAAGCTAATATTTCAATTACATACACTGTAGAGTACACAAAAATGATGAACAAAAAATCTACTTGGCTCTTATTTTTTTAATGCAGGATTTGTTTTTATACGTTACTACAAAATAATACATTGCCACAATGCATTATAACTATATATGCTTAAGTTGATTCTTTAATAGGATATATAAAATATACAACAGACGATTTGTTTTTATACATTACAATAATGTAATAATATTTTATACATTATTACAAAATACTTGCATACATTACATTACAATGAATTTACATTTTACAATGGGAACATTTTAAGTGTGTTAATGTGCTATATTAGCAAAGTTTCTCCATTACATGCTTTTCTGCTTATACTGTTGGTTAGGAGCATCTCTCTCTTGGTGGACCAACAGTAGTCAGCAAGCATCGCTTCATTCCACTGTGCACGGTAACAGTTCTCCGTGACAGATGTCTGCTGGTGAAATCGCTCACCAATGCTTGTCACTAACTACTCCCATATTATCGGGGGAAATGTCTAGGCGAGAATGAAGGAAAAGCAGTTTTAAACACATGACAACCCAACTTTAACTTTTGAAAAAATTTCTCCAGCATTTGAACTATGCTCTTATAGTTTGTAGCTTTAGTATTTCCAAGGAAATTTTGGACGACATCCTTGAATGCCAGCCACGCTTCCTTTTCTAGTTCCTGAAGAACACTTTCCAAACAGTCATTTTACACGAGCTTTTGAATGTCAGAACCAATAAATACACCCTCTTTTATTTTAGCATCTGATACGAAAGGGAAGAAATCTTGGATAAACCTAAATGCCTCACTGTCCCAGTTTAAAGCTTTAACAAAATTTTTGATCAATCCGAGTTTGATGAGCAATGGTGAGAGAAGTATGTCTGCTGCAAGTACAAGAGGTTTGTGGCTACCGTGAAGGCACTTTCTTACATGGTACAGTTTCTCTTCAGGGCGACTGTCCCATTTGCAAAGAAAACGTGAATATTTAGTATATCCCAGATGCATTCCTAGTGAAACAGAAATGACTTTCAAGCCACCACAAATGATTTTTTTGTTGTTGTTGTTTTTTATTGGAGGTTTAACAATCACCATGAGCAACTCAATCCACAAATGTTCCAATGAAAATCATTGTACTTCAGCACACATAATAGCTTTTTCAAGGTATCATAGGTTTCTCTCCTCCGTGAAGCGTATCCAACAGGAATGGAGTTACATTTGTTGCTAATGTGTAGCAGTACTGCTTTTGAAGACGTGAATCTTTTTTTTTTTTTTTTTTTGGTGTAAATATGACGTGGATGGTAAGTTGGATAATATCCAAAAACTTGAAAATTTCATCGTCCTGGAGCAGGAATCAAATTAATTCATCAATATTAAAATTAATCGGAAACTTGGTCATTTTGGGTGGTGTAGTGGTTACCATACTCAGGCGCTATCTAGGAGATGCGGGTTCGATTTCCATTCCAGGACGACGACATTTTCCAGTTTTTGGATATTATTGGACTTATCCACTTCATATTTGCACACACACAAAAAAAAAATGGATTCACATCTTCAAAATTTTTATTGTATAGTGTAATCCCGTATTCCATTCATGATTTCTCTGCTCCTCCAGGCAATCAAGGGATAAAATTCTTAACTTCCAGATTTGCTAAACATGAATGCCGGTTGAGAACCAGTGCCATAAGACAAACACAACATCCACGCCTCACCGGGATTTGAACCCGGACCCCTTTTGGACGAATGATCAGAAGCCATTGCTTAGACCACTGTGCCACCGAGGAGGCCCGGTTGCTTGCTTCGACCAGCAAATTCTGTGATGGTTATATTCAAATTAATTAGAAACTTGGTCGTTCTGGCTGGTGTAGTGGTAAACATACTCGGGTGCTATCCGGGAGATGCGGGTTCTGTTCCCACTCCAGGACGATGAGATTTTCAAGTTTTCGGATATTATCTGACTTACCATTCACGTCATATTTACACCGAAAAAAGAAACGGACTCAAGTCTTCAAAATTTGTATTGTATGATGTAATCCCGTATTCCATTCATGAGTACTGCTTTTAAATTCACTTTCAAATCATCAATAAACAGTAGCCATTCCTCTGGCTTGTGATAGAGATCTAAAGATGACATCAGGCTAGGAATGTCACTACAAAAGCATATATTGCCATCTTTTTCATACAAACGAATAGTCTTTGTGTTGGTCACGATACACAGAAATATGTACATCATTATCCAATACATTCCACTCCTTAAGCCTTGATCCATGCAATTCAACTTCATTTTTGCTTAAACCCAGAATCATGAACAAGGTCATTGAGCTCTGCTTGAGTGATCATATGAGGCATTGAATGTTTCTCTGGTGTAATATAATCTTAGTCTTTTCCACTTCCTTTACTAGTTGATGGAATGCATTCCTCTTCATCTAAAGGACAGTTTACAGGTGAATGGGGTACAAGATGCGCATCACTCCGAGGTACTGGCCTTATTGCGGAACAGATGCTGGGATACTGCACATGCTTTTGCTTCTTAAAATTAATTCCTTTTACTACTGGAGTCATTACAAAAGTAGACATCTGTTACATGATCTCTAGGTTCCCTCCAGATCATCAGTATGGTGAAAGGCATCAATGTTTCCTTTCTTCTAATCCACTCTTGAAGCCGAATCGAACAGCATTCACAGCAGAAGTATGGCGCTCATGGCTTATCCTGCTCGCCAATCTGGCATCCAAAATAATGTTTGCAGGCTGTTCTAATTAAAGGGGTTATACATCTTCTATGTTTAACAATCACAATTTTGCCACATATATATAAAAAAAAAACTATTACTAAAACGCATGCATTTACAAGACAATGACTGCTATAAGTCTCTGTTCGTGAGTTCATTATGTGCTACACTGATCGCTGTTATATCTAAATGAACGAAGATTTTCAGCACTGCGTCAGACTGTTTGTCATAATCTGCCTCACTGGTACTCATACCTATTGCATCGCCTACTTCCGGTGTCATTTGTCTGCATTCAAAAAGCACTTAAAAAGCAAAAAAAAAAAAAAAAAAAAAAAAAAAAGGCCACGGCATTAAATTCAAACATGAATATCTCCAAAATTATAACTAACTTTATTTTTTTATTATTACTTTCAACATCCCTGAGCAGGGTTCCCACTCAAAAGTAGAAAAAAAAATTCCCTGACTTTTCCAGGTTTTCCAGGTGGTCCTGAGAGTTTTTCCAGAGCGGCAAATCAAATCACATTGCGACAAATTGTTGAATTTCTTTACATTCTTGCGTTCCTTATGAAAGCATACATTTGTTAATTCTTTAAATAACTGTCCTTTATACAATTACCTGCCTTTTTTAATAACAATTAAATGCATGAGGCATATTATTTTTGGTACCATTATTCATTTTTGGTACCGTTGGTTCAAATATTCTTTAAAACATGTAAACCATGTATTTACATGTTTTAAAGAATATTTGAACAAAGACTTAATTTAAATTCTACATATAATGAAATATTTCAATCGATTAGGTGAAATTATACAACTGATTTATCTGTATTTTAAGTGCACACAAGTATATAAATAACATTTTAAATGACTCATAACATTTAGAGTTCTAGTTAGGTTTAAAAATGCAAGCTGGGAGAATTGTGACTGAAGAGAATAAATTGCCCTTAAATGATACAATGCTGAAGCTTTAAATCCTTTAAGTGCTTATTTTACATAAATATTAAACAACACAGAAGTGTTTGCTGAAATTGAAGTCTAATGGGAATGATAAAATGGTGAGTGTCTGACAGAGTCTCTTAACATTTTGTTAGAGCGGTTCTATCAAATCGATCTACCAATTTGTATTTTCTATTGGAATTTACTTAGAATCTTTAAAGACAAAGCAAAGTAAAACAGTTATTAAAAAATAAAAAAAAAGAAGAGAGAGAGAACAGAAATCGTGACAGTATTTCTGCGTCTGAGAAAAAACGTGTGCCAGTACCATCCCAACAATTTCTAGCAATCAGGAAAATACTGCTGACATTTAAAAATCAAAATTGTAATTATTTTAGCTAATGTTAGTTCTTGCACTTGGCAATGAGAACATCGAATCTATGCTATTTCAGAGGGGCCAACCTCTAGCAGAACGCATCAGTAATCAATAGGGGATTTTACAGTAATGTTTCAGTAATCGAACACAAACTTTCAGTAATGTAACACGCCATTTTTTTTTTCAAAGTTAAGGACAATATTATAGTATTACTGTGTAACCTGTAATACTTGTATGAGGTGCCTATCGGTAATCACCATACGAAGTCTCATCGCTAACGCGTGGAATGGGTATTTCATGAGAAATTAATGCGTGAAATGTGTAATAACTTTATATGTTTACACTATCCTCACAAAAAAATATGAAATTAAATTATCAATATTGTACTTACCTCATGTCATTGCTGACATAAAAACTCCCTTGTTGCTCGTTTTGCAGTGGTATATTCTTTTTCAGAAAACTTTTTATAACACAGCTCACCTGAGGAAAATGCTTTACTTTTCTGTATAAGAAGGGCACTTAATGTTTTGGTGCTCATTGTTGGGCAGAAGTATGCGAGATTTTTCCTTACTATACTAAATATTCTCTACATAGAGGAATTGCTGTGAGGGATAGTCAATATTGCCAACATTAGTTTAGGCAATGCAGAATACTTGGGAAGGCCAGATGAATCCATCTTAGATATTACATTCCATGCCACATCTGCTCAAGGATATCCAGCTTCACCAATATCAGAGTCTGGGAACATAGCATGAAAGAAGCGACCAGCATGATCACAGATTGCTATAGGTAGGTTATGCTCCACAACGATTGCAGTAAACAGCAATTCAGCGTTTATCACGCTATTTTCATTCTTTTTTGCAAAAAAATTATCCAAAGGTTTTGATCGAATCTTTAATTTTACACAATCCTGGTGTTTGTTTTAACTGGATATGCCTTCTGCAATCATCTCATCTGCGTCCTACATGGGCTACTGATTACTCTCATATTAGAAGGCACGCAAGGAAACCTTTATTTCAGCATTTTCCATTTCCTTGCTCAAGATTTGGGAGAAAGATTTGGATGTTCCTGGAGAAACCTCTTTACATATTTATTTGTTTCAGAAACTATAATTCCAAGGATGAAATTGGTAAAAAACAAGTAAAAATATGCAATAGGTGCCACATCAGTTGCAGGAGCATGTCTGGGCCCCTGCATTTCATGACAATCAAAAGGATGCTGAGGTTGTTCATCACTTCCCTCTATTACATCCTCCCATTCACTTTCAGAACTTTCATGATCTGAAGATTCACTATGAAGATCTTCACCTTCTGAAGAAGATATGGTGTGCGTGGCACTGTGGCTAGTTTTCTGGCTTGATGTTGCTTGGCCAATATCACTCTCAGATGATTCAAAATCATCACCATCACTTGGCAAACTTTCATTCTCACTACAAGCCATTTCAAATAACCTTAGAAAAAAATTTCACACAGTAGGAAAAAGCACGTCTGCTAGTCTGAGGAACAAGCTGTCAATAAAGTCATCCTCTGCTAACAGGAGTTTGGAAAAAAGAGGGGGATTCGTAATTCACGGAGTTTTGCGATTGTGTCTGTTTGTTTAGGAAAAAGAAATGAATAATGTGAAGAGCTTCTAGTAATAAAACACCGCACTTCGTTCTCCCGCGCGGCGAAAGTCCTCAAGAAATATAAACATCTGTCATCGCGGGACCACGCGTTGCACGGCAAGTTGATCGTTATTGCACTTCGAACGGGGCTCGAAAAAGTGATTTCCGACAGTACGACGTCTTATAATACACCAACAATTCCAAGTGAACAGCCCTGCCTTTGACTGCAGTAAGAAACGTTTTGGCCTGTCACACGGGAAACCGATAGCAAGCGCAAACTCTTTTACGATGACACGGCATATTACCCGTAATTTTCGTCGTATTATCCGCAGACCGCAAAATTCACATAAAAAAAAAAAAAAATCCTTCGTATAATCCGCAGATTGTGACATTTAGGGAAAAAAATCGCCGTATAATCCGCACATCATAGATGTTGAATCAGAAGTGGAATTTCCGACAGAAAAGTCGGTCACATAAACACATCACTCTTTCCACGTTCCAGAAACACATAGCAACTGAAAAATTGTTTTCAGCCGCCGCCGGAGAATTGAGCCACGGATCTCTCGATATCTAACCGAGCGCGTTAGCTTTACACCACGGTGGCCAACAATCCACGGTGCTATGTGTATTTTTAAGTCAGCTTCTGACATCATAAATCCGTAAGATGGGCTCAGCTACTGAGACGTCTCCATCTGGTGGGTATTAACGGCACTGGTTATATATATTATAGCAGTTAATTCCAAAGGGCGAGATCAAGGTGAAAATCCTCCAAATACGTGGCATCAGTAAATAAATAAATACGTCGCTCTTTCCACGTTCCAGAAACACATGAGTCCGAAGAAGTAAGAAAAAAAAACCTATTTTATTAAATGAAGAAATTCATTTTTAAAGGTTACTGTTTTATATTTTTATCTCCGAACAGATAAAGGGTGTGGCATCCATAGATCACGCCGATGTAGCTCCAGAGTATTGCATTACACTGCCAATGACGAAAGGCTGATACAGAACAAGTCGTAGAAATACCATATGTACTCGCGTATAAGTCGAAAATTTTTGGAGGAATTCCTGCTTTCAGAGTTGAGAGGTCGTCTTATACGTGGGCCAATAAAAAAACTTCCGTGAATTCTCCCGCGGAATTTACCAAACGGATTTGTTTACGTTTTAGATCGCGACACAGAGGCTTTCCGTATGTTGCTGCACGATTGTGTTCTGACCTCAAAACTATCGCGCAATGACATTATAATATCCTCAATTCTGTCCACCACTTGAAGTTTAAATTCGGCAGTGTAACTGAAAAGTTTCCTTTTCAGAGACATCATGATTAGCAATGAAGGAAAACAGCAGCAGCGACGTTCGCCAAAACAACGAAAGCAAACTAGATACAAGGTCGCGCACATGAAATCCGAAAGGAGAAACGTATAGGTTCGTGCAGCAAGCGCTGTGCGTACTTCTTTGGCTTTTTGCCAAAAAACAGAGCCGGCACGACAGTCAGAGCTCTCCTCAACGATAACAAAATGACCCCTGCCGTCCCTCCCCACAACTATCCCGATCTTTCATTACGACATTCCTCCCCCTCCTCCCCGCTAGGAAAATTCTTCCGAGGAAGTTCCTTTTCCAATTATTACACCTTTCCCTGCATAATCACGCTGCAGATTTTTTTAAATCGGAAGGTCTAATATTTTTTTAAATCGGGGTGTTAACCGCATCGGTGTATAATCCATAAAACCTATAATTTAAACTTTTTTTAGCAGATAATCCGCGGATTATACGACGAAAATTATGGTACCATTCTTCCGATAATATCGCTGTTTGACGATATGATTCATGGACATTCCATTTCAAAATGATATGATCATTGAACACCGAAACCCGCAGTCTGATTCGGAAAATATGCGGATCAAAATCGAAGGCCGAGAAATCGGCAGCGTCGATCTAAAAGGGTTTAACAAAAAAGGATACAAAATTGAGATTCTCCAAAACACACTGAATTCCGTAATTCTTCCAACCTGTCCGCCGTAATTCCGTAATCTGACAGTCGAAACCGTAATAATTACGGACAATTCGTAATAGTTGGCACCTCTGCTATTTGCTTCTAAATAACGCAGCATAGGATATTTAGACATTGTGCTGTTAAATTTCATAACCAATAAGCTGGCACACAGAGATCCTAATGCCATAACGGCAAAAAAAATTAAACCCAGGGATAAAGAAAAAAATAATGGAAGCAACAAGTGGGGAAAACTAACAGTTAATACGGAATACCATTTTGCCTGAGAGGCTACAATTCATATTAGTACTTCCAAAATCCGGAAGTCTTAAAATTGATTGGCTACGTTTGTGACGCAAACATTAGTACTGAACTTTTCTCGCAGGTCACAGTTCATTTCCACGCTACGTGAAATAACTTTGTACGGGAAACAATTAGAGGAAGTTTTGTGTGCATGTGTGCTCATAAAATCCTCCTAACACTTTTTTGTCAACATAATTTATCATCCTGCGGCGAGTGGCGTGTTTATACTTAACAATATCTTTACGAAGGGCAATACATTTGTGCGATGTTGATCAGGCAAAGTGCGAGAAAGGTCTGGAGCCCACTCAGGTCATTTGCAGTAACTCCCCACAAATAACGTCATCCAAAACGGAGACAGAGACTTTAGCGCCAGCACTGACAAACATGAAACCAATAGAGCACGCACGGCAAAGATTTTCATCAGTAGTAACTAGGTAGATTTTTTTTTTTTCCGGCAATGTGAGGGTAAAGATGTGGGAAATGAATAATTTATGCAAATCTTGTGAGGTGCAGCAACGCAAGAAGAAGAATTTACGATTACAAGAAAATTTCTACCCCGTCTAACTTTTGTTCACGCAATTTTTTTTTCCTATGTATAAGCTGAAACCTTGGGGAAAATTACGAGAGAATGATGAATTTTATATTTCTTATTCTAAATAACGGAGATATTTGCGTTTTTACGGAAAACGGTTCTACTATGCACAAAAATTCAAAAAATAATATCTTCTAATCTATCAGAAACAAAAAAAAATTGAAACTTTCAAGGGTTTTTTTTATAACTTAGAGGCAGCTGCCCCTAAAAAAAAAAAAATCGCACGAATCGGAGATGTGTTGGTGGAAAATTATTTCAATATCTGACGATTTTGCGTGGAATGACTCAGATGTGAAAATCTATGGTTCCGGGCGTCGGACTACCCTATTTTTCGCAACCAGCCAGCTCTTGCAGTAATTGGAATATCGTCTTAAAATAGCTATAAATAAATTTCTTCATGCATTATGAAATAGAAATATGACAGAATAAAAAAAAATCTCTTTCCGGCCGTAAAACCGGAAGACAACGAATCTAGAAAACGGCCGTGAAATCTGGGAAATATGGAAGGTATGCAATAGTACCAGCTTCATTGCATGGTATTTTTCATATATTTTTTGTGGAATAACTTTTTTACGGGTCTTTTAGAGGTTATTTTTAATGAAAGTTGGTTGTCAAATTTTCGAACTAAAGCCTAGTTCGTCATCAGGACTATGTCACTGGAGTAGTTGCTGCCACTCAATTGGAAGAGACCATCCGCAATTATCGTTAATTGTGGTACTTCTTCTTCTTGCTATTTCGATCCCTTCTTCTAGTTTTCTCTTTACTAAGTTTGACTGGTGGGCGATTATTTTCACTGAGTCCCAATTTATGGAGTGTCCACTTGCTTGTACATGTCTGTCTAGCCCTGTTTTGTTCCCAATGTTCCTAATAGCTGCTTGGTGTTCTTTCATTCGGACCTTAATACTTCTCCCTGTTTCTCCTATATAGCTGAGTCCGCAGTTACAGTCGATGCAGTAAATTACTCCTTCCTGCAATTGGATGTCCAATTCTTTCTGCTTTAAAGCTGGCAGGAATTTCTTTATTTTGTTATTAAGATCTGGAGCTAGCCTGATATTATATTTTGCTCCGATCCTTTTCAGTTTCTCGAAAAAGTCCCTTGTGGTACGTAATTTTGCTGGTTGAACACTCAGCTTTTTAGAAAACCCACCAACACAGGGAAGATGTTAGACTTCTGCTCATTCCACCCTGATTATATTAAATCGAATACAGCGAGACAATTTTTGGAAAAAATTGAAATCCTGGTCTCTTCAGCTTCTCAAAAAGATCTTCACAAAGAAGAATTAAAGGAAATGTTGGCAGAAAACAATTACCCCTCCCCATATGTTGAGAAAATATTTAAACAAGTGCCAAAAAAGAAGCAGGAAAAAAACAACTTCAAATTCACCAGCAAAATTACGTACCACAAGGGACTTTTCGAGAAACTGAAAAGGATCGGAGCAAAATATAATATCAGGCTAGCTCCAGATCTTAATAACAAAATAAAGAAATTCCTGCCAGCTTTAAAGCAGAAAGAATTGGACATCCAATTGCAGGAAGGAGTAATTTACTGCATCGACTGTAACTGCGGACTCAGCTATATAGGAGAAACAGGGAGAAGTATTAAGGTCCGAATGAAAGAACACCAAGCAGCTATTAGGAACATTGGGAACAAAACAGGGCTAGACAGACATGTACAAGCAAGTGGACACTCCATAAATTGGGACTCAGTGAAAATAATCGCCCACCAGTCAAACTTAGTAAAGAGAGAAAACTAGAAGAAGGGATCGAAATAGCAAGAAGAAGAAGTACCACAATTAACGATAATTGCGGATGGTCTCTTCCAATTGAGTGGCAGCAACTACTCCAGTGACATAGTCCTGATGACGAACTAGGCTTTAGTTCGAAAATTTGACAACCAACTTTCATTAAAAATAACCTCTAAAAGACCCGTAAAAAAAGTTATTCCACAATCACTATGAATAGAGGTGCCATAAATGCATTTACAACTAGGATATATTTTTTGTCAAAATACTCGTAAGTACTCTGAAAAAAATAAATCTTTCCCCCTCTTTGAAGAATCTTCCTATTTCATAATATTTTCCCTGTTCTAACATTTGAAGGTACATACTTTTCCAACTATACCAATTCTACTACAGAATTACGAAAGCGTAGCTTTAGTTAAGTAAGTGATACGAACCTTTTTTCAAAATAAATTAGGTGCCCTCAATTTGCAACATTCATCCACACTGCTGTTGAAGGGGTAGGGGGAGGGGGAATTATTAGGATGACCAACATCCGGCAAAATAAAATGTTTTTGAACGGTTTGATACTTGTCACGTAGAACATGCAAAAGGGGGAGAAAAAAAAAAAAAGCTCAACTTCTAAAGTTTCCAATGAATTTCGCCCGAAATTTAAAATGGAACGTTATTTTCATATATCTTGCTCACTGTAAAAATTTCAGTCGGTTATTTAAAAAATTGAGGAAATAGCTTCTTCATAATTTTTTTTCCAGTCTAAGCAGAGAACCGGGGCACCTACTCAGGAACAAATGACTGCCTCTCTTCGCGAACGCCAGCAGATAAGAGCCTGCGAAATGGGTGTGTGATTAATGGCTTTCTTTCACGCTTTGATGTGTATGTTTGTTCGGTTGTAGTTTAGATCATCTGAAGACGGGGAAACCGCAAAGAGACGCACTCCCCTGCACAGCTGCACTTTAATCGGTGGGTGGGTTACGGAGTTGCCTCGAAGGATAAAACACAACTCGGAATTATTTTAAAACTTAGCAATACAGAAATATATTTTACAAAAAGTCTGAAACAAAATATTTTTCTGGCAAAATAAAAAATTCCCTGCCTTTATAGTTCCCTGATAAAAAATTCCCCGATTTTTACGGAAAAACACAATTTTCCCTGAGTTTTCCCTGATTTTTGGAACAATTTTCAAATTCCCTGAGAATTCCCGGTTTTCCCGGTTTTCCAGGTTGCGTGGGAACCCTGCTGAGGGTACATGTATTGAAATTAGTTACAATTTCCCTTGGAAAAATTTCTTGATCAGTGTAATCAGATAGAAATTTATTTGGTAGTTTGTATTTCTTTGTGGAGATAACCTCTGAATCTCAGAGAACAGCTTAGTCACACACACACACACACACATTTTATTAATAAGATATTTTTGGAGCTTTTGTGTATAATGGTAAATGTTGCAGCAGCCAGGTGAACAGAACATTTTTTTTTTTTATTTTTAAATGTTTGTAAGTATTAGGGTTCATGTCACAGGTTATTTTAATAGTACATTTAGTATATTCTAATATACACGTTAGAACCATGTGGTTAGTTATGAAAACACATTTTAGTTTAACGTGTTGACAATAGATTGAATTAAATAACTTTGTAAATAATATTTCAATAAATTAGGCAATGTATTTAAACATGATAGTAGTGAAAGTTTTATAAGGAATTAACACTCATATGTTGTAAAGGTTAGTGTACCACATTCTATGTTACCTCTTGGTAGGTTGGTCATTCAATTCAAATGTGCTTTAGATAAGTTAACTCGTAACAAGATATGGCACATAACAATTAGGGAAGTAATATTTTCAGGTCATGTTTCTTAATTTAATTATTAAATAAAAGAAACAGTGAAACACCTTTTAAAGTATTATGCTTACACATCTAACAGATGTTTCATTCAACTTCCATGAATGAAAAGTTTGCACTTCTTTGAACAAATGTTACTTAGTTTTACAGGTTTCAACAATTTAAATAAAAAAAAAAAAATTAATACCTCCTGGCGTTTGGCATCTAGAGTAAATAAACCCAGAAAACATGTCATCTGAAGAAAAAAATTTATCAGTAAGGCCACTCCAGCATATAGGGCAAACAAGCGCACAGCTGGCATCTCAGTTAAAGCACCTATGGAATAAAAATTATGAGAAAACATTTACATTTCAAAAGCAGAGCACAGCAAAAATTACTAGCACAGCAGTAATCTGTTCATTTATTAGCTATAATTTTGTCTCCCTATAAAATTAGCTATAAATTTTATCATCAAAAAGTAATCATGCTGAAATAGCAAAAAACAGCACAGGTTAGGAAAGAGTACACACAAAAAATATGTACAACATTCTAATAACATAATTTCTGTTGTATTATTCTGTAAATGTTGAGCTTCATTGCCATAGCAATAAAAACTGGTTTTCAAATGCTTGCGTGAAATAGTGCTATGATGTCATATCATCCACAGTATTCTCACATGAAGTCAGAGCTGCTATACGTTAAATGATCAAGATTGTTTCAACAATACCATAGAAATATAAAAAGGAAAATGTTACATTATGTATATTCGTTTATGTTGTCACTCATAAGAGACCTTTGTAAAAACAAATAGAGTAAAACCTCTTTAACGGATATTCCCAAAAAGTCAACACCTCCATTTAACCAACAGTTTTATGATCCCCAGTTCCAAAGTACATAAGATCCTGTATATTTACCTCTACATAGTGAACCTGTCAAATAACGGACAGTGACGTTGTTCATAAAACACTTGAGAACAGTGAAAGTTAAAGAGGAAAAAAATCTGCAAATTTTTGTCATTTTCTTTACTTTCTTTGGACTTCGTCCTAGAGATCCCAATTACAAATCTACTTTTATATGGTTTTAATAGAGTATCTTTTCTCAGAAATGAACACCCTTTAATTCTCACATTAAGAAAAACAACTGCAAAGCCCATTACTCTCACCTCTTTGCTGAACTCCTAACAGAACTAAATCCACTGTCCCAACAGCCATTCTTGTTCAGTGTCAACAAACAACTCTTAATAGGGTATATGATCTAATTTTCCTTCTTTTGAGAACCAACAACAAAAGGTAAAGACCAATTTTTTGTTCTAGGTTCTTTGAAGACCTAGAACAAAAACTAGAGGCCTTGAACATGGAGGGTAAATGTAGCAAACAGCCACTTTCTGAAAGTGAATCAGTTCATCAACTTGTTTTATTGTCAACTGTCAGTATTTTTTCAGTTGCAAGGATTTTCTTTGCTTGTGTAGCTTATAGTGAATGTACAAAACTTTTGTTTGACTAACTTGTTGGTTTTGAAAATGGCAACCAAAAGAAACTGACTAACATTGAAAGATAAAAAAAAAAAAAATCAAAATTTTAAGTTTAGCAAAAAAGGAAGATTTGAGTGTGAGGATTTTTGCCAAACACATCAAAGTAAGCTAAATGCAAATGAATGAGAAATATATATATACTGAGGAAGCATCTGATAACACACTGTAAAGTATAATGAGGAGTTACAAAAGTTTTTTGCAACTGAGGGGGATTCAAACAGATTAGAACTACTGAGGAATTTAAAAATACATATTAAAAAAACAGGCTACACATTGCAAAAAATGCATTTATCAGTTTTTCTGCAAAAAATTGCTGATTGATTTACTTAAAACTTGAGCAGTGAGTATATACATTTAAAGTTTCAAGGTGTAACATATGACCATTACATACATATTTTGAAAAAAAGAAGTATTGAAATGCATACATTGTGCATTTGTACATTAGGGTGCAGGGGAAAAAATGAAAATTTTTAATCTCAAAATCCAATAGTGTGCAAAAGTTGTCTTTTACAATAACTAAGAAATGTGCAAAGTTTTAGAATTTTAAAAAAACATATGAGGGTCCACTACTGCATCAAATATTTTGAAAAATGCAAAAAATTGTGTTATCAAATAAAATTTATTAGGCATACTGAAAGTTCTGTACTAAAATGCAATAGTAAGCAAAAGTTGTCATATTATAGTAGCTAAGAAATGTAGAAAATATTGACATTATAGGGATATATTTTGAGGGTCCACTATTGTGTCTAAATTTAAAGAAAAATCTAAAAATTCGCTACATTCAAATTGCATTCTAAACTGAGAAACCATGATTGCAACATACAAATTTCAAATGTGAAAACCTAGATGAACTTAAATACTACAGTTTGCAAATGTTAAAACTTAAATGAATTTAAAGATTACAACTTACAGTAACATGCAAACATTTACAACATATCACAGTTGCATTCAAAATTCTCTTTTCGTGTTGAAACACTGAACCATTCAACGATTCCAACTGAGCACAAATAAACCCATCTCTTGAGTACTCTCCGCAGACTGCAGCTGATGCCTCAGTAACTATGTTTACACATTTCCCATCACCTAAGAATGGCAGGGTAGTTTGAAGACAACAGGAATTTGTACTGGCACTGCACTTCTAAGCTCCTTCAACTTATCATTGGTGACTGCAGACAAAAGTGGTGGTGAAGTAATTTCTAAATATGGACTGCGCCAATCGATCAGGCCAATGTAGTCCAGGGCTTGGAACATGAAATCTCTTAAATTCTGGCTTATACGTATTTCTCAGGCTCTCCAGGTTCTAGGAATGGCCAACTCTCGGATGTCTTTGCGATCGTCCGATAACATGGCCAAAAGAATGTCTCCAGGGCTGCCGAAGAAAGCATTTCTCTGTATTACAGGATCAATCACAGTTCAAAATTCTTCACTAAGGTATCTTGAAAGTTTAATGGCATGCCATAGGTGGATAGCACCATCCTTACATGATGAATTTAACTTTATCTCAAACCAAATCGGGACATAGACCTTGACGATGCAGCCGGCTAATGTAATAAGGCAAGATGAAGGATTGGGTTTGGTGACGTATAAATGAAGAAGATGATTATCAGTTGTCAACCACCTTGCATGAGATATCCTTCCAAGATATATTGAAGCTAAATTTCCAGGAAAGCAACCCATAGAAGCAGCTTGGCATATTTTAAGCACATAATTTTGATCATTACTTAAGTCTTCAGAAGATATTTCCAGGATCTCCAACTGGATTCGAGCAAACTGAACCATATGGAGCTGCTCACAGTTTTTTTAGTTTTTTTTCCAATCGGACCACTAAAATCTTGTGGACTAAGGGCAGGCTCATCTAAATGCTTTATCAGGTAACTTAACAGCAGACCATTGGCGTGAAACATACAAATTAACCATTGGAGTGGCTTCCCAAGATCTCTTTCCAGTACCCTGATTACATCACCTTCACGACAAGTGTTAATGACTGTGCTATTGCAGCCAACTGCAAATAACCTGCTGGTGTTAACAATGCTTTTGGAAAGGTGGTCCACAATGGCATTTTTAATACCTGCTGCCAAACCTTGTGCAGGAGAGATGTGACCCAAGTACTTATCACTCGGCTGGACCAACAGGGGCACATGTTCTTCAGTGACAGTTAGTTGTTTGTTGGCGATACACTTCACCTCACTTTTCTGTAACAAGAGTAGAATCTTTTCTCCCATCGAAAAAGAGACCCCATACTTCATCATTAGGTTTGTTTCCTTCATTATTCACCTGAAGAGACTGACAAATTTTTTTTTTTTTTTTTTTCGTGTCTAACCTTGCTAGGGTCAATAACATGTTTCATGTTATCTTTGGATATTACACCCACGTCATGCAACACAGGCAAAGCAATCATTGTGGCTGATCTGTCAGAAACCCCATAGTGATATGAAGAAATTAACTCGTGCACCAAAAGCTCTTGAATTGAAAACAAATGCCGTCTCCTGCAAGATACACTTTAATGATAAAAAACTATGTACAATTAAAATAAATGTGTTTAAGAACTTTCAACATAACAACGGCGTCATCATCAGAAACAGTGCAGCAGTGAGCACAGAAGTGAGTAGCCTATATACTTTGCAAGACACATAGCAGTTAATGCGCATGTGCAATAATCGGCAAAGTCCAAGTTAAGTTCAGTGGGTACAAGCATAGTTGGTGGGCGTAACCTGGCCCAAAAGTGTTTTCCAAGGAAGGGGGATAAAAACAGGGGGTTCATCATTACAGCATCTTTCACCATTGACGAATATGTGAATACTTTCACAAAAAAGTGTTGATCGACGGTTCCTTGGAGAATGCAGAATAATGGTGTCATTCCAACATGGTAAGTAAGAACCGTTTAAACAGAGTCTCGACAAAGATGTAGCACCAGAATGCGTCCTGAGATTATACTGATGTTAGTAAATGCGGCGCCCAAAATTACGAGCGGTACAGCCAACATAACATAAATCGTGCTCTGCAGGGCTAGCAGACTTAAGTGGAACCAAATATACGCCGTGACGGTTCACACATTCAACACAGTCTCTGTCCTTTTTAACAGTGTTAAATAAAGTACGAGACCTTACACCAAACTTGAGTTTATACTTATGACATATGTTCTTTAAAATATTACATACAGGTGGTATATATGGAATGGAACCCACAAATTGGTAATCAAATTTATCTGCAAGCAAAGCTGTCTGCGGCCGACCATTTGATTTCTTAACAATCAAAGCGATCAATCGTGTGACGAGGGTAACCGAAAGTCAAGGCAAACTGTTTAATCCTAGCTAACTCTTGGTCCCGGAGATCCTGTGTGGAAGAGTGTGTAAATGCACGATTAATAAGAAAATGAAAAGCAGATAATTTTTGCGACATTGGATGAGAAGAAGTAAAAGGTATAAACGTGGCAGAAAAAGTTGGTTTTCGGTAAACAGAAAATAATAAGGAGTTATCGGAAAGATTGCGAAAAAGGCAAAAGTCGAGAAATGGCAAAATGCCTAAATTCTCGAACTCTACCTCGAACTTGATAGAACGGTGTCGTGAAGAAAGTAAAGTGGCAAAGGAAAGAAGCTCATCGAAACCTGAAGGCCAAACAACCAACACGTCGTCGACGTACCTGATGTAAAGAAGTGGTTTTATGGGGGAAACAGGAACGAGGGGTATCCTCTAAGTCCTGCAACAAAACCTCAGCAAGCAATGGAGACAGGGGGACCCCATGAGGGCACCTTCCAACTGTCGATAGATAGAACCATTAAAACGAAAATAAGATCTCTTCGAAATAAATCGAAGAGTACACATTATAGAAGAAATTACATCGGAAGAATAAATGCACAAACCAACGAGTTTGGCTTCAATAAGATCGTGAACATAAGAAACGGGGGTGTTCGGGAAAAGAGCCACTACATCGAGTGAAGCTAAACAGTAAGTGGAAATGTCCACTTGTAGTGGCTCTTTTCCCAAACACCCCCGTTTCTTATGTTCACGTCGAGTGAAGCTAAACAGTAAGTGGAAATGTCCACTTGTAGTGGCTCTTTTCCCGAACACCCCTGTTTCTTATGTTCACGATCTTATTGAAGTCAAACTCGTTGGTTTGTGCATTTATTCTTCCGATGTAATTTCTTCTATAATGTGTACTCTTCGATTTATTTCGAAGAGATCTTATTTTCGTTTTAATGGTTCTATCTATCGACAGTTGGAAGGTGCCCCTATGGGGTCCCCCTGTCTCCATTGCTTGCTGAGGTTTTGTTGCAGGACTTAGAGGATACCCTCGTTCCTGTTTCCCCATAAAACCACTTCTTTACATCAGGTACGTCGACGACGTGTTGGTTGTTTGGCCTTCAGGTTTCGATGAGCTTCTTTCCTTTGCCACTTTACTTTCTTCACGACACCGTTCTATCAAGTTCGAGTAGAGTTCGAGAATTTAGGCATTTTGCCATTTCTCGACTTTTGCCTTTTTTGTCTTTCGATAACTCCTTATTATTTTCTGTTTACCGAAAACCAACTTTTTCTGCCACGTTTATACCTTTTACTTCTTCTCATCCAATGTCGCAAAAATTATCTGCTTTTCATTTTCTTATTAATCGTGCATTTACACACTCTTCCACACAGGATCTGGGACCAAGAGTTAGCTAGGATTAAACAGTTTGCCTTGACTTTCGGTTACCCTCGTCACACGATTGATCGCTTGATTGTTAAGAAATCAAATGGTCGGCCGCAGACAGCTTTGCTTGCAGACAAATTTGATTACCAATTTGTGGGTTCCATTCCATATATACCACCTGTATGTAATATTTTAAAGAACATATGTCATAAGTATAAACTCAAGTTTGGTGTAAGGTCTCGTACTTTATTTAACACTGTTAAAAAGGACAGAGACTGTGTTGAATGTGTGAACCGTCACGGCGTATATTTGGTTCCACTTAAGTCTGCTAGCCCTGCAGAGCACGATTTATGTTATATTGGCTCTACCGCTCGTAATTTTGGGCGCCGCATTTACGAACATCAGTATAATCACAGGACGCATTCTGGTGCTACATCTTTGTCGAGACTCTGTTTAAACGGTTCTTACTTACCATGTTGGAATGACACCATTATTCTGGATTCTCCCAGGAACCGTCGATCAACACTTTTTGTGAAAGTATTCACATATTCGTCAATGGTGAAAGATGCTGTAACGATTAACCCCCTGTTTTTATCCCCCTTCCTTGGGAAACACTTTTGGAGCCAGGTTACGCCACCAACTATGCTTGTACCCACTGAACTTAACTTGGACTTTGCCGATTATTGCACATGCGCATTAACTGCTATGTGTCTTGCAAAGTATATAGGCTACTCACTTCTGTGCTAACTGCTGCACTGTTTCTGATGATGACACCGTTGTGGTGTTGAAAGTTCTTAAACACATTTGTTTTAATTGTACATAGTTTTTATCATTAAAGTGTATCGTGCAGGAGACTGCATTTGTTTTCAATTCAAGAACCCATAGTGATCACAAGTTTTGGCAAAACATGTCAAGCTAAGTGGAGCTTGAGAAATACTAGGTTTCAGAAAATCGATACTGGCAGGAACAACAAAATCGGCATTGGGAGATTCCAGAAAATCCACATCCACAAACTGTCTTCATGACCGATTAGTTTTGATTCTTTGTGGACTGATTTTAATTTCTTTTTAACACCACTGCATTCCAAAGTTTTCTTTCAATCTTCCATTCCATTCTAATCATTTCAACTCTGTAAACTGTACTAATAGTCATTCTTCCCTCATCATGCTGATCCTTCACAAAAGCCTGTTCTCTTACCAGAACTCTTCGAGAATGTTCACATTTGCAATTACGAAAGTCGCACTTGCAAGCAGCAATGTCGAACAACCTTTTAATTCTTGCAAAAAAATATTCACCTTTTCTTGGACACTATCACTCTGCTTCCTGTCACAGCTGAACCACTTCTTAAATTTTCGATATTTTTCGCTAAATGATCAAATCATTTGAAGAATTCTTTCTCAAAAAACAATCATAATTGAGGAGCGATTCCAGATTCCTTATAATCTTTCTGTAATAACAATAGAAATTTCACTTACTGTGGGTTCCTTTGAAAGACTGTTGGGCTTTAAGTTACTTGGAACAAACACATAACTCCATGATATGTCGGAAGCACATTCTCACTTAAATCCTTCGGAATTCCGAAAACCAGGTCTTTTACTTCCACTTCTAGTTCTTATACTCATTTTGAAATGCACATTTGCACATAAAATAAAAGAATTGAAAACACCAATAATATGCTACAAATACGTCACGCTACAAAGTCATGAAAAACACATTATTACATGCAGTGGATGCCGCTGCCGAGTGCCAAGGTCACGTCTTTCACGCATTTTTTCCACATGACCCTGTGCTTCCTACTTGGCAAGTCATCCCTGACCAATGGATAGCTTTCATTTAAGTTTTCACATTTGAAATTTGTATGTTGCAATCACAATTTCTCAGTTTAAGGAAAGCAATTTGAATGCAGCAACTTTTTAGTATTTTCTTTACATATAGTGACCCTCAAAATATGAGGTGTGATCAAATGAAACCTATTCGTCCCTCGGCACATGGGGAGCATGATGACATCACAGCTCATGTGATAAGAAATACAGACCAAGGAACAGGTGAGCACACATTCATTCTCCTCGAATGTGTGATTTGTGCTGCGGATCGTTGACAACACGGCCAGTGTGGTTCCAAATCCATCCAAGGTGGATTAGTTCTTCACACTGGAAGGATGTTGACCAGTTGACATTCATCGCAGAACGTAGGCAGTGTACAGTGACAAATGTGTGTCGAAGACAACAGTGACGGACTGGGCGCAAATGTTTCAGGAAGGACATGAGGAAACAAAAGATCTTCCGTGACCAGGCCAAGAGCATGTTGTGGTGACAGACGAAGTCATCACCAAGATTGATACAGCAATAAAGGTGTACTGTCGTCTGAGCTTACGTTAGTTAGCAGAGGAATTAGCTATGTCATCTGGGACAGTTCAAACAGTGGTTACGAAGACCCTGCAGTGTCTGAAAGTGTATTCACAATGGATCCCATGGATGCTGACCAACAACCATAACAAAGAACGCATGGGTTGGAGTTTGAATCCCTTGCTGCATTAGGAAGTGGAGGGTGATGCATTTCTGTCACGCATAGTGGCAGGCGACGAATTGTTGTGCCACCACTTTGAGTCATCCAAGCTAACCAGCGAGCATGCAATGGAAACATCCAGAATTACGAAAACACAAAATATTCAAGTCGCAGGCCTCTGCCTGTAAGGTTATGCTGACTGCATTTTTTACCATGAAGGGCTTTTGTTGGTGGACTTTAAAGAGCCTCATGTGAACATAGATGCCAACCACTTGAAGGACACACTAGACAAGCAACATAAAGCCATCAAGAATGAGCGACCCAGCATGCCATGGTGTGATTCTGTTGTGTGACAATGCCCGTCCGCATGTTGTGAACATTGTGCAGGATGCATTAGCATAGAAAGGGTGGGAGGTTCTGCACCACCCAAACTATAGCGCCGATCTGTCACCATGTGACTTTCATTTGTTCAAACCCTTAAAAAATGCTTTAAAGGGACAGCGATTTCACTGCAACGTCATGGCTGCAGTGACCAAATGGTTCAAGGAGCAACCAAAGTCCTTTGCGGACAGTATCCGCTGTCTCCCCAGGCAGAGGAATGTGTGTCTGAATGCCTACGACAGCTTCTTCTAATGAACACTGGTGCATTCTTGCTTCCTTATATATTGCTTTGTTTAATTCTTCCACACCTGCTGATGTACCTTTTTGTTCATCTTAATAAAGCCACTCGAATGGGTTTCATTTGATTATGCCAATATATCCCTGTAATGTCAATATTTCCTACATTTCTTAGCTACTATATATGGCAACTTTTGCTAACTATTGCATTTTAGAACAGAACTGTCATTATGCCTATTAAATTATGTTAAATTACTCTATTGCTTGCATTTTTCAAAAATGTCAATGCAATAGGGACCTTCAAGATATATCTAAAAAAATTCTAAAACTTTGCACATTTTTAAGTTATTATAAAGACAACTTTTGTGCACTACTAATTTTGAAATTAAAATTTTCATTTTTTTCACTGCACCCTATTGTACATGCATTTTCTCACATTGTTAAACAATAGCACAAAACATAAAACATTGAATTAAAAACATTTTAATTATACAGTATATTGCATGCATGTATTTAGTATGCCATTTTTTTTTTGCAATGTAGGCCTAGGTGGGCTCAAAAGTCAATCTCTCGAGTAGCAGACAATGTTCAGCTCCCAGGGTATAGCACTAAAGGGAGGTTTTACTATACATGGATTGATAAATAATTAAATGGCATACTTCCTTTTACTTCTTTTGTACCTGCTCACAGGGGAGAGTTGGGGGTCAATAAAATGTGTACATGTCACTATGATAAGACTTCAATTTCTGATTATTATTTTTTTTTTTTTTTTTTTGCATTACTATAAATAAGGTGCAAAGCCAATCTCTTGAAATATCTGGTGTTTACCTACCTCAACCAGTATTTGAACATGGTCATCAGCTTCATGTGGCACTAACTCAAGGGAGAAACCATGAAAATGTTAAACTATACTTTCAGAACACATCCCTGCAGGGAGAATTGTTTTGATAAACAGTTATTAAGCAGTTGTTGAATAGCAGAGAAAGTGCCAACTTCCAACAAACTTCTTTTTTTCCCCATGGCACGATGTAAGTGATACATCCAGGGGCGCACCCAAGGGATGGTCCCCGGGTCCGCACTCCCCGCCCCCATGGGGACAAATGTTTTGTAATATGATTCGACGCCATCAGTGTCTGACACGAAAGATTCCTAACCCTTTAACTGTTCTCCAATTCTCACCAAGTGTACTTGTTTTCATCAGGGGTGCAGAAAATGTTCAGGGCCCAATATTTCCCCAGAACAAATTATTTTTGTCTGAAATATCCTCCAAAATTGTAGCAGATTTTCATACAAGTTTAAGCGACTATTGGAGTATATGTTGATGATCAAGAACTATCCTTAAAGCCTATTACTTAAAAATTTGAAAAAAAAAAAAACTAATATTTATTCCAATAAATAACTAGCTTTTTTTTTTTTTTTCACGAGAAAAATTGTCTTTTTTTTTTTTTTTTTTTTTGTTTAATGCACGAAAGATTTAGTGCTCCAGGTGAATCTCTCCCTCTAGCAGGTGACAGTTTTAGGCGAGACAGGAAGAGGCGAATCAAGAATTCTTTTCTCGCCTAAAATGGCGGAATCCATTAACTTTTGACGTAGGAAGAATAAGAGAAACAAGAATAAACAAATCAAGAAGTAACCCGGAACAGAGAGGCTGAAAAATAAACAGCTAAAAAATTATTTAATTAACTGTAATTTATTTCATTCTAGCATTCCAGGTGTTTAATTGTGCCAGATAATTTTACTAAATGAAATTTAAATTTGATTTAAATCCTTTGAAAAATGCATGGATCATTCACTTTAAAATATCCGGAACCGCAAATAATTTTTCAAATGGGCCCCTATGACACATTCGCTGCCATTTTTTTTTCTATTGGAAGTTTAATGATCACCTAGAGCAACTCAGTGGGCAAGCAGTTGCCCATCCCTAATTTAGGGCCACTGGTTCCAGGGAAGGGTGAGAGCCAGCACCATGAGACAAACACAACATCCATGCCTCACCAGCATTTGAACCCAGACCCATCTCAGACGAATGATCAGAAGCCATCGCTTAGACCACTGTGCTAACGGGGAGGCACATTAATTTTGGAAACGTTTATTAGCGTGACTAGTGGTTGTGTCGTGCTTGTTACTCGCGCCACACTGTCTCCGCCTTGGCATTAGTAAAGTCATTTAGGTTCTGTGAATCGTTTGCGAGCGGCAGTTTGCAGTACGTCACAGCCCTCATAACCTCTTGTATTCATAACGACACATTTTTCAAAATGATTACCTGATTAGCGTGAAGTAAATTACTCCCCTTTTACACATTTTATTCGTTTTTAATAAGTCAATTTTTCGTTTTATTATTACTATTATTATTTTACCCCTGGGCAAAAATTTCCCTAGAGCTGCCTTAATTTCCCCCGAACCTTGTTCGCGCGTTCAGACATATTCTGCACCCCTGGTTTTCACTAGCTAGATTTACAATTGTTGCTTTTGAAGTGGACATGTACTTTTTTTTCCTTCCCTACCCCCATCTTCTCCAGGGATGGCAAAGGAATGTTTGGCGTCTGCCTCAAACCTGTTTCCACCGTTTGGTTGGGTTGGGGTAATTTCTTCACGCTCATACCAGAAGCATCTCCTAGGTGACAAGGTGAGCCACAATCATGAGCAGGCATGTGAGCAACCAATCATGACAGGAGCAGGTGCAAACTGGTGGGAGGGTAGCGCCACCGACGCCAGTATAGTCATGGTGTTGGAAGGCTGGAAGCAGTAGTGTTTTCATTAAAAAAACCAACAATGAAAACACCATTTGCAGCTGGATAATTCATGAATACAATGTATTAAATTCTTTCACAGATCCAAACATTTATTATAACAGTCACATCGAGTAAGTACAGATACATGAGCATTTATTTTTACTTGCAAAGCCAGACCCCTTCCCCCATTCCAAATTTCTATGTGCGCCCCTGGATACATCTTAAAATAAAGTTCCCATAGTTTGAACAAGTGCATAAGTTTTTAAGTTGAATAATTTTAATGAACATTAAAACAATATATATAATTTAAACCATTACAAGTTTTAAACTTTCAGTTAGCCCTTAAATAAGAAACACACAGTAGTTCCAAACTACAAAGCTTGTTTGAAAACAACTAAGTATGCTTTTATAAAAAATGTGCAATACTGCATTCGACCTTGGCATGAGTCTCAAAAAAACAGTAGTTGTAGTAACCATAGCAACCGGCCACACCTGTTGTTCATCACGCCTGTGTTGTCAGTAGAGCACAATTTAATGAGCATTTTTTTCATGAGCCCCATTTTTTTTTTTTTTTAAAAATCACTGCGCAAAAGACACACTTTTCTTTTGCACTGTGATTTTTCGAAAAAATGGATGTGAAAGAGGAACAAAGACGCACCATTAAATTTTGCTGTCAACTTAAGAAATCTGTTAGACTTTCTGTCTTATGCAAGAGACTTATAAAGATGAATATCTAGGAAAATCAATAATTTACAGATGGTTGTGAGTTGGCAGCTTTAATCACAAATGGAGGAAGACATTCAATGAGTGTTATAGAGATAAACATCAATTCAAAAGGTGTTATACAGGAAGAGGGACACCTATCAATTAGACATATCAAAAATATGGTTCACATTTCAAAATCATCAATTCACAGAATTTTAACTGAGAACTCAGGCATGAAACTAGTTTCCTCAACTTGGGTTCCCCATTCGAAGATGATAGGGCAGCTAATACCCATAGCACAACGTATCAAGTCCAAATGGAAAGAAACACTACACATTCCATTCCGGCTTATGTTTCTTATGCCTGCAGAAATACAAGTTTAAAATTGTGAGACCTTTCGGGTCCACACTGGACCCATCCTCAGATAAACAAATGACAAAATAGAGAGAAACTTTTAAATATACAGGTGTAATGTGCATGTGACATATGGCATGTGCAATTGCGAATGATTCAAGTATTACACTGTGTGCATGAAGATAACATCTTGTATGTTATATTAGATATTTAACATTCAACTGCTTGTATGTCATATATAAAGGTTACAGCCACAGTTATTATGCAGTTGCAATGTAAAAGTTCAATAAGGTAATAAGTTCAATAGCATGCATATATATAACATATCAATAAATTTAATTATTTGAATTATAATTCACACATTGGGAACATGGAGTCATGAGACCAAATATGATATCAAAAAATGATCACAGAAGACAGCACTTTCATGATTAGTGAACTATGGTATACATTCCACTGTGGAATGAAGCCTCAATTATTGCATTTCCCTCAACTAAATACTCATTATTACTTACAGAGAGTTTGGCTATGTATAAATGTGGCCAAAAATGCTGCAATGGTAACCCTCCACTTCAGATTCCCTTACCATGGAAAGTTTTGCTGTCTTTGGATACTCACGACCAGACCAACGAAACATCGTATGATGCCAACGGAAACCATGTCTAAGACAAATTAATCAAGCCAAACCTTCCTACACCTCTCTAAAAAGGACACCATAACACATAACAAAAACTATGCCCCTTCTGATATGCATATTTAAAGATCGAACCATGAACCCAGAATGTTCTAGATTTAAGAAGAAACTGAATATTATAATTATAATATTCACCTGAATATTATAATTATAAATATATTATAATTATAATATTCACCCCAAGAAATTCAATCAGTCATCACTACTCTGAAGTTAATACATAACTGTTCATATTTCCAGTTTGATAATACTATCTACCGTCAGACAGAGGGCACGCTCCCATGGGTTCCCTCCTTTCAGGTATCTTAGCTAAAATTCTACTATAGCAAATAGAGGACAGAATTCTTTGCAACTTTAAGTCTACATCTAACTTATACATCAGATACATTAATGACATTCTCATGATTTCGCCTCATTCACTCCAGGATCTAGAAGCATTAACAGAGAACCTTTCATCCCAGTACACCACCATAGAATTTACTATTGAACTTGAAACTAATGGTTCCCTAACTTACCTTGACTGTTTGATAGAAAGGAATACAGATAACACTGCAATACATTATTCTGTTTATCATAAACCTTCAGCCTCTACTTCTATCATACCAGCAGCTTCATGAGCCCACTCCCAAAAATACAAACCTTCAGCTATCAGATGTATGATAGAAAGAGCTATAAACTCACTCGTCTGATGAAAAACGACGACAAATTAAAAAAAAAAAAAAATTGAAATTACTTCAGCGCATGGATATTTCAACTACACAGTGAAGAAAGTTCTAAAAAAATTACATCATTATATGACCATGCAACACTGCAAAGAGACATTAAGCAACATACATATGTAAGATCTATGAAATACCATCCTTATATTACACCTATTCTCAAAAATATTTGTAAGCAGTTTCATTTGGACTTTGGAATACCGACAACTAATATCTTCACACTAACCAAGAAGGATCGTGACCGCATATCACATGAAAACAGATGTGGAGTATACAACACACCCTTGACAAGTGTGGATGAAAATGATCCCAATAGGATATACACTATATTGACAAAAGTCACTGGACACCCCTTCAAAAGCAAATTAACAGATCCGCTGCATTGTTAAGATGCGCGGTAGAGCTACAAACGGTATAAAAACAAACCTACAGCTGACCGCGATCATATTGCACTGTGAGGTTAAGTGAAAATGTTGCGGTGGGAAAGGACTGACTTTGAGAAAGGAAAGATTGTTGGGTGTTATATTAGTGGGTTGTCCACAAGAGAAACCGAGAGGCATTTAAACATACCTAAGTCAACTGTTTTGAATGTAGTGAAAGAGGGAAAGACACATGGCGTGCCTGAAGCAGCAAAATGTACAGGCAGACCAAAGAAAATCAGTGATAGAGGACGTTGAAGCCTCAGGAGAGTCATTACAGCTAATCGACGGAGTACTGCACAAGACCTCAGTGTACAAGTGAGTAACAATGCTGGAACCTCGGTATGTACACGTATCATTCCATGGGTTACCGTGCTGGTGCGGCTGCTCATAAGCCTTTCATCACCACTCAGAATGCTCCTCGTTATTTAGCATGGTGTAAAGAACATTTATCGTGGACCGTACATCAATGGAAATGAGTCCTATGGACTGATTAATCCAGATAATGATCCATCAGTCTGATGGCTGTGTGTGGGTATGGCAGCAGCATGGCAAACCGATTTACCACAGTGTACTGTTCCTACGGTCAAGTTTGGAGCTGGCAGTGTACTCATATGGGTGTGCTTTTCGTGGTATGGTCCTGACCCATTGGTTATTGTGGACAAACCTGCTAACCAGCACGTCTACCTTGATATTCTGGACAACTATGCCCTACCAACTCTGTGGTGATACTATGGAACTGAGCCTTGTTGGTACCAGCAGGATAATGCACTGAGCCATAAAGCAAGGACTGTTACTGTGTGGTTCGACGGTAATTCTATATTGTGTGTGGACTGGCCAGCACAGAGCCCAGATTTTAATCCCGTAGAGCACTTATGGGATGAATTAGAGCACCGCTTAAGAAGTTTAGAACCAAGGCCTACTACTAAGCAACAGTTAGTGGCAGCATTATGCACTGAATGGAAGCGCATACATATCGCTGTGTTCCAAAACCTTGTCAAAAGCATGTCTCAATTGGAACAACACCGTACTAATGTATGTCAATAAATGCTATGTTGTGTTTCTCTTCTAGGTGTACAGTGACTTTTGTCAGTATAGTGTATATCGGCACTGCTCAACGCACATTGGGAACACAGATTCATGAGCACAAATATGATATCAAAAATGGATCTCAGAAGACATCGCTTTCACAATCAGTGAACGACGGTATACATTTTCCGCTGTGGGATGAAGCCTCAATTATTGCAATCCCCACAACTAAATAAATAATCATTATTATTTGCAGACAGTTTAGCTATGTATAAATGTGGTAAAAAAATACTGCAATGATAACCATCCACTGCAGATTTCCTTACCACAGAAAGTTTTGCTGTCTTCTGATACTCATGACCAGACCAACGAAACATTGTATGATGCCAACGGAAACCATGTATAAGATGAATTAATCAAGCCAAACCTTCCTATGCCTCTCTAAGAAAGGACATCATAACACATAACCAAAAACTATGTCCCTTCTGATATACATATCTAAAGATCGAACCACAGACCCAGAATGATGTGGATTCCCTTCTAATATACATATCTAAAGATCGAACCACAGACCCAGAATGTTGTGGATTTAAGAAGAAACTGAATATTATAATTCAAATAATTAAATTTATTAATATGTTATATTGCTAGCTATATGCATACTATTGAACTTATTACCTTATTGAACTTTTACATTGCAGATGCATAATAACTGTAGCTGTAACCTTTATATACAACATACAAGCAGTTGAATGTTAAATATTCAATATAACGTACAAGATGTTATCTTCATGCGCACAATGTAATACTTGAATCATTCGCAATTGCACATGCCATATGTCACATTCACACCTGTATATTTAAGATTCTCTCTATTTTGTCATTTGTTTATCTGAGGATGGGTCCAGGGTGGACCCGAAAGGTCTCATAATTTAAAACTTTTATTTCTACAGGCATAATAAACATAAGCCGTAATGGAGTGTGTGTTTTCCATTTGGACTTGATACATCATGCTATGGGTATCAGCTGCCCTATGATCTTTGAATTCACATCTGCACAATAATAATACTAACATTGGGTTCCCCATTTTTTTCATATGCGGCCTTGCATTGGGTTGCACATGGCCAGTTCTGTCTTTTCTTATTAGGAGAAAATGAATATTAAGTTGATGCCCCAACCTGCATGTAGTCCAGACTTGTCACCATGTGCTCCTTCTGGTTGTTCCCATTTTAAAAAAGACATTAAGAGGACAACAATTTGAGACTGATCAAAAAATTATTTCAGCCGCACAGGGGTGATTTAACAGCATTTCAGAAGAAGAAGAATTTGAGAAGACATTGAAAAAGTGGGAGGAGAGTTGGGACACCTGTATTCAGTGCAATGGACTGCATTTAAAAAAAGATGACCACTTCCTTGTTAATTAAGGTATGCACATTTTTTTCTATAAAAGCATTCTTAGATGTTTTGAGGCAATCCTTGCACCATAACACTGGCTGTGTAGTGATATATCAATGCTGTAAGATGTGGCACAACGGAACATTAAAAGAATAAATAATTTAAACCTTTATAACTTGTTAAAATTTTGGTTAGCCCATAAATAAGAATTGCACAGTAGTTCCAAACTATCATAACACTGGCTGTAAAGTGATATATCAATCCTGTAAGATGTGGCACTATGGAAGCAACATTACTATAAAGAGAGAAATCAAGAGAATAGCCTTTTGCAGTTTTTCAATCATGTGGTACAAAAGAATCAACCATAACCACTCTTATTGAAATGTAAGTTTTAAATGTAGGTACCACTTCAGTATTTCACGGTTTCACAGACAGCAATATTCATGGATACAACTTTCATTAAAAGCATTCTTAATGAGAAATTAAACCTACCAATAAAGAAGCAACTTGACATGGACAGACTTGAAAGCATCATGCTTGGAGCTACATCTCCCACAAGACGACCTATTTGCTGCTCTAAAGTTTCATTTGGCAAGCGCTGATCTCTCTGAAAAAAAGGAAAACAGCATCATGAGTTAAACAAAAGTAATAATTCCACTGCAGTATACTTCCTCATGAGACATAAAATTGACATATTTTTATTTAAAAAAAGCATTTAAATTCCCAAGTACTTGCAAGAATGTCTTGTTCCTTCATTGTATTAAAGGGGCAAGTCATTTACGATATATGGATAACCTCCAATTGTGTGAATACTCCAAAACAAAACTGAATAAACTTGGAGATAATAACCATAGTTAATAGATCTATCCATATGGACTTTAGGTCAGACACATCTAAATTGATTTATCTGGAGAGAAGAGACTATTAAATCTGGAAATTTTCAAAAGAAAACATCACAGTAAAACGTCAGTTTAACAGACCTCAGTACAATGGACTTCAGAATTATCAAAAATATTGCAAGAAGTCCATTTAGCAAAACTGTCAGCCACTACCTCACAAAAGTGGTAATTACTAAAGTGTGAATTTTTTTTGTTTTTTAAAATACCATTTGTTCAAATTGATGAAACAATAAATTGGGTCAGGATATAAAAAACAAAATGCTATGCTGTGTTTTGGATCTTACCTACTTACATTTTCACTACTGCTGCTTAAGCATTATTCATAAAGCATAGCATATACATATATGAACAATGGTTGAAAGAAGGTTTGACAGTAACAAATGCATCATGTAGCAACAACTGCATCCTGTAGCAACAACTGCATCCTGTTTTGCTTGCCAGTTTTTGCTTTGTCTCAAGTATGAAGAAAGTATTGCCTAATGTCAGCATTAATACTTTTCCTGCAATCATTTGATTTGTGGAATTTGGGGACAAAAGGTAAATTGTGATCTAAGGGTGGGAAAAAAGGAAATAACAAGACTTGAGCATAAAAAACAAAAATCTAAGTCAATTGAAAAATTAGAATCAACACCTTTAAGTAGCAAGGTTTCGTGATAAATATGGCACCCAGAAACAATGTCAGATATTCATAAAGCAAAAGATTTGCTTTCTTTAGTATTGTTTATAGGTGCTTGTTTCATAATTCTTGTCATCAGTGATCATAGTGAAAAAAGACAAACACATAAATTTTACAGTAGTATTTACAGTAATGTATAAAGCTAAATTTACATGTTCATACTGTATTATTATTACTATAACAACTGGCATGGAGAGTTGGCTAATTGTTAGCCTTAAGTCTGTTTAGAAGTTAACTGTTGTAGGTTCTAATACCAATGCTCACCATCCAGGTTGTGATTTTGCCAGGTTTCTGCAGATGTAAAGTGTATGCATGGATGGATTTCCCTAAAAATCAGAGCTAAATGTACTGAGTCATTTCTGAGAATTGCTGTTTGACATTTGATGAGACAGGAAACTGGAAAACCCCTCATCATGATACTTATTCCCCAGGATATTTGTCAACATGATTGGGCACAGATCACTTAAGTCAGTCCTGTATTTGGACTTGGCAACTGAAGATGAATTATTATTATTATTATTGTTATTATTATTATTATAGTACTGTACAAAACTGCAATCCTTTCACTAACTCTATTGTGATTCATTATTTTTTTTTTTTAATACTTTAGTGAACTCACTGTTTAGTAAAGGTATTTTTATTTCACAACAGTATATTTATGTCACATTGGTAACTTTACCCATTTAAGAGACATCTGCATTTAAGATCATTAACCTAGCAATCAGATATGCCTGCTTAACATGCTAGTTTTTTTTTTACTGTTTTACACAGGAACGGATTAAGGCTTAGTGGGTCCCTATGCTAAGCATTAGAGTGGGCCCTCAAAGAATTATGACGGAAGTCATTATGAAATCATAAAAAACACGAAACTCTAGCAATATGCTTATGATAATAATTAATACATAGTACATTCTTCAAACTAATAAATTACCTGCAGAGTTTTCATTATAATAAGTCACTGCATTTTTGCATTTTCCATTATTCTTATAAGAACACGAGTTAAAAGCTTAAGATTCTAAGATTTTGTTCTGGATTTTCTAATGATTTAGCATTGTATACTTATGTATATGCTGCAAGTACTGTATACTTTCTTAGTGCATCCTTTTTGTAATGCAATGTGAAGCCACAGGGAACTTCGACTATTAGTGGTTGCAACTGTAAATTAGGAGGTGTGGTGGATTACGTGAAAAAGCTGAAACTCTTTCGCTGACCCCGCTATGCACAGCGACATGAAGTCTTTATCCTTGGTGAGTAAAAATCTGTCTTTCAGCCTCTGTTTCTGACCAAGTGAAATCTGAATTGAATTGAATTTTATTTTGCCATGTTACACTATTCAACATACAAACAAATCACACACAATGGCTTCCATACCAAAAAACGTTAACAAAAAATAAATCACACCATATGCAAATACAAAACAAATACAATACATATATTGTATGTAACAAATGCATAAAAGACAAAAGTAAAACTATTTTATAAATCTCTATCTATTATTTGCCCAGGCATGCCTCCTGAGCTCTTGGTCATGATGGGCCCCAAGGCAATAGCCCCTATACCCTCCCCCCTTAATCCGGCCCCTGGTTTTACATGAAACCTCCATCACATCAGAAAACTCAAAAATTACATCACCCTAGAGTGGCAATTGAAACAGCATTTCCTGATTTCCATTTGATCATGATATCTGTTACATCACCCAGGTCAATGAAGTTCAAGTATCTGAGTTTTGTCCTGAGTGGTGTAATGGATAGCATGGTCAAATGAAAATCAGGAGATGTGGGTTTGATTTCCACTCCCGGTCGATGTAATTTTCAAGTTTTCTGATGTGATTGATATTACATGTAGAGCAGCAAAAACAAAAAACAAAACAAAAAAACAAGCAGGTTAGGAATATCCAATTGTTAAGTTAATAATCTTGTCATTGTTCCAGATATTAAGTGAAGAACTAGCTCATAGTGCGTGCCGTGCACGGGCAAAAAAGCTGTGACTGAAATTTTTATAATGCAAATCATATATTAGAACTAGCTCATAGCGCGTGCCATGCATAAGTGAAAAAGCTGTCACTAAATTTTTTATAACACGAATCGTATATTGGAAGATTGGTTTGCACACCATTGCCATTCTCTATTTAAGCAACATTTTCTTTCAGCTTTATCTTCTTCCATCTTATACTACAAAGAAAAAATTCCATGGAACCAATAATTTTTAAATTTCCAGCACAGTGAATCAAAACTATGCCTGCAGTTACTTTCTTAAGATTTTACTGGCTCATTTTTATGAAATAAAATAACACCGATTCCTTTTTACGAAATTACTCTGCAATTTTATTCCTTTTTTATGAAATTGCTCTACAGTGTGAAGAAAATTAAATAAAACATGTCATAACACCTACGTAACAGAACAAACGTCGCAGACAGTTGTTCGAGCACATGCGTGTTGCCACAGATGAAGACGTTTGTCGTACCAACTTTATTTTATTTTCCAGTGTTTCTACTTGATTTTATGTATCGTGTGATAACTGTGAGCTTAGTTCCGATTTTGGCCACCGGATAAAAGCAGATGATGCTGCAAGTACTGAATGGCGTCAGAGCTTTGAAGTCACGGTATTTCTCCTTAATTTTACGTACTGTGCAATAGTGGTGAGCTTAGTTCCAATTTCGGCCTCCAGATGAAACCGGATGGAGTGTTAGGGACAGATGAAGCCTGTTATATATAGGTTTAATATTTGAAATTCCCCTTCCACAGAATCCATATCTGCATTTAACTCATAACTCCTCCCTCTTATTACCCCATTAAACTGATGGTTTACTGTGTTATGATTAAAGACCTGAACTATGTGCCATGGCGAAAATTTTAACCTCTGGTGAATTTCAGAGAGACCTGATCAATCTTTCTGTTGGTTTATCGGAGATTAATTAATGCAAAAATTTTCTCCCATGACATACGTTAGAAGAAAATTCCTGGTTGAAAGGCAGGAATTCGTGCGCAAAATTCGCTTGTCTTAATCACAACCAAGGAAAACAAAATTTCATGTTGAAAAAAAAAGAGAATAATATTTTGATTTAACTGACTTTGGGCTTTTGGAAATAATTATTTTATCTATTCTTTTATCGCGATAGGAAAAGGCGAGTAGGTGTTCAGCTCAGAGAATCAAAATTAATTTTACTTTCACATCACGGAACGAGATAAAAAAGAAAATTAAAATTAGTGATTTTCTGCACGGCAAGAATTCGCCATTTTTTGCGTTCCTCATTTCCCAACGTCGTGAAAAAGTCGCCCAAAAGTGCAACATCTTTTCGTCTTTTGGGTAAAGAATTCAGCAACAGAATCTATTTTTAGACCTCAGGATCGAGAGGCTTGGTCCCTACGTGTTGAAGGTCAAGTTCATCTTCCCCTGGCCGACCAGAGGATGCACGTGCCTAGTAACATTTTTTTTTTTTCGTGGAGAGTGTTGGACGATGCAACGATGCCTGAGTGAAGGTCAGAGGTCACTCGAGGCGTGGGAGAGAAATTCCACTGTTGCCATGCAAAAGGTCAGCCAATCAGGGGTCAGCATTTTTTTCCAACACGCGAGAGTTTCTTTGACACTTTGAGACGCTTGTCTCAGTCACTTTTGTTCTTGTCCTCTTGCTGGCCGGGAGAAAGAGGGGACGGCCGAGTCTCTCCTCGCCTTTTGGTGGGGAGAGCATTTGCTGACCACCATGATTTGACATCGAAAAAAAAAAAAGCTTAAAGGAGCCTAGTAGCGACGGTCTTCTAGCGTGGGGACTTGTCAGGCTCATGGTTGGTTACATGAAAAAAAAATTAAAAAGGAGCTCAGGGCTTGCGATGAATTGCTCACTGATTCCACCAAATGAAAAGGGAAGAAATTATGAAGAAAGGACAGGACCACCGTAGGACAAGACCTCCTCAGGACGCAGCGAAAAGATGATCACCGATGCACTCCTAAGCATTCTCGCGAGAGCTGATGGATAAAGAAAGGGGAACCTCTGAGCCTTTGCCGTCCACCTTCCAATGCAGCCGACCAAATTCCTACCAGGGGAGAGCCATGGTTATCGAAAAGGACAAGGGAGAATTACTCCCTCTGAGAGGGTTCATCATCACCAGCTTCGGGATGTCTTTTGTTTTCCCTGTGTTCAGGTGAAGTGCTCGGGCACATTGTGTCCAAAAAGAAAGAGAAAGACATTGTTGGAGGCGAAGAGAGGATCAACAGTGACAGTGTGACGAGAAGAATTTTTTTTATTTGAAACAAGATTTGTTCCTGCCCAGCCCAGAAGGTAAATTCTTTCTCGATTTTTTTTTGTATAATGTTGTGACCGCTGCGGAATTGTTGAACGAGTGGGTCAGCAGTGTGAAATCAAATTTATAGTTCTGCGAAAAAAAAAAAAAAAAAGAAGAAACTTTCTGTTTTTTTTTTAGGTTAGCTGGATGTGGGACAGATGTCCCCATATTGTTGTCATTTAGTTTTCAAAATTAAGATTTATTAGTTCCTCAGGTATGAGTTCAGAAAAAAAGAGAGGAGTTGAAAATGCTTTCATTGATGTTTTTTTCTTGTGTTGTCATGTCTGGTATTTTAGCAACTTCCCAGGCCAGTAAATTTTAATGTATCGGAAAAATTTGGTTTAATGTTTGAGCACAGTAAATTTTGGTGCATCGATAATAGTTTAGTTGGGCATGTGATAATTGAAAACCAGTGTTATTGTAATGTTGTGGGTGATGAAATAATTGTAAACATTTCTCTCTAGTCTTTTACAGCGTTGAGTTATTTTTTTTTTTTTGAGTGAAGATAAATTATGGGATGATTTATATTGGGATTTTGGGAACATATTATAGTGTGATGAAATTGGAAACCTAAAGTGTTGTTTGCATTCTTGGAGTGTTGAGTGTCGAAATTGAGATGGTAGGAGTGTTAATTGAGGACCAGTATTTTACATGCTCCAGATGAGTGTTAATCTCCCATTGGAAAGAGGTGATCTTAGGGCAAGCCAGGAACTTGTCCTAGGGCAGAAGGCTCTGAGTAGGGAATTTTCACCAGGATGCGATATGTGCAGAATAGAAGTTAAAGTAATTTTTGTTCTCAAGTTTAGTATTTCACAAAAAGAATGAACATCACGGGTTGAGAAGACACACTTTTGCTCACCAGTTCCAGTATTAATTGTTCTTTTCTTTGGCCTAAATTTTTTCTTGTTTTTACAAAAAGAGTCTAAATTGTAATTTTAATTTTCAATAAGGTGAAAATATTTAGTGGGTTATGTAAATGGTCAGTGTTATTGTCTGAAGTGGACCTGCGCATTGCCATGGTACAGAAGAATTTCCTTGCTAGTGATTTTTCCTAGGATATATGTGGATAGAGATAAGTGAATTTTCCTGGGATATATGTGGATATAGAGATAAGTGAATTTTCCTGGGATATATGTGGAGAGAGATAAATGGCTTTTCCTGGGATATATGTGGATATTGTGATGATTTTGGATTTCTTGGGATATAGAGAGAGAAGTGATTTTTCCTGGGATGTATGTGGATATAGAGAATAGTGATTTTTCCTGGGATATATGTGGACATAGAGATAAGTGAATTTTCCTGGGATATAGTTGTGTTAGTTCTGGGCCGGATGTGCCTGGAGTATTTAGGGTTGAAGTACGACAGGCTCTTGCAGGCGTGGTTGATCAAGGTGGGATCATGCATTGGTTCGAAAAGGAGCCCTGAGGACGTGGTTTTTGGGGGAAAACTTGTCTTCAACCCCCCCCCCAGTAGTTTCGCTGCTCACGGAGATATGTACTGCCAGCGAGGGTCGGTCGGGTGTTGCTTCAATAATTGGCGAGATCATGTTAGAGGAAATTCTGTGCCTGATGATGATGTGTCACACTTGAGGATTTTTTTCCTTTCCCTTTGCCTAGGCTGAAATTGGATTCACGACCCAATTTCACGCCTTCAGCCTGACTGGTATTTTCTTCCTGTGTTGGTTCTCAAAAACCCAGGGTAGTGTCTGAACTGAGAGTATTTGCCTCACCGCTACCTCAGTAATTCACTGCAGGTGTTAAATTTAAGTTTGTTTGGTGATTTAAAGTATCTAAATTTATTTGTTTATGATTTGCTGTAGTGCTAGGGATGTAAATTCTAAATTCTGGTTGTTGGTGTTAGTGAACTTGACATTTAGTTTGGAAATTTAGTTAATTGGTATTTTGAGCTTTTGTTTACAGTATAGAGTTATTTAGTATCTTGAGCTATTATGTGAAGTGCAGAGTGAGGTGATTTTTATGAGCAAGCTAGTGCAAGAAGATTGTTTGAATTTTCTGAATTATGGTGATGTTATGAATAGTGATAATTTTTAAGATTAGTTAGTGAGGTTTCTTTATAAGTGAAGTAGGTTCATTCAGGGTAGTTCTATAGGTTATGTAATGTTTATTAATGCTTGTGCTCAGTGTAAATTCTGTTTTGAGGATAATTTACTTGGTTTGTTTACTTTCAGATAGTAGATTTGGTTAATGTATAATTTGTGGCTCTTAAGATAACTGTAAATTTAAATTGAAGTCTTCGAAGCTGGTCTGGGAGATTGCAGAGTTTGCTAAGATAGTTTAGGTGCTGTAAATTTAAATCAATAAGTGTAAAAGTGTAAATTTGTCATTGAGCTAACTAGGTGAGAGAGAAGAGAGTACGTTTCAAAAGAACAGAACTTGTCCACCTGGTGGAATTAAAAATAATCCAGTATCTTTTTTTGTGTAAGCTATGTGAATCATGGTATAATTTTGGATGCATAAAGTCAATGCCTAGTGTTCAAACCAACTGTGTTGAAATATGTAAAGTTGTGCTGTTCATAAGGCCAGTGGCCAAAGAGAAATAGAAAAGAAATTGAGATTCTGTTTTTATACTGCTGTGTTTAAGCAAACAACAAAAAAGGAAATACCATCTGATTGTCCACTAAATTATTTTGTTAAGTTTTTAAAGAAAAATAATAAATACAGGCAATAGCCTTTCAAAAAAAGTCCAAAATTAGTGCAGTGTGATAAATTTTGTGTGCTGTTGTCTTCCATGACTTGGTCCCATGTACCCCACCTTAGCTTGACTAAGGCTATCGATCCGAATCCTGGCATTATAAGGTATTTCATAACTGCAATTTTTGTCCTATCCTTTTAAATTGACTTTCACCGCCCCACAAGTTGTTATTGAACGAGTACATTTTATCCTATGACGTATAGTGACACCTTTTCATACAAATGCAACAATATTCACTTATTTTTGCACTTTCAGATGACTCAACTCTGCGTGAACATAAACAAAGCAAACTTTCCAATAACTTCTTGTGGAATGTAAATTTTCAGATGCATTTTTGTTTAGGATGTTCATGGCCTTCTAATACTTGGAAAATATTTTTTGTTTCGAAATGCATCCACCCATCTCCCAAAGTTAAATTTTAGTCGAAATTCAAAATTTCCCTTCAGATTTAATTTTGGCTACCTATTTAATAAATATATAATGTGGTTGAGATTTACGCCACAACATATGCAAATAAACATAAGTACCCAAGATTCCTGTAGATGTGTGGCATGAAGAGCAGTGATATCAAGAATGAACTGAGAGATTCTCTAATGTTTTTTGCATGGATATTAAGATTGATGCTTTTCTTATGCCATGCACAACAAGCACTAGGCCTATTTTAATTTGCTCTAAGCCAGCAAATAAATTACAACTACTTCAACCCAGCAGCATTAAGAAACATTTGACTGGCATTGCAGCAAACAAATTACAAAATTGTTTTCAATGACACCAAAATAATTATCCAAAACAACAGATCGCCCTAGTTACTAATGCAAGAACAGCTACACAATACAAGGTTGGTGGTTATAATGCTTAGAATCTACAGTGCAGTTACCAAATGAAAAAAAATTTAAACATGAAACCAAAACATTTCTCTGGAGGGTTATTAAAAGAAATGCGTAACATTTTAAGCACATATACTTCAATTTGAAATATGAATAATAAAAAAAATTCCAATTAAAAAGAAGTTTACCCACAGTTAAGCACACACGTGTCCTTCTCAAATCCCCCCCCCACACACACACACACATGGTTTCCCACCCCGGATATCTCACCTTATCAACAAACCATAAACCATTTCACTATACCAGATCAGATTAAAAATTTCTTTCTCCAGACCTTCAATTTCAATACTTATCAAAGTACTCAGTCTCAAATTGTTTGGCCAGCTACACTGAATTCTCTTCTAGAAACTGAAACCCACCTCACAACCTGTTATGGAAAAGGCAAGAAGTAAAGTTGTTTCCATCACATCCAGCATATTTTTATAACTCTTCATACTTTTCTAGAAACATCCTTTTTCAAAAGTGACTAAACTACTTTGAAATGTCATATTTATGATTACTATGTGTATTAGTTCGATTCATTTTTTCAAACTTTCGATTTTTTTTACCAGGGCACCCCCTGAAAAGTTTCTACGTAACCAAATATTGTGTTGTGCAAAATTTTATTAAAATGTACAGGGTGATTCATAAAGAAGTAGACAGTTTCAATGCACTATAAAACAAGAACAATGTAAGATATTTTATGTTACCAGTAACAGAATTGTAGGGGAACATTTCAAGTTTTTTTTTTAGAGACAGTCACAGATGTTCTATGTGTGCACACTTAGACACACAACACACATCGGGCCGGTAATCCATTTCTGCCCAAACACGAGGCAAGATATCTGAATCAAGTGCAGTGATAGTGGATGTGATATGCACTTTGTATGGAATAATTTTCAGCTTATTTCTCAAAATTCTCCAGACAGTGGGCTGTGAAATCTGCAGTTCACGTCTCACCTTCAGCGTTGACTTTCCCGGGCTTCGTCGAATGGCAGTGCAAACACTATCGACGACTTCTTCCGATACACGCTGTCATCCAGGGCTTTTAAGTTTGAACAAACAGCCTATAGTTTAAAATTTTTTATGCCAATCAAAGATAGATTTTTGGTTGGAGGTTCTTTTCCGAGTCGTGATCGAAAATGCTGTTGCACAACAGTTACAGATTCTGTTTTGCTCAATTCAAGAACACAAAATGCCTTCTCCACTGCCATTTGACTGACTAGTCCCATGACACGTGCGCTGTCGCCTATGTCACTTCCCTCAGTAGCGGGACACAAACTCTATGAGTACATCTACCTAACGGTTCGCGGCTGTGGTCCGTGTCTTCAACTGTTACTGTTTTTACAGCATCTAGAAACTGTATAATTCTTTATGAATCACCCTGTATTAACATTTAGAGGCGACCAGCAGTTGAATATAGTACGTTTTTCGAATAATAACCTCTATACTAAAATGCTTATTACGTTATTAAAACATATAAAACTCTTATCTAAAATCATTTACTAGAGAAATGCTCCTGTCTCAACAACCCCATGATGAATACAACGAGGAGCTCTTGAAATTTGTAATAATTTTCCTGGGCAGTTCTCCTTCTCATAAGATACTGGTACACTTTATGGCTCCAGGTGCACTTCACAGGGCAAGATGGATGGCAAAAGCCATATATGCCATCAAGATATGGATATTCAAGGAGCAATTCCGACTTACGAAGAAGGACTACAAAACCTTGCAATCTTTGTTTCTTGCATCTATTTGAAAATGTGGTTCCTTGCTCCTCTTCCAACTGCTGCTCTGAACAATGACTTGATTACCTTGAAGAAGCTTCATGATTACAAGAACATCAATGAAGGCATTGCTTGTGTTGCAATCAGAAAGGACCTTTCCCATCTTTGATATCTCAGAGAAGAACTTGTTTCTCTCGCTTTCTTTGATAGGACTGTTAGTATAGAAACAAAACGCAAAATGGTTGTAGCACTTTCTGATGAAAGTCTGGACAAAGAGAATGTTGCAAAGAAAGCAACACTTGCTGAAAATGCCATACTCGAGAAAAGCTTAGAACAGTTTGTTTCTTCAAACTCGCTGAGGTTCTTTGATGTAATGGTAATGGGAATTGAAAAATAAATTCTTACCACCGACCCAGAGGAATGGCATGAAAATGAAGATTACCTAATTGCAGAAGGCATTGTCAGGGGCATTAATGTGGTGAATGATGTGGCGGAAAGAGGAATCGCCCTAATGACTGAATATAACAATCTACACACAAATGAGGAAGAACAAAAACAGTATTTGCTGAAAGTTGTAGCAGATCATAGAAAAAAATTCCCAGACTTTAAAAAAAAAAAAGACTTTATTAGGAAAGTGATTACTGAGGAACCTTCAGGGTCAATAGCCAACAGGTGAACTAACTACACTGTACTATATATACCATATAAGATTGTATTTCATAAAGAATATAAAAAGATTTTTTTTTTCTAAAATAACCTATGTTGTGTTTTGCTGAGCACTATAAGACAAATACATGTAATTCTTAAAATTCCAGGTGGTGGTGCCACCTATAAAAACTGTCTAATTTTCATCAAATTTAGCATTTCTTGTTTTTTTAATCATAATCATCATTGTCAACCATTATCAATCCACTGCTGGACGAAGGTCTCCCCAAGTTTCCTCCACAACGGTCTGCCTTGTGCCAGTCTCCTCCATGTCACTCCTGCATACTTTCGAATTTCATCCACCCATCTCCCATGTGGTCTTCTTCTGGGTCTTTTCCTGTCCCTTGGAATCCAATCTAAAATTTCGGCTGTCCATTGATGATCTGTCCTTCTGGCAGTATGACCAGCCTATTGCCATTTCAGGGATTTTACTCTGATCATGATGTCTTCCACTCTTGTCATTTTTTGGATCCATGAGTTCCTCTTCTTATCTCTCCTGGTTACACCAAGCATGCACCTCTCCATGCTCCTTTGAGTTGTCTGCAGCCTTTGTATGTCTCTTTTAGTTAAGGTCCATGTCTCTGCACCATACGTAAGAACTGGAAGGATGCATTGATCAAACACTTTTCTTTTTAGACATAATGGCATATTGCTCTTAAAAATTATGCTGTTTCTTCCCCAGGCAAGTTTTGTACGCCAATTAATTTCTTTATCAATGTGACCCTCACTTGATATCTGCTGTCCAAGATAAACGTACGTGCCTGTTATCTCCAGCTTTTCTCCATCAATTGATAAATCTTCATTTCTTGTAAAAGCATTGAACATCACTTTTCTCTTCTGAAAGTTCATTTTTAATCCCACTTCTTTACTCTTGTTAGCAAGTTCCTGGATCATACTCTGCAGCTCTAATGGGGTAGTTGCAAAAATGACTACGTCATCAGCAAAATGAAGGTGGGTTAGATAATCCCCATTAATCTTTATCCCCTTGTTTTCCCAGCTCAGCAACTGAAAGACACCCTCCAATGTGGCATGAAAGAGCTTTGGAGATATGGTGTCACCTTGTCTCACTACCTTTCCAATTTTTATGTGTATTGTATTTTCAAACAGCCGAATCTTTGCACTTGCATTTTCATAGATGTTATTAATAATATTAATGTATGCATCTTCAATACCGCAGGATTTCAGAGCCATTGTAACTGCTGATGGTTTCACCGAATCAAAGGCTTTTTCATAATTGATAAAAGCCATGCACAATGGAAGTTCATATTCCCTCGCTCTTTCAATTAGTTCTCTCAGTACATGGATATGATCTATTGTGCTGTAGCCACTCCTGAATCCAGCTTGTTCTCTCGGTTGAGCCATGTCCAGTGTTACCTTCAAGCGGTGTGAAAGAACTTTAGTGAAGATTTTATAAACCACTGATAGGAGGCTGATAAGTCTGTAGTTCCCGAGATCCTCAATGTCACCTTTTTTATGTAGCAGGATCATTGTAGCGGTGTTCCAATCCTCAGGAATCTTCCCTTCATTAAGGCACTGAGTGAAAATTTGGGCGAGAACTATTTTGATTTCTCCACTTGCTTCTTGTATGATGTCTACAGTAATTCCATCTTCTCCTGGAGCTTTTCCCCGCTTCATGTTCTTGATTGCATGTGCAACTTCTGCTGGGAGGACTAGAAGAACTCTGGTACTGGTACCTTCCATGATGTCTGGAGTACATGCATCATCCCTTTCATATAACTTGGAGTAGAAATCTTTCACTCTTGTCAAAATTTCGCCTCTATTTCTTGTTACAGAACCATCTTGTTTTTTCAGTCCTGTAATCTGTTTTCTTCTCTTACTGAGATGTCCCTTTGCTATCCTTAGGCTTTGGTTGTTTCAATTGCTTTCCTCACTAGTTCACAGTTGAATTTTCTTACGTCTTCAGTGATACTTTTTCGTACTGTCTTGCATAGCTCTATATATTCCATTTTGGAAGTCACATCTTCTTTAGTTGTCCTCATCTCTCTTCTTTTTTGCATCAACATTTTGGTTTTTCCTGATAATTTGTTCACATGCAACTTGTTCTTAGACCCAGCTAATTTTGTTGCTGTTTCCATAAGAGCTTTGGTTACTTTTCTGTTAACTTCAGAAATATCCACTTCTTCCGATGTTAGGCCTTCTAAAGCAGAGAATCTGTTCTTCAGTTCCAACTTGAAGGTATTATGGTGTTTTTTAAGGTTGGTTATGTCAATAGATTTTGTTTGTCTTATGATCTTGCCATGTTCAAGTTTAGTGTTGAGGTGCATCTTACATCTCGCCAATCTATGGTCACTACCTGTGTTGAATTTGTTTAGCACACTGCAGTCTTCTATGACAAATTTTTTGTTACACATAATAAAATCAATTTCCCTTGTCGTCCCATTTGGATGTCTCCATGTCCATTTCCTGTGTGGCTTTTTCTTGAAAAAGGAGTTCAAGATGAAAAACCCTTCTGCCTCTGTAAACTCTACGAGAGTATTTCCATGCTGGTTTCTGTTGCCATGACCAAATTTACCTACTGAAGTTTCATTCTGTTGCCGTTGCCCTATTTTTGCATTGAAATCTCCCATAATTATCTTCAAGTGCTGCTTACCTTTATTATTTAGATGACGAATTTCCTCACAAAATTCTTCAATTCCTTCTTCAGGATGACTTGTGGTGGGTGCATAAGTTTGAATAATCTGAGCCTGGTATCTTTTCGAGAGTTGGATAACGAGTCGTGCAGCTATGTCAGAGGAACTTTCAACTTCTACAACTTTATCCTTCAGTTTCTTGTTTATTATAAATCCAACACCACTAGTTCTGCCAGTATCTGTCCCACGATAGTAGAAGAGATGTTTACTTTTCAGTTCAATGAAATCTTCTCCTTTTCTCCTTACCTCACTTAGCCCGACGATGTCCCACTTGATCCTTTGTAGTTCCTCTTCCAATTCAAGAAGCCTTGAATCAGAAGATAGGGAGCGTCCATTATACGTAGCCAAGGTCAGCATTAGTTGGCAGCCTAGTCCGGTCCTCCGGGGATTCTTAGCCCCCTCTGCCTTCATGTCGCTCTGGCCGCTGCCTTGGCCAAGTACATTCCAGCTGCCGGAGACTGAGGGCCAAGATTTAAGTTGCGGAATCATTTTGGAGGGGTTTGGCCATAACTCACCACGCTGGCCAAGCGGGTTGGCGAGTGTGGGATAGCATTTCCTCTAATCCCGATGGTATAGTTATACCACTAATTATAATTTTGGTAGTTTCCATTGAAGAATAATCAGAATAGCATGTCAGTGTTTTCTAAAATTGCACTAATCAGTGTTTTTCTATTAAAGGAATGAACAGCATCATCCCCTCTTATTTTTAGTACTTTGTCTTGAAATGTTTATTCTTTTCTGGCCAATCTTAATAATATTTTGAATGAAACACCTTTCCGATTTACGTATACCATTGGTATTTTCAATAGAGATAAGTTTTCTTCCTCCTTAGAAATTCATTACAAACCCTTGTGGTCATGCAAACAAAGAGAACCTTCACTAATTTCACCAAAAACATCAGTGAACAAATGCAGATGCAACCAGAATTTGTAAATTAAAGCAGGTTTCAAAATATCCTGAGGAACTACTTGTTCATCTTAAGATGCTGATGAAGAAATGGACTATAAATGGAAAACAATTACTTCCAGTTGTGAAAGAATTTGGCTGCAGTAAATCATCTCAATTTACCTATCCTCTCAAGTTTTATAATGCTTTCTTCATACAATGAAGTAACTTTGTTCAGTCAGTTGATTTGTTTAGGCAATCTGGAATAAAAATTATAAACTTGTTTCATTACCGTTTCAAACATATTAGGTTTTTTTGTTTGTTTTTTTAATGGTGCCTTAGTGCCCAGCTCAAGGTGGTGAGCCATGCAGTATACAGCAGTTTTCAGTTCTGCCACACCTTCTGACTTTTTTTCTGGCAGCTACATCAGCACCTAATCTTATTATCCTCTCCTTCCATTGAGGAGAAGCTGGGTAGTCTTAGAATTCCATTTCTATAGCTGTTCATAAGTCAACAGAAGTAGTGTTTTGTAAATCAGTCACTTGGATGAAATGTTTTACTTGTCTATTGGCAATAATTTTGGCAAACAACATAATTTTTCTTATTGCACTTTAGTCTGTTGTCCGTTTGTTCATAAGAGAAAAGAAACTAGCATTTTGTTTTTAGCTTTACCAGTACTGTATCAATACAATTTTTTCCATTGTATTTGTGATGAAAGTGCTGCAAGCTTTGCCGTTATGATACCTTACACTACGATCCAGTTTTTCTCTTAGTGATACACAACAAATTTTTTAAAGAACTGGAATTTGATTTTTATTCTGCCCTTGTGTAACCTATGTGAAATTGCCTATCCATCTTTTCAATGTTTCTTTATCAGCAATTCATATATTCTTTGCTAAAGGCAAATAGTTTTTTTTTTTTGTTGTTATTTTAAGCAGTTACTGCAGCCAAATGTTCTAATGACTGAATGTGCAAGCTGATATTCTTTTTTCACACTTTCCATTAAATATTTCGTTTTACCATGTAAACAGCATGTATCACACCAAATGCTACTCACTTGTGAGGCTGATTTTCCAACAACCAATATTTCAGCCATTTTCACTAGCTGAATAATATATGGTTTTGTGTGGTCACAACGTTGACACTGTTAACACAAATGCCACTTTTTTTTTCTGAAGATAGTTTATTTAACCGATCAGTGGCATTAAAACTTGAAATATTATTTAATGATTTTCCGTCCTGATTCGAAGCAGTCTTCTTTATCAAAGCTTTTTTCGTCGATTTCTTTCTTTAATTCTTTGAATCCTTTTTCAAGTGCTACAAATGCCTCTTCACCAAAACACAATGGAAAATGAATACCTACTTATATGAAAAAAAAGTGCAGATGATGAAATAGTAGTCCTCAAAATGTTCACGAGTTTGATTAACTATGACCAAGAACAAAGGAACTGTTAGAGCCTCCTCTGACAGCCAGGCCTTCTCTTAATGCACTGACCAATTAGAAACTCTGTATCTATAAAGGTCATTTGAGTAGTAACTAGACTGATTTTACTTGGGGCGGAAGTATAATGCAGTAAACATACTTACACTTACATACTTTTGAAGTATTCTTCCTTTACTTGAATGCCCCAGACCCACCTTTCTATTCACTTCTGGAAGGTGTGTTCATCGAAGCCCTTCCTTGACTTGTGGTTCAAGTTACCCATCACAGCATTGTTCAGTTCAGTATTTGATGAAAACCAATGCCAACTAAGTTTCTTTCTCACTTCACAGAAAAAGTAGAAGTCACACAGAGCCAGGTCAGGTGAATATGGAGGGTGCACCATCATATTTCAATGCCTAGATTTTAGATAACCTACTGGGTAAGCAAAGCCCAATGTGCTATTATCTTGATGCCAAATCCAAACAGTTTGTGCATTTTTTGGGGGTATTATCTTGATCAAAATCCAAACAGCTGAGCATTTTGGAGAAATTTTTTCTTTAGAGGACATTTGAGAACTTCAGAATAATAGGCACTTGTAACAATTTTCCCTCGTGGAACAACAGGGTCATACAAAATTTCCTTTTCATCGAAGAAAACCAGGTGCATGACCTTCCCTAAACCTGTTTGAACCTTTGCTTTCTTGGATTGGCGACTCTGCAGGTATTTCCGTTGGGAGCTCTGTGGCTTTGTTTCTGGATCGAAATGGTAAAAAAATTGTTTCATCACATGTGATGACTCAATCCAAAAGTGTGGTTCACGGCATAGCCTGCACTTCCATTGGTGATAAGTGATAACACAATTTGCCCTGTGTTCAACCACGAGCAAGTGGGGAATTCACTTTGCAGCAACTTTTCGATACCCCAACCGGTTTCTCACAATGCCATCAATGGAACCAATGGATATCTCAATCACATTAGCAACCTTCTCAATGGTCATTTGATGGTTTTCTTGCAGGAGTGCCTCAATGGTATTGATATTAACTTCTGTAGTCAATGCCGAAGGCTTACTTGGAGCATGGCACATCTTCCAGACACTCTTCACCATTCACCATTCACAAATTTCTTGCCACTCTAAAACTCTTGCACGGGACAAAGCATTTTCATTATAGGCTATTTTAATTATATTGTGCATTTATGTGGAGGTTTTATTCAAACACATGCAAACATTTATAGCTGTTCTTTGCTCCAGTTTTAAATCCATACTGGGTAACAAGAACATGTCTGAACTTCATGCCACCTATTACAAGAATGAACTAGCAGAGCACTGTAATAATGCATCATCATATGACTGAACTTGCAGGTGTTCCGACACATGCAGCTGCATTTTTCAGTTTGGGTTTGGTGCCATGACGTCAGTCTTGTTACTTTTTTGAATGACCTACATATTTAAATCACCCATGTGCTCCACCTTTCACCACCTATTATAGCAGGATAACTGCAACATATCCCCCCCCCTTCCTTTTATCCACAATCACACACATCCATGCACAGAGCAGAGCATCACACAATGCAGACTGCTAAGAATTCAGCAGCTGTCCATAGAGTAAAAAGTTTTATCTCCCACAAGAAGCCAAATGTGAAGTGCAGGACAATAGTATTACATTTCAGATGAGATGGAAAAGTCAAAACAGTTATTCTAATCTTCTAAATTACGTTTTTTGCAAAATTAGGTAGGTGTCCCAAACTACTTTCTGAAAATGAAAATGCTTCAGGTAGATGGATTTCATAAAATGCACTAACAGTGCTTGCTAGTGCCTTTTTTTTCCCCCTTGCCAATTTATACTTATGTCTAGCAAATTGTTACTAGCTAACCAGTTGAATGGAACCCCTGGGAAAACAACATTCTTGTCATCAAACACTCAACCTGAGCCATACATAAAAACAGCTTTCCCTAATGTTAAGCGTCAAACAGATCTTAAACTGAAGATGTTGAGGAAGTTCCTGCTGAATTAGTGTAAATTCAAATTTCAAGTGTGAGTTTGCACTATCTACATGTGTCAGCTTATCACTAAACAAATAATTAAATTTGTGGATTTTTGTTACATATTACATCAGACACTTGCAATTATTTATTTGACAAGCAATAAATGGAAAGAAAAGCCTCTAATGAGGATTTATACAAAATCATCATCATTTAAAATCCAGTTATTCAAAACACAGTTTTGTACCCCACATTATCCTATGCTCAGAATTACCTACCAAACATATACATTTAACAGCTAAAGAATTTAACTGCTGCACACACTCATTCAATAAAGTTCAATTTCTTAAAACTTTGACTATAAATAATAACATTCCATAATCAATTTGTTACACAAAGCTACTAATGTTTCCATAGTCATTAAATAGTTTGACAGGTATAATAGTTTCAACAAAATAATTAAAATGTATCTTCTACAAAGAAAAAAAAACTTTTGAAGAAAATGATCTACAGCTTACCTGAAAAGCTTGAACTAAAATAAAAATATTATCGACACCAACTGCTAAAATTAGAAATGGTATCACTTCTATTATTATTAGTGTAGCAGGAATGCCCACAAATGAAAAGATACCGAGGGATGATATCACAGATACCAGGACGATGACAACACCAATGAATCCAAGAGTAAATTTAGAGTCAACCTAGGGAGGAAAAAAAAATTATAAACTATATTTTCTTTTTCTTCATTTTACTTTGATGACAGGTTTAACACTCAGACAATCACAAGTAACATACAATGAATTATAACCACTCATTAAACTCATGCACAAATTCAGGCAAGAAAATACATGTTCCATGAAGGCTATAAATTTTATTTTATTTTTTTCATTAACAACAACCATGAGCAACTCTTAGAACCATAAGCAATCTCCCATCTCTAATTTACAGTTGATAGTAGCCAGCACCATAGGACAAACACACCAGTCATACTTCATCCAGGACTTTAAACCTGGGCCCAGTCTGGACAAAAGGCCCAAAACCACAGCCTCTGACCACTAAGACACAGGGGGTGACAATTACAAGCTTATAAAACGAAAGATAATACTGTCATCCATCTTAACTAACGAACATTCAGCACTTGTCCACTGGTGTCCTAATATATCTGAACATGAACAACTAACTTATCTCATAGATACTACATAGGATTCAAGTCTGGGATTTTTTTTTTTTGTTATGGAAGGTAAAGTCAGATGCAGCACATGTTAATTTTAGCATCTGTGGAATTAGTTGTTTTTGTTTTTTAATCTAACTATGACAAATAAATAAAACTATTCAGTTTGAATCCCTAATCCTGAATTAAATAATTTTCATAAGAATTGCTTTATTTTTAAGAAGAATTTAATTGGGGAATGGCTTTAACAAATTTGTTTGAATAATTCACTTATTTTGTTTGCACTTGGTTTGGAATCGAAAAAAACAAAAAGAAACAATTAACATGTGTGACACTAAGCCTCCCACAGCACATAGTCTTCCACCAGTGCAAATTGAATCATACTTTCTCTATTGCATTATGATGTAAGTGAAAAAACAAAAAATCATTTCCGATTCTTAGTGGATTTCTATCTTTTACATTGTGTTTTTTTTTCTTAACATATTTTTGGTGCTTTTCTAATAACACCACCTCTTCTGACAGTTACCACACTGATTTTTTTTTTTAAATCAAAGTGCTGCAAAAACAGTTTTTTTTTTTTTTTGTTTTTCAATTAAGGAATGTATTATCCACAGAAACAAAACAAATAATCTGTAGATTATATAATAAAAATTACGAAATTTACTGCAAATTAGGAAATTCCAAGCATACTAATGTACAGAAATTAAAACACTTCATATTTTACCTGAAGAAGCATTACAGTTAACATCTAGTGACTCGTAAAAATTTAATTTCAATAACTAAAAAAAACTGCACTGTAGAACTTATTTATTTATTTATTTTTTTAATTGGAGGTTTAACGACCACCGTGAGCAACTCAATGGCTATAAGCAGTTGTCCGTCACTAATTTAGGGTCACTGGTTCCAGGGAAGGGACAGAGCCAGTGCTGTAAGACAAACACAACATCCATGCCTAACCGGGATTCGAACCTGGACCCCTTTCTGACGAATGATCAGCAGCCATCGCTTAGACCACTGCGCCACTGGGGCGGCTAGAACTTATTTAAATCTTACTTGAATATTCAGTGTTTAATATCATAAGATCATGAAATTACAAGAACAACACTTCATTATTTGGGCCTGTATTCTCTTTCAGAAGAATTACTCGTTTTAAAATCAGCATCTAAACAAATAAAATCATTATGCATACACACTTAAACAATAAAAACTAGATTTGGTTTACTTACAAGAAGAGTTTTACACCCATTAAATTCCCCTAAAGCAACTGTGATGTATCCAAACATGAGCAGATAACTTATGGCAACAGTTATGATGTCTGAATGACTTCCTCTTTCAATTTCATCTTGTATTGAACGCTGAAAAATAAAAAAAATAAAAAATGTACAATACACTTTTCAAAAAAAAAAAAAAAAATATAGCAAAAGCAAAACATTAGATTAAAATACAAAAAGTTGTTACATTTATAAAGCTGATATTTTTACATTATCTACTCCTTGAATTTCCTGTCCATACTGCATTTATGCTATAAAAATGCATGCATCCAGTCATTCACACTGAATTTCAATAGAAATCGTAACCACAACTGATGAATATCTAAATTAATCACATGATAGGCTCTCCAGATATAACCAATCATGAAGAGTTTTTTTTATTCCACTGATCATAATCTGCAGTATTAATCTGATGCCCAACAGATAAGAGATCTGACCTCAAGTTGCTTATTTTAAGTTCTTGAAATGTACACAGACTTCAAAATTTTGATGCACCTGACAGCTGCATGCATGAAAAACCTACAACACAACCTTCACTCACTATTCTCCCATGCAGTGAACCTTTTTTCTTCCCTTTAAAACATGGAGCAAAATATATTTTTTATTATTACTTTTTTCTAAACGGCATGTCCTGCATTTGACTTTGAGAAAAAAAAGGCATTCACAATCAAGGAGCAAATATGATTACAAGCAAAATCTTCTCTCTGCCCAACTTTCGTTTTAGGAAAGTTTTTCTCCATTTTCAAGCTGCAATACAAATATTTATGGAATAAAATAATATTCAGCAATACTACTGGGTATTAGAAATATTACAAGAAAAAAGAATTACGATTACTGGAGAAAATTTCATTTCGTTTAACTTCTGTTTTCAGAAGTTTTTAAAGTTGGAATTTCATCCTCTGACAGAAAGTGACCCCTACCCCTCCATCACCAATCCCTCCCAAATTTCTGTTCTGTTCTGCATCGATCTCTAGAACCATCGAAATGATGATGGAGAAGGCCGAATTTTTCAAATCCAAATCCACTAAAGAATCTAGTGCTTGAAAATCCCAGGGAAATTTTTGCATAGTCTAACTTCCTTTTTTGGAAATTTTTCTTCCATTTTCAAGATGAAATGCAAATATTTATGGAATAATACTGTGCAGGAGCAGGAGAAATATTGTGAAAAAAAGAAATCATGATTATGGGAAAATTTTTTACTCAGTTTAACTTCAGTTTTTGAAAGTTTTGAAAAATGAAATACCACCCCCAGACCAACCCCCCCCAACTAATTCTCCAAAATTTCTTTTCAGTTTTGCATCAATCTCAAGATAACCCAAATTATTTTTTTAAAAATATGCCATTTCACGAATCTGTGGAAGAATCTCATGTATGTGTTAATCAGGATGCAGCCCAGGCCCACTAAGCAATTACTGTCAGGAAATACATACCTCATATGTTTGGTGATAGCAAGGAGGTTAGAATAATATTTCTAAAGATGTACTGGGTCTTTTACCCATGAAGCCAGAACCCACCATTGATGTGTGGGAATTTTGATGTTATTCACATAATATTCTACTGAGTTTTGTACAGTTTAAGCAGCATGATATTTTCATAGTATAGGAACTTTGGTTTTAAATTGCATGGTTTTTGGTTGCAGAAGTCATGTTAATACAAAACCAAAAAGAATGTCACCCCACAGATGAGTGAAATTTCCAAATTTAATGTTTTGTTTTCGACTTCACTAACATTAGTTTCACATATTTTAATTTAACAACAGGAATAGGAAGACACTTCAAAATAATTAAGGAATTAATAATCCAGCAATTTGACCTACCCAAAATGTATTACAACAGCCTTGAAAACCACCAGCATTCCCACAGTTTAATAGCTTCTGCTTGAGGTTATATATGTAGGTTTCATGCAAAGTGGTGCTCTTCCACTGACCAGGGCATCTCCAGAAGTCTTATTCAAACATCCTTGGGTGATAAGATGGATACAGAATTAATAGGCATCCACTAGATTGGGCTTCCAGAAACCCAGACTGATCTTCCTGCGACAATGCACTATGGGAAACAATTAAGGACAATGTAGCAAAGGAAGGGTGCCACTCCACAGAACAGGTGAAGGAAGCTGTTATAATCACTTTCCCAATACTGACAAAGCTCTGCATCACAAAATATTTCCAGCTTCGAATTTATGTCACAAAAATGCTGATGGTCAAACTGACCTTTTGAATAACTAAAGGGTTGTCTATGAATGATGAATAGATATGTTTCAGTTGCTATTAATCAGTCAATAAGCTTAATTTATGTACCTTAAATTGAAGTTATATATCTTTGGGGGTAATAAGACTTTGGGACTGCTCTGTATTTCATAATTTCAAGTTTTTTCCATACTTCCAGTCACATACTGATATCAACAGCATTAACCCTTTTTTTCCAATTTTAAATGTAAGTAATTTCTCAGGGCAAAAATGTTTACATTACTTCAGAATAAAAAAAATACAGAATCAAAACTGGTCAATATTCATATGCATATCCAAATTACGTAAGAAATAAAAAAATTAATAATTTTACCTCTGCTTTGTATGAGATGTTCATCAACGGGTGTTGATAAGAGCCCATGAACTTCAAAAACCTGCAAAAAAATAAAAAAATAATAAAAAAATGCAATTGAACTTAAAAGAATATTACAGTTCAAGATGAAAAAATATTTCTTTTTCTTTACCTTAAATGTGCACATTCTGCTGTTTAACACACTGTGCATGTTCTCAAAAATATTGCACAGTTTTTACAAGAAACCAAAAATGTGTTTTAAAACATCCCACAGCAGAAAAATTACAAAGAATTCTAACTACATCACTGCTATTCAGTTACTCACATACACTTCTGGTAAGCAGTTACTGTTAAAGCTGATTCTCAGTACTGTGGACAATGAACACATGAACAGCTTTGGGCAGTTACCTAAACACTAGAATTGTATGCAAGTACAATATATACTAAGGAGACAAAAAAAAAATAACAAAAATGGTTTCTTGCTTGAGACTGCAAATACATTTGTGAATAAATATTATGCAGCAGATAGAATCATAAATAACTGTCACTACATTTGTGATTGTTCAGCTATTTGTAGACATTTCTGATTACTATAATACTATTAAGCAAATTTCCAGTGTTTTGGAGAGTGAAACAATTAAGAATAACTACCTAGAGGTAGAATTGTGTGCTAGTAACTGCATAATTTTGACAACAGCAGGGCTAGGAGTTACAAAAACAAAATTTCAAGACAAGATTTTTTTTATTTTAATTTCAGGACATACATGTACGATATGGGCTGCATATGGTCATTATCTGGAATGCAGAAATTTTGCACCCATAGTACATATTTTACCTGATCATCAAGATTCACATTATGGAATTAAACCAAATTATGACGTACTACATAGAATATAAATATGGTATATGAAATAATCAAAATATATATATATGCAAAAATAGGGCAACAGCAACAGAATGAAACTTCAGTAGGTAAATTCAGTCACGGCAACAGAATGAAACTTCAGTAGGTAAATTCAGTCACGGCAACAGAAACCAGCGTGGAAATACTCTCGTTGAGTTTGCAGAGGCAGAAGGGTTTTTCATCTTTAACTCCTTTTTCAAGAAAAAGCCACAGGAAATGGACATGGAGACATCCAAATGGGACGACAAGTGAAATTGATTTTATTATGTGTAACAAAAAATTCGTCATAGAAGACTGCAGTGTGCTAAACAAGTTCAACACAGGTAGTGACCATAGATTGGTGAGATGTAAGATGCACCTCAACACTAAACTCGAACGTAGCAAGCTCATAAGACAAACAAAATGTATTGACATAACCAACCTTAAGAAACACCATAATACCTTCAAGTTGGAACTGAAGAACAGATTCTCTGCTTTAGAAGGCCTAACATCGGAAGAAGTGGATATTTCTGAAGTTAACAGAAAAGTAACCAAAGCTCTTATGGAAACAGCAACTAAAATAAGCAGGGTCTAAGAACAAGTTGCATGTGAACAAATTATCAGGAAAAACCAAAATGTTGATGCAAAAAAGAAGAGAGATAAGGACAACTAAAGAAGATGTGACTTCCAAAGTGGAATATATAGAGCTATGCAAGACAGTACGAAAAAGTATCACTGAAGACGTAAGGAAATTCAACTGTGAACTAGTAAAGAAAGCAATTGAAAACAACCAAAGCTTAAAGATAGCAAAGGGACATCTCAGTAAGGGAAGAAAACAGATTATGGCACTGAGAAAAGAAGATGGTTCTGTAACAAGAAACAGAGGCGAAATTTTGACAAGAGTGAAAGATTTCTACTCCAAATTATATGAAAGAGATGATACATGTACTCCAAACATCATGAAAGGTACCAGTACCACAGTTCTTCCAGTCCTCCCAGCAGAAGTTGCACATGCAATCAAGAACATGAAGCGGGGAAAAGCTCCAGGAGAAGATGGAATTACTGTAGACATCATACAAGAAGCAAGTGGAGAAATCGAAACAGTACTCGCCCAAATTTTCATTCGATGCCTTAATGAAGGGAAGATTCCTGAGGATTGGAACAACGCTACAATGATCCTGCTACATAAAAAAGGTGACATTGAAGTTCTTTCACACCGCTTGAAGGTGACACTGGACATATCTCAACCGAGAGAACAAGCTGGATTCAGGAGTGGCTACACAGCACAATAGATCATATCCACGTACTGAGAGAAATAATTGAAAGAGCGAGGGAATATGAACTTCCATTGTGCATGGCTTTTATTGATTATGAAAAAGCCTTTGATTCGGTGAAACCATCAGCAGTTACAATGGCTCTGAAATCCTGCGGTATTGAAGATGCATACATTAATATTATTAATAACATCTATGAAAATGCAAGTGCAAAGATTCGGCTGTTTGAAAATATAACACACATAATAATTGGAAAAGGAGTGAGACAAGGTGACACCATATCTCCGAAGCTCTTTAATGCCACATTGGAAATGTCTTTCAATCACTGAACTGGGAAAACAAAGGGATAAAGATTAATGGAGATTATCTAACCCACCTTCCTGTTGCTGATGACGTAGTCATTTTTGCAACTACCCCATCAGAGCTGCAGAGTATGATCCATGAACTTGCTGAAAAGAGTAAAGAAGTGGGATTAAAAATGAACTTTCAGAAGACAAAAGTGATGCTCAATGCTTTTACAAGAAATGAAGATTTATCGATTGATGGAGAAAAGCTGGAGATAACAGACACGTACGTTTATCTTGGACAGCAGATATCAAGTGAGGGTCACATTGATGAAGAAATTAATCGGCGTACAAAACTTGCCTGGAGAGCTTTTGGAAGAAACAGCATAATTTTCAAGAGCAATATGCCATTATGTCTTAAAAGAAAAGTGTTTGATCAATGCATCCTTCCAGTGCTTACGTATGGTGCAGAGACGTGGACCTTAACTAAAAGAGACATACAAAGGCTGCAGACTACTCAAAGGAGCATGGAGAGGTGCATGCTTGGTGTAACCAGAATAGATAAGAAGAGGAACTCGTGGATCCGAAAAATGACAAGAGTGGAAGACATCATGATCAGAGTTAAATCCCTGAAATGGCAATGGGCTGGACATACTGCCAGAAGGACAGACCATCGATGGACAGCCAAAATTTTAGATTGGATTCCAAGGGACAGGAAAAGACCCAGAAGAAGACCACATGGAAAATGGGTGGATGAAATTCGAAAGTATGCGGGAGTGACATGGAGGAGACTGGCACAAGACAGACCGTTGTGGAGGAAACTTGGGGAGACCTTCGTCCAGCAGTGGATTGATAATGGTTGACAATGATGATGATGATGATATATATATATATATATATATATATCTGTCCTTCTGGCAGTATGTCCAGCCCATTGCCATTTCAGGGATTTAACTCTGATCATGATGTCTTCCACTCTTGTCATTTTTCGGATCCACGAGTTCCTCTTCTTATCTCTCCTGGTTACACCAAGTATGCACCTCTCCATGCTCCTTTGAGTTGTCTGCAGCCTTTGTATGTCTCTTTTAGTTAAGGTCCACGTCTCTGCACCATACGTAAGCACTGGAAGGATGCATTGATTAAACACTTTTCTTTTAAGACATAATGGCATATTGCTCTTGAAAATTATGCTGTTTCTTCTAAAAGCTCTCCAGGCAAGTTTTGTACGCCGATTAATTTCTTCATCAATGTGACCCTCACTTGATATCTGCTGTCCAAGATAAACGTACGTGTCTGTTATCTCCAGATTTTCTCCATCAATCGATAAATCTTCATTTCTTGTAAAAGCATTGAACATCACTTTTGTCTTCTGAAAGTTCATTTTTAATCCCACTTCTTTACTCTTGTCAGCAAGTTCCTGGATCATACTCTGCAGCTCTGATGGGGTAGTTGCAAAAATGACTACGTCATCAGCAAAACGAAGGTGGGTTAGATAATCTCCATTAATCTTTATCCCCTTGTTTTCCCAGCTCAGCGACTGAAAAACACCCTCCAATGTGGCATTAAAGAGCTTCGGAGATATGGTGTCACCTTGTCTCACTCCCTTTCCAATTTTTACGTGTGTTGTATTTTCAAACAGCCTAATCTTTGCACTTGCATTTTCATAGATGTTATTAATAATATTAATGTATGCATCTTCAATACCGCAGGTTTTCAGAGCCATTGTAACTGCTGATGGTTTCACCGAATCAAAGGCTTTTTCATAATCGATAAAAGCCATGCACAATGGAAGTTCATATTCCCTCGCTCTTTCAATTAGTTCTCTCAGCACGTGGATATGATCTATTGTGCTGTAGCCACTCCTGAATCTAGCTTGTTCTCTCGGTTGAGCCATGTCTAGTGTTACCTTCAAGCGGTGTGAAAGAACTTTAGTGAAGATTTTATAAACTACTGATAGGAGGCTGATAGGTCTGTAGTTTCCGAGATCCTCAATGTCACCTTTCTTATGTGGCAGGATCATTGTAGCGCTGTTCCAATCCTCAGGAATCTTTCTTTCATTAAGGCATAGAGTGAAAATTTGGGCGAGTACTGTTTCGATTTCTCCACTTGCTTCTTGTATGATGTCTACAGTAATTCCATCTTCTCCTGGAGCTTTTCCTCGCTTCATGTTCTTGATTGCATGTGCAACTTCTGCTGGAAGGACTGGAGGAACTCTGGTACTGGTATCTTTCATGATGTCTGGAGTGCATATATCATCGCTTTCATATAATTTGGAGTAGAAATCTTTCACTCTTGTCAAAATTTCGCCTCTATTTCTTGTTACAGAACCATCTTCTTTTCTCAGTGCCATAATCTGTTTTCTTCCCTTACTGAGATGTCCCTTTGCTATCTTTAGGCTTTGGTTGTTTTCAATTGCTTTCCTCACTAGTTCACAGTTGAATTTTCTTACGTCTTCAGTGATACTTTTTCTTACTGTCTTGCATAGCTCTATATATTCCACTTTGGAAGTCACATCTTCTTTAGTTGTCCTCATCTCTCTTCTTTTTTGCATCAACATTTTGGTTTTTCCTGATAATTTGTTCATATGCAACTTGTTCTTAGACCCAGCTAATTTTGTTGCTGTTTCCATAAGAGCTTTGGTTACTTTTCTGTTAACTTCAGAGATGTCCACTTCTTCCGATATTAGGCCTTCTAAAGCAGAAAACCTGTTCTTCAGTTCTAACTTGAAGGTATTATGGTGTTTTTTAAGGTTGGTTATGTCAATAGATTTTGTTTGTCTTATGAGCTTGCCACGTTCAAGTTTAGTGTTGAGGTGCATCTTACATCTCACCAATCTATGGTCACTACCTGTGTTGAACTTGTTTAGCACACTGCAGTCTTCTATGACGAATTTTTTGTTACATATATATATATATATATGGTATATGAAATAATAAATATGGTACAGTCGAACTCTGTTAAGACGAGCTCTTCGGGATCGAACAAATTGCTCGTTATATCCGTTACTCATATAATCCGGGAAAGACCCAAAATATCAAGGAAATCATTCAAAAAATAAATTTCGTTATCAAATATAGTACATAGAATGTTTAATGTTTGGAAATACATAGTACTTACGTTTAGTTGAAATTACCGTACAATTTTTCAGTTAGTTGTGGAATTCTTGAAAAATGCGTACGTACAGTACTACACACACACACAGAACTATACGTACCATTATACATACTGTAGTACATACATATGGAAGTACGTACGATGTGATGCAGATTAAGTTGAAATTCTTGAATAACGGACATGTAAACTACATACGTAATTTATGAAATACAATATGTACTATACAGTATTGTAATTTTTGTGCCATACAGTACTAACTGCCCAAAGCACATATCCTTTTTATTTTGTATGAAAAAATTTGGTTCATTTTAGCTGCGTTGTCCTTGACTTCAACCGAAAATCCATCGGATTACGCTTAACAACTGATAATGCACTGAACACACACTCATTACCAGAATTAATTTCATAAAATCTAGTCAAAACATCCAAAGCATCTTGTGCTTGATTGTAAGTCACAACTTCTTGTGTTTCTGTAATGTTTTCGCCTTCACTTTCTTCATTCACCGCAATGACTTCTTGCACAATTTGTTCCTCTGTTAAAATTCCAGTTGTTAGGACCGCAGCGTCAATGTCGATACAATCATCAAGAGAATTGCAATTGATAAAGGTGCTTAAATCACTACTTTTTAACCATTCTGATAAGGGGAGATTGTAGTCATCAATCACTTCAGTGCTTTCTACTAAAGTCTCCTTTAGAAGACCAGCCTTCCTATAACAATTTTTAATGGTTGTCTGAGTGACACTATCCCAAGCTTCTCTCATAAGGCGAACAGCATCCAATACGGAAATCTTAATTTCTAGCTTCTCCATTTTGTGGATTAATTGTACGGTTAGAAATCACCAAAAATGGCACTTAAAGCTCCTAATAATCCCTAGGTCCATAGGCTGTAGAATTGATGTTGTGTTTGGTGGTAGGAACACAAGTTTGATATTTGTCAAGTTTCCTACTTTGGGATGTGCTGGGCAGTTGTCTATTAACAGCAAAATGTTTCTGTTTTTCTTTCGTAGTTCGCGATCCAATTTATGAAGTTCTCCCGTAAATATATCTGATGTCATCCACGCCTTTCTCTTTGCTTTATAATCAACTGGGAGATGCTGAACATTATTAAAACATCGAGGCTTTAACAATTAGCCAATCACCAATAATATTCTTTTTCATTTCCGGCCATGTTCACACAAATTAGAACGGTTAGCCAATCCTTTGCCAATTTACGTCCAATGCATTTCTCGCCTTTAAAAGTTAAAGTTATGTCAGGGGTTACCTTCTAAAAAATGCCCGTTTCATCAGCATTGAATATGTTCCACTCACTGAATTCAGAAATGAAGCTGGGCCAAACACTTTTTAGCCATTGACTTACAGATTCCGTATCCACAGACATTGATTTCCCTGACATTTTTGCGTAAACAATATTGTGTCTGTTCTTGAAGTGATCAAGCCACCTATTACTGCATATAAAATTCTCATGACCGAATTGTACTGCAAATTTTTCCGCTTGCACTTTTAAAATCGGTCCATTGATAGGAAAACCAGCATCACGTTGAACTTTAAACCAACAAAGTAAAGCTTCATCAATATAATTTTTTTTTCACACTTTTTCATTTTTTTTGCAATCTGTAAGATTGTTTTCAAATGCTGACAAAACTGCCTCTTTGTTCTTCCACAATTTAGATACGGTAGATGAGGAAAGCCCATACTTTTTGCAAAGAGCTGAATTTTTCTTGCAGTTCCTAAATAATATCCATTTTCTCCCTGATGGAGAGAGCCTTTCTTTTAACACCAACCATTTTGCTCACAATATCAGTCCTAATAAAAAAAGGGGGAGGGAAAGCATAAGTGATGTCACAAGAGTAGGGCTGCATGCGACTTTCTGATTAAAAAAAGGTTACGATATGTCCCGTGCGAAGTTGAAATACTTAATGCACTAAGAAAACATGTGTGGGGTTAGACCATTGCAGCCAATGAGAAAAAGCGAATTCCAGGAACCCTCTCGTAAACAGTGGCAAAGGAAAGGGTGGGAAGCTTTCCCCCACAAAATGCCGCCCCCACTTACCCTTGGGCTGAAATGCAAGAAGTCATAAAACACTCCCCGCTTTTCTCTCGAAGCAGGTGACACACAGACGGCCACCTTTCAATGCTGCGCTATCTTTACTGGGTGTAAAAAAAAATCTGAAAGTCTTGCAAATTTGCTTGCTACAACAGAGTTGATACTCGTAACAAGCAGGATAATTTAACACTAATTGCATACGAAACCAAACTTCTTCTGGCATTTACTCGATATAGCCGGGACCTCGTTATACCCGAGCTCGTCTTAACCAAGTTCGACTGTATATGAAATAATCAATATGTTGACCGGACAATATGGCGGCGATGGAGTTATGTCACTTCTTAATTGTTTTAACGCACATGTTTTATGTGAAGGCTTCATTCAATTTTTATTCCGCCATCTTTCAAGTACTGTTTTAACTTTAGTACGTGTTGTAATTTCAAATTCGAAGCTATTCCCCCCCCCCGTGTTTGAAACATTCCATTTTGGTTTTTAGTCCTATCGCCATCATATATTTTTCATCAATATGATTTGCGAATGATGAGAAGACATTATACATACCACTATTTATGTACAAAGTATTCTACTGGTATAGACAGATAGTAGAACAAACTTGAAATGGTGGGCCTAACCACATAAGCCTAATCTACAGTGAAAGACAAAGAATCATTGTAACCAAACATTCTACCAACATATCGATGGATGGCAGAGTGCATTTGAAAGAGGTGAGCAAAGCCATGTTGTGTCCGTAATCTTTTACCTACAGAAGTTATTTGACATACATTAATTTTTTACCATCGAAAGTTAGACGTTGTCCAGTCGAATTTTCATAGCAATTTCATGTGGGAAACAGAAACATTAAGAAATATCTTATGATTATTACATGTCAGGTTATATTTTTCTCTACTTCAGTGAACAAGAGAATAGACCAAGTAAAAAAACAAAAACGTGTATTTACCCTTAAACACTACAGTACAAGATGCAATCAAATAATTGTTCTTCACAGCTGTTAACATTTCCAGTGCTTCTGTTCTCAAAATCTTGTCATTTAGAGCAGCTGGCTCCTTTTTGAAGTTTTGGTACTATGTGCTAACATCAAAGTACTAGTCAATGATTTAAAAATTGGCTGGCTGACTGTACATTAAACTGGTTTCCTACATTTTATGCTATCATCATGTGAAAACACATGTAAAAGTCCCATATGGAAAATGCTGAAATTTTTTACCTACAAAAAATGTAGCTGACAACACATCTTTTGGAATACTGTGACACTAATCACTGATTAGGGTACCATATCTGTCCTCTGTCAACCACACTGAACAAAATTTTATCTCTTCTGTGGCATTCTGATTACTAATTATCACTAACAATTAAATAGGGCAAAAGAAGAAGCTCACTAAATTTTAACAGAGTAGTCTTTTATCTAATCAACGGTTAGTGAATCTTAGAACAATCACCACAGCAGACTTGTCAACTTTCAAAAATTAAATCTGTAAAAAAACATTATGTCAAACATTTGGTTGGCGTGTCTATTGATGTACCAATTAAACATGTAAAAATGTATCAATCATATTGATTAATGCAAATGAAAAAAGCAGATTTCACTCTTTGACACTTCATCTACTTGCCCCCCCCTCCCCCTTTCATTCTGAGCACTGTCACCTGCTGTTTTCCTTTCCTAACTGTGATAAGAATGGAGAAAAACATTCTCCAAATTTTCAGTTTAAAAGCTGAATTTTTTTACAAATTCAGTAAATTGCTTATATAAGGTTACCTTGCAAATTTCACTTGAATTCATTGAAACTTATTGAATTTATGCATAAAAACATTCAGAGAAACACCACCGTTACGTTTCGGTGCATCATGTTTTATAGAAACTGACAACCTGTCTTTGTCCCATTAGAAAGGCTAAAAGTTTTAGTGATGGAAGCTATTGTTGGCTGCTATTGTTTTTACGGAAAAGGGAAGGGTTACAAAAGATAGAACATTCTGAGAACAAGTGCCAACTGCAGTTGCTTTCAATAATAAAAAAAAGGGGTCACATTTTAAAAGTGAATTATATTATCATTATTTCAAAATTTCAGGACAGAATAATAAAAATAAGGACTTTTAGGACAAAGAAAAATCAGGAATTTCAGGACAACTGATAATTATTTGCAGTTCTTTGAATTCTTAATGCCTTGTTCACCAAATTTCTAAGACAACATTGAACCTGAATAACTTCAATACACACACTTCTTCACATCTGACAATTTTTTCCAATCATAATTCATTTGCTACTGCTATCAATTTTTTAAAACACAAAAAATATTATTCACAAGTATGAGTCTTTATATGTAAATGGACGATATCATCACTCTTTCCACGTTATTTTTTAAACAACGCATAGCGACTGAAAAATTGTATTTCGGCACTGCTGGGATCGAACCCCAGAACTCTCGATAACTAGTAGAGTGCGTTCAAATTTACGCTACAGCGCCATGCGTGGTTTATCAGTCAGCATCTGACTACACGAATACGTATTGATGGTTTCAGCATCTGAGATGTCGTCATCTGGTGGCAGTTTAACGCAACAGCTATTTTAATTGTAGCTGATAAATTCAAAGGGCGATAGAAATGGTTAATATATTTCAAATACGTGGAGATAATGTAAATGGACGATATCATAACTCTTTCCACGTTATTTTTTAAACAACGCATAGCGACTGAAAAATTGTATTTCGGCACTGCTGGGATCGAACCCCAGAACTCTCGATAACTAGTAGAGTGCGTTCGAATTTACGCTACAGCGCCAACAATTCTCAGCGCCATGCGTGGTTTATCAGTCAGCATCTGACTACACGAATACGTATTGATGGTCTCAGCAACTGAGATGTCGTCATCTGGTGGCAGTTTAACGCAACAGCTATTTTAATTGTAGCTGATAAATTCAAAGGGCGATAGAAATGGTTAATATATTTCAAATACGTGGAGATAATGTAAATGGACGATATCATCACTCTTTCCACGTTATTTCACATCTCAGCTGAGACCATCAATACGTATTCGTGTAGTCAGATGCTGACTGATAAACCACGCATGGCGCTGAGAATTGTTGGCGCTGTAGCGTAAATTCGAACGCACTCGACTAGTTATCGAGAGTTCTGGGGTTCAATCCCAGCAGTGCCGAAATACAATTTTTCAGTCGCTATGCGTTGTTTAAAAAATAACGTGGAAAGAGTGATGATATCGTCCATTTACATTATCTCCACGTATTTGAAATATATTAACCATTCTTTATATGTCTTTTGATATGAGTTCAATGCTGGAGGCTGGTTGTAATAAACAACTAAAAATTGAGATTATTTCATTTGTATTGAATGCTTAAATATTCACAGGATATTTAACATGAGAATTACTCGTTAGACAACTTCAAGCAGTCTCATCTGAATTATTTTAACAGTTAGCATACTCCATCATTCAAAGAAATGACTGCTCTTTTTTTCTTTTTTCAGCAGCCTACAAACAGAAAGAACAAGTTGCTGAAGTAGATGACATCACTCTTCCCCCCCTCAAGGTTTTCCTCTGATTTGAAGTGAGCTGTTTCTTTCTCCTTCAGTATTAAATGAATTTTTGGAGTTTGACTACTAAAAGGTCAAATGAAGAAAGGAAATTTTTATTTAACTGTTGAAATGATGTTGCCTAAAATTTTATTTGTATACTGTGAAGCACCTACTTGAAGTGAAAGCAAATGCTCTTTTCTATGCACTTATGTATTGTATTTCAGGTAGCATTATGTCCAGATGATAATGCTTTCAAAAGGAAACTGTATCAGGTATCACTATAACGGAAAAAAAGTCACTGTAAAAAACAGAGTTAGACACACAAAGTTCCAAGTAATTTGCATTATGTTACTGCTGATAATAAAATATTTACATTTTCTTCTTGTTTACATGGTTTAACAAGTTCACTAATCCCTAATACAGGGCACCCAAGAAGAAGGCTACAACCAGATCTGAAAACCAAATGCAACATTAATGGTTTGATGACGACCAGACAACATGCTGTTTAAGATGTTGAACTCCTCTTTATCACCATTTTCACAGGTCTTCACAGGGATGCTGACACACAACTGAAATCCCTGGATGCCAATTATGATTAAAGTCATCTCATCACCTTATTATCTAGAGGAGGTTTTGAAAAGTTCATAATCTGTGTATGAATGGTTTATTTGAGGAATCTGGTCACATGTTACTTTCAAATTAGTTATTTTCGGTACCAGTGCACTTTTGTAACTGACACTGCAATGAAATGACCCCTTTGTGAGAATAGCTTTATATAACTGTCACATTGAGCAGACACATGCAAGTCAAGATCAAAACAACAATTCAATAAGAAAAGATCGGTTTAAAAACTCACCACTACAAGAAGTGGTTACGTAATGCAAGGAATATCTGATATGGTGACTTTTACGCTATACAAGCTGCAAATGGAGAACAATGTTGAAAACGGTATCACACAAAACACTCTGTGGAAAATCATTTCACAAGTGATGATTATTTTTATACCTGCCAGACAGTATATGTCACTGTGACCTACTGAGACATCTTTCAAACTTTTAAAAGCCACCACTTACCAAAAAATCCACAAGATTTCAAATCTTAGTAACAAAACTGCCATTAAAAAAATTTAGCACATAATTCTCTAGGTGCAGAAGTGTGCATGCATATGAAGTAGCTATGGAACAAGACTTGTAATATATACCAATTGCTTCACTGTGTGCATAAAAAAGTCCTGCAGAAGCATTTGTCCCATTGCAGTGCAGTGATGGGGGTTAAAGCGAGAAAAGAAAGAGAAATTATTTAAATGTGTTCAATTTGCATTAATTGTACACTTTTGTTTCACTCTAAAAATAAACAAAAAATGAAGCACATGAAAGCAATACAATGATTCAATTAAAAGTGCACTTTTCCTGCCCTTCTCTCTCTCATGTGCCACATTAGGGGACAGAACAGAAAGAAAAATAGAAAAGACTCCAGTCGACATATATACATTTAATGACTGATGGAGCAATTCCAGAAGTAACCAATGCATGTCTACATTTACCTTAAACAACAGATATCAAGCAAGGGCCACATCGAAGAAGAAATTAATAGGCATATAAAACTTGGTTGGAGAATATTTGGAAGAAACAGTACAATCTTCAAGAGCAATTTACCATTATGTCTTAAACGAAAAGTGTTTAATTAATACATCCTTCCAGTTTTTACTTATGAATCAGAAACATGGGCGTTAACTAAGAAAGACATCCAGAGGCTGCAAACTACTGAAGGAAGCATGGAGAGATGCATACTTGATATAATCAGGAAAGATAGGAAGAGAAACTCGTGGAACAGGAAAATGACAGGAGTTTATGACGTCACGATCAAGATAGAAAACCCTGAAATGGGCTGGAGATGTTCCTAGAACTGACCACTGTTTAAATTGGATTCCAAGAGACAGGGAAAAACCCAGAAGACCATGTGGGAAATGGGCAGATGAAATTCAAAAGCATGTTGAAGTGACACGGAGGATACTGGCTTAAGACAGAAAGTTACAGAAGAAACTTGAGACCTTCATCCAGCAATGGATATGCACACACTGCTGCTTGATTGCTGAACAAGCCATGTTGTTGTGCCTACTTCTAAGCTGTCCAGAACAGGATTATTTCTCTCTTCAACTAAAGTTTACTTGCTTCCCCTCCTTGCTAGCAGAACGTGGAGATCACTCAGGAATGGATCAACCGCAAGAGACACTTTTTTCCCTTATTATTTCCACTGACTGCAAATACAAAAAGCTCTTGTTTTGCTTAGATAATTTTTTTTTCTTTCTTTAACACTTTCACTGCTGCGCGACACCGAACGGCGTCATACAATACTTAGCCCAGGTGCCGACGATGCCGAACGGCGTCGCAATAATGTCTTCATATTTAGCTTCCTAAAACCTTTGGCACTTGAAGAGTGTTATCTATTTTGTAACTGGCACTGAGAATGAGCCTCCAACTGTCTAAAAGTGACCGCAGTTTGGGGATAGCGGATTTTTTCCCACATGGTTTAGGGAAGGGAAAGTAAGTTGACTTCCCATAGACTTAACACAGCGCGCACTTTTCACTGCAATGTTTATTTTCCTTTGAACGTCACTGGTTTTGCGGTGAAGGCAACTATCAATAAATAAATGCTTGAGTGGCAATAAAAAGCATTTGCTACTTAGAGTTTATACGTCACAGGGAAGCTTATTGAGGAGGCTAAAGGGATTTCAAAGAAACCCATATTCACTTCAATACTTAGTTTTGCGGAAACAATGGATATATTCGGATGCGCTATCGCTGGTCCCTCTCAACCAAAAGTTCCTTGGCGGGCACATTCTTCCATGAAAATAAGAGATGATGCCGATAATCTGTCATCAAGTACAGAAACATATTCTTTTTCTAGCTGTAGTAAAACCAGCTGTGAAAGTGAGAATGAAGAATGCAGCGTTCTTTCTCATACTCTGTCTCAACGGATTTTGGCTACACATTGGTGTGATGATCCCGACATCATGAGAAGAATTCCATTCACTGGTGTACCAGGACTGAAAATTAATATGATAGGTACTGAGCCAATCAATTTTCTTAATCTTTTAGCAAATGAGGAATTTTAAGATCTATTAGTTAGGGAAAGTAATGCATATGCTGTAGAAGTGTTTATCTTGGGAGTTACTGAAGGTTCCCGAATAAATGAATGGAAGGATGTGTCGGTAAACAAGATGAAAGTTTTTCTGGGCCTTCTGTTTCATATGAGCATTGTACAAATGCCCCATCTCCAAGATTACTGGGAAATACACTGACGGAAAAAAATCCCAACACAAAGAAGGGGTTGTGTTAGATAAACGACAGTTGGTAGGCGGTGAGAGTACATCTGTAAGATGACGTCTATGCAAATTTCGCGCTCGGCGCATACGTGTGGCGCTAGTAGCGCCTCGGAACATGCAAAGCAGGTTTGCTGTAAATACGCACAGTAACGTTTGTGAGCGTTAGTTATCGTTGTGATTCGACGTAGGGTGTTGATGTTAGTCAAGAATGCCTTTAAGAAGACGAAGAAGCCATTATCAACAGCTCACAGAGTTTGAACGAGGTCGTGTAATAGGGCTACGAGAAGGTAGATTTTCTTTCCGCAATATTGCAGAACCACTTGGCAGGAATGTAGCCACTGTGCACGATTGTTGGCAGCGGTGGTCAAGGGAAGGTACTGCCTCAAGAAGACCGGGTTCCGGCCGGCCACGTGGCACTATTGAGAGGGAAGACCGCCGTGTACGGCGTATGGCCGTGGCGCATCATACCACGTCTGCAATTCGAGCTGCAGTTGCCATCACAGTGACACAACGAACTGTTACAAATCGGTTACTTGAAGGACAGCTCCGAGCCCGACGCCCTGTAGCGTGCATTCCACTTACTCCAAACCACTGTCGTTTGCGACATCAGTGGTGTCAAGCTAGAGCTCATTGGAGGACGGAGTGGAGATCTGTTGTTTTCTGATGAAAGCCGGTTCTGCCTGGGTGCCAGTGATGGCCGTGTGTTGGTTAGAAGAAGGCCAGGTGAGCGCCTGCAACCAACCTGTCTGCGGCTGAGACACACTGGACCTACACTTGGAGTTCTGGTCTGGAGAGCAATTTCCTATGACAGCAGGTGCACTCTCGTGGTTATCCCACGCACCCTGACAGCACAGTTGTACGTCGGTCTGGTGATTCAACCTGTTGTGCTGCCATTCATGGATAGCATTCCAGGGGTGTTTTCCAACAGGATAACGCTCGCCCGCATACAGCTGTTGTAACCCAACATGCTCTACAGAGTGTCTACATGTTGCCGTGGCCTGCTAGATCACCAGATCTTTCACCAATCGAGCACGTATGGGACATCATTGGACGACAACTCCAGCGTCACCCCCAACCAGCATTAACCATCCCTGTATTGACCGACCAAGTGCAACAGGCATGGAACTCCATCCCACAAACTGACATCCAGCACCTGTACGACACAATGCATGAACGTTTGCGTGCTTGCATTCAACATTCTGGCGGTTACACCGGTTATTAATGTACCAGCATTTCACATTTAAAATGGCTCTTCTCGCGCTTACAATAAGCTGCGATCTTGAAACCTTAATCGATTAAATATGTTACCTATACAAATGTATTGGCGCCATTTCATTCCTCTACAACTATTTTTTCGTTGTGTTGGGATTTTTTCCCCCTCCCGTCAGTGTAGATCCATTATTCAAAATGGACTGCTTTTCTTCAAATATGAGCAGGAATCGCTTCCTTCTGATCATACGGTCTTCATTTTGCAAGAAATCCTCAACCTGGCGAAGCGATTACAACCAACCGCCTTGAAAAATAATGCCTTTACTGGATTTATTTAATGATACCATAGAGAGCATATACTACCTTGGAAAAGAAATTACGATAGATGAATCAATGGTTTTATGGAGAGGTTGTTTGATTTTCAAACAGTACATGAAAATAAAACATTATAAATATGGGGTGAAACTTTATATGCTAACGGAACCAAATGGTATGATTCTAAAAGCTTTGGTTTACACAGGGCAACTGAACTCCCTGGGGGGTAAAGGTCATGCTGCTAATGTAGTTTTAAAATTGATGGAAGGGAAGTTAAATGTTGGTCATACTATTTATATGAATAATTTTTATAATAGTTACAATCTTGCATTGCAGTTGTTGAACAATGACACTTATTTGCACTGGAACTCTCCGTGCAGACCAACGAGATCTTCCTAAGGATGTCACGAAAGCTAAACTTTTGAAGGGGGAACGGAAATGCCAATATTCCAATGCTGTTGCAGTGTGCAAATGGAAAGATAAAAGGGATGTTCCCTTCATTACCACGGAGTTTGAGGACGATTTAGTTCAAACTGTAAATAAAAGGGGACAGATAAAAGAAAAACCAAAGGCTATTATCAACTATAATAAATTTATGTCAGGGCTAGATCGTCAAGTTCAAATGCTAGCTTACTATCCTTGTGAAAGGAAAACCATAAGATGGTACAAGAAGCTAGGAATACATATATTTCATATGATGATAATCACTTCCTACAACTTGTATAATAAATTCTCAGAGAAGAAGATAAGCCTCTATGATTTTCGGCTATCCATTGCATGGCAACTTCTAAATCAAGAGCCATCAACTTCCCGAGCAAAGACATCTAAATCATTAAAAGTATGTGGCCATCTTCCAGTCCAAAAAACAAAACAAAAAGGGAAGTTTTTGAGGAGACGATGCAAAATGTGCTCTGCCAAAGGGATTTGCAGGAACACTCTCTATTACTGCACCAAGTGCCCAGAAAATCCTGCGCTGTGCTTTCAGCCATGCTTCGATTTGTATCATCGTAGATAAGGGATAAATATTGTCTACCTATTTTGCTAAAAAAGTATGTTCCAAGTCGAACTGCATTAGTGTGTGGGATTTTTTTATCCTACCCAAATCAAAATGTATGGATTTTGTATTTATCCAGTTATGCATCATGGCACTATTTATAGAATTCTTTGGCATTTGTAAGTATTATTTCTCTTGTTTTATATGCACCAATGTTCGAAATATGTATCCAGTAAATGTCTACTTCAGTATCTGAATATTTTATTGCTGGAAGAATTATAATTACGAATATCAATTATGGATAAATTTTCTCGTATTTTGGAATTGCTAAGTCATGCAAAGCTATGAGATGCGAACACACGGCTGGTTGGTCCAAATGCATAAAAGCTCAATCGTGGTGGCTCATGACGCCTTGTGGCGTCGTGGGAGATTTGCACGGGTTTCACACCAGCACTGCTTGCTTGCCGCTGATATACGTAGTACAGCGGAAATGAATGTGTTAAAAAGGAAGTGAGAGGAATGGCATTAAACAAACATTCAGCATTTTAGCGGTTGTAATAACTCTGCCCACCTATTTGACTTCTGAAGTAAAGTGGCCTATCAGCCACCACCCACATAGCTTCATCACTAAAATGGAATCGCTACTCCAGTGGTACAGTAGTACAAGCACTAATGATAATTCGTCAGAGATGAGTCTGAGTTTGAATCCCAAGTGAGGCATGGATGATGTGCTTTGTCTTACAGCACTGGCTCTCTCCCCTTTCCTGCAGCCAGTGGCACAAATAAGGAAAGAGCAATTGCATATACACTCATTGTCATAAAAATCCGTGCACCAAAAAAAAAAAAAAAAACATGCAATTAACGCGAAACTCAGCAAATAGCTACGACGAGGGAATCACATGAAACTTTAATCTACAGACGTGCAAATGATTAAAGTTTCGGGCGATTCCGCATGCCCATGCATCCAAGACCGGCACTGCAATTGCAAGCCTTGGGGATTATAAGGCGCCGAGCAGGAGACTCCACATTCATGCCGCAGTGCATGGTAAATCAGGTGAGATCCCTGAGCAATAGGCACGCTGAGGAGCCACTGTAGATGTGCGTGTGGGCGACTGACGGAGTTTGAAGGAGGCCGTATTGTTGGGATGAGAAAGGCAGGGTGGCAGGTGCACCAAATTGGCTGCCATTTGGGCCAGTTGGACAGTACGGTGCAATCCTGTTAGGAGCAATGGACATGGGAAGGCACCCAGACACGGCGGACTGGCTCTGGACGACCCAGACACACCACCAGCAGAGAGGACCACGAGATCGTGAGAGCAGCGCGCACAGATGTAATGACGTTCTCTTCCAATATCCAGAGACATGTGGCAGCTGTACAAGGGACTCCTGTATCTGCCAGAACCATTTCCAGACACCTGGCACAGGCAAATCTGCACTCTCAACCGCCCTTACATTTTCTGCCATCAAAACCTGACCATCGTCAGCATCCATTGCAGTGGCGTCAGCCGCGAGCAATGTGGAATGCTACGGACTGGCGACGTATAGTGTTCAGCGACGAATCCCGCATCTGTATGGGAAAGGATGACCACCGTGTCAGAATGTGGAGTACCACAGGTGAGTGCTACAATCCCAACCTCACTGTACAGTGGCACACATCCCGAACTGCTGGTGTGATGGTCTGGGGAGCCATCGTGTATGACAGCCGGACTTCCCTCACAGTGATCCGAGGGACATTGACAGCTCAGTGCAACATACAGGAGATCCTACGGGCCCCCATGTGCTACATTTCCTGGCGGGGTGGCCCAGATTTCCCAGGATTGTCTGCGTCATGCTTTGACACTTCCGTGGCCTGCCAGATCGCCTGATCTTTCAACCCAACAAGCATGTGTGGGACCAGATGGGACGTCAGCTTTCTCCATGTCCCAGTGTTCCTGATTTAGAGCATCAGTTGCAAGAAGCGTGGGCCAATCTGTCTCAGGATAACATACAGCATCTAATTTGACTCCATGCCAGACCATATCACTAGATGTATCCGAGAACGAGGCGGTCCGACGCAGTACTAACGCTGACCAGAATGTATACCATATGTCCAAGGGAAATCATCCTGCTGCTGTGATATTGTAGTCACTTCTGTCCTTGGTATGTACCACCTCACTACTAACATCTCATTTCAATCCAATGCCTCCTTCTTGGTGCATGGATTTTTATGTCAATGAGTGTAGATCATAAAGTTGCTTGCAGTGGTAAACTACTAAAAAACAACAAACAAAAAATGGGATGAACATGCTCAGAACAATCTTTTACAAGCAGCCAACTCCCCCATTCAAGTCTATTCATTTCCCACAGTACAACGCCCCATCTCATCGCTTCCATTTGGTGAAGGACTGATTGGAGGAGCATCCCAGCAAGTTCACAACCCTCAAATAGTCTTTTCGTTCTCCAGGTCCAATTCAAGTGAGAACATCTCTGCTGTAACAACACAACTCAGACTGGTTTCCTTAGTCAGAAGAATCTTCTAACTTCAAGCTGTAATTTCTGGAAGGAAGCAAACTTTGAACAGAATGCCAAAATACCAAATTTTTACCAACCACATCACCAGCTCAGTGCATTTGAGAGGAGACTCATTATGTTGGTCTCTATGAGGACGGATGGTCACATAGCATCGAGGGCCATGACAACACAACAGTGCATTGATGCTGACAGCAGTTTTTGAGAGAAGGTACAACCTCTCGTCAGCCTGGGACTTGAGCATGCAGGATGACAACACCACTAGAAAGTTTCTGATCTGGCACCAAGTTTTCACCTTCCCTACATCCACTCTCTGCCATCAGATAAGCAGTAAACATTACTTTGAGTCATAAATTCACAAAAGAGACCCTATTTTGAAGACTGGCAGAGGCGGGACTCCACGCATGGCATTCATTGCAGTGTTAGCCATTATCCAATTATCATCATTGCCGACATCCAGAGTGATGCCATGCTAGAGTGAACTGGCAGACAGAATGGCATCGCATCATCTTTAAGGTCAAATCTTGATTTTGTTTGTGTTCTAATAATTGCAGAGTTCACATATGAAAATGATAGGGGAAAATCAGGGTTTGAAAATTATACTGAGCGACATGCCACACTTTTTTTTTCCCCCTACATGACCAATCAGGCACTTTTTTTAGACATAGAATTAACAACCCATAGGCGAGGTCAAATTTTGCTTGGAGGCAATATATGAAACGTAGTAAAAGTACTTTGTTTCTTTCTTACATTGTTTCTGAAATGTTTAGTAAAAATGTACAGTATGTGTGTGTGTAACTGTGCATGTTACATCTTCAAAATTTTTCTAGCCCTGGGGTGAATGGACCAATTCAAGAGTAACTGTCCAGTGGCATACAGCACAAGTGGCAGGGGAAATGGTTTGGGAAGCAATCAGCTGTGACAGCCAAACACCACTAGTGTTCCTCACATGCAGTTTGACAGCTCGATGGTACTGGAAGAATATCATGCTTATGGGAAGGGGGCTGGTGGCATGTTTCAGCAAGATGATGCACATCTACACACTGCAAACATCTCTCACGAAAGTCTACATGCTGTCATGATTCTGATAAAGACAGCTAGATTCCTGGATCTGCCCTAAATAGACCATGTACAGGATGTGGTTGACATCCACCCACAAACTGCACAGACAAAGGCACCTTGCATGACCAGGTGCAGGAAGCATAGTGGGCAGTGCCATAGAGGCTGTCAGACATCTCTGCAACTCAATGTCACAACGCATTGTCAACTTAGGTGGCCGTATCACTTACTCTGATGTGCCAATCTTTCAGGTAATAAAACTGTTAATTAGTTTGTCTCCCATACTGCTCTATCTAAATTTTCCCAATGCTGCCAAGTCCTGCAATTTCAATGCAACTGTACTTGTGATTTTAGATTACAACAGAGACAAAATAAGAGGTAAGCTTCATAATTTAAATAAAGGAACAATAATGACAGAGAAAAGGTAACTTGATACAGAATTGAATTTACCAGCAGCAGTTATTTTACAAGCATGCATGAATACATCTGATGGAAATGAAATGCAAAATAGCATAACAAAAGGTGAACCCAGAAATCTAGTGATAACATTAAGGGGAATTACAGGATAAATAAAATGGTAAAGTTTTCAAGCAATTGAGTTGAGAAACAATAGCATTCTTGAAAACATCTTAAGAGTTGGAATTACTGTTTTAAAACATAAATTATAGTTTTATCACAGCCACAAATTGATATTGCTTATGAGACAACATAACATTCTGTTGGTATTTCTTGCTGTTTTGGAAAAGCATTTTTAATCAGAAAAAAAAAAAAATACTACTGTTCAAAACGCTACAAAATTATCCAAAATACATTTCAAAGTATCAAAGAACTAAGTTTCAAATGGGTGGAAAAAATGACCACTAAAAATCAAGTGTTACCTAATAACTTAAATCCAAAAAAATTAAGTTTAAATGAGGAAAAAAGTGACCACTACAAATCAAGTTACTTAACAATTTCTACCCAATGAGTATAGTCGGTGCAATGAGGATAATATTCAGTATTCTCATTATTCAAATCCGTACTTGGACTAAGTTCAATATGAGGGGTGATCATTTAAATCATGGACTGAGATATAAGTCGTAAGTATGTTGTACTTTTTCCAAAGTAACAGTAGATGGCGTTGTGCAGGACCACTGTGAAGGAGGCTACAGGTTAGGGTCATTTAGGGTCAAGCTGCTGTTGTGTTCAGAGGGTTATTTTGAGTTGCGTGTCATACACATTTGTTTTAGAATGTCAGACATTCAGATGGAACAACGGCATGTCGTTCATTATTGCATTAAGTTAGGCCTAAGTGCTGCTGCGACTGTTAAAGAAATGACTGAAACCTATGATAACGATTGTCTTCGTAGGTCTGCCATTTTCAAGTGGCATAAGCGATTCAAGGGCAGACATGAATTTGTGGCCGATGTCCCAAGACCTCGCCAGCCTTTTTTCTCAATAACTCCTGAGCAAATGTCAAGAGCCCTGGAAATTGCGAAGGAAGACTGACAAAAAACACAGCATGATTTGGCTGCAAAAATGTCAATTTCATATGGTATTCCTCACGCTACTGTAAATGCAAATGTTGCGAATCTGTGCAGTGGTGCACAGAGATGCTTAATCATTTGGAAAGCCAGGGTCCAACCTTCATGAATTGAATTCTGACTTGCAATGAAACCTGGATCTTTTTTGCAATCCTGAAACAAGACAACAGTCCAGTCAATGGAAGCATTCTGATTCAGCAAGACCCAAAAACTTCATATTTCTTGTTCAGCTGGGAAACAAATGGCTCTTGCATTTTTTGATATAAAAGGTGTTCTCATAACTCACTTTGTGCCTTAGGGAACAACCATGAATAAAGAAGCGTACTCACAGTTTCTTCACACTAAGCTTCAACACGCCATTTGTGAAAAACATCCCGAACTGTCAGGTGTGACATGGTTTCTCCATCACGACAACGCCAGGCCCCATATGACTCATATTGTGCAGGCAATGATCACTTCCATGGCGCCAAGGTTCTGCCATATTCACCATTCTCCCCAGACTTAGCACCTTGCAATTTTTTCCTTTTTCCGTGTCTGAAAAAAAGCTTTGAAGGGGAAACGTTTCACATCCAACAACAAAGCTCACAAAGCCACAATGACAAAACTTTGCACGCAAGAAACGCATATAGCATATTAAATCAGTTTATTTTTATGGTGTAATAAGCTTATTATGCCATAAAAATAAACGAATTTAACACACTAAGCTTTTCTTGAGTATTCATATTGTGGTGTATTAAAAATAATGTTACTTCGCACGTTTTTACGAAATGGCTTTCAAGATGCTTTTAACGCGTTATCTTCCTCATTTTTCAGAGGAGGAAAAAACAAAGTTTATATACATAAATCTGTAGTGGATATCAGTCACTTTATGTATATATCTTTAAACGACCTACTGGTGTGTCATACAGCACTGTATTGAAACAGTTATGACCCCCCCTCCCCCGCGGGTCTTAATGCGTTAACTTCTACATTTTTCAGAGGAGGAAAAAAAAGTTTATACACATAAATCTGTAGTGGATATCAGTCACTTTATGTATGTATCTTTAAACGACCCACTGGTGTGTCATACAGCACTGTATTAAACAGTCTACGACCCCACTGGTGGGTCGTAACGCACTAAAAAAAAAAAAAAAAAAAAAAAATCGCCGAAAGACGTTCCCGCAGCGAACGTGTTAATCAATGGGTGCACACACTGATGGTGAAAATGTGCGAGGTTCTGAGGAGAGTATTTTGAAAAAGATAAATGGCAGGATGATTCAGAACATGACATTTAAGGAAACTTTTCTATCCTGTTCATGAATTAAATGATCTCTCCTTGTATTTCAAAGTAGGTGCAAAAAACACACTTATGCTTATACACATAAATCTGTAGTGGACATCAGTCACTTTATGTATGTATCTTTAAACAACCCACTGGTGTGTCATACAGCACTGTATTAAACAGTCTACGACCCCACTGGTGGGTCGTAACGCACTAAAAAAAAAAAAAAAAAAAAAAAAAAAATCGCCGAAAGACGTTCCCGCAGCGAACGTGTTAATCAATGGGTGCACACACTGATGGTGAAAATGTGCGAGGTTCTGAGGAGAGTATTTTGAAAAAGATAAATGGCAGGATGATTCAGAACATGACATTTAAGGAAACTTTTCTATCCTGTCCATGAATTAAATGATCTCTCCTTGTATTTCAAAGTAGGTAAAAAAACACTTATGCTACGCACTTTATAAGTTTATTAGGATACAAATATTGAATTCAAGACTGAGGGGGTGATCGGCTTGAATAGAATGTAGTGAAAGTGTGTACCAAAGGTGTGTTTTTGCAACTACCTTGAAATATATATATTGAACTTCTATCCAATTTTAAAATTGAACAAAAATGAAAATACAACTGTGTTATCAGACACAAAAGATGTAACTGGAAAAAAATGCTATCATCATCAAAACAATAGTTGCATCCAGAAGGAAGCAACTAACAGGAATGAAACTTGGTGGTAGGATTCATATCATGAGACATACAAATTATTTAATTATCAAGCCCAGCCGTACATGTGGTGCAAGCAAGGAGGGGTTGTAGTGCTGTACATGACAGCTATACAGTATAAGGTTGTCCTGTTGCAAGTGCTTGCCATTTTGACTCGTGCTGTTGCGTTGGTTCCATCCTTTACAAGTGAAGTATACCTTGGAGAAAAGTTTGGAAGCAATTCGAGCAGTTGGAGGAGTTCGAAAGGGGTTGCGTTGTCAGGCACTGGGAAGCAGGATGGTCTTATCACCATATAGGACGCCATACCAGTTATGCATATATCACCATATTACGCTGCTGGTGGCAGTGGATAGAACAAGGCACATAGCAGCGACAGGAAGGGTCTGGGAGACCTAAACGAACAATTGAGACAGAGAACTGACGGGTTGTCCGACATGCCCCGAGTGACCCCAACAACCACAATTGCGGATATTCAGTGGCCAGTGGTGACCTCCATGCATCGTCCAATTAGTGCCAGCACCATTTGCAGATGGCTTCACGACGTAGGACTACATGCACGCAGAACATTATGATGACTGCCCTTAACACCATTGCATCGTCGCTAGACGCTGTCATGGAGCAACTCAGAATTGCAGCCGGTGATTTTCAGTGACGAGTCTTGCTTTTGTCTTGAAGGAGACTACCAACGAATCAGTGTGTGGAGGCACCGTGGTCAGCACGAAGATGAATGGTTCGCCATCGAGCGTCACATGTTCAGAAGGCCTGGTGTCATGGTCATGGTGGGGGTGCAATTGCTTACGATGCCAAATCACCATTGATGTTTATTACAGGCACTTTGACACCCCAATGTTACGTTAATAAGGTCCTGCAACCAGTGGCCCTACTTTTCTGAACGGTCACTAAGGTGCGATTTTCCAACAGGACAACGCTTGTCTGCATACTGCTGCCGACTCGAGAGCTTGCCTTCAAGGCACTGACACTCTGCCATGGCCAGCTGCATTGCCAGAGACCTATCGCTTCTTGAAAATGTGTGGGATGCTATTGCACACGCTATCCACATTCCACCCCTACCACACAATCTGCAGGAACTGCGCGAGAAGATTGAAGCTACATGGGATGGCTTATCGCATAACACCATTAGGAACTTGTAGTACTCCATGCCTAGATGTCTCCTGGTATGCTGTGTGAGCAAACATGGCGGCCCGACGCCATACTGAGAGACACTGCCTATTTGTGTGTAGCTCAATAAATATTGCCCATATCAGTCTCAATGTTTAATCATTTATTGTTACCGATAACCTTCACCTTCCTCCCAACCTTCACCTTCCTCCCGAATAGCATTACAATCTGACATGTTCTTCTGGGAGCAACTCTTTTTGACAATGAATGTATTTTTAAAGAAATATCTTATGTTGAGCAATAGAGAATTTTAAAGTTCCAAAATTCTCCAAAATTCAAAAATCACTGTGGCATCAAAAATAATATGAATAAACACACATTCAATTTACTGGAGATTCAGTGGAATAAGACACTATAAAATTATACAAGTCAGCTACATAAGCAAAAGTGTAACACATATCGAAGTTAAAAAATAATAACAATGAAAAAGTGACATGAACAGCCCTTGTACAAGGATAATGTTAATTAAATTTATGGAACTACCTCTTCTGCTAAATTTACACAATTTCTATAAAACAGGAATTAAGTATAAAATTAATAATAATAAATACAAATATTCTTTATCCAGAAAGTATAAAATGTTTGTGGCAACAATGATTATGCTTACTAGTAAAAAATTAACACACAAATGAAAGCAATACTGAGTATCATATAAGGCAGCTTACTGTTCCTCCCACAGCTCAGCCTTGATATTTTCTTCTGGGTTGTAGTAATTAACTACAGGAATAGTAATGATAATAGCTGTAGCTGACTCATAAGCATCCCCTTTAAATCCACCTAATACCACTTCCATAGAATCTATAGGTCCACCATAAGGAGTCAAACATTCCTCACTCATGCGGGCTCTGAGAAAAGAAATGCAAAATTATTTTTTACTAAGGCTTAGCAAAGCTGTTCAATGACAATTATTTAAAATACCATTATTTGTTGGCATCACATGAAATATAAAACTCATGCTCTTGGTACAAATACACAACACAGTTACTGATGTCATAGGTAAATTAAGTTTACAGAATATTGTTGGATTTGTAAGTGTTATATCTGTACAGAGCAAAATCCAGCGCCATAAGACAAATACAACATCCATGCCTCACTGGGATTCGGACCCATCTCGGACGAATGATCAGAAGCCATCGCTTAAGACCACTGCGCCACCGGGGCAGCAGCTGATATTTTAGCAAAATACTGGGCATTTTATCCAGAAAGCTCCAGATCAACACACTGCCAGTTTTAGAGTCTGTAGTCTAGCATGTGCAAATTCTGTGGTATATAACATGAAACTTGTGGAGTGGCAGGAATGCTTGGCTCAAGCTAAATCAATTTTCAATTGGAAAAATAGCAATCAAGGTGACTGGAAGCGAAAATAGTAACTACTTTACAAAATAAATTTATGTGAATGTATTTTTAGTTAGGGTGTGTTTCAGTTATTTTCTTAATTTTGTGCAAAATTACCAGTCAAGTTTGCTGGCAAATGGAGCAATTAGTTTTATATCTATCACAGAAAATAAAAAGGCAAACAATTAAAAAAATTGAAAATATCTTTTTTCTTTCCCTTAAAAACTTAGATTTCGTTGGTAACAGCCTATTTGTTGCACCTTTGGCAATAAAACTTCTTGTCTGAGCCATGGTTTGTTGTGCAAAAAGTGCCATAAATGAATAGTCATGCAATAAAGTAAATAAAGTATGGCATAAACAATTAAAATATAAAGTATTAATGATTAAACTGTTAAGTTTGATAAAAGGAAAATTAAGTACCACTATATATCTGCCTAAAGTGATGCAACAGTGAAGTTGTATAATTATTCCCTTATCTTATTATTTCCCTATATTATATGCATCATTATTCTCTTGTTTACTGGATTTTAAGGACATTTAGGAGAGAAAAGAACTTTCCAGGATTTATATTATAAACAACAAAACCTGAAGGGAAAGTGATGACATTGAAACCGATGTACAATTTTAGCAATGCTGTTATAAGCAAGCCTGTTAGCTATTATCTTTAATGGAAAATTTCTTCAGACTGTAATATTGAAGTTCTGCAATACAAGTATACACTATGTTTTTTTTTTTTTTTTTTTTATGCAAGTTAAAGAAATTTTATAGGCCCAGAACTTTTAGCAATGATATTTGCACAGTTTTGTTTCTCTTAACATAATGACATGGGAGATATACTGTATGTAAAGTGCAAATAAACACAACGAAATGTTACTTACATACAATGAGAAGGAGTGGCGGCAAAAGAAAAGGAAAAATGAGAATTGGTTATGGGAGCAACATTAGAACAACCATCTATTTTGTACTGTAGATTGCAAATAATGAATTGCATTGTAATCATAACTATGAGACAATAACATTGCAAATATTTTAGTTATGATATGATAACATCACAGTCATAAACTATGACTATCATTGTAATCATGTACAATGAGTTTGGAATGAGTGTAAATGTTGAAAATTTGAATTGATGGCCCTCAGCTGAACCCTACAAGAGTAATTAGACATTTCACAGAAAAGAGTTGTAGCACATTGTCCAACTTGAATAATTTAGGCTTATTAACAAACAACACATGAAAAGCTGATAAGCAATTAGCATATTTAATAAAACAATGTGCCTATACATAGCTCCTAAAAAACTTATTGAAAAATTTCTTTTTAATGTATGCCATTCACTACAATAAAGATGGGGAACATTATCTGCCTTACAGCTTTTTAGCTAGAGTGCAAAAATATCAAAACTTTTCTCTCTCTCTCTCTCTATCTCTGCTTCAAGAAGACTTATTTGAAAAATTCTTTTTTCTTAGCATAGATTTTGCTATGAAGAATACTTTTCACATGTTTTCGAATTTTCCTTTATGCAAAATTCTTCTGCAAGAGGCATAGAGTTATGTTTCTCTCAATGACTCTTTGAGCTGTTTGATTTGAAAATCCCTTTGTCTTCGATATCTTTCTTCTACTATGAGAAACTTTTTGTACACAATGCTAATTTTCATAACATATTTTTCATCTGCAAGGGGGAGTAAGCAGCTATTTCTATTTCTTGATGTTTTATCAATCGCAGAAATCCAGTTTGTTTTTCTTTCTAACTGGTTCCATCGACTATGAATAATTTTGACAAATTTTATTTGCATCAGAAAGCATTCAAAAGATGCACTCATTACAACCAAAAATTTGGTGTCACCTTTCTTGTTTTATAGGTATGAGAACTGAGTGTGTTCTAAAGACACTGCTTAGCAGAGTAGAACTGGTTAACATGACTAAGAGCAGTGGCAGGAATTTCAGAAAAACATAATGAGTTCTATAGCAGACAAGATTAATACAGAAAAAATACATCAAGTGGGTACATTTTCCACAGAAAACAGTGGTGGAAAAAATATACAGATGTGGTCTGGTTGTGTATGCAATATTGAAGGGGGGGGGGAGCAAGAATATCTTTGTGCAGATTATTCTTTAAGGTAGCTGACTCGAGATCTGATTACATTTGACAATTGTAAAATAAATCAAATGACAGAGGCAATGGTTTCAAGAGGCACTGATCTTCCAAAGAACAAAATGAAGGAAGTAATCAATATTAATTTATTAACCTGTTTTTCACTTTATGTGTGATCAATACTTTGAATTCCTTATATATTTTTATTAATTTTTCTGTTATGACTAAGTTTGGACATTAGTTTACTAAGCAGACATGCAATTACAATGTGATGATAAATCATATGCCCTGATGTCATTTTCTATTGTACTATGAAAAAAAAAAAAAAGAAAAAACATGAACATGTAATTTCATTATACATCTATGTTATAGACTTAAACACTATCAGATCACACTATGTGCTGAATACAAATACATTAAATACTAGCATAGCACAAAAGGGTTGCATACAAATATGTACGATCTTTCAGTATTTTTCTGCTTTTATCATAAAAGTGTTTTGATACCATTGATAAAATGATTAAACTCAACAAAGTGGGACAGAATCAAAAACAATTCTTAAGGCAAACAGAAAATATGTTAGCTCCTTGTCTTTCACAAAGAAATTAAATTTAGTGTATAATGACAGTTTTAGAATGGTTCAGTGGTAATATTTATTTGTGAGTTAAAAAAAATAACACTATATTTTAAACACTTACTCCATTTATAGCAAGTCTTTTGTAAAAAAAGATCATGCTTATGATACAGTTTGTCGGTCCATCTGTCTGTCCGTCCACCCGTGGACACCATATCTCTGTAACTATTAATCTGATTTAAAAAATTATTTTTGCATTGAAAAGCTTGAAATGTACAAATGATGATCCTTCCCTTCCTTTTTTTTTTTTTACGATGCACCATTTAGCCGCTAGAGGACATAAATGCAGATGATATTGAATTCAAAATAAGTTTTATTCCATATATTTGCTTCTAAACATCTAATTGAAAAAAATATTTAATGTTTTCATTCCATTTATGTCAAAGGCTATTTTAGGCATAGTCACTTTTTCAAGTTGGGCATAGATTTTCTGCTAGAGGACAAAGCTAAATTGCATTTCCCTTGATATTTCTGCTTCTAAAACAGCTCAGAAATTACATGCAACACGTTTTCTATCGGATACAGCTCGCGATACAAAACGTGTTGCATATAATTTCTAATTTCTGGAAAGGAATGGTTTTGGCCACCAGAGGTCAAAAGTGTTAGTTTCTGCTTCTGATGCATTTGTAGCAAAATCTGAGCTCCTGAAAACTCGACTGAAAAAATTCTTTCTTGGACTGACGCCACTCACATCGAAAAACTTTTAAAGAATATTTTCTTCTTAAAACAACGCATTGCTTTTTGGACAGGGGATGTAGATGCAAGTTTTATTTTTGTCAATATCTCTGCTTCTTAGAGTTTGATTTGAAAAATTATTTCTCTGTTGGAGAGCGTTTCTGCCGCAAAATGTTTCTCATATAATTTCAAATTTTTCTTAATGCACAAGTCTGCTACCAGAGAGCGTAAGTTCACATTTTGCTTAACAGCAATATCTGTGAACTAAAAACCCAACTGAAAAGCTTCTTTCTTCGGTCAGATACCACTAACCATGCAAACTCTGTATTTTCTTCTCAAAATAATGTACAATTTTGCCACTAGGGGGTGCAAATGCTTAATCTGCTTTTCTCGATATCTCTCTTCTACATGTGCGATTTAAAAAATTCTTTCAACACCGGATGCCATTTACCTTGTAGAACACTTTAGACTGGTGGTATATGAGAAATTTTGTTCACATTTCTGTTGCTAGGTGGTGTTTGTGCACTTCAGTTTGCAGCTATATTGCTGCTTCTAAAAACATTGAGAAATTTATTCTTTACTGTATGCCATTCGCTACAATAGAGATGTGGAGCATTATCCTCTTTAAATAATGCAAAGCTTTCCCACTAGGTGTTTAAAGAATGAAACCGTTTTGTTTTGTTTTTCTCTCTCTATCTGCTGCTTCTGGGGGATGTATTTGAAAAATTCTTTTTCTTTAACATAACTTTTTCTATAAAGAATATTTTTTGCCAATTTTCAACTTTTTCACTATGCAAAATATTTCCACTAGAAGACGTACACTTATATCACGTTTCCTTCTATATTTCTTCTTTTAACTGTTCGATTTGAAATTCTCTTTGTCTCTGATACCTTTCTTGTGCAATGAGAAACTTTTTGTGCACCATTTCTTAATTTTGGTAACATGCTTTTTAGCCGCTAGCTGAACTAAGTAGATGTCTCTATTTCTGGACGTCTTATTGATTGTAGAAACCAGTTGATTGTTTTCTTAACCAGTTCCATTGACTTTGAATAGCTTTGATAAATTTAATTCGCATCAGAACAGACTCAAAAGAAGTGCTCATTACAACAAAAATTTGGTGTCATCTTTCCTATTTTTTTATTTCTTTTTTTTTTTCAAGTAGAACTTCGTTGTACTCTTGGTGAATTCACATTTTGTTTTAAACAAATTATCTAGAATGCCTGTCTTTCACATTCATAAATCTTGTGTCTGATTTTTCCTTTCAGTTAAAATATTTAGTTTAAAAAATTTCTATTTGTGTCTCCTATTTTTTTTTTTAACAACTTTAATGCACCAACAGTGTACAGCAGTCCTGTCTAGGAAGAAGAAAGTAAATATTAAAAATACATGATTTTTGAAATATATAACTTTTTTTAAAACTCACAAATAATGAGAAAATATATTGCACCACTCAATCCCATCTTATACTATAACTACTGTACCTCTAAGAAAGTTTTAAAATTTTAATAAAGAAAATAGAGATCTTAAAAATTGCTGAGCTCAGATTCCTTTATGATATGCTGTTCTTAATTCAGTACATTAGTGACAGGGAATGTAATTAATGTACAATGCATCTGAACTATACATTGTTTTCAAGTGTTATCAGTTATATTATGGCAACTAAAAAATACTATCTGCTTCATGACAGAATTGCTAAAAAACCAAATACTCAGTTCATATATAATGTTCAAATCACAGCCAATAACCACAAGACAGATTATGTTAATCACTCAATATAAATCTTCACTACCTCTGAAAATAGCCATTTCCTGTTCATTTCAATAGCATATGAAAGAACTAATAAAATAATGTAGAAGAAGAATACAAGCCAAAGTGTGAATTACTTAAGTTTACTCACACAGAACACCTTTTGAAAAGTTCCAGAAAATTTTTGAAGTTCTTCAGCTTTTCAGGATCATTTTTGAAAATGCCAAAAATACTCTGTATTGCACATTCATTTTTAGTGGACTAAGGGGTGCGACACAGATACCATTCAGACTGGCACCGTCATCACTTTGAACTTTGAGAGCTTCAATCTTTTTCTGAAGATCAAGGGCCTATTGTGAACAAGAAAAGGAAATCACAAATCATGGACCAGCTGAATTCATAAAATAGAGTACAAAATGGATCACAATGAACATAAGCTAAATTAAAATATCTGATTCCAATGTTAAATAAACAGTGATTATTGTTAGTAATGACAATGTATGTACACAAGACATTTTATGTCAACCTTTGGCCCCCGTGACTCATTCTAGTCTTTGTGAAATACACTCTGCCAGATTTTTTGTAAATGTCTGTCGAAATAATCCACCATTTGGCTTTCAAGGCAGTAGACAGTTTAGCTTTGTTGGACGACATCATCTTCTTAAAACCTGACTATTAAATTCGCCCCAGATATTTTCTATAGGGCTCCGGTCGGGACTTGAAGTTGGGCAGTACAACTTTTGCAATACAAATATCCTCAAACTAATCTGTAATGACATGAGCCATTGTCAACTTACAGGAACACGAGAGAAATAATCATCATGAGAGAAGGCATTGAATGAAATCTAAAGGTATTAAAGCCCTTCTTTTCCTTTTGGCACCTCTTCTTTGGTCCATCGTCTTGATGTGCATTTGCATAATCTTGAATGCACGTTCCTTAGCAATTGTTTGAAGCGAGATAAAAGCGCATGTAGCTATGATTTCATTGCTCTTTGGTGTAGCTGTTCATTTTGTGCTGCTTTTTTCTTCACTGTGAAAAAGGTCACTGAAACAGTGAATCTGTTTGTGAAATGGAATACATGCCAAGTGAGAATGTGTGTGGAATGTGATGTAGTAAGCTGAACTGTCATTCTCACTTGTTCTCGCTGACATCGTGTGTGCCAAGGAGTGGCGTACAGGCCGACCATGACTACTTATAGAACTGTTGTTCTCACTTGTTCCTGCTGATGTTGTGTGTGCTGAGGAGTGGCATACAGGCTGAGCATGACTATTGGCTGAACTGTTGTTCTCACTTGTTCCTTCTAACATAGTCTGCTCAGGAGTGGAATACAGCTTCGTGTGACTAACTACCGGCTGAGTGTGATGAGGTGACTACTCATTTCTATAGTATTTTGGCTGACTTGCTTTGATGAATATGATTATTTTTTTTAATTCTTCTGTTCTGTGCAAGGCTTTGTGCTGTAAAGAGACCTTTTAAAGGTAAATGTTGTTCTCTGATTTAAAGTTAATGTTGGAAATTAAACAGCTGAGTTCAAAATTTGTGTTTGTTAAATTTTAATGCACTGTCAAACTTAAATGTAGATGTCAACTTTGGGTACTTTCCCATTATACCAACCTATTATACACATAATATTCAAATCAATGAATTACTATATAAACAAAAGTAGATCAGTAAATATAATGATTTAATTTATCAAAATAAAAAAAAATTATAATTTTTTTACTAATTTTATAAAAAAAACACTAATTTCTTTTATTTTAATACAGGGTGTCCGAGAATTATTGGACGCATTACAAAATTATGTACAAAAAAACTTGAGCATTGTCTGTTTTTCTATGTCACATATTACTAACACTGTTTCTATATTTTTGTTTTGCAGAATTGTTATTCCCAGAATCTGATAGATGGCGCTCGGTGTGGCCTGATGAGGAATGTATGAAAAGTGCGCAATCAGTAGCCATGTCATCCGTACAGCAGAAGGCAATGTGTGTGTTATGGCTTGCAGAATTAAAGTCTGTCATTAAAGTTAAGAGACGGTACCGTGAGTATGGTTGTAATCCTTCAATTAAGCAGCGGATGAAACAGTTTAAAGAAACTGGCAATGTGGAACATAGCGCAGGAGCCGGTAGGCCTAGCTTCGGCGGTGAGACGGTTGACCAAGTTAATGAAAGTTTCCGATGAAGCCCCAGAAAATCCGTTCGTAAAGCAAGCAGAGAACTGTGCATTCCGAAATTGACAGTTCACGATATCTTCACAAGAAATTAAAGTTTCATGCTTATAAAATTAAAATAGTGCAAAAGATGCATGTAAATGATCACACTCTGAGATATGATTTCGCTGTGGATATGCTAAATCGAGCGGAAAACGGCGAAAACTTTCTCAGTATTGTAATTTTTAGTGATGAATCCACATTTCATGTATCTGGTATAATGAATCGTCACAACTGTAGGATATGGGGAAGTAAACCGCCTCATGCTGCTATTGAACTGCAACGTGATTCTCCAAAAGTTAATGTGTGGTGCGCCCTATCAATAAGAGAAGTGATTGGCCTTTTCTTCTTCTGCGAAAAAACCATAAATGGTGACATTTACTTGGATATGCTAGAAAATTTCTCTATACCTCAGATCAAAAGATATGACGTTTTCCAACAAGACGGCGCACCTCCGCATTGGTCAATGTGTGTACGTAAGTGCCTAAATGAGCATTTCCCCAACAGATGGATTGGGCATGGTAGTCCCATTCCGTGGCCTCCTCACTCTCCAGATCTAACTCCATTGGATTATTTCATGTGGGGTTATGTGAAGCATCGTGTCTATCAGACGCCTTTTACTGATTTGCAGGAACTGAAGCAGCATATCACAGCTGCTATTAACTCCATAACTCCTCAGATGCTTGCCAATACACGGCATGAAATTGAGTATCGCTGGGACATACTATGAGCAGCCAAGGGATCTCACATCGAAATTTATTAACTTGTGTAGTTACATTGTAAGTTAGTACAGTCAGTTTATTCCTATCTGTTTAATGTTTTATTTTATATAATTTTGTAATGTGTCCAATAATTCTCGGACACCCTATATATTAAATCATTATATTTACTGATCTACTTTCGTTTATATAGTATTTCTTTGATTTGAATGTTATGTGTATAATAGGTCAGTATAATGGGAATGACAAAGTCTTATTAGGTTGGTATAATGGGAAAGTACCCAACTTTGCTAAGACAGTCCTTCCTGCAGGGTTGAGCTACTTGGGCTGGAGCAAAGAATTAGGAAGGTTGTACCATCGCACAGTATGACACTGTGCATTGTTCTTCTGATAGAGGTATGGGACTTTCCCAAAGTATTACCACAATGTTGGTAGTGTACAATTGCCCAGGACATCTGGACAGAGCTTGCCATTCATGGTTTTATCAAAATGACTCGTGGGGTCCAAACTAAAACTCTAAAAATAGCTCCACATCATCACGCTGCCTCCACCAAACTTCACTGAATGGACGATACAGTTCAAGAAGTATCTTTCTCTCTGCATCATCTGGAAATAACAATCAGACTGGTAGACTGATAGTTAGTGGAATATGTATCGAGACTTGTTGGTCTAAAGCACAGTTTTCTATTTGTCTACAGTCCAAGATCAACATTTGTTACATCATGCTAATTGCCATGTGGCATTAGTTGAAGTTATTAGTAACTTGTATATGACTGCTTGGCAGTGATAACCTATATTGTGCAGGGTCCTACACACTATACTGGTGCTAACATCAGTCCCAACAGTCTCACATAGGCTTTACATGATTTGAGACAATGTTGATTTGCATTCAGAGATCTTCTGTGATGTTCTGTTAGCTTCAAAGATTTACTGGGTTGTTTCTTGGCAGATTCAGCCCCATTCATTTTCTATTTGCATATCACATTGTCACCAACTGTCGACCTAGGTATCTTCAGTGCTGTTAAAATGTCGTGTACAGAGATCTTGCTTATGCGGCACTCTTTAATCAATCCGAGCTGGTAATTAACTGTCGTAGACATCTTACATTCATAGTTGTGCTACTGTCTTATTACACTAACGGACAATGAAATGTGTGCACCTAGAAGAAAACTTGCTACAACCTAGAAACTTTGCAAATAGCTAGAGTTCATGCTGGTATGCAAATGATTCACTTTTAGTGTGATTGTGCATGACCGCACAACCTGTGGTGGTGCTGCAAGCATGAACCGGCAGCCTTATAAACTGGCGTGTAGTCGATGCTCCATGAAAGCGAAGAGCACCAGCCGACACAAGCAAGAGTACAGAGCAACAAGAATGCAGTGTAGATGCCAGAGATGTTGATTTATTCAACTTACAGACTTTGGGAGAGGCCTGATCATCGAGCTGAAAACCACAGGGTGGTCGGCGCACAGTGTAGCCTGCCACATGGATCGTTCTGACCATACTGTCCGACTGTGTTGGGAGCAGTGGACATGTGACAGCACTGCCACATGGCGGAATGGCTCCGGATGGACCAGGAGGACCACCAGTTGAGAGGATAGATGGATTGTGTGCCAGGAAGGATTGGATCCCATGGGGAACCGGTCCGCTATACAGGCAGATGTACCAGCTGTGTGCCTATATGAACCATTTTCTGACGCCTCACGGAAGCCAATTTGCGATTCCAGCGCCCCTTACATGTGCTGGCATTAACACCATAACATTCCCAGTTCCTTAGGCAGTGGTGCCAGGCCAGAGTGATGTGGAACGCCACAGACTGGCGACGTGTGGTGTTTAGCGATGAGTGCTGCTTCATTTTGGGGACATACGACCATCGTGTCCGGGTGTGGAGGTCTCCGGGTTAACGGCACAATCCCAACCTCATTATCGAGCGCCACACATCTCCCACTGCAGGCATTATGGTCTGGGGAGCCATAGCCTATGATAGCTGATCAGCTCTAGTAGTGGTACGTGGATCATTGATGGGCCAGCGGTATGTGAGCGAGATCCTATGGCCCCATGTGCTCCCATTCCTGGCCGGGATTCCAGGTAGGCTACACCAGCAGGATAATGCTCGCCCCGCACACAGCTCAGGTTGCCCAGGACTGCCTACGTCATGTCCAGACACTTCCATGGCCTGCCCGCTTCTCGGACATGTCCGCTATCGAGCATGTGTGGGACCAGTTCAAACGCCGGCTGCCACAGTGCTGCACTATCCAGGATTTGGAGCACACCATCCAACATGTGTGGGCCAGTCTGCCACAGGACAACATTAGGCATCTGTTGGCCTCCATGCCGGACCGTATTGCAGCATGTATCGCCACACGAGGCAGTGCAATGTGCTATTGAAGATGCACGGACTGCGTGAAACAGATCCCTCTGTAATTGTCATGCAGCTCTGCTTTTGGCATCATGTGTATCATTCATCTGTATCATTAGGTCCATAAAATTTGAGTTCAATCTGATGCTTCTTCTTGGTGCGCAAATTTCCTTGTCTGCGAGTGTATATCCCTACAAGCATATTTATAGTTCGGTATGGACATGGGGTTTGTTTAGGACCTAATTTGCTATCAAAAGAGGGGTGTTTAGATATTAATGGTACAGCAATGTATGTCACATACCTCCTTTTTTTCTACTCACTATTTCCTCTTTCTACAAAAAATTAGCACATATCTTCATTTTGGAAAATCAAACAGACTGAATGAAGGGGAGAGGGAGACATTTCTGTTCTTTCTATATTATCTTATTGGTTTACATTAGTTTACAACAGTGGGAGAGGCAGCAACTAAGATTTGCAGGAATGAGAATCACAACATGGGGTCACTTCATCTCATCTGAGAAACTGATATATCTGAAATAGTGTGTTAAGCTGTAAAGACTTTTCTTCTTTTCCAGTCAAGTGACTGCTTGAAAACTGAAGAACATTTACCTCATCTGCACATATGTAACATCTTCAAATTTACTTTGCAATGAACATTTTTGCATTTTCAAAAGAAGCAAGATTGCTAACTAATCCATTCCCAAAATTTTGCAGGATAGAAAGTACAATAGACAAGGTCTTTTTGGCCACTTGAAGTAATCTTTGATTGTGTGAATACTTCTCACATGTTTTTGAGTTCAACACTATGCAGAAAAATATTTCTTAGCCCCACTCATTAGCTGTTTACATGCCTAATATTGGCCAATCAGTTGGTGCTGTGAAAAAAAAAAAAAATGTCTTCTCTTTTTTTAATAGGAAAAAAAACCACTTATGCGTTATGGTATACTTCATTAAAATACTTCATGTTCCAGACAGTGAGTCGAAAGTTTTGAAATATTTGGATCACTTTATGTCTTCATATGTACCTTTACAGTGAAAGCTGCCTAGCATTCAAAGTATAGGCCATCGTGTTAAACCGTCTTTAGCCATCTGTTTGTTAGTTCTTCAATTCTGCGGCAGTACCAGTTCTTGTCCTTCGAGGTGAACTCCTTCACCCCAGCTGCCACCTCCTCCTGGCTGTTGAACCCCCTGCGAAGGAAGTGCGCCATGGACTGAAACAGGTAATAATCCAACAGGGCAAGGTCCGGACTATATGCTGGGTGTGGCATCAGTTTGATGCCCTCAAATACCTGGAGTTTTGCCCAGGTCATTTGTATGGTATTAGGCCAAGTGTTGTCCTCCTAGGTAGGAGAGTGGAATGCACTTTCTGTTCACCGGTGCTGGGTGCTTCTCCTCCAAAATGGCATACATCTGCTCCACCTGTTCATGGTTTAAAACTCAGGCTTCATGCAACAATAACACATAAACATAGAAAACGAGCAAAATCCTCTGTTCAAAGTAGAGGTTGGCGTTGATGGTCCGACCATCTGGAACAAATTCGTAATGTATTATCCCCTTGAAATTCCAGTGGATGCACAGTTCGAAGCGCCCATGTTTGTGTTCGAAGCGTCCCTGTTTGGCAACAAGTTCAGGAAGCTGGCCCGGGCTCAACCACTGCCGTTGTGCATTAGGATTACAGAAACAGACCCACTTTTCATCGCACGTAACAATTATCTCGATGAAACACACACCGTGCGTCTTCTCTAGGAGTTTCGTGCACACTTCCACTCAGCGGTTTGCTTCAGCTAGCATCAGTTCATGAGGAACAATACGGCAGCTCTTGTAGACCTTGTCGAGGTCTTGAAGGTGACGAACCACAGTGATCTGAGATATGCCCAGCTCGCCTGATAATCTTCGAGTGCTGGTTGACGGATTTGCCTCTACGGCCTGGCGCATGGCTTCTGAATTCAATGTTTCGTGTGGCTTGAGCACACGAAACATTGAATTCAGAAGCCATGCACCAGGAATTCAGAAGCCATGCTTCAAACTCGTAAAGCAAAAGTTCCCTAATTAGCCATTTGTGGCAGTTCATCTTTTAGGCGTCCCAACCACAGACAGAACAATGGCATGCAATGCTGCTCATAGCAACGGCTTATCCCTTTTGACTGACTGCAGTGCAAGACTTGAACTAGTTTAAACATGTGACATTTACATGCTAAAATCACAACTTATGGGAATTGCTTTCCTGAGGTATAACACTCAACAGAGGTCGATAGTTGCTAAGATTTTATATAATAAATCAGAGCAAAAATTGCTAATGGCATTTCATTATACTTAGATTGTTTTTAAATCAAAGATGATACTTTACTTATTAAAGTACCAGTACAGGACACTATAATGTGACCATGTTTTCAGCCACTAGGGCTCTCTTCAGCCATCAAATTCAAATTACGTACGTTGCTCCGTTCCCGATCAGCCTTTAAATCTTTTATCACAGGGTTGTAGTCTTGTGCTGCCATCTCCCAGCTGGAATATGTTGAATTTTCGGAAGCCTTTAATTCGTCGTTAATATTTTGTGAAAATGATGTGAGAAAATTATGCCATATTTTGTTAATTTTGAGGGATAGGTCCTTATTTTGCAAGCGTGATAATTGGTTAAAATTTCAATAGATTCATGGATAAGAGTTTGTTTTTAACCTGTGTAATGTGAAATGACTTTTGTTTCTTCCCAAACAGGTGTAAATCCTTCATTAATAACTGTTTTAACTAGATCTGTAGTTTTTTTTTGAGAATATTTAACATTTCATTTAGGTTCTTTAAAGCGGGATGGTAAAGCTATTTTGGTCATTCCTATGTATTTTTTCTCAGTGCAACCACCTGGTGAGTAAAGAGGTGTAAAAGAAAACTCCCTTTTTGTTCTCAGATTTTGATGAGTCTTTATTGCTCCTCAGTTGTGATGATTAAAGCTCCTTGTCTGATGCCTATTTTGATATTTTCTTTTTTGAGATTTTTCTTTTTAATCCAGTTGGTAATACCTGGTATATGCTGAACAGAACCTGTATATTTATATTTATTTTTCATAACGGCAGAACAAGATTTAAAGCATTTAGAGAGTTTGGATACTTTCAGGGAGTTTGTTGATACTCTGAAAGCCATTCTAAATATTCTTCAAATTCTTTCACAAAATAATATCAAACAAAATAACATAGATAATAATAATAATAATAATAATAACTATTTTTGCTGTTACATTGTAGGCTTCGTGAATGTACATAAATATTTTATATTTCATAAGAACAGCAGGGAAAATTGGGGAAAAGGCCTCAAAGAGTCCTGACAAGCCCAGATGGTATCCACACAGCATTAAACCTTGTTACAAAATTTAACTACTACTTTTTTTTACAGTCAATCCAAAGGTGCACCCATGGGATCTTCACTGTCAGGAACTCTTGCTGAATTCTTCTTTAGACCCCTGTAAAATAAATTTATTGACAACCTACATGTGAAACCAATTATGTGGATTCGATATGTTGATGATATCCTTGTTTTTTGGCCTTCTCAAGATAACCTTAGTACGCTTGAATTACATCAGATGTTGAACAAGCTACACAAAAATCTAAAATTCAGTATAGAAATACAGAATAACCAAACCTTAGCTTTTCTGGATATACTGATTACTAGGAACAATCAAGAAATTAATACCACAGTATTTAGAAAGCACAATTGGTTCCCTAATATTATTCCAGCAAAATCTTACTCACCTTGGTCTTACAAACAAGCATCTTTCTGATCTTATGTTAACTGAGCCAATAATATTATAAGCAACTCAAATCTGAAACAGCTTGCAATTCAAAAATTAAAAGAAATTGCTTTATGCAATGGTTACAGCACCAACATTATTGCCAAACTCCCTAAATGCTCTAAATCCTGTTCTACCATTATGAAAAATAAATATAAATATGCAGGTTCTATTTAGTATATACCAGGTATTACCAACTGGATTTAAAAAAAAAAAAAGCTCAAAAAAGAAAATATCAAAACAGGCATCAGACAAGGAGCTTCAATCGCACAACAACTGAGGAGCAATAAAGTCCCATCAAAAATAGGAATGACCAAAGCAGCTTTATCAACCTGCATTAAAGAACATAATGAAATATTAAACGTTTCTTTAAAAACTACAGATCTAGTTAAAACAGTTATTAATGAAGGATTTACACCTGTTTGGGAAGAAACAAAAGTCATTTCACATTACACAGATCGGAAACAAACTCTAATCCGTGAATCTATCGAAATTTCAACCAATTATCACTCTTGCAACAAGGACCTGTCCCTCAAAATTAACAAAATATGGGATAATTTTCTCACATTTTCACAAAATATTAACAACCAATTAAAGTCTTCTGAAAATTCATCAGATTCCAGCCGGGAGATGAAAGCACAAGACCACAACCCTGTGATAAAAGATTCAAAGGCTAATCAAGAATGGAGCAACATACGCAATTTGAATTTGATGGCTGAAGAGAACCTTAGTGGCTGAAACCATGGTCCCATTACAGTTTCCTTTACTGGCATTTTAATAAGTATCATCTTTGATTCAAAAATTATTTATGCTAAGATTCTGCTTTCCCACTTGCATACATCTACCAACATTTTGAATTTTTGATAAACAACATTATCAGTACATTCAATGAGTTATCCTCAAAGACCAGTGTATCCTATTTAAAAGAAAACCATGCTTATGGGGGAAACCCATGTTTAAGGCTCTGGGCCATTTTGTTGTCTTCTTTCTCATAAAAAAAATTCTCAAAATTACAGGTTTTTTACTAAGAAATAAAATGATACTATTTAATGTCAAATTTTTGGGAAATACCACAACCCTTCCTCAGGATTGCAGCTATAGTAAGTATTGCCATTCATGAGGTAAATTCCAATTTTTCGAATCATTTAATGTGTTATCTCTTCTCTCTATTTCCAGATCTTCTGCAAATTTTCCTTCTTAAAAAGTACTAATAGTGCATCAGAACTTCAACAGTGTCTCAAAGCACTTTATGTCCAGTATTTTGTACATCTTTGTCCTATAGCTGTAGTCCTGAGGATGGGTAGGGGTACTACCCAAAGATTTGATGTATAAATAATATCCTTTTTTTACTTAGTAAAAAGAAAATATAATTTGAAGAATTTGTGGTTTATCAAGACTAGAAATGACCATGTCACATCAATTATTACCAAGTTCTTTCTCACTTTACTTCATGGAGACTACCTAGCAATCAAACCAAATGTAGAAGGGTAGGCAAAAGGGTCAAAGCAGGATGGCTCAGAGGAGCGGGAGTGTCACAGCTTGATTCTCGAAAACAAAGTCTCAGATTTTCTGGAAACATAATGACATTTAAGACATGAGCATAAAAGTATATGAGTCACTTGTACACTTTTGTATGCTTGGGAGAGAACATGATTTCACTTACAGTGCAAGTTTATGTCTATGCCCAGTCCAGAGCATCATATTTCATAGTAAGCAAGCATTTCAACATGTTGAAGAAAGCCTTAAATTGGTCAGAAAAGTAACTGACTTTATAAAAATGTGATTGACTTCAAAATTCAGTCAACTCCACAAATGTTTCACAGACCACATTACGAAAAAATTTGAAAGCAAGAAAAGAAATCACTGCTGAGGTCACATCAATAGAAACCTAAACAGAAAAAGGAAACAAGAAGGAAAATGTGATCATGTTGAAGTCCTTTCAAGATAATTTAAGAAAGTGACACTTATGAATACACCCCCACCTGGTCATTGTATTTACACAAACCCCACATATAAGGGGGGCAAAAACAAAAGATTACAGCCTGCAATGTTGACAAGTAACAAATTTAAAACTAATTTGCACAGGAAATAAAACAACTAATTTTTTTTTCAGAGTTTTTCATTCCACTAACCATTTGCGTGTACTTCCATGTTTTTAAACAAGTGCAGATCTTGAATCATATAACAACATAGATTTTTCAGTTGCAAATACCTAAATTTTAAATAACAGATTGATGAAATGTTCCATTGAAATGGGAGAGCTGTACTCAGTGATAAAACAATGTTCTGTAACAAGTTGATGGATCAACACAAATACCACACCAAAGATCAGAGTAATTATTTAAAACTTTTCCTACAAATCAGATTTCTGATATCACACTTAACATATATGCCATGTATGACAAGGAAGTTGTGTTGAGAAAATGACTTTGTGAACCTTGCAGAATAGCAAGAAACAACAGAAAGATATCAACAATAGATGACTTAGTGTAGGGAAGATCTGTCTTGAACCTTTGTTGTGCTATGAACCTTAATGCAAAAATGATGCATAAAGAAAGAGAAAAAATATATGCTCATTACATAACAATCAACTCTGAGATTTTTAAGAAAAATTTTAACATCAATTCTTTTCATTGTTCTCAAATATAAATTACACTGATGTTATGAATCAAAACCAAGTTCAAATTGTCATTCATAAAACTGCATGACGCAAAACAACTTACAGCAACAAGAAATTCCTTCCTAAAGATGGGGCCCCATGTAATATTAACAGTCTTGCTATTCACCGAAATTGGGAGAGTAAAATTTTCTTGATTTTTGGGGGCAAGAATTAATTGCTCAATCCTGTAAAATGGCCTGAAAACAGAGTGTAAGCATAAATATGTTAAAAAAACAAAAAACATCATGTACTATATGCATTAATACTACTAGCTTAGACATATTTCCTGAAGGAAAAATACAAAATTCATTTTTGAGTTTTTATCATGTTATTAATATCACTCAAAACTCGCAGAAGCTCCTAAAAACAGGAAATTCTTAAACCTCCAACATAATTAGTAATATTAAACACATACGAGGTCCGATGAAAAAGTTCCAAGACTAAGCCGATATGCAACAAAGTACTTACGTTACTTAAGTCTGGCTATGATCCCCCTCAAAGTAGTCTCCTTGGGCAGCAATACACCACTGATAGCGTTTTTGCCACTGTTGGAATGCTCTCTGGAAGTCCTGTTCGCGAATCATGTCAAGCACCATCTGCGATTTGTGCTGGATCTCGTCCACGGTCTCAAAACGGCGACCGTTGAGCTTCAGCTTCAGGAACAGAAAGAAGTTGCAGGGGGCCAAATCCGGCAAGTAAGGCAGGTCAGGAAGGGTAGTCATGCTGTTGCGGCTGCAAAACTGGCGTGCTGCTAACACTCTGGGAGCTGCTGCATTACCATGATTGAGCAGGAAATTGCCCCTGCACCACATTTCAGGTCATTTGCGGCAAATGTGCTCCCTAAGACACAGCAAAACATCACAGTGAAAAAGGGTGGTGACAGTCTGGCCCCGTGGGACGAATTCACGGCGCACAACCCCATGAATGGCAAAGAACACGATGAACATGCTTTTGGTTGAGCTCCGGACTTGTCAGGCCTTCTTGGGTTGTGGAGATGCTGGGCTCTTCCACTGCGACAACTGCTGCTTGGTCTCCGGGTTGTAACCGTAGACCCGTGTCTCTTCCCCAGTGATGACCCGCGACAGGAATGTTGGTTCATTCACTACCTGCTGACGACGATCTTGACAGAGTATGACACGGAGCGCCTTCTGTTCGGGGTACAGAATCTTTGGCACAAACTTTGCAGCAATGCAATGAATGTTGAAAACCGATGTCAGAATTTCTTGCACTGTTCTGTATGACACATTGACTATGGTAGCAATGTCTTGAAAGGTTCTCCAACGATCCTCATGTAACAGTTCCCTAATTTGTTCCACATTTTTGGGGGTTTTGCTTGCGGACGGTCGCCCTGGACTCTAGTCATCTTCTAGTGCCGTTCTGACGCTCTTGAAGTGTGATTGCCACTCAAAACACCTCGCACAACTCATTGCTTCATGCCATATGTCTGACGCAACATTTCATGGATCTCCGTTTCTGATTTACCAAGTTTGACGCAGAATTTGATGTTCGCTCGCTGCTTTAGTTTGCAGTCAATACTGAAATCGCAGCTGTGGTCTGCACGTGGTCACCAAACATCGTGTAGCACAACTCCCGATGTTCACAGAATGGCGCCACTCAGCACAATGATTCATGAAGGTCACTGCCCTTGACCGTCGTGCGCGCATCCACGTACTGCCATCTGTTGGCATGCTACATACCTAGTCTCGGAACTTTTTGATCACACTATGTAAATGGTACCATTTCTCAGCAACTTCAAATTAATTGAAGTGTTCTTTAAAAGGTGTTTTGAAACAACTATAATATATAGTTCTCTTCATATTACCTCCAAAGTCTTATAAGTAACTGACATAATGAGGGAATGTATGTTTATTTATTAGACCTATTTAAATGTTCAACTGTAGGCCCAATCCTCAAAACTGAGATTATGACAGATGCTCTGCTACACAGTAATTTTAGCATCTAACACTCTCTCTCTCTCTCTTTGGCACTGCATTACAATTCCTCACAAGAGCAAATGCACAGGCTTCAAAAGTCTTGCTAACAGCATAAGCACTGTCAGTTGACTAGAACTAAGCTTATTAACTTATGTCCCCTCCCCATTCAATGATGATGTCTTTATAAGTACATAAATCAATTATTTACAGGTCTAAAATAATGCAAGTGCAGAAACGTACAACAAATGTAACACTTAAAAGGACAGGAACAACACCTTGTAGTTGGTTTTTCTAAAATTTTAAATGATCAGTATCTTCTAGCCTGATACACAAACATGAGTTCTGACAAGTTCTCTTTCATGGTCTCCAAAAGCCTAACATAACATAAGCAGAGCTTTTCAGTGTTTTAAGGATTAAGCACGATGGCATTCCAGAGATTGGTGGTTGCTCTCTGGGTGTAATTGTGAGACCCAGGTTTCATCCTCAATAACAATGTGGTTCACAAAATTCAGTACCATCCTTTTTGATAATGCAACAAAAATGTCAATGCAGCACCTACTGACTGTTTCTTGTGCTCATTCATCAGCATTCCTCAGCATTCCTTAAGAAATAATTAAAATTTACTATTTAAGAATGCTATTAAAAGTTACTTAGAGTTATATGTCTGACTTGGGGCCCATGTGGACAATAATAATTTGAGAACGATGAGAGAGAAAGGTTTTTTGTTTCTTTATCATTCCGTAATTTTGTGTTATAGAAGTATTTGTGTGTATAACAATTTTCAAAATTAAATTACTAGCAAACATAAAGTGACAACTCTGTAACACATGCGTGCATACCCCTGAATAAACCAATGTGTTTATTTCGTTTGCTGTGACTGTGTACGTAAGTAAGGTATTTTTGTGTCCTTCATTTGTTACAATAAATGCTTTTCTATGTTATTAACTTTGAGGTGTGAAAATGGTACAAAGGAACATGTTTATAGTAGCCAATTGTCTTTAGTATTAATTTAAACATGAAAGATGTTTCATGTTGCAATATTCAAATAAACGACGCTTAGAACTAGAGTTTTCAATTAACTAGAACATTAGCTAATCCATTTTTTCATTAAAAAAATATCTCTGCAAAGTTTCTTGGCCATCAGTCAATATAGTTCTGCTTCAGTGAAGTTAACACCCTTTGCCACTAAACAACAGAAGCTAGTTCTGACAGAACTATCACTAACTGTACAACAACATTTGAAACAAAGAAAAAAAAATACATCATAAGGTAATTAAAGAAGTGATATTCTACTGACCTTTGGCAATCTTCTTCATGTAGCAAATAGCTCATTCCAACCACTTCTTTTTCCATTATTGTCACAACAAATCCAGTTGCCCAGCAAGGCAACTACAGTTTTATATTTTTGACTCCAGCAAGTCATTAAATTGTGCTCCAGGCATCTTGAGCACCACATTTCCAAAGCCCTGTCAATGAATCACATGCCCGAAACTATGCGTACATTTTGCTTTTTTCACTAAAAATACATGCCGACAGATATATGCCGAGGAGAATATTAGGTTATTCACAAAATAAATGAATGCTTTTTACATACCATAAATCCTGTAATATTAAAGCAATGATCACAATATTTGAGAGTAACCAGTGCCACTGCCATTAAGTCTGTTCAAACTGCCTGTAGGTTGGAAGTCCACATCCTGTTTACTGCTGTAGTGAGTACCAGACATCTTGCTTTCAAATTGACAAAACAGTTGAAATCACAGAAGTTCGTATCAGGCGAATACTGAGGGTGGGTCAGCTCCACCCAAACCATTCTGTTCAATGAACACCCAAACAATCTATGCCTTGTGTGTCAGTACACTGTTATGCATAAGGACAGGTCTCTCTACATAATGTCACAGTGTCCATGTTAGGATATGCTGCTCTAAAAACCACATATACTGCTCTGATTTCAAGGTGATGTTCTCATCATACATCTTCCAAAAAGCCACACCGCAGATATCCATGCCAGTGACTAGTAAGATTTTATGCTCGTGCAACTCTGAGTGGTGCACAGCAGTGCCAAGTTCGAGCTCAATTTTTAGAGTCTGAGCCCAAAATATATCAGCCTGAGCTCACCAGAGCCTAAATTCTATATTGCAAGATAGAGCATGAGCCCGAAAACAATGACTAGCCTGTTTAGGCATTAATTAAAAGAATCTCCACTTCCAGACTTCCACTCTCTCCATCCCCTGCAATTAGCCGGTGTCTCTATCTGATTCTATAGTACAGTTGCACAGGGTTTGATTTTTTACCACTAATTTCTTCTTGAAATGTTCCAGGCAGCTGGAAAGATTGAGAGACGCTGCACAATCTACATACTTTGTTCAATAAAATAAGCAGGAATAAGCAATAGAATAATCTGCTGTGTGCAAAATTTCATCAGCGTGCTATCTGGTATCTAGTTTTTCAAGAAGCTTTTCTTTCTCAGCAGAAATCCACAATTACGTGGCCTATGACATGTGCTGCTCAAGCCCGGAACAAATATCCTTCCAGAGTCCCCCACTCCCGGCCCAGACCCAGTTGCCGAAAAATTCTCTTTATCAATTGGAAAGTGTATAAATAGTCTTGCATTCTGAATCGTACAGAATTACATTAAAACAAGAACATTTTCTTTCTCTCTGAGCCCAAGCCTATCTGAGCCGTAGTAAATATCATGCAGCCGGAGCCTAGTTCGGGCCCGGGCTTGGTCCGTCTCCGCACTGGTGCAAAGGTGCGCAGAAATACCAGATTCGACCCATGACAGTAACTGATGTCATTGTGTGGGTGCGTAAAATCTAATCCAATTTTCTTCTAAGGAAAGGAACCTTGTGAGCACCCTATTATTGCGACAATACCACTACAAGGTTACTCCATGCTATTTTGCAGAAGAATTACTTGTGTTGTGGTCTGTGGGTGCAGTTCTCACATCGCTAGTTTGCTAATTCCATCAACACTGTACAAAAAGTTGTGTGATGAGCATCCAGTGGTGTGGAAAGGTCACTGACACTCACCCAACAAAATTGCTTAAAGGCAACTTGAATGCATTGTTTGGCTTCTTGAACCCTGGAAGTTAAATTGATGTCCTGCCGTTTTCTTGAGGCCGTTTTGACCTACTGCTGATCACAAAAGACCTTGTGCCACATCCTCCGCAATAAAACAATTACACAAAACTTTGAAAAAAAAAAAAAAAAAATAAATACAATGTGCAATTCTTCTACTGTCACTGTTCATCTCAGCTGTTCACTGTTGTTACAATTTCACTGGCTGATTCAGTAGGCATGAACCGATTCTGCTGCATGTCCCGTGTTGCCACAGGTTTGTAAAATGCAAGCCAATGGAAGTGTTTGAGCACTTTCATCACAAAAGACCTTGTGCCACACCCTATATGAACCACAAAAAAATGCAAAACTTCAAAAATAATAATAATAATAATAATAATAATAATAATAATAATAATAATAACAACAACAACAACAACAACAACAACAGATAAGATTTTTGCTGCACAAGAACAGGTTTTGCAAACAAATGTTATGAAGGCTAAAATCCAGAAAGTCAGTGATAATCCAAAGTGTCAACTTTGTCAAGAAAAAGATGAAACTGTGTCTCATCTAATATGTGAATGTAGCAAAATTGCACAGACAGATTACAAAGTTAGACATGACAGGGTTGCACAATTGATTCATTGGTCATTATGCAGAAAGCACAATCTGCCAGCATCGAAAAACTCATGGGAACACAAGGCTGAGAAAGTCATAGAAAACAATGAAGTCAAGATCTTGTGGGATTTCAGAATTCAAACCGATCGACACATAGAACATAATGCACCAGACATAACAGTCATAGAAAATCGGAAAGTCTGGCTGGTTGATATAGCGATCCCTGGAGATGCCAGAGTCAATGAAAAAGAATTGGAAAAAATGACTAAATATAGAGACCTAGCCATAGAAGTTACCCGGTTATGGACTAAACACACAACGGTAGTCCCCATTGTCATCGGGGCACTTGGAACAATGTCAAAAAATTTTATGAATCATTTTGAAAAATTGCAGCTTTCTGATATGCCACCTACAGAACTGCAGAAGACAGCTTTACTTGTGACATCATATATTTTACGCCGATTCTTGACTGATACCTAGGTCTCCGGTGGAAACTCTTATCAGTTCAACAATACCAGTCAATGATAATTTGCAATTTATTTTGTTTGTCAGAGGCTGTGATTCGTATATTTCGAATAAAGAAAATAACAGATAAAATGTGTAATTCTTCTACTGTCACTGTTCATCTCAGCTGTTTCACTGTTGTTACAATTTCACTGGCTGATCAGTAGGCATAAACCAATTTTGCTACATGTCCCGTGTTGCCACAGGTTTGTAAAATGCATGCCAATGGAAGTGTTTGTGCACTTTCTTGAATGACCTAATAGTAAATGTGTGCAAAAAAGTTCTACCTCTTTTTCATGATGAAAATTGCAAAGTCCAAGTAAAAAATTTAAATAACAAGTGCAATAACAGATGGCATGTGTGATGGCCAAAATGCTTCGAGGAGGTGGCTATAAAATGGCACAAATGTATGCAGATGCACCTCGTTTGTAAAAGAGCTGCACAGGGGTTAACATGTCAAGCAATAAGGATCCAATTAGGCATCGCTTGCTTTATGAGTTTGACAAAGGCAACAATGGAACTGAAGCCTGCTGCAACATGTGTGAGGTGTATGGTAAGGATTCTGTACATGAAAGCACATGTCGCTGTCAGTTCCAAAATTTTGTGAAGGAGGCAGAAGCTGCAGAGATCAACCACATTCTGGAAGTCCACCAAAGGTTTCTGAGGAGGATCTCAACCAGGCCATATAAAATGCCCAATATCTAACCATTGAAGAATTGCAGTGGAACCCACTTAATGGAATATCCCACTTAACGAATAAAATTCCTGTGTCCCAAACTGCAACTTTTGTACATAATTATAAAAAGCTCTGGTTAATAGAATAAGAATATTGGATTAATGCTGGTTATTGGAATAAATTTCTGCTCTTTCAAGGTTACAAAGGAGAAAAGCAGTTTCTTTATTCAAGCTCTTTCTTGGAATTTGTGTTGTGTTTGTTCACAGACAGAAATAAACACAAAATGTGTAGCGGGCAACTCCCAATTGTGAACAATGATAAGGATAAAGTGGTAATTTGACTCATTTCCCCCAGACTTAACATCGACCTTATCTCACCCTACTGAAGCTCCCAATCAAGCTTAGCCGGAGGTCTATTGTGGGAACTTGTAAACAGCACGATTCATGGAGAGTAGAAGTCAGCCCACACCTGTTTCTCTGTAAGACAAACAAACTTAGTAAGGGTGGAGTGAGGGGGGACAAATGAATGTTTCTTTTTTTTGTCTTTTGAGGAAAGATACAGCTCTCTCTGCATTTACAGTACATACACATGATGTCGTCGAGACAAAGGTCTAACGTTAAGTGAGAAATAAATGTATTTCATCAAACTGTACGCTATTATGTGTACAATACTGTACTGTATAAAATTTTAAGTCGCTGTAAAGCAACTTTTAACTTAATTTTTATCTGTCCTTTAAACATTTTTTTTTCTTCACTATGTATTTATGCAGTTATACGTACTCGAGTTCGTATGTAAATACATATGTATGTGAATTTATTTGGATAAGATCCCGGATAATGGAATATCCTGCTTATTGGAATATTTTCTTATAACAAATAGGCTATTTCATTAAGTGGGTTCGACTACATCAGAAAGGTTTTCTGTACACAGAACTGCATTCTCGTGGGCATGTGCTTGGGTTTATCACAAAGTTCAACCAGTCGGTACCATATGACCTACCCACAAGAAATTGAATGGACAGAATGATCAGCCTTTCTTTGCTTGCTTCTCCCAGAAATGAACTTTTCTTGGAACGATTAGTTTTGGGTGAGGAAAAGCAAGAACTTTACAGAAATGTAAAGCATCAAAGGACTGTATTCCAAGTTGGAGAGCCTGCTTCATTGTCTTCAAGAGGAGGACTCCATCCAAGAGAGGTCTTGTTAAGTGTATGGTGGGGTGTCAAAGGGGTAATCCAATGGGTGCTGCTTGCACCTAATCAAATAATAAATGCTGACCTCTACTGCAAACAGTTGGAAAAACTGAAATAAAAATTTAAATCTAGGTGTCCAACACTGGTTAATCACACAGGTGTCATCTTGCAACATGGCAACGCAAAACCCCATACTGCTTTAGTCACTCAAAGAAAATTACTAGACATTGGATGGGAAGTGCTACCCCCCCCCCCGTATTCCCCAGACTTTACACCTATGGATTATCACCTTTTTTATCTTTTCAGAACAACTTTGCTGAAAAACCCTTAGATGAAGTTGAAGGTGTTGAAACTGCATTACAAGAGTTTTTGACTCCAAAATGGAGGATTCCTACAGAAGGAGAATTCAGTTACTACTAGAAAGATGGCAACAAGGGGTCATAGATAATAATTGCAATTATGTAAAAGAATAAAGATGTTATTTATTCAAAAAAATTATTTTTCTTCTGTAACTAAGAAAACAGGTAGAACTTTTGTACACACCTGAAAAATTAATGGGATAAATCTCATAACCCTGGTAATATTTTACACCAACATGAGAGAAAATTTTTGAACAAATATTTTAAAATTTAAACTCTGAATACAAGAAACATTTACCTGAAATGTTTGTTAAAGTACTCCATATCTTGGCGTGCTTGGCTTGACTGTGAAACCCACAGATCTACTGGATTTGTTGTAATTTGGAAACTTGTCAGCAAGCCAACTGATAGCCCCAGACACACAAGGAGTGAGACTGCCATTATTGAGACTGGTCTTTGGGAGACAAACAAGCCCCACATTTTGAATTTACTTTCCAATACACTTTCCAAATGCAGACCTAAGCTTTCCATGTAAGAAGGGGCATTCCTTGTTTTGGTAGTCCTAACTCTTTGATTAGAGACTTGTTTGGCAATTATCTCTGCATTCTTATCATCTGAAAAACAGTTTGATTGATCAGATCAGGCACATTTAATCAAGTATTGAAAAGTATTGAATTTGGTCCACAAATTTTGACAGTCATACTGAAGACACTGAATTTAACAATCGCATAAAAAATACCAAAGCATATGTATTCACTATCTATAACAAGTATTAACTCAAAATTTATAACTACAATACAATTCTATTGCTACATGTTTTAAAAGGGCCCATATAAAATGAGAGGAATACACACTCATCACATTTGCTGTTCATGGAATGTGACAGTCACCTTCCCCTAACTTTCAATTTCAGTCACTCAACTGAAGTGAATTAAACACTACTAAAAATTAAAAGGAATAAAAACAGCTGATGCAGAACATTTCACTGAAGGGAACAATCATGTAAACATATCATCACAAGTGGTTAAAGAAAGTTCATACAGATAAAGAATAACTTAACATAGGTGATTGCGAGGTCAAAGCAAAAAATCCTGAAAACAGTGAGACAAAAGTAACGTGTATTGCTGAGTTCTCTTAGGGTACAAGCTGCTTATTTTGGACTACACGTATCACTTGCAAAACAGTCTCCCATAAATATTCTAACTTACATATTCTGTGGAGAAATAAATAGCTATGACATTTTTAAGAAAAGCAATCATGAATTTAAAATCAATCAATAGTAGTTCTACTACTATGTGAGCACCTCAATGGGCTATAAGCAGTTGCCCGTCCATAATTTAGAATCACTGGTTCCAGGGAAGGGAGAGAGCCAGTGCCACAAGACAAACAACATCTATGCCTCACCAGGATTCAAACCCGAACCCCTTTCGAACGAATGAACAGAGGCCATCGCTTAGACCACTGTGTCACAGGGATAGCTTGGACAGACTCAGAACTCAACACTGGGACACACACACACACGTTAGTTCTATTGAAAATATTTATTTATAATCACTGCAGTCATGCTTTATCTTCACCACTACTCTCTATAATTGATGTGTTGCTTTTGTCTGAGATACTATTCTGGTACAACAAATCATCTTCAAATGCATCCAAGCTGTTTGAATCCCACAAATTTTAGTTTCAGCAGGAATGTGGTAGTGTGTGTTTTTCACTCGCATACAGGTAAGCTTCCCACATGGATTTATGCAGCTTGTAAGGTGTAAACTGATTTAAAATAGTATAACTATGTTAGTAATCTGAATTTCTTGACGTAGATAATTAATCAAAGTTTCCAAGCTTTTGCACATCAACCAGATGGCTTTTTCAAGGAAGGTAGACAGCAAACTGAATAATAGAACGTTTTAACAATTTGAACGCATTTGCAGTATTCAGTTTTATTCAGTTTGCTATCTACCTTCCTTGAAATGCCATCAGGTTGATGTTCGAAAGCTTGGAAACTTTGATTAATAATCTACACCAAGAAATTCTGATTACTAATATAGTTACACTATTTTAAGTGCAATTGATGTACAGTTCCTTATTATTAGATAGGTGTAAACTGATGTTTATTAGAAGTTTGAAAGGTTTGTAAACTGACAAGCTTCTAATGAAAATCAGTTTATGTACAGCTGTTTCAATTCATTTTGAAGGGCTCATTAATACAAAAAAAAAAAAAAATGTTGAGAGGTTGCAAGATCAATGCAAGTACACCACAAATAATCACTAAATTAATTTTCTTATAATTTAAGACCACTTTTACATCTCCTGCTGAGTGTCCAAAAAACCTTCAAGTGCCAGCATGACAGACATGTCCAGCAGAGCACCTGGTTATCACTACCACATCAAATTGATTCAACTTTCCACAAGTGTCTGCTCCTCTGCTCCATCCACCTTGCTTCCTGGACTCTTTACAAGATACCATTCACTGATACTTCCAATACAGTTTTAAATACAACACACAGCAGTAGCAATGGGTAAAATCATGATGCAATGCTATTTCTCATTCCCTTTAGTCTTAATAGTCGTATGTTTCTCTCCTTTCTGGTGAATCATTGTATTGAAATGCATCTGAAAACAAACTAGAATACAAGGTAGGAACCAAAAGTTTGATGATTTGACGTATAGTTCTTTAACTTGAAAACTTTAAAAAACTGATGCCCAGCCCCCTTTAAAATAATCCCCTTGAGCGACGATGCACTTTCGCCAGTGCTCGTAAAGCTTCTAAAAGCCATGTTTTGCAACTCCTCGTAATGCCTCCTGCGCTGCTGTTTTTACCTCATTTGTTGACACAAAACGATGTCCCTGCAGATTTTGTTTCATCAGTGGAAAGAGGTAAAAAACACAGGAGGCTAAGTCTGGTGAATAGGCGGGATGTGAAAGCACATTAGTACGATTTCTGGAGAGAAACTCCATGACCACTAGGGACGGATGTGCAAGTGTGCTGTCATGGAGAAGGTACCATTGTCCACTTCGCCACATCTCCGTCTGTTTACGATGGATTGACTCCCGTAAGTGATATAAAATGTCCAGATAATGTTCCTTGTTAACTGTTGTGCCCTCAGGAATAAATTCAGAATGAACAATGCTGTGAGAATAAAAAAACACTTCCTGCACGACTTTCCCTTTGCTGCGATCCTGCCTGAATTTCTTTGATCGCAGTGAAGATGGCGATTTCCATGTTGAAGAAGCACGCTTTGGCTGAATATCAAACAAGTAGCACCATGTTTCATCACCTGTGATGATGTTATCCAAAAACTTAGGATCGCTATTGGCTTTGTCGATTAATTTGCCCAACATCCACATCCGTTCATTCATTTGCTCGGAAGTCAAAAGGCAAGGGATAATGTGCTGACACACGTGGTGCATGTTAAGATCCTCCATCAAAATGTGCTGGCATGTGGTCTCTGACAAGTTAGTTGTGTTAGTGATTTCCTCAATGATTCGGCGACAATTCTGACAAACACACTGCGCCACCATCGTGATGATTTCTTCACTCCGTGCACTCGCAGGTCGACCACACTGCTCATTATCTGCGATGGATTCTCGGCCCTCTTTGAAACGTCGACATCACTTGTACAATTTCGATCTCGTCATTGTAGAGTGACTGTACATTTTCGAAAGCATTTCTAAGGTCTCTGCACTGTTTTACCCAAACGCTGACAAAATTTAATGTTACAACATTGCTCTTCAAAAGCCATGTTTCTCACATCACAGAAGATAGACTACTAACCACAGCAGCAAATGCATGTGCACACATTTCAATCACTTTCCATGGGCCAAGCCATTCTGACTATGGAGGGGAGGGATGGTGAGATTCACTTCAGACGCCATAACTAACTACATGCTTGTGTTGTCACGGATAGGAGCTGTCCCCGAAGTTTTAGATCCTACTCCATATGCTTAGCATTACCAATTCATTCATAATATAAGGATTCTTCCACAAGGATGTAATGAATAATTGGAAATGTAATATCTTACTATCATAAACACCTGGAAGGGGCTGCACCATGGTGGTATTACACTGCAAAGTCATTATACCTGAGAAATCTTTCAATCCACAAGTGACTTATCTTACATTTTCCCCACTTCAATTTATCTAGGAAACTGCATCGCTCTCAGATGGCCACATCTCCACTGTTACTGCATAAGCTAGCTGTCACTTTTCAGTAATATAATCATACAGTCTTTACCTCTTGCTACAAAATGACTATCAGCCAGAACTGCTTACTGACAAAAACAAATCCTTCTTTCACTAGTTTCAGATGCAGTTTTCATTACTGTCTGGTTTTTGGAACACAGCACAACTTCCAATTTCTTCTGTTTCAGTTTTTTTTTATTTTTTTATTATTCACAATAAAGAAACTTAACCACTGATGATTACTATTGATTCATTTATCTCACTGTATTTTCAACACCATGCACAAACTCTTTGATATCATGTTTAATCAGCAGGAATAACCAAGGCTTTATCTTCTACAACAGCTGTCAAAACACTGAATACTATACTATCAACATTGTGGGGAGCACTACTGGACTTTGAACAAGCACATAGCAGAAAAAAGATAGTACATGTGTAAGTGATTCATACATCTGAGCTTTTCATGAAAATAAGAGATAAAGAAATGCCAGATGGCATGGACAGCAGTTTTGCCAGCTGAACTACATGCTCAAACATTAGCACCAAAACTAAACCTTACAAGTAAGACTTATGCCCATTATTTTTGAAAACAGTTCCTAAAAAAAAAAAACATACAAGAAATGTCAGTAAACACAATAAACACCACATGCATCTTATGCAGGACTTGAACCATGACTAAGACCGTGGATTCATGAATTTATTACAATATTGGTAAACAGAACTATGGAGGGTGTACAGACTGCACAGAAGATAAAGGATGCACTCATCAAAAAATCTGTCATGGAATATCTTACGATATAACACTAGTAAAAATGTGCTGTAACGTAAGTATTGTTCACATTACCAGAAAGAAATGTTTTAAAAAACTATGCAAGTTGAAAGGCAGGAGTACTTAAAAGATTCAATATGAGTTTGGAGACAGTCCCACGACACAACCACAGTGAAAACACAAGTCATGAAAGTACTAGTTTTAAAAAATCCCTTACTTGAAACCATATGCGGTATGGAAGCCTTCGTAGGTGATATTTCACGTGTCACAAGTGAACTATTCACTGAGGTACAGATTAAAAAGGTGGCTAGCTGAAATTTGCTTGTATGCCGAAACTGTCATATGGTGGGAGTGCTAGAAGTCTCGAGATGATTTACAATTTTGAGGCCTAACTTAAGGCCCTGAGTTCTTAAAAAACTATGCACACTGAAAGGAAGGAGTACTTAAAAGACTCTATATGAGTTTGGAGACAGTTCCATGTCACATCCAAAGTAAAAACACAAGTCATGAAAGTACTAGTTTTAAAAACGTACTGAACCTGATGCAGTGCAGTTTGCTATAAATTGCAGGAAGTCGAGCCTTAAGGGAAGTAAGCCTCACGGAAATTGTAAATCTTCTCGAAACTTCTAGCACTCCTACCATAGGGCAGTTTCAGCATACAAGCAAATTTCAGCTAGCCACCTTTATTAATCCATGCCTCAGTGAATGGTTTACTTGTTATAAGTGAAATACTATCTACAAAGGCTTCCACATCGCATATGGTTTCAAGTGAGTTCTTTTTTTAATTAGTACTTTCATGACTTGTGTTTTTACTGTGGATGTGTCATGACTGTCTCGAAATTCATATTGAGTCTTTTAAGTACTCCTGCCTTTCAAAGTGCATAGTTTTTTTTAAAGCATTTCTTTCAGTTGATGCAAATATTATTTTCATTTTTTGGGAAGGGGTGAGAAATGTGTACTCACTATTTTGGGGAGAGGTGTGAGAAATTTTATAACAGTATATCAGACATGGGATTTTTATCCTCATGTTAACTTTCAAATCATTTAAAAAACTGAAAGAAAAGAGATCTAAAAAAGGTTTAATAAAATAAAAAAAAAGGATTTAATAAAATATGTAACAAGAAAATACACAAAGTATAAAAATAATATTTCAACATAAAAAAAAAGAACAAAAATTACATATTAGAATAAAGCATAATAACATGAAAAAAACAGAAGATAAAAACTGTAATATATGAGCAGCGAGTAAAAACCTGGAACCATGGACAATTTTGATTCCAAAAGATAAAAAAGAAACTATTAGGTGTGCAACTTAATTCTTGGCCACAGGCATGATACGTTGACAGCAAATTATAGCAAATAGAATACATACTTAATCAGGGAAATAATCTACGTCGTGTTTGATACATTTGAACCATCGGTCAGGGAGCTGCCGAATGCCACTGTGGAATAAAAAGGGCTATTTCGAGTTGATAAAGTCATCAATACTTGTGTGGACCTCCTCGACAGAAGTGAAGTACGTATCACTCGGGTGATGTTGCAGGGAGCGAAAGAGATGATAACCGGATGGGGTGAAATCTGGAGAATACACCAGGTGGAACAAAATCTCCCATCCCAGGTCGGTGATCGTGTTTAAAGTCATTTTCGTGGTGTGAGGATGCGCGTTATCCTGAAGCAAACAGGACACACCTTCTGCCCCTGCCGGCGTATGGCCTTTTCACCTCCATTGCATCACTCGCACGAATCAGTTGCTGACAATAACACTCAGCATTGACTGTTTCACCAGGTTTGAGCAACTCGTAGTATACGACACCGCGCTGATCCCACCATATGCACAGCAACAACTTCCTGGCATGGATATTCGGTCTGCCAGTACTGGTGGTAGGCTGACCTGGATAAACCACCATTTGTGCCGCTAAGGATTATCATAGAGGACCCACTTCTCATCACAGGTCAAAATCTTGTGGAGAAAATCCTTCTTGAATCTGGAGAGCAAGAACGCGGCAACATCATAGTGCCTAGACTTGTTCGCCGTTGAGAGTTGGTGGGGCACCCAACGGCCCTCCTTGTGAATCCGTCCAAGCTTGTGCAGGCGCTTTGCAATGGATTGCCGTGCTACTCTGAGTTTCTGGGCGAGCTCTGACTGTGTGTGACAGGGATCCCCATCCAACAGTTGTTCCAGTTCCTCATAGTCAACTTTCTGTGGCTGTCCCGGATGTTCTGCATCACGAAGATCGAAATTTCCCTGCTTAAACCGCTGGAACCACTTCTTACACGTACTGTAAGACACAGCAGCCTCACCCAAAGCAGCACAGATCATTTGCTGGGCTTCCACGGCACTTTTTTCAGCTGAAACGTGAACAGGAGGCAGTGCCTCAAATGTTGCTTCTCAAACGACATTGCTTTCACCGTCAACTTTCGTCCCTTCTGTCACTACAGCTGTGAGCGGTTATGGTTGCATGGAAAGCTGTTGGATGGCGCTGATATCAGCCATTATCACCAACAGCTATTTGTATTTGCCGACATTCTATGATCGCTTGCAGTTAGGAGACGAGAATTAAGTTGCAAACCTAATAAATAAAGGGAAGGAAAGAAGGTACAGGAGCAACAACTTGACAATTGAGAGTGCCATCAAAAATACAAAGATACACGATTTCACACATGAAAAAACAACAAAATTAAGGATATGGCAAGATTAACAAGCAGCAAGAAAGAGACAGACAGCAGTGGAAATGCCCTTGTAGATGAAGGAAGGAAATCCACTGGTGTATTCAAGGTCTCATCTGAAGATGGAGGTTTAATAAAAAAACATTTGAAATTCATCATGAAAAGAAGAATTACCCAACAGTTTTCACTGCAGATACAGTAAGCAAGATTTAATGCAGCCAAGGTGAGAACTGATTTTTAATACAAACAACCATTTCATCAAGTCCTGAAAATAGGAATTTTAGAAGACTCCTGCAGCGAATTTTAAACTGAAGATTTTAACAAAAGAAAAAAATAGACAAGATTTATGAATGTTTGGACAAAAAGCATTTTAGACTGAAGCTTTTTTTTTATAAAAAAAAATACAAACTTGAAATCACCAAGGGTGCATGGCAATTTTGCCCAGAAAAATGTGGTAAGTGTTTAAAGTATGTGATTTTTGAAATACCAAATATTTTTAAAATAAACAATTCTCTTCTCTTTAGATTCCTGATGTGCTTCCTTCTCTCTGATTTTATCTTTGCTTTCATATTCTAGTAACTCTTAGAAGCATTCACTCCATCATTCACTTATTTCTCCAATGCTGTTCTTCACACTACTTACCTTGTTTTAACATACTTCTTGAAGGACTTCTTTGTCTTTCAAAAAGACTGTTTTTCTATTGATCTCATCATTCCTACATGTTGTCTTACTGTGATAAACCAGCTTAGCTGCTTCAAATTTTTACTTTTACAGCAGATACATTATCTTTCAACCTTCCAAGATTGGCTTCTTTCTTTTAATTCACAGCTTCCTTGATCTCACTGTTTCATCAAGCACACTTGTATTGCTTCCCTCCTTTGCAATACCACCACAAGTCTCCCCAGATGACTTTTTAATACCACAGATCTCTCCATCTGTCATGCTGATGTAATCTGCAGTGATCTCCTTTCTTAGCTGCTAAACACCTTTATTCTGCTGAAATAGTTACCAAACTTAACAAAAAAATCTGGAGCTAAACAAAGTGGCAGCTATATCTCTCCATCTGCTGTACTATCTGTAAAATTTGCTTGTTCCTCTTCCTAATATTCATCCTTCATCTACAAACAAGTTAACATAGTTAGCCAACAAACCTCCATCCAATCACAGACAGATTCACTGGAACCCTATGACTGCAGCAATGGTGTGTACTACATCCCACTTTCTACAGCCTCTGGAAATAACATATACTGGCATCATGTTCTGGTCAATCCACTACAGAATAACAGATGTCAAAAAAGGTCTCCTGTCTACATTTCTCTCCTTACTCACCAATGATGGTACATCATCTATACCAAACTGGAAAAACATCAAATGGATTGCCCCCATTTACCAATAAAATTGCCTTGGCCTACACAGAAAGGATCAAAACATGACTGGACACAACCACTTGCAATTCTGTTATTATTTCAACATTTTGATTACTGTAAAACCTCATTCATATATTTTTCAGGAGACCAAGTGAAATTAACATATAACTGAAAAAAAAAAAAAAAAAAAAAACATGTATAAGCAAAACAGGTAAATTTTAAGATTAAAGGCATACATACATACATATCACTAAGCTGTTCTCTGAGATTCAGAGGTTAGCTCCAAAAAGAAATACAAACTTCCAGATATTTTTACTTATTGTTGTCGTATCAAACTTCGCCATTTACAGCGATCTTGACATACAACTCGTGCTTCATTGATATCCATTACACGCCGTACACAAGATCTTTTATACTTCATACTCATAATCTTTTTCTCATGCAGACACTCCTGAATCTGATCCACCCATGTCTTCCTTGGCCTTCCTCTGCCTTTCCTTCCTGCCACTTGGGCTGAAAATATTTTCTTAGTAAGCATTTCATCACTCATTCTTTCAACATGGCTAAACCACCGAAGCATATTGGTCTCCACCTTGTTAACAACATTTTGCTTTACATCACACAACTGCAATACATCTTCATTCCTCACACAATCAGATCATGTCTTGCCACAAACCCCACGTAAGTAACGCATTTCTCCAGCACACAAACGACTCCTATGTTTCTTCTGCAGTACCCGGTTTCACTGCCATACATCAGAGTAGGAACAATTACTGTTTCATACACAGCCATGCGGGACTCTCTAGAGAACCCATCATTCCTGTGAAAACCTCCCAGAGCAGCTATGACTTTCAAAGAAGAATTCACTCGCCTACTGATTTCACCATCCAACTTGTTCTCTCTGTCAAACACGCTTCCTAAATGCACAAACTCACTCACCTGGTCAATCACAGTGCCATTTATACTTACATTACATTCAGTGCTACCTATTCCTCTCTCAAACACCATAACTTTGGTTTTTCCCTTATTTATACTCAGTTTGAATTTCATGCAAACTTCGTGCATCCGAGTCAACATACTCTGTAACTCACTTTTGCTCTCTGCCAACAGGACAGTGTCATCAGCATACAGCAATCTGCACACACGGATATCACCAAAGACATAAACCACTATTATCGCATGAATGCGTCCATAAATATATTAAACAGCCATGGTGACATTACACAACCTTGTCTAACTCCAGCACCAATGGAAAACCATTTTGATAAAACACCATTCACTCGTACACAAGCTCTACTACCAGCATACATGGCTTTTACACTATTAAGTAGATTCCCAGTAACACCATATTCATTCAATACCTTCCACAAAAGTGTTCTATTGACTCGGTCGTAAGCTTTCTCTAAATCTATGAAGACAGTAAAAACTTTCTTCCCAACAGCCAGATACTTTTCAATCATCATGCGTAATGCAAAAATCTGGTTAGTGCAGCCTTTACCAGGCATAAAACCACTCTGAACATTCCACACTTTCTCTGATGTAAGACCCCGTACTTTTTCAATAACAACCTTACCAAACACTTTCCCTTGGATTGGTGACATTTCATGCATAAATGAGAAAAACATAAGTGAGAAATGTATCTGTTCTACTGTATTAAAAAATCCAACAAGTGAATCACACAGAACATTACAAAACATATTCATAAGACATATAATACAAAATCAAATACATCTTACAGCTGTAACTGGAATGTAATGGTTCTATTTCATCCACATAGGTAGCGTCTGTAGCTACTGGTATAGGACAGGAATCCATGTCGTCACATGTTCTATGTGCCACTCCACTGAGAAGTTCACCATTAACCACTGAAAATATCAATTTGTTGTTATTACAGAAAATGGATTTGCAAGATCAATAATAATTAAGTATGATGCACATGAAGACTGCCATTCAAATTTATTTATTTTTTAATTTTAAGTGTGACACCCTCTAATTTTCTTCATTTTAATGAAAAAAAATAAGGCACAAAGTTTTAAGACAATTGGTCAATATTTAATGGTGGTTCAATGCAGCCGAACATTTTAACGTGTTCTGATATATATCTGTAATGAAAAGTTACACCAAAGTTTGGAGGTCATAAGTAATTTTTATTGCATTCCCTGGACAATTATTAGTTTATTTGGGTTGGGGTACTGCTGGAGGTGCTTTTCTGCTACGTGCAGAAGGCACTGCTTCTGTTCTTCTTGGTTAGTTAATACAGCATTTTTTAAAAGACTGCATTAGTGAAATGCCTCTTTCTGCTGCATCATTAACAATTTTGAGATTTTTGACCCTCCATTTGGCTTTAATGGATTCTTCTTATTCCTCCCAGATGCTAGGATCAGCTTGAAGAAAGTTATAAACATGCAAAGCCATGAACAGTTTCTTGGTGTTGTTTGTCACAAAGTCTGATAGTTTATTTTCTTTTATCTGTTTTTCACCAATTTTTATTCTTTGAGGGATGGGATCTTTCCCTTGTTTGTATAAAGATGCAACCATGGCCACTTTCATCTCTATGGGCATTGTTTCGTCAAAAAATGCAAGACCAACTAGAATTTCACTCAAATACTGCAAGTGGCCAGAGAAGCTTTTGATAAACATATAAAACGAGCGAAACACACGGAGTCACATACAGTAAAAGGTTCATTTAGCGGTAGCTTTCGGTCATCCTACGACCTTGATCACCTTCGATCGACTGGATGGGCTGGTTGCCAGAACTACAATTTGAAGTTGGGGTGTTGGAACTGTTGCCAGATTTTAGAAGAGAGATCCAAATAAATGGGATTTGGTGAGGGGTCTCTGAATTGCAGTTTTTGGTGAACAAAATTTCAATGCTCTCTTGGAAATGCAGAGATGCCTTATTGATGAAAGGGGCAACTTTTTTGGTTTCTTTCCAAATGGGAACTGCAGAGGTGTCTTCAAGGGTTAGTGCAGATAAAGCTGTCTTTGGAAGACCATTGGAAACATCTTTTTTGTGTTCACCAAGTCTTGTTTTGATGTTTCGGTATGTGCTTCCAATATACACCGAGAGATCAGAGGAAGTTGAAATGGGAATAGCATAAACTCCACGGGTGTCCAAGGGTGGGACAGGATCCCTGTCTTTAAGCAGGCACATTATTGCAGAAGGATTTGGTTTCACTGTGAGAGTGTAGCCCATAGTTTTGAAAAGTTTACACATCTTATAAGAGAAGGATCCAGGGAAAGGGATGGAACCAATGAATGGTGGGTTTTCCATTATTATTGGTGAGAGAGCAGACAGATTTTTCAAGTGGAAATTTTGGAGGAATTTTTGAATTGTAGAAGGTGGGAACTGATGGGCTTCGGCAATTTTCTTTATGGTGTCAATTTCTTCATTGAAAGAAGATTCAGTGTTGCAGACAATCCTGGCACGGTTGACATAAGTTTTAAAGGCTGCAAATTTGTGAGCAGTTGGGGAGTGGGATGAAATTGTAAGGTACTAAAATCTGATACCACCCCCAAACTTAAAACTGCAGTTGAAAGACTCAACAAGAAACCCACTCTAAAGACCTTTCTTGGAGTTTTTACACCACCACCATATTTCCGAACTCCACGCTTATTCTTCCAGATTAAACTTCATAAAACTGATTTCCATCTTCGACCACTCGTGGAATATACTTTCTTTCCCACCCGTAACCTTGAAAGGAGGATTGTAGAAAAATGTAAACATCTCGCCTCCACCCATCTTTGGTCAATTTCCTCCACTAAACAGTTCATTAGAAAACTCCCTCCCAGCATTGAACCCTCTGACAAAATGTTCACTCTGGATGTAGTCTCTCTCTTCCCTTCAGTCCCTCTTTTCTACTCTCATATGCTGCTAGTACAATTGCTAAAAGAAAACCAATCACTCTCTGGCCCACTAACAAAAGACCTGTATGACTGCCTTTAAACTCTGAGAGATCTTAATTGTTTCAAGTTCAACAACAAATACTACTGTCAGCAAGAAGAACTTCCGATGGGTTCACCTCTCTCTCCACTTCTGGCTGAAGTTTTCATGCGGCATATTGAAAAAAACATAGTCATGGAACACAATCTACAACCTTCCATTTGGCTTCGATATGTTGATGATATTTTTGTAATTTGGCCACACAATAGAACTGACCTTGAATCTTTTCTTGAAAAGATTTCTCTAAAGTTCCCATCAATAAAATTCACCATCAATGAAGAATCACAGAAAGGCATTGACTTTTTAGATGTCCACCTGGCAAGGCAAGGGAATCATCTCAACAGATCAGTCTACAGAAAACCCTTTGCAATAGCAAACATAATCCCATTTTCATCCCACTCCCCAACTGCTCACAAATTTGCAGCCTTTAAAACTTATGTCAATCATGCCAGGATTGTCTGCAACACTGAATCTTCCTTCAATGAAGAAATTGACACCATAAAGAAAATTGCCGAAGCCCATCAGTTCCCACCTTCTACAATACAAAAATTCCTCCAAAATTCCCACTTGAAAAATCTGTCTGCTCTCTCACCAATAATAATGGAAAAACCACCATTTATTGGTTCCATCCCTTTCCATGGATCCTTCTCTTACAAGATGTATAAACTTTTCAAAACTATGGGCTACACTCTCACAGTGAAACCAAATCCTTCTGCAATAATGTGCCTGCTTAAAGACAGGGATCCTATTTCACCCTTGGACACCCCTGGAGTTTATGCTATTCCCATTTCAACTTCCTCTGGTCTCTCAGTGTATATTGGAAGCACATATCGAAACATCAAAACAAGACTTGGTGAACACAAAAAAAGATGTTTCCAATGGTCTTTCAAAGACAGCTTTATCAGCACTAACCCTTGAAGACACCTCTGCAGTTCCCATTTGGAAAGAAACCAAAAAAGTTGCCCCTTTCATCAAAAAGGCATCTCTCCGTTTCCAAGAGAGCATTGAAATTTTGTTCACCAAAAACTGCAATTCAGAGACCCCTCACCAAATCTCATTTATTTGAATCACTCTCCTAAAATCTGGCAACAGTTCCAACACCCCAACTTCAAATTGTAGTTCTGGCAACCAGCCCATCCAGTTGATCGCGGGTGATCACGGTCGTAGGATGACCGAAAGCTACCGCTAAATGAACCTTTTACTGTATGTGACTCTGTGTGTCTCGCTCATTTTATATGTTTATGTGTTATTGTCCCGTGATGCCCGAGTTTTAAACCATGTTAGAAGCTTTTGATTGCAGCATTTACAACAGCTTCATTTGTGGTCTTGCACGGGACAAGATTCTTATGGAGTTCAAGGTACATTCTAGGAGCAAGTGCAGCAGCTGGTGCGGTAAACCATGATTTCACGTACAGCTGTACACAAACAAGTACTCTCAAAGGCTGAATAGTTCTTGAGCAGAACTTATCTGAAACTGAGATCAAAACAAGTATATCTTTAAACTGTAAATAAGTTTTGTCATCCCCCTAGCCCTGTGATAAGAACCAGAAAAATGTATGGAAAAATCCTCAAGTGTAAGTGTATCCCCAAGAGGCAGCAGTGAGATTTGCAACAGTTCTTTATAATCATTCCTAGGGTGACATTTGCACAGTTGTCCACGAATGAAAGTAACTAAGCCTGTTTTAATTGGTTCTATTCGACAAGCAATAACTTCATCTTCAACACTCGACTCATAAACATCTTTATTAAGCGGACTTCAAGAATTTGAAAACCCCTGGAAGAGCTGAATGTTTGGGCTACTGGAAGGCCCCATCAGTTTATCATAAGTGCTTGCAATGATGAGTTCAAGTATATGGTGTTGGCAAGCCAAGCTCACAAGAGTTCTGTTTAGTTTCTGCTCTAGCAAGGTACATGCTCCACTTTTCAGACCTGTATTGATTGCTGTGGTGTCGAATGACATAAACTGAATTCTTTCAATCAAATTCCAATACTAAATCAATTGGAATACTGCAGTTGCTTGTGCTATTCTAGTCCCTCTTACCTCCTGGAAGCATTCTTTTTAGGCCTTTACACTGGAAATGCAAGAGTTTAACTTTAATGGTCATATGACATACTTGTCTGGTTGGGATTAGTGCTTTCTCTTAGAAAGTTATAACTTCCTGTACAGTCTCTGTAGCACTGTCTTGAATGGTTCGCTTCTCATTAAGGTGTAAATGAAAAAAGTGGATTAAAACTTGATGGTTTGAGGGTAACTTGTTTTCGGTTACTGACTCACTAGCCCCACTTACCAAATGCCTTGAAGTTTCTTTGATTTATCAGTACTTGTAGTAGCTGCCATTTTTTCCAGATACTGTATTTAATTTATTCCAAGAAATAATAAATTATTAGAGCTCACCTGGCTTTCAAAGAACTTACTGAAGAACACAACATTAGCTTGAAAATGTAACAGGCAATGTTAACTTAACAGGTGCTTCCACTAGACTGAATTTGAAAGGAAAGACAAAAAAAGGATTAAAGAATAGTTCTGTGTCCGGACAAGCAGTGTCATCAGTTGCACTGCGGGAGAATTAGAGTTCAACAGCTTGTGTTCTGAACATCATCATTATTGTCAACCATTATCAATCCACTGCTGGACGAAGGTCTCCCCAAGTTTCCTCCACAACGGTCTGTCTTGTGCCAGTCTCCTCCATGTCACCCCTGCATACTTTCGAATTTCATCCACCCATCTCCCATGTGGTCTTCTTCTGGGTCTTTTCCTGTCCCTTGGAATCCAATCTAAAATTTCGGCTGTCCATCGATGATCTGTTCTTCTGGCAGTATGTCCAGTCCATTGCCATTTCAGGGATTTAACTCTGATCATGATGTCTTCCACTCTTCGTCATTTTTCGGATCCACGAGTTCCTTTTCTTATCTCTCCTGGTTACACCAAGCATGCACCTCTCCATGCTTCTTTGAGTTGTCTGCAGTCTTTGTATGTCTCTTTTAGTTAAGGTCCACGTCTCTGCACCATACGTAAGCACTGGAAGGATGCATTGATCAAACACTTTTCTTTTAAGACATAATGGCATATTGCTCTTGAAAATTATGCTGTTTCTTTCAAAAGCTCTCCAGGCAAGTTTTGTACGCCGATTAATTTCTTCATCAATGTGACCCTCACTTGATATCTGCTGTCCAAGATAAACGTACGTGTCTTATCTCCAGCTTTTCTCCATCAATCGATAAATCTTCATTTCTTGTAAAAGCATTGAACATCCCTTTTGTCTTCTGAAAGTTCATTTTTAATCCCACTTCTTTACTCTTGTCAGCAAGTTCCTGGATCATACTCTGCAGCTCTGATGGGGTAGTTGCAAAAATGACTACGTCATCAGCAAAACGAAGGTGGGTTAGATAATCTCCATTAATCTTTATCCCCTTGTTTTCCCAGCTCAGCGACTGAAAAACACCCTCCAATGTGGCATTAAAGAGCTTTGGAGATATGGTGTCACCTTGTCTCACTCCCTTTCCAATATTTACGTGCGTTGTATTTTCAAACAGCCGAATCTTTGCACTTGCATTTTCATAGATGTTATTAATAATATTAATGTATGCATCTTCAATACCGCAGGTTTTCAGAGCCATTGTAACTGCTGATGGTTTCACCGAATCAAAGGCTTTTTCATAATCGATAAAAGCCATGCACAATGGAAGTTCATATTCCCTCGCTCTTTCAATTAGTTCTCTCAGTACGTGGATATGATCTATTGTGCTGTAGTCACTCCTGAATCCAGCTTGTTCTCTCGGTTGAGCCATGTCCAGTGTTACCTTCAAGTGGTGTGAAAGAACTTTAGTGAAGATTTTATAAACTACTGATAGGAGGCTGATAGGTCTGTAGTTTCCGAGATCCTCAATGTCACCTTTCTTATGTAGCAGGATCATTGTAGCGGTGTTCCAATCCTCAGGAATTTTTCCTTCATTAAGGCATCGAGTGAAAATTTGGGCGAGTACTGTTTCGATTTCTCCACTTGCTTCTTGTATGATGTCTACAGTAATTCCATCTTCTCCTGGAGCTTTTCCCCGCTTCATGTTCTTGATTGCATGTGCAACTTCTGCTGGAAGGACTGGAGGAACTCTGGTACTGGTATCTTTCATGATGTCTGGAGTGCATGTATCATCCCTTTCATATAATTTGGAGTAGAAATCTTTCACTCTTGTCAAAATTTCGCCTCTATTTCTTGTTACAGAACCATCTTCTTTTCTCAGTGCCATAATCTGTTTTCTTCCCTTACTGAGATGTCCCTTTGCTATCTTTAGGCTTTGGTTGTTTTCAATTGCTTTCCTCACTAGTTCACAGTTGAATTTTCTTACGTCTTCAGTGATACTTTTTCTTACTGTCTTGCATAGCTCTATATATTCCACTTTGGAAGTCACATCTTCTTTAGTTGTCCTTATCTCTCTTCTTTTTTGAATCAACATTTTCGTTTTTCCTGATAATTTGTTTACATGCAACTTGTTCTTAGACCCAGCTAATTTTGTTGCTGTTTCCATAAGAGCTTTGGTTACTTTTCTGTTAACTTCAGAGATGTCCACTTCTTCCGATGTTAGGCCTTCTAAAGCAGAGAACCTGTTCTTCAGTTCTAACTTGAAGGTATTATGGTGTTTTTTAAGGTTGGTTATGTCAATAGATTTTGTTTGTCTTATGAGCTTGCCACGTTCAAGTTTAGTGTTGAGGTGCATCTTACATCTCACCAATCTATGGTCACTACCTGTGTTGAACTTGTTTAGCACACTGCAGTCTTCTATGACGAATTTTTTGTTACACATAATAAAATCAATTTCACTTGTCGTCCCATTTGGATGTCTCCATGTCCATTTCCTGTGTGGCTTTTTCTTGAAGAAGGAGTTCAAGATGAAAAACCCTTCTGCCTCTGCAAACTCAACGAGAGTATTTCCACGCTGGTTTCTGTTGTCGTGACCGAATTTACCTACTGAAGTTTCATTCTGTTGCCGTTGCCCTATTTTTGCATTGAAATCTCCCACAATTATTTTCAAGTGCTGCTTACCTTTATTATTTAGATGACAAATTTCCTTATAAAATTCTTCAATTTCTTCTTCAGGATGACTTGTGGTGGGTGCATAAGTTTGAATAATCTGAGCCTGGTATCTTTTCGAGAGTTGGATAACAAGTCGTGCAGCTCTGTCAGAGGAACTTTCAACTTCTACAACTTTATCCTTCAGTTTCTTGTTTATTATAAATCCAACACCACTGGTTCTGCCAGTATCTGTCCCACGATAGTAGAAGAGATGTCCACTTTTCAGTTCGATGAGATCTTCTCCTTTTCTCCTTACCTCACTTAGCCCGATGATGTCCCACTTGATCCTTTGTAGTTCCTCTTCCAATTCAAGAAGCCTTGAATCAGAAGATAGGGAGTGTCCATTATACATAGCCAAGGTCAGCATCAGATGGCAGCCTAGTCCGGTCCTCCGGGGATTCTTAGCACCCTCTGCCTTCATGTCGCACTGGCCGCTGCCTTGGCCAGGTACATTCCAGCTGCCGGAGACTGAGGGCCAAGATTTAAGTTGTGGAATCATTTTGGAGGGGTTTGGCCATAACTCACCACGCTGGCCAAGTGGGTTGGTGAGTGTGGGATAGAATTTCCTCTAATCCCGATGGTATAGTTATACCGCTATTGGCGGTCATCAGAGCCCCTTTAGTGGGAACAGGATGCACCACGAGAAGGCGGGGTTGACATTTGTCAAGGAGAGGCTGTGATGTTACGCATCACCTGACCTTACATCTGAACATAAGGTCACTTAAAAATTGGACAGAAAAGTACCAGGGTCTCTGAGCCACAAGTAGATTTCAAGGTACAGCAAAGAAACTTTGGGAAAATTAATTTTACATAGAAATGAACAAAATAAGCTAGTGAGACCAATGAAAATGGAAGAAAAAATTTCCTCCACACATTTGGGTGGCAGTTTAATACACGTGTACATCTCTTGCAATGTATCATAAAAAAAAAAAAAATACAGCACATATAAACTGATGCTTACTGGAATAGCAGATCATTCACAAAAAAAAGTCTCACAGTTTTCAAATGTTGATAAAAAAATCATATGAAGAGTTAAGACTCAAATTGCATGGAACAGCAATGAAACACATTTATACCTGGCATGGAGATTAAAGGATTAACTGTCACCCACATTGAAACTATTTACAAAACTAAAAAGAACTGCTTGTTCTGAAGCAATAATCTCCAAAGAACTGAAGCCATCACATTGCATGGAACAGCAATGAAACACATTTATACCTGGCATGGAGATTAAAGGATTAACTGTCACCCACATTGAAACTATTTACAAAACTAAAAAGAACTGCTTGTTCTGAAGCAATAATCTCCAAAGAACTGAAGCCATCAGTATGAGAATCTGAATAAATCTTCAGATTTTGCCAGTTGGAGTTAACTGCTTCCTTGTAGCAAGGAACCACAATCTTGCCAACAAATCTTTTTTCTTGTTGTTGTTTTGGAGTTTGACAACCACCATTAGCAATTCATTAGGATACAAGCAGTTGCTCAACCCTAATTTAGGACCACGGGTTCCAGGGAAGGAATAAGCCCCAGTGAACGAAGACAAACACATCACCCATGCAACATTGGGATTTGAAACCAGGCCCAAACTGGAGAAATTGTCTGAAGCCAGGAAGTTATGATGGGTTCAGATCTTCCAACTTTCAAGAACTGAAATCTGTAAAGATTTTCAGGGAAGGTTTCTTTAATATATTCAATTGACAGATGACAAACTTGTCAATTAAAAGCCAATTTATTATGAAAAATGGTTTGTCAATTTTAATTGATTTCATATGTCATAATTAAGGTATTTGGCACTATTTCATGCTTGAAATTGAAACAAATTAACTTATTAGTACCCATAATTAGGCTACATAGATATAAAAATTTCATTCGTACCTGTCAAATTATCATGATTGTGCAGTAACTTAACTGAGGTTTTGACATTAAATTTTTGTGCCAAAATGTTAGAATACCTTTAAAAAAATGCAATTTTAAGTCTTATATAAGGCTGATATTTTTCATTTCTCTTTCCCTCTTTTTTAGCAATTATTGCCAATCCTAATCCTACAGTTATTTTACCTAGTCTTTCCCACTGGGCTGCAAGCAGTGAGGTTAAAGACAAAGAAGTGAATGAAAACATGATCAGGGATATCAGAATATTCTAGTGCACTTTTTGGGGACACTTTTCTGCCCTCTTGAAATTGCACTAACCTAAAAGAGAAAAAAAGAAAAAACGGAGATTCTTCAGAGAAGTGCAAAATGTGCCATCCATAAAACAAGTAGAATTTCCATATTTTTTACCAGTAAATCAGATATTACAGAATATTTACAGGATATTAACAGATATTTTACATTTTGTGGGTAAAGCTTGACTTTCACAATTCCACTACTATAGCAGAGCTTCATCTATAACTACATCACTGCATGGGAAGAATGATTCACACATCCACAATGGTTAGCTGTTAGATCATCTGATTAACTAATCCAGTGAACAGCCAATCTCCCCCCTCCCTACAGAATGATACATGTTATTTCAGTGAGAAAAAAAACCCCTATAAAAATGGACTACTGTGCACAATAACTGAAGGTCTCCTTCACATGTCACCTCACAGAAAAAGATGGTCTTGCTTCCAGCATGGCGACTAACAGTTAGACAGCCTGGCTCATTTGCAGATTGAATGGCTAGCTCACTTGGACACACACAAATTCAGAAGCTGTGTTCATAGATTTTTACTCAAGAAATACTTATACCTGCACAAGACAAACTTTTGACCCAACCCAGCAACAATCAGCTTAGAGTTCAGGTCAGGCCAGTTCAAAAACAGAGTCATCCTACACAACCAAACCTAAAACCAGTCAAACTAAACCTAGTCCAACACAAGCCCAAAGGAATTTTGTTATAAAGCACGATTTTTTGTGCCCTTGTTTCCGATTTAAACAAATGTGCTTATAGTGTCACAGAAGCTTTCTTCGGGAGAGTATATAATCTTTATTTTAATTAAATAAACTATTATTATTAGTATTATTTTGCTGAATGCAGCATCATCGATTGGTGATGTTGCTATCGTGAAAGCTGGGAGTAAATAACTGAAGCTTTTTTGTTTACTTTAATTTTTCTTTTAGAAATCTGAGTCCCTCTAAATTAATTATTCAGATGATGTCACTAGTAAGTCTAACTTTGATAGCAAATGGGCGAGTAAATCAGTGGAAGAGGAGAAGAAAGGGAAGTGTGACATAGGAGTAAAAGATGGTAGTAGTTCTGTTGCGGTGCCTCCACTAACAGAATTGGATGTTTCTCTTCTCCGGACACATTTGTTTCCCATTCTTCCTCTCTCCATAGGAATACCATATCCTGGTCTCTGGTGATTAAAACTCAAAAGAAACCTAGTATGGAGATTCTTGAATTTCATTGAAGAACTCTCTCTCCACACCTTTCCCCAAGACACTCACACCACCTGAAATGCTACAAAATAACATTTCACTCTAATTTGAGTTGAGCTGTCTCTTATGCCATAAAAAGGAGGAGAAAAGTAACAAGGAATCAGGGATACACAAAAAATGGTTAATTGCTCTCAACAGTTCTTTAACTCTTATCAAAGATGTGCATCTGTGATCAGTGCTGGACTTCGAAACTTATTTGTAGATTTCTAAAATCAAACTTCAACAAAGAAAAATACCCGAGGGGAAAAATGGCCTGATGTTTATATGAGATGATTAAATATCGAAGAAGCAACTTGTTTTGCTTGGCAAAGAGTTACCCATGATCAGCCCGACATCAAGCCTGAGCAGGACGGACTCTTTCTGTTCAGCGCGTCCCGCTCACCTGTGCAGGCCTTTAGTTATAGGCATACTACAGAAGCTAAACCACATATAAAAACAAGTTAGCAAAATCATGCAATGCAGTGATTATGATACGCTTTCCAACATACCAGAAATCATAGGGAAATGTCTTGGCTTTGAGGGGACGAAACTATGGTATAACATTTGAGGTTCACATATATCAAAATTAAATCTCTTTGTGCCCATGTTACCTATTTCTATTATCAAGAGCTATCACACATATGCCGTTTTATAATTAAAAATCCCATTTAAATCGGGCAATTTTCACGGAAGTTATTGTGCGAAAATAATGGGTAACGAATCTTACGCATGTGCACTGCCCGCAATTGCTGACAAAAAACCTTTTTGGCCGAACTGCTTCCAAAGTCGTTACGGAACAATGTATTGTATTTCGTCGCAACCAAAGCATTTATACGCAAGTTATTACTCCAGTTATTAGGATAATGGCTGTGGAATAAAGCTTGCTCCTGTGCCCAGACCTTTGATCTCATGTCAATGATATTCAACAGAATCGTCTCAGTGTACCTCCGGAACAACATGATAAAGTTTTGTTACAATCAAAGCATTTTTATGGAAGTTATGACGCATAAGGGTGATGGAATGGATCCCACTCTTATGTCCTGACCTTTGACCCCATTTCCAATAGGGTTCGTCCTCAGGTTGACCCCTACCACATAGTCAAATTTCATTGAAATCAAACCATTTTTATGCGAGTTATCATGCATGCAGACAGACAGACAGACGGACGGACAGACAAAGCTGAAGCATATACGCTTTTTCAACCTATGGTTGGGAAAGCATAAATGATCAACCTCTTTTCCCAAGGGTCTAGATTTTAGACCACCTGATTCCCTTGTCCTGTGAACAGCCATCTGCAGTGCTTTCGTTTTAGAGGAAAAGGTGCCAGAACACTTACACATGAGTTATAGTAACATGGGGGCGGGAAGGGGGGTTTACCTATAAAAAGAAAATCAATTTCTTGAACATTGTTCTTTAAACCTTATTGCTGTCACATGTACAAAATGCAAAATCACAATTTACATTCTATTAAAAAATCAGCATTCCATAATAGTTTTAAAATACAGAGTAATCGCTGAAATTGAAATCTCTACCAAGATACTCACAAATGAGAGTGAAATTCGTGATAAGGATTATATTACACTGAGGAACAAATGGAAACTGAATTTTAATTTTAAAAGGCAGTTGAAATTTTGTTTACCTCTTGAAATATTTCTATGTTCTTGTCCACTCCTTGCTTTTCACCCCCACAGCCAAAAAAGGCCGTCAAAGGAGCCACAATTAGATTCATTTTGTAAGATCAAACTGGGTTAGCAGAGGCTCATTCTTTTTTTTTTTTTTTAAGGAATAACAATGAAGCTACTGCTTTGATTGAAAGGGGTCTAACTGCGGTAATTATCAAATTTGTCTGAGAGAATCCCCTACCACATTCTCTATAAGATATAGCAATTATCTGGAAAGTTCACTTCACCTATAAAAGTTGCTTAGATTTCTCTTTTCCTTGAAATTGTAGGTATTCAGTAAAACTATAAATCATGCTTCTATCACTAAGCTGAAACCTGTTAGATAACTTGCCAATTTCTTATTCACAACATATTATACATATCTTTGTATATAATGTATAGCTGTACAAAGATTATACAGCAATACATTATGTATAGGAAATAAACTTTTTCATGTAAAACTTGGGGGGAGGTATCAAACACAAGGGAGAAAATTCCTGCCATCTCTCTTCCTCACATATTACAGTAATTATATGTTGTTACATGTTACAGTTATTACTTAAAACTAAAACCTTTGTGTTAAAGGTTTACCGCAATGATATTTCATCTAATTCCAGACTATCTCAATAGAACATATTGAAAAAAAAAAAAAAAATCAACATTTTTCCTTAAGAAATTCTTGTGGTTGCACACCAGATATGGACGTATACACAAAACAACTGCACAGCAAAAGCAGTCAAACCCTTTTCCCTCCGTGAGAAAAAACAAAAAACGATCAGTGACAGTGTGCTGCAATATCCCAAATGCATTTCCATTTTATGCTTTTATTACTATCTTCCAAGTTCCATCCTTTACATTCAGACAAAAACTACGCATTGTAGATTCAAAGTGTTTATACTGTAATATAAATCAGTTTATTTAGTGGCATAACATAATACATACAAGTCGTGCCATACTTTCACTCTCCACTGGGAAGTTTTTTCAAGGCAGTGCTTAAATACATAAAATGTGCACAGTGAATTCTGACAACACTAAATCTCACCACGGCAAAAAAAAATGATCTGGGCACACTATAGTTTTAATTATGTTTCAGGAACAACTGTGTGTCTAACCACCGACTTGATAAAGCCTCTAAGTGGAGAGCAAAAGCTGGTAACTTGAATATACTGTATTACATCACTGAATAAAAAGATTTATATTACACTACATGTTTTGAACTTGCATAGTTTGGTATACTCTAAACTGATATTTACGCATTATAGATTCACTCATTTTCTACAAAGCCACTGAGCAAATTACTGAATCTATATTCAAGCTGCCAGCTTTATTTTTTTTTTTTAATAAAGGACATCTATATTCCCACACATAGCAATGGATAAATCACTAGTAATCTGCATTTGGGCAACTTTTTTGTTATCGATTGAAGAAAAAAGAAATAACCATTTGTTAAAAAGATGAGCTCTTTCATCTCTTCAAACTCCTGTTATAAAATTTCTGGTGCAAAGGCCAGAATTTTCCAAAGAGAACTGTAATTCATAAGATAGTTTCAAAAAAGGTCAACATGAGAAGTTGGGACTTTCCAATTCCTTTTGTTTTACCTTAAGAACTTACCTTCCAATCAATGATCACAATTTTTCTTTCACTTATTGAGCTCAGGTTTAATATTTGAGGGAGCACATGTTGATTGTTCAATGTATTCACACAATTTAAAGATTCGCTAAGCTAACAAAATGATACATACATTTCACCAAACAAATGGGTGCATTTTGCTTTTAATTTACAGAAGATTTAAAAAGTGATACTAACCCACTGAATTACTTTTCTTCTGGCAGCAATACACAACAGTTATAGCAAGAGAGAGAAGAACAAAAACAATCAGTGAGAGCACAGCTGTTCCATCATAATTAATTATCTTAAATGGTGGTGGCTTCACTGGAAAAGTAGGAGCAAACTTATTTACGCAAGATTCCTGACAATCACTGCAGCTACAGATGTCATAAGTAGGCCCAGGAGACTCAGAACACCTATTTATTATAAGACAAAAACAGTAGTGTAGCAGTGTATTTTATACAAATCAGACCTACAATAGCTTAACAATTACATCATGAATCTCACTTTTTTCAAAACTCAGTTGTTTTTATTTCAGTACATTCTATAAAATATATGAGGGCAATATGAGAGAATGAGAATGAGAGAGAGAGAGAGAGAGAGAGAGAGAGAGAGAGAGAGAGAGAGAGAGAGAGAGAGAGAGAGAGAGAGAGAGAGAGAGAGAGAGAGAGAGAGAGAGAGAGAGAGAGAGAGAGAGAGAGAGAGAGAGAGAGAGAGAGAGAGAGAGAGAGAGAGAGGGAGGGAGGGAGGGAGAGGGGGGTCCAAGTTTTTATTTAAAAAAATAAAAAGACGGACATAACAAGCAATGCATCATGGTGAAATACAGTTGTATATTACCTTTACTTTTTTGCATAGTCACAGTCTGTTTAAAGATATATTGCACCAATAAACAGGCATGAAAGTGGTCACAGAGGAAAAAGGCTGAACTTTTCATAGGAATATGCAAAAATAATTAACCTTTCAGCATTTATTAACAACCCTAAGCACCATATATGCATATATAAAAGACATAAAATTGTCTAACATTTATTTAGGGATGAATAAGAATTTTATTTTAGCCAATATGCTTACACCAAACCAATAATGCCAATCCCATATTTATACTGATTTAATTTGTTTTATCACATTTCTGCATCAATCTCAGGAACTCCTCAGATGACTTCCAAAACGGCTGAATTCCTCCTTTTGGAGGAACTGTTTCACCCCTGAATAAATTAACTTGTGAAGTCCTTCGTGGATAAACAAGGAAGATGACACCAAATTTTAGGTTGTAATGAACATGTCTTTTGAATCCTTTCTGACACGAATAAAAAATTCTGAAGTTATTCATAGTCAATGGAATTGGTTAGAAAAAAAATCAGATTTCTACAATCAGTAAAACATCCAGAAAAAGTAACAGCTACTTACTTCCATCAGCAGCTGAAAAGTATGTTACAAAAATTAACAAATGGTGCACAAAAAGTTTTCCATAGCAAAAGAAAGAAATCAAATAGTTCAAGAAAAGATCAGGACACATAATATAACTATGCATAATGGAAAAGTTGAAAATATGCAAAAATTATTCTACATAGCAAAGGCTAATCTACGGAAGAAAACACCTCCCGGAAGCAGACAGAAAGTATAGGGTTTTGACATTTACAACCCCCCTAGCAGAAAAGCTGTGCATTAAAGAAGATAATGTCTGCATTTTTATTGTAGCAAATGACAAACAGTGAAAAATAAGTTTTCAATATTGTTTTTAGAAGCAGAGATACAGCTGCAAACCTGCAAACAAAATACGCAAACAGCACCTAGCAACAGAGCTGTGAACTACAAAAAACTCCACAAATACAAGCAAAGTGCTCCACAAGGCAAACAGTATCAGATGTTAAAAACAATTTTTTAAATTGGAGTTTTAGAAACAGAGATATCGAGAAAAACAGATTAAATATTGCACTCCTAACGGGGATAAACTTATGCCCTCTAGTGGCACACTTGTGTGAAAAAAATATTGAAATCCTATGTGAAACATTTCATACCAGAAACTCTTTCCAGTAGAGAAAGAATTTTTCAAATATAAACATTTATGAACCCTGGCAGAAAAGCCATGCACTATACATGTATATTTTAAGCAGAAAGATATTCTCAAAAGGATTTTGGTGGCGAATGGTATCGGTCCACGAATGAATTTCTAAATCGAGTTTTCAGAAGCACAGATTCTGCTGAAAATACACCACAAACGGAAAAATACATTAATGCCTCCTTGTGGCCAAAACATTCTTAATCAAAAATTATAAATTATATGCAAAGCATTTTCCACCAAGAACTCTATCCAATGCAGAAAGAATATTTAAACAGGAATTTTAGAAGCATAGATATTGGGAAAAGTCACATTTTACCATCATGCCTCCTAGCGGAAAATCTATACATTTCTAAGGGAAATTATACAAAATGGTGTTCATTATAAATGGCATCAAAAGGTAGAAAAAAATTTCTCAATCTGGTATTTAGAAGCAAATATGTTGAAATTAAATTATTTTTTTAACTGGATAGCATCTGGCACTTAAACCCTCTAGCAGCAAAGTTATGCAGCATTAAAAAAAACAAAAAAAAAAAAAAAACCGGAAAGCCAGGATCACTGTTCGAACATTTCAAGCTTTCCCCTGGAAATTTTTTTTTAAATCTGACTAATGGTTGCAGAGATATGACATCCATAGACAGATGGACAAGGAAAAGTACCAGAAGCATGCACTTTGTGCTACAGAATTACAAACATCTGTAACACTAGTTTTATACGGATCAGAAACATGAGTAAGCTGGAAAAAACAACTGAAATGAACGAAAATGAGGGTGCTAAGATGGATGTAAGGGATATCAAGAAAGAACACAAAAGGAATGGAAGCATGAGGGTTTAGAATCTGAAAAACCAGTGAAATTTAACAGTCATTCAAGATGGGCAGGAAGTGTGTGTGGGAAAGAAAAATAGAAAACCTAATTCAAACGGCAACAAAAACATAGGTGCCAGGACAGTGAAGGACATGAATACAAAGCGCAAAAAAAAAAAAAAAAAAAAAAAAAAAGGATGCGCTGGATGATAAAAAAAGAAAAACTCAACCTTCCCCCCTCCAACACACACAAATTCTATTTACATAAATTCGAACGAGCACAAACCATCTTCAGTGTCCTCAATCTATTTACATGAACCAAATCCAAGGTAGAAATGAGTTAAGCATTACAGTCAACATACATATGTCATATTTGGGTATGCATATAGTACTCCTGGCAGTTTTGTATCCTTTGTGAGAAAGGCATGTGCATTCTATCCTTTTGAAACTTGGTAGGATTGCTGACTTCCTTTCACTGGTTGATTCTGTCACCTATCAGTGTCTGCACTTCTTGTTTGGCATCAGACAGTCATACTTTGCAGTGAATTTTCTAGGACCTATGTTTACAAACATGGGATTATTGAGAAGGAATGACAATAATCAGGAGCATATTGCAGCTTTATTTTGGCTAAGATAATGAAAAAGGCTGAACAGACAACACTTATGGTCAGTCTAGCAGTGTTTCTTAGCCAAGACCTTGAGACACAGCATATCATTCAAAGATGAATAGCATTGAATGTAGCTCAAATTCAGATTAAGTGCATGTATGGGGTGTTTTGCAAAGTTCTTTAATTTTTTTTTATTTTTTTTTTGTAATTTCTGATGTACCTTTTACAGAAATGTAAGCTCATATTTGTTGAAAACTTTTATTTATAACCTTTTTCTGCATACTTTAAGTTTGTTTCTTATATCCTCATTCTAGATCATATACTTGGTGCTCTCCTTCAACATCCTCATCGTCAGCTGCACGCTTGGATAGAATTTACATTTCAAGCTGTTTGATTCCACAACTAGATAATGTTGATCATTCACTAACAGCCTCTTCTGATCACTGCACAGTTCTTATCTTACATTGCTTCTAATCATCTCCTTCACGTCATCTACGCCCCTGAACATTTGATGATGACCTTCTCACTAATCCTTCTTATTGCTCTACAGTAGAACAAATTCTCTACCTACCATGCAAAAGAATCTCTTCATACTGCCTCCTGTTCCATCAAACATTGGCTAACTACAAAAGACAGAATCATCCTCTTCTCCACACAATTTTCCTTCAGCAAATGCCCTCTTCAGATGATGAACATTAACAACCTTCGGAACCTTCTTCATGTAACTAATTTCTCACCCCACGGAGAACTATGTAAGGCCTTAGAGCCTTTTGCTCAACAGGCTTTATTGCCATCTCAAACTACTTCATCTTTGCAATGTTGATCAAATGCATCATTTCTTCCAAAAGCTTGAACACAGCAAACACTCTTCAACTTCACTCAGATTTCTCTCACTCCCATCTGGAAGAACTACCAACAATCCCTCAACAATTTGCTCACAAGTTCACTCCTACTTTATCAACCGGTTTACTATGAATTAATCTCCACCATCTGTCTCTTCCTCCCTTCTCTGTTCTCTCTCACCAAGGCCAGATTAAGGCATAGGCTTTAGGGGCTGCAGCCCAGTGGCCTTGGCCAGCTGGGGGCCTTGAGAAGAAAGAGAAAAAGCCAAAAAAGCCCTAAAAAAAAAAAAAAACAAGAAAATTGATATTTTTTAAATTAAATTTCTTGATTATCCTTAAAACATTTTGTGGGAGTCAGCAAAACTATAGACAGCCAGACATCATGCCAGCTGGGCTTGGAGAGGGGAAAGAGCCTTTCGCCGAAGTTCTGTAGGAAACCGGATCTAGGTCACACGTTGGCGCCAGATGTCTGGTAGGGAATGATAAGCCATTTGCCAAAGTCTCCTGTAATATGGCAGTCGCCGCAAATGCATGCAGTTTGCTAGCACCTGTTGCTTGTGATTGAGCCAGATGTTTCAGTGAAATGCGTTTTGCCAAAGTAGTATTACGTATAAACCTTCCTTAATCAATGTCAGCCAGAAATTTGAATATATATACAGACTTGCCCACCTCAAGAAGAGAAAAATCCTGCAATTTTCTATGAAAATCCTGCAAGCATACTTTCGTATGTTTGAAATATTAATGGACATAATTTGAAGCACTAATGTTACGTTAAGGCATATAAAAATTGTAAAAAAAAAATCTGTTAAAAAATATTTAAAAATTTTCTGTTCAGTATGCATCGATCTCCAGGATAACCCAAATTATGACGGAAAAGGAGAAATTCCTCGAAGCCGTCACATTCTCATGCCTAAAAAGATTACAGCAAAATTTTTTCGCAGTCGAATTTACAATTTCAGAAATTTTTCCTCCAGTTTTAAACTTAAATACAAATATTTATGGAATAAAATGATATATAGCGATACTGGACAGAGGCAACATCACAGGAAAAAGAAATTATGATTACGGAAAAAGTCTTTATTTCATTTACTTTTGTTTCTGAAAGACGAAGTACCGTCCTGATGCGTATTTTTACAAATTGGTAAAATTATTCGATGCATAGTTTTACGCTCGGAGAAAAATTCCTGATGCACATTTTTACGCATCGAGAAAAGTTCTTGATGCGTACTTTTTCACATTGATAAAATTTCGATGCGTAGTAAACGCGTAATTGCGCATTTTGGCGAACTCTGGTCGGCACATCACTTGAGCACTTCCATGGAGAAAGGAGATACTGCACGATGTCACGAAGCCAGTGAGTCGAAGATTACATCATTGCATGACACAACGCTCGTAAGGTCCGGTAGAAAATCTAAGTGGATGGTTGCAGGGGTTAAAATATTTCAATTGAGCAATCGAAATATTAAAAAATCTGTAAAAAAAGACCTATCTGTAAATCAGTAAAATTAAGCAGAAATCCGTAAATTTTATGGATAATCCGTAAAAGCTGGCAAGTATGCAAGTCCATTTTTGAAGATTTCCCCATTTCGGCAACGACACAATGTTTTTGTCCTGTCACGTACACATTTTTTTGCAATGTTACTATCTGGGAACATTTTCTTAAAAAGCACACTTGCGTGGTCAGCACAGTTTAAAGGTAAGTTATGTTACACGAGGAATGAAGTAAACAAGCACTCAGCACGGATAATGGCATCGGAAGAGGAACTATCTCGAGCAGAATTTAATGTTTTGTTATTTTCTATGCACTTAGAATTGCCCACTTGTTTTTGCATACGAATGTGATTAACGATATCTCCTTTGCCCTTGTGAACAATGGAAAAATCACATCTACAAATAGAGCAAAAGGCAAATTGTTGGCCCTTCCTTGATTTGATTATACACGGATAATCTGTCGCATAACACTTCTTAAAAACAGACTGATATTTTCTACCAGCCATCGCGTGATTAAACACATGCACGAAAAGTTTTCAGAAATTCCTGTTAAGAGAGACGAAGTACATCAAACAAACCAAAATGCACTTCTGATACTGTCGACAAATGAGAAATCTGTGTCAGTACGTATGGGCAACGCCAAGCCTGTTCCCTGCCTGCAGCGCCAGAGATTATTAGTGGACAGAAGAGTAAACATCGCTGCAAACTGCTGACTCAGTAGGGAAAGGTCACTTCTCCGCTAATGAACCGATGCCTCGGAGAACTTCGAGCTTTTCCCCTCGTTACTTTTTAATTTACGCTATGGTGATCATCGAAGTTTTCCGATGCTTCAGAGAACTTCGAACTTTCCTCCTAGTTACTTTTTAATTTTCGCTACGAAAATCATGATGGAATCTGGCAATAATTTATAACCCAGAATTCCGGGAAATTTTATAAAATCCAGCATTGCCAGCCTAAACCCGGAGGGTTGGCAGGCCTGTATATATATTTAAAGCAGTAAAATTAATATTTATCAATCGTTTTACCCTTTCAGATTAATTATATATGCCGGAGAAGAGGAGGTTTGAGAGTGGAGCAAGCAAAAGAAAAAGACAACAGGAGATGATGCGGAAGCAATAAGAACTGTCGGTCAGTACCCAAAATTATTTGATCTTGGATTCAAACCCAAGGAGGCAGCAGAACAGCAGCCAGAGTCAACAGCAAGAGCATCAAATGATTGCAAAATAATTGAGGTATTAGAGATTTGTGTTGTCTCTCATAATACTAATGCCACAGGGATTGATTCTGAGATTTTTCATCAGAGGACAGATAACCTTGCATTTGAGTATCGAAATGACATTGGTTTATGGACGAATGCAAATATAACAAACAAGGTAAGTGGCTTTTGGTGCAAGCAAGGTCCCGTGGAATACCAGCACCATGATGGTGACTTTTCTCTATCCGAAAGAGAATCCTCCAATCAGAAAAGAAAATTTTCACGTTCTTTGATATTTCGAAAACACATAACAGGCGAAACAATTAAAAAGGGAATGGTTAGTGTATTCTTCCTCAACAGGGAATATGTATTGCTTTGCTTGCATTCTCTTTTATGGTATTCATGGGGCAAAATAACAGTTCTCTGATGGTGGATTTTCAGATTGGAAACATGCCTCTACACGAATTTCAGAACATGAAAACAGTTATAGACATACGACCTATATGATGACATGGATTTCTAAGGGTGAAGATCTTGGACGAATTGATTCAATATTGGAAATTTAATTCACAAAGGAAAAGGAATTCTGGGCAAAAGTACTGCAAAGTGTAGTTTCTACTATCAAATTTCTTTCATCCGTGAATTAGCTTTTCGTGGCGATACAGAACTCCTTAATTCTCAACAGAACGGCAACTTCCTTGGGATTCTTGAATTAATTGCTGAATATGATCCTTTTCTTAGTTCTCATACAGCAAAATATGGTAATCGAGGACGAGGAAAAGCTTATCTTTAACAATATGTGAAGAAATCATTGAAATTAACAAAGTATTGCAAACCATTGTAGAAGAAATCAAGGAAGCCAAATACTTTTCTCTCAGTGTTGATTCAACACCAAATAATTCTCATACTGATCAGCTGACTGTAGTTGTTTGGTATGTCAAAATTTTAATTATAAGGTTGTTGAACATTTTCTCACTTTTATTCCCATCATACGTCACACTGGAGAAGCTCTTGCCAACATTATCTTGAAATACTTTGAACAAATTGGTATTGATGTAGCAAATTTAAGAGGAATGTCTTATGACAATGCATCAAACCTATCAGGATTCTACAATGGGCTGCAAGCACATATTACAAATATCATATCCTTTTGTGCATTACATTCCATGTGCTGCACACTCCCTCAATTTAGTAGGTGTATGGGCTGTGGAAAGCTGCATTGGAGCAATACCATTCTTTAGTCTGATACAAAAACTTTACAATTTCTCTTCTGGTTCCACTCAATGTTGGTCAGTAATGCGTCTTCACTTCAAGAACTTCAGTGCCTCAAGGCTGAATATGGAAGTCAGTCTACATTAGTAGTTAAAAAGACATCCGATACTAGATGGTCTGCAAGGGAAGGCTCTGTTTAAAGGCTACAGCTCTTTTCAAGAAGCTTTGAGGTTAATCTCAAAAGATGGTAAATCAAAGCTGACACATGTCATGAGGTAAATATTATGCTCAAGCAGCTGTCAAAATTGGAAACATTTCTCTTGGAAGACTTCCAGGCTGTCATACTTGAGAGGTTCAATCAAGTCAGCAAATCACTTCAAGCTGAAACACTGGAGCTTCAAACAGCTATTAAACTTCTTAAATCTCTACTATATCTTTTGATGTCACAGCAAAATCAGTTTGAAGTGTTTGAAAGTAAAGCACAAGATAAAGTTGAAAATGCAGAATACTGTGATGAACAAAAATTACAACATTCGAAAAGAAAAATAATCAATGTTGGTAATGCTGATGATGTTATTTTGCAAGGAAGAGAGAAGTTTAAAGGTGGAAACATACCTCCCCATCATAGATAACTTATGTTTAGCTCTTGCACGTCGCATTCAAGCATACAAAAATGTTCACTCACTACTTGGTTTTCTGGTCAAATTCCAACATTTCAACAGCAGCAGCCAAATTTCAAAAGACTTACTCATATGACATTGAGCCTGGATTTGTGCCCGAAATTCTTCACTTCAAGAACTTCGTAGCACAGTTTGATGAATTCAGGCAAAACCATTAATCTCTAAAGGCTTCTGATGTCTACACCCTTGTAACAAATAATGAATTAACTTCTTCATTCCCTAATGTTTAAATAACTCTGCAAATTCACATGTGCTTGATGATAACTAATGAGACTGAAGAAAGGAGTTTCTCCAAGATGAAACATTTGAAGAATGCATGCAGATTGACAATGGCACAACAAAGACTCAACACACTTGCTCTTATGGCAATTGAAAATGATATTCTAAAGGACTTACAATTTACTGATGTTGTAGAGAAATTTGTTTCCAAGAAATTACACAAAGCAAATGTTTGAATTTTAATTGTAGTTAACCTTGTAAGAATAAATTTAATTTTGTCTTTAACTTCTTTTTTTACTTTACTTTACTATCACTAAGCTGTTCTCTGAGATTCAGAGGTTAGCTCCAAAAAGAAATACAAACTTCCAGATATTTTTACTTATTGTTGTCGTATCAAACTTCGCCATTTACAGCGATCTTGACATACAACTCGTGCTTCACTGATATCCATTACACGCCGTACACAAGATCTTTTATACTTCATACTCATAATCTTTTTCTCATGCAGACACTCCTGAATCTGATCCACCCATGTCTTCCTTGGCCTTCCTCTGCCTTTCCTTCCTGCCACTTGGGCTGAAAAGATTTTCTTAGTAAGCATTTCATCACTCATTCTTTCAACATGGCCAAACCACCGAAGCATATTGGTCTCCACCTTGCTAACAACATTTTGCTTTACATCACACAACTGCAATACATCTTCATTCCTCACACAATCAGATCGTGTCTTGCCACAAACCCCACGTAAGTAACGCATTTCTCCAGCACACAAACGACTCTTATGTTTCTTCTGCAGTACCCAGGTTTCACTGCCATACATCAGAGTAGGAACAATTACTGTTTCATACACAGCCATGCGGGACTCTCTAGAGAACCCATCATTCCTGTGAAAACCTCCCAGAGCAGCTATGACTTTCAAAGAAGAATTCACTCGCGTACTGATTTCACCATCCACCTTGTTCTCTGTCAAACATGCTTCCTAAATACACAAACTCACTCACCTGGTCAATCACAGTGCCATTTATACTTACATTACATTCAGTGCTACCTATTCCTCTCTCAAACACCATAACTTTGGTTTTTCCCTTATTTATACTCAGTTTGAATTTCATGCAAACTTCGTGCATCCGAGTCAACATACTCTGCAACTCACTGTTGCTCACTGCCAACAGGACAGTGTCATCAGCATACAGCAATCTGCACACACGGATATCACCAAGACATAAACCACTATTATCTATTTTGGCCTCACGCATGCATGCGTCCATAAATAAATTAAACAGCCATGGTGACATTACACAACCTTGTCTAACTCTTGCACCAATGGAAAACCATTTTGATAAAACACCATTCACTCGTACACAAGCTCTACTACCAGCATACATGGTTTTTACACTATTAAGTAGATTCCCAGTAACACCATATTCATTCAATACCTTCCACAAAAGCGTCCTATTGACTCGGTCGTAAGCTTTCTCTAAATCTATGAAAGCAGTAAAAACTTTCTTCCCAACAGCCAGATACTTTTCAATCATCATGCGTAATGCAAAAATCTGGTTAGTGCAGCCTTTACCAGGCATAAAACCACTCTGAACATCCCACACTTTCAATGATGTAAGACCCCGTACTTTTTCAATAACAACCTTACCAAACACTTTCCCTGGCACACTCAGTAGGCTAATACCACGATAGTTCTTGCATTCAGTCTAATAACCTTTTCCCTTATACAAGGGAACAATGATAGCATCCTTCCAATCCCGAGGGACCATTCCTAACTCCCAGCACAACTGGCAAATTTCAGTTAACCAGTCAATTATAGAGTGATGCAAAAGTCGCTTGACACTAGCTGTTATTCATCTCTTTGGTGACCAGAGAAGTAGCAATGGGCGGAGTCAACAAATAACAATAACAACAAAAACAATATATGACATAGTCGCATTGCACATAACTTTTTATCTATAAAAATTAACAAATATAAAGATGTAGTAGGTATATCAAAATGAACATTTGTCAAATGACTTATACCCAGTCTGATATTACTGGAGGCTGCACAATTCCCATAGCCCAGGGGCCTACAATGTCTTAATCTGACCCTGTCTCTCATAGGTCCATACTCATCTTCACTCCTCTCTTACTTCTCCCATCTTATAATCAGTGAATCTCTCTTTAATCTCAATCAAACTTCCTCTCCAGGGCCTGATGGCCTTACTGCTTTATTTTACTGCACATGTGTCTCACCTTCTTCCTCTTCTAGCATGCTTCTCTATAGCCTTCTCTTCTGCCTCTTTAAAGCCCTCCTGACTTTATGGTGGCATGCATCATTTTGCTTCCGAAGAAAGGATGTCTTCTTGACTTCAACAACTGGCATCCCACCAGCCTTCTTAACTATGATAATAAAATATTTGCAAAAATTTTCTCCCATGGTCTCATACATGTTCTCTCTTCTCTTATCCATTCCAACCAGACCTACACCATTCAGGGAAACATCAACAACCTCCGAGATCTCATCTAACTTGCAGTTATCAACAAAGAACTCCTTGCTCTTCTCAACCTTTACCAATATCAAGCTTTCAACAATATCAACCACTCTTACCTCCCCTCCATTCTTCACAGCTTCAGTTTCCCCCATGTCTTTTTTTTTTTTTTTTTTATTGGAGGTTTAACGACCACCGTGAGCAACTCAATGGGCTATAAGCAGTCGCCCGTCCCTAATTTAGGGTCACTGGTTCCAGGGAAGGGAGAGAGCCAGTGCCGTAAGACAAACACAACAACCATGCCTCACCGGGATTCGAACCCGGACCCCGTTCGGACGAATGATCAGAGGCCATTGCTTAGACCACTGCGTCACCAGGACGGCCCCGTGTCTTCTCCTCTGTTCTCCTTGCATTACAAAAGCATGCCATTGTTCATATAAAAACCTCATCTTTCTTCACCAATTCAATACTGTTTCAAAAAGGCATCCATCAAGAATGCCCTCTCTCAGGCCAACTATTTGCACTTTGCTTTGAACCATTCCTATTTTAAGTTTGCTCAACATTTTCAACTCTTCCCCACACCACTTCAAACAAGCAACATCACAATATCTTCATTTCTGCTTATGCTGATGATGCCACTATACTCTCATCCATGACAACCATCAATTTGGCCTTCTGCTTCACCTCCACTCTGATCATGCTGCACTCTCCAGCACATCTCTCAATCTTGCTAAAAGTACTGACCTTTGGTGTGGCGACTGGACTGCCAGAACGGATTCTCCAAGGGGTGTTCAGTGGTCACCTGACACCTGGAAGATTCTTGGAACTCACTTCGACAAAACATACACCTTCTCAGCAGCTATATGGAAACCAGTCCTCACAAAATTCAAACAAACCATAACATATTGGTCAAGAGCACATTCTGCACCTCATTTCAAGGTCGTGCATTTACTGTAAATAGCATCATCCTCTTGAAGATTTTCTAGTTTTGGACATTCTGGCCTGTTCCATCATACATTCTCCTTGAATTTTTCAAAGCAACAGTTAATATCATCTGGTCTCAACAGCATTGGACTACATGCTCTTCCAGTTTCTATAGAGGTCATCAATCTAGTTGCTGTTCCTCCTCACTATTAGGCATTTTAAATATCTTCTTTCCTTTCTCATCTTTTTTCTCCTCTCAAACTTGCCTCAAAGTTATTTCTTCACCCCATAACCCTTGTCTTCTCCTCCACATGGATCTCTATCCTCTCAATCTCTCTCCAACATATCATAAAGCTCTCACTCTTTTCCACACACTTCCTCTTACTCAAATCCCACCCTCCTCCACAACTGACCTTCTCCTTGAACCTCTATTTTACTCTTCAGCTATCCACTGTCTTCACCTTCCTTTCTTTTATTACCTTACCTGGCTTCATGCCAGCATAGTTTCCGTTCATCACCTTGTAAACACTGACCTCTTTTGGAAACATTTCTCTGACCTTTCTCCTTTACTACTTGCTTTACCCTCCACTAAAATGAACTTCTTCTCAGAACTCAAACTTGCTCTTTTCTTTCTCTACCCACATCTTGCCACCCCATCCGGCCTCCTCCCAGTTTCTTCTGCCCCACTTCTTCCATTATGCTATTTTTCTTTCCAGTTCCACTCTTCCTGTTCATTCCCTCACCACTCAATCCCTCGATCAACATCTTTAAATCCAAACTGCCTCACCCTGTTCTAGTCATTAGCTCCCTCCTTCCGTACTCACTCCTACCTGGTCTTCTGTTCCTCTTCTTGTCAAAAACCCTCAGAATCTAACACCCAATGGCTTTTTCTCCACTCTAGACTTCCTGTCCTTGTTGTACTACATCACATGGCTTTGATTCAGTCTCCTCTCTACCCATTCTGCTTATCCCAAGGCACCATTTTTTATATGTACCTTTATTACCCAATTCTTTCTTTCTTTCAGCTGATGTTTTCCTTTGTTTACAATGTTTGTCCAGCTACCCACAGTCTTAACAACTACCAGTTTTTATTGAGCCCAACCGCTCCCATACACTATGCTTCAACACTCTGTTCATACTTCTTTGTCCTAGCAAAGTATGTCATCTATGAATTTAATCTTGACCATCCTGCCAACTCCAACATAATTTCATCTCAACAAGCTGAACAACAACCGAGATCACACTTTAAGAACAGAGCTCTCACATGCATCCAAACAGACTTTACAGCAGCTCAACACACAGGAAAGACTTCACAATTCAACAACACTTTGCTGTCTCACAATCAATGGCTTAGAATTACCAATCAAAGAGTTTCCTCCAACTTTCATTAATTTATTTTTTACATGTCATAATTTTTCCTGCACCTAGGTTGTTATCTTGCAAACATTTTGCCCTTTTTCTGCACATAGTGACTTCCTTAGAGAACTCGAAAATGTTATAAATTTTATCCATATATTATGATAGTTTTCCACCTTTGTTCTAATCCTTTTCTTTCACTCAAAACTGAACTTTTCAGCAAATCTTGTTAATCTACATCACCCCATTGTAAATAATTACTTTTCATTTCATGGGTTAACAAACCCGTGCTTGTAATTCAATGTAAATATCTCGATTCAATAAAGCGATTTTGAAAACCTAAAACCTTATTTCATACAAGACAGGTTCAAAAATTCCTGGAATCTTCCTCTACTGTGAGAATGAGGAAATATGAAGATTTTTCAGCTTCAGCAGTTGGCAACACCCATGACATCATCTGACGGCAAGTAGCACCAGTTTCATTTCTGTTTATGTGGAGCATCAGCAGTTACTTTGTTTACTGTGGATTCAGTAACATCACAATTGAAAATGTCAACAACTGAGCAACATGAAAACATTGAATTTTATCAGAACATTAGCTATGCTTTAGCAAGGATAGCAGAAATGGCAATGAAGAACTCAAAGTTTACAGGTGGCATAAACGTTCCATGATGATTGCGTGATAGTCAATGATGATCTGTGTAGTGGGTGTCCATGCTGAAAATTTTTTTTTGTGCATACGCAACATTGTCTAGTGTGACCAAGAAAAAAACTGTAAAGGAAACAGCATCAGAAGTATGAATATCCATTGAAAGTGTTAGCATTCTCCTCAATGATTTGAACATGCATTACATTTGTCAACACTTGATTCTAAAAATGATGACTCCTTTGCAAGAGAAATAATCACCATGGTTGATCACGACAATTTTCTAAGCATCATAATCACAGGAGACAAGACATTGTGTTTTTTGGACAATCCATGGATAAAATGTCAATCCTGTGATTGAAAATCAACATAATCTCAAAACCAAAAACCTCATTTGAGCAAAAGTAAAGGAAAAGTAATGCTGGAAGTTTTCCTCAACTCTCAGGGCCTTCCCCACTACAAATTTGTTCCAGAAGGAAGGACTGAATAAAGAAATTTATGTCAATATCCTCAGTCACAGTCACATTAGATATGCAATCTAAAGGAAATGCCTGAAAAAAAATGAACAAGCAGTTGGTAAATTTTTCTTCATGATAATGCACCTGCAAATAGATTCCTAATGGTTGAGCAGTACTTTGCAAAGCACAAAGCAACATTACTGGAGCATCCTCCATATTCTCCTGACCTGGCACCACCCAATTTTGACTTGTACTTCAGAGGTCGAAATCTTCCCTAAAAGAACAATGATTCATGTGAGCTCAGGAGTCCACTGAAAACATGACAAATGAGCTGAAAAAATTTCAAAGAATGGATTCCAGCAATTCTTCAACTTCATAGACATTTGCAAAAGTGTGTGGCTACCAAAGGAAACTATTATGAAGAAAATGCACATCACATTGTGCTTTCTGCATAAAAAGGAATTTCCTAGAACTTTTTTAACCTACCTTGTAAATATTTGTGGATAAAAATGTACATGCCATGAATGTAATTGCAAGTTATCTCTGAACCTAATCCATTATTTCCTACCATTTATTAAGCTCCCTTAGGGCAAATTTAGTGTAAGCAAGGTATCTGAAAACAGAACTCTCACTGTGGATGGAGGATTGGGCATATATGGAGATGACCTGTTGGGAGTGTCAGACTAAAAAGTGATGAAAAGGAGAAGATAATCCAATATAATACAGGAGAAGATAATCCAATATGATACAACACAAAGTTTAGAAACATTTTGAAAGAGTACGAATTTTTCAAGTACATAACTCACCTCGTGGATTTAGCATTCATGGGATAAAATACTTCTCCATCTACAGTTACATTTTCAAGTGCACTCATTATATAATGAGTTTTAAACGGCGAGTGGCCACCTTCGTCGAGTGTAGATCCCATGTAATCAAGCCATCTTTCTGCAGAGCATTGTTTGCTGCCCCAAGATCCACATATGTTATCCATCAAATATGAACCAGGAATCAGACCTTGCATGTCCTTGCATGAATCATACAAAGTGTGTGCAACTCTGTTACAGGAAAGAAAAGCATGCTTAATTAAAAAAAACTTATAAATCTAAATGGCATTTCTCCAAATAACAGTAAAAATCATCAACAAATTACTTCACAACAGTCTCACTTTTTTTTTTTTTTTTTGAACTTCAGATAATACTTAGCTCGCAGAACCATTTAAGAATGTTTAACTTCACAAATCCAAAATTTTTATATCACAGTGTGGTAGCTTAAGGTTTTTGTTATACAGCAGAATTCTGAGTGACTAGCTTTGGTGGAGACTGAAAAAACCTCCACCTGTCATCAAAATTTTCAAGTTTTCTTTCATGTTTGGCACAGTCAATGTTACATCAGTGTTTTAAGTTCTTTTCAGTGTGTGACATATCCTGCACATTGTTTTTAGGACAGAACTGCAAAAGTTTTGTGCAAACTAATTACCACTAAAGTACCATGAGAAACAGTCTGGGAGTGTGGCAGGTCACTACTATTTTCTATCTTTATTTATTTTAGGTATCTTTCTGTTTTTTGCTTCTGAGAAACTGTTTAAGGACACAAATTGTGTAAACAGTACAATTTGCATGACACCCATCTTGCAGTTTGAGGTTCTGCTCATTTGCTTGCTTATAAATATGTGTCGCTTCTCCTTTCATTTTTTTTTATGCAACTTTCAGGCATTTGCTTCTAAGACACAGTTTGAGGATGCAAACTGCAAAAACAGTATAATTTGAAAGACTCATACAGTTTGTCTCTGTGGGCTTGCTTGCATAAATATGTATGCACGTACAGACATAAAAAAAAAATAATAATAAGAGCCACCCCACTTAACTTTGGAATCGTTTGCAACATATAAACAAATAAGGTTATACATATAAACAAATAAGGTTGGAAAGGACTCTAAGGGAACTATCATATGATGTAAAGAAACATGCTAATTAGGCTAATTAACATACTAATTAGCTCTCCATCTCCGAATTTTTTCATATAAGAGGTATGTTATTTTATGTGTATTTTATTCAGCACATAGTAAAAACCTTAAATTCCAAATTTCAAACAAATCGGCCAATAAATACACGCACAGTGCACTACGGAAAAAAGATGCCGCTAATGTTAAACTGCGGAATTAGTTTTTGATTTGTATCGTTTAATCGAGAACAGATACAATGATTCGGTGTTGCAACAGTAAAGCACAAAGATACCCAGATAGTATGAGCCACTATGCAAGTACGGAACTAGTATATTAAGGGAATTATAAATTATGGAATATGATCATGAAAAAAAAATGTATTACGACCATATCTGATTAATAGCCCATTCGATGCGAAATATTTTTAAACCCCTGAACCCAAAGTTACAGCGTGATAGCATAAAATCTTGCTGACATATAAGCAAAAACTCAAGCACACATCAATTAAGGAGCTGTGCATAAAAAAACATTTTCCTCTACTTACTGTAAAAAGGTATTTGGAAACAGCAGTATTTGGAAACACTTTGGAGAAAGTGTTTCTACGTGACACTGATACTGAATTTGGTTGCAAGGAAGGAAATCATGGGATGCAAAATCAGTTGTTATACAACTAAATTCAAAATTGCAACTTTTAATGATGAACGTTATAAATTAATGATTTTGCACAAGTTTAACTTAACTTACGACGTAGTTCGTAAAGTTATATTTAATTTTTTTTATTAGTTACATAGCTGACGTATATTGTTCCCGGTATCCCAAAATGCCACAGAACATGTCTACTCCTATCTCTCCTCAGTTGAAATACAGCGAATACCTATGCAGAGCTACCGTTAGTTTAATTCTAGCTTCAGGTCAAACTAGATGTCACACTGGTTGGTTGGTTGGTTGGTTGTTGGATTTTATTGGCGCAAGGGCCAGGTTTGGCCAAAGAGCGCCAGACAAAGAACTATCAGCCACAGATTTTTAAAAACGTGGAAAATGATTAAAAGCAGACAGGCTTGGTAAAAGTTGAAAAAGAGTATGATGAAAGCTGTGAAGACAAGGTAGTTAATTAGGTTTATATAAAAATTTATTAATTTACTATTATAATTATAATTTTTTTTTTCTTTAAACACAACTACACAAAGGATGAGTCACTCTCCTCCCCCCACACTCCTCTGCAATGCTGGCAGAGGGCGGGGACGAACTGTCACTCTCTCCCCCCATGTTCCTCTGCAATGTTGTTTGAGGCTGGGGACGAACTGTCACTCTCCTCCCCCTATGTTCCTCTATAATGGTGGTTGAGGGTGGGGACCTCGCTGAGGCCGAGACAGTTGGATGGACACTGCACACCTTTGCGGATTGAGGGCCGGGTCTTCCGCACGTGCAGGCTTTCGGATGGAAACTGGAAGAGACGGTCGGCAGCAAAAGAGAAGGCCCAGAATCAGGTATTCGAAAAATCTCGAGCTCGGGGGAAAAACACCTGTGTCGCTTGGTCAGCTGTAGATCGCTTGGCAAGGGCGGCGAGAGCTACAGGGCGCGGAACAAAGGGCTGCACGGGTTGTGGCAGAGACTGAACTACTGCGGCAAAAGTACGCTGTCGGGTGGTGGGTATACCCAACTTGGCCTTGGCAGCAGGGTACGAGAGGCCTTCCAGGGTCTTGAGGTGCTGGATCGCCATCTCGTCCTTCCATTTCATACAGTTGCGGGAGTAAGCTGCATGGGCCTCACCGCAGTTAACACAGCAGGCCGCAGAAGTGCAACCTTCCCCGTCATGTTCACTGGAGCCACAATTTGCACAACGAGCGGAACTCTTACAGAAACGTTGTGAATGCCCGTACCTCTGGCACCTGAAACAGCGCAGAGGACTGGGAATGTACGGGCGAACTCCACAGACCAAGTAGCCAGCCTTGATTTCGGTCGGAACTTTCGGGGAGTTAAAAGTCAAGATGACATTTTTTGACTTAATCATGGAACCATCACGCCGGAACATCATACGACGTGCAGCAATAACACCTTGATCAGCAAGTTCAGTCACGAATTCGTCTTCACTGCATGGCAAGAGATCAAACTCCGAAATAACACCCCGAGAGGTGTTAAGAAACGGGTGAGGTGTCACTTTTACAGGAATGCCTTGAAGACTAGTGAGGTTCAGAAAAGTGTTACTCTGAGAAACACTGCAAGTTTGGACAAGCAGGTCCCCAGATGAAGCTTCCTCACAGACTTCAAGGGGCCAACCGCAGCGTCCAAAGCTTTAGAAATGAAAAAGGGAGATCTGGTGGACAGTCTCTCATGCGGATCGATGGATTCTACAAGCAAGTGAGTAGCATGCGTAGTCACAGCAATCGAGGGGAGACGACGCTTCGGAGCGACTGGTACAGCTGCCGAAGAAGAGGTTCCACATTCTTGGTCCAGGTCAAGGTCTAAAGACCGTTTAAGGGTATGAGACTTGGTAGGTTGAGAAGACGAAGGACAGTCGTTGTCAACTATCATTTTGTCAGGTGACTTAAATTTGGAGTTTTTGTTCTTTTTACCCATGGAAAAAAAGGAGGAAGATTCGTCTGCAGACTACTCCACCCACCACCGAGCCCTACAAGGGAGAACTGGAGGTCTGCAAGCCAAGAAAATGACGCTGGACACAGTTCTGGAGCTTATACGTTGCAGATATAGTCCGTTGGCTGTGATCACACGCACTCGGCGGACACTTCGGCCTCCGGGTATCGTCATGCCAACGCCTTTGGCATGATCCCACAGCCCCCGGGCTCACCCTGCCGTGCTATACGACAAAAAAGCCGCTAAAGCCGTGTACACAACTTGGTACAAGACTTCTGACTAGAGGTGGGTTAGTCTCTAGCCTCCCGTTTACAGCGAAGCCGGGGTCGAAGAGGAGTGTTGGTACACAGGAGGCACTTATCCGGTCTCCTGCGACCTCAGCCGCCAGACATCCCATTTCCGCCTCACGGGTCTCCGCACGCGGCAAACATGCAGGTAGGTCTAGCACCCAAACCAGCTAAAAGGAAAAAAGAAATCCAAAGAAGACAAATCCTGGAAGGGAACCTAAACGGAATCTCAGCAACCTACGAACTGAGCGGTTAATATAATACAGTTAGTGGTGGAGGGTAACAAAACCACAAGACCGGGGTGTTAGTGCATAACGTGGTAGCGATTAGGTAAAGTATACAACACGGGCAACTAGCCAGTGGAGAAAATAAATAAAAACGAAAAAGCGAGACACAAGACCAGCTCGGGATCGTGGGGCCGCGACTCCCCAACAGCTGGATGAACAGCCGTCCCTGCAAACACCAAGAGCACCAAAATAAAAATCAAGCAGTGGCATGACATCAGATGTTGACCAGTCACAAGGTCAGCTCGGGCCGTGGGGGCGCCGCTCCCCAAATAACTGGAAAACCAGTTATCCCCGTGCGGGGAGATGTCACACTGCATTTCCGTAGGTGAATGTGTGGATGGACAGATAACTTTTGCAGAAATAAGGTTTTTACTTTTAACTAAATATATCTCAGTGAACTACAGAAACCAGTATCAATGTTACAGATCAGTTATAATTGACTAGGTGAAAGCCCGTCAACCGTCAGTAATAACGGGGGGGGGTAAGATGTGTATTTTTTTTTAATAATTAGATATTGTTTTTTCGGTTGTGATGTCCAACTGTGAAAGTATGTTTCATGAACATTGCAGCAATAAAAAAAGCAATTAATAAGTAGGAACCGTAAGTATAACTATACTAATAATCCAAATTTCTTTGTGTAAAATAGAAATAAAACTTGAGTTTTATTTCTATTCTATGCCAAGAAATTCGGATAACTAGTATAGTTACATTATTTGAAGAAAAAAGCATTATCAGTTCAGGCAGGGATTTGACAATTAAAATCGGCAACCGCTCACATTTTTCCAGTGTTTGTTCGCCGCACATCAGATGTTTCTATAAGCAGCTCATGAAATATATGGAAAACAAAAGCTACAGCCAGTTGTAATATTTCTGACATTTTTCTGTAAAATCGTTTGAAAGCAAGCCTTTTTTTAGTGGTTCCTGTCCTTTAAAACCACTCATAAAAGGCATAGTGACCCTAAAAAGCACGCATTGTTTCATGTACTGTAAAAAAAAAAAAATCTCGCAGATGGCAAGCAATTACATTCTCCTGTTCTTGCTCTTGCCAGATAGCAGAAAAGTGTTAAAATAATAAAAGCATCTTCAGAAACTTAGAACTCTGCAGTTGCTAATGTTATGGTAGTTCATGTGCAGAACCACAAAAAATATGTCTTCTTTTCTTTCCTTTCTTTTTATTTCTTCTACAAATATAAATAAAATAATATCTGGTTATACTCTGAGAAAAAATCTAGTTACATTCTGAGAATTTCGTACTTTAAGGAAAAAGGAAAAAGAAAGTTCCCAATCATGTTTCTTCAGCTACGCATTAAATAATACAAAGACACTGTTACCTACTCTGTTAGAACTCTTAATTTTTGACTTAAATGGGAAAAACTGCTTTGGCAATCTAAAATAAACACTTCTGGTTCGCAAGGGAAATCTTAAAATTAAATTTCATACGACAGGATTCTAAATGAACAATTTCATGTTGTTTATGAACAACAAAGTAGATCCAAAATTCCTGATGTAGAGATTTTCTGTTTCAAAAGATTTGATCATGGGATGTAATGCATCTGTGACGTCATGTCAGAATGATTTAGATGAGGTAACGTCACACCAGAAGCTGTTAAAAATTGGTTTCTGTTTCTATGACAACAAAGCAAAGTGGTACACACGAGCGATGTACATGACAAAATGAGACAAATGTTCATACGTTCAAACGAAGAAAATTATATTGTTTTAGATTGTCACGGGGAATTAAAATCAGAGGTGTAAATTTAAATTACGAGACATGGCGGTTCCCATTTATACTTCTGTTAAGCCCGATAACTATGAAAGCAAAGCGAGTTTTTGAAGTGGAAAAAAACAAGTAACAAATCACTTCGAATAGATCGCACGCTTTCGTAGCATTTTGTGAAAGCCATTTCCAAAAAAAGAGTGATCATTGCGTTCTTCATATGTTCCCAAGGTGTTCCGAATGTGTATGTGTTCTCGATGCTCTCTGCATGTGTTAACAATGCTCTCTCCTCCACAAAATGTTTTATGATAGAAGACAATATTTTTACATAACACATTAGGAAAACTTCGTGGAAAAAGTATGGAACACTGTCGTAACACACTATGAACATATTTTCCAGAATTACTTTCTCGGTGTGTTTCGAATGAGTTGTCAGCCTTTCCTCACCAATGTTGGAACACACTGACGTGCTATATATTCCAAAATGCCATGGACAGCTAGAAAATAAATATAGAAGTAGGGCATGGCTCAAGGGTCTGCATCATTTTAACTGTACTAATGTACTAATTTACTTAAATAGTGGGTTTTATAACATGTTTGATGTTTATAACATGTCATGTGCCATTTGGTGCACATAGACATTCATCTGCTATTCATTCAGTTGGTTAACATCAGCGCCAGTCCTTGTATATTCCATGGTATATATATCAGAGCACAGCATAAACTATATTTGCAGGTTTATTTCATTAGGTCGAACCAGCACCTGCCCAAATTTCGACTACTTATTTGGACTCTTTGTTTATAAGTGGCTCTGCCCGGCTCAAATGTGGACTTTTCAGCTGGTTTTCGTAATACGTGACCAATGACAAGCAGCATACAGTTTTATATGTATTTACAGTTATATTTGATATTTATTAAATGCAGAAATTAATTTTAAAGCATTTTTGTGTGACATATACTGCTAATTTACATAACAGACATTCCCCCACGGTGTTTTCATGTGATTGGAACTGGTTCAGAGTATAAAATGTGACACATAAGTTTGCTCAACAATCAAATGCACTTGCACATCGATAGATGAAAGATGGCAAGCGATACTGCATTTATTCGACACTACATTAGTTACAACTTTCATCAAGGAAAAAGTGCTGCAAAAGCATGTGCATTGATCTGTTCTGTTCTGGGGCAGAATATTGCATCGAAAAGCATGTGCAAGTTTTGGTTCAGATGGTTTAAAGCAGGTGATTTTTATGTTAGCGATTGAGAACGTAGCGGCACCCTGCTGAAGTTTGCACATGAGGAACTGCAAGCATTGCTGGATGAAGATTCATCTCAAACACAAAAAGAACTAACTGAACAACTTGGGGTAACTCAACAAGCCACTTCCAATCGTTTATGCGCAATAGGAAAGATTCAGAAGGAAGAAAAATGGGTGCCACATGACCTGAGCCAGAAGAAAGAGCATGAGCGCATCATCAGGTGTTTGAATCTGTTGAATAAAACAACACAAAGTCTTTCCCGTGGAAAATCGTTACAGGTGATGAAAAGTGGATATGGTACTACAATCCCAAATCCAAAAAACACTTGGTAGACCCCTGTGAAGTAACGAGTTAGACACTGAAACGCAATTTCACTCCAAGAAAGTTCTTCTGTGCATCTAGTGGGATATGAAGGATGTGCTCTATTATAAACAATTGGAACAGAGCCAAACTATTACTGCTGATCGCTACAAGCATCAATTGCAGCAACTGAAGCAGGAAATCTGTCGGAAACATCCATTCACAGGCAAAGGATTGCGTCCCGTGAAATTACTGCACAACAACGCTAGGCCGCATGTCGCAAAATCGGCCAAGGAAACATTATTGACGCTTGGCTGGGAAGTTTTGGAGCACCAAGCGTATAGTCCCGACATAGCCCCTTCAGACTATCCTTTGTTCCTATGATGCAACGTGGTATGTCTGCTGTACGGTTCCGGACATGTGACGAAGTACAAAAATGGGTTCACGACTTTATCGCGTCACACGACGAAGTATTCTTCTGGCTGGAATTTGTCAGCTGGCCGACGATGGAAGGTAATTGGTAATAGCAGTGCATATTTTGATTCATAAAGATATTGTTGTTTTCTTTCAAATTACATGTTACCTTGTCTTAAAACGCTTCAAAACTTATTTGTACACCTAATACATCCTCGTTTTCTATATTTGTGCCTTCCAATGTTTAAAAATAAAATGATGACACTGAATGTTCAGTTGTAGTGAGCACATCTTTTGAATCCTTTCTGACGCAAATTAAAATTTTCAAAGTTATCCAAAGTCAATACAGTAACCAGTTAGAAAATATCAAACGGATGTTTACAGTCGATAAAACATCCAGAATAGAAACAGCTAAATGACTTCCAACAGCGGCTAAAATGTACGTTGCAAAAATTAACGAATGGCGCACAAAAAAATTTTCATAGCAGGATATCGAAGACAACAGATTTTCAGATCGACAGTTAAAAGAACAAATACAGAAAGAAACGAGGTATAACTCTACACCTTCTAGCGGAAGAATTTTGCATAGTGGGAATGTTGAAAAAAGGCTTAAAATATTCTTCATGGAAAAAGCTATGCTAAGGAAAAATAACTTTTTAGCTATGTCTCCCGCAAAACAGAGAAGAAGAAAAGAGAAATGTATTGACCCTTATACCATTTAGCGGAAAATCTGTGCATTATTTTAAAGAGGATAATGGCCCACATCCCTGTTGTCATGAATGACATGCAGTAAAAGAAAAGTAATTTCTCAATAGGGTGTTTAGAAGCGAAGATACAGCTGCAAACAAAAGTACATAAATACATTCTACCGACTGAACTGTGAATTGTAAAATTCCTCATATACTAGACTAAAGTGTTCTACAAAGTAAATGGCTTCCGGTGTTGAAAGATTTTTTTTTTTAAATTGCACATGTAGAAGCAGAGATATTGAGGACAACAGATCAAATATCTGTGTCCCCAAGAGGTGAAATTGTGCATTATTTTGGGGAAAAAATATTCACATAGAGTTTGCATAGTTAGTAGTATCTGACCAAAGAAAGAAAGTTTTCAATCGGGTTTTTAGTCTCGCAGATATTGCTGTAAACAAAAATGTAAACTCAGGCCCTCTGGTGGCAGACATGTGCATTAAGACAAAATTGAAATTATATGAGAAACCTTTTGCAGTGGAAAGGCTCCCCAAGGAAGAAATAATTTTTTTAATCGGACTCTTAGAAGCAAAGATAACGACAATATATTATATATGCTACGCCTCTGGCGGAAAAACTATGCATTATTTTATGAAGAAAGTTTTCTCAAAAGGTTCGATGCGAGTGGTATCGGTCAACGAAAGAATTTTTTCAATCGAGTTTTCAGGAGCAAATACATCAGAACCAGAAATTAACACTTACGCCCCCTGGTGTCCAAACCGTTCTTTACCAAACATTACGAATGATATGCAAAACATTTTCAATCAGGAGCTGTATGCGATACAGGAAGAATTTTTCAAATCCGAGTGTCAGAAGCAGAGATATTGAGGAAACGCAATTTATCTTATCTCCACCTAGCTGAAAGTCTATGGGTTACTAGAAAATTTCTAAATTATATGAAAAACATTTCGCACAGGGAATTTTATCCAACAAAGGTGGAATTTTACAAATCGAACTCTTAGAAGCAGAGATATTGACAAAAATAAGACATACATCTACTCCCCCTGGAGGAGAAACCATGCTCTATTTTAAGAAGAATATATTCCGAAAAGGTTTATTGATATGAGTGGTATCGGTCCACAAAGGAATTTTTTCAGTCGAGATTTTAGATACACAGATTTTGATGCAAATACATCAGAAGCAAAAAAATTAAACCTTAGGTCCTTTCCTGGTGGCCAAACCATATTTACCAAAATTTTGTTGTCATATGCAAAAGATTTCCCATCTGTAGCTGTATCCACAGCAGAAAGAATTTTTCAAATCGGAGTTTTAGAAGCAGAGATATCGGAGAAAATGCAGTTTAGTTTTACATCCCCTAGCGAATAATCAGTGCTTAACTTGAAAAAGTGACTATCCTAAAATAGTCTTCACTAGAAATAGAACTGAAAGGTAAAACAAGTTTTTAATCAGATGTTTAGAAGCAAATATATGGAATAAAATCTATTTTGAATTCGATATCTGTACTTACGTACTCTAGCGGTGAAATTCTTCATCATAAAAAAAGAAAAACAACAATGAAATAAAGGGTCATCATTCGCACATTTTAAGCTTCCTAATACAAAAAGAATTTTTTTAATTGGACTTGTGTTTGCAGAGATATGATGTCCACAGACTGTCAGACGGACAAACCAGTAACATTAGCACAATCTTTATTACAAATGATGCTAAAAAAATGGATTTCGTGGTTCTGCTTCAATTTTCTATTATGAAACAACCCTTCACTGATAAATGAATACTCAGTGCCTTGAGAAAATGTAATGATCGGAAACAAGAATATTCGAAACAAATTTCAGCTTGCACAAATTTGGGTTTTCGATTATTAGAAAAATATATACTGTTTACTCTAACACTAATTCAAATCATTAGCACGAATAAATGAAGTTGTTATAAAGAAAACAACAAGAGTAACTGAACCCCATCCCTAAATGGGCTGTGCCCAAGTTATTGTACAGATTATGGTCATGATCCTGTGCTCATCTGTACTCAGAGATTCGGGCAAGATGCACACTTTCCAGCATTAACACTCTTCTTCTTGCAGGGAAGAAAACATTCCAGGTGTGTTTCCCAAATGTAGATTTATGGGTGATCTCTCTAACTTTGTAAATATCTTCGCTATGAATCATCCGATTTGGACAATATTTAAGATTTAGGGGTTTTTTCAAGTGCTAAATTAAAATGTGCATAAAATAACATATCCTTCATATGGAAAAATTCGGATATAGAGATAATTAGCATGCTTCTTCCCATTACGTGATAGTTCCCTGCGAGTTATTTCCAATGGTACCTTACTTGTTTATATGCGGCAAACGGTTCCAAAGTTAAGAGGGGCGGCTCCTTTTTTTTTTTTTTTTTTTGATGTCTGTATAGGAATGTAAATAGAATTCATTTTTCAACATACATAAATGTTAAAACTAAACAACAGCATGGCAGCAATAGTTCTGTATTGGGATTGCAGCTGTTCGATGTTTTTATTAATATGAATTACGGTCTTAACAGCATAGAAAATAAATTTTCAGTGGTACAAATTTTCTAAGTGATACGCATTTTTATGTAACTAACACATGTAAAATCAGAATTTAGTAAAATAGATTGTCTGTGTTGTTTCTATTACAGTAAGTTATCCCTGTACTGAAAATAAAATTTAACTTTTGTAAGGAGATAAGAAACAATTCGTAAGTTATTTTGTTCGTTTTTCATTTTTTCTGTTCTCTCTGAAGTGCCTATTTGCCATGCTGCATCCATAGTCCACTGATGTACATTTTGGATACTTCCTTTTGACAGTCTTTTTGTGATTCTATATCCAAAATATATTTCATGAAAGTTAGAAAGGAGTTAATAATGAGGAGGAAATACTCATGTCTATTTTCCAAGATATAAAAAATCATTATAAATGGATTTAAAGTTTTCCTCCCAAAAGCCTACATAAAATTCTGACTCTCATACTATTAAGAATGAATACTTAGAGAACAAGAAACTATGATAAAAAAAATGTATAAATGTACATCAGAAAAATTGAAAGAGACATATTCAGCACAACTTTTCCTTAACTCTTATTAGGTCCCGAGGTCATTTCTCAAATCTTATTCCACACATACAACTTAAAACATTATGTTGTCTGTTCTTTCATTGCCACGTATACTTAAAAAATGATTTGCTGTCTCCAAACAGCCTGTTCTTTTCTATCTACCTTAGTGTTCCTATACTTTCCTTTACTTTGGCAAACCAGTTTTGTGGCTTCATGCTTTTTACAGCAATAACCAAACTCAGTAACTACCTAGCAATCTGCCCAGATATGATTCCTATTTCCTCTTTGTCGCATCTTTAATTTCACAGTTCCACCCTGCACCATGTTTAATGCTACCTACTGTTTCCATACCCCAAACCTCAGCAGTGATGGCAATACAATTTTTTAAATATGTTCACCTCTTTTCTGCATCGGACTCATACACAGTTAACTAATTCAGTCATTCACTGAACACTATGGAGTAATTAATGCCAATGTTCTTTATGGAGCATTTTAACCTTCATATTCCTCTTTCTCCACCTAACATTCAACTTCACTCATAACACTAATAAAACTCAACATTTGCAACTGTCATCACAGAAGTTTCAAAAAACTGTTTCAGGCACTGACCATAAATAAAATCTATTACACACTTCTCTCCCAAAGTACAATTCTCCTACACATATGTATGAATATACTTTTAGTTGAAAAATGTATTAAATACACACACCCCATGTCCAATTAAAAACTCTTAATTTTTCACCATTATCATTCATGCTAAGATCATTAAACTTACCCAGAATGTTGTCATATATCTCATTCTGAACCCTACTCTAGCACTGAAATCCTCCGTTGGAACAACTTTCAAAACAGCTCTGCATGCTGATGTTTACCACAACTTGCTCATTTAGTTCTGACAATTGCAATATTGAAAGAGGGAAGCTTCATGTAGCTACAGTAGAATGGAGCAAATGAGAACTGCTATGAAGTTTCTTTGGTGATCACACTATACCTAAGAGATTCTGTCTTAATAGAAAGTATACAATAGACCTGTAATAATATATGAAGGTAGTTTGGTAAGAGAACACTAGTTACATTATGAAAAATTAAAAACAGCACAATAAACTTTCGACCTGGTTTGGGCCGTCAACAGTCTAAGTTTGCTCTGACTGTTTACAGGTGATCAATACCTACTCTGTATTGAAAAATCTACTGTGGAATTCTGTCCTCCGCAATCATCAGATTTATTACCTCCAGACTTTTTGCTATGGAAGTACAGGGTGTCCGAGAATTATTGGACACATTACAAAATTATATAAAACAAAACATTAAACAGATAGAAAGAAACTGACTGTACTAACTTACAATGTAACTACACAAGTTAATAAATTTTGATGCAAGATCCCTTGGTTGCTCGTAGTACGTCCAAGTGATACTCAATTTCATGCTATGTATTGGCAAGCATCTGAGGAGTTATGGAATTAATAGCAGCTACGATACGCTGCTTCAGTTTCTGCAAATCAGTACAAGGCGTCTGATAGACACGATCCTTCACATAACCCCACATGAAATAATCCAATGGAGTTAGATCTGAAGAGAGAGGAGGCCACAGAATGGGACCACCACACCCAACCATCTGTTGGGGAAATGCTCATTTAGGCACTTACGTAGACACGTTGACCAATGCGGAGCGCGCCGTCTTGTTGGAAAACGATGTTATCATATCTTTTGATCTGGGGTATAGCGAAATTTTCTAGCATATCCAAGTAAATGTCCCCATTTATGGTTTTTTCTCAGAAGAAGAAAGGGCATTGCAATCACTTCTCTTTTTGATAGGGTGCACCACACATTGACTTTTGGAGAATCATGTTCCAGTTCAATAGCAGCATGAGGCGGTTCACTGCCCCACATCCTACAGTTGTGACAATTCACAATACCCGATACATGAAATGTGGATTCATCACTAAAAATTACAGTACTGAGAAAGTTTTCGCCGTTTTCCACTCGATTCAGCATATCCACAGCAAAATCGTATCACAGAGTGTGATCTTTTACATGCATCTTTTGCACTATTTTAATTTTATAAGCATGAAACTTTAATTTCTTGTGCAAGATATCGTGAACTGTTTTCGGAATGCACAGTTCTCTGCTTGCTTTACAAACGGATTTTCTGGGGCTTCGTCGGAAACATTCATTAACTTGGTCAACCGTCTCACCGCTGACGCTAGGCCTACCGGCTCCTCCACGATGTTCCACATTGCCAGTTTCTTTAAACTGTTTCACCCACCGCTTAATTGAATTCGTTGACAGAGGATTACAACCATACTCTAAACGGTACCGTCTTTTAACTTTAATGACAGACTTTAATTCTGCAAGCCATAACATACACATCACCTTCTGCTGTATGGATGACATGACAACTGATTGTGCATTTCTCATACAATCTTCATCAGGCCACACCTAGCCCCATCTATCGGATTCTGGGAATAACAATTCTGCAAAACAAAAATATAGAAACCGTGTTAGTGATACGTGACACAGAAAAACAGACAATGCTTATAGTTTTTTTGTACATAATTTTGTAATGTGTCTAATAATTCTCGGACACCCTGTATATGCAAGAATGAATACATGCAGATACTCCACATGACCTGGAAACTTTGAAAATGAATAATGTTCACTACCTAAACTCTTGCCGTCGATGTTAAGATGCATGTTTCAAAACATGTGTAGACATGTGAATATATGCAACACGAAAAATGGGGCAGGTCCTTTCCAGCACCTTCTTCAGGTCAGCACTATATATCAGGAAGTTTGTGGTAGATACGTACAGTAGTGGTGAGGTATTCTGAGTTCAGTTAGAAAACGTTACGATCCCCTTGTACCTAATTTTCAACATGTGAAACTGAACACAAAAGTAAGCAATGCATGCACATTGCTTACTTTATGCTCAAGAAAATATTAAAATGTATGTTTCTGAAATATTACATCATGCAAAATGAGTTAAAATCTAAATAAGACAATGTTACATTGGACTTACTTTTCTGATATGAAGTACTTAAGTTCGGCAACCACATCTTGCTCCTCATCATCAGATATCTCACTCCAGTTTACTTTAAGGTACTTGCTCTGTATAGGGGAACAGGACATGTAACAGATCACTTTTCTGAAATTGAGAAAGCACGATGGACATCGTGAAAATCCTAAGTCTTCAATCAGGCTAATTTTTTCTCTAAAGTTTTTAAGCTGATCATAACTACAGCAGACATGTGGATTGTCATCTGAAAAGAAAGAATTTTCAAATATGATACACACAGAAGTTCTTTTACATAACTTACTAAAACACAAAAACCTATCAAATCTTATATATAATTCCACAGTGTTGCACAAAACTGCAGGACATAGGCACATCATATGACCTTGGGAGATCACTCATTTTACAGATCCTGGTACCAAGAATCAGGCAAAAATAAAAGTTATCTTCTAAATTTAATCACCTGACAGCTGTATGTGTCATAACACTCAGCATAGCTTTGTACTCTAAGTACTCTTCACTTTGTCTCTTTGCAACGCGGGCAGATGAGTAAATTGTACACCCTTGGGAAATGGCACCAGCAGGAGGAGCAAGGAGCTGATTGGCTATTGTCCAGCTCTACTGCCCGGCTGCAAAGATGTGCTTTTTGTAATGTATGTGAGCGAGGGAATTTTGAGAGCACACGTAATGAGCGTTCTCAGTAATACACACAGTAACCTATCTTTCTGAAAAGCTTTATTGGATGAAACTACCATACATGAGCACAGCTTGGGTGCAATTAAATACAGGGCTGAAAGACTTACTTCTGAATAGTCCTAATTTTGTCCAACACATCTAGAAATACAATGTGTGCTGTCATTTGCTTCCCTCTTGGCCACAAAAGAGGAGATTCCAGGCAATGGTCTGTACTGCTTCAAAATTCAGGGACAAATTCACCGGTACATCTCGGATTTGTTACCACACTGGTGAAAACCCTTCTACATCCCCTCTACATAATACATAAAGCATGAAAAAATGGTGCAATTTTATTACCACTTTCTTGAAAACTGTGAAAAACACTTCTTGCTAGATTGGGGCCTTTGTCCTACACCAAGCCACTAATCTATGTTGCATTTGTTTGAATATTTAACACTGAATATTTTACTTGAAAAAGTTAGTTTCTCATATATTTTTTCACAATCACAGGCATTATCTGAAAGTTATACATAAACAGCTACCATCAATATCATCTACGAAAGTTACCACAAAAAGTCCCACTGTAACTAAATTCTTCAAAAATAGCGTGTAGCTAATACATTAGTATAAAAAATAGAGCAACACTTCTTAAAAGCCACTTATCACTTGCAAAGCAGCAGTTCCTATATTTGAAGTTTTCAAATAGCAGAATCCTCACATGAAACATTAAAACCTTGGACCACTATAAACTAGTCTTACAGGCATGAGATTTTAAAACAGTTAAGAACTGAAATGAGTTTTATGTTCTTCAGGATGGAAGTTTATTTTACAGCTAGTCTGCACACTTTTGTTAACTACATTTATCTTTGCACAGAGATGAACTACATTCAATTGTAATAGGTATTTACAACATAATGAAAACACTTTTGATTTTATTTGAAGATTTGCATGTACAAAGTTCTACAATAATAAATTTTGCATGCACGAAAAGGCAAAAGCTTAACTTTAATGATTAATTTTTTAATACTGTTTCCTCATCAGTTAAATGATGCTCATTTATTTTGTTTTCATCTGTTACATGCAACTCTTTTTGACGTTCAGGCATGGACTGAGCCACCAGGACACAAGGAAGATTCCAGGTGGGCAGTCCTATTCTGGGCCAATAGGTATTGTGTTAATTTAAAAAATGCACAATTTTTTAATACTTTATTAAGCTTACAGGAGAAAATCAAGTTCTGATGAAAAGACAAAATTTACCACTTTAATGCTTCAAAAAAAAAAAAAAAAAAAAAAAAATATGTATATATATATATGTATATCATCATTGTCAACCATTATCAATCCACTGCTGGACGAAGGTCTCCCCAAGTTTCCTCCACAACAGTCTGTCTTGTGCCAGTCTCATCCATGTCACTCCCACATACTTTCGAATTTCATCCACCCATCTCCCATGTGGTCTTCTTCTGGGTCTTTTCCTGTCCCTTGGAATCCAATCTAAAATTTCGGCTGTCCATTGATGGTCTGTCCTTCTGGCAGTATGTCCAGCCCATTGCCATTTCAGGGATTTAGCTCTGATCATGATGTCTTCCACTCTTCTCATTTTTCGGATCCACAAGTTCCTCTTCTTATCTCTCCTGGTTACACCAAGCATGCACCTATCCATGCTTTTTGAGTTGTCTGCAGCCTTTGTATGTCTCTTTTAGTTAAGGTCCACATCTCTGCACCATACATAAGCACTGGAAGGATACATTAATCAAACACTTTTCTTTTAAGACATAATGACATATTGCTCTTGAAAATTATGCTGTTTCTTCCAAAAGCTCTCCAGGCAAGTTTTGTACGCCGATTAATTTCTTCATCAATGTGACCCTCACTTGATATCTGCTGTCCAAGATAAACGTATGTGTCTGTTATCTCCAGCTTTTCCCCATCAATCGATAAATCTTCATTTCTTGAAAAAGCATTGAACATCATTTTTGTCTTCTGAAAGTTTATTTTTAATCCCACTTCTTTACTCTTGTCAGCAAGTTCCTGGATCATACTCTGCAGCTCTGATGGGGTAGTTGCAAAAATGACTACGTCATCAGCAAAACGAAGGTGAGTTAGATAATCTCCATTAATCTTTATACCCGTGTTTTCCCAGCTCAGCGACTGAAAGACACCCTCCAATGAAGCATTGAAGAGCTTCGGAGATATGGTGTCACCTTGTCTCACTCCCTTTCCTACTTTAATGTGTGCTGTATTTCTCAAACAGCCGAATCTTTGCACTTGCATTTTCATAGATGCAATTAATAATATTAATGTATGCATCTTCAATACCACAGGATTTCAGAGCCATTGTAAATGCTGATGGTTTCACCGAATCAAAGGCTTTTTCCTAATCGATAAAAGCCATGCACAATGGAAGTTCATATTCCCTCGCTCTTTCAATTAGTTCTCTCAGTACGTGGATATGATCTATTGTGCTGTAGTCACTCCTGAATCCAGCTTGTTCTCTCGGTTGAGACACGTCCATTGTTACCTTCAAACGGTGTGAAAGAACTTTAGTGAAGATTTTATAAACCACTGATAGGAGGAGGCTGATAGGTCTGTAGTTTCTGAGATCCTCAATGTCACCTTTTTTATGTAGCAGGATCATTGTAGTGTTGTTCCAATCCTCAGGAATCTTCCCTTCATTAAGGCATCGTGAAAATTTGGGCGAGTACTGTTTCGATTTCTCCACTTGCTTCTTGTATGATGTCTACAGTAATTCCATCTTCTCCTGGAGCTTTTCCCCGCTTCAAGTTCTTGATTGTGCATGCAACTTCTGCTGGAAGGACTGGAAGGACTCTGGTACCTTTCATGATGTCTGGAGTACATGCATCATCCCTTTCATATAATTTGGGAGTAGAAATCTTTCACTCTTGTCAAAATTTCGCCTCTATTTCATGTTACAGAACCATCTTTTCTCAGTGCCATAATCTGTTTTCTTCCCTTACTGAGATGTCCCTTTGCTATCTTTAGGCTTTGGTTGTTTTCAATTGCTTTCCTTACTAGTTCACAGTTGAATTTCCTTACGTCTTCAGTGATACTTTTTCGTACTGTCTTGCATAGCTCTATATATTCCACTTTGGAAGTCACATCTTCTTTAGTTGTCCTTATCTCTCTTCTTTTTTGCATCAACATTTTGGTTTTTCCTGATAATTTGTTCACATGCAATTTGTTCTTAGACCCAGCTAATTTTGCTGCTGTTTCCATAAGAGCTTTGGTTACTTTTCTGTTAACTTCAGAAATATCCACTTCTTCCGATGTTAGGCCTTCTAAAGCGGAGAACCTGTTCTTCAGTTCCAACTTGAAGGTATTATGGTGTTTTTTAAGGTTGGTTATGTCAATGCATTTTGTTTGTCTTATGAGCTTGCCACGTTCAAGTTTAGTGTTGAGATGCATCTTACATCTCACCAATCTATGGTCACTACCTGTGTTGAACTTGTTTAGCACACTGCAGTCTTCTATGACGAATTTTTTGTTACACATAATAAAATCAATTTCACTTGTCGTCCCATTTGGATGTCTTCATGTCCATTTCCTGTGTGGCTTTTTCTTGAAAAAGGAGTTAAAGATGAAAAGCCCTTCTGCTTCTGCAAACTCGACGAGACTATTTCCACGCTGGTTTCTGTTGCCGTGACCAAATTTACCTACTGAAGTTTCATTCTGTTGCCCTTGCCCTATTTTTGCATTGAAATCTCCCATAATTATCTTCAAATGCTGCTTACCTTTATTATTTAGATGACGAATTTCCTCATAAAATTCTTCAATTTCTTCTTCAGGATGACTTGTGATGGGTGCGCATAAGTTTGAATTATCTGAGCCTGGTATCTTCTCGAAAGTTGGATAACGAGTCGTGCAACTCTGTCAGAGGAACTTTCAAATTCTACCCCTTTATCCTTCAGTTTCTTGTTTATTATAAATCCAACACCACTAGTTCTGCTAGTATCTGTCTCACGATAGTAGAAGAGATGTCCACTTTTCAGTTCAATAAGATCTTCTCCTTACCTCACTTAGCCCGATGATGTCCCACTTGATCCTTTGTAGTTCCTCTTCCAATTCAAGAAGCCTTGAATCAGAAGATAGGGAGCGTCCATTATACGTAGCCAAGGTCAGCATCAGATGGCAGCCTAGTGCGGTCCTCCGGGGATTCTCGGCACACTCTGCCTTCATGTCGCACTGGCCGCTGCCTTGGCCAGGTACATTCCAGCTGCCGGAGACTGAGGGCCAAGATTTAAGTTGTGGAGTCATTTTGGAGGGGTTTGGCCATAACTCACCACGCTGGCCAAGGGGGTTGGTGAGTGTGGGATAGCATTTCCTCTAATCCCGATGGTATAGTTATACTGCTATTGGCGGTCGTCAGAGACCCTTTAGTGGGAACAGGATGCACCACGTGAAGGCGGTGTTGACATTTGTCAAGGAGAGGCTGTGATGTTATGCATCACCTGACCTTACATCCCCTATATATATATATAGGAAAAGACCCAGAAGAAGACCACATGGGAGATGGGTGGATGAAATTCGAAATTATGCAGGGGTGACATGGAGGAGACTGGCACAAGACAGACCATTGTGGAGGAAACTTGGGGAGACCTTCGTCCAGCAGTGGATTGATAATGGTTGACAATGATGATATATATATATGGGATGTAAGGTCAGGTGATTCCGCAACATACTACAGCCTCTCCTTGACAAATGTCAATCAAGCCTTCTCGTGGTGCATCATGTTCCCACTAAAGGGGCTCTGACAACCGCCAATAGCGGTATAACTATACCATCGGGATTAGAGGAAATGCTATCCCACACTCACCAACCCGCTTGGCCAGCGTGGTGAGTTATGGCCAAACCCCTCCAAAATGACTCCACAACTTAAATCTTGGCCCTCAGTCTCCGGCAGCTGGAATGTACCTGGCCAAGGCAGCGGCCAGTGCGACATGAAGGCAGAGGGTGCTAAGAATCACAGGAGGACCGGACTAGGCTGCCATCTGATGCTGACCTTGGCTACTTATAATGGACGCTCTCTACCTTCTGATTCAAGGCTCCTTGAATTGGAAGAGGAACTACAAAGGATCAAGTGGGACATCGTTGGGCTTAGTGAGGTAAGGAGAAAAGGAGATCTCATTGAACTGAAAAGTGGACATCTCTTCTACTATAGTGGGACAGATACTGGCAGAACTAGTGGTGTTGAATTTTTAATAAACAAGAAACTCAAGGATAAAGTTGTAGAATTTGAAAGTTCCTCTGACAGAGTTGCACGACTCGTTATCTAACTCTCAAGAAGATACCAGGCTCAGATAATTCAAACTTATGCACCCACCACAAGTCATCCTGAAGAAGAGATTGGAGACTTTTATGAGGAAATTCGTCATCTAAATAATAAAGGTAAGCAGCACTTGAAGATCATTATGGGAGATTTCAATGCAAAAATAGGGCAACAGCAACAGAATGAAACTTCAGTAGGTAAATTCGGTCACGGCAACAGAAACCAGCATGGAAATACTCACACAGAGTTTGTAGAGGCAGAAGGGTTTTTCTTTGTGAACTCTTTTTTCAAGAAAGTGCTGCAAAGGAAATGGACATGGAGGCATCCCAATGGATTGAAAAGTGAAATTGATTTTATTATGTGTAACAAGAAATTTGTCATGGAAGACGGGTGTTCTGAACAAGTTCATCACAGGCAGTGACCATAGAATGGTAAGATGCACCTCAATGCTAAACTCGAGCGTGGCAAGCTCATAAAACAAACAAAGTGTATTGACATGGCCAACCTTAAAAAGCACCATAATACCTTCAAGTTGGAACTGAAGAACAGATTCTCTGCTTTAGAAGGCCTGACATCGGAAGAAGTGGATATTTCTGAAGTTAACAGAAAAGTAACCAAAGCTCTTATGGAAACAGCAACAAAATTAGCTGGGTTAAGAACAACTTGCATGTGAACAAATTATCAGGAAAAACCAAAATGTTGATGCAAAAAAGAAGAGAGATGAGGACAACTAAAGAAGATGTGACTTCCAAAGTGGAATATATAGAGCTATGCAAGACGGTACGAAAAAGTATCACTGAAGACGTAAGGAAATTCAACTGTGAACTAGTGAAGAAAGCAATTGAAAACAACCAAAGTCTAAAGATAGCAAAGGGACATCTCAGTGAGGGAAGAAAACAGATTATGGCACTGAGAAAAGAAGATGGTTCTGTAACAAGAAATAGAGGCGAAATTTTGACAAGAGTGAAAGATTTCTACTCCAAATTATATGAAAGGGATGATACATGCACTCCAGACATCATGAAAGATACCAGTACCAGAGTTCCTTCAGTCCTTCCAGCAGAAGTTGCACATGCAATCAAGAACATGAAGCGGGGAAAAGCTCCAGGAGAAGATGGAATTACTGTAGACATCATACAAGAAGCAAGTGGAGAAATCGAAACAGTACTTGCCCAAATTTTCACGATGCCTAAATGAAGGGAAGATTCCTGAGGATTGGAACAACGCTACAATGATCCTGCTACATAAAAAAGGTGACATTGAGGATCTCAGGAACTACAGACCTATCAGCCTCCTATCAGTGGTTTATAAAATCTTTACTAAAGTTCTTTCACACCGTTTGAAGGTGACACTGGATATGTCTCAACCGAGAGAACAAGCTGGATTCAGGAGTGACTACAGCACAATAGATCATATCCACGTACTGAGAGAACTAATTGAAAGAGCGAGGGAATATGAACTTCCATTGTGCATGGCTTTTGTCGATTATGAAAAAGCCTTTGATTCGGTGAAACCATCAGCAGTTACAATGGCTTAGAAATCCTGCAGTATTGAAGATGCATACATTAATATTATTTATAACATCTATGAAAATGCAAGTGCAAAGATTTGGCTATTTGAGAATACAGAACCCATAAAAATTGATAAAAGGAGTGAGACAAGGCGACACAATATCTCCCAAACTCTTTAATGCCACTTTGGAAAATGTCTTTCAATCACTGAACTGGGAAAACAAAGGGATGAAGATTAATGGAGATTATCTAACTCACCTTCGTTTTGCTGATGATGTAGTCATTTTTGCAACTACCAAGTCAGAGCTTCTGAATATGATCCAGGAACTTGCTGACAAGAGTAAAGAAGTGGGATTAAAAATAAACTTTCAGAAGACAAAAGTGATGTACAACGCTTTTACAAGAAATGAAGATTTATTGATTGATGGAGAAAAGCTGGAGATAACCAATACCTACATTTATCTTGGACAGCAGATATCAAGTGAGGGTCACATTGATGAAGAAATTAATCGGCGTATAAAACTCGCCAGGAGAGCTTTTGGAAGAAACAGTATAATTTTCAAGAGCAATATGCCATTATGTCTTAAAAGAAAATTGTTTGATCAATGCATCCTTCCAGGGCTTACAAACGGTGCAGAGACATGGACCTTAACTAAAAGAGACATACAAAGACTGCAGACTACTCAAAGCAGCATGGAGAGGTGCATGCTTGGTGTAACCAGGAGAGATAAGAAGAGGAACTCGTGGATCCGAAAAATGACAAGAGTGGAAGACATCATGATCAGAGTAAAATCCCTGAAATGGCAATGGACTGGATATATTGCCAGAAGGACAGACCATCGATGGACAGCCGAAATTTTAGATTGGATTCCAAGGGACAGGAAAAGACCCAGAAGAAGACAGCATGGGAGATGGGTGGATGAAATTCAAAAGTATGTGGGAGTAACATGGAGGAAACTGGCACAAGACAGGCCGCTGTGATAGAAACTTGGGGAGACCTTCGTCCAGCAGTGGATTGATGACGATGATACATATATCATCATCGTCAACCATTATCAATCTTTAAAAATATCAAGTCGACACTCTTTTTCACTATTACCAAAGATATTAAAGATGAAAAAGATGATCAGAAAAATATAAGAATATAATCAGGAGGACAAATGGGGTTAAATATGCATACACACAGTTTGGTCAGAAGAATTTTAAGTTCCAAAAATCATTGAACATCCTCATTCCAGCTAGAACAACAATTTCCGGCATTTTTAAACATTCCTGGCCATTGAACAGACAAAGACGTCTACAAAAATATCAGAAAAACATTTTAAAATAGTGCAATATTAAATCATCCAATAAACAATCCCAAAAATGTTTAATATATGTTAGAAACTTAAACACAAAAAAACTTTACACAGATGTTGAATAACATTATTTCACTGATTTTTGATTTCCATAATATATTCGGTCTTCTATACTCCATGGTGGACCAATTTCCATAGTAACTGTGGAGAATCCACAGCACTTGGGAGTGTCTGGGTCTTCAATACCATGGCATGTGACAAGTTTTATCCAATAATATGTGTTGCTCACCCCATCAGGAAAGAGCTGAGTGCATGTCAGCTGGGAAAGGTAAACTCAATATATGTTCCAGTCAATATACAGGTTTTTGATGTGACAAGGGTATACAAAAAACTGGTTTAAACTGTCAAAAACTGCAGGACAAAAAAAAAACTTTACTACTGCTTTTAAACTAATTATTAGCATTGATAGATTGATTAAAAGTTTGGCTCACCTTCTATAAAGGCATCTTTTTTCTTTTTTTTTTTCAAATTTTCTAGTGTTGAGGGAAAAAAAGTGCTACTTTTGTAAACTTTTTTTATTTTTTTTCATTACACAGAAAAACTATTTCAACATAAACCTATGCAGAATCATTACTAATTACAAACCTAATAGTCTGGCTCATTTCTTTCCCTCACAGCATAAGGTAACACATCGCTAATTTTGCATGTTTATTAATAAATAAATGATTTTATAGTTTAGAATGTATAATGCCAAAGTTAGAAAATGTTCTTTCTTTGAGGCAGTGTTGGTAGAACTGGATGGCATTAAACCCTTGCTATTTGAACAAGTTCAGAAGAAGGGATAGTCTTAAAATTTTGGTATTTGGAAATTCCCTTCCACCAAGATCACAGGACTGGTTATCCTTTCCACTTTCACTGAAATAGGATGGAGGGAATGGTGCTTCCTCAGCTTTGTGAAAAATCAGCAGAGGTAAACACCCACTAATTCTTTCTAATGCACATGTGTGGGCAAATTTTTTTTTTGTATGTTGGTCAACCCTTCCCCCATACGTTTTGGGGTGTAAAATGTAAAACAAATAATGGAATGGCTTCACGATTTGTTCCATTCTGTTTTCAATTTTTAAATACATGGTTTATAAGGGAAATTTCTTTCAAGAGACGAAGCCAAACATATCATGCAGCAGCAGTTGTGAGTGTATCTCGCTGAAGAATATCTAATGCAATGCTGATAGGCTTATGCTGTGGTAAAAAAAAGATCTCTGCACTGTTTGTTTAAGTTATAAGCATTAATCAGGAGAACAATTCCAACATTTACTTCTGCCTCATTATGTTCAACAATCTTCTAAAATAGTGGCCAACTGTGTAAGTAAGTTTCAAGGCTAGTGAGCTGGTTGTTCCATCTTTTATTCCCTGGAAGTTGCAGTTTCAAAGATTTTGAGTGCTGCCTAAGCCATGATCTAGGCTGATGATTGTTTCTAAAATATTTTGTAACTTCCTTGTTTGGTTTTGGCTTCAAGGGTCACTTGCCCCAATAAGTTTAGGCACTAACTAGAGCACCCATACACTCAGTGATGTAGTTCTAAAAAAAAAAAAAGGGCCTTGGTGGTGACGGAATTATTAAAACTACCCCGAAAAGAAGTCCCTTAAGTTTTTCTAAAGGCATTCAAAATCGGACTTGTGTTTTTACTGTTTAGTAAATATTTATTATTTGTTTTTATCATTTCATTAATATGAATTAATTTGAGCAATCTTGCATAACAGAAATGTAATGAGAGATTCTACGTATCCGGCTGGAAGATTTCAGTTGAAATCTGATGTGTGCGTCTTCAAAATGTGAAATTTCGTCTCAATTGGTTTAATTTTTGAGTTATTTTCGCCCAAGGCGTAGGCAGACTAACATATGCATGCATACATGAAAAAAAAACTGCTTTTGTAAAGGGAAATGCTTAGGTCTACCTTTCATTTCAATATAACGAAACAACGTTTACAAAACTAGTGCCTTTTATATGAATGCTTACCGAGCCTTAAAACGCTTGTTCCACAGAACAGGGACTCCAAAAAGAACTTGATTACATCAAAAGTATTCCTATCAATAGAGGCTTTAAATCCTCAGTGGTCGACTGAGCTGTCCAAAAAAACTTGGGAACCCTAAGCATAAATCCACCTTGAAGCCGACTTCTCTCCAAACTCGCACCAGAACGTTGCAGTTTTTCCTTTTATCCCTGAAATTTGTTTCAAAATAGCCAAACTCTTAAGGTCGTGAAATTTCAAAGTAATTTTCACTTCTGTGACTAAAATGATTTACACTACAAAAAAAAAAAAACACATAGCTCCTGACAAAAATTTTTAGGGAATCTATCGCATGCAGCGCAGGTTTGGCACCGCCAGGCTACTTTTTACCAAACTGAATCGAACTTACAAAAATAAAAACAAGAAATGAAAATGCTTTTTTTTTTTTTTTTTAGTGCTGTTTTTAAAGTCACTGAATAATAGGTCTCCATATGTAGCCCGTAACCAACTTTGATTTTGTTCTTTTTATTTCTTTGAATTTTAGTGTCTGGTTTGCACATAAGTTGTTGAATATATAAAAATAGGGGCCACAAAATGATGAAATGTAATTTGCTTTTTCATGAATGCGAAAAATATTAATGTGGTTGCAGTACAGCAAATCTCAGTATTTGTACGACGAAGGACGATAACCTATTCGAAAATGAAAGGGGGATCGGAAACTAAAAAAAAATATCTTCTCAAGCGCCTCGCGTCCGAACACTTACATAACAAATAATAATTATCTGCAGAAAAAGATTATGTTTTGCTTTTTTCCTGAACTGCGGAGCCCCTTGAAGGAGCAGGGCCCTGGGCGACCGCCCCGGTTGCCCCTATGGTCCAGTCGGTCCTGATTATATACTTTCTTTTTGTATCATATTCTCTTGTAGTTAATTGATAACTAATAAAATCACTAACGGCTGTGCAGTACATTTTGAGAACGAGCTAGTTTTTCGGTGGACTAGAGGAAGACCTTTGCAAAGGTATTGCCATTTTAATTGTAATTTAACAACCTAACTTTTAAAAATTTTTATTTGGGTATGATATTGCACATAGGGTGCTAGGGAATTAGGTGTCATTTTTTATCGCAAACGGGAAAGGCATTTAATCTTCATTAATTCCGTAAGAAAAAAATTAGGAAATAGGGGCAGCACTCATCAGAAGGATTTTGTGCATTTCTCTTACCCTTACTTACATCAAGGATGTTCTAGGTAATGAAGCTGAACTGGACGCTGAACTCCATTTAGGGCTGTGAAACACAAAATGTGAACAGAGCAGTGAGATTTCCAACCGCTCCGGAGTTCCGAATTTTAGTACCACATCAAACGGATCGAAGCTACTTGCACTAGTGGCAGTAATAATCGAATTACCCCCAAAAAATCTTCAAAAATGCGAACCACATACTTATCTTGTTACATATGAAAAACCGCACCATCATTTCTGGTTGTGATCATCTTACAAATCACCTGAAAAGTTTTGAGGATGAAATATGAATTTTAAGCCGCCAAGCTACTACAACAGGCGATAGAAATTATAGGTAAATTCTGAACCGGAAACTGGTGCAAAAGTTTCAATTCTGATTTTAATCAAATTGTACGCAATGATTTCTTGAGCTTTGGCAGCCCACCTGCCCCGCCCTAGTTACGCATCTGATCCTTCCAGTTCTTACGTATGGAGCAGAGGGACGGACCTTAACAAAAAAAAAACAACATACAGATGCTGCAGAGTGCAGACAACTGAAAGAAGCATGGAGAGGTACATGCTTGGTGCAACTAAAAAAGGTAGGAAAAGAAACTCCTGGATCAGGAAAATGACAAAAGTGGAATGGCTTCATGATCAAAGTAAAATCTCCAGCCACCGTTGAAGAACTGACCAGCGTTCAACTGAAATACTAGACTGGATACCAATGGACCGAAAAACTCAGAAGACCACATGGGAGATGGGTAGATGAAATACAAAAGCATGCTGGAGTGACTTGTAAGAGACTGACTGTCAAGAGAGGAAGTTTTGGAGGAGACTTGGGGAGACTTTCATCCAGCAGTGAATTGGGAATGGTTGTTGTTGGAGATTATACACAAAATATTTCTTTTGTCAGTTTTCATGAATTTACTGAAACAAATTCCTTTTAGATAACGTTTAGTTCAAATGAAATTTCCTTCTCTTATTCATTTCTCATTTCTGCAAATAGGCTTTTCTATTTATAGATTTCTTTTGGCTCAGGTTGGGTTTGCACCTTTGGCTTTCCGTTCTTTAATGCATGGCTGGGTACCATGAAAAAGGGAAATACCCAGATGAAGACGACATAGGAAATATGTGGATGAAATTCAAAAGCATATGCTAGAGGGACATGGAAAAGAATTTTCTCAAGACAAAGTTTTTGAAGAGACTTGTAAAGACCTTCATTCAACAATGAATGGAGAATGGCTGATGATATAAAAACTTATTTTCCATCACTCTCTCTCTGTGTGTTTTTTTTTTTTTAATTCATTTAAAGCATGAAAAAAAAAATTAAGATTTTTAGCCCAAATCATTCTTTTAAATTGAATGCATAAATTTAAAAATTATATAGATGAAATAACCTGAAAAACCAATAGAATTTGGTGCAAATGGAGATCGGTTTCGAAAAGATGTTTAGATTAATCTTCGTGCAGAAAAGATTATGACCACTTTGAAAGATCTGCACATTAAAACAAATAAAAACTAAATTTCACAAAATCTAAGTGAGTTAACCACTTCTTCAGGTTCCCTTTCAGCACATTAAAACGATGAACAATGTATTCCATACTTCTGTATTTTCCAATACTGAACAATAATGCTCGAGTATACACCAGTAGTAAACACGTGTATCTTGATTCACGAGGAAAACCCTTCACCTAAATTTATTTATTACAAATAAATGAACAGAGGAGTATGGGTTTTATGTCTTATCTAGCACTACCATGAAGTTTTACTGCTCATTGTAATTCATATGTTTTGTACAAATGAAATAAAAAAACAAAAAAAAAAAAACGTGTTTAAGTTCTACTTACCCAAATATACATGCAATTTACTCTCCTAAAATATATTTTCCATAGTGCCTCCTTTTCCTTCTGATTTTTTTCCTTCTTTGTTATATGCCACATGCCTTGATTTTGTCTCTGTTGCTGAGTGGTGTTTCCTTAGCCAAAGTTTAACGTATGGAAGCGAATCCCATTTTTCCAAGGGTGGTCCGTTCAAGTGGATAAACATAAGGGATGACAGATGCTTTATTAACAGACGATTTCTGGTTGACGTAGCAATCAGATTCATGCAACTGAATCCACGTTCACATTCAGCAGAGCTACATGGAAGGATCTTGATGCACTGCATTAAGGGCTCCAAAGTTTGGGGAACTTTCCTTCCTGCGAGATCAATGTAATCCCGAAACCCATTCAACAAGCTCCTTTCGTTTTCCAGACGAAACATTTTACAAAGTCTGCTAATTGAATCTTTGCCATACAAAATATCAGTATTACATGGCCAATAATCAGGATTTAGGACATCAAAGTCTTCCAACAGTTGTGAATATTTAGCCACATTTTTAGCATCTCCATCACCTCAGTGTTTTACATTGGAAGATTGTGTAGTAAAACATCGACGTTTGAGGTTATCAGAAATGCTAGTTAAAAACTGAACTGTTTATACTTGTTAATCTCTTGTTGCTTAAAAGAATAACACCATTGAAGTTCCCTTCTGATAAGGCTTTTTCTGCTGATTTTGTGTATTTGCCTGGTGTTACTTTGAACAATTCGATAATTTTAACTGTTCTTTTAATAAGTTTATCACCACGGGATAAGTTGCAGTTTCTGTCTTGGAGCTGCAAAGATAAATTTGAAAGTTCTTCTAGCGTGTCACACATTATAGCTAAATCCTTTAAAAACTCTGGACTCCATTCTTGATAACAGACCCAAATATTGAGATCTCTCTGTCTGAGATCTTTGTTGGTCGATGGAAGCTTGTTGAAAATGTTTTGATAGAGCTGAATAGGTATTCCATATGGCAGAAACTGCTCAGAAACTGCTAGCCACCCATTGCACTCCAAATATTTTTCCTATCTTATTCATCTGTAATCCCAGTTCCAAAGCAGCATTAAATATTTCTCTACAATTTTTTGGAGACTGATTGTACAAAGAATAAAGTTCTATGAAACTCTGGAAATGATATACAGAATTTTGATCTTTTAGAGCATCACTTACTGCCAACTCTACTCTGTGATTTAGACAATGCCAGGTACTCATTTGTGGAAATTTATTTTCAAGAAATTTTCCAACGCCGGATTTGGAGCCAAGCATTACACTTGCACCGTCACATGCTAAGCATATTAATTTTTTTAAATAATCATCTGTTATTCCATATGATTCTAAACATTTCAACAGCGATTCTGTTATAGTAAAAGCTTTCTGGTCTTCCAGTTCGATAACATTCAAAAAAATGTTAAATCTTGTGATTGAATTATTGTTCGAATGTAAACAATCAGCAGTGATTTATTGCTCACTGAAGTGGATTCGCCAATTATAATTGATAATTTCCCTTCATCTTTGGCCATGGCTTGAGTCAGTTTCTTTTTAAATTCATCAGCGATAAAATTTGTTATCGCAGTGGCACTGAAACGCGACTGTAGGGATATTCCAACATCCAGTCCATTTTTCCTTTGTCATTTTATTAGATCATGATGATCAGAAAACGGCCTGTTTTGTTCCACCAGATAGTACACTGTATTGAAAATTTTCACAGTACAATCTAAATTTTGTGCCAGTTGTTTGTTTCCTATTGGTCTCAAAAACCTCATTCTCACTGATTTGCCAAATGGAACATGCTTTTTTGTGGGCCTCAGAATTTTGATGTACAGAAATTTTGATCTCAAGGAGTTTAATTGCTTTTCCCTTGTATTTCCAGTGTATGTAACTGTGTAATTGCCCCATTCTGATGATTTGAATGTTTGTAAATTCTGAATCTGCGAACAAATTGCACAGCCCAGATATCCATTTTTGCTATCAAGCTAAGCATGTTTCGTTTTTCTTTCTAGCCACATTTCCTCAGACCAGATATCGGGATAGGATTTAATGCTGCGGTCATTTATCCGTGCAGAATGTTCAACGTCTGAAATCATATCGCACGTCTCTTTCGTAGTACTATGATTTGTACATAAAGTTTCCTTACTATTTAAAGCAAAACTACTAACCTGTGAAATGTTAGAGTCAGTATCACATAAACATCCTTTATTGGAGCTTGAATCATTTTGTGCACTAGGAACCTTCACTTTTTTAGAAAAAAATTACGAATATCTTTCTGGAATTCAAAATCTTGTGCTCGTTTCATTATATCACGTGTAATTACTTAGAATTTGAAAATGAATTAAGAATTGACACTTTGTCTAGACAACAGAGATCAGAAAATGCGTAATCCTTTAAGAGAAAGCTAGCTCGCATCGGGGAAAAAAAGCAACACAGACTGAAAATAAATTCAGAGTGAGGTATGGCTCCCGGTGGTCATCTATTCATCCTAACTTCTGGCAGTTTTTCCTTAGCTAATGGGATGGGTGTAAAGGAAATTCTTTGTGTGGCACCATGTGGATTTAGAAAATGAGCTGAGGGGATTGCTATTGTTGGATCTGGTCACCGGATGCAGGTTCTTCAGTAGAAATACCCTGCACCACCATAAAACTTGCGATACTTAATTTTTCCCCGCTGTCTTCCCTACGGGCAGTACAGTTTTAACCTGCATATAAGTAACATTTGGAAACTGTTTTTTGGAAGTCGCCATTTGGGCAAAAGATTACCCACCCATTTTAAACTATAACTCGTTCGTAAAGCTACTCACTGCGTGATCCAAATATTTAATTTGATCTCTGTAATAAGAACATGGGGTTACCATGTACACAGTATTATTATTATTATTTTTTTTTTTTATAAAACAAGGTTTTTTTTTTTTTTTTTTCTGTGTGTTATCATTTAAAATTTTTTCTCTTTAACCATAAAAAAAGTGCCTTAGCGCCGCTAAGGCTGTTCTACATACCTGCATACACTAACTACTAAGGCCAAATAAATTACATTCAACAAAAGCTGACTAGTTTTTCTCCCTTTGAAAGAATTAGTAGAAATTAAGTCAGCTAATAGCTTTAAGCCCTATTAGGATAGTACAGCTGCTTCAGTTTATACCCAAAAATGAATTACTACTCTGTCAGCACAAGAAGTATTTAGCCAGTAAGGAAAGTAGAAATGCACTTACCTATTCAAGCAGTTGCACTGTGACTAGTTTGGCTAAGGTTGCAAATGTTACAGCTAATAAACCTCCTGGATTTTTTTTATTCCTAAAGTTTGTAGTCTTGGAGGTTTTTGAAAGGAAATCTGTCATTTTTGAAAGTTTCAGAGTATAATCCTTTGGTAACATGGGAAGTGAGGTGGAGATAGCAAAAAAAGTTGTGTTGATGCATCATAGTCTATGTAAATTTTCATGTGAAGAATGCAGTGTTGTGGGATTTTAGTCACTTCTTAATTAAAGGTGGATTTTTCATTTCTGGCACAAGAAAAATTAATAAAAATGTTTTCTCAACAGAAATTTGACATACTGCATAATAAAAAGTTATGCTATTTAAAAACTGTACTACAGATTGAAAATTTCTTCAACTGGAACTAGAACCAAATAAATATATCTGGGTAAAGCCTTGAGTAAGTGATTTAACAGATACTACATGCATGCTATCTTAGAAGGTTATTTTAAAATTAAAATGACATATTTGATGTTTTTGACACCAGAGTTTTTGACATAGGTTTTTGGACATGCCAGTTTAAACCATAGTTAAAACCATCGAAAACTGTCACTTCTCAAAAATTTTCCAATTCTGGTTCGAGTAGATGAAAGAAAATCACAAATTTAAAGAAAAAAAAATGGAAAAGTTCACTTCCTGTCCATTAAATGAGCAAATGCCAACATCCAAAAAAGTCCAAAGTACTATAATTTTTTCCAGGAGTAGACAGTCAATTTAAGGACTTTTCCAGGAGTCTGAGAAGAAACAAGAAGAAAAATGTCCATTTAAGGATATTTTACATTCTAGGAAGCATATGAACCCTAGAAATGGGTTCCCATGTACCTATGGATTTAGAGATGTAAAACCTCCAATTAAACAACTATATTGCACAACCAATTATTTATAGCAACACAAATTCCCAGTCTCTTCAATAGCTACACCAAGATTGACTGCATATCAAATATGCTATTTGTCCATAAGACAGCACTGAATCATTCTGAAAAACTTACATTCCTATGTGATAAAACAAGATGTTCGATAATCAAGGTACTATTGCACTGTATATAACAAAAAAAAAAAAAAAAAAAAATGTTTTCCACAAACTTTGAAAGCATTTTAATGAAACAATTTTTTTACATTAACAGAAAATTTCACAGCAACTGAAAAGTAGCACTATTCAGAAATGGCTTGAAACAAAATTTTACCATGAACAAAATCTGGACAGAGGTCTTTTAGGAGATCAACAGAAGAAACATTATATTTCTCAATAAACCTATTCTCGAGAGGCTGAGGAGGTCCATCATAAACACATGGGAAATCTTCAAAATCTAATTCGCACATTCCATACATCACACAATGTGCATCATCTTGAACATCCACCTACAAAATAAATAAAAATTTATTCAGTACGTGATATTGCTGTGAATGTAGTTAAACTGATATGATATGTGAAAGCAACTTAAAATATGATATATTCACATCTTCATAATGCAATAGCAATTTCAAAGAAATGGCAGCAAATAGTTGCCATACATGTCTGCATACAAACTAAGCCCTACATTTAACGGCTAATAGGATCTGCAGAAAAGCTGAGCCTCAAATTCTACAAATTTGAAACTGACTTATGTATCAGCAACACGATCCTTCTAAAAAAAAAACTTTCTGAATTTCTTTCTTTTTTTTTTTTTTTTTTTGACTAATATGCAAGCATATGCAATACACAGAATTCACATAAATTGCAAAATATACAAATCTTTCACAGCAATTCCAGTCTTTTTGCAATACATTTTCAAAATACAGTGGGGTACAGCACACAAAGACAACATTTCAGAAAGAAATTTTATGACATTCATTTTAAAAGTTTAGGAAAAATTTAAGGATTTTTTTCTTAAATTGAACTAATTTAACTCAACAATCGAATGCACAACTAAATTAAGACCCATGCCAACACTTTTAAATTTATGGAAAATAAAATTGTTGGCATGTTTGTCTCATACAACTATATAAAGACATATGCCAACACTTTTGAATTTATGTAATTTAAAAGATATGTCTATTTTGTGTTTAATGTAACATAAGTTGTGTGTTCTATTATTCTCTGTTAATTTACCAATTATGCGTTAGCTACTTATATTCATCCCAAACATATTTTTTCTAATAAGCCACTAAAATGCATAAAATTAACAATTATATTTAGGTTTGCCAAATATAAGGACATAAATGTTGGTGTTTTGTGAGCGAAAAGTTTTAGCTATTGTACAATACTAATAATAAAATGTATCAATAGCTGCTGCAACAAACTTCAAAACTCACCTGCGTGTATGTGATTAAAACTAATTCACCATAAACAGACTTCACACTTTGAGTATGTAAACATTAAAAAAATGAAACAGTATTTATTTTTTAGCTTGAGGACAACACAACTGTGTGTTCTCTAATGTTCCCCATAGATTTAAACATCTTTAGTAGTGTGGTAGGCATTAATGTAACATAAAATGATAAACAATATTAGAAAATTGCACATAAATGATACACAAATGAGTAATTACTAATAAATTATATTCGACACAGATTTCAGCCAGTTTTCAACAATATTTATGGTGTATGTGTAGAGGTATAAATGGCAAGATGAACGCGGTGATTGAAGAGATGCATAAGTATAGATTGGATGTGCTGTGTGCAAGTGAAACCAAAAAGAAGGAAATTGGGATCGAAGAAGGGAATGGAATGGTGAGGTTATGGTTCGAGTATTGGATAATGTGAGAGGACAGGCTGGCGTAGGTGTGATTTTAAGTGAAAAGATGAAGAACAACTTGATTCACTATAGCTGCATTAAGTGAGAAAATTCTTTGTATTCATATGAAAGTGAAACTTCTGAGAATAGTAATTGTTGTAGTGTATGCTCCTTATGACTCAGAACCTTCCGATAGGAAGGAAGATTTCTGGAATGATCTGAAAGCTGTTTAGAGTCAGTTTGGTGCTAAAGAGAAATTTATAATAGCAGGGGATTTCAACGCTAAAGTAGGTGTACAGAATGCAATTTCGGATAATGTTCTGGGTAAGTTTAATGATCCTTGTGTGAATGATAATGGTGAAAGATTCATTGAACTCTGCATTGAGAATGGTTTGTGTGTATCCAATAAGATTTTCAACCACAAGTATATCCTCACATATACTTGGGAAAATCGTACTCTTTGTCAAAAGAGTGGAATAGATTTTGTTGTCTACGATCAGCATCTGAAACACTTAGTTGTTGACACTCATGTGATGAGAGGTTTGGATGTTGGTTCTGATCATTACTAGGTAGTGAAACAAGTGAAACTGAATGTTGGTTAGAGGAAAATGAATAGGAAGAGGCACAGGATAGAAAGAATAACGGTTGAAAGGCTCCTTGATGATCATCAGTGTTATTCTGACGTACTCAGAGAATGACTGAAGGAGCGGAAGTCTTGTGAGAGGGATGTAGAAAAGAAGTGGAAATGTTTTAAGAACTGTGTTGTCACTGCTACTGAAGAGGTCTGTGGCACCATAATAGTGGGTAACAACAGAGGTGATGCTTGGTGAAATAATGAGATTGAAGAGGCAGTAAAGAGAAAGAAGGAAGCCTATTTGGGGATGTTACAAGGTAGAGTTTCTGTGGATGAATATCGCTGTAAGAAGCATGAAGCCGCCAAGCTGGTTCGCCAGAGTAAGGCAAATGATAGAAAGGAGAAGGTAAAAAGATATGAATTGGCTTTTTGGAAAGATAGGAAGACTTTCTGGAAGTACAGCAGACTCAGGAAAAATAGGGGAAATAAAGTTGTAAGTTGCGTGAAGAATAGTATGGGGGAAATGATTGGGAGCCAAGTGAGTTAAGAGAAAGATGAGGGGAAATACTTCTGCAAGTTATTAGATCAGGACAGCAAAGGTGATCTGAGGCAGAAACAGATGATGTCACAGTGAAGGATGGAAGCACAGAACAGATCTCAAGAGAAGGTGTGTGTGTAAAGCTCTAAATTCCCTTCAGAATGGTAAGGCTCTGGGAGTTGATGGCATAATTGCCGAGATGTTGAAATATGGTGGCGACTCGGCAATTGACTGGTTAACTGAAATTTGCCAGTTGTGCTGAGAGTTAGGAGTGGTCCCTCAGGATTGGAAGGATGCTATCATTGTTCTCTTGTATAAGGAAAAGGTGGTCAGATTGACTGCAAGAACTATCGTGGTATTAGCCTACTGAGTGTGCCAGGGAAAGGTTGTTATTGAAAAAGTGCAGGGTCTTACAACAGAGAAAGTATGGGATGTTCAGAGTGTTTTTATGCCTGGTAAAGGCTGCACTAACCAAATTTTGGCATTATGCACGATGATTGAAAAGTATCTGGCTGTTGGTAAGAAAGTTTTTGCTGCCTTCATAGATTTAGAGAAAGCTTACGACCAAGTAAATAGGACACTTTTGTGGAAGGTATTGAATAAATATGGTATTACTAGGGATCTACTTAACAGTGTAAAAGCCATGTATGCTGGCACTAGAGCTTGTGTACGAGTGAATGATGTTTTATCAAAATGGTTTTCTATTGGTGCAGGAGTCAGATAAGGTTGTGCAATGTCACCATGGCTGTTTAACATATTTATGGATGCATGCATGTGTGATGCCAAAACAGATAATACTAGTTTATGTATTGGTGATATCCACGTGTGAAGATTGCTGTATGCTGATGACTGTCCTGTTGGCAGAGAGCAAAAGTGAGTTGCAAAAAATGTTGTCCCGGATGTACAAAGTTTGCAGGAAATTCAAATTGGGTATAAATAAGGGAAAAACCAAAGTTACGGTTTTTAAGAGAGGAACTGGAAGTACTGAATGTAATATATGTCTAAATGGCACAGTGATTGAACAGATGAATGAGTTTGTGTATTTGGGAAGCATGTTTGACAGAGAGAACAAATTGGATGGTGAAATTAGTATGCAAGCGAATTCTTTATTGAAAGTCGTTGCTGCTTTGGGAGGTTTTCACAGGAATGATAGGTTTCTCAAGAGAGTTCCTAATGGCTATGTATGAAAGTGTAATTGTTCCTTCTCTAATGTTAGGCAGTGAAACCTGAGTACTACAGAAGAAACATAGGAGTCATTTGTGTGCTGGAGAAATGCGTTACTTATGGGGGGGGGGGGGTAGTGGCGAGACATGTTCTGATTGTGTGAGGAATTTAGATGTGTTGCAGTTGTGTAATGTGAAGCAAAATGTTGTTAGCAAGGTGAAGACTAATATGCTTCAGTGGTTTGGCCATGTTGAAAGATTGAGGGAAGAGATGCTTACTAAGGAAATCTTTTTAGACCAAGTGGCAGGAAGGAAATGTAAAGGAAGGCCAAGGAAGTCATGGGAGTATCAGATTCAGAAGTGTCTATCTAAGAAAAAGATGTGTATGAAGTATAGAAGATCTTGTGTATGGCGTGTGACGGATGTCAGTGAAGCCCCAGTTGTGTGTCAAGATCGCTGTGAATGGAGAAGTTTGATAAGACAACCGTAAGTAAAAATTATCTGGTTGTATTTCTTTGTGAAGCTAATCTCTGAACCTCAGAGAACAGTTTAGTGGTATGTATGTACGTGGAAATATGTTTTCTATTCTTACTATTATGTGCATTGTGAAAACATTCATTAAAGGAAATTTAGCTGGGCAGCAGAGAAAATTAACTGGGTGGGCCACCCAGTAAAAAGGCACCAAATAGTTCCAATTACTTAACCTTTTAACCAGCTGAAATGAGCAAATTGGGTTAAAATCAGTTTGAACGAATATATTTGTTGTCTAAGAAGTGGGCCAAATGCAGCTGGAACGAGTTTACATGTGCAACAGCAAGCATTGCTTTTCCTTTAGCTTTGTTATTCAAAGTGGTCATTAAGGGGGATGACTAACACTAATCCATTTCTGACTTATTACCAGATGAAAGCACTATAACAATCACAACAAATTTAAGAACTGAGAGATATTTTTGTGCCACTTGTTTCAACCCAGTAGCATGATGTTCATGTCAGGGAGACACTGGCCCTTCTGTCTTGGGTCATGGAGCAGAGAATGGACTAGAAAGGAGCACTTATCACTAGTGACTGGCTTATGGTCAGTATGTCTGTGATGAGAGAGGGAAAGGAACAGTTTTACCATTGCTTTCATACAAATCAGCTGCTAGGTAAACAATCTGTCTGGGGAGCACATAAATTTTGACCACCTGTACAGGTACATCAGTCATTTAAAGGGTTAAGGCATGTGGGGATACAGTATTCATTAGAAAAATAATAATTTTAATACTTTCTCCCTCACAGTTTTTTCACTGTGATGCCCAAAGGGTAAACTGACTCAGCCTTTCTATTGTCAAATAGTTGCTATTGTCACAAAAAAAAAAAAAAAAAAAACATTTGGCACATCCTGTTCTGTTGTCACTTAAAATTGCCACACCAAAAACCTACTCTGTCACTTAGTTAAGATTATCACAAAAAAATCACTTGGACATTTTAAAGTGTTTCTTTATGAGAGAGAGAGAATATTTTCATTTTTATTTTCCAACATTTAATTTCTTTTCCAATTGAGATACAGTATCTATTCTTTCAGTTATTAACTTTTGGGCAATTATCATTTCAGTTGCATCACTTTTAAATTTGCTTGCTATGGTAACTTGAAGAGTTTCTTCTTTTAACACAACCAGGTCAGCCTTTTCTTCATTTCATAACTCGTTAATTTAACATCACACGTTGAAATGCTGTCCTATTCTGATTTTGGCTTTTTCAATTCATCTTTTCCTGTCTTTTTTTTCTTCCCCTGAATTTTTACTTTTTGTTTCTGTAACTTTAGTTCATCCTGCTTTCTCCTTTCAGTTTCTTTCTTAAAACAACCTTTAAAAGATGTAGAGTGATTGGCACATCCAGAATGTTTCCACCATAGTAATGGATTGCTGATTTAACTGTACAAATGGCTCTTATTGTTAACTCATTCAAACTGAACCCGTCTTAGGTTTACAAAAAATTATTTATTTAAAGAGAAGCATTTTTTTTCAGGATCCACAATTTCATGGGGCAGGGCTAATCCAGACTTTATGATTTTTGCCATATTGACAAATTTAAGGTTTCCATCAACATCAGTTATGCGCAAAATCAGCAATAAGTTTCCCCTTAACACTTCCAACATCTCAAAGTAATATCTGAAGTAGGTAAATCTTCCATGACTTACCAAATCAGTCACATCATTGGGAAAATGTAGGCATTGACATAGTTGTTATTGCATACAAACCACAGTTAGCATCACACTCAACCTGTGTGGCTTTTGGCATGTTCTGATGAACTTTTAGATCTTTCAATTTTTGGCTTGAAAACATAAGATTTTCTTTCAGATAATCAACATTTTTGACCAGAGCACCTATTATATTAAAGATGATTTTTTTTTCCATCTAGTGTCCTCACAAGACAATTAGTTGAAATCAATTTCTTTCAAAGCTTTGAAGCGAGCAATTTTTCTTACCTCATTTTTTTTCAATGCTTCCCTTTCTTTGTTTGAAAGGAGAAATCATTAATGAATTTTGACATAAGGCCACACAACAGGGCATTCATCTCAGAATACATGTGAATTAGAGGTTCCTCAGATGACTGGAAACCTGTTGAAGTTAAACAAAAATATGGACTTACCAGAAAATCACAGGCCTCTTTCCTTATTGCCAATGGCAGGTAAAATATTAGAAAAAAATATTTTAGTCAGAATGCAATAATTCTGTGAAGAACTCCCTGTTATATCATATGTGCAAGGTGGTTTTAGAGAATGTGCATTTCACTATTCATCAGCTAACTAGAGTGGCTATGAAAAACTATGAAAGTTTTAACCTCAAAAAACATGGCAGCAATATTTCTGCATATTGCAAAACATTTGATAAATGCCAACATGAGGCAATTATTTTTAAACTAATTGCCCATAAATTTCTCCCCTGGTTTGTCTGTATGATCAAATCATATCTGCAGAATAGGAAATTCTGTGACAAATGAAAAAAAAAAAAAAAAAGAATTCTTTGAATAAAGCTCATGTTGAGAAATGGCTTCCTAGTTTCTCAATTCAATTACTAATCTAAAACAACCATTATGGGAATTTTACTAGGAAATTTTTTCATTTAATTGCAAATTTTTGGAGAAAATTTCACCTGCCTTGCTAATGACAGGAATAAGTGACAACAAAAAGACAGCCTGAAGAAGGAGAAGAGTTTTCTCCGAAAATTTGCAATTAAATGAAAAAATTTCCTAGTAAAATTCCCATAATAGTTGTTTTAGATTAGTAATAAAAAAAATCACTTACAAATATTCAAGCAGGTATGCCACAAGGTAATCTCCTGGCACCAACACTTTATTTCATTTTTCACGTAACATTTCCCAACAACCATTGTAGACATAAACCTGACTATAGATCTTTATGCTGATCACACATCAACTGCCTCTATCTGAAGAAATAAAAATCAAGCTGCATTCATGTTACAGCATTATGTGCAGAAACTAGAACCATATTTCCAAGACTAGAAAACTAAAATCAACATGAAAAAACACAGACAGTCCTATTTACATGGTTACCACAAAGATGCTCAAGCCAAGACTGAAAGCTGAGTCACACTTACCGTCAGGAGATGATGGGCATTATAGGTTGAAGGAAGGAATTTTTATATGCATAATTGCCACCTCCCCAAACTTTAGAAATTTATAGTCAAAATACTTACTATTAGGGAACTCCTCCCCCTCCCCCCATACACAAGCAAAATAAATCTGTCATTTAAAAACACTGAAACGTAAATAAGAGAAAAGATAGATACCAGTCATATACACTTAAATTGATGTACTGTAATAATTACTTTAACACTAATATGAATAGGGAGTTTTCAGAACTTCAAATTCTTGGGCTATTGACAATCAGATTTGAAACACTGATTAGATATTGGGGGTGAGAGGTGAGAAAAGGAATTAAATATGGTTTGCAAAAATATTAAAAACATATATAGTTTTATATACTTTCTTGAAGATGAAACTCCTTTCTTTTGCTTGTTCTACTGATCCAGATATCACTCGAAATACAACAAATACTTTTTAATAAATTTTCTTAACGAATGAATATTTTTCTGATCCCTTACAGTCCCCTTTCGGGTACAGAGAACTGGCCACCAGAGAAGTGGCCACATTGCAATTTCAGTGCCATAAAATTGTTCTGAATAAACAAATACCATGTGGCTATATTACCCACTACTTGAGCAACTATTGTTCACGAAACATTTTGTTTTAATATTTCCCTTTCAATAAGAAATTTATACATTTCCATGATTTTAGGGCCAAAGACTAAGAAGAAAACTGGCTACAAAATTTTAAGGGGCTGTATACAGTTCCCAACCATGGGGGGGGGGGTGTTACAGAATCCCGGAGCCCAGACTTCCAGGGACCCGCGGGTTAGCAAGGCAGGTGAAGTTTCAATTTAAATTATGAACAAAAAATGTGGATAAAACTGAAAAACTTTTAACTAAATTTTCAACTGTACAAATCCATGGAGGTTGAACATTAGAAACAGCCAGTAGCCAAGTGCAGTTTTCTTAAGCATTTTTGCTCCTCCCACATGTGAGAATGTGTAAACAATGCAGAAATGGCAAAGCACTGGTGAACATCAGCAGATCACAATTCACATAGCTTTGTATTTCAAAATGGCGATAGAAATGGTTAATATATATAAAATATGTGGAGATAATGTAAATGGACGATGTCATCGCTCTTTCCACGTTATTTTATAAACAACGCATAGCGACTGAAAAATTTTGTACCCGGCACCGCTGGGATCGAACCCCAGAACTCTCGATAACTAGTCGAGTGCGTTCAAATTTACGCTACGGCGCCAACACACAATTTTTCAGTCGCTATGCGTCGTTTATAAAATAATGTGGAAAGAGCGATGACATCGTCCATTTGTATTTCATTATATAAATACTTTATTAATTTGCATATTGCACTTTTATTTTTAAAGAAAGCAAAATTGGGATGCCACAGGAGGGAGAATGATGGATAACTCAACTTCCCAATGTGAAACAGTACAAAGAGCTGTGCCAATAATTCTCTACCACACGGACAAAGGACATTTTGGTGTCAAGAGCCAGAGAAGAGAGAAATGCCTTTATTTTTTAAGAAAAACAAAATTTGGAAGAAAATTATTTAAAAAGAAGCGAAGGTGGAGTCATAATTGCCCTGAATAATAAAACACTGTTCCTCACTGGGTAAGGGACCATGAAATGCTAAGCGCCTATTAAAAAGCTTCCAGGTAGTTAATTTTTATTTTTTTTTTATTGGAGGCTTAACGACCACCGTGAGCAGCTCAATGGGCTATAAGCAGTCGCCCATCCCTAATTTAGGGTCACTGGTTCTAGGGAAGGGAGAGAGCCAGTGCCGTAAGACAAACACAACATCCATGCCTTACCGGGATTCGAACCTGGACCCCGTTCGGAAGAATGATCAGAGGCCATCGCTTAGACCACTGCGCCACCGGGGCCCCAGTTAATTATTTTCAAAAATGTGTCATGAGAAGGTTTCTGCTACATGTATACCCCTTGGCTTTGGAAAATAGTACTAGAAGAAAATCTTTGTGCGAGTGTGAGAGTAGTACATGTTTTTCCAGCGAGAGTAGTCCATCGTAAGTCAATCTTTTTTCTTTGCTATATTTTATTAACAAGTACAGTTATTCAGAAGGCATGCAAAATGAATCAATAGAAACTAAGTGATTTACATCCCCAAAACTAAAGTTACAATGCACCCAGTAAACTAGGAAGAGAATCAAAGCTAAGCAATATGATTTATGTAGAACTGCCATGGGCATTTTTGCATATTTTCCCGATTTGTGCATTTCTTCAGAGGTCATTTTTGTGTGGATGTTTGTTCTGTAGATATTTTTTTTAATGATTCTTAAACAGTTTTGCAAGGAGCAGGTAAATAGCTATTCATTTTTAATTTTATCAATATTCTCTTTAAATTTTATAGCTTGTGAAGTTGTGAGCAACTGAAATTTCTCTTGTGCAAAAAATTAAACTAAGTGGAAATTTCTTTGTGCTGGAGAGAGAAAGGGGCAAGCATGGTTAATGCTGATTGCAGAACTTTCTTTTTCTCAAGAAACAGGTGTTTCTATTACTTTCAAATTTTTTCTTTCCTTTTTTTTTTTTTTTTTTTTTTTTTTTGCTACAAAAGGTTTTTCTAAACTGATCTACTGATAAGCATTAATTTTATAGTTATTTGTTTCGTAGCCTCTTCAAACCGTGTGCCAATGCTCAGACCAGGAGCTTAAGCGGGAACAGCCAACACCATGCATTATTCTTATCAATTAAATTCAGCTTACTGCATATTAATCAGACAGAGGCTAAAAGCCTATAAAATTATAAAACTTCGTAACTGGAACAGAAATTTTAGGAGGGAACTATTTGTAAAACTTTAAAAAGTATTAGTCATTGAATGGTTTTTCTACATTTTTTGCTGTGATAAATGTGCAAAAAATCTATATTTTAATGCTTTTATTTATATTTCAGGCTGTTCATAAACAATAGTAAAGTGAAAACCACCGTTATGTACTTTTTTCATTTGTTTTGACTGCACAAACTAATTTTGCTTTCATAGAAATTGCTTATTGACATTCAAGAGGGAAGGGGGCCCGCTCAATGGCTTTTCCCAGGGCCCGTAAATTAATGGTTGGGCACTGGCCATATAAAAATTGCGTTTTTGACCGCTTCGTGGCCATGTACCCAGAGGTTGGTTATCTGTGTCACAAAGTTTCTATAATTTCATATTTTCTTAATTGTGATATTTAAAAAATGTTTATAACCTACAACTCAACAAAAGAATTTCAGGGTATACAAACTACAGCTCAACAAATTTTCTGCGGGCAAGTGCAAACTCAGGAAACCTGTCCTGGGAATGCTTAATACCAAAAATATAAAATATAAAGAATTTCTGGTCCGATCACGAGATTTTCAGCATTTACAAATTACAACTCTACAAAATTCTGCAGGCTTCTGCTAGATCCTGCAGAAACTTTAAAAAAAAAATTGTTTTATTACTATTATTATTAATTATTATGTGGAGTTCTTAACAAAAATCCTGTAAGTTTGAATTTTTCTTATGGGTTTTGCCTATTCATATAAGTTTTGCATTATTAGGAAAAATACCCACATCTTTTAGAAAAATACGCCAGCTGTCTGATATTTCCTTATGTCCCATAGAAACATGGTCTTTTATAATTTCAAAAAAAAAAAAAAAAAATACAAAAAAAAAATCAATTTCAACTAAGCAACTGACAAAACTAGTCAGAACATTTTCCCTACTCAACCACATGACGTTACCTAAAATGTGCCTGTCCCCAACAGGTTTCCTTCTTTACACATGCCTGCAAACAATTTGTTGAGCAGCAATTTGTAAATGCAGAAAATCTCCCAATGAGACCGGAAATTCTTTAAAGTTCTGGTATTACCCCCCCCTCCCCTGACAGGTTGCATACATTTGCACGTGCCGTTGGATAATTTGTTGAGTTGTAGTGTTTGTAAATGCTTAAAATCTGATAGGGATACAAATTCTTCATATTTTATATTTTTGGTATTAAGTCTCCCCCTACAGGATTCCTGCGTTAGCACATGATTACAGAGAATTTGTTGAACTGTAATTTGTAAATGCTGAAAAAAATCCTTTATATTTTCGGTTTAAGCCCCCCCCCCCCCCCCCCCCCCCGGCAGGTTTCCTGCGTTTGCACGTGCCCTCAGATAAACTGTGGAGTTGTAGTTTGCAACGCTGAAAATCTCCAGATCAGACCAGAAATTATTTATATTTTATATATTTGGTATTAAGTCCCCCCCTCCCCCCCGGACAGGTTTCCTGCTTTGGCACACAAGCCCGCAATGGATTTTTTGAGCTGTAGTTTATAAACCGCGAAATTCTTTTGTTGAGTTGTAGATTATAAACATTTTTTTTATAAAGAATTATATTAAATATCGCAATTAAGAAAATACGAAATTTTCCTGCTTTGGCACAAGCCCGCAAAGGACTTTTTTTAGCTGTAGTTTAGTTTATAAACTGTGAAATTCTTTTGTTGAGTTGTAGATTACAAATTTTTTTTGTAAAGAATTATATTAAATATCGCAATTAAGAAAATACGAAATTACGGAAACTTCGTGATTTACATAACTAACCTCTTGGGACGTGGCCAAAAAGCTGTCGAAAACGTAATTTTCATAAGGTCCCTTAAACATTTTGTGGCCAGTTCTCCTCCACCCAGTCCTTCCTTATACCCATCACAGGAGAAAGCCTTTTCTCTTCTTTTTCTAGAGCACAACTCAAGTCGAAACTCCGTATTTACCTAGTGCGTGCTAAAAAGAGCGCCATTTCCGTGACCCGTATAGTTGTTTCTACAGCAGATAAGAAGTTGCATTTCGCGTTTTAAACTTTAATATTCCTGAAAATGAATGTTTTCCCATTTATTAGTCACTATTTTCTATATCAAAAAGCAAAAGTCGCGAGCGTTTTTTTCTTTTTTGTTTGCTTGAAGAGAAATTAAAGTTCAAATCGAAACTTGGGAACTGCCCGCCGTCGTCTATCATGAAACGCAAAGTAGTTTTCTCTGCACAATGAGTAGAAAAAGGCATTTCTGAACTTGAATTTCCTTAAGCAAACAAGATGATGCCAGGCTCCGTTCCTTGGTACAGCAAGAAGTGATAAGGAATGTCAAAACAGGCATTCTAGGTGAAATTAATAAAAATAGTTCCTGCTGTAGCTCACTCTGCCGTGAAAACATATTTATGGGTCACGGAAACGGGGCCAATTACTTCACGGACAGATAAAGAACCGAGTGTGAAATTTAACTTATCTTTAAAAAATTGGGATGGGGAGGGAGGGTGATAAAAATGCGCAGCTCCGTTGAGTGATCTTGAAGGAGAGACTGGTGAAATAGGGAAACACGCATTTCGTTAAGAATTTTTTAAAACAAAAGATACCAAGTCGCTCTTTTAAACCATTACGAAAAAATAAGAAATGAACATTATCAGAAAACAATTCACTACTAGGAACAGAAATAATAAAAAAAAAAACCCGTAACTTTATCACACGCTAGATCGAGCGTTCCCACAGATTCCAAAAAATTTCGGTCAGCTGACGGACATCCTACAAACATCCTGAAGTGACATCCTGAAATCCGATAAAAAAAAACTTTTTCTTCGACCGGAAGACAACAGCAAAATCCGGAAAAATTGGCAGGACGCAATGGCGTAGATTTTCTTTTTTTTTAATATTTAGTGCAACTCCAGAATTTCAGTGAACACAGAAATACGATTTTACATAACTTTCGGAGGGAAATTAAATGTGGGAACAAAGTTTTAAAATAATCTGATAATCATGATAGGTTCCAGAAATTTTCAAAAGATGGTAATCCGTCCCCAGGACAGAAGAATGCAGCCATCTATTACCAAAAGAGTAAATGGAAGTCACCCAGATTTTGAGGTAAAGTTCTATGGGGAAAATACCCTTTGGGTGAAAGAGGCAAACAAAATACCTTGGTTTAATCATGGATGAAATATTTGTATGGAATAAACATATCACTAATGCCACAGGAAAGGTCAGATGACTGTGCACCTGCCTAGCTCCAATGATTAAAAACAAAAAAGCTTAACTTAAAAAATACAGCAGTACTAAGGCTTGTTTTAATCCCATTGTAAATAGGAGCAGATCCAGAAAGTTCCCTCGGGTGGGGCCCGTTGGCCCAGTCTAAAAATGAGACTTTTAGACTTCTTTTTTAATTTGTTGGGAGTTTAATGACAACTGTAGGCAACTCAATGGGCTATAAGCGGTCGCCAGTCCCTAATTTAGGGACTCTAGTTTAAGGGAAAGGAGACAGCCAGTGCCATAAAACAAACACAACATCCGTGTGATTCAAATTCGGCCCCCCTTGGAGGAATGGCAGAAAGACCACAGTGCCACTAAAGCAGCAGAGATACTTTGTAAAGTGCACGCACACTATAAACTTGCAGCACTGCCCCTTCCTTGCATTGCAAGGCTTTTTTAAACAGTTTTGATTAAAATAACTGTCCTAAATTTTAAATCAGAAACTGCAAATAAGAACTGAAAAATCAACACTATTTTCATGGTGTTCAATTGCCTGCTTTTCAAGAAAACTAGCTCGACGCTTTTAAAATCTCATGTCTGGATAAAATCTTTCAAAATAAAGTTTGATATCTTCTATTCAGAAAGGTTAATTTAAAAGAAAACTTTCCAGCCTGAAAATTTGCCACGAATTCTTTATTTATGGCCCAATCAAGGAACGTACTTCACTCTGTCGCGCACACACTTCAAAGTTTATCCATGTAGTGGCTTTCCCTGCTTCCAATTATGAATATCACACAATACTAAAAAAAAAAACAGAATAAAGCACACACATTGCTTCTCATGAACAGTCAAAATTTCTTTACACGCCTGTTCTCTCAGCTTTCTCAGTTTCCAAACCACCAGTTTTTTTACGCTTTCCAACCGTAAGTTGAAGAAGCGTATATGCTCCAGCTTTTTCCGTCCGTCTGTCCGCACGATAACTGGCGTAAAAATGGCTCGATTTCGATGAAATTTTAGTATGTGGTAGGGGACCACTGGGGACGAACCCTATTGAAAATGGGACGAATGGGGTCAAAGGTCACGAAGTAGGAGCGGGATCCATTGCATTGCCCTTATGCGTCATAACTTGCGTAAATATGGTTAGATTTCAATGAAATTTTACTATGTGATAGGGGACCGCCTGAGGACGAACCCTATTCAAAATGGGTGAAGTGGGGTCAAATGTCAGAACATAAGAGCGGGATGCATTCCATTGCCCTCATGCGTAATAATGTGCGTAAAAATGGTTCGATTTCGATGAAATTTTAGTATGTGGTAGGGGACCACCTGGGGACAAACTCTATTGAAAATGGGCGAAATGGGGTCAAAGATCAGGACATAGGACCGGGATCACTTCCATCGCCATTATGAGTCATTCGATTTGGATGAAATGTTAATATGTTGTAGGGACCTGCCTGGGGACGAATCCTTTTGAAAATGCGCGAAATGGGGTCAACGGTTAGGACAGAGGAGCGGGATATATTCCATAGCCCTTATATGCATCATAACTTACGTAAAATTGCTTCGATTGCGATAAAACTTTATCATGTTATTTCGGAGGTATACTGAACCAGTTCTGTTGAATATAATCGAAATGGGATCAAAGCTCAGGGCACAGGAGCGAGATTTATTCCACAGCCATTATCCTCATAACTTGAGTAATGATTTCTGGTATGTTGGAAAGCGTATCATAATCAATGCATTGCATGATTTTACTAACTTGTTACGTTTTCCAACAGTAGGTTGAAGAAGTGTATATGCTCCAGCTTTGTCCGTCTGTCCGCACGATAACTCGCGTAAAAATGGTTCGATTTCGATTAAATTGTAGTATGTGGTAGGGGACCATCTGGGGACGAACCCTATTGAAAATGGGTGAAATGGGGTCAAAGGTCAGGACATAGGAACGGGATGCATTCCATTGCGCTTATGCGTCATAACTTGCGTAAAAATGGTTGGATTTCAATGAAATTTTAGTATGTGGTAGGGGGACAAATCCATTCTATCGCCCTTATGCGTTATAACTTGGGTAAAAATGCTTCTATTGCGACAAAACTTTAGTATGTTGTTCCGGAAGTATACTTTACAGGTTATGTTGAATATCATCGAAATGGGGTTAAAGGTCAGGTCATAGGAGCGAGATTTATTCTACAGCCATTATCCTCATAACTTGAGTAATGATTTCTGGTATGTTGGAAAACGTATCATAATCAATGCATTGCATGATTTTACTAACTTGTTTACGGTTTCCAGCCGTAGGTTGAAGAAGCGTATATGCTCCAGCTTTGTCCGTCTGTCCGCACGATAACTCACGTAAAAATGGTTCGATTTCAATGAAATTTTAGTATTTGGTACGGGACAACTGGGGACGAACCCTATTGAAAATGGACGAAATGGGGTCAAAGGTCAGGACAGGAGCTGGAACCATTGCATTGCCGTTATGCGTTACAACTTGCGTAAAAATGGTTCGATTTCGATGAAATTTTAGTATGTGGTAGGGGATTACTGGGGACGAACCCTATTGAAAATGGACGAAATGGGGTCAAAGATCAGGGCATACAAGCGGGATCCATTCCATTGAACTTATGCTTCATAACTCATGTAAAAATGCTTCAATTGCGACAAAACTTTAGTATGTTGTTCCGCAGGAATACTGAACCAATTCTGTTGAATATAATCGAAATGGGATCAAAGGTCAGGGCACAAGGGCGAGATTTATTCCACATCCATTATGCTCATAACTTGACTAAAAATGCTTCTATTACGACAAAACTTTAGTATGTTGTTCCGGAGGTATACTAAAGCAATTGTTTAATATCAACAAAATGGGGTGAAATGTCAGGGCACAGGAGCGAGATTTATTCCACAGCCATTATCCTCATAACTTTAGTAATGATTTCTGGTATGTTGGAAAGCGTATCATAATCAATACATTGCATGATTTTACCAACTTAATTGTTTGTTTTGTTTTTCTCCTGAAGCTAGAACAGGACATTTTATCTACAAATTTATAGCAAATTTTAGTTACGAAAACTTTTACAGAAATCTATGCATTTAAGTACTACTATAATATTACAGGGATGTAAGGTCAGGTGATGCGTAACATCACAGCCTCTCCTTGACATATGCCAACCCCCGCCTTCTTGTGGTGCATCCTGTTCCCACTAAAGGGGCTCTGACGACCGCCAATAGCGGTATAACTATACCATCGGGATTAGAGGAAATGCTATCCCACACTCACCAACCCGCTTGGCCAGCGTGGTGAGTTATGGCCAACCCTCTCCAAAATGACTCCACAACTTAAATCTTGGCCCTCAGTCTCCGGCACCTGGCCAAGGCAGCGGCCAGTGCGACGTGAAGGCAGAGGGTGCTAAGAATCCCCGGAGGACTGGACTAGGCTGCCATCTGATGCTGACCTTGGCTACGTATAATGGACGCTCTCTATCTTCTGATTCAAGGCTTCTTGAATTGGAAGAGGAACTACAAAGGATCAAGTGGGACATCGTAGGGCTAAGTGAGGTAAGGAGAAAAGGAGAAGATCTCATTGAACTGAAAAGTGGACATCTCTTCTACTATCATGGGACAGATACTGGCAGAACTGGTGGTGTTGGATTTATAATAAACAAGAAACTGAAGGATAAAGTTGTAGAAGTTGAAAGTTCCTCTGACAGAGCTGCACGACTCGTTATCCAACTCTCGAGAAGATACAAGGCTCAGATTATTAAAACTTATGCACCCACCACAAGTCATCCTGAAGAAGAAATTGAAGAATTTTATGAGGAAATTCGTCATCTAAATAATAAAGGTAAGTAGCACTTGAAGATAATTATGGGAGATTTCAATGCAAAAATAGAGCAACGGCAACAGAATGAAACTTCAGTAGGTAAATTCGGTTACGGCAACAGAAACCAGCATGGAAATACTCTCGTTGAGTTTGCAGAGGCAGAAGGGTTTTTCAACTTGAACTCCTTTTTCAAGAAAAAGCCACACAGGAAATGGACATGGAGACATCCAAATGGGATGACAAGTGAAATTGATTTTATTATGTGTAACAAAAAATTCGTCATAGAAGACTGCAGTGTGCTAAACAAGTTCAACACAGGTAGTGACCATAGACTGGCGAGATGTAAGATGCACCTGAACACTAAACTCAAACGTGGCAAGCTCATAACACAAACAAAATGTATGGACATAACAAACCTTAAAAAACACCATAATACCTTCAAGTTGGAACTGAAGAACAGATTATCTGCTTTAGAAGGCCTAACATTGGAAGAAGTGGATATTTCTGAAGTTAACAGAAAAGTAACCAAAGCTCTTATGGAAACAGCAACAAAATTAGCTGGGTCTAAGAACAAATTGCATGTGAACAAAGTATCAGGAAAAACCAAAAGAGAGATTAGGACAACTAAAGAAGATATGACTTCCAAAGTAGAATATATAGAGCTATGCAAGACAGTACGAAAAAGTATCACTGAAGACATAAGGAAATTCAACTGTGAACTAGTGGGGAAAGCAATTGAAAACAAACTAAGCCTAAAGATAGCAAAGGGACATCTCAGTAAGGGAAGAAAACAGATTACGGCACGGAGAAAAGAAGACGATTCTGTAACAAGAAATAGAGGCGTAATTTTGACAAGAGTGAAAGATTTCTACTCCACATTATATGAAAGGGATGATACATGTACTCCAGACATCATGAAAAGTACCAGTACCAGAGTTCTTCCAGTCCTCCCAAGACACATGTACTTGGAGTGCCACTTTTCCAAAATAAGAAATCAATGCTGCCAACGTTTTGTACAGTTTTGTACACCGAAAATAAAATTTTGTACACCACCGGAAATGGTACTTTTCGGCTCTCTAAAAGTGGCACTCCAAGTACATGCTGGAGTGCCACTTTTACAAAATCGAAAATAAATACTGCCAAAGTTTTGTACTAGTTTTGTACAGTTTTGTACACCCAAAAGAAAATTTTGTACACCACCGGAAGTGGTATTTTTTTACTCTCCTTTGTGGCCCTCGAGCATGTACTTGGAGTGGCACTTTTCCAAAAAGGAAAATAAACATTGCCAGAGTGGTGTCCTAGTTTTGTACAATCAAAAGAAAATTTTGTACACCACCGGAAGTGGTACTTTTTGACTCTCCTTTGTGGCCCTCTAGCATGTACTTCGAGTGCCATATTTCCAAAATCAAAAATAAACACTGCCAGAATGGGGTACTAGTTTTGTACAGACAAAAGATAGTTATGTACTCCTCCGGCGATGGTTCTCTTTGGTTGTCCAGCATACTCTTAGGGTGTCATCTTTCGAAATTCTGAAGTAAACACTGCTATCTTTTTCCAGTTCATTACATACTTTTACTGCTGTTCATTATGCACAACCAGCTGTTTTCGTGTTCATTATACGCAACTTTTATTTGTTCAAGGTCGCAAATTTCAGTGCGGTTGTCTTGTATAAACTAAGAAATTGTCGGAGCCTTCATTTTTATAGTAAAAGAAGGAAAGAAACAGTTTTTTGTTGCTTTGTTAAGCAATGCTTTCAGCAAAAGCATTTTGGAAATGTTAGGAAAAGGAATTCAAATCAGCGCGTATCATCGCTTCCAGTCCAGCAGCCATGCCAAGCAAGGTTGGGGGAGGGGAAATTGCAAAACACCTTGGCGCATTCGCAGTGGCGTAACTAGCACAACTTGTGCAACCCCGGAAAGTTTATTTCAGCACCCTTAAGCATAATAATTTTTCCAGGATTTCAGACACTAGGGAGGATGTGTTTTTCACAGTGTTTGTTTTGGGAAAATGGGGATGTCAGGAAGTTAGGGAGACTGTCTGGTAAAGTAAAGGAACTACCATAGAGCCCTGTAGTTTTAACTTTTAAAATAAATTTTGGAACAGAAGTACATAATGCAAGGTTATCAATCAGCCAGTCAGATTTAACACTGTGAGCTGTCAGATGCATAATCATGAATATACGTTTTATCGCATTGAAACGAATTCGGTAAAATATATTTAAATGTTTAAGGTTAACAACTATGAGTCTTTAGTGATCGTTATTGGATATGGTTGTATACAAACAGGGAATTCAGTATTCTACACTGCAAGAATGCAATATGGATTTCGTAGCTGCAGATATTAATTTGCATGTACAACACAAAACTTCAATGCAGGACAAGAAAAAAAAGAGTGCATGTGGAAATACAATGTGCAGGTATGCGATGTTTACAAATATACGAGTACTATACCCAGTGTTCGCAGTGGGCCGGTATGGCATACCGGTAGTTAACAAAAATGGAAGTGAGCATACCGGCAGTTAAAAAAAACATTATTTACCATCCCGGTATGTAATAAATTATAAACCCTTAACAAACTACGTGAAATTAGGATGAAAGCACAAATTTTAACACAAAAATCGGCAAATGACATTTTTAACGGAAAAAATTGATAATTAGCAGCTTGGACTGAAAGAGACCACAAACCCATCAATGAAGTTTTTTTAATTTTTGCATTAATTTTTTTAATACTATATGCATTAATTTTTCAATACCAAAAAAAAAAAAAAAAACAATTATATGGAATGGTATGCATTTCTTTCGAAACCTCCTATTTATACTATGTGGATCTATGGTCTACACCATACCGGCAGTAGCTCTGTGCCACTTCGACCACTGAGTGTACCATATAACTACATAATATAGATATAATATAAATTATAATTATATGATTAAAATACAAGTGGAAAACATTTTTATATGCGATAAGTGGAAATTTTCCAAAGTCAGAGAAAAAACATAACTATGAACGTTATTAAGTTTTGCACCATCAATTTCATGGCTGAACTACAACAAAAAAAAAAATGTCTGCACCATGCCAAAAGTTGTAGCTTGCCTAAGTACACGTTTTATTCAGAGTAACGACTGTGAAATAAATTTTTCATCCAAACCGAAACTGAACAACATATCCTTCTCTGATGAGATCAAGGTTCAACTTTGCATCAAGAAGGAACACAACAATGCTGATCAAAAGTAAACAGCATATCTGATAGGATGAAGGTTCAACTTTGGCTGCAGCAAGAACTTGGCAACGCTGTCTCGATTCTCTCTCAAACTTGTGATATACCGGTTACGTATATGTTAACGAAAAAAAGAACCGAGTTTGTGATAATCTGAAATTACAAAATTTATGTACATAAAAAAAGCGTTTAAATGAATTAATTAGCTATTATCGAATTGGAAAAGCTTAGAAACTACAGTAAAATATCGGAACTAATGCAGAAATACGTATAAATGTCAAAAAATAACTGGTATACGCATCGCCAAAGTTTCACTGAATATCTTTTTATTTCTACAAAGCAATGCTTAAATTTAAAAATATTGTTTAAACTGAAAACCACTAGATTGAAAAAACACTGCGCAGAAATTCAAATTGCTTGAATTTCAGTTTGTGACGTATACCTGTAACTTAACCCTCCTTTCGAGTTGCTTCTAAACTAAACATTTTCCCACAGAAGAGTTAGTTACTTCTCTAAACAGCTTGTACATTTTAGCGACACTGGTAGTGAGTCACAGCAAAATTTATAGAGACAACCTTGATTGCAAATAATGGGGGAGGGGGTGTAGAGAGAGAAAGATTGCAAGTAATTGTGGGGAATTGATATAAAGAAAGAGATTTAAATGAATACGTATTGTTGCTATATGTTGATCTAAGAGCTACTGTGTGTCAAATGATGAATCACAATGTGACGATTTTTTATATAGATGACCTTCGAACTTTCATTGAGTGGAAAATTAAGGGAAAGAAGATTTTAAACATAAATCCTTTTGCCGATTCTTTCAACTTGGCCGTTTGGCTACTGGATTATTACAAAATTGTGTTTTTATATGCAACAAACTAGGAATATTAATCAAATTAGTTAACCATTTAAGCTACTGCTTCAAATATTAAAAATTCTGCAAGTAATTTATTAATGCAGTCATGGGGGTATCCACAACTGAGGATAGCAGTTATACAACCAAAAAATGTACAAATCTGTAATTCAAAAAAAAAAAAAAAAAAAAGATAAAAGTCAGGAGCAAATAAACTTCATTAAAACAAAAATTGGAAATTAAGAACTGTAATCTGCTTACATACGTTCAGAGATCATCAAATTTTACCATTGAGGAATCTCATAAAATGATTTCTTATATTTCAAAATGGAGCATGTTTCTTGCACTTACAAAACTAGTACAAAACGTGTGTGAACAAAACTAGTACAAAACGTGTGTGAACAAAACTAGTACAAAACGTGTGTGAACAAAACTAGTACAAAACGTGTGTGAATATTTCAGGTTTGTGGAATGGTACAAGAAATGTATGTCTGGTACTGAACTAAGATGGATGAAAAGCCACATCCGGTAAAGTACAAAACATTTTTTCGAGCTGAAAAAAAATAAAATATGACTACTTTTTGTATTTTGGACTGCAAGTACATGTTTAGCGGTACACCAAGTAGAAAAGTTCTACTACTGTTCTGTTCAGGAAAATAATTTTAAATTTCACGGCAGAACATAAAAAATTTTAGTGGTGTCTATTTTTATTTTTTGGAGAAACTTTTCTACGATGGCTATCTAGGAAAACAAAGGCTAGTTTGCTTAGGCGTAGTAAGTGACCGGTTCCCTTTCGGTGGTGTACAAAACATTGTGTACAAAACCGTACAACACCCTGGCAGTGTTCATTTTCGATTTTAGAAAAAAGGCAGTACAAGAGCGCATGCCGGAGAGCCACTAAGAAGAGATGAAAATAACCTCTTCCAGTAGAGTACAAATTTTCTTTAGGATGCACACATCCTGGCACTGTTTATTTTTGATTTTAAAAAAGTGGAACTCTGAGTATGTGCTGGTGAGCCAATAAAAACCACTTTCTGTGGTGTACAAAATTTTCTTTTGGATGTTCAAAACTGTACAACACTAGTGCAACATTCTGGCAGTGTTTTTTTTCAATTTTGGAAAAGTGGCACCCCAAGTACATGCTCGAGAGCCACAAATGAGAGTCAAGTACCACTTCCGGTGATGTACAAAATTTTCTTTTGGGTGTACAAAACTGTACAAAACTAGAACACTCTGGCAGTGTGTTTTTTTTTTTTTCTTCAATTTTGGAAAAGTGGCACTCTAACTAAGTACATGCTCGAAGGGCACAAAGTAGAGTAAAAAAGTACCACTTCCGGTGGTGTACAAAATTTTCTTTTGGGTGTTCAAACTGTACAACACTAGGACAACACTCTGGCAATGTTTTTTTTCCTTTTCAAGTTTGGAAAAGTGGCACTCTAAGTACATGCTCGCAGGGCCACAAAGGAGAGTAAAAAAATACCACTTCCGGTGGTGTACAAAATTTTCTTTAGGGTGGTACAAAACTGTACAAAACTATGACAACACTCTGGCAATGTTTATTTTCCTTTTTAAAAAAGTGGCACTCCAAGTACATGCTCGAGGGCCACAAAGGAGAGTCAAAAAGTACCACTTCCGGTGGTATACAAAATTTTCTTTTGGGTGTACAAAACTAGGACAACACTCTGGCAGTGTTTATTTTTGTTTTTGGAAAAGTGGCACTCCAAGTACATGCTCGAGGGCCACAAAGGGGAGTCAAAAAGTACCACTTCCGGTGGTGTACAAAATTTTCTTTTGGGTGTACAAAACTGTACAAAACTAGTACAAAACTTCGGTAGTATTTATTTTTGAGTTTGGAAAAGTGGCACTCCAAGTACATGTATCTGTCCTCCCAGCAGAAGTTGCACATGCAATCAAGAGCATGAAGCGGGGAAAAGCTCCAGGAGAAGATGGAATTACTGTAGACATCATACAAGAAGCAAGTGGAGAAATCGAAACAGTACTCGCCCAAATTTTCACTCGATGCCTTAAAGGAAGGGAAGATCCCTGAGGATTGGAACAACGCTACAATTTTCCTGCTACATAAAAAAGGTGACATTGAGGATCTCAGGAACTACAGACCTATCAGCCTCCTATCAGTGGTTTATAAAATCTTCGCTAAAGTTCTTTCACACCGCTTGAAGGTAACACTGGACATAGCTCAACCGAGAGAACAAGCTGGATTCAGGAGTGGCTACAGCACAATAGATCATATCCACGTACTGAGAGAACTCATTGAAAGAGCGAGAGAATATGAACTTCCATTGTGCATGGCTTTTATCGATTATGAAAAAGCCTTTGATTCGGTGAAACCATCAGCAGTTACAATGGCTCCGAAATCCTGCGGTATTGAAGATGCATACATTAATATTATTAATAACATCTATGAAAATGCAAAGATTCGGCTGTTTGAAAATACAACACACATAAAAATTGGAAAGGGAGTGAGACAAGGTGACACCATATCTCCGAAGCTCTTTAATGCCACATTGGAAAATGCCTTTCAATCACTGAATTGGGAAAACAAAGGGATAAAGATTAATGGAGATTATCTAACCCACCTTTGTTTTGCTGATGACGTAGTCATTTTTGCAACTACCCCATCAGAGCTGCAGAGTATGATCCAGGAACTTGCTGACAAGAGTAAAGAAGTGGGATTAAAAATGAATTTTCAGAAGACAAAAGTGATGTTCAATGCTTTTACAAGAAATGAAGATTTATCGATTGATGGAGAAAAGCTGGAGATAACAGACACGTACATTTTTTATCTTGGACAGCAGATATCAAGTGAGGGTCACATTGATGAAGAAATTAATCGGCGTACAAAACTTGCCTGGAGAGCTTTTGGAAGAAACAGCATAATTTTCAAGAGCAATATGCCATTATGTCTTAAAAGAAAAGTGTTTTATCAATGCATCCTTCCAGTGCTTACGTATGGTGCAGAGACGTGGATTTTAACTAAAAGAGACATACAAAGGCTGCAGACAACTCCAAGTAGCATGGAGAGGTGCATGCTTGGTGTAACCAGGAGAGATAAGAAGAGGAACTCGTGGATCCTAAAAATTACACGAGTGGAAAACATCATGATCAGAGTTAAATCCCTGAAATGGCAATGGGCTGGACATACTGCCATAAGGACAGACCATCGATGGACAGCCGAAATTTTAGATTGGATTCCAAGGGACAGGAAAAGACCCAGAAGAAGACCACATGAGAGATGGGTGGATGAAGTTCAAAAGTATGTAGAAGTGACATGCAGGAGACTGACACAAGACAGACCGTTGTGGAGGAAACTTGGGGATACCTTCGTCCAGCAGTGGATTGACAATGGTTGACAATGATGATGATGATATTACAAAATTAATATTATATAATGTACATATACTGTATCAAAGGTGTGCACACGGGGAGTGCAGGGGTTTGCATTAGCCCTTGCATTTGCCATGACAAATCTGCAAAACTTGGGAGAAATTAATATTTTCGCCATTTGTAAATTAAAAACATTAATATCATGACTTATCAGCAGAAGAATATAGCGTTGTACCCAGCCCTTCGCTTAACAGCATATCATATCTTTATCCCTTTGCCAACATTAGATCAGAATACCGAGCAATCAAAGTTAGCTAGCCGATATTTTTTTTTTTACTTATTTACAGCAGATTGACAAGTTATAATTTAAATAGTTTTTTTTTTTTTTTTTGTTTTTTCAACTTTCTGCTTTTGCTTAATCCCAGTAACCATTTGCTCGTGTGAGAGGAGCTTCTCAAAACTTTTACTCCTGAAGACAAAACTGCATCCTACGATGACACAGGAAAGGCTGAGCTCATTGATGGTACTGTGTACTGAACAATCACTAGCTATTTCGACACAGTTGGAAGATGTGATTGACGAATTCCAAAACATGGTTCCATTTAACCGATGAATGTCGTAAATACAATGTGAATACATTTGCTTCTTTTCTTTTGTGATTTCATATAACGTACTGATAGTTTTTATAACCCCACCTGATTTTATTTTTGACTGGATCATTCGGTTATATTTTAAAATGGAACTTGCATATCTTTAGTAATTTGTCATGTGCATTCTAATGAATAAGTTTTTGACAAAGCGCGGCATTACGGTGCACACAGACTCTACCATTTTAAAGGAAAGGGGATATTGTGTGACATATAGTTAGAAAGTTTATTTCATTAGATATCCAAATCCAGCCATCTATTCAAAAATCCATCCACCAATTCAAAAGGTAGACAAATATGAAGGAGGGGCGTATAAAAACTCAGTCTGTATAGGCATTATAATTGTAACAATATAACTTAATTTTATGTTTTATAAGAACCAGATAGTAAGAACAACCTTTTCATGACATATATGATTAAGCTTTTGAAATACAGCTTCTCTGTGCCCCCAAAATCTGAATTCCTCATTACTTAACCATTTTTTTGTGTGTGCGTTTTTGCTGACAGGGTCTTTTTTAAACCTGCATCATGATGCACCCCCACTGTTGCAACATTGCACACTTCTATATACTGTATATTATAGTAGTAAATGGTAATATACATGCTGTCCCACTCACTACGAAACCCAGCATTTCTTTAATAATATTAACACCAATGAACAAATAGTGCAACGAAATTTGAAGTGGATTTCCCTCATTTCTTGCAAAATGTGATGACATCACAACATGTGCTGGAAGTGGCCACCATTTGCGTTAAGACAGCATTGAATCCGGCGCACCATATTGTGGGAGTCTTTGCCAGAACGTTCGCAGTCACTTCCTGAATTTCTTTGGTGGTTTCCTTTCAAGGCATCTATGGTTCCCTGTTCCTTTTGGTAAATTCTCCCTTTTAGATATCCCCACAAAAAGTAATCAGGAGACATCAGATCGGGTGAGCACAGAGGCCATAGACCATTGGATATGATGCAGTCACCAGAAAAGGACTGAATTTTGGCCATACTGGTGTGTGATGTCGTTCCATCATGCTGACAATATCCAACGGAGATTTTCTTCTTTGTCTAATTGATTTACAAAGGTGTTGGAGATCTCCATATATGCAGCTGTTGTGATGGTTGCATTGAAGAAGATGCAACCAATTATGTGACGCCGGGTCATCCCACACCAAACGCCAATTTTCTGTGAACAAAGGAGTTCCATTGTGTAGATAAACTCACTGAAATGGCATAATAAAGCAGCAGAGAGGTGCGTCCAGCTGGCTAGTGGACTGCTGCTCAGTGGCGCCACACTTAAAAATGTGTCTGCCACAAAGGAGCACTCCGGTTGGCTGGCAGACAGTGCCGGGTTCAATGCTGTATGGACACAAATGGTGGCTACCTTTGACACATATTGTGATGTTGTCACATTTTGCACAAGACAAGGAAAGTCCACTTCAAATTTTGTTGCAATATCTTCACTGGTTTTTTTTTTTTTTTTTTTTTTTTGATTGGAGGTTTAACGACCACTGTGAGCAACTCAATGGGCTATAGGCAGTCGCCCATCCCTAATTTATGGTCACTGGTTCCAGGGAAGGGAGAGAGCCAGTGCCGTAAGACAAACACAACATCCATGCCTCACCGGGATTCGGTTGGTTGGTTGGTTAGTAGATTTTAATGGCGCAAGGGCCATGGGTGGCCAAAGAGCGCCAAACAAAGGACATCAAAATAGAACAAAATCAGTAAAACACGTACACAAGGGTAAAAACAGGATGAAACGGTAAAAGTAAAAGATGGAAATGAAAGCAGTAAAACTAGATGAGATTAAAAAAGTCAATTTCTGTAAAAAATGTGAACACTGCCGTCAGATCGCAGTTCTCACCAAGGAGAGTCTGCAGCGTAGCTGCTCCTTCGTCCAACAAATGGGAATGAAAATAACGAAAACGATGATCACAAAAACGAACACAAGTACACAGAACATGAAGGACGGTGAGACGACATTGGCACGCCTCACACATCGGGGCACTGTCGCCACACAGCAAAAAGCGGCGAGTAAAACGACAGTGCCCAATGCGGAGACGCGCAAGAACAACCTCCTCACGATGGTTCTTCCGCAAACTAGACTTCCATAGTCCGATCTGTGGTTTGATAGAATGCAGCTTATTGCTGCCCTGCTGAGACCACAGGGACTGCCACTCGTCCAGGAGAAATGTCCGGATCAAAGGTCTAAAATCACGGAAAGACAGTGGCAGCCAAGCTGGCGACATGGAGGAAACAGACCTGGCAGAGAGATCTGCCAGCTTGTTACCCGGATCCCAACATGGCCAGGAACCCAACAGAATCGGACCAGGAAGCAATCACCCTCCAAAGTTCCAAGACGACGACGGACATCACGGATGACAGGTGAGTCCGTGTCCTCCGGAGAAGATAAAACATGGATGACGGACTGGGAATCAGAGCAAACCATAGCGCGACGAAGTGATCGAGACTGTATGTGGCACAAAGCAAGGTGTACCGCACGCAGCTCTGCCGAAAAGACTGTGGATTCAGGCGGAAGCCTCTCAGCATGTGAGGCTTTGCCACACACAAAAGCGGATCCAACGACATCCCCGGACTTCGAGCCATCGGTGAACACAGGCACGAAATCCGGGTAGACAGACTGTTTTTCAGCAAAGAGCTGCTGGTACACCAGAGCAGGAGTGGAAGACTTTGGAAACACACAAAGAGAAAGGTCAGCCGTTGCTTGAACGGACTGCCAAGGAGGACGGTTGAAAAAGGTGGTCAAACCAATCCTTGACAAGTTTAGACCAGCATCGCGCACTATGGCAGACATCCAAATCCTGAACGTTGGAACACAGGAGGGGCGGTTGGAAAACAAGCGGACACAGTCCGGTTGGAAGATGGAACCATGCAGGGGATGATCAGGAAGAGATTTCAGTTTTGTGTAAAACTGAAGAGACAGCTGCTTACGACGGATGCATAATGGCGGCTCATGAACCTCCGCATACAGGCTATGCACGGGAGAGGTACGGAAAGCACCAGTACATAGCCGCAATGCCTGGTGATGGACGGGGTCCAAAGGCTTTAAAACCTAATGGACGCGCTGAACCGTACGTAATGCATCTGAAGTCTAACTTTGACCGAATCAGAGAATGGTAAATGCGAAGCATTGAGCACCTGTCGGCCCCCCAAGATGTTCGAGAGAGGACCTTCAGGATACTCAATGACTTCGTGCACTTCACCTTCAAAGACTGGATGTGAGGCCGGAAGGTGAGCGCTTTCAAAGTCAAAAGTTAACCCAAGGAACTTGACTTCTGACACCACGGGGATGGTAGAACACCCCAGACGGAGGCTGGGGTCTGGGTGAAGACCCCGTTTGCGGCAAAAATGCACGCAAACGGTCTTCTGTGTCGAGAAGCTAAATCCATTTTGGGAAGCCCAGTGAGAGATCTTGGTAATGGCAGACTGGAGCTGTCTCTCAATGGTGCGCATGTTAACAGAGGCGCAAGAGATCTGCAGATCATCCACGTACATGGTTCCACGAACCGTCGGAGGAAGCAGTTTGAATACGTGATTCACACGAAGGATGAACAGAGTGACTGATAAAATGGAGCCTTGAGGTACACCCTGTTCTTGTGGGTACATCGCAGAGAGGGTCGACCCGACGCGCACACGGAAACTCCGGTCCTGGAGAAATTCGGCGATGAAAGATGGTAAGTTTTCCCGCAATCGTGCAGATCATGGAGAATGCCGTATCTCCAGGTACGGTCATAGGCTTTCTCCATGTCGAAGAATACGGAGACCATGTGCTGACGTCGGACAAACGCCTCCCATTGACAGATGTCTCAAGGCGAAGATGATGATCAATGGTGGATCGAGATTTGCAAAATCCACTCTGATGAGGTGAAAAAATGTGATGAAACTCCAGATAAAAAATGAGACGAAAATTAATGATACGCTCGAGTACTTTGCAAAGGCAGCTCGTCATAGCAATTGGCTGGTAGTTCAACGGGTTAGTGGGATCTTTACCAGGTTTGGGAACAGGAACGACAATGGCAGTGTGCCAAGATTCGGGAAAGACATGCTCTTGCCAAATCCTGTTAAACAGGATTAGCAGACATTCAAGAGAGGACGGAGAAAGGTGCTTCAGCATTTCGTAATGGATGTTATCCGGTCCGACAGATGTCCGGCCAGACCGATTCAGAGCGGTCTTCAGCTCCACAGCAGTCAGCGGGCTGTTGTAATCTGTGGCCGAAAACGGTCCAAAAGAAATCTTGGACCGTTCAAGCCGTGGCTGTAACTGCCGGAACGAAGCAGGGTAATTGCTGCTGCTGGACACCGAAGAAAGAGCGGCGCCCAGACAGTCAGCAATACCCTGAGCGTCAGCAACCGTTCCTCCATCACTCTCAAGAATGGAGATTTCCCCAGATGGGTACTGTCCCCAAATCTTACGGATCCTGTCCCAAACGATCTTGGGGCTGGTATTGGTGTTAATCCCGGATACATATTGTATCCAGGACTCCCGTTGACTACGCCTACGAACCAATCGCGCGTAGAACTTGGCTTTCTTGAAAGCAAGTAGGTTCGCGTCGGTGGGGTACCGACGAAACCTACCCCAAGCCCGATGTTGGGCCCGACGAGCTGCCATACAAGTGGAATTCCACCAAGGTCTCGGGCAACGTGGAAGTTCAGTCGACGTCCTGGGGATGGTAAGTTCTGCCGCTTGCACAATACAATCCGTTACCGCCGCAACAGCGTCATTGACTGTTCCTGAGGTCACCATTGCCGGAGTAATAAAGGCCGAAGCCGTGAATGTGTCCCACTTGGCACGATCAATATTCCATCTAGCAGGGCGAGAAGAGTAACGGTACCCGCCACTCGCTAGACGGAGGAAGATGGGAAAATGATCGCTGCCAAGGGGATCACCAGACACGCTCCAGGACCAGGCAGGATATAATGATGGTGAACTCAGAGACAAATCAATGGCTGAGTACGAGCTGGTGGGTTCATGAAAATACGTCACTGCCCCGGTGTTGTGGAGACAGAGGGACGTGTTGGAGAGAAGGGACTCGACAACACGGCCCCTGGAGTCACGAGTGGGAGAACCCCACAACGGATTGTGTGCATTGAAATCTCCTAAGATGAAGAAAGGAGGCGGCAGCTGGTCAACTAAATCTTCCAGATCCGAAAGGCTTACAGCTTCATTTGGTGGTATGTACATGGAACACACCGTGAACAGTGTGTGCACAGATAGTCTCACTGCCACTGCCTGCAAAGTCGTCCGAAGGGCAACTGCAGTGACAGGAACACCATGAGGAACAACGACAGCCACTCCTCCGCAGGCGATAACGCCGTCCTGGTGATCATTGCGGAAAATTGAATGTCTCCGCAGCGAAGGAGTGTCCGTCGTGCGAAGCTTTGTCTCCTGGAGACAAATGCACACAGGTGTGTTCGAAGACAGTAAACCTTTCAAATCATCAATGTGGGATCGCAGACCTCGGCAATTCCACTGAATGAGCGTGACCATAATGAAAAATGAAATGACAGAATGAAGACAGACGACTAGAAGGTCTCAGTGTCGTCCATCACCTCCAAGCCATCCGCAGTGTCTGGAGGCAACACAGGGCTGTGTTTGCCCCCTGTGTTAGGAGGTGGTTTTTGCCTGCTCTGTTTCGGGGAGGATGAACCTGGTTTCATCTTCTCTGGCTTCTTCTTAGCAGTGCCCTGGGTCCCTGTGCTGACAGATGTTTTCGGCACAGAGGAAGGTTTTCGGCGACGATGTTGATGTGGCCTTGGATGCAATGCGGCGAGACTGCAGTGCCTCCAATCCAGCAGCAACGATGTCCTCAAAATCATAAGGACATCGCGCTGGGATGGTCACCTCAGTCTGGACCGCCACTGAAGCCTTTTGCACCACAACTGAAGCATAGGACCGCCGGCCTGGTTGTAAAGGGGCGATCCGCCGTCTAGCCTCGGGATATGAGAGATGCTCAGTTGTCTTCAGGCGTTGGATTGCCTGTTCCTCTATCCACTTTGGACACTGCTTAGAAGATGCAGGATGAGTCCCTTCGCAGTTGACACAATGATCAGACTCTGCTGAGCAATCTGCCAAAGAGTGTTCTGTGGAACCACAGCGACCACACTTAGCAACATTACGGCAAGACTGCTGGGAGTGACCGTAATGCTGGCACCTGAAACAACGCAAGGGGTTCGGGATATACGGCCGAACATCAAGCCGTAAATAACCTGCCTTGATGGAAGTAGGCAGGGTTGGGGAGTCAAAAGTGAGGATGATGTTACGGGAGGGAATAGATTTCCCATCCCGCCTGAAAAGAATCCGTTGAACCCCAATGACATGCTGTTCACCAAGTTCCTCCAGCAATTCCTCATCGCTGCACTCGAGCAGGTCGCGGGAGTTGACAACACCGCGAGAGGAATTGAGGTAACCATGTGGAGAAACCTGGACAGGAATGCCAAGCAAAACGGTAGTCTCCAGCAAGGTGGCACTGTGGCGTGGATTAGATATTTCCACAAGAAGATCCCCTGAAGGTAGCTTCTTCACACTCTTTGGAGAGCCAGCAACTGCTTGCAGAGCCTTGTTGATCCAGAAGGGACTCTTCGAACTGAGTGACTGTGAAGAGTCACTAGATTTAATCAAAAGAAACAGAGCATTGCAATTTGATGTGACAAGTTTCTTTGTGGAGGAAGGTGTACTTTCCTCCACAGGGCGCTTTAAATTGGTAGCATGGGAAACACTTGGGTTTTCCATGAAGGAGTGAAGAGATTCGTCCGCCGACCTCCCCACCCACTACCGAGCCCAACAAGGGAGAGCCGGAGGTCCGCAAGCCCAAGAGGACGCAGGACACGGCTCTAGGGATAGTCAGCGGATATAGCAAGTTGGTAGGGCAGACACACGCTCAGCGTGCACCCAGACTTTCCCGTGCCCGGAGAACACCCCTTTGGCATGCCCACCCTACCACCAAACTCACCCAGCCGAACAAAACGACAAGCCGCTAGAAGTCTGGACACCACTCTGCCACAGACTTCCTGACTAGGAGTGGGTTAGCTCCCAGCCTCCCATTTAGGGTGAAGCAGAGGGCAAAGAGGAGTATTGGCATCTGGAGACAACTACAACCCGGCCCCCAGATACCTCAGCCTCCAGCATCCCCGTTTCCACCTGTACGGGTCACCGCACACGTCAAACATGCAGGTAGGTCTAAGCTAACCAGCTCTGGAAAAACAGAAAATGTAACATAAAAGAGAAAAGACAGGGAAGTGAACGAGGAACAAAACCCTGAGCAGGCGCCTCATCACAACCTCAGCAGCCTACAACTGAGGCGGGTACATGTCAAGATATGAACTTAAGACGAAAAAAGCAAAACAATAAGAGAAAATCGGCTAGGGCCGTGGGGACGCCATCCCCCATCAGCTGGATGAACAGCTGTCCCTTCGGTTATGTAATCGTCAAAGCCGCAGAGGCAATAAAAACCGTCACAAGGTTAGCTCGGGCCGTGGGGGCGCCGCTCCCCAAATAACTGGAAAACCAGTTATCCCCGTGCGGGGCACCAGGATTCGAACCCGGACCACTTACGGACGAATGATCAGAGGCCATCGCTTAGACCACTGCGCCACCGGGCCGGCCTTCATTGGTTATACAACGTAGTTTGTCACTAATATTAATTTTTTCAAGCGGACCATGGGTTTTGCTGGGTATTGACCTAGCTTCATCAGGACGAATGGCACGTAAATATTCAAACTGTATATATGACATCATAAATGGTGTTTACAGTCACATGTTTTAATTAGATGCTTCCACGCGCTTGATATTGGGTTGTCGGAAAAGTCATGACATATTTTAGCCATGTTTTGCAAAGGTCATTTATTGATAGAAAGAACAAAGATCAATCAATCAATGATAAAATGCCCATTTTGTTCGATAACCTTTTGCCATCTTTGAGCTGCAGAATGCCTCATTCATAGAAGGACCTGTCTTTCGGGGAAAAAACACTGCACAAGGTGCTGATTTACAGCCTCATCTGAATTGAACGTTATACCACGCAAGGACTGTTGAAGAGAGCGAAACAAGTGGAAGTCTGACGGCGCAAGGTCAGGCGAGTATGCTAGGTGTGGCAACACATCCCACCCAAGCTCCAATGATTTTTGGCGGGTGATCAAACTTGTGTGTGGTCTCGCGTTGTCATGATGGAACAAGACACCTTTACGATGAACAAGCTCTGGACGTTTCTGGACGATGGATTCATTCAAACTGTCCAATTGCCGACAGTACACATTCGAATTAATTGTTTGGTTCTGTGGTAGGAGCTCAAAAAACAAGACACCTTTAAAATCCCACCACACTGAGACCAGAACCTTCCGCTGATGAATGTCTGTTTTGGATGTCGTTTGAGGCGAAGCAGCACGTCAGGACCAAGACCGTTTGTAGCACATTGTTGTACACAATCCACTTTTCGTCACCAGTTATCAGTCGCTTCAAAAAAGGATCATTTTCCTCACTTTAATGAGCATATCGCAGATGTTTATACGCACCATCAATTGAGCTTCTTTGAGTTCATGAGGAACCCACACGTCAAGCTTGCTTACGTATCCCAGCTTCTTCAGGTGGTCATGAACGCTTGAATGATGGATGTGCAATGTGTCTGCAATCTCTTGTGTCGTGTAATGTGGGTTTGACTCTATCAGTGCCTTGATTTGGTAGTCATCAACCTCAGTTGGCCTCCCGGACAGAGGAGCATCGTTGAGGTCAAAATCATAAGCACAGAATTTTGCAAACCACCGCTAGCACTGACGTTCTTGTAAAGCATTATCACCGTACACTTTATGCAATTTTTCACAAGATTGATGCGCGTTCTTCCCTTTATGGAAGTAAAACAGTAAAATATGGCAAAAATGCACAGTTTGGTTCTCCATCTTGAACTTGATGTCAAATCTCTGCAAATCAACCAAATTGCTCACTATTCCTTTTAGACTGCAGCTAGAACTGGCACCTGTCGAATGCCATAGCGATAACAGAGCTGTGCATACCTCTAGTACTTCCAGAACTGCCATCGGGTGCCAAAATAAGTCATGAATTTTCCGACAATCCAATAGAAATGGCATGGATGCCTTGTCATTAACAAGTCGTGAAGACTTCTGATATATATATATGAAAAGCTTCCAAAATATCAAGTTTGGTGGTTGAATCTGGCTTGTCAATTAGTTTTGCTTTCTCAAAGAGAAATTTATGGTCCTTTTCATAACAGTGTTTTGCTATCGATGACTTCTTTAAGGTCACAATTTCGAATGTAGGTCTTGTGCTCCTTCAATCGAAAACGCAAGGCTCTACGGGTCTGTCCTATATATGAAGCACCACATTCACATGGAATTTGATAAATTCCTCACAAGTTTTCGTCTTTAACATAGTCCTTTGATCCTGCTCATGTTGTATATGGGTTTAAAAATCACCTTAAAATTAAAGGTTTTGAGAATTTTTGAAGGCAAGGTCACAGGAAAAATGGAATAATGGCAAAATTATCTCGCAATGGACGCATCACAGGAGTTAACATGGAGATAGGCTTTGGCTTACGGAATTTTGCTAGAGCCTTGTCTATAATGGAAAGGCTGTATCCTCGCTGTACTGCAACAAGTTTAAGGAAATAAAGTTCTTTTTCCAAACTGTCTTTATCTGAACATATATGCATCGCGCGATATACTCAACTGTAAAAAGCGCTGTGTTTTGGTTGCCAAGGGTGATTGGACTTGGCATGTGGAGGTGCAAAAACACCTCCACATGCCATTATTCCAATTATGAATTTTGCCATTATTCTATTTTCCCCGTGACCTTGCCTTCAAAATTACAAAAATTCTCAAAAACTTTCATTTTAAGGTGATTTTTAAACCCATTACAAAATGAGATTTTTAGGATCAAAGGACTATGTTGAAGACAAAAACTCGTGGGGAATTTATCAAATTCCATGTGAATGTGGCGCTTCGTATATAGGACAAACTCGTAGAGCCTTGCGTTTTCGAGTGAAGGAGCACAAGACCTACATTCGGAATTGTGACCTAAAGATGTCATCAATGACTAAACACTTTTACGAAAAGAACCATAAATTTCTCTTTGAGAAAGCAAAACTAACTGACAAGCCAGATTCAACCACCAAACTTGATAGTTTGGAAGCTTTTGATATACAAATATCAGAAGTCTTTGCAATTTGTTAATGACATGGCATCCACGTCATTTCTATCAAACGCGTGGAAGCATCTAACCAAAAACGTGACTGTAAACACCATTTATGATGTCATATACAATTTGAATATTTACGTGCCATTCATCCTGATGAAGCTAGGTCAATACCCAGCGAAACAACCATGGTCGGCTGGAAATAATAAATATTTGTGACAAACTATGTTGTATTATCTTAATATATATACTGCTGGCCACCCAAAATGCAACACCAAGAAGGACACGAGATAGCAAAGCCAGATTTACTGGACACATAACAACAGATACAAAGATGAAACGATTGAGCTTACAGGCCCGTGCCACTTGCGGAACACGCAGACATCAATAGTTCATGTGGCCCCCAGGGCTGGCAATAACGGCCGCTACACGCTGCGGCATCGAACGAAAGAGGCTTTGGATACGGGCTTGGGGTATGTTGGTCCAGGCTGCTTCCACACGTTGCCACAGTTCATCAAGCGTAGCCGCGGGTCGTGCTTGCCGGGCCACTCGGTAGCCGATCAGCGACCAGACGTGTTTGATGGGTGACACATCAGGAGGACAGGCGGGCTACGGCAGCAGTGACTTCTCATAGAGCGTGGAGAATTGTTGCAAGATGCGTGCCACGTGCGGGCATGCATTGTCCTGTTGAAACGTGGCTGCTGGCAGGTCCTCAGGTAAGGGAGGGCTACTGGCTCCAAAATGTTGGAGATGTAGCGGTGGCTGTTGAGTGTACGGTGATGTGAGGGGTGCCATATCCAATTATGCCACAAACCGTAATGCCAGACCGGTATGGTGATGCATAATGCAGGCGTCATACAGTCTCTCGCCGCAGTGCCGCCACACGCGGATCCGACCATCATGGTGTTGCAGGCAGAAGCGGGATTCGTCGGAGAAAACAATATTGTGCCATTCCGCAGTCCAGGTGCGGCGTTCAACTGCCCACTGCCGCCGCACTCGCCGGTGGTGTAAAGTCAATTGTAATCGGAGCAATGGGCGCCGTGCGACAAATCCCCGCTCCTGCAGACAACGTCGAATGATATGTACTGACACAGGTTGTTGCACAACACACCCTAATTGCTGCGCTAAGGTTCGTGATGCGGTGGTGCAAGCCGTCAATGCCCTGCCGCATAACATGCCGGTCCTCTTGTTCGATGGTGTGCCGCGGCAATCACTCACGCCAGTCCGTCCATCCCTCCTGCACCCACCGAATCCATACTCGCCTCACTGTGGCTGGATGTCGTCCTACACGGGCGCCGATGTCTCGGTACGATAAACCGCTGTCGCGATAAGCCACTATTTTGTCCTCTGTCAAACTCCGAAACGTGCTGGAATGACTGCCGTATTCTGCGACGAGGCATCAGGAAGCTTCCCATGCACAAATGTCCGGCAGCACAACACACTTCCACTACTTACACCCCGCCTTCTGTGCACCATTCTTATAGTGCTTCTCGGTGGTGTGCCGGGCGCACATGATTTGCATATGCCCTGCAATGCTAATCGTTTGCACATCCTCTCGCGGGCGATGCATGCTGCAAATTTCAGGCCAATCGGATGCTTCCTTCTTGGTGTTGCATTTTGGGTGGCCAGCAGTGTATAATCGTCACAAGACTGTAGTCTTTGAGATCAAGAATCTTCATTGGTGTTAATATTATTAAAGAAATGCCAGGTTCGATAGTGAGTGGGACACCCTGTATATTGGTAATATCCGTCTGTGCAGATCGTTCTATGCTGATGACACAGTCCTATTGGCAGAGAGCAAAAGTGATTTGCAGAGTATGTTGTCCTGGATGTACAAAGTTTGTATGAAATTCAAACTAAGTATAAATAAGAGAAAAACCAAAATTATAGTTTTTGAGTGAGGCACTGTTAGTACTGAATTCAAGATAAGTCTTAACAGCACAGAGATTGGCCAGGTGAATGAGTTTGTATATTTAGGAAATATGCTTGACAGAGAGAACAAATTAGATGGAAAAATTAGTAGGAGAGTGAATTCTTCATTGAAAGTCAACTGCCTTAGGAGAATTTAACAGGAAAATGGGTTCCCAAGTCCTTAATGGCTGTGTATGAAAGGGTAGTTGTTGTTCTCTAATGTATGGCAGTGAAACCTGGGTACTGTAGCAAAGACATAGTCAGAGTAGTTTGTGTGCTGGGGTGACATGCTCTGATCATGTGAGGAATGAAGCAAGGGTGCCTACAGGGGGGAGGGTCACAGGGGTCACTTGACCTCTCCTGTAGAATTATTTTTCCCTTTATTTTATTCTATTTTATTTATTACTTTTTCTTTTTATTTTACACTCACAGAACTGGACCACAAGGAAAGATGGAGTTTGGGTGCCGTTGAATTTAATATCCCAATTTTATTGGAAATTTGGAATTGGAAAACGATAACGTGAAAGCGGAAAACCTAGCAAACCATAAGGGAGTACGCCCAAACAAGTTCCGCTCAGGGTGGTGTGTACTGAACTTAAAAAAGGCTTGACCTGGCCCTGCTTGACACTGTTCATCATTTTGAAAACAGTTACCAATGCACATGATAATACATGACCACTACAAACATACACTTTCTTTAAGAGCAGCATCAATTAATAATAATAACAATAATAGTAGTAGTGTTCCAGTGTAGTAAGTACAGTAGTAGTAATAGTATTAATCTTTCCTTTTCATGAATTACTGTTTTCTACATATTAGCCAAACCTTAATTACACCTGCCCCCCCCCCCTGAAAAGTTTCCGAAAAGCGCCCATGGAATGAAGATGTGTTGCAGATGTGTAATATGAGACAACCTAATATTCTTAGGTGGTTTTGGCTATGTTGAAAGAAAGCAATCAGGTGCTAAGGAAATTTTGTCAGCCCAAGTGACAGGAAAGAAAGGTAGAGGAAGGCCAAGGAAATCATGGGAGGACCAGATTCAGGAATGTCTGCTTGAGAAAAAGATTATGAGTATGAAGTACCAAAGGTAGTGTGTGTGGCGTGTGATGTATGTTAGTGAACCTCAAGCTGTGTGCTGTGATCATTGTAAATGGAGACATTTGATACACCAACAGTAAGTAAATTGTAGTTCTATCAGTTAAATGTTTACTTGGCACATGGTCTTTCTTTGAGGAGCTAACCTCTGAATCTCAGAGAACAGCTTAGTGATATATATGTATGTATGTATGTATGTATGTATGTATGTATGTAATGTATGTATGTACAGTATGTTTGTTACAAAATTAAATATTTATCATATTGGCCATTTAAAAAGAAAAATCTGCTTTCAGAGTCCCTTGGATCTGCTATTGATGGTAACCTACGGTAACATTATCTAGTGAGCGCAGGAAAAAAAAATATCTTTTCAAAACAGAACCCATTATATGATGGTGATATTTTGGAAGCTTTCCATATATTGGGCTGTCGGAAAAGTTACGACATATTTTGGGACCCGATGGCAGTTGGGCGGTTTTGGAAGTACTACAGGCATGCGCAGCTCTTATAGCTATGGCTTTTGACAGGTGCCCGTTCTAGCTGCAGTCTAAAAGGAATAGTGAGAGATTTGGTGAGATCTGACATTAAGTTGAAGATGGAAGACCAAACTGTGCAGTTTCGCCATATTTTACTGTTTTACTTCCGTAAAGGGAAGAACGCACGTCAAGCTTGTGAAAAGTTGCGTAAAGTGTATGGTGATAATGCTCTACAAGAACGTCAGTGCCAGCGGTGGTTCGCAAAATTCCGTGCTGGTGATTTGGGCCTCGACGATGCTCCTCGGTCCGGGAGGCCCACCGAGAATGATGACGACCAAATCAAGGCATTGATCAAGTCAAACCAACGTTACACGACACGAAAGATTGCAGACACATTGCACATCCATCATTCAAGCGTTCACGACCACCTGAAGAAGCTAGGATACGTAAGTAAGCTCGATGTGTGGGTTCCTCATGAACTCAAAGAAGCTCAATTGACGGCGCGTATAAAACATCTGCAATATGCTCATTAAAGTGAGGAAAACTATCCTTTTTTGAAGCGACTGACAACTAGTGACGAAAAGTGGATTGTGTACAACAATGTGCTGCGCAAATGGTCTTGGTCCCAACGTACTGCTTTGCCTCAAACGACATCCAAAACAGACATTCATCAGCAGAAGGTTCTGGTCTCAGTGTGGTGGGATTTTAAAGGTGTCGTGTTTTTCGAGCTCCTACCACAGAACCAAACAATCAATTCGAATGTGTACTGTCGGCAATTGGACAGTTTGAATGAATCCATCATCCAGAAACGTCCAGAGCTCGTTCATCGTAAAGGTGTTGTGTTCCATCACAACAACGCAAGACCACACACAAGTTTGATCACCCGCCAAAAATTATTGGAGCTTGGGTGGGATGTGTTGCCACACCCAGCATACTCTCCTGACCTTGCGCCATCGGACTGACACTTGTTTCGCTCTCCTCAACAGTCCTTGCGTGGTATAACATTCAATTCAGATGAAGCTATAAATCAGCACCTTGTACAGTTTTTCGCCACGAAAGACAGGTCCTTCTATGAACGAGGCATTCTGCTGCTCACTGAAAGATGGCAAAAAGGTTATCGAACAAAACGGGCATTATATCTTTAATTGATCTTTGTTCTTTCTATCAATAAATGACCTTTGCAAAACATGGCTGAAATATGTCATGACTTTTCCGACAACCCAATATAACAGAAGTCTTCACGACTTGTTAATGACATGGCATCCACGTCATTTCTATCAAATTATTAATATTATCAACTCCCATTCCTAACTATTTTACCGATGTGCAGCTCTGAAATACTGAGTTTAACTAGATGTGGCTTATAACTGCTTTCAGTAACGTAAATTTTAACTGTCATGATACTTAACACAGCAATCAGATATCTCTGAAGTGACTGTATTTTTACTGTTCTCACATAATATCAATCACTCAGAAAACTTGAAGATGTCATCGCCCTGGAGCAGGAATTGAACCCGCACATCTCAATTATCATTCAAGCATGCTAAACATTACACCACCCAGAACGAAGAAGTCCCAAGTATCTGAGTATTAAGAGCATTGGACCACATTCTTAATCGAAGAAAACTGTGCTGCCATCTAGTGTTGTTAAGCATATCACCAATCGTTCAGGTATACAGTGCCGAAGAAATATTCTTCTCATAATACGTGGAAAATACGTCATGATAATTAACACAGAAATTAAACATCTCTGAATTGACTGTATTTTTACTGTTCTCACGTAATATCAATCGCTCAGAAAACTTAAAATTTCATCGCTCTGGAGTGGGAATCGAATCCACATCTCCCAATTACCGTTTGAGTATGCTAACCGTTACACCACCCAGGACGAAAAAGTCCCAAGTATCTGAGTATTAAGAGCATCGGAATATTCTCCAACCAAAGAATATTTCTTCCACACTATATTTTAACTGCCATTTGCTATATTTAAACAGATCATTTTATGAATTGTTTACAGCAGACAGTGAGCTATAAAGAATTTAGAATGCCTGCTAGTCATTGAATATTAACATCGAAGCTTAGTGGTCGTGCGTGATTAGACATGAATAGATAACTTAAAGAATGGTAATTTTTCAATCTAGCCTTTTGTTTTACACGTAAGTGTGATTTATGTTTTCACTGTTTGAAAATTTTTATTTAGGATTAGTGAATTATTCTTTAGCACCTTTTTCTTTCTTTGTCAGTTTTGTTGTCGTTTTGTTATCTTGCACTAAAGGGAGGGTAAAACATGGATTTCTTTCAGCATTGCATGTAACACAGTTGGTGAGCCTGCAACTGCAAAAAATACAAAATTATGGAGCTTCCAGTGTCACACCTGAAATCACAGTGGAGTCTTCCCTTTCCTTAGCACATAAACTGTTGTAGGCGGTTTATGAGTTTGTTTATTGATTTTTTGTTAAAAACCACAGGCTAACGGGCATTCACCTCCTGCCACGCATGGCAGGAGGTGAATGCCCGTTAGCCTGGATGTTGACTGCCTAAAAACTCCTAGAAAATGTCCTTACAAATTGAAAAAATGCCCTTAAAATTTGACAGACATCTCCTCTTCTCTAAAACAGTTTGTATTATAGTTTTCAAAATTACAAATTAAATAACTTTAATCTTAGACAATTCATAAACAAGAATTTCATCTGTTCTTAATAAAATGTGCTATAAAATCTCAGAAGAAAAGGAAAAAGCAAGTAAATACCTGCCAGGCAGTATATAAAGGGTTTGGAATGTCAGCGACAGTACATGATAAGGAGCTCTGAATTTGAATTCTTCTGTTCACTGCCCTCCCCCACAGTCCCTTTCAAAAGTGGACAACGGGAATTCTATTTCCCCAAAACTGGACAGCACTGTAACAGTGTCAAAAACAGAGTTGCCAGAATGAGCGACTTTTGAATTATTATTTTTTTGCTTCGGTCATCTAGCAATCTTGGTTTTGAGTGTCGCAATTTGAAAGCATAATCCTTATGAAAATTACATTTTTTTTTATTAAGAAAACCACAGCAAATGCAAAAAACAAACAAACCCTAAAACAAACAAACCCTAAAACAAACAAACAATATCTGAAAACATAAAATTCACCCCCAAACCTCCAAAAATGCCCTAAAAAAAGAGAAAAAAAGGCCCAAAAATGCAAATGCCATCAAAGTCCGGGCACTGTTGATAACAAATGCCCCACTGTGAAACCCGGTCTCTTTCACAACCCTCTCTTTCTCCTGTATTACACCTTTAAGAGGAAGAGTTAAACAAGTACAGAAATGAAGCAGTAGCGACAACTTCCGTTTAGCACATAACTTTCCACACAGGTGCAGCGCTTTCACCTCCGATGTCATTTAATGTGAATTGTGAGGGCGATTCAAATTGTATTAAAACTAACCATTTTCCTAACACCTCCCCTCATTGCATTATTTATCTTCAACAAAAGTCACACAATGCACTCCACTACCATGTAGGAAAAAAGGGAGGTTTAAAATAGTAACAAAATAAAAATTCCTTTGTGATAAGTTAACCTGCAGCTTTAAACTCAGTGTGAAATTATTTCTGATAATAAACCAACAAGATAAAGGAAACTGTGGCATTGTTCTCAGAAAATAATATATGAAAAGACTAGACACCTGAATCCTTTTAGTCAGGGAAGCATTAAATTACGATACTAATGCCTTACAAAAATTCAAACCAAAACATATTCTGGACAAGGTACCACGAAAGAAAAAAAAAAAATTCAATTAGACTTCAAAATACGGATTGATTTTCTTCACTGAAAAGGGGTTTGGGGGGTGGGGTGGGGTGGGGGGTGAGGGGTAGTGAACATTCACAAAGCTGAAAAGAATAAGTCCAGAAATTCAGTAAACTCCCACCTCCATTACTTTCAGAAATTGAGAAGAGGGAATGCATAACAAAATTTTGCTCTCGAAGCAGTGAAGGGGGATAAAAAAATCTTTATGGGCTGGCCGATTATACTTGGTGTTTTCCAACATGGTTTTTTGCAGTGTTCTCTTTTTTAGCATGTCTTTTGTAAAAAAAGATCGTGCTTATGCTATTGGTTTGTCCATCTGTCTGTCCGTCTGTAGACACCATATCTCTGCAACGAATAGTCCGATTTGAAATATTCTTTTTGCATAAGGAAGCTTGAAATATGGGAATGAAGATCCTTCGCTTCATTTTTTTTTCTTTTACAATGTACAATTTTGCCGCTAGGGGCATAAATGCAGATGATACTGAATTTAAAATACATTTTATTTCATATATTTGCTTCTAAAGATCGAATTAAAAAAATTCTTTTACCTTTTGATTCTACCCATGTTGAAGATGATTTTAGGTATAGTTACTTTTTCAAGTTACATGTAGATTCTCCGCTAGGAGGCATAAAAGAAAATTGCATTTCCCTCAATATCTCTGCTTCTAAAACTCTTGATTTGAAAAATTCTTTCTGCAGCAGATACAGCTCCTGGCGGGAAATATTTTGTATATAATTTCTAATTTTTGGTCTAAAATGGTTAGGCCAGTAGGGGGCCATAATGTTGATTTCTGCTTTTGATGTATTTGCAGCAAAATCTGAGCTTCTAAAATCTAGATTTAAAAAATTCCTTCATGTACTGATACTACTCAAGTTGATAAACCTTTTCAGAACATTGCCTTCTTAAAATAATGCATGGTTTTTCCACCAGGGGACATAGCTATATCTTAATTTTTGTCAATATTGCTGCCTCTAATGGTCTGATTTGAATTTTTTTTTTTTTTAAATAGTTTCTGGTGCGACATGTTTTTCATATAATTTCAAAATTTTTAAGTAATTCATTGACTTTCCACCAGGGGAGTAAAGGTAAACTGCGCTTTCCCTGATATCTCTGCTTCTAAAACTCTGATTTGTAAAATTCTACCTGCACCGGACAGCTCCTGGTTGGAAATGTTTTGATTATAATTTCAATTTTTTTTTTTTATAAAATATGGTTTTGCCACCAGGGGCGTAAAGATTAATTTCGGCTTCATAGGTATTTGAACCAAAATCTGAATTGCTCATGTTGATAAATATTTGAGAATATTTTCTTCTTTAAATAATGCATGGTTTTTCCGTCAGGGGGCATAGATATATATCCTATTTCTGTCAATATCTCCGCTTCTACGAGTCAGATTTAAAAAATTCCTTCTTTGTTGGACAGCGTTTCTGGTGTAAAATGCCTGTCATATAATTTCAAAATTTTCAAGTAATGCATAGACTTTCCGCTAGGGGGCATAAAGGTAAATTGCATTTCTCTTATATCTCTGCTTTTAAAGCCCCGATTTAAAAAATTCTTTCTGCACCAGATACAGCTCCTGGTGGCAAATGCTTTGCATAAAATTTCTAATATCTGATAAAAAAATGGTTTGGCTACCAGGGGCGTAAGTGTTAATTTCTGCATCTGATATATTTGCAGCAAAATCTGAGCTCCTGAAAACTCGATTGAAAGAATTCTTTCATGGACTGATAGCAATTGCTTTGAAAAACCTTTTGAGAATACTTTCTTCTTAAAACAATGCATGGTTTTTCCACCAGGGGACATAAATGCATAGCCTATTTTTGTCAATATCTCTGCTTTTAAGAGTCTGACTTGAAAAATCCTTTCTTTGTTGGAGAACATTTCCACTGCAAAATGTTTCTCATAATTATAAATTTTTTAGTGCATGTGTCTGCCACCAGAGGGTGTAAGTTCATGTTTCCATTTTCAGCAATATCTGCGGGACTCAAAACCTGATTGAAAAACTTTTTTCCTCGGGCAGATACTGTTGACTATGCAAACTATGTATTTTCTTTTTTTTTCCAAAATAGTGCACAATTTTGCCGCTAGGGGAGCAAATGCTTAATCTGTTCTCAATATCACTGCTTTTATATGTCATTTAAATTCTTTCAACACCAGATGCCATTTACCTTGTAGAACACTTTAGGCTAGTATATGATGAATTTTGTAGTTCACAATTCTGTTTGTAGGTGGTGTATATGTACTTCAGTTTACAGCTGTATCGCTGCTTCTAAAAACACTATTGAGAAATTTCTTCTTTACTGTATGCCATTTGATACAACAGAGATATGGAGCATTATCCTCTTGAAATAACGCAAAGATTTTCTGTGAGTTGCGTACAGGTCAAAACTTGCTTTTTTCCGTTATCTCTGCTCCCGGGAGACATATTTGAAAAGTTCTTTTCCCTTAGCATAGCTTTTTTCATGAATAATTTTCGCCTATTTTCAACTTTTCTATTATGCAAAATTTTTCCGCTAGCAGATGTAGACTTATGTTTCCTTCTATATTTCTCTGTTTGATTTGAAAATCTCTTTGTCTCTGGTACCTTCCTTGTACTATGAAAAACTTTTTGTTCGCCATTTGTTAATTTTCGTAACATGCCTTTTAGCCACTGGTGGAATTAAGTAGATGTTCCTATTTCTGGATGTTTTATCAATTGTTGGAAGCTGTTGATTGTTTTCCAAACTGGTTTCATCGACTTTGAATAGCTTTGACAGATTTAATTTGCATGAGAACAGATTCAAAAGATGTGCTTGTTATGTCGGAAAATTTGGTGTCATCTTTCTTGTTCTCTTTTAGGTTCCCCTGTGACTTGCCTCTTTTTTCTGCTTTTTCTCCAGCTTGGCATCATGTGGTGGATGAGAACAATGATTATTTTGAAGTGTGTTGCCACTAATTCTCCAGGTACATACATACATTAAGAAGTATATAACTCTCCTTTCATAGCACAGAACAGGGCATTTGGTTGTTGTAAAGAGAGAAAGTGTGAGACATGCCGGTAGATGGCAGTACAATGCTCCAGAGATAGGAAGCACAGGTGCGTGGTTAGTTGCATTCCAGACCAGCGAGAAGAATGCTGTGTTTGCGGAAGTTGCTGGCGGACATTACAAGATGCCATTCTCAATGGCACAATGGGTATTAATTCTGGAAGTGTATTTTCAACAGCAATCATATGCACACATACAAAAGCAATTTCATCAAAGGTATCCTGATGTGCCTGTGCCCAACAAATCAACAATTATGCGAGTCATCAGCTAATTTACAGAGACTGGGAGTGTTGGTAACAAGAAGGCGAGGAGGTCTCATGTGTTAACGGATGCCAAACACGAGGAGGTACGGGCAGCATTACAACCTTCGCCAACAAAGAGTTTGTGTAAACTGGCGGCACAACAACAGATGTCATATGGGAGTGCACACAAGGCCACTAAGAAATTATGTCTCCATGCATACAGTGTCCACTGTTACAAGAACTCAAAGAACTGGACCCGCACCAATGAATTGCATACTGTAGGTGGCTAACAACATTAGTGAGATGTCAAGGAATAGGCCTGTTGGATAAAGTGTTTTTCAGTGATGAGGTGTATTTTTACCTTGGTGGATACATCAAGAGTCAGAAGAACAGATATTGGTCGACAGAAAACCCACATGTGTTGCACGAAACGCCGTTACATGCATTGAAAGTCAGGATGTGGTGTGCAATTTCACGATGACGAATAGTGGGGCACATATTTTTTATACGACCCACAACAGCCAGTCATACCAGGACATCATTATGCAATTTGTTGCACTTTAGGAAGCAGACGAACGTTATTGTTAACTGTAACATGACGGAGCAACATGTCATACGTCTTGTGACACCCAGCAGTTTCTTGACATGTTTGATGATTGCCTGATTTCAAAATGTTTGTGCCCCCCCCCCCCATCACCCATTACCTGATTTATCTCCACGGGAATTTTTCCTCTGGGGGTATGTCAAAAGTTATGTATACTGACAGAATCAATGTACTGTAGATTAACTGAAGCGGCGCATTACCAGCAATATTATGTCTGTCAACTGTACGCCTCTGCACAAGAGGGCTCGCACCTGCCTTGAAGCTGCGGGTGGACATTTAGAACACCTCCTGTAAACAAGTACGTATGCCATTTGTTGTCAGTATCTCATTTTCCTATTAAACCCATGATATGTCCGCATTTCACTGGTTTTCTACATATTGAACACATTCTGAATGTCGGGTTGCGTGATAAAATGATCACCCTATGTATGTATGTATGTATGTATGTATATATATATATATATATATATATATATATATATTATTTCATTTTAACTGTAATTTGGGGCTTCTTTTATGGCCAACTGGAAAGTGTTACCAAAATGGCATGCTAAATCTCAAGGGTATCTAAAAAGCACACATTTTGCTATGTACTTTGTATACTAATTCCTCAATTTCTATTACATTTCCATCTCAATGTAAAAGTTAAAAAACCTGTGGCAATAAGCAGTGATTCACTATACCACAGTCTGAAAATGCTGATGAACTGGGCTACTAAAAAAAATTAAATATCCTACAATAATTTATCAAATATACTGAACGCAGGGTTCACAACCTCTCTGTTTATCTTCTCCCAATACAAGGTGAGCTTTCCATATTTGAAATGCTTGTGAGGATGAACATGTTTCAGATTCTGGGGGGGGGGGGGGGGTTTCTTGTTGTGTTTTTACTTTTGGAATTCTTATAATCCATCTGCATCTTACCTTTATTCATTGCTGTAACTCAACTCCACCTACAATACTGTGTCTTTATTAAAAAGATACCTGTGTTTTATTGCTTTAATTAGGTTTCATGTGAAATATACAAAAGACAGCATAAAATTTAAGAGATTCATGTTTTGGTATACATATTTCTTAGTTTTTATGAAAGGTAGAAACAACACTAGGCACAGTTGGGATCTGTTGATTCGTGCTGTCGACACCATACTCTGCTGCTGAAAGTGCAATTTGTTAGACCGGGCAACCTTTTACCACTCCCCAAGGGTCCAAGTTTCGAAGACCACTGCAGATGAATTTATCATTTTTTTGGCATAGACAATGCAATATATTACTTCTTCTTGCAGTTGGATGTCCACTTCTTTCTGCTTTAAAGCTGGCAGGAATTTCTTTAATTTGTTATTTAGATCTGGAGCAAGCCCGATATTATATTTTGCTCCGATCCTCTTCAATTTTTCGAAAAGTCCCTTGTGGTACGTAATTTTGCAGGTGAATTTGAAGTTGTTTATTTCCTGCTTCTTCTTTGGCACTTGTCTAAATAATTTCTCAACATAAGGGGAGATGTAATTGTTTTCTGACAATATTTCTTTTAAATTCTACTCTGTGAAGATCTTTTTGAGCATCTGAAGAGACCAGGACTTTCCAAAAATTGTCTTGCTGCATTTGATTTAATATAATCAGGATGGAATGAGTAGAAGTCTAACATCTTCCCTGTGTTAGGGGGCTCTCTAAAAAGCTGAGTGAATATTCTCCCCTCTCTTGAGGTCAAGTTTAAATCAAGGAAATTGATGCTATGGTCTTTATCCAGTTCCAGGGTGTACTGCAAGGTATTTTCTAGCGAGTTAAATTCTGCTAGAATCTGAGAGGGTAGAGATTGGTCCTCAGTATCTACTATAAATAGGACATCATCCATGTATCTTACATAGAGAACAAATATTGAAGGTTGTATAAGGATTTTTGCCTCGTTTATTTACATAATAATTTGCAAGCAGAGGTGCTAGTGGAGAACCCATTGCAAGTCCTGAAGTTTGCCTGTAATATTTCTTTCCAAACTGGAAGAAATTATTCTTGAAAGAAAGCAGGAGCAGTTCATATTTGCCAAGTAGTATTTCTTTATTGTGATTATGGAAGACTATTTTTTCCGCTAGGTCATCCGCAATGAATTCCAGCAGGAGGTCCAGGTTAATGTTGGTATACATAGATACTATATCCAGGCTTGCCATTACTTGATGAATTAATTCTGGTAAGTTGTCTAGTTTTCCTTTCAGCTGCATGGAATTTTTTAGAAGGTAGGGAGGAGAAGGGAAAATATCTCTGAGGTGAGTAAGTAAATAATAATTAATGTTGGAGAGTGGTGAATTTCTAGTGTCTATTATAGGTCTTATTGGATGACCTTCTTTGTGAATTTTCATTGTACCACAGATCTGTGGAACTCTTGACTGGATTTTGGAGAAGCTTTTGAAGAGCTCATTTAGCTGATTTTTACTTTTTAATGAGCTGATTAATTTCTTAAGATTTTTGACAGTTTGATCAATAGGGTTAGCAGCGAGTTCTTCATAATAAGGCTTGCTCAATTCAGCTTCCATATTACTTCAAATTCACCAGCAAAATTATGTAAACAACTTCAAATTTACCAGCAAAATTACGTACCACAAGGGACTTTTCGAAAAACTGAAGAGGATCGGAGCAAAATATAATATCAGGCTTGCTCCATATCTAAGTAACAAATTAAAGAAATTCCTGCCAGCTTTAAAGCAGAAAGAAGTGGACATCCAACTGCAAGAAGGAGTAATATATTGCATCGACTGTAACTGCGGACTCAGCTATATAGGAGAAACAGGGAGAAATATTAAAGTCCGAATGAAAGAACACCAAGCAGCTATTAGGAACATTAGTAACAAAACAGGGCTAAACAGACATATACAAGCAAGTGGACACTCCATAAATTGGGACTCAGTAAGAATAATCACCCACCAGTCAAACTTAATAAAGAGGAAACTAGAAGAAGGGACCAAAATAGCAAGAAGAAGAAGTACCACAATTAACGATAATTGCAGTTGGACTCTCCCAACTGAGTGGCAGCAACTACTCCAGTGACGTAGTCCTGATGACGAACTAGGCTTTAGTTCGAAAATTTGACCAATAACTTTTTTGAATAATAACCTCTATAAGACCCGTAAAAAAGTTAATTTCACAGTACAATATGAACAGAGATGCCATAAATTCATTTAAAACTTTTTTTTTTCGCAAATTGTGAAGAATACAATCAGCAGCACAACCCCTGCATATTTATAAGGCATAGATGTGCAAATTTAATTTTTGTTTAAGTGACCTGTTACATGTAAGTACATGCTTTACGTAATGCCCGTTATGCAATTTTTGGGATAATTTCAGAAATCTGGAATTTTCATAAATCTGGCACTCGCCTGGTCCTGTCGATGCCAGATTTTCGAGGTTTTACCGTGTATATATGCAAAAGTTTAATATGGTTAAGAACACCCAATAGTAATTAAACACATACTATCCTTACTTGCCTACACAACTATGACACTGAGATAGCTCTGTTGATAACATGCAATAAAAGCTAATCAAAAGAGTCTCAAGGAATCTGTCTTCTGGTGCTGACAAGGCACCTACGCTGCAGACCTTTTCAGACGATCTTAAGGTAGGAGTCTAGTGATTTTGCTTCCTATACTTCAAATGGAAAATATTTTGACGCAATTTCCTCTGTGGAAATAACTATTTTATGGGTCTTGTAGAGGTAATATTTTTAAAAGTTGGTGGTCAAATTTTTGAACTAAAGCCTAATTTATCATCAGGACTATGTCACTGGAGTAGTTGCTGCCACTCAGTTGGAAGTGTCCAACCGCAATTATCATTGATTGTGGTACTTCTTTTTGCTATTTCTATTCCTTCTTCTAGCTTCCTCTTTACTAAGTTTGATTGGTGGGCGATTATTCTTACAGAGTCCCAATTTATGGAGTGTCCACTTGCTTGTATATGTCTGTCTAGTCCAGTTTTGTTACTTATGTTTCTAGTAGCAGCTTGGTGTTCTTTCATTCGGACTTTAATACTCCTTCCCATTTCTCCTATATAGCTTAGCCCGCAGCTACAGTTGATGCAATAGACTACTCCTTCTTGCATTGGATGTCTGTTTCTTTCTGTTTTAGAGCTGGCAGAAACTTTATTAACTTGTTATAAAGCACCAAACAGAAATCACTCTTTCCACGTTAATAAGTGAGTCATGGAAAATTATCATCGGCCGCCACCGGGAATCTAACCCAGGGTCTTCCAGTTACGCGCCGGACATGCTACCACTGCGGCCTCGAATTCTCCAGCACTTACATGCGATTAACTGGCAAACTACATGGCAGGTTGCTTCATGGAGCCCCGCGCAACGCTGGGGATTCACCAATGATGGAAAGCAGCAACTGAACAAATAACTAGGAGACAAATGGATAATTAATTCAAACAACAAGATCTGGGGCAAGTCTGATATTATATTTTGTTCCGATCCTTTTCAGTTTTTCGAGAAGCCCTCTGTGGTACGTAATGTTGCTGGTGAATTTGAAGTTGTTCACTTACTGCTTCCTTTTTGGCACATTTTTAAATAACTTCTTATGAAAGAACACCAAGCAGCTATTAGAAACATAAGTAACAAAACAGGGCCAGACAGACATATACAAGCAAGTGGACACTCCATAAATTGGGACTCAGAAGAATAATTGCCCACCAATAAAACTTAGTAAAGAGGACGCTAGAAGAAGGGATAAAAATAGTGGGAAGTACCACAATTAATGATAATTGCGGTTGGGCAGTTCCACCTGTGTGGCAGCAACTACTCCAGTGACGTAGTCCTGATGATGAACTAGGCTTTAGTTCGAAAATTTGACCAACTTTTTAAAATATTATCTCTATAGGACCCGTAAAATAGTTATTTCCACAGTAAACAATGAATAGAGGTGCCATAAATTAATTTATAGCTATTTCTTCAACAAAGAAAGATTTTCTGTACATCAAAATTGGCCCACTGATAAAAGACATTCTAACCTAGATTTAACAATTGGTGTTTCTACAAAAACTTTCCTGAACTATATTAAAAATCAATAACTTTACACTGATGTAGTGGTAAGGAAAAGTGATACCACCTGTAAGCAAGTATCATAACTACATACATTGAAGTAAAGTTTTTGATTTTTAATATAGTACAGGAAAGGTTTTTGCAAAAAACCAATTGTGCAATCTAAGTTAGGATGTTTTTTTATCAGTGCTTTTTCACTGAGGAAATAGGGTCCAAAGTTTTTCCATTAGAAGTATAGGAAGCAAAATCCTTAGCCATCCACCTTAAGTTAAAACCTAAATATTTTATAAAAAGTCACTCAACAGATCATTTCTCAGCTGTTTAGAAGGCACCTAGGTTGCAGGCCTTTTTACACAATTTTAAGCTTAAAACTTGTGTCATTAGGATCTTACATACACATTTGTATCACTAGGAGGACTTCATCTTGGTCAACTAAGAAAACTCCCCCACTTTGACAAGATCTCCAAACAAAGCACAATTTGTATGCATCCCCTTTATAGCATGAGATGGTATAGGAGTTTTGCAGTGTGGGTGTTTACCTGGATCCATAGGAAAGATTTGATTTAAGTGACTTTGAAAGCAGCAGGATTGCTGGTGCCAGGTGAGCAGGTGGGAGCATTTCAAAAACAGCAAACCTTCTGGATTTTTCCAAAAGCTATTGTTAAACCAGAAAAAAAAAAGAAAAGAAAGCACAGCCTTTTCTGTCCTAAGTGTTGAGTAAGAGGCAGAACCCACTCCTATTAACCTCCACTACCTTCAAGGTATTGTGGTAATTAAACAAGACAATGATGACCAGTCTGCTTTCTCATTATTGGGTCCCTGGATGTTGGAGAGCACAGTTTCTAGTACTTTATGTGTGAACTTTTGCTGTTGACAGTGCTTTTCTAATGAATAGCTTTTATGTATTTGCATACTGAATATTAGTAGAGCCTATCAGCAAGGCATTAATTTAGCTGCAAGAGCACAACTTTTCTAAGATGTCGAATAAAACAAACAATTGGCATTCCACCAGGCCTCCCTCCTCCAAATCCAGCTCACAGGATACGCAGAGTTCTCGACGACAGAAACCACAAAATTCTCCATCATCAAGAACTCCGTCCCAAAGAAGAGCAAAACCTCATTCTCCCTCATATTCATCAGATGAGGATTTGGACCCAGGGATAATCTACAACCTAAAAAGGATTCTTCACTCTAAGAGACACTAGTGTCTCTAAAAAAAAAAATTCTACTGCATGGCACACACAGCTTCCTTGTCTCTGTTGGGGTATTCTAAAATGTTTTTACTTTTTTAAGTTTTAGTTTTTCACACTTCTAGTAAATATTGATCCATTTTTTTAACCATTAGCTAGGCAAACTCTTAACACATTTTTTTAGGTTTTCCTACCTTATCTATTTGAGATATTCTGGGCTCACCCCTAAATTTTCCTTCCCTATTAGGCATAAAGCTATATGCTATGCTAGCCTAATTTTGTTTTGTTTTTTAGTGGAGGTTTAACGACCACTGTGAGCAACTCAGTGGGCTATAAGCAGTTGCCCATCCCTAATTTAGGGCCACTGGTTCCAGGAAAGGGAAGACAGCCAGCACCATAAGACAAACAACATCCATGCCTCACCGGGACCCATCTTGGACGAATGATCGGAAGCCATCGCTTAGACCACTGCACCACCGGGATGGCCAGCTTGATTTTGACCCACTACACTAAACTTTATTCATTTATGGGGAGGGCACATTTCAATTCTTTTTATTATTATTATTAGGTGTTGTACTCATTTTAATAATTTAATTTTCTAAAGTCCGAGCCATCACATAATATCTTAATTAGACAAAATGAAGGTTATTGAAGGGAAAAAAATGTTTCCTTGAAGGAAATTTGTGAAATATATAAATGGGGTGAGCAAAAGCAGTTGCTCATCCCTTAACTTAAGGCCACCAACTCAAAGAAGAAAGGAGAGCCTAAAGAAAAACACACCATCCATGCTTCACCCATATTTGAATCTAGATCCATCTCAGATAAATGGTCAGAAGCCAAATCTTAGACCACTGCACCATAGGAGAGGCAAGACTAAACACACATTTAAGTCTAGTACATGAAATATTCATCAGATATTTCATAATGTTTCTGTTTCACATGTTAAATTGCTAAGATTTGGAATTTAATATGGATTTGATCGAATTCCATAATGTGAATCTTGCACATTTAAGTCATCTTAAAAAGAAGTACTATTTTCAAGATGACAATCCATTTTTTGGTGTAAATATGACAAGTTAGATAATATCCGAAAACTTGAAAATGTCATCGTCCTGGAGCGGGAATCGAACCCGCGTCTCCCAGATAGCGCCTGGGTATGCTAACCACACCTCCACCCAGAACGATCAAGTCTCAAATTTCCGATTAATCTCAGGCGAGCTTTCCCTACCAACTATGCGCTTTAATCTTTACCACATGATGATGAAGTTACTATTGTTGCATCTCAGATTCAAAACAGATGACATACAGCTGTTTCTATTAGACAATCACTATCTCTAAATTTAAATTGGAATATTATTACTTCATCTATGATAAGTTCCTGCTGTTAATATTGTACAGGGATGGAAACCAAACCTAAGACTAAAATTACTGACTTACTGACCATTTTGATTACAAAACTGACTTTGGTTGGTTGTTTGGATTTTTATGGCGCAAGGGCTATGTTTGGCCAAAGAGCACCAGACATAAGACAGACAAACAAACAGTATTAAAAACGTGCTATGAAGCTTAAAATATGGCTGATCAAATAAAACTGAAGAATGAGAATGATGGAAGGGCTAAAAAAGATAATGAAACAAACAGTATTAAAAACATGATACAATGATTAAAATCTAGCTGATTCAGAAAACTGAGAAATGAGTATGAGACTGACTTTACTGATTTGGACATAAAAAAAAAAAAAAGACTAAATACTGACTCAAATTTCTCATTAAGAAAGAAGGATCAAAAGCATTTTTTTTTTTTAATCTGGTCTCCACCATTACCATAGCCAGCCAACTCACACCTATTTATTATTTTAATTGTAATCAACATATAAAACTATTACAAAATTACATAATAATAATAATAATAATAATAATAAATAATCAGGAAAATCATTGCACTTTATTATAATAATACTGACATGCTCCTATTCAGCACAAATATACCTAAAACTAGAAAAAGCTTTAAAGTGCAGCTGTACAGTACCATTTTCAGAATAATACAAACAAAATGTTTACAACTTTGAATTTTTAAATGTAATGTGGAAAATCATCTAGCTTTCTTCACAAAATTAGGTCATTAAGACTCACTTTGTTTTTGCTTCTTTGAAAAACATGTTGTTATAACACTGCTTTTTCGCTTATCAACTGCTTTCTGTACCTTTTCTATGTCTTTATTTCTTCACTTCTTGTTCTCTAACTTTCGTAGCACTCTCCAACATTGCTTGGGCCACACTAATTCCCACCAAGTCCTTTTTATTTATTGCTTCTTTTAAGCACTTGTTTGCATCATCCAGTAATCTGTCAACAGTCAATCTTTTCTTAATCTTTCATTTTCTTCAGTGCCTGTTCACCGTGTTCAATATTTACTTTTTCTTTTTCAAACTTACTCTTCATACTTGCTTGCAACAATGTTTCTTTTTCCTGTTCTTCTTGTTTCCTCAGTTTTTCCTCAGCCAATCTCTTCTCATCTTCACAGTACTGCTTGTATCTGACATGAGCTGTGAGTGCCAATTGAAGAAGTTCCTGAGTGATAATTACAAAGTAAGCCTTCCCCTCAAACACATTCACCACAGCATCTCTTAACAGTCAAATGAGCATCCAATGTTCTTTCACACATATTTGCGGTGTCTTCATTCAAGATGTTCCCCGACAATGAGAATCCCCTTTCTACATCCGTACTGCCATGCGAAAGTGCAAGTGCAGCCTTCACAATTTTCGCAACAGTAGGGTATTTCTTTTCTCCAGAGGTACATGTCTTCTCAAAAAACTGACTCCAGTAAATGTCCACTGGGTTCTTGTCACTACCCGATTTTTCTTCTTCTAATGTCAATAGTTTCCATTCATCAACTAGTGCCTGCTCACTGTACTCAATTGGAAAAACTGCAGCTAATTTCACTATCAATTCCTATTAGTAGTTCTAATTCTGACTATCAGATAGCTCTAATCATTCTACTATTCTCTTTTACGTGCGATATTTCAAAGTAACTTGTACAATATTCTAGAGGATAATGCTTACCTTGGCATTCCTTGCTAGCGACGAGAACATTTCACACACGTGTTTTCCGGTCTTTGTTAATGTTATTGTCCTAAAGTCCGTTGTATGAGATGAATAGCTTTACTTCCCACACTTTTTGCTGGGTATACTCATTGGATCTTCACTTCAGGATTCACACACATCAATTTTTACCGTTCTTTATACTCGAAATTTTCGCCCATTCTCTGGGCATCCTCAGGAGCATGGCGACTTTTCCACCGATGTTCATGATTAACTTCGCGCTAATGGAGTCAGATACTCCTTGTTGCCATTCGTCGGATATACTTTCTTGGATATATTTCGTTATCAAGCCTGGCTGGCACCATTTATGTTTCATTAAAGTTGTTTTTTTTTGTTTTGTTTTTTATTTCTTTTCCTATTTTGGTTTTCTTGTCATTTTCGTCGGGTTTTCTTTTGTTGTTCTTTATCTTGTCTTATTAGTTCTTTCCACTGGCCAGATAATGTGCTAGGGTTGTTTTGGTTACATACCCTTGCTTTATTTTTATAGATTAAAGATTGCTTCTTCCCTCCTCATTTGCCTTTCAGATTTTTTATTCTTTTTTAGCATTTTAATTTCATCGAATTTTGGGACCAAAACTGCTTTAGTGCAATTCTGCATTGAAAACCGGACTTTCCCAAAATTCGATGAAATTAAAATGCTAAAAAAGAATAAAAAATCTGAAAGGCAAATGAGGAGGGAAGAAGCAATCTTAATCTATAAAAATAAAGCAAGGGCATGTAACCAACACGACCCTAGCACATTATCTGGCCTGTGGAAAGAACTAATAAGACAAGAAAAAGAACAAAAGAAAACCCGACAAAAAAGACAAGAAAACCAAAATAGGAAAAGAAATTTAAAAAAAAAAAATGTGTTTTAATGAAACATAAATGGCGCCAGCCGCGCTTGATAACGAAATATATCCAAGAAAGTATATCCAACGAATGGCAACAAGGAGTATCTGACTCCATTAGCGCGAAGTTAACCACAAACATCGGTTGAAAAGTCGCCACGCTCCTGAGGACGCCCAGAGAATAGGCGAAAATTTAGAGTTATAAAGAATGGTAAAAATTGATGTGTGTGAATCCGAAAGTGAAGATCCAATGAGTATACCCAGCGAAAAGGGTGGGAAGTAAAGCTATTCATCTCGTACAATGAACTTTAGGACAATAACATCAACAAAGACCGGAAAACAAGTGTGTGAAATGTTCTCGTTGCTAGCAAGGAATGCCAAGGTAAGCATTATCCTCTAGAATATTGTACAAGTTAATTTCACTATGTTTTTGTATGATCCTTCTTTCACCCTCTTTGCAGGATGCAAACATCGAAGATACCACAACACAAGTTTATCCAAAGAAGACTTTTCCAAAATATGTGTACAAGCAGACACATAGTGCTTTCTAGCTTTCATGGAAATATAGCACCTTTCTTGTGTGCTTAGCTTCTTGAGATATTCACTTTCTCTAGTATCGAACACTATGTTTTTCAATGGCAAGTAATACTTATCACAAAATGCTTCCAGACTCAATGGAGCAGCACTAACACAAAATCAATTCATGAGTGTTCTGACTAGGTTTGTAAGCTCATTATAGATTAGATGCATTAAAGGATCTCTCTTCTGAAGGAAACCAGTGAATCTTGAACATGTATGAGCACTTGCACAAGCAAACATAATTTCTGCTTTGGTAGTTTTGTCTTTTAATAGTTTAACCATATTCTTGTATTTCAAAGAACCCATCAACTTGCTTTTGTGCTGGGGTATGAACTGAAGAAAGTATTTTTCAACAGCTGACCATTCTTCTAAAAGTCTCTCTCCAGCTGGTTCTAATGTCAGCCATCTAGAGGAAACATGTTCCATAAACTGATGACCCGGAAATTTCATATCCGATTGTATTTTTTTTAAATCTTCCCAACGAGATGTTTGGCCATCAAAAAAATTATAGAGAAACAAGATCATGTCCGAAGCATTTTCACCAAAGTCTTGTAATCCTTTTTGGAATTATGGATGATGTGTATATTACATGTGCCAACATCAATCAACTGTTTTCTTCCTAACAGGATCAGCGAATCATTCATAAGATGATTCACAGTTTTGTTAACATTGGGTCCATCATAACCTAGCATCAATAGCTTTGAACTTGAAAGCTGGGCATTATTCAAGGCTTCATTTAACTTGGAGTAAATATCACTAGCAATGGCTTCACCAATGAAGAAAGTCTGTAGATGTCGAGTCATAATCATTTGTTTGGAATCAGACCAGTATTTAACTACAGTTTGAAGCTCTTTCTTTGAAGCTGCATTCACAGTTTCATCAAAACAAAGAGAGAAATGTGCTCCTCCAATATCATCCACCAACTGCTTTTTAAAATATGGAGCTAAAGCATCACATACTAAATATCTTGCCTTTGTCCTTGAAAGGGTGAACTCAGAAGGAACACTTCCAGGAAACATTGCCTCAAAGGTTTCTTTGACATCTTCACAAGCTGGCTGAACAGCAAAGTTCCCTCCAATCATTTTCAAACACCAGATTAACTCTGCCCTTGAAGCAGCTTGTCTAGCAGAATAAAGCTGAATTGATGGTGTAGATCCGGGAGATGAAATTACACCATCACTGCTACATCCAGGATGGGCTGAAGACAATTGTAGTTGTGAAGAACTCAGTTTCCCTTTACAATGTTCTCTGTGCCTCCGAGTAGAAGCATGCTGCTCTATAGCACTAAAGCCCCAAGAAACTGAAAATGTTTGTGCACACAACATACAAAAAACTTCACTGTCACTTTTTTTCTGTCCCCATTCAGAAACCATGAAACCATTGCTGTCCTTTTTTTGGAACCATTCTGATTTTACAGTACATTTTCCCATACTTTTGTCTAAGTAATCCAGTTAATCAAAAAATGTATGATTTTATAAAGACAGCTGCATTACCTGAAACAACAAATAAAACAAATTAGGATTACTATTCATTACAGTATGAAGTGAAGAAAAAACACACATGCACACACAACTATTCCCATATATATATATACCATCATCAGTGGCGGCTTTTGGGAGGAGGCAAGGGAGGCAGTGCCACCTCAGAATTTTAAGACTCCTAGTTTGAATTATTCGTTTTGTTCATTCAGTACTTTTGCGTATAGGAGAGCAAACGTTTATGCTAGTTAACTCTTTTGAATTAAATGTCTATGCATTCATTCAGTTTTTAAATTGACGCTTTTCGAAAACAATTGGTAGCGCGTAGTTGTGAATTGTTCTCAGCTTGCGATATTCGTCCTTGAGGCAGGAAGAAAACTGCCTCCCGTACATTTTGCGCCAAACCTGTTTTACTCCCACTGAATCAGTAGTAGATACGAAGGTAGGCGGTGGAACTGCCAACACAAAGAGCGCACGCGCACTGTGAACGTCCTGTGATTTAGATGTTATTTTGCCTCATGAGAACAGCTGTTTCGTAGGCAGCAGCTCCACTGCGTTAACTCCTCATTTTGACAGCTTCGAGCGTCATTACATAGCGTCTTCTTCCTAGTTGCTTTTCTTTCACATTAATGTTTGTGTAACTAATTTTATTTATGTTTTATGAAGAGTTGTTTATCAGACCATGGCCTTTGTTTCAAACATTTTTAATATGGTGGATAGCTTACTGGAAAAGCCTTTCAGTAGAAGAGATTTTGAAAAAAAGAATCAAATTAAAAATGATGGTAAGCCTACACCTGAAATGAAAAATATGACTTCAAAGGGCAAAACTTCAAACAGAGGTTCTGATATTGACTGGTACAGAAAAGAACAATGGCTAACTGGTAGTGAATCAACCAACAAACTATATTGCTGGCCATGTTTGCTGTTTTCTGTGAGTGGCAATGAAGTCTGGCAAGAGAAAGGCTTCAATGATTTGAAAAATTTACCACGTGCTTTGGACAGGCACAAAAAGTGTCAAGATCACATTCTGGCAGTTGTTAAATTAGAGTTGCTAGGCAAAACAAGGATAGACTACTCTCTCAACGAAGCGAAGAGAACAAGTGACTTACGTCATAATGAAAAAGTAAAAAAGAATCGTGATGTAATGAAGAAGTTGAATGATATTACAACACTACTGGCCCTGCAAGAGCTCCCATTTCGTGGACACGATGAGAGCGAAGTCTCTGAAAATAAGGGAAATTACCTCGAGATGATTGATTTACTCTCCAAGAGTGACGAAACATTGAGAGTGTTTATGGAGAATAGTACAACATTTTCAGGAACTTCAAAAACAATACAGAATGATTTAATCGAATCAGTTGCTCATACAATTAGGAATGAAATCAATGCAGATATTGAAAATGCCCAGTTTTTTTCTTGGCAGATTGATGAAGCAACAGACATTAGCTCCGATGCACAAGTATCAATTATAGTTCGATTCGTGAAAGATGGAGTACCAGTAGAAAGATTTTTGGGATTTTTTGACGTAAGTTCTGATCAGTGTGCTACTTCACTTAAAGAATTACTGGATCGTGAGTTGGAAAGATTTAGCTACAAAGAAAAACTAGTTGCACAGACATATGATGGCGCAGCAGTGATGGCATCAGAGCTGAATGGATTGCAAGCAAAAGTGAAGTGTGATGCCCCTCAAGCATTATTTGTTCACTGCTACGCACACAGGCTGAACTTAGTTTTGAGCAGAGCAGCGTCAGTGTTGAAGGAATCACGTTTTTTTTTTTTTTTGCAAATTTAAATGCAATTTGTGCATTCTTTTCCAAATCGACAAAGCGTGTTCATTTACTAGAATCTGTTGGTGGACCCAGACCACCGCTTGTATCTCAGACCAAGAAGAACTTCAAATCTCGTTCAGTGTCTACCATCGCTGACCACAGGTGCCTGCTAATTGAAGTATTTGAAAAAATTGAGGACGATTCCAACTATGGTGATGAGACAATTCACAAAGCAGCAGGACTAAAACAGTGGCTCCAAGACTTTAATTTCGTTTTTCTTCTCTTCACATATAAAAAAATATTTGATTTAACTGAGGTTACTTTCTCTGTACTGCAATCAAATAGTTCCGATGTTACATTCTGTAACAAACGAATTACTGGCTTATGTGAAAAATTGTTGTACTTTCGAGATCAGAGACAGTTTGATGATCTCTATCATAACGTGTGCAGTGAGGTTGGTTCTCCAAATAAAAGATTTAAAGGAAGCAATGATATTCCAGCCACCGTGCAATACAGAAGACTGTATTGTGAGGTAATAGACAATGTTACAACTCAGTTAAAATGCCGGTTTTCTGACATTGAGAAATTAAAATTTCTTCAGCTGGTTGATGTACACTGCTTTGAAGCTCATTCTAGAATTTTTCCTGAACACTGTTTTAAAGCTCTGCTTCAAACTTATGAAAAATACTTTGACAGCACCAAACTGCATAGTGAGCTGCAGGTTCTGTATTCAGACAGAGATCTGTGGAGCAATGCCAAAAGTACAACAGAACTTCTATCTGCCATATACAATAATAATCTAGCACAGGCACTGCCAGAGCTATTTAGACTTCTTTCCCTCGTAGTAACAATTCCTGCAACATCAGCCTCTGCTGAAGAGGATAAAAAACTACAAAAGAAACTCCATTAAGCAAGAAAGGTTGTTAAGTTTATCAGTTCTGTCCATCGAGAAGGCGCTTGTGAAGAGGATGGAAGCAGAACAGACATGGTATGACCATATAATAAATCACTTCGCCAAACAGAAAGAACAAAAGATAGATCTCATACAAGACAATATAAGCGTAAGGTAAGCTTTCTCTCTTGCTGTATAGGTAAACGCTGTGTGCGAAGTCTTCAAGACTTTTTTTCTTTTGGCGTCAGTGAAGGTAGAGATGTACATGGAATTTCATTTGAGATGAAAAAAATGTATAGTTCAGTCTTGCTTTTTATCTTCTGTTGATCTCTTTAATAAAAATCTACTTTGATGCAATATATTTCATATTCAAACTGGTTTAACAGTTCCCAAATAGTCCAAGAGGGCAATTCAGACTGAAAAAAAAAATATTTAGGCGAAGGGCCGGAGCCTTACCTAAACAGGTTTTGTGTTGGTACGTCATGTAAAATGTGCGTTTACGGTAAAATTTTATAAATCTTTTCACGAGTCACGTTACTTATTTCATACTTTGCACATGAGAAAGTAAATCAAAAAAATATATTGCAAAAAAAAATGGCATTAAACTGAATAAATTTATCATAAAAGAAATACGAGATTACAAGATATAATACAAATTTTGAAGATGACAATCCGATTTTTGGCGTAAATGTGACAAGAATGGTAAGTCTGATAATATCCGAAAACTTGAAAATGTCCATCGTCTTATATATATATATATATGAGGGGATGTAAGGTCAGGTGATGCGTAACATCACAGCCTCTCCTTGACAAATGTCAACCCCGCCTTCTCGTGGTACATCCTGTTCCCACTAAAGGGGCTCTGACGACCGCCAATAGCGGTATAACTATACCATTGGGATTATAGGAAATTCTATCCCACACTCACCAACCCGCTTGGCCAGCGTGGTGAGTTATGGCCAAACCCCTCCAAAATGACTCCACAACTTAAATCTCGGCCCTCAGTCTCCGGCAGCTGGAATGTACCTGGCCAAGGCAGCGGCCAGTGCGACATGAAGGCAGAGGGTGCTAAGAATCCCCGGAGGACCGGACTAGGCGGCCATCTGATGCTGACCTTGGCAAACGTACAATGGACGCTCCCTATCTTCTGATTCAAGGCTTCTTGAATTGGAAGAGGAACTACAAAGGATCAAGTGGGACATCGTGGGGCTGAGTGAGGTAAGGAGAAAAGGAGAAGATCTCATCGAACTGAAAAGTGGACATCTCTTCTACTATCGTGGGACAGATACTGGCAGAACTAGTGGTGTTGGATTTATAATAAACAAGAAACTGAAGGATAAAGTTGTAGAAGTTGAAAGTTCCTCTAACAGAGCTGCACGGCTTGTTATCCAACTCTCGAAAAGATACCAGGCTCAGATTATTCAAACTTATGCACCCACCACAAGTCATCCTGAAGAAGAAATTGAAGAATTTTATGAGGAAATTTGTCATCTAAATAATAAAGGTAAGCAGCACTTGAAAATAATTATGGGAGATTTCAATGCAAAAATAGGGCAACGGCAACAGAATGAAACTTCAGTAGGTAAATTCGGTCACAGCAACAGAAACCAGCGTGGAAATACTCTCGTTGAGTTTGCAGAGGCAGAAGGGTTTTTCATCTTGAACTCCTTCTTCAAGAAAAAGCCACACAGGAAATGGACATGGAGACATCCAAATGGGACGACAAGTGAAATTGATTTTATTATGTGTAACAAAAAATTCGTCATAGAAGACTGCAGTGTGCTAAACAAGTTCAACACAGGTAGTGTCCATAGATTGGTGAGATGTAAGATGCACCTCAACACTAAACTTGAACGTGGCAAACTCATAAGACAAACAAAATCTATTGACATAACCAACCTTAAAAAACACCATAATACCTTCAAGTTGGAACTGAAGAACAGGTTCTCTGCTTTAGAAGGCCTAACATCGGAAGAAGTGGACATCTCTGAAGTTAACAGAAAAGTAACCAAAGCTCTTATGGAAACAGCAACAAAATTAGCTGGGTCTAAGAACAAGTTGCATGTAAATAAATTATCAGGAAAAACGAAAATGTTGATGCAAAAAAGAAGAGAGATGAGGACAACTAAAGAAGATGTGACTTCCAAAGTGGAATATATAGAGCTATGCAAGACAGTACGAAAAAGTATCACTGAAGACGTAAGAAAATTCAACTGTGAGCTAGTGAGGAAAGCAATTGAAAACAACCAAAGCCTAAAGATAGCAAAGGGACATCTCAGTAAGGGAAGAAAACAGATTATGGCACTGAGAAAAGAAGATGGTTCTGTAACAAGAAATAGAGGCGAAATTTTGACAAGAGTGAAAGATTTCTACTCCAAATTATATGAAAGGGATGATACATGCACTCCAGACATCATGAAAGATACCAGTACCAGAGTTCCTCCAGTCCTTCCAGCAGAAGTTGCACATGCAATCAACAGCATGAAGCGGGGAAAAGCTCCAGGAGAAGATGGAATTACTGTAGACATCAAACAAGAAGCAAGTGGAGATCTCGAAACAGTACTCGCCCAAATTTTCACTCGATGCCTTAATGAAGGAAAGATTCCTGAGGATGGGAACACCACTACAATGATCCTGCTACATAAGAAAGGTGACATTGAGGATCTCGGAAACTACAGACCTATCAGCATCCTATCAGTAGTTTATAAAATCTTCACTAAAGTTCTTTCACACCGCTTGAAGGCAACACTGGACATGGCTCAACCGAGAGAACAAGTTGGATTCAGGAGTGGCTACAGCACAATAGATCATATCCATGTGCTGAGAGAACTAATTGAAAGAGCGAGGGAATATGAACTTCCATTGTGCATGGCTTTTATCGATTATGAAAAAGCCTTTGATTCGGTGAAACCATCAGCAGTTACAATGGCTCTGAAAACCTGCGGTATTGAAGATGCATACATTAATATTATTAATAACATCTATGAAAATGCAAGTGCAAAGATTAGGCTGTTTGAAAATACAACACACATAAAAATTGGAAAGGGAGTGAGACAAGGTGACACCATATCTCCGAAGCTCTTTAATGCCACATTGGAGGGTGTTTTTCAGTCGCTGAGCTGGGAAAACAAGGGGATAAAGATTAATGGAGATTATCTAACCCACCTTCGTTTTGCTGATGACGTAGTCATTTTTGCAACTACCCCATCAGAAATGCAGAGTATGATCCAGGAACTTGCTGACAAGAGTAAAGAAGTGGGATTAAAAATGAACTTTCAGAAGACAAAAGTGATGTTCAATGCTTTTACAAGAAATGAAGATTTATCGATTGATGGAGAAAAGCTGGAGATAACAGACACGTACGTTTATCTTGGACAGCAGATATCAAGTGAGGGTCACATTGATGAAGAAATTAATCGGCGTACAAAACTTGCCTGGAGAGCTTTTGGAAGAAACAGCATAATTTTCAAGAGCAATATGCCATTATGTCTTAAAAGAAAAGTGTTTTTTTTTTTTTTTTTTTTTTGATTGGAGGTTTAACGACCACCGTGAGCAACTCAATGGGCTATAAGCAGTCGCCCGTCCCTAATTTAGGGTCACTGGTTCCAGGGAAGGGAGAGAGCCAGTGCCGTAAGACAAACACAACATCCATGCCTGACCGGGATTCGAACCCGGGCCCCTTACGGACGAATGATCAGAGGCCAACGCCTTAGACCACTGCGCCACCGAGGCGGCCAAAGAAAAGTGTTTGATCAATGCATCCTTCCAGTGCTTACGTATGGTGCAGAGACGTGGACCTTAACTAAAAGAGACATACGAAGGCTGCAGACAACTCAAAGGAGCATGGAGAGGTGCATACTTGGTGTAACCAGGAGAGATAAGAAGAGGAACTCGTGGATCCGAAAAATGACAAGAGTGGAAGACGTCATGATCAGAGTTAAATCCCTGAAATGGCAATGGGCTGGACATACTGCCAGAAGGAAAGATCATCGATGGACAGCCGAAATTTTAGATTGGATTACAAGGGACAGGAAAAGACCCCGAAGAAGGCCACATGGGAGATGGGTGGATGAAATTCGAAAGTATGCAGGGGTGACATGGAGGAGACTGGCACAAGACAGACCGTTGTGGAGGAAACTTGGGAAGACCTTCGTCCAGCAGTGGATTGATAATGGTTGACAATGATGATGATGATGATATATATGAGATGTAAGTTCAGGTGATGCATAACATCACAGCCTCTCCTTGACAAATGTCAACCCCGCCTTCTCGTGGTGCATCCTGTTCCCACTAAACGGGCTCTGATGACCGCCAATAGCAGTATAACTATACCATCGGGATTAGAGGAAATGCTATCCCACACTCACCAATCCGCTTGGCCAGCATGGTGAGTTATGGCCAAACGCCTCAAAAATGACTCCACAACTTGAATCTTGGCCCTCAGTCTCCAGCAGCTGGAATGTACCTGGCCAAGGCAGCTGCCAGTGCGACATGAAGGCAGAGGGTGCTAAGAATCCCCGGAGGACTGGACTAGGCTGCCATCTGATGCTGACCTTGGCTACGTATAATGGACGCTCCCTATCTTCTGATTCAAGGCTTCTTGAATTGGAAGAGGAACTACAAAGGATCAAGTGGGACATCAACGGGCTAAGTGAGGTAAGAAGAAAAGGAGAAGATCTCATTGAACTGAAAAGTGGACATCTCTTCTACTATCGTGGGACAGATACTGGCAGAACTAGCGGCGTTGGATTTATAATAAACAAGAAACTGAAGGATAAAGTTGTAGAAGTTGAAAGTTCCTCTGCCAGAGCTGCACGACTCGTTATCCAACTCTCAAGAAGATACCAGGCTCAGATAATTCAAACTTATGCACCCACCACAAGTCATCCTGAAGAAGAAATTGAAGAATTTTATGAGGAAATTCGTCATTTAAATAATAAAGGTAAGCAGCACTTGAAGATAATTATGGGAGATTTCAATGCAAAAATAGGGCAACAGCAACAGAATGAAACTTCAGTAGGTAAATTTGGTCACAGCAATAGAAACAAGCGTGGAAATACGCTCGTAGAGTTTGCAGAGGCAGAAGGGTTTTTCATCATGAACTCCTTTTTCAAGAAAAAGCCACACAGGAAATGGACATGGAGACATCCAAATGGGACGACAAGTGAAATTGATTTTATTATGTGTAACATAAAATTCGTCATCGAAGACTGCAGTGTGCTAAACAAGTTCAACACAGGTAGTGACCATAGATTGGCGAGATGTAAGATGCACCTCAACACTAAACTTGAACGTGGCAAGCTCATAAGACAAACAAAATATATTGACATAACCAACCTTAAAAAACACCATAATACCTTCAAGTTGGAACTGAAGAACAAATTCTCTGATTTAGACGGCCTAACATCGGAAGAAGTGGACATCTCTGAAGTTAACAGAAAAGTAACCAAAGCTCTTATGGAAACAGCAACAAAATTAGCTGGGTCTAAGAACAAGTTGCATGTGAACAAATTATCAGGAAAAACCAAAATGTTGATGCAAAAAAGAAGAGAGATGCGGACAACTAAAGAAGATGTGACTTCCAAAGTGGAATATATAGAGCTATGCAAGACAGTACGAAAAAGTATCACTGAAGACGTAAGGAAATTCAACTGTGAACTAGTGAGGAAAGCAATTGAAAGCAACCAAAGCCTAAAGATAGCAAAGGGACATCTCAGCAAGGAAGAAAAATGATTATGGCACTGAGAAAAGAAGATGGTTGTGTAACAAGAAATAGAGGCAAAATTTTGACAAGAGTGAAAGATTTCTACTCCAAATTATATGAAAGGGATGATGCATGCACTCCAGACATCGTGAAAGGTACCAATACCAGAGTTCTTCCGGTCCTTCCAGCAGAAGTTGCACATGCAATCAAGAACATGAAGCGGGGAAAAGCTCCAGGAGAAGATGGAATTACTGTAGACATCATACAAGAAGCAAGTGGAGAAATTGAAACAGTACTCGCCCAAATTTTCACTCGATGCCTTAATGAAGGGAAGATTCCCGAGGACTGGAACAACACTACAATGATCCTGCTACATAAAAAAGGTGACATTGAGGATCTCAGGAACTACAGACCTATCAGCCTCCTATCAGTGGTTTATAAAATCTTCACTAAAGTTCTTTCACACCGTTTGAAGGTAACACTGGACATGGCTCAACCGAGAGAACAAGCTGGATTCAGGAGTGGCTACAGCACAATAGATCATATCCACGTACTGAGAGAACTCATTGAAAGAGCGAGGGAATATGAACTTCCATTGTGCATGGCTTTTATTGATTATGAAAAAGCCTTTGATTCGGTGAAACCATCAGCAGTTACAATGGCTCTGAAATCCTGCGGTATTGAAGATGCATACATTAATATTATTAATAACATCTATGAAAATGCAAGTGCAAAGATTCAGCTGTTTAAAATTACAACACACATAAAAATTGGAAAGGGAGTGAGACAAGGTGACACCATATCTCCGAAGCTCTTTAATGCCACATTGGAAAATGTCTTTCAATCACTGAACTGGGAAAACAAAGGAATAAAGATAAATGGAGATTATCTAACCCACCTTCGTTTTGCTGATGACGTAGTCATTTTTGCAACTACCCTATTAGAGCTGCAGAGTATGATCCAGGAACTTGCTGACAAGAGTAAAGAAGTGGGATTAAAAATAAACTTTCAGAAGACAAAAGTGATGTTCAATGCTTTTACAAGAAATGAAGATTTATCGATTGATGGAGAAAAGCTGGAGATAACAGACACGTATGTTTATCTTGGACAGCAGATATCAAGTGAGGGTCACACTGATGAAGAAATTAATCGGCGTACAAAACTTGCCTGGAGAGCTTTTGGAAGAAACAGTATAATTTTCAAGAGCAATATTCCATTATGTCTTAAAAGAAAAGTGTTTGATCAATGCATCCTTCCAGTGCTTACGTATGGTGCAGAGACGTGGACCTTAACTAAAAGAGACATACAAAGGCTGCAGAAAACTCAAAAAAGCATGGAGAGGTGCATGCTTGGGGTAACCAGGAGAGATAAGAAAAGGAACTTGTGGATCCGAAAAATGACAAGAGTGGAAGACATCATGATCAGAGTTAAATCCCTGAAATGGCAATGGGCTGGGCATACTGCCAGAAGGACAAACCATCAATGGACAGCTAAAATTTTAGATTGGATTCCAAGGGACAGGAAAAAACCCAGAAGAAGACCATATGGGAGATGGGTGGATGAAATTCGAAAGTATGCGGGAGTGACATGGAGGAGACAGGCATAAGACAGACCGTTGTAGAGGAAACTTGGGGAGACCTTCGTCCAGCAGTGGATTGATAATGGTTGACAATGATGATGAGATTATAGAGAGAGAGAGAGAGAGAGAGAGAGAGAGAGAGAGAGAGAGAGAGAGAGAGAAATTTTTAAGCAGGGTGTCTATTAAATTCCTACAGTAAAATTTACAGAGTATTCCCAGGTTAAGATTTTCGTGTGGTATAGGGCCCTACCCCGCCCTACACAGTGGTGAACTACCAGGACACTACAATGTCCAAATTTCACTTCCGTATTATTATTTTCAAAGAAATTAAAAAAAAATTCAGTACTGATTAGTTAAAAAACACTTCAAAATTAACCAGATAATTTGTAGTTATGGTGGACACAAACTACAGACAGACAGACACACAGACAGACAGACTGACACACAGAAACCACTTCGAAAATAGTGAAATCGTATTCGGGGGACCCCAAAACATGTATTTCCGTTGAAATCTCGAATTCAAATTTTTGCACGATTACAATACTTCCTCATACTAATGTATGAGAAAGTAATAAAAAAATTATAGGAAATACAGTACAAAGGCTTAAAATATAGGAAATATAAGATGGGTAGGAGCATTGTTTGCGTATATGCGCACACACAACTCTTCCCCAAACCAAAATAATACATCTGGCGAGGAAAGTAAACCGAAATTTACTTTTTTGCACTTAGATAACATTCCCAATATACAGATCAAAAATCACTCTCTAGTGCACAGGGTTGTTAACAGTTATAACTCAGAGCCTTCTCAACAGCATTTTGTAATTTTTCAATCCATCTGCCACATAAAACATTACTTTACCAACCACAAACTTTTTATCATACCACGTAAATCTTTTTTAAAAAAGCCATGGTATAAAACTGACTTTACAGACCAAAATTGAAAAATACAGACTAAAACTAACCAATCTGAAAAATACTGACTTTTACTGACCATTTTCTATCCCTGTATTGTAGCAGCATCATTCTTTAGTCCATTCATTTTTCATTTACAAAAAAAAAAAAAAAAAAAAAAAAAAAGAGGGCATAGCTCAGCCACATTTTTAAATTAAAATGACTGCATAAAAATTAAGACATTTTTGGGCCAAATTATTATTTTGACTCTAGCCTGAAAATATATATAAATTAAGAATAAATGTTAAAAAGAGTAAAATGTTTGCCTCAACTGAACTTTCAGTCAGAAAAATTGCCTCCTTCCCAGCCCGCAATAAATTTGTCAATTAAACGGCCCAGTTCAGGGTTTCAAAAGGAGATAAAATTGTGGATCTAACGCTTATGCAACTATTTGGCTAAAAAAAGAAAAAAAAATGCTCAAATGAGCTGACATTCTTTATTCCATTTAAATCACTGTCTTTAATGACCGAGGCACAATTAATAAAATTATAGGCACTTTACTTTTGCACAACTCAGGCGAGCTTTTCCTATAACTATACGAGTTTTATCTTTACCACACAAATTTTGGTTTACTTTCAATTTATTGAGATTTATATACGTATTACATAATTTAATAAACATATATTTTAAATTTAAATCAACACTATAACGAGGAAGGGGGAGACACAATACAAAAAATAAAACCCCAAAAAAACAGCATGCTAATTAATTCTCTTTTCAAGTTTTCGTATAGAGATATGCTGTTCATTTCTTCCCCATTAAACTGCATATGGATGCAACTTACCGTGTCAACCAACATAAGCAACGAAAATAAGAGTAGAACTCTTATTTGACTAGCAGACGAAAACCATTGATTTCGGTACCTCATGGCGAAAATGTTTTGGCGTTACGTTTCACTGCCTTTTACTGGACACCAATCGCTGCAGCTCAATCTCGGACTTAAAATGCCAATACGCATCTAAGCATTTGCCCAAATGGGGGTACGTCAAATCACTAATTCATAAACAAATCGCTTCACTCAGTGCTCACATTCCATTGCTGGATAAAAAAACATGCCACTGAGAAACGCAGCCAAACTAAGCATTTATCTCCCAGCAAACTTTATCATCTCCTACGACCTCGCCGCAAGCTGTAAGAACTAGGAAAGTTTCATGCAGCAGCTAAACACATATAAGCAACATGACGCAACTGTGGCAGCGATGAAAATAAAAACAAGAAAAAATCGGGTTTATTTACATCAAGAGCTTGACTGCTTGACTGCAATCTGGTTAAAGTCACCAGCCAGATTATAGTATAATGTATTACAAAATTTTAGACTAAGTATCGATTTATTAACTTAAAATGCTCAATGACTTTATAAAACGTAATGACGATTAGTATTATGATCACCATTATTATTACTATCTTATTTGGCAATGGACGTTATTCATGTGACGTCAGAAGTCGATTTCTGTGGACCAACATGGTTGATTCAATGTTGTAGCTATTTGATTATCGCGTAATGTTGGCAAATTTTTGCAATCTTAACACAATGGAGTCTGCCAACATATTAACAGAGCTACACGGCGAAGTAGAAGAAATTTAATTTCTTAGAAGAACAAATCAGGGTTGCAAAAATATGCCAAGGCAATTTGGTGTACGATGTTTATTTCGCATGACACAGGTAAACCGCAGGAGAACATCACCATTAGTCATCATGAAGTTTGTGATGTGGCATTTCTCGTACACGGTGTCTTAATTTTTCATTTTCCTATTGTCTGGCATTGATAAAATATCTGAAATACAAACTTGGATACCTTTTTTGCAAAACGAAACATTTAGAAATCCAGGCAATCACGTAATACGGAAGTAAACTAGGCCGCCCCGGTGGCGCAGTGGTCTAAGCGATGACCTCTAATCATTCGTCCGAAAGGGTGTATGTGTTTGAATCCCGTGAGGCATAGATGTTGTGTTTATCTTACGGCACTGGCTCTCTCTCTTCCCTGGAACCAGTGAGCCTAAATTAGGGACGGGCGACTGCTTATAGTACATTGAGTTGCTCACGGTGGTCGTTAAACCTCTAATGAAAAAAAAAAAGGGGGGGGTCTTGGCTAGGCAATATGCTTAAAAATAGAAAAATTATAGGTATGTTCATTTCCTTCTTTGGGAAAAGAATGTAGAACTTCCTGGTAATTTACTGATCCGAATATGCCACCAGTTTCTCCTTCTATTTTTTTTCTTTTTTGAAATTGAAATTCAAAGGAAATCTACGAAGTTTCAACTGCCTTTGATTCGTAGTGTCATTATATCCAAAATCTTTTTCGTTAAAGTAGGCAGAACATATTGGAGAACGAACATTGGGATGGAAATCATCGTATTTCATTTTTCACAGCCATTGCTTTAACAATTTCGACGGGATGGGCGAGTGCTTATAACCCATTGAGTTGCTCACGGTGGTCGTCAAACCTCCAATTAAAAAAAATTGTCCTTTTCAGAGGAAAATTATGGAAAGTTTTCCTTCCTCTGTACAATTTAGGTGGCAGGATTTATTAGCAGAACCATACAATCAGCAAAAGTTAGACATGTCGTTAATAAATTTATAAAAATCGCGATTTTTCCTGCGCTTGTAAACAAACTATTCTTGGTCCGGGGTCACGGAAAATCTTTCCCGGCCGCCTCGGTGGCGCAGTGGTCTAAGCGATGGACTCTGATCATTCGTCCGAACGGGGTCCGGGGTCACGGAAAATCTTTCCCGGCCGCCTCGGTGGCGCAGTGGTCAAGCGATGGACTCTGATCATTTGTCCGAACGGGGTCCGGGTTCGAATCCCGGTGAGGCATGGATGTTGTGTTTGTCTTACGGCACTGGCTCTCTCACTTCCTTGGAACCAGTGACCCTAAATTAGGGACGGGCGACTACTCATAGCACATTGAGTTGCTCACGGTGGTCGTTAAACCTCCAATAAAAAAATCGTTCCCATGATGCAACACAAGGTGAATAAGGTCCATTAGGATTAAGAGAAGCTGTTGCCACTTTAGAGTGTGTGTACCAAGGATTAAGTATCCCATGCTAAAAGTTAAAGTTAGTTTCATCGATATGAAATTTTTTTTTGTTTTTTTTGTTTGGAGGTTTAACGACCACCGTGAGCAACTCAATGGGCTATAAGCAGTCGCCCGTCCCTAATTTAGAGTCACTGGTTCCAGGGAAGGGAGAGAGACAGTGCCGTAAGACAAACACAACATCCATGCCTCACCGGGATTCGAACCCGGACCCTTTTGGACGAATGATCAGAGGCCATCGCTTAGACCACTGCGCCACCGGGGCGGCGTGAAAAATTTTCATCCTTGGGAACACATTAATTGCGAAGAAAATATATGTACAGAAGTTTTACCATTGGAAACATAAGGCTGAGATTTTAAGTGGAACCACCTTAATGAAGCAGTACCACTTTGCGTGATGCCTTTAACCGTGAGCGATGGCCTTCAAAGTGTGGGAAAGCTAATGGTATAGCGTCTAGAAGGAAAAGTGCGCCGTGCGAGCATTTTTTTTTATTCGAGGTTTAACGACCACCGTGAGCAACTCAATGGGCTACAAGCAGTCGCCCGTCCCTAATTTAGGGTCACTGGTTCCAGGGAAGGGAGATAGCCATTGCCGTAAGACAAACACAACATCCATGCCTCACCGGGATTCGAACCCGGACCCCTTTCGGACGAATGATTAGAGGCCATCGCCTTAGACCACTGCGCCACCGGGGCGGCGTGTGCGAGCTCAAAAACTGCGTTCGAAATATGTCCCACGCCGCATCACGGAGCTGCAGACGGTGTCTGTGTAGTGTTGTGCATCAAACAACAGGGGCTGAAAATCATGACGAAAATAGGATGTAAGTGTACGGTTTTCTTAAATGTGCGATTATGGAAACACATTTAATTGTAATCAGAACTCGCTAAAAATGTCTTAAGTCTGCCGCAGAATGCAGCGTCGGCAAATTTAATTCAAAATAGAATTATTCGTGCGCGTGAATTAAATTGATATCATGCTACCTCCTCGAAGAATGCCTACCAAATCGCGGACAAATGTCGTGGATATACCAAGTAAAGACGTGCTGTTTGGAAAATTTAACTGTATATCAGTATTCCTTTCTTTTTTCTTTTTTTTTGAGTGGAGGTTTTACGACCACCGTGAGCAACTCAATGGGCTATAAGCAGTCGCCCGTCCCTAATTTAGGGTCACTGGTTCCAGGGAAGGGAGAGAGCCAGTGCCGTAAGACAAACACAACATCCATGCCTGATCGGGATTCGAACCCGGACTCCTTACAGACGAATGATCAGTGGCCAACGCCTTAGACCACTGCGCCACCGGGGCAGCTATCAGTATTCAGTAGCGGCTAGCGGTAAGCTGAGATGGAGAGGCTGCATTCTAATTTTGTAGATATCACTTCGAAAGCTCTCAGTATTCTCGACACCTTCTACATTCAGTTGTTTTATTTTATTTTTTTATCTTTTCTCCTTTTACTCACACAGGTAGATACATAACCTTTTCTATGTTGTACTAGGCGTGAGTCAAAATTATATTTGTATTTTTTTGCTTAGGTATCTTCTTTATAGAATATATATATATATATATATATATATATATATATACACAAGTCATCCCGAAGAAGAAATTGAAGAATTTTATGAGGAAATTTGTCATCTAAATAATAAAGGTAAGCAGCACTTGAAAATAATTATGGGAGATTTCAATGCAAAAATAGGGCAACGGCAACAGAATGAAACTTCAGTAGGTAAATTCGGTCACGGCAACAGAAACCAGCGTGGAAATACTCTCGTTGAGTTTGCAGAGGCAGAAGGATTTTTCATCTTGAACTCCTTCTTCAAGAAAAAGCCACACAGGAAATGGACATGGAGACATCCAAATGGGACGACAAGTGAAATTGATTTTATTATGTGTAACAAAAATTTCGTCATAGAAGACTGCAGTGTGCTAAACAAGTTCAACACAGGTAGTGACCATAGATTGGTGAGATGTAAGATGCACCTAAACACCAAACTTGAACGTGGCAAGCTCATAAGACAAACAAAATCTATTGACATAACCAACCTTAAAAAACACCATAATACCTTCAAGTTGGAACTGAAGAACAGGTTCTCTGCTTTAGAAGGCCTAACATCGGAAGAAGTGGACATCTCTGAAGTTAACAGAAAAGTAACCAAAGCTCTTATGGAAACAGCAACAAAATTAGCTGGGTCTAAGAACAAGTTGCATGTAAACAAATTATCAGGAAAAACGAAAATGTTGATGCAAAAAAGAAGAGAGATGAGGACAACTAAAGAAGATGTGACTTCCAAAGTGGAATATATAGAGCTATGCAAGACAGTAAGAAAAAGTATCACTGAAGACGTAAGAAAATTCAACTGTGAACTAGTGAGAAAAGCAATTGAAAACAACCAAAGCCTAAAGATAACAAAGGGACATCTCAGTAAGGGAAGAAAACAGATTATGGCACTGAGAAAAGAAGATGGTTCTGTAACAAGAAATAGAGGCGAAATTTTGACAAGAGTGAAAGATTTCTACTCCAAATTATATGAAAGGGATGATACATGCACTCCAGACATCATGAAAGATACCAATACCAGAGTTCCTCCAGTCCTTCCAGCAGAAGTTGCACATGCAATCAAGAACATGAAGCGGGGAAAAGCTCCAGGAGAAGATGGAATTACTGTAGACATCATACAAGAAGCAAGTGGAGAAATCGAAACAGTACTCGCCCAAATTTTCACTCGATGCCTTAATGAAGGAAAGATTCCTGAGGATTGGAACACCGCTACAATGATCCTGCTACATAAGAAAGGTGACATTGAGGATCTCGGAAACTACAGACCTATCAGCCTCCTATCAGTAGTTTATAAAATCTTCACTAAAGTTCTTTCACACCGCTTGAAGGTAACACTGGACATGGCTCAACCGAGAGAACAAGCTGGATTCAGGAGTGGCTACAGTACAATAGATCATATCCACGTACTGAGAGAACTAATTGAAAGAGCGAGGGAATATGAACTTCCATTGTGCATGGCTTTTATCGATTATGAAAAAGCCTTTGATTCGGTGAAACCATCAGCAGTTACAAATGGCTCTGAAAACATGCGGTATTGAAGATGCATACATTAATATTATTAATAACATCTATGAAAATGCAAGTGCAAAGATTCGGCTGTTTGAAAATACAACACACATAAAAATTGGAAAGGGAGTGAGACAAGGTGACACCATATCTCCGAAGCTGTTTAATGCCACATTGGAGGGTGTTTTTCAGTCGCTGAGCTGGGAAAACAAAGGGATCTAGATTAATGGAGATTATCTAACCCACCTTCGTTTTGCTGATGACGTAGTCATTTTTGCAACTACCCCATCAGAGCTGCAGAGTATGATCCAGGAACTTGCTGACAAGAGTAAAGAAGTGGGATTAAAAATGAACTTTCAGAAGACAAAAGTGATGTTCAATGCTTTTACAAGAAATGAAGATTTATTGATTGATGGAGAAAAGCTGGAGATAACAGACACGTACGTTTATCTTGGACAGCAGATATCAAGTGAGGGTCACATTGATGAAGAAATTAATCGGCGTACAAAACTTGCCTGGAGAGCTTTTGGAAGAAACAGCATAATTTTCAAGAGCAATATGCCATTATGTCTTAAAAGAAAAGTGTTTGATCAATGCATCCTTCCAGTGCTTACGTATGGTGCAGAGACGTGGACCTTAACTAAAAGAGATATACAAAGACTGCAGACAACTCAAAGAAGCATGGAGAGGTGCATGCTTCGTGTAACCAGGAGAGATAAGAAGAGGAACTCGTGGATCCGAAAAATGACAAGAGTGGAAGACATCATGATCAGAGTTAAATCCCTGAAATGGCAATGGGCTGGACATACTGCCAGAAGGACAGATCATCGATGGACAGCCGAAATTTTAGATTGGATTCCAAGGGACAGGAAAAAGACCCAGAAGGAGACCACATGGGAGATGGGTGGATGAAATTCGTAAATATGCGGGAGTGACATGGAGGAGACTGGCACAAGACAGACTGTTGTGGAGGAAACTTGGGGAGACCTTCGTCCAGCAGTGGATTGATAATGGTTGACAATGATGATGATGATATATATATATATCACAACGGTCTGTCTTGTGCCAGTCTCCTCCATGTCACTCCCGCATATTTACGAATTTCATCCACCCATCTCCCATGTGGTCTTTTTCTGGGTCTTTTCCTGTCCCTTGGAATCCAATCTAAAATTTCGGCTGTCCATCTATGGTCTGTCCTTCTGGCAGTATGTCCAGCCCATTGCCATTTCAGGGATTTAACTCTGATCATGATGTCTTCCACTCTCGTCATTTTTCGGATCCACGAGTTCCTCTTCTTATCTCTCCTGGTTATAGCAAGCATGCACCTCTCCATGCTGCTTTGAGTTGTCTGCAGCCTTTGTATGTCTCTTTTAGTTAAGGTCCACGTCTCTGCACCATACGTAAGCACTGGAAGGATGCATTGATCAAACACTTTTCTTTTAAGACATAATGGCATATTGCTCTTGAAAATTATGCTGTTTCTTCCAAAAGCTCTCCAGGCAAGTTTTGTACGCCGATTAATTTCTTCATCAATGTGACCCTCACTTGATATCTGCTGTCCAAGATAAACATACGTATCTGTTATCTCCAGTTTTTCTCCATCAATCGATAAATCTTCATTTCTTGTAAAAGCATTGAACATCACTTTTGTCTTCTGAAAGTTCATTTTTAATCCCACTTCTTTACTCTTGTCAGCAAGTTCCTGGATCATACTCTGCAGCTCTGATGGGGTAGTTGCAAAAATGACTACGTCATCAGCAAAACGAAGGTGGGTTAGATAATCTCCATTAATCTTTATCCCTTTGTTTTCCCAGTTCAGTGATTGAAAGACATTTTCCAATGTGGCATTAAAGAGCTTCGGAGATATGGTGTCACCTTGTCTCACTCCCTTTCCAATGTTTATGTGTGTTGTATTTTCAAACAGCCGAATCTTTGCACTTGCATTTTCATAGATGTTATTAATAATATTAATGTATGCATCTTCAATACCGCAGGATTTCAGAGCCGTGGTAACTGCTGATGGTTTCACCGAATCAAAGGCTTTTTCATAATCGATAAAAGCCATGCACAATGGAAGTTCATATTCCCTCGCTCTTTCAATTAGTTCTCTCAGTACGTGGATATGATCTATTGTGCTGTAGCCACTCCTGAATCCAGCTTGTTCTCTCGGTTGAGCCATGTCCAGTGTTACCTTCAATCGGTGTGAAAGAACTTTAGTGAAGATTTTATAAACCACTGATAGGAGGCTGATAGGTCTGTAGTTCCTGAGATCCTCAATGTCACCTTTTTTATGTAGCAGGATCATTGTAGCATTGTTCCAATCCTCAGGAATATTCCCTTCATTAAGGCATCGAGTGAAAATTTGGGCGAGTACTGTTTCAATTTCTCCACTTGCTTCTTGTATGATGTCTATAGTAATTCCATCTTCTCCTGGAGCTTTCCCCCGCTTCATGTTCTTGATTGCATGAGCAACTTCTGCTGGGAGGACTGGAAGAACTCTGGTACCTTTCATGATGTCTGGAGTACATGTATCATCCCTTTCATATAATTTGGAGTAGAAATCTTTCACTCTTGTCAAAATTTCGCCTCTATTTCTTGTTATAGAACCATCTTCTTTTCTCAGAGCCATAATCTGTTTTCTTCCCTTACTGAGATGTCCCTTTGCTATCTTAAGGCTTTGGTTGTTTTCAATTGCTTTCCTCACTAGCTCACAGTTGAATTTCCTTACGTCTTCAGTGATACTTTTTCGTGTTGTCTTGCATAGCTCTATATATTCCACTTTGGAAGTCACATCTTCTTTAGTTGTCCTCATCTCTCTTCTTTTGCATCAACATTTTGGTTTTTCCTGATAATTTGTTCACATGCAACTTATATATATATATATATATATATATATATATATATATATATACTCTATTGATCGAATGTGCTTTTTTTAAAGAAATGAATATTTAAATTTTATATTTAGCGACTGATAGGGAAAATCTAGAGGTAACCGATACCTGAATTAGGCAACAGATATCAAGGGACGGCCACATTTATGAAGAAAATAATCGGCGTTTAAAACTTTGTTTGATGCATTATTTCTTAAAAGAAAAGTGTTTAATCAGGGCATCCTTCCAGTTGTTACGCATTTAGCAGTGACATGGACCTCAACTAAAATAGATGTACCGAGGTTGCAGACAATTGAAAGAATCATGTTTGATGTAACCAGGAACAGGGAAGATACAAAGAGGAACTCGTGGATCGGGAAAATTACAAGGGTAGAAGACATCAATTTCAGAATCCCTGAAATTCCAACGGGATGGACATATTGCCAGAAGAAAGCGCTAGCGATGGAGAGTTGAAATATTAAGCTGGATATCAAGGGAGAGAAAAAAGATCCAAAAGATGACGTGTGGGGATGGGTGGATGAAATTTGGAAGCAAGAAGGAAACTGGCTCAAGGCAGACTGTTGTGGAAGAAACTTGGAGACTCATCCAGCAGTGGATTGAGATAGTGGTTGTAAATGATATATAAATGTATGTACTGTAAGAGCAACACGTACTCAATTAAGGGAACCAGTTTTAAAGGTATAGAAAATAATGCGTGTGACAGCGGACACACACTTAACATCATATACGCGTTTTCAGGTGTCAATTGTGACCCCTAGAAATATAATAAATATTTTTTCTTCTGATACGCTCCCTTTGGAATTTTGACTTGACACCAGCCACTGCAACTCGGACAGCGATGAAAAACATTTTGCGGAATTTTGAAAGGTGTGCCACAATTTCGCGATGAGTTGTTACTGCGATACTCACACACAGGCATTCTCTTTACTAAATACGAATAGCAAACATATTCAATCCAATTTTAATTTTGAATCCATGATTACAATTTAGTGTAGAACAGTTTGTTTTCAAAATTTACCAACTTCGTAAATTTTCTAAACAATTGTATTTGATTAAATGTTGTATTCAAAGTAAATAAGTATAAAGCACTACCTCAATTGAAATGTGCATCTTATATTGAGGGCGGGGAGGTATGCAGCAGAAAAGTAAAATGTAGCCAGTGGAGCAACTTCATCAACTTAAAAGTTCATTTAAATTTAACAAAACATTAGGTTTGTTACTGATGGTGTCATTTGGCTCAATAAGGGAATTGATGATTTCTGTTGTGCAGCTAGTACCACACTTTACAGGCTTAGCCAGATTATAAAAGCTTAAACACTGAATGGTCACTAATACTTCTGCTGCAGTGGGGTGGTCATTCCAGCCTGACAGTTGCCGAATAATATCAAAAAGGTTCTCTATTGAGTCTTGACTCAAGCGCGATGTCATTACATACTTGTAGTTCAAGGTTTCTGTTAGATATTTTAGTAGAGAGCATTAGGCTTAGTGACTCGTAATCCTGCAGCTGTGCTAGCACTTAAAAGCCCAATCTTCTTATCTCCTGCAAAAGCTTTCCATTTATATAAATATAACAGAAAATCATTAAGTACTTTGCATCCCTCAGAATCTACACGGAGACTACTTGATGGACTCCTAGAGATCATTACAGTTATTAACTCCATCATCAACTTTATGAAAAATGCAGTTGCATTAGTACTTCCAATCTGTATTTCAATATGATGCTTATAGAGAAAAAAGCCTTTTAATACTTTGTTGCTAAAAAGCTGCAAAGCATAGCTTGCCCTCATTTTCTAAAAGTTATTTGGGTGAATATGAACACGTGTAATTTCTGGCATGGCTTTTAGAGTAGTTATGTCAGAGACCTTCCTCCATGCTGCTTTAACATGCTCTAGTCTTGTTTCCCCTTCGGGCAGAAGAAAACCTCTGGTAACAAATGCTTTCCGTACACATTTTAAGTGAGGAAAATATGATATGAAATCAAATGTAAACTTCTAGAACAATCTGTAGGATGCATAATGCTGTATTTAGTTCCAGAACAATCTGCTGATATACCAAGTGTCTTCCACATATTCCTGTTCCAACACGTAATGAGATCAATAAACAGACCTGCATTTTCAGTGAGAATAACAGCTTCAACAATAATCAATTTTGCAAGCAAAGTTCCACTTATATTGTTACTTGTGGCAAAAACACCAATTATTTGGGTCCAATCTCCATTTAATGGCTGGAACACCGTTAGAGGTCTGTGATTACAAGGGGTATGCTTAACAGTTTCTGAAGTGTATGGCCCAATATCAACAAACCCTATTATTTCACCAGATGATTTTGCTTGCAGTTTTTCTGTAAGCTTCACTTCATCTATTAATATACCATCGTGTCTTGCAAAAAGCTCCATCTTACTTGTTTTCTTTGAAATTGTTTCAAACGTCTGTGCATTGAATCCAAATCCACTGTCGTAATTTGAAATATACTTTCTAATAGTTGTTCTATTAGGTAGGACCGTGATTTTGTGTTTCCGTATGTGCTCGTACAATTTTGGACTTTTTATGTGCATTAGTAAGCATTCAAGTAACCATTCCTTGGTATATGACATACCTCTTGCAGATTTCTTTTGCTGCCTTATAACAATGAATAACCATTTGCCGCTGCTTAATGGGTAATTCTGCTATTTTTTCATTAATAGAAAGTTCTGTAAAATTCTTATTTTTGTTTTGGATTTTTTTATGTAATCAGAGAGCGAAATAACCCGTTTCTTCAGCCTGTTGATTTTCCGAACTTTGTTCTGATACTTATTTTTAAATGTAACCTTTCTTCTATTATACGCTATTTTGTGCAAAAGTAAGCGCCACAGATACTTACATTTGAGGCGAGTCTCTGCTGTTCCTTTCCTTATGCAATTTTGGCCGTATAAATTATTCTAAAAAATAACTCCACTTTCAAGGTACTTCCTGTTATTTTCAAATTCTGAAATGGAGCCTGCGCCATGACATACTGTTAGCCTATCAGTGTCTCGAATAATGGATTCTAATTCATCTTTAGAAGTAATATTAGAAACTGTGTTAATTTTTAATCCACGTAAATACACTTCACAGGTAACCTCTGGTTCACATTCGGTTACAACAACCAGTTTTTCGGTTGTCAATAAATTTAACAGTTCCCATTTGAATGAATGAACATGGAAAATTATGCACTTTGAATTATTAGCAAGAATTTGCTTACTGCAAAATTCTGAAGGAAGGTTGACATTCAGAAAGCAGTTCAGTGTAACTCTTTTGGAAGTAAATCCCAAACTATTTAAATTACCATCAGGCTTATCATCGGCTTCCCTAACTTTCCTTATTTTTGCCAGAGGTTTTGACAAATAACAGGGAAAGTTTGGAAATATTGTTGGAATTTCATCTGGTGTCAAGATGGGCCGATCTCTGGGTATTAAGTCTCCTCGTTTATTTTATGCACAATATTTCGAACCACAAATCTCTCATCAAAGTGCAGTTCACATACAGCGCTAAATTTGTCAAAGTTTTTATCTGCACGGGGAATCAATCTTTGCCATTGCTGTAAAAGTTTATCATTTTTGGGTATTCCAAAGAGTGACAGCTTACTGTTTTTGTACTGAGTATTGCAACCTGGCACAACACAATGGTTATTTCTCTTCTGCATAATGAGCTAAGTATAACTTATATACAATATTTAGGTAATCCACATTCCTTCTAAAACCTAAAACATAACACGTCTTCTTTTAAATTGCCGCTCTTTTCACAGTAAGCAACACGAATTTAGTTTCAGCTCCCATCACAGTAAGAAAGAGGGAAGGGAATGCGATCGCAGCGCCATCTACGAAGGGGACAAATTTCGGTATCCACGCCAATCATTACGTACGCTAGGCGCTCGGCACACTTTCTCTTCTAGACGCTATACTAATTGTTTTCAGTAAGCTGACCAGAAGTCCCCAAATCTTGAGGACAGTCCTCGAATTTTTTTTTTTTGATTGGAGGTTTAACGACCACCGTGAGCAACTCAATGGGCTATAAGCAGTCGCCCGTCCCTAATTTAGGGTCACTGGTTCCAGGGAAGGTAGAGAGCCAGTGCCGTAAGACAAACACAACATCCATGCCTGACCGGGATTCGAACCCGGTCCCCTTACGGACGAATGATTAGAGGCCAGCGCCTTAGACCACTGCGCCACCGGGGCGGCAGTCCTCGAATTTAGTTTACTGTCCCCAAAAACATCTGATGCTTTTGGGGAAGCAAATTGTCCTCAAATTTTGTTGTTTGTCCTCAAATGTCCTCGAATTTACACTTCCTCATTAGCTCGTTAGATTTCTAATGAAAAATGTTCTTAAAAATAGTTTTCCTTGTACTAATTTTCCGACATGCTTCCCGTGAAAACAAATTTTGACTTTTTTTTCTTCTTTCCGAGTTTAACGACCACCGCGAGCAACTCTAAGGACTTTAAGCAGCCACCTGTCTCTAATGGTGAAGACATTAGAAAGTCTTTAATTTGGAGACATTCGTTCTAGGGAAGGGAGAGAGAAAGTGCTGTAAGACAAACACACTATCTATGTCTCATTCGGGACGCAAACCCGTATCCACTTGTACGAATGGTCAGTGGCCAGCACTAGGACACTGAACTACTGGTGCGGTCAAATTCCGACTGTACTTGATCTAAGTTTCTCCAAAAGCTTTGGCAAAATGAAAAATTCGCCATGCAATTAGTTTGGTGTGCAGCTTGATTTTAATTCGGCACATATACAAGGTAAAGCATTTCACTTTTGCTAATATGTTCTCGCTATCATAATTCTACTTTGTCAATACAAATTACCAATATTCTACAAGATATATCCTTTTAAGACAAAAAATTTCATATGTAATATCACACGTACTGAAGCAATGCAGTTTTGTGACAAAAAGATTTGCATATTTATTTTGAGTACGAATAGGTCCCCAAATGAACTGCCGATTTGGGGATGCCACGCCCTTTTGTCCTCAAATCAGTGTTCCAATATCTGGTCACCTTAGTTTTTTTTTTTTTTTTATTGTAGGTTTTACGACCACCGTGAGCAACTGAATGGGCTATAAGCAGTCGCCCGTCCCTAATTTAGGGTCACGGGTTCCAGGGAAGGGAGAGATCCAGTGCCGTAAGACAAAAACAACATCCATGCCTGACCGGGATTTGAACCCGGACCCCTTTCGGACAAATGATCAGAGGCCATCGCTTAGACCACTGAGCCACCGGACAGTGGTATTGCAATGCATCGCCTTCTTTCGTCGCAAATATTTCCAATTTCGCATCGTAACTTGTTGCCAATGTGTGAGAAAATGCTGAATTTATAAAATGTTTAATTATTTTGAGGCTCCTTTCCATTTTTATTTTAAATTGAAATACAGGAACATTGGTGCGAATTCTAAACAAAACATAACGTTAAAATTGTAAACTTTCCTGGTGCAAGAAGCATAATTCATTCCGGTTTGATATTAACACGGTTTCTGCAACCAAAAACCACGAAATTCCAAATTACAAACAGGTGAAATTACATAGGTATCATGTAAAAATGCTAAATTTCCGCACCTTGCGGCTTCACGGTTGAGGGACCAGGGCATCTCCAGAAGTATTATTTTAACCTCCTTGCTTATATGCTATACAGCTTACACAAGTATATAGATCTGATCATAGATCAGATCAGATCATATGTAGAGGATTTTAGGAAGGGAGTGTCTGATGCAGGTCTTAAACAACCCTTAGAAACATGAAGCTAGGAGATTTCGGTTAGAGTGTCAGATAGGAAAGCAACACGGAAGCGAGGAAGAAAGGGGGAAAGACTCCCTTATTTATTACCGGGGGGGGGGCAGTACTCGGAAGTATATGGATCTATCTACCCTCTCTTTATGAAAGTACGGCATATGCCCCATTATCTTTTTTTTATTAAATTGATATGTGTATAGAGCAAGTAAAGAATTATAAGATTATACATACATTTTTTTTTCTTTACTTACACGCCCCTTAGCAGAATTACGGCGACGGGCGACCTACTTCGCAGATTTATTTTGTTCCTGCAGCCCAAAACTATCCAAACCCAGAAATCGTTTTAACCCTCTTTGTGCGGAGCTACGATCATGGTAAAGATTTTCTGTCTTTCAAAACGTTTATCCTGTCATATATTGTTAAATATAGTTTCATTTTGTAATTCGTTGTGTTTCCGATTAAAAATGGAGACAAAAAAATTTCGACAACAGAAGTTGGACGAAGATTTCTCCCGAAATCGAAAGCTTTTTCTTCGTAATCTTTCTTCTGTCATGTAATGTTGCTAAATATTATTATATTCCATGAATGTTGATATTTCGGCATGGCAATATAAGACGCAAGTTCTTTGAAAAGTGTGCCAATATATGCACCACAGAGAAGTGTGATATGCACCTTCAAAGGGCAGTGTTCTTGATCATTGCAATTGTTGTAGTAAATAGTCACGCTTTTTTTAAAGGAGAAATGTAAGGTGATGAGTTTATCTCATTTTATGTATTTTTTAACTTCTAACTGTGCAAGTTTTTATTGTTTTTTGCACCCAGTGACCACCCGCAGATTACCACAGAGTAAAGCGTTGTAGCACCAAGATATCCGTCGCAGACTGTTCAAGAACTTTCTCTACGAATGCTCACAAGAGCCGTACCAATTAATTCTCTTGTCCTGTAGAATCTTGTAAGCATATGAGCCGACTTCGTGGGTTCGAGACACTTTTTGAACTCCCAATGATTTTGCTGTGGGTTCCTTGAACCCCTAATATTTTTGTGCGTATTTCGGTGGAAAAATACACGTACGCGTATGTGCATAAATTTTGTTTTTCATTATCAATTCTTCAAGTTTTTATTATTATTCATTCCCCGTTTACTTAGTATAGAAAGTGTGTATAGAAATTTACTCCTCAGACTGTTTATTGTGCCTCAAAAAAGAATTAGTGTTTGTTCATGCTCATCAAATTTGACGTGACAGACAATACCTCAAGTACCGTTGTTTAAGAGCATTTAAAACTGCCTCCTTTATAAAAGAAAATTCTTCGGTTTCTCTGGATTCCCACAAAATACAAAAGTGTAGCTTTACATTCGGAGATGAGAACCTATTCGAAGTCATGGTGATAAAGGCGGAAATATGTTGTACAGTCAGTTGACCAATTCTATCTTCAGGCAGTCGGGGACTAAGAAGGTTAAAAGAGAGAGGAGATGGCATCAGCAGCCGCTGGTGAAGCCAAATCTGATCATCTGGTTTCTTGTGCCCTCTGGGCAGGGAGGGCTCGGTGCCGTAACGTCACTTACTGAAGACCTGTGCATCAGCACAGGTTGATAGCAGCCTTCTCTTACTCTCTGCTACAGCCCCTGATGGTCAACAAGGCTCCCACAGCTTTAGCACCCTTTAGGTGGCGCAGTGGTCTAAGCGCTGGCTTATGATCATTCATCTGTGAAGGGTCCGGATTCGGATCCCGGTGAGGCATGAATGTTGTGTTTGTCTTACGGCACTGGCTCTCTCCCTTTTCTGGAACCAGTGACCCTAAATTAGGGATGAACTACTGCTGATAGCCCGTTGAGTTGCTCACGGTGGGCTTTAAGATTTCAATAAAAAAAAGCGTTAGGAAGGTTGTGTTGGCTAATACGCAATATGCCCTTACGCTCGATGAAGCATAATTTTGTTTAATTTTTTAGAAAATACCAAACAATATTTCTGTAACTTTTTGCAAATTTTTAGTTATGTGCATGTATATTTCGGTCTCATTTTTTCCTGACTGTACAGTGTACATGCTGCACAAGTGCCTCTGAAACCTCTTCAAAGTCAACGATTTCCCCATAGGAAAGTACAGAAGCAGCCCAAGTTGGGCAAACTGGGCATACACAGCTGATGCGAAGTAGAGCCCACGGGAAACGCAGGGCGTGCGGCTGATGCCATTTCCTCTCCCTTCTAACCTCCTATTTTAACTCAGAAATCATTTGAAGAAAAAAAATGTTGGCATTTTTAAAATTGGTAAAAAAACATTAAAGTAAATTTTTCATGATTTTGTTACTTTTATAAGACAACTGAGTTGGAAATTCAGTATCTGTGCATTGTATAAAATAATGTCGCGCCTACAAAAGCAAAATAAATGAAATACATAATTATCTAGAGAAAAAAATTCTGTAATTAAGTATAATTTGCTTCATTTTAGTATTTCAGGCATGTTATTGTGCCAAATAATCTGACCGAAGGAAATTTAAATTAGACTTAAATACTTTGAAAAGTACATGGGTAATTCGATTAAAAATTTCCGGAACCCCCAATTATTTTTCAAGTCGGCGCCTATGATTGTAAGTATGTTTTGAAACGCCTGAGGGATGAAAGGTTCCGGAGTGCTAGTTGAAACAGAGTACTGAGCACCTTTAACAGGACATGAACATTCAGGAAAAGATTTCTGTTACAATTGAGACGTAATGCCTCAATGGGTGGCTATTACTAGGACGTTTATTTCTCGGTATGGTGCTTAGGGTGGCCCGAAAAAACTTTATTTTTTAATTTGCATATCGCCTAGTGCGGAAAAGTTGCCATTTGAGTCAACAAGAATAACAGAAGAAAGTTTTTGAAATCGACCAATATCTTACGTCTCCCACGGCACACTAAGTTCGCGTTTTTCCGACCGCATTGGGCCGTAAGCAAAAACGGATGGAATGTTTGTGTAATTGAAATCGAGTAACCCCTAGTGCATAAAAGTGTCCTTTAGTGTTCCAAATAACAGTGAAACAAAAAAAGTTGATCATTATGCTATGTCTCCGCACTGCACGCGAAGTTCACCATTTTCTTCCCACATTTGGCCCGTAGGCCTATTCTAGGTAAAGGTATCCTGGCATGTAGGGCATCGGAAAAATCCGTAGGAAATTGCATTGTTCTGAGTGCACCATTCATGTGCATGTGTAGTACACTCAGTTTGCTTTGTAATGTGTAGCGTCAGAACTCACCGCGAGGAGGTGGCTACAGTTCGAGTTCAGCCCACCCTCCCTTCAACTCAGAATTTTATTTCTACGTGGTATATCTTGTTCGGTAATTCGCTTTACTCGAAAAATGTGGCATTAATTGCCGTGATGCAATCGTTGCTCTTATGAACGAATCTCTACTGGGCATCATTATAGTCGATAGTCTCGAGAAGGTCATTGATAAAAACAAAATTATCCGTGAAAAAATTAAGCTATCTAAGGATGTAAAGGAAAAAGCCCAGACAGACAGAAAAGTCGTTCGAGGACTCTATTTTGATGGAAGGAATGACTCAACTCTGTTCCTAGATAAGAAAGATGATAAATATTATCGTTCTGAGAAGAAAGAATAGCACATTGATCTATTGGAGAAGCCTGGATCAAAGTACCTTGGCCATGTGACTCCTACTTCTGGTCATAGCAGAAGCACCGCAAACAGCATCACTAATTTTTTAGAAGTTAATGGCATTGACTCAAGTTTTCTCATTGCTTCAGGGTGCGATGGAACTGTTTTAAATACCGGCAGGAAAAACGGTGCTATACGTCAACTGGAACTTCAGTTGCAACGTTCTTTGCAGTGGCTGGTGTGCTTGTTCCATTTTAATGAACTTCCATTTCGCCATTTGCTTGATGAACTTGATGGTAAATCAACAGGCCCTACAACTCGTTCAGGATAGATTGGGGCAGTTCTCGACGGCTGTAAAAACCTACCAGTAGTTGACTTTGCAGCTATTCATGTAGAATGGACAGAACACATGAAAGAATTGCAGGACCACGTGAACTGAGAACCGACCAGAGTATTTACTGGAAATCTTTTGCGCCGTGTCACAGGAAGATTGTGATGTCAGCCTTTCTAGAAGAAATCCAGGACCACTGTCACATTCGCGGTGGCTCACGACAGCTGACAGTCATGCGCCTCTATGTCGCCATTCAAAACCCACCGCAAACTTTGATCTGTGTTGCCAACTACATAATGAAGGTATATGCCCCAGTCTCCTGCCGCCCCGGTGGCGCAGTGGTCTAAGGCGCTGGCCTCTGATCATTCGTCCGTAAGGGGTCCGGGTTCGAATCCCGGTCAGGCATGGATGTTGTGTTTGTCTTACGGCACTGGCTCTCTCCCTTCCCTGGAACCAGTGACTCTAAATTAGGGACGGGCGACTGCTTATAGCCCATTGAGTTGCTCACGGTGGTCGTTAAACCTCCAGTCAAAAAAAAAAAAAAAAATGCCCCAGTCTGGTTTTCCGTAAAGAAACCTTCGTGCACAGAAGGGGCCAAACACTTTTGGAAACTAATCAACTTATCGCGCTTCATGGATTTAAAGTGCAAAGTAATCATTGACGCAGTGATCAAGAGAAACGCGTTCTTCAGTCACCCAGAGAATATATTGCTAAGTATGATTGCGGACGAACGCACCCACGTTAGAACTCTTGGATGGAGAAGAATATAGGACTCTGGATAACAACAAATTAATGACGTCATAAAAGAATTCGAAGTGCCGCAATTAAATTTGGATGCTAATGAATATTATGAGATGATCGATTGGACTAAAACGCATTTTATCGAACCACCCCTGACAAAACACATCTCAGACGAAGATCTGGATCAACTAATCGCAACTTCTGCGGCAGCTGGCGAAGAAATAACCAAGTTTCTCTACCACACGCAAGCGCCGGAACGTTGTGTGAAACTGGTGACCGAAGCAGCTGCCGTTTGAAGCTAGAGATTCGTTTATAAGAGCAACAATTGCATAATGGCAATTGATGCCACATTTTTCGAGTAAAGTGATTTACCGAATAATAAGATATACCACGTAAAAATAAAATTCTGAGCTGGAGGTAGGGTGGGCGGAACTCAAACTGTAGCCACCTCCTTGTGGTGAGTTCTTTTTTTGATTGGAGGTTTAACGACCACTGTGAGCAACTCAATGATGGGCTATAAGCAGTCGCCCGTCCCTAATTTAGGGTCACTGGTTCCAGGGAAGCGAGAGAGCCAGTGCCGTAAGACAAACACAACATCCATGCCTCACCGGGATTCGAACCCGGACCCCGTTCGGACGAATGATCAGAGGCCATCGCTTAGACCACTGCGCCACCGGGACGGCAGGTGGTGAGTTCTGGGTTGTTTCCATATGTGACACTGGAAGCAAGCGAAGAGCTACACGCTACACATTACAAAGTAAACTGAGTGTACTACACATGCACATGCATGGTGCACTCAGAACAGTGCAATTTCTTACGGATTTTTCCGATGCTCTACATGCCAGTATGCCTGTACCTAACCTAGGCCCACGGGCCAAATGTGGGAAGAAAATGGTGAAATTCACGTGCAGTGCGGAGACATAGCATATTAATCAAATTCAAAACTTTTTTTTCACTGTTATTGGGAACGCTTAAGGACACTTTTCCTTACTAGGGGTTACTTGTATTCGATTACAGAAAAAATTCCATCCATTTTTGCTTAGGACCCAATGCGGTCGGGAAAACGCGAATTTAGTGCGCTGTGCGGAGACGTAAGATATTAGTCGATTTAATCTCTTGCTATTCTTATTGACCCAAACGGCAACTTTTCCGCACTAGGCAATATGCAAATTAAAAAAATAGTTTTTTTTTCGGCCCACTCTAATGGTGCTCCAGTTTCTTTTACACAAATTTATTTCGGACGTGACAGAATAATTATCCAAGAAAACCATTTTCCAGGGACCCCAGTGGTTCGGTTGATTGGAGGTATGTATGCAAATTAAAGAGCTTTGTCTATTTCCTAGCAAAAATTTATAAAACAATTATTTTATTTTTGAAACATTTTAAACATTTTGATGAGGGTTTAAACTCTCATAACCCCTCCTTGACTACGGAACTGCTCCACAGCCAGATGTTCATTTTACTGAAATCTCGTTGCTTCAAATTTATTTTAGTGCATTTGATGCCTTTCTCATTTTCTCTCTATCTCTCTCTTTTTCTCTTTTTTCAGCGACCGCTATGAGCATTTATGAAAAGTCGCTCGTCCGAAATATGTGTCCGCTGGTTTCGTGCCAGAGACAATACTAGCGCCGCAGGACAAACCATGCCTCATCCACAACTCGAACCTGAGCGCAACTCAAACGATTAACTGCATGCCAGTGCCTCTGACCACCTGTTCATCTGAATGGCCTTAATTTATACCTTCTGAAGTAAAAGGACTCACTTATCGTCCTCAAAGATGTGAAAAATTTACTAGACCAACATTTGTCATGTTATTTATTTATATACTTATAAATGTACTGCTACAAGGGTCACAGTTGAACAAGGACAGCAACACTCCCTAAATTTCTTCAGACACCCACTATAAAAAAATCTGGACACCCTTCTATCTGTATGAGTGTAACAGACACTAAGACATACCCTTTTTTTGACTCCCCGGTGGCGCAGTGGTCTAAGCGATGGCTTCTGGTCGTTCGTACGAGAGGGGTCCGGGTTCGAATCCCGGTGAGGCATGTATGCTGTGTTTGTCTTACGACGCTGGCTCTCCTACTTCCCTGGAACCAGTGATCCTAAATTAGGGATGGGCGACTGCTTATAGCCCACTGAGTTGCTCACAGTGGTCGTTAAATTTCCAATACAAAAATACACTTTTTAAATATTTCTCCTTTCAGTTTGGATTTTCCCAAATTCCTCAGCTTCACCTTGAAGTATCTTTTACTGAAATATTTTTGTTGTTCTTGTTAAAGATTATATATATAGCAGTTTCATGTTCTTTTTTAGTTTTTAATTTTTCTTGTTTAAAGCGTATGTTTTAAGAGAGTCTTTGCAACCACAAAACGTAAACACGTATCTCTCATTTTAGTCTGCTACAAATTTTACAGATATCGATATGAACTGTTTCAACAAGTCGTGTTAATGAATTTTACTTCAGCCTTGTTAAAAGATGCGTTTAGATACGAAAGATGAAAATGAAAACAGCACAAAAGCAAAATAACGACGTGTAGTTTTGGAAAAATGATTCGGGTGGGTTTTTATCCTTTTTAGCCAAAGACATTGGAAGAGTATAGATTAGCAAAAAGCATGCTATTTCCGGCATACTTTGAAAGCCTCCATTGTAGGGAGTAGCAAGCGTGTTGATTTGTTTCAGCGAGTATTTCAGTTCTAAATCTTTAAGATTTTGATATATTCTTAAGATTTAAATGTGTGTAACACGAAATTTCTCTGCTCTGTATATATGGCCGGCCGCAGTATAGTCTCGTTGCTTACTAGTCTTGTTCGCTTTTTGTTGTTGAAGATTTAACGACCACCGTGAGCAACTCAATTGGCTATAAGCAGTCACCCGTCCCTAATGTAGGGCCACTGGTTCTAGGGAAGGAAGAGAGCCAGTGCCGTAAGACAAACACAACATCCCTGCCTCACCGGGATTTAAACCCGGACCCCTTTCGAACGAATGGTCAGAAGCCATCGCTTAGACCACTGCTCCACAGTGGCGGCTTGCTTTTTGTCAGGGGTGAGCATTTACTAATTACAATCTGATCTAGAAAGTTCTCAGGTCGTACGCGAACATTGTTTTTTACGTAATTTCTGTAGTACATTATGAATTTAATCAAACATTCTTGCTTTCCAATATGCATCCGTTCACTGCCAATCCCCCTCCCCCTTTCTCATTCATAAATGGCTCTGCGCATTCAGTTGGTCTCCGTCGTTTCGGAACCGCTAGCATTACGTTTGTCAGCGTGTTTCTCCCCAATGTCTTTGCTTTTAAGGTCGATCCACCTAAAATATTTACCTTGTATTTCCAATGGTCAAACTTCTGTAGCCATTTTCTTCGCAATTAATTTTTTTTGATTGGAGGTCTAACAACCACCGTGAGCAACTCAATGGGATATAAGCAGTCGTTCGTTCCTAATTTAGGTCAACTGGTTTCAGGGGAGGGAGAGAACCAGTGCCGTAAGACAAACACAAAATCCATGCCTCACCGGGATTCAAACTCGGACCTCTCTCGGACGAAAGATCAGAGGCCATTGCTTAGGCCACTGCGCCACCGGGGCGGCCCACAATTAATGCGTTCCCATACATACATACATACATATCACTGAGGTGTTCTCTGAGATTCAGAGGTTAGCTCCAAAAAGAAATACAAACTTCCAGATATTTTTATTTATTGTTGTCGTATCAAACTTCTCCATTTACAGAGATCTTGATATACAACTCGTGCTTCACTGATATCCATTACACGCCGTACACAAGATCTTTTATACTTCATACTCATAATCTTTTTCTCATGCAGACACTCCTGAATCTGATCCACCCATGTATTCCTTGGCCTTCCTCTGCCTTTCCTTCCTGCCACTTGGGCTGAAAAGATTTTCTTAGTAAGCATTTCATCACTCATTCTTTCAACATGGCCAAACCACCGAAGCATATTGGTCTCCACCTTGTTAACAACATTTTGCTTCACATCACACAACTGCAATACATCTTCATTCCTCACACAATCAGATCGTGTCTTGCCACGAACCCCACGTAAGTAACACATTTTTCCAGCACACAAACGACTCCTATGTTTCTTCTGCAGTACCCAGGTTTCACTGCCATACATCAGAGTAGGAACAATTACAATTTCATACACAGCCATGCGGGACTCTCTTGAGAACCCATCATTCCTGTGAAAACCTCCCAGAGCAGCTATGACTTTCAAAGAAGAATTCACTCGCCTACTGATTTCACCATCCAACTTGTTCTCTCTGTCAAACATGCTTCCTAAATACACAAACTCACTCACCTGGTCAATGACAGTGCCATTTATACTTACATTACATTCAGTGCTACCCATTCCTCTCTCAAACACCATAACTTTGGTTTTTCCCTTATTTATACTAAGTTTGAATTTCATGCAAACTTCGTACATACGAGTCAACATACTCTGCAACTCACTTTTGCTCTCTGCCAACAGGACAGTGTCATCAGCATACAGCAATCTGCACACACGGATATCACTAAGACATAAACCACTATTATCTATTTTGGCATCACGCATGCATGCGTCCATAAATATATTAAACAGCCATGGTGACATTACACAACCTTGTCTAACTCTTGCACCAATGGAAAACCATTTTGATAAAACACCATTCACTCGTACACAAGCTCTACTACCAGCATACATGGCTTTTACACTATTAAGTAGATTCCCAGTAACACCATATTCATTCAATACCTTCCACAAAAGTGTCCTATTCACTCGGTCGTAAGCTTTCTCTAAATCTATGAAGGCTACTAGTAAAAACTTTCTTCCCAACAGCCAGATACTTTTCAATCATCGTGCGTAATGCAAAAATCTGGTTAGTGCAGACTTTACCAGGCATAAAACCACTCTGAACATCCCACACTTTCTCTGATGTAAGACCCCGTACTTTTTCAATAACAACCTTACCAAACACTTTCCCTGGCACACTCAGTAGGCAAATACCACGATAGTTCTTGCATTCAGTCTGATCACCTTTTCCCTTATACAAGGGAACAATAATAGCATCCTTCCAATCCCGAGGGACTATTCCAGAGCTTTACACACTTCTTCTCTTGAGATCCCTCCTGTGCTTTCATCCCTCATTGTGGCATCATCTGCGTCTGTCTCAGAATCATCTTTGCTTTCCTGATCTAATAACTCACGGAAGTATTCACCCCATCTGCCACTTAACTAATTGGGCTCCCATATCATTTCCCCCATCTCATTCTTCACACAACTTACAAATTTTGTTTCCCCTACTTTTCTTGAGTCTCATGTACTTCCAGAAGGATTTCCTATCTTTCCAAAAAGCCAGTTCATGCCTTTCCACTTTCTCCTTCCTATCTTTTGCCTTACTGTGGCGAACCAGCTAAGCAGCTTCACACTTCTTACAGCGATATTTATCCACAGAGACTCTACCTTGCAACATCCCCAAATAGGCTTTCTTCTTTCTCTTTACTGCCTCTTCAATCTCACTATTATTAGCCGCCTCTGTGGCTCAGTGGTCTAAGCGATGGCCTCTTCTCATTCGTCTGAAAGTGGTCCGGGTTCGAATGCCGGTGAGGCATGGATGTTGTGTTTGCCTTACGGCACTGGCTCTCTCCCTTCCCTGGAACCAGTGACCCTAAATTAGGGACGGGCGACTGCTTATAGCCCATTGAATTGCTCACGGTGGTCGTTAAACCTTCAATAAAAAAAAAAATCTCACTATTCCACCAAGCATCACTTCTATCGTTACCCACTATTGTGGCGACACAGACCTCTTTAGCAGCAGTGACAACACAGTTCTTAAAACATTCCCACTTCTTTTCTACATCCTTCTCACCAGACTTCAGATCCTTCAGTCGTTGTCTGAGTAAGTCAGAATACCGCTGATTACCTTCAAGGAGCCTATCAACCTTTATTCTTTCTATCCTGGGTCTATTCCTATTCCTTTTCCTCCAACCAACAATAAGTTTCACTCGTGACACTACCAAGTAATGATCAGAACCAACATCCGCACCTCACATCACACGGGTGTGAACAACTAAGTGTTTCAAACGCTGATCGTAGACAACAAAATCTATCACACTCTTTTGACCAAGAGTACGATTTTCCCAAGTATATGAGTGGATATACTTGTGGTTGAAAAATGTATTAGATACACACAAACCATTCTCAATGCAGAGTTCAATCAATCTTTCGCCATTATCATTCACACAAGGATCATTAAACTTACCCAGAACATTGTCAAAAATTGCATTCTGTACACCTACTCTAGCATTGAAATCCCCTGCTATTATAACTTTTTCTTTAGCACCAAATTGGCTCAAAACAGCTTTTAGCTCATTCCAGAAATCTTCTTTCTTATCAGAAGGTTCCGAGTCACAAGGAGCATACACTACAGCAATTACAATTCTCTGAAGTTTCACTTTCAAACGAATCCAGAGAATTCTCTCACTTACACAACTATAGTGAATCAAGTTGTTCTTCATCTTTTCACTTAAAATCACACCTACACCAGCCTGTCCTCTCATATTATCCAATACTCCAGACCACACACTTACCGTGCCATTCACTTCTTCTACACCAATTTCCTTCTTTTTGGTTTCACTTACACACAGCACACCCATTTCTTTATTGGAGGTTTAACGATCACCAGGAGCAACTCAATGGGCTATAAGCAGTTGCTCGTCCCTAATTTAGGGTCACTGGTTCCAGGGGAGGAAGAGAACCAGTGCTGTAAGACAAACACAAAATCCATGCCTCACGGGATTCGAACCCTGGACCCCTCTCGGACGAATGATCAGAGGCCATAGCTTAGACCACTGCGCCACCGTGGCGGCCCACAATTAATGCGTTTCCAAGGATGAGAATTTAAACAACGATAAAAATAACTTCATATTATAGTCTAATATACTTAATAGTTTCTAAAATTTAACTATAATTAAGCAATCTAACATTTGTTTGTCTACTGACGTCATCAATGTACAGGTCTCGCCATCTATTTTCTGGTCTCAACACCACCAAAGGAAAAGTTATTGATTTTTAATATAATTATGGTTAAATTTTAGAAAATATTAAGTATACTAGGCCATAATATGAAGTTATTTTAATCGATGTTAAAATTTTCATTCTTGGTAACGCATTGATTGGGAAGAAAGTGGTAATAGAAGTTTGCCCATTGGAAATACAAAGCAAAGATTTTAGGCGCATCCACCTGAATTATCAAAAATTCAGCAGTTCCCCGTTTTATGTAGAGTTTTTCACATCTTTAATCTCAGATTTAAAACTTAGATATTTCACTATAGAAATTTTTAAGCTTCGAAAAATATGCTTTCACCCCTTTTTTTTTCAACACCCTTAAGGTAGGTCCACTTAAATTTTTCGCCTTGTATTTCCAATGCACAAACTTTTGTAGCCATTTCTTTCATAATTAATGTGTTCTAAAGGATGAAAATTTGAACATTGATAAAAATGACTTCATATTATAGCCTAGTATACTTAATATTTTCTGAAATTTAACCATAATTAAGCAATCTAACATTTATTTGTCTTCTGACGTCATCAATGCACGGGTAGCGCCATCTATTTTCTGGTCTGAAATCCACCAAAAGAAAAGTTATTGATTTTTAATATAATTATTGTTAAGTTTTAAAAATCATTCAGTATACTAGGCTATATTATGAAGTTATTTTTATCGAAGTTAAAATTTTCATTCTTGGGAACGCATTCATTGTGAAGTAAATGGCTGCAGAAGTTTGCTCATTGGAAATACAAGTCAAAGACTTTAGGTGGATCCACTTTAAACTTTTCCAACACATCTCCTACTTTGGAATTCCTGGATGAACCCCTACCCAAAGAGTGTTGAACACAATTCTTACATAAGTCACACACACACACACACACACACACACACACACACACACACACACACACACACACAAAGTCGGCTGGGAGCATTTTTTTAACTCCTATTCAATTGGAAATCCAGTTGAATTTCAAGATGGTGAGCCGACCAGGGGGCCGAGTGGTCAGAGGCGCTATCTTCAGATCATTCGTCCTAGGTGGGAAGGTGTGTCTGTTTGATGGCTCTGATTCTGTTACTTCTCAGAAACGAGTGGCTCTAAATTAGGGACAAGCGGCTGCTCATAACCCGTTGAGTTCCTCTCACAGCGTTTTTTATTGGGGGGGGGGGGCATTACCAAGTAACGACCACCGTAAGGAACTCGGTGATTTATAAGCAGTGCAGTATCCCATTCTCAACTTAGTACCACTGATTCCAGGGAATGGAGAGACTACCCATGCCTCATCAGTGCTCGAACCCGATCTCAGTTTGGACGACCATCCAGAAACCTATGCCTCTAAAAACCTGCCATCGCGACGCCGCAATATTTGCTTCAAGAAGTCTTCGGTAGGATGACATTTCCATAAGTTGAGATGGTGTCATGGTGAAGCTTTCCTCATACTTGAAAAGCACGAAGCCGTGGCAGTGGTCTAAGCGCTGGTTTCTCTAACCATTTGTCCGAGATGGGTCCGGGTTCGAATCCCGGCGAGGCATGAATGTTGTGTTGGTGTTACGGCTCAGGCTCTCTCCCTTCCCTGGAACCAGTTGCCCTAAATTAGGGACGGGCGACTGCTTATGGCACACCCAGTTGCTCATGGTAGCCGTTAAACCTCCAAAATAAATAAATAAATAAATAAAGTAGGAAAAGTCAAAGCCAAAATGAAATCACCCATTCGTTTACTAGAAAGACTGTTGAAAGATAGCTAAGTTATTATTAACATCGTCACGCGAGGAAGTGCGATGCGTTATTCTTTTTCTTAGTGCACCGGGTGTTACTCCAGTGAAAATCAATTACCAGGTGGTAGAAATGTGTGGTGAAGGTGTCAAGGAAGCAGATGTGGAAACGATGCGAGGACTTTTCAAACAGAACGACAGACGTTGCCCACTTCAGAGATCGCTGAGTCTCACTTGATAAACCGACCACCGTGGGCACTGGCGGATCCAGCTGGGGGCGACCGCCCCCAACCCTAACGAAGTTTTTACGTTTAAAGTAGCAAAGATCGTAAATGATTAAATTCGCATATTTTGTTTTCAGTTTTTCTAAAAAAAAATTAACAATTAAATTTACTACGGAATTGGATTTAAAATACGCATACCATTGATTTAGCTTCAGTAAGAAAAGATCAGATCAGATCAGATCAAATCATATGTAGAGGATTTTAGAAAGGGAGTGTCTGACAACAGGTCTTAAACAACCCTTAGGAATAGGAGGGTAGGAGATTTGGGCTAGAGTGCCCGATAGGAAAGTGACACGGAAGCGAGGTAGAAAGAGGGAGGAAGACGCCCTTATATGTACCCGGGGCCCGACGGCTTAACGTGCCCAACCGACGCACGGCGGATATTTAGTGGTTTGAGCGTTCGTACCTGCGTGGGATTGAACCTGAGGTCTTCTCCGTGGCAGTCAAAGTAAGAAAAGAAGGGAATAGAATAAAGAGAGAGAGAAAAAGATAGAGAGCACAAAAAAGATAAAGGGAAGACAGGGACAGCGGAGGAAAAAGCATGGGGGTATTCTTTATATTGGTATTTTATTGGCATATTGTCTAGCGTCAGTAACGTCTCGAAACAGGCTGTGAAAAATTTAAAACAAACCTGAATGCTGAATCCATAATTCAAAGCTATTCATTTTTCTCATGAAAGTTAATATGTCTCTAAATTATAATTAAGATAACAGTCTATTCTGAACTATCATAAAAACTGAAACTTTCTAACTTTCTATTAACTTTTGTGAATTTTGATGCTATAAAATTTTCGGAGGAAAAGATTAATAATATCGTAAAAATTCCAAGCTGTTTAAATTTGGTAATCGTCGAATATTAGGAGGCTCTGTTTACTTGTTTTCATATTACTTATTCATTCAAAGGAAGTTTTCAGTTCTTCAAATGAGATTAGAGGAACTTTATTTTTCAAACGGAAAACTAAGTTCTCTTCATCTCATTTTTATACAAGTGTAATTGTAATACACACTAAGTACGCCAGGGGCGGATTAGCCTACCGGGACACAGGGACATTTCCCGGTGGGCCTCTTCCGTATATTTTGTCTCTTTCTTTCTTACTTTTTTTAAAATGTTTCAGTTCAGTTATTTTAAACACGTAATTGAACCACAACACTTTTTTTAAAAATGAAATACACATAATGTAATTAAAACAAGCGGGGAAAAAAACTTCTATTTTAAATTGAAAAAAAAGTCTCCTCACCCGGCAACTGCTGGAATCCCAACTACAATAGATGGGCCATGTGTGTTTGCGATCTTCTGGGTTCACTTAGTAGCTGAGGAACTAGAATGTATGCACCGTATGTTGCAGGAGGGCAGGGGTGTGTTGAAGATGTTCTATATATTTTACAAGGAAGGGGGAGGGCAGGATTAGTTGATTTTACTCCCGTTGGTTGTAGGAGGCTTTAGTGCTGTGCCTATCGGCACAATCACATGGTAATGCTGCTAAAACATTCCCATGAGAAAATGAGACCGACGACCTAAATAATAGGTTCCAAAAGCACAGCTCATTTGCGGATTATTCGGAAGGAAGTACCCGGTGTTCTCTGAAGTCCAGAACATTCTAGATTTAACCCAACCTCAAGCATTGTTTCTTTATTAAATGACCATAAAACAAAACGGAAAGGCGCCACCAATATCCTAAGCTGCTTTTGTGTTAGAGGAGGGGGGGGATTTCAGTCATTTGAGTTTGTGAAACACACAAGAACGGTTTGTTTTCTCTAAAAATTAAGGCTTAAGAAAGGGCCCTGTCATAATCAGTGTTTTTTTGTTTTTAATCGAAAATGAACGAAATAAAAAAAAAAAAAAAAAAAAAAAAAACCCTAAAAGTGGCGCTGAAAAAAGGCGGGGTAAAAAAAAAAATGCTGCTAGAATCAGGTACCAAAAAATGTGCAAAACTAAAAGATGTTTTCGCGGATAATGATTCTACATTTTCGACTGAAAAGAGCGATGGCAGTTTATTCAAATACAATGAAAATGGTTGCTGTGTTCAAAATGTTTCCATGGGTAACAAGGAATCATCCATTGATATGTCAACTTCTGCTAAAACATCTTACGCAAGTGTGGTGGACAACAGTATTGTATCAAAACCTGAAATATTCAAACAACCCAAGAGGAGGACATAGAGTTCTTTTTTCGAAGTCACCCGATATAACCTACAAGTGACGCAAAATTTCCATTCATTTCAAAAAAAGTGTTTTATCGCGAAAATGGGTCGAACCGCAGTTGGTTGAGCTATGATGAAATTTCGAGTTCCTTCTATTGCACTGTGAGTCTTGCATTTGTGAAAATTCGGAAAAAAACGCTTTTACAGAGGGCATGAATGACTAGAAACATGTTCACAAAAGATCGATTGAAGAAGAACAACAAATATTTATCCAACATGAAATACTGGAACAGGATGGATTTGGAGAAAGTCAACAAAAGGTAACGCCATGCAAAAAAATATAACAACTGTTGTATTTGCTGCTACCATGTTCTGGCGAAGTACAATTTGTACAGTGCAGCTTTCACGGTCTTAGAAACTTCGTATAAAATACCTTTTAACGTTGCCAATAACTTAAGTTGCCTGCGAAATATCATTTTCCACGCTGAAATTTGTAAAAACACGTTTAAGGAGTACATTGACGGACGCTGATCCAGAAGCATTACTCCTGATGACTGTTGAAAAAGATGTACTACGTGACATTGAGGATCTCAGGAACTACAGACCTATCAGCCTCCTATCAGTGGTTTATAAAATCTTCACTAAAGTTCTTTCACACCGCTTGAAGGTGACACTGGACATGGCTCAACCGAGAGAACAAGCTGGATTCAGGAGTGGCTACAGCACAATAGATCATATCCACGTACTGAGAGAACTAATTGAAAGAGCGAGGGAATATGAGCTTCCATTGTGCATGGCTTTTATCGATTATGAAAAAGCCTTTGATTCGGTGATTCGGTGAAACCATCAGCAGTTGCAATGGCTCTGAAATCCTGCGGTATTGAAGATGCATACATTAATATTATTAATAACATCTATGAAAATGCAAGTGCAAAGATTCGGCTGTTTGAAAATACAACACACATAAAAATTGGAAAGGGAGTGAGACAAGGTGACCCCATATCTCCGAAGCTCTTTAATGCCACATTGGAAAATGTCTTTCAATCACTGAACTGGGAAAACAAAGGGATAAAGATTAATGGAGATTATCTAACCCACCTTCGTTTTGCTGATGACGTAGTCATTTTTGCAACTTCCCCATCAGATCTACAGAGTATGATCCAGGAACTTGCTGACAAGAGTAAAGAAGTGGGATTAAAAATGAACTTTCAGAAGACAAAAGTGATGTTCAATGCTTTTACAAGAAATGAAGATTTATCGATTGATGGAGAAAAGCTGGAGATAACAGACACGTACGTTTATCTTGGACAGCAGATATCAAGTGAGGGTAACATTGGTGAAGAAATTAATCGGCGTACAAAACTTGCCTGGAGAGCTTTTGGAAGAAACAGCATAATTTTCAAGAGCAATATGCCATTATGTCTTAAAAGAAAAGTGTTTGATCAATTCATCCTTCCAGTGCTTACGTATGGTGCAGAGACGTGGACCTTAGCTAAAAGAGACATACAAAGGCTGCAGACAACTCAAAAAAGCATGGAGAGGTGCATGCTTGGTGTAACCAGGAGAGATAAGAAGAGGGACACGTGGATCCGAAAAATGACAAGAGTGGAAGACATCATGATCAGAGTTAAATCCCTGAAATGGCAATGGGCTGGACATACTGCCAGAAGAACAGACCATCGATGGACAGCCGAAATTTTAGATTGGATTCCAAGGGACAGGAAAAGACCCAGAAGAAGACCACATGGAAGATGGGTGGATGAAATTCGAAAGTATGCGGGAGTGACATGGAGGAGACTGGCACAAGACAGACCGTTGTGGAGGAAACTTGGGGAGACCTTCGTCCAGCAGTGGATTGATAATGGTTGACAATGATGATGATAATGATGACATAACATAGATTGTGACAGTGTTATCAATGAACAGTGCTTTGTTTCGTAAAGAACTTTTTTTAAACTGTATAAGGTGTCACTAAAAAAGATTGGACAGGCGGGTGAATAGCCACAGTTTATATTCGTTATTACTTCAGGTTCAATGACTAAATTTCAACGAATATAACATTTAAAAATTCCATGATATACATTAGTTCAGATAATTAAGGCTAGAGGTAAAGCCATATTTACACAATGTTAGTTTGATACTTTTTTTTACGTGCATCATATTTCTGAAAGCCAATAAGAGTTGGTATCGTACAATTTTTGTTCTATAAATTCTTCCTTTGTGAATCTAATCAATTATCATATTTTACCCAGATAAAAAATATTGAATATTGTTTTCTTCTTTCTTAGAATTTTTCCACTCTATGAATATTTTATTCTTATATCTAAAACAGAAAATCATGTAGGAAAGTGAAATATAAAATACTCAGTAGAATAGTATTTGGGTGAATGTAGGTAAGCACCAAAAAATCAATTAGGTTAAAAAAATTAGCATTGGGTAAAATACAAGTTGTTCATAGAGATTTTAGTGTATATTCCTGCACCATTTGTTTCTCTGTCTCGTGATGAATCTAAATGGATTTTCTGCTCTATTTCCATTTTCGTTCTACTTTCTCTAGTTAAAGCACATAAAGCAAAATCTGCCTTTTTTTACAATGTATGTGATTTAAATGTATGTTAACAGCATTGGGGTGGGGGCTAAACAGGGCTAAATTTTTTTCACTACTTTAGTTAAAGTAGTGAAAATACTCACCCATGTTTGATAAAGTTTCAGAACAATGCTAGATAATGGATGTACTACCCACTATATGACAACACAGAATTCAGAGTGAAAGCTGATAATATCAAGAACTTATTTTGAAATAACTGTAAGATTATTTGCGGGGGTGTTCATATACGATCGCTTTCCCTCGAAATGTTCTACCTACGCTTCTTGTGATAACTGACAAGTGCTGCTGATGAAGGCATTTATGGAGATATCATTTCAATATGAAGTTGCAAAATGTTTTGTTTACGTCATTTAGTAAGGTGTCTTTACAATACATAACCGCAGCATAAAAGCACGTTTTGTAATTGAAACACATACGAATATATGATCACTAAATGAATAATTTGTTCACCACGATATTTAGAAATCCTGAAATTTCTAACTATGATTGTCCACAATAGAAAAATTACAAACATTTCAGTACAAATAGAAAATTTTAGAGTGTAAAAGTTCTGTATTTTTTTCATTTATTTAAATTTAAAAATCATGTCTTATACGAAAGGATTTTTGGTACAACTGTAACATAATTTTGGTAGTAGCAGTTCTCTCTCTCCCTCTCAAGTATTTGCTGGAATTTCAGCCCACTTTGTTGAAAATTTCAAACATAAAAAGGCTATATAAGCTATTTTGTTTAAAAAAGAAATAATGTTCTTACTTCAGCATTCTTAAGAGAAAATTTCAGACAAATATAAATATTGAGTGTGTCCAAAATTAGAAGCTTCTCCAGCGCAATTGAATACATACCTAACTAAACTAGTGATTTAAACCTGGTTATTCGCTCTTTCCACGTCGATTAAGTGAGTTCACCACGATATTTAAATATCTTGAAATATCTAACCGTGATTGTCCACAACAGACAAATTGCAGTACAATTTTTCAGCAGGAAAATCTCGGCATTAGCCGATCAAAATTTTTCCGCAACACTCACTTCAATTTAAGGATTGTAACGTACCAGGAGATGTGATGTACCTGCCAGAAGGACGTACACGACATAAATGCAGATAGGAATCAGAATAAACGTCTGCGTAGCTTAATTGGCCGAGCAACTTATTCCGGAATGAGGGGGTCCGGGTTCAAGCCCTGGCGCGGATAAAAATGACGGAGAAATTTACTTCGTTATAATGGCGCCCGAACTATCCGGATGACCCGACCGTTCAAAATCTCGCATTGGTGTGATGTTATTTCCACACCGCGAGATAGGAAAAATAAGAGAATCCTTTCTCCAGCACTTCGAAAAAAAAAAAAATAAATAAATAAATAAGGGGGAGATGATGTAACGTACCAGGAGATGTGACGTACCTGCCAGAAGGACGTACACGACATAAAGGCAGATAGGAATCAGAATAAACGTCTGCGTAGCTCAGTTGGTAGAGCGACTTGTTCCGGAATAAGCGGCCTCGGGTTCGAATCCCGGCGTAGACCAAAAATGACGGAGAAATTTACTTCGTTATAGGATGAACGGTGTACTTTTTATCACCCTCTTCCCCAGTACTGTGCTTGCCACTGTTTCCAGAGCGACTGTACTTTTTTGTTTTGTTTCTTAAATAAAAAAAGTGATTTTCAATTGTGATACAAGGGTACCACAGAACTACAACTGAACGGGCCCATTTGCAAAAATTTTCCCGGGCCCTTTTGCCACCGCCAATCCGCCCCTGAGTACGCCCGTGTACCTACCGTCCTTCAGTGGAGTTTTCATTCATCTACGTAAAGTAACTGATATCAGCAGAGGTGATTTTAGAACTTTTGGGGCCCTAGGCGCTAAAGGATTCAGGGGCGCCCTCCCACTTCTTATCGCCTCAGAAATTTTCATTCGTCAGATTAACAAAGAAACTAAATAAAGTCAAGGATTTACACTTTTTAAAATGCCATTCTACACTGCTGGCCACCCAAAATGTAACACCAAGAAGGAAGCATCCGATTGGCCTGAAATTCGCAGAATACGTCGCCCGCGAGAGGACATGCAAACAATTGGCATTGCAAGGCATATGCAAATCATGTGCGCCCGGCACGCCACCGAGAAGCACTATAAGAAGGGTGTACAGAAGGCGGGGTGTAAGTAGTGGAAGTGTGTCGTGCTGCCGGATCTGTGCGCGAGAAGCTTCCTGATTCCTCGTCGCAGAATACGGCAGTCATTCCAGCACGTTTCGGTGTTCGACAGAGGACGAATAGTGGCTTATCGCAACAGCAGTTTAGTGCAGTTTACAGCAGCTTATCGCAACAGCAGTTTAGTACCGAGACATCGGCGCCCGAGTGGGACAACATCCAGCCACAGTGAGGCGAGTATGGATTCGGTGGGTGCAGGAGGGACGGACGGACCGACGTGAACGATTGCCGCAGCCGCGGTACAACACCGAACAAGAGGACCGGCATGTTGTGAGGCGGACATTGACGGCTCGCACCGCCGCATCACGAACGTTAGCGCAGAAATTAGGGTGTGTTGCGCAACAACCTGTGTCAGCACGTATCGTTCGACGTCGTCTGCAGGTGAGGGTACTTGTCGCACGGCACCCATTGCTCCGATTACAATTGACGTTACACCACCAGCGAGTGCGGCGGCAGTGGGCCGTTGAACGCGGCACCTGCACCACAATGGTCGGATCCACGTGTGGCGGCACCGCGGAGAGAGACTGTATAACGCATGCATTATGCATCGCCATACCGGTCCGTTTCCTGGCGTTATGGTTTGGGGCGCAATTGGATATGACACCTGCACCCCTTCTTATACGCATCACCGGTACACTCAACTGTCACCGCTACATCTTCGACGTTTTGGAGCCTGTAGTCCTCCCTTACCTGCAGGACCTGCCAGCGGCCACGTTTCAACAGACAATGCGCTACCGCACGTGGCACGCATCGTGCAGCAATTCTTCACGGCCCTCCAGGTGTCACTGCTGCCGTGGCCCGCCTGTTCTCCCGATATGTCGCCCATCGAACACATCTGGTCGCTGATCGGCAACCGAGTGGCCCGGCAAGCATCACCCGCGGCTACGTCTGATGAACTGTGGCAACTTGTGGAAGCAGCCTGGATTGACATACCCCAAGCCCACATCCAAAACCTCTTTCGTTCGATGCCGCGGCGTGTGGAAGCCGTTATTGCCAGCCATGTGGGCCACACGAACTATTGATGTCTGCGTGTTCCGCAAGTCGCACGGGCTTGTAAGCTCCATCGTTTCATCTTTGTATCTGTTGTTATGTGTCCAGTAGATCTGGCTTTGCTATCTGGTGTCCTTCTTGGTGTTGCATTTTGGGTGGCCAGCAACGTATCTTTCTGTTATTAGAAAGTTTTGTAAGAAACAATGCTAGTGTAATCAATTAATCTGTCCGTGCACATCGAACTTTTTGTTTTCAGAGATATTTCAGAAATTATTCTTGCGGCTAATAAGAAATCAAAGGATATTAAGTTTGGCACTTTAAATATTCCATATGCTTTATGAATTTACCGCCAAGTGCTGTCAAAGTCGAAAATTAAAAACAAAGTTCTATTGTGAAAAAACTATTTAAGCTAGAGGAAAAAGATTATTGTTATGGTTATCAAAGTAGGATTAACTGTTTCCTCTCAAATATTTAAATTTTCCAATTGGTTCGTTAATTTCGTACCAGTGGCGTTAAGTCCAAAGAATTTGGTTCTCAAAATTTAAAAAAAAATCTTTTTTACGAAAGATGGGACATAAACATTCATCAAATTTTGCCCATTTAAAATTTCACTACTAGTTCATAAATTTTCCGCTGGGAGTTTTCAAAGTGTAAATTCCGTAAAGTTTACCTTTAAGCTACAAAGAGTTCATTTTGCCGCCCCGGTGGCGCAGTGGTCTAAGCGATGGCCTCTGATCATTCGTCCGTAAGGGGTCCGGGTTCGAATCCCGGTGAGGCATGGCTGTTGTGTTTGTCTTACGGTACTGGTTCTCTCCCTTCCCTGGAACCAGTGACCCAAAATTAGGGACGGGCGACTGCTTATAGCCCGTTGAGTTGCTCACGGTGGTCGTTAAACCTTCAATAAAAAAAAAAAAATAGAGCTCATTTCAGTTACAGCAAAAGTTCTTTTAGAGGTTGATACGTTAGGCAAAACTCATTACTTTAGCACCTTTTCAGTTTCAAATTACTTGATCAGTACATGCGTATTAATTGTCATAAAATTGGAATGCGTATTAATTGTCATAAAATTGGAATGCGTTTCAATTACAAAGCGTGCTCATTCCATTGTTTCAGCTTCGGAAAATCATCTTGTTTTAACGTTATGAGCAAATTAGTAGGAAACGAGCATGGTAGTAGGATAAGACCAAAAATAAAATACTTGAAGATATTAGGCCCCAAAAGCTCTAAAATCGCCTCTGTCTTGGGTATTTACCTAGTTTTTACATTTTTAATGAAATAATGGCAAAACCTGAAGTGTGATTTTTGAACAATTATAATACTTTCCTATAACGGCCGTATGTGAGAAAGTATTCCTGTGTGTCCATGAACCATTTCCCGAAGCCTCGCGGAAGCGAATCTGCGATTCCAGCGCCCCTTACGTGTGCTGCCATTAACACCGGAACATCGCCGGCTCAGTGTGGAGTGGAGCCAGGCCACAGCGACGTGGAATGCCACGGACTGGCAACGTGTTGTGTTTAGCGATGAGTACCGCTTCATTTTGGGGACATACGATCATCGTGTCCGGGTGTGGAGATCCCCGGGTCAACGGCACAATTCCAACCTCGCTATCGAACGCCACACCTACCCCCTGCAGGCATTTTTATGGTCTGGGAGTAATAGCCTACGATAGCTGATCAACTCTAGTCATGGTACGTGGATCATTGACGGGCCAGCGGTATGTGAATAAGATCTCAGCCCATTCTCGGCTGAGATTCCAGGTTCACTATACCAGCAGGATAATGCCCGCCCGCACACGACTCGGGTTGTCCAGGACTGCCTACGTCATGTCCAGACACTTCCATGGCCTGCCTGCACCCCCGGACATCCTCTATCGAGCATATGTGGTGATCAGTTGAAACGCCAGCTGCCGCCGTGCCGCACTATCCGGGATTTGGAGCACACAGTCCAACACGTGTGGGCCAGTCTACCGCAGGACAACATCAGGCGTCTGTTCGCCTCCATGCCGGACCGTATTGCAGCATGTATCGCCGCACGAGGCGGTGCGACGTGCTATTGAAGATGACCGGACTGCGTACCACAGATTCCTCTGTAATTGTCCTGCAGCTCTCTTTTTGCCGTCATGCGTATCATTCATCTGTATCATTACGTCCGTAAAATTTCACTTCAATCCGATGCTTCCTTCTTGGTGCGCAAATTTCATTGTCCGCGAGTGTATTACCAGTACTCAACAAACTACTGTTAAACAGCGGACTGAAAATTCAAACCAATACAATCGTGGGTCACTTTTTTGTAAGATATTACTGATGATCAGCTTTAAAAAATAATGCTCATCATTAAAATATTGGTTTTAAAACACGATCATGGCATTTGCCTTTTAAAAAAGTACACACAGTTGGATCGGTCCCACTTGCCATCTTGCTAAAGACAGAGTTTTATACTTACACTCTTTACCGAACGATCAGGGACGTCGCCAAGAGGGTGCGAGGGTGGGCTTTGATATTTGTCTTGCCCCCTGCCGCCGACCCAGTTCGAAATGGGCCATGATTCAGTATGTTTGACTCTAAAGTATAATCTGGACTTTGCCAAGTAACAATGAGTCCGGTGTTTTATTTCATGTAGACCTACGCATTTATTCCTAGGAAGCGCGTTGTTTACGCCTCCAAAAAAGGTTATCAAAATAGCATCCGCAGGCAGGGCTATGAAAATTCAATTGTTCTCCACTCTTCACATTTCTTAGTTTAGGCCTCTTTTTCATGTTTGTATGGTCAGGGGGCTAATGAGGAGAGTGGATAGGAATTTACTGAGGGGGTCACTACTAATTGCTCTGTTGTTCGTTTTCTTTTCAAAATAGGGGATTCCAACACGGAAAGTGAAGCCTAAAGTTACACTAGCGTTCTTAAGACTGCCCCGAGACAGTGAAAGTGCAGGAAATGGCCGAAGATTGCTTTGTAGGAGAGGGGCGCAGGGCAAAGTCTGTTAAGGAGAGGATAGTTTTTGTGTCTGCGTGGCACTACGTGAAAATTTGATTTATACACTGCAGGCCACCCAAAGTGCAACACCAAGAAGGACACGAGATAGCAAAGACAGATTTAGTGGACACATAACAACTGATACAAAGATGAAACGATTGAGCTTACAGGCCCGTGCGACTTGTAAAACACGCAGACAACAATAGTTCGTGTGGCCCCCATGGCTGGCAATAACGGCCGCTACACGCCGCGGCATCGAACGAAAGAGGCTTTGGATTTGGGCTTGGGGTACGTCGGTCCAGGCTGCTTCGACAACTTGCCCCAGTTCATCACGCGTAGCCACGGGTGGTGCTTGCCGGGCCACTCGGTAGCCGATCAGGGACCAGACATGTTCGATGGCCGACATATCGGGAGAACAGGTGGGCCACGGCAGCAGTGACACCTGGTGGGCCGTGAAGAATGGTTAAACGATGCGTGCCACGTGCGGGCGCGCATTGTCCTGTTGAAACGTGGCCACTGGCAGGTCCTGCAGGTAAGGGAGGACTACAGGCTCCTAAACGTAGGAGATGTATCGGTGGCTGTTGAGTGTACTGGCGATGCGTACCAGAGGGGTGCGGGTGTCATATCCAATTGCGCCCCAACCCATAACGACACGCGACGGACCGGTATGGCGAGGCATAATGCAGGCGTCATCCAGTCTCTCGCCGCGGTGTCGCCACACTCGGATCCGACCATCGTGGTGTTGCAAGCAGAAACGGGATTCGTCGGAGAAGACAATGTTGTGCCATTCCCCAGTCCAGGTGCGGCGTTCAACGGCCAAATGCCGCCGCACTCGCAGGTGGTGTAACGTCAATGGTAATCAGAACAATGGGCGCCGTGCGACAAGTGACCGCTCCTGCAAACGACGTCGAACGATACGTTCTACCACTGGTTGTTGCGCAACACACCGTAATTCCTGCGCTAACGTTCGTAATGTTGCGATGCGAGCCGTCAATGCCCGCCGCACAACATGCCGGTCCTCTCGTTCGGTGGTGTGCCGTGGCTGCGGCAATCGCTGACGTCGGTCCGTCCGTCCCTCCTGTTCCTACTGAATCCATACTCGCCTCACTGTGGCTGGATGTCTTCCCACACGAGCGCCAATGTCTCGGTACGATAAACCGCTGTCGCGATAAGCCACTATTCGTCCTCTGTCGAACTCCGAAACGTGCTGGAATGACTACCGTATTCTGCGACGAGGCGTCAGGAAGCTTCCCACGCACAAGTCCGGCAGCACAACACACTTCCACTACTTACACCCCGCCTGCTGTGCACCTTTCTTATAGTGCTCCTCGGTAGCGTGCCGGGCGCACATGATTTGCATATGCCTTGCAATGCTAATCGTTTGCATGTCCTTTCGCGGGCGACACATGCTGAGAATTTCAGGCCAATCGGGTGCTTCCTTGTTGGTGTTGCATTTTGGGTGGACAGCAGTGTATAAACAAAAAGGGCATTTTCCTTTAAATTGTTCAAGTACAGTGCTATTCTCGTAAGCAAAAACGCAAAATTTTGAAAAGTAATTTAAGACAATGTGTTCAGAGCAAGCAAAAAGTTAAAGGCGCAATTCTAGTAACACCTGTACCTTACACCAGTGGCGTAACTAGTCAGATCCGTGTACGGGTGTGTTCCGGGTGGAAGGGGTTGAGGAGTGCAGGGATTCTTTTGTTGCGGGTAGTGAAAAATATTAAAAATTAGTTCTTCCAGTGTTCCGTAAAAAAATAAAACATAAAAGTTGCTACCAAGCTTGCCCCACCAAAAATAATGCTCGTCCATCGCAGATTTCGAAGTCTAGAGACGTCCCTGCGCCCAAGTATACAAGACAATATCGATCTATAGAAGGGCTAGATCGATCTATCTGGCCCCGCGCTAATTTGATTGGCCGGGAGTGTATCCATTTCCTTAACGCCGTGGGTTGACAGAGAACCTTACCCCGACCAAGCTCAAAGGTGGTGGGAGGGTTTTAAATGTCGTAGCAAAGTTCAGTTAGCTGTTTTTTCTGTGTGTGTCTCTCTCGGTGATGTGTTGTTCCTTCGTGTCGTGACTTTTTTGCTTGTCGAGTACAATGAATGGAGTGGATATTTTGTTAAAATCTCCGTTCTTTGCTTTAAATCTGGAAGAAAAGCTTCACTTAAAAAAACTCAGTGCTTATCACCCCAAGAATGTTTAGTTTGAGCTTCATTAAAAAAAAACAGTGCTTATCAGCCCAAGAATTTGAGTTTCCAAGAGTATGTAGTTTACAAACGCTTTGCAGAACTAATTTCAGTTCCAACTAAGATGATTTTCTATGTTAAAAATAAATAAGTAAATGAGAAAACATGTAAGTATAATTTGCACATGAGTACATATATGTTTTTGGATTTCACAAATTCTTTAAAAAAAAAAGGTTAAACCTTTCAAATAATGCAAATAGTAGTATGGTACTAATTCTATATGGGACGAAATTCATGAAACATTCCCTCCCTGCATATATTTGGAGTTATTATTTTTTCACTACATTTTTTATCCTGTGAATCCTGTGATTATTCCTCAGTTGAGAAATCTGAAGAAATACAAAGCACAACTAACATAAATTAATGCTCATATGTTTTAAGGTAAAAATTTTATTTAACGAGTTTTAATATTTTTCTGTTAATAATTATGCATTCTATTCTGAGGAAATTTTTTTCGTGTGCAATGCAATAGTTGACACATTCCTGCCTGATTTGGGCATTAGTGTGAGTCAAGGGGGTAAGCAGAAGCAGAGTAAAGGAATCTTGGGGGGTAGGGTGGGGGTCTGAATAGTTGGCCTAATAATGACATTTTTTTTTATTTCATTGTTTGACTTCGGCTACTGGCCCCACCTGTTTCAGTTGCCACGAGCCGCCACTGCTGAAATGTCTCTCCGCCTAGTTATCAGGAACTCCTGGATCACATCGTGCTCACTATACCACGACGTTGTGAGAGCTGCATCGCAGTTCGGGGTGGACATATTCCATACTGAAATGTCTCTCCGCCTGGTTATTGGTAACCACTGTACATCCTTTCCCCAACTACATCCTTCGGAAATTTGTAAATTTTGCGTAAGCACTGATTACAATGTAATTTGATCGTCATTTATGAACAATATTTTGTGTCTTTTCGTATGTTCGTGTGCTGGTATGAATAATATAATTATTTCCCCATGTGTTTGCCGTCATACATTGTTTTTCTTATACAGGTAAAAATGTAGTCTGCTCTTAGGTTTTGGGCACCAGTGTAAAAGGACATGCTGAGATGCCTAGTGTGAATTTGAATCAGAGGAAATGACAAGGGTGTTGCACCCTTCCTTGCGCATCAGTTTTTACCGCGCTTCTGAAGCAAGAGATTCTAAATGTGAAACATTTTATTTCATTTTCGTTCACCTGTTTTCGAATATCACTAGCCCCCCGTGTGTGTGTGTGTGTGTGTGTGTGTGTGTGTGTGTGTCCAATGTTATATGGAATCTCCCATCCCTACCTTAGGGCCACTGATTTCAGGGTAGGGTCCGTGCCATCCCCATCGGACAAACGCTCCATCTATGCTAGCTTTTGTTCGATGCTTTTCTCAACATCGAACACAAGTTCACCATCAGTTATGGTAATTATTCTATCAAACCATTTCTCACACATGGCAAATTAAATTTTTGCGTCAAGAAATCAGAAAAATAAATCTAGGGAAGTTTTTTTTTTCTTTTTCAAAACAAAATATTTTGAAGCCCATAAAGAAGCTATAACGAAGTGAATTTCTCCGTCATTTCTGTCCACGCCAGGATTCGAACCCGGATCCCCTCACTCCGGAATAAGTTGCTCTACCAATTGAGCTACGCGGACGTTTTATTATGATTCCTATCTGCCTTTATGTCGTGTGCGTCCTTCGGGCAGGTACGTCACATCTCCTGGTACGTTACAAAGCTTAATAATATAAAAGCAAACTGGGGTTAAAAAAAATTGAATTTCCTTCTGTTGCGCACTCGGCGATCTACTTAAAAACATAATGAATGTGAGCATTTAATAAAAGAAATTATAGAAGTGCTTCGCACTTAGGGGAAAGAACATAGAACTTAATTCGCAACTTACGGATCCAAACAGGCAATCAGTTTTCTCTTTCTGCCATTGTGTTCGAAATTAAATATCGTAGGAGCGCAACAAGGTTTTAATTGCTTTCAATTCCTAGTACCCATAATAATCAAAATCTTTCTCGTTAAAGCGGACAGAACATATCCGAAATGCACATTTGAGATGGAAATCATCACGTTTGATTTTACGCAGCCATTCATTTAACAGTTCTGGCCTTTTCAGAAGAAACTTATGAAAAGTTATCGACAGGACAACTATCTGATTAGCAAAAGTTAGGCAAGTTTTTAATAAATATACGAAAACTTCTACTGTGTGTGTGCATAAGTTCTACTCATTTTTGTAGGTTACAAAGAAAGGAGGAGAACACAACAAATAACGTACCTAGGATTTCACATAATTGCCATCATTATGTATGACCTCTTGCCATCTGTGTATGAGTAGATGAATCCCACGCCGGAAAAACTCCTGTGTTTTACAGAAAAAAATCACGTCGGCCACATCATCGATGGTTTGGAGAGTGAAGGCGTTCTGTAACTATCAAAAAAGGTGGTAGTCCGTAAGTGCCAGGTCAGGGGAATACGCGGGGTGAGGTAATACTTCCCAACCAAAGTCCAGTAATTTTTGCCGAATGATTAAAGCAGCATGAGGTCTGGCGTTATCATGATGAAGGATCACGAATTTGCGATTGACAAGTGCTAGCCGCTTTGATGTCAGTTGTTCTCGCAATCTGTCCAACTGTTGGCAGTAGAGGTTAGCATTAATCGTTCAGTTAGGTGCCAACACCTCCCAATGGATTATTCTCTGGACATACTACCAAACACTCAACAAAACATTTTTAGGATTCAGTTCTCCTTTTGAGGTCGATGGAGCAGGCTCCGCACCTTGGCACACACTCCGTCGACGCTTTACATTACGGTACAGTACCCATTTCTCATCACCCGTTACAATTCGTCCCTAAAAGGGTTAATATCTGTGACGAGAAAGCAAAGAAACACAGGTACGGATTCTCTCCTCTCGTTGCTTTGCAGAAAGCTGGTGCGGAACCCAATTATCGAACTTGGTGATGAACCCAAGCGCATGCATCCCTCTTTCGACTGTTGTTCTGTGTACCGACAACGTTTTCGCTAATTCCTGAACGGTCGGATGTGGGTCATTTGTTATGGCTTAGTCCACATCCTCATCAGAAACCACGGATGGACGTCCAGGACGTGGTTGATCTTTACAGCTTCTGTCTCCGTCCCGGAATTTCCGAAACCAACGGCGACATGTGCTATCATCAACTGCATCCTCCTCATACACTTGACAGATGTTGCGGCAAGCCGCGGCTGCAGTACTGCCTTTATCGAACTCGTACAGTAAACAATGTCTAATGCGCTCCTTATCTCATGCCACGTTACACCGTCCGTGATTTCCGTTACGAATGACTTACTCAGACTAACTTAGTGCTCTATGCTCTACTGCTCCACGCTTTATTGGTCGAAAATTCGGCATCGCAGTGTCATCTGTGGCGTAACTACTCCGATCGCAATTTGCATCTATTACAAAAACAGGTAGAACTTTTGCACACACCCAATATGATATTATTTTCGAAGTACGTAACAGTTTCACGCGCTGTGAATGGAACTGTGCTCAGCGTCGTGTGGCCATTATTACTAGTGCAGCGCCTTGATCAGAACTGAACTGGATTGAAGACCAATATCCACAGACAGGTGAAGATTGGGTCGACGAAACCAGACCAGGAATTTCAGTCTTGTAGTCCACTACACAAAATACCCATAGGGGAACATTCCATAAATTCCTTCATCAAGAAAATTCTCTTAACTTTTGGATGAAAAACAGTTGAAATATGCATGGTAAAACTAATTCAGTCCTGAACAAATTTTAACGGCAATTTAAGGGGGAAAGAGTTTTAAAAATCCACTCATGATTGAATTTAACATAACAAACTATGCTGAAAACGGGGTGTTGTACCAGATAATTATAGTTTTTTGGTCACTGATCGTCTACTGCGCAACGGTATTCGTACCACCTCCTTCAAGAGATGCTTTTTTTACCTACCCATTATTCTGAATCATGAACTACCATTTTGATTCATGAACCAATACCGGTAAATCGTTGTTTCTTTTAAGATAAATGCGGGTGGGGATACAGATTTCTGAACATCTCTGCCGGCGAATCGCTTTGCGATCTGTGTCTGTACTTGGAGAAAGGTGTGGAGGTGATGGACCGTCAAAATTATTACTAGTGGCTCCTTTAAAATCTTAAAACACAAATTTGTACATGACGGAGATCGAAATCGCCCCATCCCCCTTCGTCGCTCCGGAGTAAGTTGCTTTCCCAACTTAGCTACACGGACGGAATGTGCTGCTGCAGATTTGTCGTCTGGACACGTGATTCACCTCTGTAGTACGTCACATAATCTCCCTCTTAATTGTTTTAAAGCAAAGTAGGAATTTTTCATTAATTCAGACAATGTGTGGAACAAACATCACACATTTTTGAAGAACGCAACGGCCAGTAGATCCATTTTTACGTTCGGGAGCCAATGTGAAAGCAAAAGCTTGTCCGTGACGGAGATTCTCACTCCGGAGTAAGTTGCTGTCCCAACTGAGCTACACGGACGGAATACACCGCTGCAGATTTGTCGTCTTGACACGTGATTCGCCTCCGTAGGGCGTCACAAAGATTACAAAAGGAAGGTAGGGTCTACCAATGTCCCTTTGGCTCCAAGTCCAACGACTTACGCTTAACCGTAGTTAGCTTAATTTATTTATAACAGCGTGCTTGGTCCGGCGACAAAGTTTTCACTGAAGCAGAGAGAAATTTGCTTTGTCATTTTACAACAAACACCATACCATATATATATATATATATACACACGGTCGAATCACGTTATTGTGACCACCAGATAATATTTAAAGCAACCGCCGTATGCAGCGCGGACAGCAGCTAGACGGGCTGGGAGTGACTCAATAAGGTGCTGGAAGGTGTTCACAGGCATATGCAGCCATGCTGACTGCAGTGCATCTGACAGCTGCTGGAAGGTGCGTGGGGGAGGATCCATAGAGCGAACAACACGATCGAGGTGATATCAAAGGTGCTTAATTAGGTTTAAGTCTGGGGAATCAGGGGGCCAGGGAAGAAATTTAAAGTCTTCATCGTGCTCTTCCAACCAGTCTCGGACATTTCTAGCTGCGTGACGTGTCGCATTTTCCGTACTAGAAGATCCCATCCTCCCCCGGGGAAGACAATCAGCATGTATGGGTGTACGTTGTTCTGCAAGGATGGATTCATAACGAATTCGGTCGATAGTGCCTTCCACGGGTATGAGTGGACTCAGAGAATGCCACGAAAACATTCCCCAGACCATAACGCTGCCCCACCAGCTTTTTTTTTTTTTTTTTTTTGATTGAAGGTTTTTAACGACCACCGTGAGCAACTCAATGGGCTATAAGCAGTCGCCCGTCCCTAATTTAGGGTCACTGGTTCCAGGGAAGGGAGAGAGCCAGTGCCGTAAGACAAACACAACATCCATGCCTGACCGGGATTCGAACCCGTACCCCTTACGGACGAATGATCATAGGCCAACGCCTTAGACCACTGCGCCACCGGGGCGGCACCCCCACCACCTTGTGTTCTGCCAGCAATTGTTGCAGAGTGTTTGTTCCCCGATGTTTCTTGCTTTATACGCAAACGTCTATCCGTACGATGAAGCACAAAACGTGACTCATCGGAGAAGGCAATCCTTTGCCAATCAGCGGAGATCCAATTCCGATACTGCCGTGCAAATGTTAGCCTTTTCTGCCGATGCACCTTCGTTAGCATAGGTGCGTGACCCCCCATCTCCACCGGAGTCCCCCATACGCAGCAGGGTTCGCTGAACTGTCGTTTTAGACACACTTCCATTAGCCCCTGGTTCATTCGGCCGGCGAGATGCTCCACTGTAGCGTGCCGATCGACCCTCACGTACCTTCGCAGCCGACGCTCACCTATCACATCAATTGCATGTGGTGCTGCGCAGTTTCCACATCGCTTATTTACAATAGTGCTATTTCTCCAATCACGATACACTTTAACCACAGCAGCATGCGAACAGTTCACAAACTGCGCTGTTTCAGAAATACTGCCACCCTTGGTCCTAAAGCTGACAATCATCCTTTTTTGCAAATCCGATAAATTGCTCGTTTTGCGTATGAAAGCAACGAATGTTATGTTTTCAGAATGCCTACATCACATCTTACATACCCACCAAGCCAGCTCACGACACGTGCCTTCTTTCTTTGTCTACAAGCTGTTGACGTCAAAAGTAGGCGGTAGTCACAACAATGTGACCTGACGGTGTATAACACTTTCAATTGCCCCGAAACTCGGAAGAATCCTAGCTAAAATTTCAAAGTGCATGACATCATGTTCAGTTGTTTAATTCCTACACGGTACCAAGCTTAATTGCTGATCCTGCGCCACGGAACTCCGAAGAATCCTAGTTAAAATTTCAAAGTGCATACCATCATGTTCAGTTGTTCAATTCCTACACTAGGTACCCAGCTTAATTGCTGATCCTGCGCCACGGAACTCGGAAGAATCCTAGTTAAAATTTCAAAGTGCATGCCATCATGATCAGTTGTTCAATTCCTACACGGTACCAAGCTTAATTGCTGATCCTGCGCCACGGAACTCGGAAGAATCCTAGTTAAAATTTCAAAGTGCATGCCATCATGATCAGTTGTTCAATTCCTACACGGTACCAAGCTTAATTGCTGATCCTGCGCCACGGAACTCGGAAGAATCCTAGTTAAAATTTCAAAGTGCATGCCATCATGATCAGTTGTTCAATTCTTACACGGTACCAAGCTTAATTGCTGATCCTGCGCCACGGAACTCGGAAGAATCCTAGTTAAAATTTCAAAGTGCATGCCATCATGATCAGTTGTTCAATTCCTACACGGTACCAAGCTTAATTGCTGATCCTGAGCCACGGAACTCGGAAGAATCCTAGTTAAAATTTCAAAGTGCATGCCATCATGTTCAGTTGTTCAATTCCTACACGGTACCAAGCTTAATTGCTGATCCTGCGCCACGGAACTCGGAAGAATCCTAGTTAAAATTTCAAAGTGCATGCCATCATGATCAGTTGTTCAATTCCTACACGGTACCAAGCTTAATTGCTGATCCTGCGCCACGGAACTCGGAAGAATCCTAGTTAAAATTTCAAAGTGCATGCCATCATGTTCAGTTGTTCAATTCCTACACGGTACCAAGCTTAATTGCTGATCCTGCGCCACGGAACTCGGAAGAATCCTAGTTAAAATTTCAAAGTGCATGCCATCATGATCAGTTGTTCAATTCCTACACGGTACCAAGCTTTCGGTTTAGAGGAAAGAACTCTTGGCATTCGTATTGGACATCGTCCAAAGTAGTCAACTGCTTTCCATGGAAAAAATGCGCCATCTCCTGGTACATGTGATAATCTGAAGAGGGCAAAGTCATGCTGGATGAAGCAGCAGCTAGATTTCACGCAGTTCTTGAAGTTTAACTTGTGTGTTATCAGCGGCATGAAGATTTTTTGCACTGTCTTGTTGCAGCAGTGTTCGCTTTCGGTTGTCTAAGACAGGATACTTCCGCTGAAGTTTGTCCATACATTCTGTCCAGTTTGCTGAGAATGCTGTTCGGCATTGACAGACTGACCGTTCGGAATGAGCTCAAAGTGGATTACGCCTTCATAATTCTAACAAACCGACAGCATGAACTTTTTCTCGAAACATCTGGATTACTCAGATGCATCCACTTTTCATACCAGGTAACTATTCGTTTGATAAATCGAGTATCGTGTGGGTTTCTGAGCAGTCCTACGGATACATCTACACGTCGTTGAGCTTAAGATAGGGTGAGTTCATGAGGTACCTCACGGCATTGCCTGCAAACCTTTCCGATCTCGTGCAGGTGTTCAGCTATGGTAGATTTAAAAACTTACAGTTTTGATAATTTGCGAGTGCTTGTTCATAATGGATTGTCCACCACAGCCGCTTGCACTGCATCCGAATCAACAGCACCTTCCTTTCTTTTCAAGCTCAAGCCACCAACCGCAAATTTCTTGAACATGTTTGCGCATGATCCGAGTAAACGTCAGACCTTCACTTTCGTTAATTTTTCGGACTGCTTCAGCAGTTTTAAACACCTGGTTTCGAAAACTCAATTTAGTTAGCAAATCTTACTTTTTTGACGAGCCACTCCGATAAAACAAGTGGCGACGGGGAGGAGATTGCTAGGTGTTAACATTTATCACACCTTTATGCAGAAAAACACATGCTCGTACGATACACGAAGACACATTGACTTCAACATAAGCCTTAGAACAATAAATCACACAACGCTCATTAATCAATTATCACTTCGCAACTACGCATCTTTTCTTCTTCGCACTTCCTCTCCTTCTCCCACGTCGAGGCAAAACAGAAACAAAACCACCATCGCTCCGCGGTTGAGGTTTTTACGTCACCCACTATCAATAAACAATCGCCGGGATGCTGAGCTGCGGGCTGCATCTAAGTCCGAGTTCGAACACGCCTGTTTACAATAATGTCACAATAAAACCAATATTTTGAACTTTGTAGCCATTGCAATTGACCCCATGTGCTTCACACCTCGTTAGATTCTTCACAGTACGCTTTCAGTAGTCTGCAGCACAAAAACACTGCCCCGAGAAAATATGCATATTTAAGTCATGGAACTGTCTGTCCTATGAAGAAACGCTGTTTTTTTCCTGACACTCCAATGTATACAAGTAGTAACCCCCCCCCCTAAAAAATCTACCAATTTTGTGTCATTAATTTCGATGCTCAAAGCGTTAAGCATTCCAGCTTCTGCGTTGTATTGTGAAAGTCAAACACGGTTAAAACAGAACTCGGATATAATGTCGCGACCATTGTGATGCTTGGTCTGCCGCCCCGGTGGCGCAGTGGTCTAAGCGATGGCTTCTGATCATTCGCACAGAAGGGGTCCGGGTTCGAATCCCGGTGAGGCCCATTGAGTTGTTCACGGTGGTCGTAAAACCTCCAAAAAAAATGCTTGTTCTGACGTCATAACCGAGTTGTAAAATAACAAATTATAACGTAATTCTTTTTCGTGAGCAAGATTGGTGTTACGTTATGTCTAAAACCATGACTAAGGAATGTTGAACTAAATAAGAATACGATGCAATTGTTGCACGAGATAGTTCAAATTAAGCTTTTACCAAGGCCAGACGAAACATAAACTTTATATTACCTTTTATTGGTCCAGCACTCTTTCAGTAGATCCAGCATGGCCGCCCCGGTGGCGCAGTGGTCTAAGCGATGGCCTCTGATCATTCGTCCGAACGGGGTCCGGGTTCGAATCCCGGTGAGGCATGGATGTTGTGTTTGTCTTACGGCACTGGCTCTCTTCCTTCCCTGGAACCAGTGACCCTAAATTAGGGCCGGGCGACTGCTTATAGCCCATTGAGTTGCTCACGGCGCCTTAAACCTTCAATCCAAAAAAAAAAAAAAATCCAACATGTAACACAACAGGTAAACGGGTCTGGTTCATTTGCCCCACGTTTACTGAACCGAAGGGTTACTTGACCGAAAAGATTGTTTCACCGAAAGATTACTTGATCGAAAAGTTCATTTCACCGAAGAGTCACTTTATCGAATATTCATTTCGCCGAAGAGTCACTTGATCGAAATGTTCATTTCACCGAAGGGTCGCTTGATCGAAAAGTTCATTTCACCGAAGAGTCAGTTTATCGAAAACTTTGGATTTCATTACAGGATCTGTTGAAGTATGGTGCCAGTTCGGCAGACAGACCACCGAAACGTTAGGGGATTATACTCATATTGCAAACTTGATTTCTCCGTGTCACAGAGAACGCAAAGATTTAGTTTTAAGACAAAACTTTTTTTTTTTTTTTTTAAGACCATAGGCCTTGGCTTAGGCCTTTTAAGCAAATTTTAATCATGTTCATAAGATTTACATAAAAAGTCATGTTCAGTGCTCATGTTCATAAGGTTTACATAAAAAGTAAAATTAATAATGTTGAACATTTTTTCAGGCAAAAAGAATCAATTTTAGGTCCCTAGGCATTGGCTTAGGCCTTTTTACAAAATTTTAATCGTGCGAACTCATGTTCATAAGGTTTGCATAAAAAGTCAAGCTAATAATGTTGCACATTTTTTCAGGCAAAAAGAATCAAGTTTAGGGCTCTAGGCCTCGGCTTAGGCCTTTTTAGCAAATTTTAAACGTACGTGCTCATGTTCATAAGGTTCACATGAAAAGTTACTTTATATTTTATGTAATGCTTATGAATATGAATAGGGTTAAAATGGCCTGTATATAGGCCTACGGTCAAAAAAATAATGTTTTATGTTTGAGTAAAAGTGGAACGTTACTTACTTGATCTGGCATGTAACCCTTATGAATATGAGCTAGGAGGATTAAAATTTGACAAACAGGCACAGATCTAGGCCTTATAATTACTGTTACCCTGTATTTCGAAAAACCTACTCATGGGGAGGTGTTTGATAGAAATTAAAAGTGTATTTTTTATACAATCCGATAATGTTTAGGTGGCCAGTTTTTCAAAAACCCGCACCACACTCCAACAGATCTCTCACAACAAAATTCTAAGTTTTCGGTAAACTGACCATTCGGTGAAATGATCTTTCGATATAATGAACTTTTAGGTAAAGTAATTCTTCGGTGAAATGAACTTTTCGATCAAACGTCCTTTCGATGAAATGAACTCTTAAGTGAAGTGACCTTTCGGTGAAATAAACTTTTCGATCAAGTGATCCTTCGGTGAAATGTACTTTTCAATCAAGTGATTTTCGGTCAAGTGACCTTTCGATCAAGCGAACGATGCCCCAGGTAAACTTCACATTTATCTTAGCGATCGAACATCTACACACACACACACATCCACACACCCATAAGCAACTGTTGTATCGTCCTTTTTATTCATCGTTCTTATCATATTCATGCGTCGCTTTCTCTCTGACCTCAAATGTGTTGCCAACCTCATTCTTGTGAGAGAGTAGATATCACGTTAAGTTTGGAAGTATAAAGGAGAACAAACTAAAATTTACATAGGAAAAGGAACTAAAAATGAAAGTTATTTTACAATATACGTCACAAAATGAAAGTAATTTTGGTGTGTAATGAATAAAAAATTACAAGCAAGAAAGCACATAGGAAAACATAAATGTAATTTTTATTTCTTTGCAAACATAGTTCTCCTATCACAGTAAAACAGTATAACTAAAAAAAAAAAAGAAGAACACATGTTGCGTTTAGATCTGTTTGAATATTTCTTATGGAACTAACACCAATTTACACAAACGGAATTTACAGTTGAGGTTCACAATGGCACAAATACAAGACTGAATTAAATATCATGACTTCATTTTGTTGACACTCAGCTATTACAATATTGTGCACCATCTTCGAAGAGTCGTGTTTTCCAAAGCATGACATTGCTGTATTGATTGACTAAGTCACTTTTTCACAATATAACAAGAACAAAGCTGATCCATCAGGTCTTATCGTCTAGAAAATGCATCACATGTAGTGAGAAGTATTGTACTTAGCCTAGCACTTGGAACAAGAAATGTAGCAAATATTATCCAAGATACTAAACCAGAAAGTTTTATTGAACGTTAAGCAACTGTAAATACAGTTTAATTTCGCAGAACTGCGAAATGATATCTTTAAAGTCATGCTGTTTTGAAAGGTTGCAATATCCTGTTTGAAAAATCACAGTATTCTGTTTTGTAAAAGCATAAGCACAGCAGAAAAGGGGAAGAATTTTTATAAAAGAAATGAGAACCTGGAACCTTTGGTGAGCATATTTTAAAAATTAAATCTTTGTCTTTGAGGAAAGTGCTCTTGAAGTATCTGTCTTTAGTAGGAGGTGGGAGCTGTTTTCTTCAAAGTCAAAATCGTGTGAGCCACATTTTATCTGTAACTGCACTTTCAGGTTTCATAAACGTTAATTCAGTATTAGCACATGAAACAGAGGACAAAAAATGCTTCATATGTGCAGAAGTTTTGTAACAGACAAGACGCCATTTTCAATAACACAAGTTTGGTGTCTCTGTGATGCCTAACAGCTACGTCATATGAACAATGTTGCAAATATTAACGAGTCTTTGATTGCAAACAGGGGCGCACCCAGAAATTCGGAATGGGAAGGGGGTGGGGAGTCAGGCTCTGCAAGTAAAAATGCTCACGTGTGTGTACTTACGTGACGTGACTGTTATAATAAATGTTTTGATCAGTGAAAGAATTTGATACATGGTATTCATGAATTATCCAGCTGCAAATGGTGTTTTCATTGTTGTTTTTACTTTTAATAAAAATACATATTTCAGAAAATGAGTTACCCACAAATGTAATTATTTTATCTATTGCTATATTATAGCTTCAGAGAAGGTATTTTAGAACAAATTCTATAATGCGTGATTTCAGCAATTATGAAAATTGAAATTCACCTATTAGGAAACTTGGAGAACACTTAGAAGGTTAGGAATATCTCGTATCTGACACCGACGGTGTCGAAGTCATATTACAAAACACTTGGCTTCATGGGGGGGGGGGGGGGGGTGGACCCGGGACCCCTCTCTTTGAGTGCACGTATATATATATATTTCATTTTCACATTTTTAAGGTCGACTGTAGTCTCTCTTAGAGTTTGATTCTGCTTCATCAAGACAAATGAAGCGTGAATACGCCGCACCGGTGGCGCAGTGGACTAAGCGATGGCCTCTGATTATTCGTCCGAAAGGGGTCTGGGTTTGAATTCCGGTGAGGCATGGACTTTAGGGTCACTGGTAAATTATGGACGAGCGACTGCTTATAGCCCATTGAGTTGCTCGTGGTGGTCGTTAAACCTCCAATCAAAAAAAAAAAAAAAAAAAAAAAAAAGAAAAGCTTGAATACTAAAATTTATTGTGAATCATCAATGTTCTGATGGTCACGGATTTTGTTGAATTGTTTCCCCATGTTTGAAAGAAATGGTCCATTTGTCCTGACGAAACTGAGCCAAACGCTCAGCAAAATTACAATATAGCTCAACAATAAAAATATATATACCGGGAGTTGCAAAAAAGATTGAAACAAGCATTTCTTCAATGATTGATCACAGACATATACTTGCGTTTAGTAAAATACTCAAAAGGACGTAAAGACTTACGACATAGCAGGTGTCCCCACCCCCCCGTGGGCGGTATTTGCTTAAAAATAAAATAAAAATTATACATCCTTCGTAGAAAAAAAAGTTCAATAAAAAAAATTGCGCAATGTCCTAATCTAAAAAAACAAACTCCGTCATTTTGCTTGCAAAACTCGCGGAGATATTCAGGATGAAAATTGTAAAAAAATATATCGTGTGGAGCGAAAATTTTTTACACACGCGAGAGCTCTTCCCTAACTCGCTTTGAGTGCATGCAGAGAAACAAGCTGCTGTTCGCTGTAAACAGGTTCCAGACTATACATTTTTTGCAATTTTTATTGTGAATATCTCCATGAGTTTTACAAGAAGAATGACGAGGGTTAGTTTCTTCAGACTAACTAGGATATTGCGCAACTTTTTTTTTATTGAACTTTTTTCCTGCGAAGGCTGCATTATTATTTTTTTTATTTTTACGCAAATGCCAACCACAGGGGTGCTACTGCATGTCGCACGTCTTTACGCCATTTTGAGTATTTTTTTAATTGAAAGTATGTGTATATATATATATTTTAATCGAAAGTATGTGTATATGTATACCTTTTAATTGAAAGTATGCGCCATTTTGACTATTTTTTTAATTGAAAGTAGTTATATGTCTAATTCTATATATAATTTTCCAAATTCATCCTCTAAATGGCTGGAAGATGAACAATATGTAGGGTGCTTTTGAGTCAAGATGGGTTCCAGAGCTAGGATTGTATAGAAGTTCTGTTGAATTTTTTTATAGTTCTATAAATATGAAGTAAACCTAGATGACTTTGCCTACTCAGCCAAACTGCTAGCTCTGCAGGGGTTAATGGCCCTCATTGATTGGTGAAGGCGTTACGAAGGCAATCCTGCCGTGATCCACAACTGTTTCCTCTCAGACAGGATCGGTTAGGGGACTAGCCAGCAAGTGCTGCCTCCATGTAAGCACCACTGACCTCCTTCAACGCATAGCCCGTCGGTGTGACGCGTTAAGGTGGTTCCACCTAAAACCTCTGCCTTATGTTTCCAATGGTAAAACTGCTTTACATATTTTCTTCGCAATTAATGTATTCCAAAGCATGAAAATTTGCACATCGATAAAACTAACTCTAATTTGCATCATGGGATACTTAATACTTGCTAAAACATAACCATAATTATATTAAAAATCAATCATTTTTCTTTCAGTAATGTTTAGACCTGTTAATAAATGGCGCGACCTGTACATTGATGACGTCAGTAGGCAAACAAATGTTAGATTGCTTAATTCTGGTTATGTTTTAGCAAACATTAAGTATCCCATGCTATAACTTAAAGTTAGTTTTAACGATGTGCAAATTTTCATCCTTGGGAATAAATACAGTAATTGCGAAGAAAATGTGTACAGAAGTTTTACCATTGGAAACATAAGACAGAGATTTTAGGAGTCACCACCTTAAAGGAGTACAGTATGAGGATCTGATCCCTTCCGGACTATGAATAGCAATAATGGCAGCTGTGTTATTGTTTAAATAGTTGTTCAGTGAAAAACACTTTTTCGGAAATAAGGTAGAAGTACAGGGTGATCCGTTTGGGTAGGGATAATTTACAAATGCTGTGGTGTGGCTTGTAACAGATATAATAAGTCAATATTTCACAGAAATTACATTTATGGATGGGACTTTGCGGACTCGGCACAGTTCATACTGGGTGCTCAACTCTTGTCACGTGTTTTTTAGCCCCAAGGTAAGTGTGTGGTGCGGGTTGAGTCGTCATCAGCTGTACGGTCTTTTTTACGCTTTCCAAACGTAGGTTGAAGAAGCGTATATGCTCCTGCTTTGTCCGTCTGTCTGTCTGTATGTACGTCGGTCCGCACGATAACTCGCGTAAAAATGGTTCGATTTCGATGAAATTTTAGTATGTGGTAGGGGGCAACCTGAAAATAAATCTTATTGAAATGGACGAAATAGGGTCAAAGGTCAGGGCACAAGAGCGAGATTTATTTCACAGCCATTAATTTCATAATTTGACTAAAAATGCTTCTCTTGCGACAAAACTTTAGTATGTTGTTCCGGAAGCATACTAAAGCAATTGTTTAATATCAACGAAATGGGGTGAAATGTCAGGACACAGGAGCGAGATTTATTCCACAGCCATTATCCTCATAACTTGAGTAATGATTTCCGGTATGTTGGAAAGCGTATCATAATCAATGCATTGCATGATTTTATTATCTCGTTTTCTTCTCCGAGAACACTATACGATCAGAACGATACATGGACATGCTACAGATCTTGTTGATACCACAACTGGATAAAAATTTCATTTAACAGCAAGACGGGGCCCCACTCTACTGGTCACTGGAAGTCAGGAACTTCCTCAACAACACAATCAATGACAACTGGTGTAGTCGCGATGGCCCTATTCCTTGGCCTGCACACACCCCGAATCTGACCTCCCCTCCGATTTCTTCGTGTGGGAGTTTGTGAAGAATATCGTCTACGCACAACGACCTTAAGGCCTGGAATGAGAAAATTTCTGCAGCGTTCGCACAAATCACTCCACAGATGTTAGAAAACACGTGGAGAGAATGGAGCACCTAGTATGAACTGTGCCGAATACGCAAAGGGGGGCATGTAGAGACCTAGACAACCTCCGATCTATAAAGGCAATTTCAGCCAAATATTGACGTATTATATCAATTATAAGCCATACCACAGCATTTTTAAATTATCTCTAACCAAACAGATCAATCTGTATTTATTCCAATATGCTATTCAAATTTACTTTAGCTGTATACCACAGAAGAGAATGTCTTGTGATGCGGAGTTATGCGAAAAATTCTTCTATTTCGACAAAAAATTCTTCTATTTCGACAAAACTATATGCGAAAAATTCTTCTATTGCGAACATGTACTTTCTGACATGTCAACGTGGTTCACAAAACAGCATTTAAGCGCTTTTGTCTGAAAAAGGCTGTATAGGAAAAAAGAACGATTTTGACCTGTACTTTTTTTATAGGAATCCTTTTCTCGCGTTTTATCACTGGAAGCAAGTAGGCTGGCTGCACATTTAGTGAGTAATGATCACTCTTATTTTGTGAGTAATGATCACTCTTATGTTTTGTTTAGTAATGATCACTCTTATGTTTTGTTTAGTAATGATCACTCTTATGTTTTGTTTAGTAATGATCACTCTTTTTTCACTAAGAAAGCGATATCACAGGCAACACTGGTGGCTTGCGTCTGTTGCAGAGATCCATTACTTACTGATCATCTCTCGCACTTATCTTTCGAAGGCGGCTGATTTAAATAGGTAAATTCTTCCGATGCATTCTTTTAAAATGTCATTTGTCTTCAGGCTAATGTTTTACGCTTTTCATTGCAGAAACTCTGATGATTTTAAGTCAGGAGCTATGGAAGAGATGACTGCACCATGGAGTACCATGATCTTTGATCACTCTCTGATAAGATTCTGTCCTTCAAACTTTGTCGAAACTAAAAATCTTTTCAGTAGCTATAGCCTTGTAACTTCGTCTGGATGATGAATTAAATATGTTGTCATTAATCCTTTTCCTTTAACTAACACATCTCCTCGACATATACAGTTTATTTTGCTGCTCTCTTTAAGTATTGCGGCAACACCTTCGGTAGCCTGCAAAGAAATGATAAGGTAAAATTTATTTGATGAAAAACATACATAACCAATTGATTTCACTCATTAAAAATGCTGCAGCGTCTGTTGTCTGATACAGCCAGTCACAGAGAGGATAAAAAGTCTGTATTCAGCTACTAGGTGATTTTATTTAACCGAGGATTCACTATTATCTTGGTTAAACGTTTTTTTTTATTTTGTTTGAGGGGGTTGGAGGAAATAGTGACCATCGTGAGCAATTCAATGAACTATATGCAGTAGCCCGTCCCTAATTTAAGGCCACTGGTTCCAGGGAAGGGAGAGAGCCAATGTCGTAAAGCTAACTAAGGATCTAGAAAATACAAGGCCATGATATTACAGAGATGAGTTACCTCTTTCAGTGACATCACGCGGAAACCAAGACTTCCGATTTGTTTCTAACGCTGTCGTAGGTGACGTGAAACACGACACCGACGTATCGCTCTGTATCAAGGAGGTTAGAACAATACTTCTGGATATGCCATGAGTCTAACCGTGAAGTGTGGGAATTTGAGGTTGTTTACATGATACCCATGTAGCTTCAACCATGAGTATTTTGGAATTGCGTAGTTTTTAGTTGCAGAAATTGGGTTAATATCAAACCGGAATGAGCTATACTTCATACATGAGTGAAATCTTCAATTTTGACATTATGTTTTGTTTTGAAATCACTAACGTTCATGTATTTCAATTTAAAATAAAACTGGGAAAGAGCCTCAAAATAAAATAAGTCCAGAATTTTTTCACACATAGGCAGCAAGTTACGATGCATAATTAAAAACCTTTGGAATGAAAGAATGCGATTCGGCCAACACAAAATGCATTGCAATAGCCTTCAAAACCACCAGCTTTCCCACACTTTAATGGCCGTCGCTTGCGGTTATAGACTTCACGCAAAGTGATACTCTTCCGCTAATAAGAGCACCTCCAGATATTTTAAGGTTAACTTCCTTGGTCTGTATAACATGTGAGTGACGTCACAAACGGAGGGAACACTTCTCTCTAATGTCATTGCCTTGCACTTTCTGGACGGCGTTGAGCAAATACACCATTTGTGACTTACTGGATTTTAAGTTGGACCCATTTCGGAAGAAATTTCGAAACCAGTGTCTCGAGCCACTCAGCCACCGGGGTTGCTGGTTTTCAAATGAGGATGCAGTGTCGTCAAGCAAATTCTAGGGTTACTAAACAGTCATCAAAGTGTACAAAGGCAAAAATCTTTTCATACATTCTCACATTAAAAGAAAATCCCTCTCCCTTCGTTTTTTGAAAAAGTCCATGCTCTGCCTTTTACAATCCTAGAACGAAACCTGATTTTTATGCTCTTTTTTTTTTCATGAAAAGCAAACCTGCCACTTGCTGTATCAGAAAGCCATGCATTTGTCATACGTAATTCATGAAATAAGTATATAATTCGCATTTCCTAATTAGATTTCAGTTTGCTCACTTCTAAGTGAGTTTTAAATGTTAGGTAAAATCTTATAGCCCGTTTGCGCAATAAAATATTCGAAGGTAATAATCCTTGATGAATTTCTGAGACGTAGAAAACAAAAGCTGTAGCGACTTCTTCGTGATAACTTAAATACGAGGTTCATTTCAAACTTTTGCACACTGTGGGTTATCTCTTAAAAAACGAATTTATTTCACAACATACCTTTACAGGCCTTCGAAGTAATCTCCATGTTTCTTTATGACAGCGGGCCAACGTTTGGGCATGTCTTGTATTCCAGTCAGGACACCTCCATTGTTGAGACGTCGGATTACTGTGATGACATCATTACAAACATCCTGAATCGTAGTGAATCGTTTCCCGCGGAGTGGCTTCTTCAGTTTTGGGAACAAGTCATAGTTTTAAAAAATGAATTTACTTCACAACATACCTTTACAGGCCTTCGAAGTAATCTCCATGTTTCTTTATGACAGGGGTCCAACGTTTGAGCAAGTCTTGTATTCCAGTCAGGACACCTCCATTGTTGAGACGTCGGATTACTGTGATGATCTCATTAGACACATTCTGAATCGTAGTGAATCGTTTCCCACGGAGTGGCTTCTTCAGTTTTGGGAACAAGTCATAGTTTTAAAAAATGAATTTATTTCACAACATACCTTTACAGGCCTTCGAAGTAATCTCCATGTTTCTTTATGACAGGGGTCCAACGTTTGAGCAAGTCTTGTATTCCAGTCAGGACACCTCCATTGTTGAAACGTCGGATTACTGTGATGATCTCATTAGACACATTCTGAATCGTAGTGAATCGTTTCCCGCGGAGTGGCTTCTTCAGTTTTGGGGACAAGTCATAGTCTGGTGGGCTCATGTTAGGACTGTATGGCGCGTGGGGAAGCAATTCCCATCCATACTTTTCCAGAATGTCTCTTACTGTAAGGGCAACATACGGCCTCGTGTTATGGTGCTGCTTGCTGCTCTTCACTCATATTATGCAGAACCCATTTGGCAGCCATTTTTCTCTTCTGTAATTTTTCAGTTAGGATTCTGGAAGCCGAAGCGGTAGACATGTTTGCTTCATATGCAATCTCTTCACATGTTTTCCGTCGATCTTCTTCCAAAATTCTGTTGACGATAACCCCAGAAGTATCGTCCGTTGTATCTGATGGCCAGCGGCTTCTTGGTTCGTCTTCGATACTTTCCCCACCTTGGCGGAAACGAAAAACCCACAGTGACACTGTGCTACGATCCACAACACTAACCCTACAAACTTCACACAAAGCTTTACGAATTTCGGTAGGGGGTTTTCCTTGAAAAGTTTCAATTTTAATGTAGGATCGCTGGTCGCTACACGAGATCTGACCTGACTCACTTTCTTCCTCAATTTCTAGGCCAAATTGTTTGAAACAGGAAAAAATTAGCCAGCAAACGTAGACACAACTCTGTATACTGAAATCTGACCCACAACTGGCGCAACAATTGGAGCGATTGCATCCTCTTATGGGCAGTGCCTGCGCAGTTTCCAAAACTTTTGAAATGACCTACGTATTAAATCAAGTACTAATCGCCAATAAAATTCAAATCAAGTTTTATTTTATGTTGGGGTGAACAGCTGTCTTCACATTAAGGATAATTTAAGCAGCCATGTCTATTAGTATGGAAATTTAGTGAATAACTTCAACTAAATTCTGAACATTCGAGAAGGAATTTCCTTATTTTTTTTTTTTTTTTTTGGCTGATAAAATATGAGGAACAACTCTGCAAGATCGAGATATTTCTAGCGATCATGAAGGCAATTATTATTATTAGAAAAATTCAGTACACGGCTCTCAACCTTGGGCATATTACCTAAGCCATATAGATATTAATTAAGAGTAAAGTTCAGTTTACCAACTACTGTTACCTAAAGTAGTCTTTTAAGTGTTGAATATAAGCACAAAGAGAGAAAGTTTCATCTTCACGAATGGCTCTCTCTCTCTCTCTCTACTATAGTAATACTAAAAAGAATGCATCTAGGTTTCATCGTTCTTTAACCCTCTAAGCGGCTGATGTACGTGAATCAAATGGTACCCAACATTTATTAAGCTTTTCCAAACAGAAATGCATACATAGCGATCGGGTTTAACAAAAACTATGGCAAAACAGTTCCTTTTCCATTCTCATCTCAGTTGTACCGACCATATACGTGTCACTGGTGCTCGTATATACATGTAATATACCCTTCTAGTCCTCTCTTCTAGCGTTCTCTTCTGATCTGCTCTATGATCTAAGGAATGAAGGGAAAGGGCTTGCTTCTTTCCAGTATCATGGTGTCAGTGTCTGGTCCCCCTGACGTGGGGCATCATGCCACTAGACCAGTGGTTCCCAACCTTGTTTTGGCCATGCCCCACCTAAGCATCTCAAAAATCGTGATCCCCCCTGTGACATATAATTCTTATTATTCAAAAAATGAACTCCTATTCACGTGGAGGATAGGAGTTACATATAATTCTCATTATTCAAAAAATAATCTATTATTCAAAAAATAACTATTTCGAAGCTTGCTTCCAAAGAACATGGCATCCGTGAAAGAGAAAAATAAAAGAACGAAATTACAGTTGAAGTACTGAGGAAGAAATCACTAAGAAATTGTTAAAAATAATAATATGAAGTGATATGAAAAAAAAGCAAATAAAGTTTCAAAACTTATAATAGAAAACTGAAATACATAAATATAAAATAACTTTAATGGAAGCTTTTTCTGTAATACTTTAATCATTTTAATTAAAAATACAATTTGAGCTCACCTCAAGATAAGTAAACTAGTTATTGAGATCCTTGTGCTGCATGCCTGCTGCAGAGAGATTTTATATTAGGCGCCAAATTAGTCAGCTTCAATCTCAAGTCTCCTCGTTTAGTGATGTCCAGTCGATTTCTTTTCTTCAGTAGCAAATCATTTACAGCACTAAAGCCACATTCAGCTAAATATGAAGATGGAAACGGTAACAACAGTTTTCTTGCAAAGTTGGTTGAATTTGGGTATTTAGTTTCTGTCTCATCACAAAGCCATGCCATCGCTCCTTTTATATTGAATAAAGTTTTAACTGACTCATCATTTTGCATTTCCGAGAATTCTTCTTGGTACTGCATTGAAACATCAGACAGATCCCCTATCACTGGCTGCATCACGCATGTTGGAAAATTAATTTGTTTTAAATCAGAAATTTGTTCTTTCAAATCAGAGGCCAATATTTTCAGATGATCCACAATGACAAGTACAGCAGCATCAGTCACCTCACATTTCTTTAACCAATGAAACAGGTCAACATTTTTGTCAGAAATATGTTTTTGACAAAACTCTATAAATGTAATGAAGCCAGATATTTTCGCCTTTGCATCAACAACAGTTTTATTTGTTCCTTGAAGTTGTTTATTCAGCATATTCAGTTTTTCAGAGATATCTGCTAAATAACTCAGAAATGCTCCTGGTCCACGTTAAATGTCTGTATTAATTAACTCAGAAATGCTTTGCCATCAACGGTTAGCAGGTGCTTCATTTCCGGCTTGTCACTTAAAAAGTAACTAAGAATATCAAATAGTTCCATGAATCTTTTCAAGCAATTTCCCTTTGAGAGCCACCTTACGTCAGTGTGAAGTAAAAGTCTTACATGGTCTGCATTTTTATCTTTTCAAAATTGCTTGAAGAGGCGCTCACATTTGGCATTAACTTTGATAGCAATGATACATTTTATAACTGATTTTAGTGCCTCATTAAGAACAGGAGAAATATTTTTGGACACGAAGTTCTCTCTATGAATAACACAGTGCACAAGAAGCATATCTGGATTCTCATCTTTCATCAATTTTAACCAGCCATTTTTCTTGCCCATCATAACAGGAGCACCATCTGTAGCACAAGATGTTATGTTTTCCATTGGTATATTATTTGCATTTCCGAGAATTCTTACTGGCATCTAAGTAATTTTTAGCTTATTATATATATTAGTGGGATGTAAGGTCAGGTGATGCGTAACATCACAGCCTCTCCTTGACAAATGTCAACCCCGCCTACTCGTGGTACATCCTGTTCCCACTAAAGGGGCTCTGACGACCGCCAATAGCGGTATAACTATACCATCGGGATTAGAGGAAATGCTATCCCACACTCACCAACCCGCTTGGCCAGCGTGGTGAGTTATGGCCAAACCCCTCCAAAATGACTCCACAACTTAAATCTTGGCCCTCAGTCTCCGGCAGCTGGAATGTACCTGGCCAAGGCAGCGGCCAGTGCGACATGAAGGCAGAGGGTGCTAAGAATCCCCGGAGGACCGGACAAGGCTGCCATCTGATGCTGACCTTGGCAACGTACAATGGACGCTCACTATCTTCTGATTCAAGGCTTCTTGAATTGGAAGAGGAACTACAAAGGATCAAGTGGGACATCGTCGGGCTAAGTGAGGTAAGGAGAAAAGGAGAAGATCTCATTGAACTGAAAAGTGGACATCTCTTCTACTATCGTGGGACAGATACTGGCAGAACTAGTGGTGTTGGATTTATAATAAACAAGAAACTGAAGGATAAAGTTGTAGAAGTTGAAAGTTCCTCTGACAGAGCTGCACGACTCGTTATCCAACTCTCGAGAAGATACCAGGCTCAGATTATTCAAACTTATGCACCCACCACAAGTCATGCTGAAGAAGAAATTGAAGAATTTTATGAGGAAATTCGTGATCTAAATAATAAAGGTAAGCAGCACTTGAAGATAATTATGGGAGATTTCAATGCAAAAATAGGGCAACGGCAACAGAATGAAACTTCAGTAGGTAAATTCGGTCACGGCAACAGAAACCAGCGTGGAAATACTCTCGTAGAGTTTGCAGAGGCAGAAGGGTTTTTCATCTTGAACTCCTTTTTCAAGAAAAAGCCACACAGGAAATGGACATGGAGACATCCAAATGGGACGACAAGTGAAATTGATTTTATTATGTGTAACAAAAAATTCGTCATAGAAGACTGCAGTGTGCTAAACAAGTTCAACACAGGCAGTGACCATAGATTGGTGAGATGTAAGATGCACCTCAACACTAAACTCGAACGTAGCAAGCTCATAAGACAAACAAAATGTATTGACATAACCAACCTTAAAAAACACCATAATACCTTCAAATTGGAACTGAAGAACAGATTCTCTGCTTTAGAAATCCTAACATCGGAAGAAGTGGATATTTCTGAAGTTAACAGAAAAGTAACCAAAGCTCTTATGGAAACAGCAACAAAATTAGCTGGGTCTAAGAACAAATTGCATGTGAACAAATTATCAGGAAAAACCAAAATGTTGATGCAAAAAAGAAGAGTGATGAGGACAACTAAAGAAGATGTGACTTCCAAAGTGGAATATATAGAGCTATGCAAGACAGTACGAAAAAGTATCACTGAAGACGTAAGGAAATTCAACTGTGAACTAGTAAGGAAAGCAATTGAAAACAACCAAAGCCTAAAGATAGCAAAGGGACATCTCAGTAAGGAGAAAAAACAGATTATGGCACTGAGAAAAGAAGATGGTTCTGTAACAAGAAATAGAGGCGAAATTTTGACAAGAGTGAAAGATTTCTACTCCAAATTATATGAAAGGGATGATACATGTACTCCAGACATCATGAAAGGTACCAGTACCAGAGTTCTTCCAGTCCTTCCAGCAGAAGTTGCACATGCAATCAAGAACATGAAGCGGGGAAAAGCTCCAGGAAAAGATGGAATTACTGTAGACATCATACAAGAAGCAAGTGGAGAAATCGAAACAGTACTCGCCCAAATTTTCACTCGATGCCTTAATGAAGGGAAAATTCCTGAGGATTGGAACAACGCTACAATGATCTTGCTACATAAAAAAGGTGACATTGAGGATCTCAGGAACTACAGACCTATCAGCCTCCTATCAGTGGTTTATAAAATCTTCACTAAAGTTCTTTCACACCGCTTGAAGGTGACACTGGACATGGCTCAACCGAGAGAACAAGCTGGATTCAGGAGTGGCTACAGCACAATAGATCATATCCACGTACTGAGAGAACTAATTGAAAGAGCGAGGGAATATGAGCTTCCATTGTGCATGGCTTTTATCGATTATGAAAAAGCCTTTGATTCGGTGAAACCATCAGCAGTTGCAATGGCTCTGAAATCCTGCGGTATTGAAGATGCATACATTAATATTATTAATAACATCTATGAAAATGCAAGTGCAAAGATTCGGCTGTTTGAAAATACAACACACATAAAAATTGGAAAAGGAGTGAGACAAGGTGACACCATATCTCCGAAACTATTTAATGCCACATTGGAAAATGTCTTTCAATCACTGAACTGGGAAAACAAAGGGATAAAGATTAATGGAGATTATCTAACCCACCTTCGTTTTGCTGATGACATAGTCATTTTTGCAACTACCCCATCAGAGCTACAGAGTATGATCCAGGAACTTGCTGACAAGAGTAAAGAAGTGGGATTAAAAATGAACTTTCAGAAGACAAAAGTGATGTACAATGCTTTTACAAGAAATGAAGATTTATCGATTGATGGAGAAAAGCTGGAGATAACAGACACGTACGTTTATCTTGGACAGCAGATATCAAGTGAGAGTCACATTGGTGAAGAAATTAATCGGCGTACAAAACTTGCCTGGAGAGCTTTTGGAAGAAACAGCATAATTTTCAAGAGCAATATGCCATTATGTCTTAAAAGAAAAGTGTTTGATCAATGCATCCTTCCAGTGCTTACGTATGGTGCAGAAACGTGGACCTTAGCTAAAAGAGACATACAAAGGCTGCAGGCAACTCAAAGAAGCATGGAGAGGTGCATGCTTGGTGTAACCAGGAGAGATAAGAAGAGGAACACGTGGATCCGAAAAATGACAAGAGTGGAAGACATCATGATCAGAGTTAAATCCCTGAAATGGCAATGGGCTGGACATACTGCCAGAAGAACAGACCATCGATGGACAGCCGAAATTTTAGATTGGATTCCAAGGGACAGGAAAAGACCCAGAAGAAGACCACATGGAAGATGGGTGGATGAAATTCGAAAGTATGCGGGAGTGACATGGAGGAGACTGGCACAAGACAGACCGTTGTGGAGGAAACTTGGGGAGACCTTCGTCCAGCAGTGGATTGATAATGGTTGACAATGATGATGATGATGATGATGATATATATTAGTGGCGGTAGTGGTGCTCTCTAATGATTTGCAGAATAACATTTCTTCAGCAAATTCACCTTTATCAACATATCTTAGAGAGGTTAGCATACAGAGGTTAGCAATACGGCCTCATTGCCTCTCAGAGTTGATTCATTCATTTGTACTGACCATTTTCTTGATTTCAGCTTTTGAACAAGTTGTGTTTCAATATCTTCACTCATTTCATCTATTCTTCTGCAAACAGTATTGTTACTGAGTGGTATGGCTTTCACATCTTTGTTATCTTTTTCCAGAACTGTTTTAAGAAATGCTGATATTGATGGTTTAATTAAATCCTCCCCTATAGTATCCTTTTTTCCAGATTTAGCAATGAGTAAAGAAGTTTCGTAACTAGCCTCAAGAGTACGACTGACAGTAACAGTTTGTGCAGTGAACAGAGACTTTACTGTTGATCTTTTTTCAAACTTCTCCTTTATAGTCTTGAAGTAATTTAAATCTGAATTTACATACGCACTATATTTCGCCTTCAAATGCGCCTCAAGACGACCTTGGTTTCATTGATTCGTTTTTCAAGCATTGTTGGTATAAGAGGCAGAAAGGTGACCGTTCATCGTAGATAGTGGGTATGAAACCAAATTTTAAATATTCCTCTGAATACTGACGAACTTTTGTCTTGCTTGCACTACTCATTTTGCGCATAGGGTTTGTGACTGAAAGAAATAAATGTAAGAAAAACTTATGAAATGAAATGCACTTTGATGGTTGCAGTGTGAAAGCAGAGATAGTGGGATAGTTACTTTTTATGTTTCGGAAAGAGCAGATAAGACAAGTGTTTTTGGTTTCGAATCGAACGAAAGTACTTGGCATCAATTCTGTTATTTTGTTGCGTGGAGGCGACGAAAATAGGATTACGTTGGCGTGGGATTCATGGGAATATCGCTGGGGTTCAAAGGTGAGTGGAAGATTCGAGAGTGGACTTTGAAATGGAGTTTGAAGGAGGGGTTTCCTCTTAGTGGAGCGGAAGTGAGCATGCGCTAGGAGATTGCCAGCGGGGAGAAATTTTAAAGGTTTCGGGGGATTCTTCTTGCTCTGGTTTTCAGAAAACCAAAATCACAGGTTTGCCTGTGAATTTTTTTTACTTTCTTCTGGCGATCTTAGAAGAAAGTAAAAAAAGTATTTAGTGTGCTCATTCTCGAATTGCCCCCCTTAAAAATCAAATTGCCCCCTGTGGGGCGTGCGCCCCACGTTGGGGACCAGTGCACTAGACAGAGAAACAAGTTACTCAAATATCTTCTCTCTCCTTTCTTTTGTCCGTTGCCGTGGACACAGCCCTTTTAGCAAGTAATCAGTCAGAAAGGATTAGTGTCAGTCATTCCCCCGAATGATTACTTTGAATAACAGGGCTAAGAGGACAGCAACATTTTCTAATTCTCAGGTTCACTCCTTCTAGTTGCGTGCTATCCACTTCGGCAGCCAAAATGTTCCTTAGACCTGATTTCAGCTCATTATTCTGACCCCAAGTTAATTCGTTCCAACCGGTTAATGGGATAAATTGCGAGAACAATTTCATACCCAAGCTGAAATGAAGCTGAAATATCAGTCATAAACTCGCTACCTGATTTTAACACTGATTCCCTAGAAACAACGGGCTGGTATACACACAGAGGTAAGTGCATGTAGGGACAATGAAAAAATTTTATTCAAGTCATTTTGTAGTTATCATTTAATCAATACAGGGTGTGTACAAATGATTGGAGTGAATGTACTCAGTCGTCGGCGTACGAACACGTGCGAAGACCCTGAAGAAGCTGCAATGCCTGGACATGGAAGACGTGTACGATTTCTGCAGTTATCGGACTTTGAGCGAGGTCGTCTAGTCGGACTCCGCGAGGCCGGGTGGTCGTATCGTCCTATTGCGGAGCGAATTGGACGGGAAGTATCGGTGGTGGTACGATGGTGGCGTAGATGGTCCGAGGAACATTCCCACACGAGAAGACGTGGAACCGAGAGTCACAGACGGACTGATGAGCGGACCGATCGACGCATAAGAAGAGCGGCGTTGTCAAGCAGAACATCCACTGCGACGTAAATCCGAGCTGCCGTTGCACCTGAGGTGACTGTGCAAACAATCCGCAACCGTCTACTGGATGAAGGACTACGTGCACGTGTGCCTCTGGCATGTGTACCTGTGACTCCAGCCCACCATCAGGAACGGCTGCAGTGGTGCCGCCAACGTCTGCACTGGAGAACGCAATGGCGATCTGTCGTGTTCAGCGATGAAAGCAGATTCTGCTTGGGAGCCTCCGATGGCCGTATGCGTGTTCGCAGACGCACAGGGGAGCGTTTCCACCCTTCTTGCATCCGCCAGCGACACACAGGGCCTACACCTGGTCTCCTGGTGTGGGGAGCGATCAGCTATCTCTCTCGTACACAACTAGTGTTTGTACCGGGTACGTTAAACAGCACCTGCTACATCAACAACATCATTCAGCCCGTTGTTGTGCCATTTGTAAGGTCGGTCCATCGTGGTGTTTTCCAGCAAAATAACGCACGCCCACACACGGCACATGCAACGCAACATGCACTTCAGGGTGTGAGACAACTTCCATGGCCTGCACGTTCACCGGATTTGTCCCCCATTGAGCACGTGTGGGATTTTATGGGACAACGACTTATCCGGTCTCCACGGGCAGCCACGGCCATCTCCGATTTACTCGTCCAGGTTGAGGATGCTTGGAACTCAATACCCCAAATTTACATCCAACATCTGTACGACAGACTCCATGCCAGAATTGCACAGTGTGAGGCAGTTCATGGCGGTTCAACCTCGTACTAACCATGTTACATGGAAATGTTGTTTTTCAGTTTACCAGCAACTACAGCTGTATTTTGCCATAATGTTTTGATCACGTTATCCTCTGTATTCCGTTATTATGCTGTATAAATTTCGTTGGTATCAGACGTCTCCTTCTTGGTGTTCTTTTTTCACTTTCCGCCAGTGTATTTGACATATGATCACGAAACTTTGCAATTACATACAACAATGCACAAAGTTTTGTTTGGGCATATTACAGGTGCTCGATATGCGCCCCTTGAGTGATTCTTCAAACATCAACTCTGTAATCAAGTTTCTCCCACACGCGAGTTAGCATGTCGCTATAAATGCGAGCAAAGGCATTGATGATGCGAGCCCGCAGTTCTTGTTAGATCGGCTGGTAAAGGCGACACAAACACCGAGTCTTTTACATAACTCTACGTGAAAAAATCGCAGGAGGTTAAGTCGGAGGAGCGTGGAGGCCATAACAGCAGATGGTGATCATCATTCCCAGCACGACCGATCCATTGCTTTCGAAACCTGGCGTTCAGGAATTCATGAACATCGCGATGGAAATAGGGAGGAGCGCCATCCTGTTGGTAGGCGAAGTCCACAATATTGGTCTCTAACTGCGGCATGAGTCAATGTTCCTAAATGTCCAGATACACGTGTCCGGTAACGGTCTTTTCGCAGAAGAAAAAGGGGCCGTAAACTTTAAATTTTGAGACCCCACAGAAAACATAGATTTTTTGAGAATCTGGAATGTGCTCCGCGAAGGCGTGGGGGTTTTCGGTGCCCCAGATTTGCACATTGTGCCTATTCACTTTGCCACTAACAAAAAATGTTGCTTCATCACTGAAGACAAGTTTATCAGAAAACGCATCGTCTTCTTTTATAAAACTTTGAAATCGCGAACAAAACTCAAAGCGACTCACTTTGTCATCGGGCGTCAGGGTTTGTAGCAATTGCAAGCTGTATGGCTTCTGCTTCAATCGTTTGCGTATAAGATCTTCCAAACGGTCGATCGTGGAATATCAAGTTCTCTACTCGCTGTGCACTTCAACTTCTGTGGGCTACGCACGAAACTTGACCGCACGAGTTCCACGGTTTCTTCAGGCACTGATGGACGACCCGTTGATTTCCCTTTACACAGGCATACTGTCGCTTTAAACTGTTCATACCATCGCCGAATGGAGTTGGCGCTGCGTGGAGTTTTCATTAATTTCGTTCGAAAGTGTCGTTGCACGGTTGTCACAGATTGACTAGCATGAAATTCGAGAACAGCAAACGCTTTTTCGCTGTTTAAAGCCATCTTACCGACTGTAAGACAAGTACTGCCCTGAGTGCCCTCCCGTGGCCGCTAGCGGCGACAAAAGTAAACTTTGAGCAATGCGTGTCTGGTAACATCCAACTCAAACAGCATATCGCTAATATTACAGCCGCAAAAAATCACAAAACCGCTCCAATCAGATTTGTCAGATCATATGTAGAGGATTTTAGGAAGGGAGTGTCTGACCCCAGGTCTTAAACAACCCTTAGAAATAGGAAGCTAGTAGATTTGGGCTAGAGTGCCCGATAGGAAAGTGACACGGAAGCGAGGTAGAAAGGGGGAGGAAGACGCCCTTATTTATTACCAGGGGGCCAGTACCCAGGGTCCGACGGCTTAACATGCCCATCCGACGCACGGCGGGTATTTAGTGGTTCGAGCGTTCATACCTGCCCAGGATCGAACCTGAGGTCATTCCATGGCAGTCACGAACGCTGACCACTAGGCCACCCGCGGCCCTTCCGCTCCAATCATTTGTAGACACCCTGTATATGTATACTCGCCCTTTTCCGAGTTTCTGAGACATTACGTAGAAACTGTGTCCCTTGGATTGTTTTACGTACGCACATAGGTTACGTGACACCAGCTCGCATTGAAAACAGCCCCCATTTATTCCTGATGATTTCAGAGATAGTTCCTACGACAGCATTTGCCACGCAAGAGTGCCCTTCGACTAAGAATGCTTGGAATCTCAAGGGATTCCTAGTCTTCTGACAATATTTGTCACAGAAAAAAAAATTAAGTTACCTCAAATCTTTTGATTCTTGAGGATTTCTCCTCTTACATTATGTACAGGCAGCAGTTCAACTCCTTAAACAAAAACTCAAGTATTCTCGAAGGGTTTCTTCTATTGGTCTTGTAACAGCATTTGTTACCCAAAGGTGACTCAGAAATTAGAAATTTCTCACACCCGAGGATTTCTGAGATTGTATAACGAAGTAAATTTCTCCGTCATTTTTGGTCTACGCCGGGATTCGAACCCGAGTACGCTTATTCCGGAACAAGCAGCTCTACCAACTGAGCTACGCAGACATGTATTCTGATTCCTATCTGCCTTTATGTCATGTGCGTCCTGCTGGCAGGTACGTCACATCTCCTGGTACATTACAATTGTCCCTACATTCTACGAGATCACTTTCACTAAAAGAATGCTCACCAAATTAGAATTCTTGTATTTCTGAGGGTTTCCGGTATCGGTCCCATTTCTAATCAAAAGCGGCAATCAAATTGAAATATTTTGTTTCTTGAGGATTTTTGAAAGTTCTGCTGTGAGTGCACATGCACCTCAAGATTGCGAAGTTGGCAACACTGTATTTACGAGACTTTTGGGTATCGGTCACACAACAGCATTTGCCGTTACCATAAAACAACTGACTGCTGTGAAAAGTTTAACACAAAGGTACTCCATGAGCAAAATAATTATATCAGCTGTGTTAAAGAAAAGTTATTTTATATAACGTTCATGTCTTTCTCATCATTCATATAAAATCACCATTGGAAGTTGTGAGTTTCGGTTTAGCATACCAAACAAGAAGTCTTCTGCTTACAATAACCTAACCTAAAATTGAGTAACAAGCCTTTGGTCAACAGAATGGCTAACCTTTAGTTGTTTAGCTACTTCCCAATTGTTTTTAGTTTGCGGATTTAAGGACCACCGTGAGCAACTCGATGGACTATAAGCAGTCGCCCATCTCTAATTTAGGGACACTGCTTCCAGTGAAGGGAGAGAGCCAGTGCCGTAAGACAAACAGAGCATCTATGCCTTACCGGGATTCGAACCCGGACCCATCTCACACAAATGGTCAGAGCCAGCGCTTAGACCACTGCGCTACACAGACGGGCTACTTCCCGCCGAGACTGCTTGTGGTTTTGCATACCTCTATCTTTCTTCATTAGATTTCCGGCACATCGTCGCTTTCCTGTATATCCCAACTCTGAGGTAATTTCATTCAACATAGAGTCGCTAACCATTTGAAATGCACAGTCCTCACCAGCAGTTCTCGGTCTAATTTAAAAATGATTCGACACAAATATTAGGTGCACAAATAAGTTTTAAAACGTTTTAAGACAACGCAACATGCAATTCGACAGGAAACAACAATACCTTTACGAATCAAAATATGCACCGTCATTATCTATCACCTTCCGCCATCAGTCGGGCAGCTGACAGATTCTAGCCATGAAGAATACTTCGTCGTGTGACGCGATGAAGTCGTCAACCCATTTCTGCACTTCGTCACATGTCCGGAACCGTACAGCAGACAAACCATGTTGCATCGATCGGAACAAATGATAGTCTGAAGGGGTTACGTCGGGACTATACGCCGGATGCTCCAAAACTTCCCAGCCAAGCGTCTATAACGTTTCCTTGACCGATTTCGCGACATGCGGTCTAGCGTTGTCATGCAGTAATTTCATGGGAAGCAATCCTTTGCCTGTGAATGCACGTTTCCGACAGATTTCCTGGTTCAATCGCAGCAACTGTTGCTTGTAGCGATCAGCAGTAACAGTTTGACCCTGTTTAAATAGTTTATAATAGAGCACACCCTTCATATCCTACCAGATGCACAGCAGAATTTTCTTGGAGTGAATATTGCGTTTCGGTGTCGAAGTCGTTGCTTCACCGGGGTCCACTCAGTGTTTTTTCTGTTTGGGATTGTCGTACCATCAGTAGCGTAACCATGTTTCAAAACCCGGGGGGGGGGGGGTCCGATCACACATGAACGAATTATATGTATACATTTCAGAAGACAAAAGTGATGTTCAATGCTTTTACAAGAAATGAAGATTTATCGTTTGATGGAGAAAAGCTGGAGATAACAGACACGTACGTTTATCTTGGACAGCAGATATCAAGTGAGGGTCACATTGAGGAAGAAATTAATCGGCGTACAAAACTTGCCTGGAGAGCTTTTGGAAGAAACAGCATAATTTTCAAGAGCAATATGCCATTATGTCTTAAAAGAAAAGTGTTTGATGAATGCATCCTTCCAGTGCTTACGTATGGTGCAGAGACGTGGACCTTAACTAAAAGAGACATACAAAGGCTGCAGACAACTCAAAGAACCATCGAGAGGTGCATGCTTGGTGTAACCAGGAGAGATAAGAAGAACTCGTGCATTCGAAAAATGACAAGAGTGGAAGACATCATGATCAGAGTAAAAACCCTGAAATGGCAATGGGCTGGGCATACTGTATAACGAAGTGAATTTCTCCGTCATTTTTGGTCTACGACGGGATTCGAACCCGAGGCCGCTTATTCCGGAATAAGTTGCTCTACCAATTAAGCTACGCGGACATTTTATTCTGATTCCTATCTGCCTTTATGTCGTGTGCGTCCTTCTGGCAGGTACGTCACATCTCCTGGTACGTTACATCATCTCCCCCTTATTTTTATTTTTCGAAGTGCTGGAGAAAGGATTCTCTTATTTTTCCTATCTCGCGGTGTGGAAATAACATCACACCAATGCGAGATTTTGAACGGTCGGGTCATCCGGATAGTTCGGGCGCCATTATAACGAAGTGCATTTCTCCGTCATTTTTCGGTCTACGCCGGGATTCGAACCCGAGTACGCTTATTCCGGAACAAGTTGCTCTACCAATTAAGCTACGCGGACATGTATTCTGATTCCTATCTGCCTTTATGTCGTGTGCGTCCTTCTGGCAGGTACGTCACATCTCCTGGTACGTTACATCATCTCCCCCTTCTTTTTCTTTTTTTTCTTTCGAAGTGCTGCTCATATTTTTCCTATCTCGCGGTGTGGAAATAACATCACACCAATGCGAGATTTTGAACGGTCGGGCCATCCGGATAGTTCGGGCGCCATTATAACGAAGTAAATTTCTCCGTCATTTTTATCCGCGCCGGGGTTCGAACCCGGGTCCACTCATTCCGGAATAAGTTGCTCTACCAATTAAGCTACGCGGACATGTATTCTGATTCCTATCTGCCTTTATGTCGTGTGCGTCCTTCTGGCAGGTACGTCACATCTCCTGGTACGTTACAACTGCCAGAAAGGACAGACCATCGATGGACAGTCTAAATTTTAGATTGGATTCCAAGGGACACGAAAAGACCTAGACAGAAGAAGACCACATGGGAGATGGGTGGATGAAATTCGAAAGTATGCGGGAGTGACATGAAGGAGACTGGCACAAGACAGACCGTTGTGGAGGAAACTTGGGGAGACCTTCGTCCAGCAGTGGATTGATAATGGTTGACAATGATGATGATGATGATGATGATGATGATACACAATATTATATACATACTCAGGGGTCGCGCTGGCTCTTTTAAAGTTTTCGCCAAATTCAATTTTTTTATTGCCGAAGTGTTATAACAGTACAAAAAGGTAATCGCCAAAACGATTTTTTTTCGCAAATTGCGAATATGGCGATCGACAGCGCGACCCCTGCATACTGTATGCGATAGAGTTTGGGACCCCCTCCCCTACACACACACACACACACACACACACACACACACACACACACGCAGAAGCAAAGCTATTGCTGAGGCGCGATCTAGCAGGCACGACATAGGCGCCTCTGTTGGCGAATTGTGGAACTTAGCGAACACAACTGTAAAACTATGATAGATAGGGCAGAAATGTAAATTACAAAGTTGTAGAGCTGATTTTGCTTATTAGAAATCGATATCGCTGTTTTATTAAATGCACATTATACACATGCTTGATTTTTCTACGAAAAATTACAATCTTATACTATTAAATTTAGTTGGTTCACACCATAAAAAAGTGTGCATTATATCATTATATTCCCGAAAAATTTGGGAGGGTCCTTTATATTAGGGATTCCCGACTCTGAAAATCTGGGGGGGGTCCTGACCCACCCCCAGTAGTTACACCTATGCGTACCATATCCAATTTTCATCACCCGTAACGATTTTCCACAGGAAAGACTTTCTATGTTGTTTATTCAACATATACATACAAACACTTCATGACACGCTCATCCTTGTTGCTCTGGCTCAGGTCATGTGGCACCCATTTTCCTTCCTTCTCAATCTTTCCCATTGCGCGTAAACGATTGGAAATGGTTTGTTGAGTTAGTTCCAGTTCTTCAGCTAGTTCTTTTTGCGTTTGAGACGAATCTTCATCCAGCAAATGCTTGCAGTTCCTCATGTGAAACCTTCTGCGGAGCGCCACTACGTTCTCGATCGCTAACATCAAAATTACCTGCTTTAAACCGTCTAAACCAAAACTCACCCGTGCATTTCGATACACTATTCTCCCCCAGAACGGAACAGATTGATGCCCATGCTTTTGCAACACTTTTTTCTAGATGAATTTCGTAACGAATGCAGTGTCGAATAAATGCAGTATCGCTTGTCGTTTTTCACCCACCTATGTGCAAGTGCGTTTGACTGTTGGGCAAACTTCTGTGTCACATTTTATACTCTGGACCAGTTGCGGTCGCATGACAACAACGCTCGGGAATGTCAGATATGTAAATTAGCGGTATACGTCACACACAAAAAACGCTTTTAAAACTTATTTGAAAACGTAATACTTGAAATCAGTGAATATGATTCGTTCGTGATTTTCACATGTCGCACGACAGTTGATTGAGTTAATAAAAGTATAACTTTTGGAAGAAACTTTTGAAGAATGCATTTCACATAAAAGTAAATTTGAGTGGAAAGGAGAGGTTAAACTGACATTATTTATACCTGTATGGCACCTATGACTCCTGTGGTGTCCATCCGACTAGCCAAGTTAACTGTGTCACCCCAGATATCATACTGTGGTTTTGATTCCCCAACAACTCCGGCGAGTACTGGTCCTACAGACATACCTGAAGTGAAAATAAAATTTTAAGCGATTGATATTCAAGAAGGATCTTTGGTAGAAGAAAATGGTAGAAATAAGTAAGTCATAATTTTAGTATTTTGTAGGTTCCAAATTTAATAGCTTATTTACTCTGCTTACATATCACAGATATTGAAAACCCATATAAAGAACCACACTCGTGTTAGACCGAGTGCGAAGAACAACAATTGCATCACAGTAAAATGTATCATGAAGTCTGTTAAATGAACTACAGTTGAACCCGTTTATATGGAATTCGAAGGGGAGAACTCGATAGTTCGATATACCCAATAATTCGATATATGCGTTTTACTGCCCTACTACTCTCAGTGGACTTCTGGTGTATACAATAGGTGAACACACAAAAACTATTATTTACTTCTGTATTATAAATTGCGAATAGAATTACATGATCAAATTAAAGACAGAATGCACAGCGATATGACATAATTTATTATTTTAATTAGAAAAGCCTTTTCAGCGCGATAAGGTATTTATTAATACTGTCTGTACTTAAAATAGACATTTTTAAGGCACAGCAACTTGCAAGATCTTTCAAAGAACCAAGTGCTCCATCGTCAGGTATTTCAATATACATAAACAAAACAACGGATAAAAGCAAGAAGCATTTTCAAATTACGCGAGCACGTGACAACAATAACGAGGTTTACAATAAATATAGTGGAAGTTTGGTCATGCGCTAAAAGGATTCAACAAATAATACTATGAATTGCTATTACATATGCGAAGAAATATATACACAGAGGATAATTAATAGTGGACATTAGTCGTCAAACTGTAAGTGAGTTATTATAAGTGTTGCTGGAGAGAAGCATGCTTTTCTGGCTGCATTTAAGGCACTGGAACAAAACGTGGAGTTTCTTCATTACAGCAGTCAGACCTGTGCGATAAAATACATGAACTTTCAGCGAATCGGAGGGATCGCTTTGTACGATTTGAGCTCAGCACACTGGCATTGGTCCAGTCTGGTCGGTAGGTACCTCTATTAACTAATCGTGCAAGAGAGGTAGCATTAGAGTTATTAGTAATTGAGTACTTGTGCTCATATATTCTTGTTCGCAATGGGCATGCAGTGGATCCAATATATGCAATTGCTGGAACAAAATGTGGAGTTTCTTCATTACAGCAGTCAGAGCTGTGCGATAATATACAGAAACTTTCAGCGAATCCAAGAGATCGCTTTGTACGATTTGAGCTCAGCACACTGGCTTTGGTCCAGTCTTGTCGGTAGATACCTCTATTAACTAATCGTGCAAGAGAGGTAGCATCAGAGTTATTAGTAATTGAGTACTTGTGCTCATATATTCTTGTTCGCAATGGGTGTGCAGTGGATCCTATATATGCAATTGCTGGATCTTCTGGGTCAATAGGAATTAAGGGTATTTTGTAAACCCCATGTCTGTTTAGTGTGGAAACTTGGTCCCGGTCTTTTTGCACGATGGCTCGAATACTTTTCGTACTTTCACCAAACGCAATGTGGTGTTTTTTGCATATGTTCTTTAGTATTGTAGTGACTTCAGGTATATAGTCCACAGTGCCAACATATTTTGTAATTCTGGTTTCCCTTTGTAAGGTACTTTTGTCTAGACATTTCACTGATCGAGCAGTTTTTTCAACGATTGCTTTATGGTAGCCATGCGCCATCGTAATCATCTGGATGTGATTTAACTCATTTCTTCTAGCCTGGATATTGGAGGAGTGGGTGAAGGCTCTTCAGACCATGTACTCTATAGCTGCTAGTTTTTGTTTTCTTGGGAACGATGAATTATGCGAAATAATAGAAAATTGTGTTGTGGGCTTTCTGTACACTGAATAGGATAAACAATTAGTATCGGGGTGCCTTTTTAGTAAGATGTCCAAGAATGGAATCGTATTATCATTTTCATGCTCAATGGTAAAATTTATGGAACTGAAATGTTTTGAGAGCTCTTTAGCAAACTCTTCAATTTTGTCTTTATGATGCGGCCAGAAAACAAGTATGTCGTCTACATATCTAATGTAGAGATCAGGCTTGAGTTGGAAATATTGTAAAACATTGTTTTCTAGGTCTTGCATTAACAATTCAGCGAGTACCCCTGAAAGTGGGGAACCCATCGGCGCACCTCCAGTCTGGCGGTAAATGGTTCCTTCATACCGGAAGAATGTGTGCTTCTGTACGAAACGTAGAGCATTGATAATTGTTTGGATTTCATTAATAGTATAAGAGTTCAAAGCCAATAGGCGGTTCTCAATAATGGAGTGTGCATCTCCAATCGGCACATTGGAGTATAAAGAGACAACATTGAGTGATGCCATAACAAACGGCTTTCCCTTTCGTAAGAATGGCTTAATGTTGTCAATAGCCTTAACAGAGCTATTAACTGAGCAAGAGGAACCTGCAGTTAATGGATTGAGGAATTTTGCTAGAGCACTTTCGAGCTGGCGGGTTGGGCTTGCATATCCTGATTGAAGCGGGCGTACAGGAAAACCCTCCTTATGAGTCTTATGAGTCTTTACTTGGCCAAATAATTCAGGTATTCGAGGGCCTATAGTAGGGAATATATATCCATGGCAACATTTGCAGGTAAGCCTCCATGTTTTCTTAGTTTTGCCACTGCTGCGACTGTAGTTTCCACACTTAAACAAAGCAGACTATGTTAATAAGATGAACAATGCCATTGCTAGTATACCGCACGAGATCCTGTCTTCGGATCCAACCTCATCTACAGTAGCAGAAGTGGTTTGGCGTCTTCATGGTCATCATAGCTGCTAGTAGCACCAGTTGTTAATCCCGTAACTTTGGACACTATTTCCGCATTTGTTCTTTACGGTTCTATCTCAGCCTTGTTGTGCATCTATTAATTTTTCAAGTTACAAACCTACCGGAACAACTTTTGCAATGCATAAGTCACGTCACAGCTCGTCAAAGTCAAATTCATCAGGTTCAGTTTCAACTGTTTCACTTTTAACAAACACAAACCCTACAAACCCTTCTGACACAGTCTTGGTCAACCAGTTCACAGACAGAAGGCAGGTGCGTAGGTGTACGGTTTCTTTCTTTTGACAGTCCACTTCTACACTCCTATCGCTTCCTCTGTCAGGATCAGCGATTGTCCCCCCCTTTCCCTCTCGCAGCGGGTTCTCCATCTGCCACCCTGCTCCATCCTACAGCAGGTTTCTCTCTTATCAATCCTGCCCGAAGATCAGAAAGTCGCCCTTCTTTCTTTTTTCCCTCAGTGCGCTTCGGAGGAGGTAGGCTGGGGAGGGGTCATCCCTTTGAAAAGTTTGGAAAACAGAGGGTCTCTTGAACAATGAAAGAAAAGACTGCTTCCTGTTTGGAAGCGTCAGGAATTCGCCAAGGGCGATTCCCACTTACGCTGAAAAACAAGGTGATCTTGCTTGACAAGATTTGTTTCCGAGAAAATTTGCGAGGAGTTTGTTTTATTCGAAAAATTCGATACAGTAAGGCTGCTTCAACTCGTTCGAAATAGGAAAATAAGTTACATGTTATTTTCAGGCTATTTTGACGGTGATTTTCAAAAGTTCGAAATGCGTAATAATTCGTTATATCCGGGTTCGATATAAACGGGTTCGACTGTTATTTTGCGAGGATAAATTTGGGGGTACTTGCCGTTTTTTTATATGAAAAAATTACGCTGCTATGAACAAACACTTCGGTACATCAAAACGAAAAATAATCTGAAAATTGAGCTTTTAACAGTTTTTCGCGTCGGTCGCTAACCTGAATTTGTTCTTACAGACATGGCCTTTCTCCTTTCGGCATACACGTCAGAATATCAAGAAGTAGTACTAAAAATCTATAAATCAAGTAAATAGTAGAAACACTTTTATTTAAAGAATCAAATAATAAACATAAAACATTCTCAAAGGTGTTCTTTATTACAGTAAGTGCCCTTTATTTTGGCAAGAGCTCTTTATTACAATAAGGCTTGTTGTCTTTAGTATGGAAAGTATCACGCATGTGCTCTTTGTTTTGACAAGTGCTCCATTTATACAGGTGTTCTTCGAAAATATTCTTTATTATAGCAAATGCTTTTATTTTAGCCAGTGTTTTTAATTATCGTATTCCTTGAAAATATGCTTCGTTTTTGTTATGGAAAATGTTCTCTTCTAATGAACGTTATTATGGCAACATGTAGATGCACTTTCCCGTGGAAAATGTATCTCTTTTCGTGGTAAGGGTTCTTGGCAAACGTTCTTCATTACGGCAAGTGTCTTTTATCATGGCGAGTGTTTATTATCATTGGTAATGTCATTTACGCGGCAAAACGATGCAAACGCACTCGCATGTTCTGAAATGTTTGCAACTTAGGGTGAAACTTCTCTGGATTTGCTGTTCCGAGGTGTGATCTCCGAAGGTTACTCGAAGTTTGTAGTTTCCAGGTGTAATATTCGAGGGTTACTCACAGTTTGTAGTTCCCCGGTATGATATTCGAGGGTTACTCGCACAGTTTGTAGTTTCCAGGAGTGATATTCAAAGGTTACCTGCACACACAGTTTCCAGGGGTGATATTTGAGGGTTACTCACAGTTTGTAGTTCCCAGGTGTGATATTCGAGGATTACTGGCACTTTGCGGTTTTTAGGTGGGCTATTCGACGGTTACTCGCACAGATTATAGTTCCCAAGTGTGATATTACAGTTACTCGCGGACACAGTTTCCAGGGGTGATATTTGAGGATTGCTCGCAATTTGAAATTCACAGGTGTACTATTCGAGGGTTAATCGCACTTTGTAGTTCCCAAGTGTGATATTCGAGTGTTATTCCCACAGTTTGTAGCTTCCAGGTGGGATATTCCACAGTTACTCGCAGCTTGCAGTTTCGAGGTGTGATATTCGAAGGTTACTCTCAGTTTCCAGTTCCCAGGTGTTATCTCCGAGGTTCTATTGTACTATCGTATATGTTATTCATTTTATGTTTAATTATTATAATCTTAGTGGCTAATTTAACCACAAAGATAATAATTTTAAATTTTGAGCGATATTTTATTCTTTTAAAAATAAAAACAAATCTGGGTCACAAAAATCGCGACATCTAATATTTTACAAAGTTCACAAAGATCATTTACTTTAACTCGTAAGGACATTTCCACTGATCTTGTAGTGTGTAAAACTTCAGATGATATGTCATATTGGTAATGACTTAAATACTATGACTTAATATGTCATATTTGGAATGACTTTAAATACGAAGTTGCTGATTTCTGAAGAAGAAATTGTAAAAGCATATTACAGATCCCAATTTATTCTCTGAAGTGCTCATTATAACAAATAGAAACGTTGGAAATATTTTAATTTAACTCGTATAAAAACATCAAACCATAATACGTTTGTCTGGAAAAGGTGTGTAGATGAAGACCCTGTAGTGACCCCTAATTAACAATGGCATGGTATCCATGGTTTCTATGGCATGAAAGTGGCACATGGCTACTCGGCGTAGCAGTCAGTTGCGAGGTAATGGTCCCTATACGACCTGTTTTTCCAACAAATTTCCTCTCATCTTTTTTAACTAGTTCTGTGGTTAGTGTTTTACATTAACATTCGGCTCCTATCTCACCAAGTCCTACTTCTCATTCTCTTGTAGCTATAAAAATGGCCTTGCTTAATACGAATATTTTTGTTTGTATAAGAGCAGTAGGCTACCTTTTCAAGGTATCCTTGCAGCAAGTTTTCAGAATATGTAACTTTATATATCTCTCAAACAAAATCTTATTCCACTAGGAGATAACGAAAATAGTAAGGGGTTGTTACATTGTTTGATAGCACCAATTTATGCTGTCTCCTTCTTTTTCTGCGGAATGATTAGACCCACATCTAGGTGGGATTGCTAATGCAGACCGTCTTTCTCCGTTATTTTCTGTCTTGAAACCACATTTCAATTTTGTCATTTCTGACAAAGTCTTCCCACATACAATCTCCCCTCTGGTTCACCTAGAGGGAAGCTCCATGTTTATAACAGTGCGCCTCACACATTTCGTGTTCCTTCTCAAAACACGACCATACCAGCTCAATCTTGCTTCTTGGGCCTTATTCGAAACCTCTTTCACTCTAAGTGTTGCCCTTATTGTCTCATTTCTAATTCTCAAAACATGATCATACCTGCACTGTCTTGCTGGTCTTCTTTGAAAACTTTGTCACTTCAATGGTTGCCCTTATCCTCTTATTTCTAATTCTCAGAACATAACCTTACCCACTCAGTCTGGCTTCTTGGGCCTTCTTTGCGACCTGTGTCACTTTAACTGTTTCCTAATTATCGTCTCATTTCTAATTCTCAAAACATGACCACGCCTGCCTAGTCCAGCTTCTTGGATCTTCTTTGAAATCTTTGTCACTTCAACAGTTGCCTTTATCCTCACATATCTTTATGCTCCCTTCCTGGTGACCTTTCACATCCAACTCAGCATCTTCTTTTCAGTAACATGTAGGCTTTCCTACAAACATCGTGGCATTGTCTAAGTCTCAGTACTGTATATCATTATTGGTCCATTATGAACTATTCTCGTTCCACTGCTGGATGAAGGTCTCGCCGACTCTCGTACACAACTATGCCTTCAGGATTTCCTTTCATGTCACTTCGGCATGCTTTCGAATTTCATCAAACATCACTCACCACGTGTTTTTTTCCAGGGCGGATTGCTTCTTTTACTGTCTTTTGGTATCCAGTCTAGTATTTCAGTTGTCCAACGGCGGCCAGTTCTACAAGCAATCCCTTTCACACTGAGGTAAATTCTTTGGAAAACCAACTTTCCAAATTTATTGGCATCCTTTCATTACACAACACATTTGATGTTTTTCTCCAGCTATTTCATCCGATTTGCACTCTGTTGCACACTTCTCTTTTCAGATCTCGATCATCAATCACCCCAACATCGATCCCATGGGATTGATTTTTCTTACTCTTTCAATGACTTCTTCCTGGATATTAACACCCTTAAATTGACTGACGCCGTCTCCTATTGCGTCATAATTTATAAAAATGCTTCGTTCCATCACCTGACTCATAAATTTAAAGCAGTAGGTTCTTAGCTGATGTTCCAACTTTATTAAAGCTCTAATGCTATGTATGCTCCAGCCTTACTCGAGTTAAAACAGAAAACGAATGGGTCTAATTTCATATAAAAAAAAAAAAAAAAAAAAAAGAAAGGAAAAGTGGCCATGCACCGAACAAAATGGATTTAAAACCTTTGGTTGAGCGTTGTAATTTGCTAAAAGTAAACACTAATTAAAATCTGTGAGAGGCAAATATAAAAACAAAATTGGCTGGTAAACACTGATTGACATTTTAAATTAAAACTTTGCTAGATTTGTGCTACCATGATTTAATCTATTAATTTAAAGTTTTATAGACCTCTATTTTTGTTTCTTCCTGGTGACCCTACACATCATAACTCTGTCATGTCTCTACACGTTCATTCACAGATCTCTTTCCATAATTCTGGCTCTTAAAGTTTCATCTGAAAACTTTAGATGTGCTATGAGACAATACCTTGTTCTTGCAATTCCACAAAGTGTGCTGAAATGTGAAAAATTTAATGTGCTAATGTTGTTCAGGTGTTTCCCCACATCTGACCGAATTCGGAAGCATTAGCGTTTGAATAAAAAAATCTGGAAGTGTTTGCCTTACGAATAAAGAACATAAATACCTGTAGTAAAAATATCATCGTCGGTTAAATCCTCCTTTGTTATTTTATTGGGATGTGTAAAAAGCCTTTTCGTATTTGTAGCTAGACAAAACTTTTACATACCATTGCTACTTTATTTAGTAATGAGGGCACCATTATTTTCCAGTACCTCTTGCCATCTCAGGTAGTTTGAGCATTTCGTTCGCCCAGAGCTTTGCATGTTTTGGGGAAAAGAACTGGTCAGAGCGATTTTTGAAGGCCTCTAAAGAAGCGAAGTTCTTTCCATTGAGAGAGTTCTTGTTTTATCGGAATAAAGGGAAATCTGAAGGCACAAGATCAATTGAATAGGCTTGGCGAGCCGGGAGATCTCAGCCAAGCTCCAACAATTCTTTTCCACTTGATCAAAGGGACCTGAGGTTTGGGATGGCCCTGGTGGAAAACAACGCCATCTCTTTTGACCATTTCTGGATGTTTGTCATCAAGTACGCCTGTAATACAACAAACCCTTGCAATTCCACCACCACTACCTTCTTGGGATGCAGACAGGCCTTTGGAGTGGTTAATGGAGGTTCATCTCTCTTGCCCCCAAGATCTTTTTTGCTCCACGTTAGTGTACACAATCCACTTCGCATCGCTCGTCCCCATTCGTTTTAGAAAGGGTAGCTACTCTTCCATTTCAGCAGTAAATCACAAACAGATATGCGATCAAGGACAATTTTTTCACTCATACTTTACGGTACCCAAATGTCAAGACGATTCGCTTTTCCAAGCTTTGCCAAAGTCAATGCTACAGTGCGACTGGATTTCTTCATTGTTTGTGCTATTGGTTGGCTCATATTGTTTAAGCTTTCCAACCGTAGGTTAAAGAAGCGTGCATGCTCCAGCTTTGTCCGTCTGTCTGTCTGTCTATCCGTCCGTCCGCACGATAACTTGCGTAAAAATGGTTCCATTTCGATGAAATTTTAGTATGTGGTAGGGGACCACCTAGGGACGAACCCTATTTAAAATTGGCGAAATGAGGTCAAAGGTCAGGACATAGGAGCCGGATCCGTCCAACGCCCTTATGCGTCATACTTAAGTAAAAATTCTTCGATTTCGACAAAACTTTAACATGTTGTTCTGGAGGTATACGGAACCGGTTCTGTTAAATGTCATCGAAATGGGGTCAAAGGTCAAGACACAGGAGCGAGATTTTATTTCACAGCCATTATCCTCATAAACTTGACTAAAAATTTTTCTATTGCGACAAAACTTTAGTATGTTGTTCCCGAGGTGTACTGAACCGGTTCTGTCTAATATCATCGAAATGGGGTCAAAGGCCAAGACATAGGAACGAGATTTATTCTACAGCCATTATCCTCATACCTTGAGTAATGATTTCTGGTATGTTGGAAAGCGTATCATAATTAATGCATGGCATGATTTTACGAACTTGTGTGGGTATCTTTCGGATTAACGCCCTGCTTTGGTTGTCGTCAACTTCAATGGGCCTTCCACAGCGTGGTTCATCAGCGAGTGAGTAATCTCCACGACGAAACTTTGCAAGAGAATACAGGCACGGTCGAACACAGCATCCTCACCACATACACACACATATATATATATATATTGCATTTGTGTAGAGTTGTTTTACCCTTGCGATGGAAAATCAAAATTAAATGACTAAAATGAGCCTTACTGTCTCCGATTTTCAAACCTACGACAAACGAACGCAACTGAACCGATTACATCGAACTCTTTTCATATAGACTTAACCAGAACCTCACCTGTATGCAACGCAAATTAACCTTTAAAATTGATACCAGAGACGTTTATCTTTAAATTGCGGAAAGTTAACTGACGACGTTTGTTTTTTTCTTCCGGATTTTGTTTTCCCCCTTTCTTTTTTCTGGAATAGACAAAATTAATACCAAACGCTTCCTCATGAATGACTACTACCTTGCGTGCAAACTTTTCTTTTCCCTTGTCCCTTATAACGTACTGATTGAACAGTTAGCTATGGAGCACTAGTATACCTGGAGCGGAAAAGAAACGTTTAAAACTGTTTTGTACAAATTGAAGGGATAAGATCTTCATTGATTTCAGTCACCTTTTAAAACACCATGTGATTAGTATGAAAGCTAAAATCCTGAGCCCCATAACCTCGCTTGTTTCTTTCGAGAATGGTGCACACATACACTATATTGACAAAAGTCACCGGACACCTGGAAGAGAAACATAACATAGCATTTATTGACATACATTAGTACGGTGTCGATCCACCTTTGGCCTTAATACACGCACTGATCCTTCAAGACATGCTTTAAATAAGGTTTTGGAACACAACGATAGGTATGCCTTCCCATTCAGTACAGCTGCTAACTGTTAGATAAGTAGTAGGCCTTGGGTTCAAACTTCTTATGAGGCGCTCTAATTCATCCCATAGGTGCTCCATGGGATTGTGATCAGGGCTCTGTGCTGGCAAGCCCACACACGATACGGAATTATCATCAAACCACGCCGCAACAGGGCTTGCTTTATGGCTCGGTGCATTATCCTGCTGGTACCAACAAGACTAGGTTCCAAAGTGTTGCCACAGAGTTGGTAGGTCACAACTGTCCAGAATATCGAGGTAGACGTACTGGTTAACATGTTTCTCCACGATAAGCAGTGGGCCGGGACCACACCACGAAAAACACCCCCTCAGGAGTACACTGCCAGCTCCAAACTTAACCGCAGAAACAGTACACTGTGGCAAATAGCGTTCCCCCAGCTACCGCCATACACACACACGGCCATCACACTGATGGATCGTGTATCTGGATTCATCAGTCTATAGGACCCGTTTCCATTGATCTATGATCCACGATAAATGTTCTTTACACCATGACAAACGACGAGTAGCATTCCGAGTGGAGATGAAAGGCTTATGAGCAGCCGCACGAACACGGTAACCCATGGAATGAAGTTCTCTGCGAATGGTACGTGTACATACCGAGGTTCCAGCATTTTCACTCACCTGTACACTGAGGTCTCGTGCAGTAGTACTCTGTCGATTAGCTGTAACGACTTTATTGAGGCTTCGACGTCCTCTATCAGTGAATTTCTTTGGTCTGCCGGTACGTTTTGCTGCTTCAGGCACACCATGTGTATTCCACTTATTCAGCACATTCAAAACAGTTGACTTGGGTATGTTTAAACGCCTGCCGGTTTCTCTTATGGACAACACACTAATATAACACCCAACAATCTTTCCTTCCTCAAAGTCAGTTCTCTTCCCCCGCGACATTTTCACCCAACTTCACACAACAACATGATCGTGGCCAGCCGCAGGCTTGTTTTTATACCGTTTGCAGCTGTACCGCGCATCTTAGCAACGCAGCGAATCCGTTCATTTGCTTTTGAAGGGGTGTCCGGTGACGTTTGTCAATATAGTGTATATGCACTGATACATTAATAACTATAAAATCGGCCTCCATAAACATGCTAATTTTTAGCAGTTTCACAGTGCGCAGGAAATTTGCAGCCAAAGTATAATTATTTAGTATTTTAGCCTGTCCATCCCTAACAACTTATGTAGTATATATGCTGATCGTTAAGAGTCGAGGCAAAAACATTGCAATATTAGTCATTAGGGCACTAGGATAGCGATAATTTTCACAGAGCCATGCGCAAGACACCCTTAAAGAGAGTAGATATTTATAAAAATTACAAGGAGAATTGAAAATCACGTGAAACACAAACCTACTTCAACTGATCCCTGTATCTTTTCCCGTCACGTCCTGTGCGTAGCTCACGTCAATGTTAGAAGGCCCTCCAGCAATGTATTGGTACCATGCATTTGTGTTTCACATCGAATAGTTTTATGTGACGTAATTAGAATATTCATGTTAAGAAAAAAAGGAAGCCATAAGTTTTCAAGATAATCTAGCAATGTGTGACAGTGTTTGATTTTGAAACCATCCAGTCTGCATTTCCTAAACATTATTTAGTTTCTTCTTAAAGAGCAATCGGAAAGAAGTTAAGGAATTTAAAAAAAAGGTTAATATAACTCACCTATCCTGAGCTTAAACTTTTGTAGTGCATTTCTGTTCAGTTCCTCCAATGTGTCGACCATGGCAAAAGCAAATTTTATCAAAACTAAAACATTCTGCGTACTATTTTCTTCAGGACCAAAACTCTGTAAAATACAAAGGTTAATTTTGTCGCATAGTGATTTAGTATTCTTAAGTAAGCATTTTACGTCTTAATGCAAAAAGATAAACACACCGCATTCATTTAAAAAATGTGCAATTTCACTAAAAAGGCAGAAAGGCTATTGCCATGTTAATAAGCAGGCATAAATAATCTTTGTTGCCATAAGGATTTTGCAGTTATTATGGGGAAAAACAGCTCATCATAACGGCTCTCAAATTATGAGATATCACACACGAAAACAAATAAAAAATGCCCCGGCGTCTCACTTCAATAGATTCAGCACGTTCACCAGTAGTCTTACAACACCGCTCGACTTTACAGGTTGCCTACGTCATCACAAAACTTACAGGGATTGTACAAAATAGTGTGAGCACCATGATTGGCAATTAATTTTATTCGTGTAGGCTACACTGAAAAAAGACAAACGTTGTGAATATCTTTTCTTTGTATACGAGGTTCGATTAAAAAGTTCCGAAACTAGGCCGGTATACAACAGAGTACTTACGTTACTTAAGTCTGGCTATGATCTCCCTCAAAGTAGTCTCCTTGGACAGCGATACACAGTTGCCAGCGTTTTTGCCACTATTGGAACGCTCCCTGGAAGTCCTGTTCGCGAATCATCTGCGATTCGCGCTGGATCTCGTCCACGGTTTCAAAACGGCGACCCTTGAGCTTCAGCTTCATCTTCCGGAACAGAAACAAGTCGCAGGGAGCCAAATCCGGCGAGTAAGGCGGGTGAGGAAGGGTAGTCATGCAGTTGCGGCTACAAAACTGGCGTGTTGCTAACGCTCTGTGAGCTGCTGCATTGTCGTGATGGAGCAGAAAATCGCCCCTGCACCACATTTCAGGTCGTTTGCGGCGAATGTTCTCCCTAAGACGCCGCAGAACATCGCAGTAAAAAAAGGCGGTCACGGTCTGGCCCTGTGGGATGAAATCCCGGTGCACAGCCCCACGAATGTCCAAGAACACGATGAGCATGCTTTTGATTGTGCTCCGGAGCTATCGGGCATTCCTCGGTCGTGGAGATGCCAGGCTCTTCCACTGTGACGACTGTTGTTTGGTCTCCTGGTCGTAGCCGTAGACCCAATTCTCGTCCCCAGTGATGATCCGCGACAGGGACATTTCATACGTCTCGGTTCCCGATTTGCTGAGTTTTACTCAGAATTTGATGTTCGCTCGCTGCTGTAGTTTGCAGTCCATATCGAAATCGCAGCTGTGTTCTGCACGAGGTCGCCAAATATCGTGTACCACAGCTCCCAATGTTCACAGAACGACGCCACTGGGCAAAATGACTCGTGAAGGTCACTGCTCGCGCATCCGCGTACTTCTATCTGTTGGCGCGCTACGTACCAAGTCTCGGAACTTTTTGATCGCACTACTACACTATCTACCAACAAGTAATTGGACACCTCTGTAATCGATGATATCTGCGGTCCTGATACACGTCACGGCCGCCGCCGTTAAATAACGTGTGGGAAACAACAACGCAACCAGTCGCATGCAAGATGCCACGCAGTTCTGAGCTCTCTCATTTCGAGAAAGGTGTAATCGTCGGGTATCACAGAAATGGCCGATCCATACGTGACATATCCAGCGAGTTGAAGTGCCCAAAATCGACAGTGGCCTACGTGATTGGCAAGTGGAGGATGAGAGGTGACTGTAGGAATGTGCCTCGACCCGGCAGACCTACAAAACTGGGAGTTAGAGACCGACGGGTGCTGGCCAGAGAAATTGGGAAGAACCGCACCAAATCGATGGGCCACATCCGCGAGGAGTTTCAACAGGCATCCGGGAGTGTTCTTTCGATGAATACCATCCGTAAGGAAGCCCATCTGCTCGGTTATCATGGACGTGCTGCCGCCCAGAAGCCTTTGATCACCAAGTCCAATAGCGCTGCTCGGCTAACATAGTGCAAAGAACGTCGACAGTGGACCGTTGAACAGTGGAAACAGGTTCTGTGAAGCGACGAATCAAGGTTCACCCTCTACCGTTTGGATGGCAGGGTCTGGGTTTGGCGTCTGCCTGGAGAACGCCTCCTGCCGGAATGTATTGTGCCAACTGTGAAGTTCGGCGGCGGTGGAATTATGCTATGGGGGTGTTTCTCCTGGTATAGCACGGGACTCTTGGTCGCAATTCCTGGTAGACTCAACGCCAAGACCTACTGCACCATTTTGGATGACCATGCGTTTTCTACGTTGTGGCAGTTTTACGGAGTGGACCCATGTTACTTTCAGGATGACAATGCCACCTGTCATGTTGCGAGGTCCACCGTGGCTTGGTATGGTGACAATGGGGCTAATAGAATGGACTGGCCTGCGCAGAGCCCGGACCATAACCCTATCGAGCACCTCTGGGACCAGTTGGAGCGTCGACTTAAGGGGTGCCACTGAGGTCCGAAATCGGCGAAGGAACTGACCTGTCTTCTCCAAGCCGAGTGGAAGATATACCGCTAGCCGTCGTACATCGCCTGGTTGAGAGTATGCCCCGGAGGGTCGCAGCTGAAATCGCCGCTCGTGGAGGCTCCACCAACTATTGAAGGTGAATAAACTTCGTTTTCCTTTGCTATCACAGGTGTCCAATTACTTGTTGGTAGATAATGTATATTCTCTAGGTTGTATGCTATTGTAGAACATACAATTTATGTTCAGCAGAAGTTCGCACGAGAGGTTGGTTGGTGAAACCTGTCAGACTACCAAAGAGGACAAATGATGGGAGCCCGTTTAGCAAGAGCACCTGTAACCATAACAGCCAAATTGTTTGGTATTTCAAGAGCAACAGTCTACACAGTTATGACTACGTACACAATGTATGGCAAGACTTCATCGAATAGTGGGCGAAAACCGAGATGGAATGAGAGGGACCGTCGAACACGGATAAGGTCTGTGTCCAAACAACACACAACTACTACAGCAAAAGTGACATAAGAGATCAGTATCTACAGAGAAGATCCTGTTTCCCCAAAAATAGTCCGTGGAGAACTTCACAAAGCCAACATCCATGGAAGAGCTGCAATTGCTAAACCTTTAATCCCAAAAACCAACGCTATAATGCGTAAAAGATGGTGTCATGAGCATAAAACCAGGATGGCTGATGACTGGAAAGATGTGATACGGTCCCATGAGTCCTCTTTTGTACTGTTCCCAGTAGTAGGTCGGGTTTATGCATGGAGAACCTCCAAGGAAGTGTCCAATTCGGAATGTCTGGTTCCAACTGTCAAACATGGAGGTGGATCTGTGACGATTTGGGAGTCCATATCTTGGTATTCGGTTGGCCACGTCATTAACCTACACGGTCGAGTTACTGCCAGCGAGCACTAGAACGTGATAAGTGATTTGGTACATCCTATGGTCCAAATATTGTTCCCAACAATAATGCCATTTTCGAGATAATAATGAGTCCATACACACAGTCATAGCAGTGCAGTCTTGGTCTGAGGAGCACCAAGATGAACATCTGCGCTGGCCAGCTCAATCGCCTTATTTGAATATCATCGAACTACTGTGGACAATTTTGGAGAGCAGAATCCTTTTTCCAACATTTCTGTAGCAATTGGCTGATGTTTTTTTTTGTTTGTTTATCTGGGGATTTAAAGACCGTGAGCAACTCAATGGACTACAAGCAGCCCTACGTCCTTAATTTAGAGCCACTGGCTCAAAGTAAGGCAGTCAGTGACGTAACATAAACACAACACCCATGCCTCACCGGGATTCGAACCCGGACCCATCTCGGACCATTATGGGTTCATCTAGAGCCATTAATAAGAACGTCCGAGCCAGCGCTTAGATCACTGCGCTACCGGGGGCGGCGCTGATGTTCTGATCAACAAATGATACGACATTTTACTGGAAACTATTCAAAAGCTGTATGAATCTATTCCATTAAAGTTGGAAGCTGTATTAAAGGCAACTAGTGGTTCAATACCTTATTAATGAAAACATAGTACAACATTCCACTATAGACTATTCAAAAGCTGTATGAATCAATTCCAAGAAGGTGAGAAGCTGTATTAAAGGCAAATGGGGGTCCAACACCTTATTAATGAAGACATAGCACAACATTCCACTGGAGACTATTCAAAAGCTGAATGAAACAATTCCAAGAAGGTTGGAAGCTGTATTAAAGGCAAATGGGGGTCCAACACCTTATTAATGAAGACATAGTACAACATTCCACTGGAGACTATTCAAAAGCTGTATGAATCAATTCCAAGAAGGTGAGAAGCTGTATTAAAGGCAAATGGGGGTCCAACACCTTATTAATGAAGACATAGTACAACATTCCACTGGAGACTATTCAAAAGCTGTATGAATCTATTCCATTAAAGTTGGAAGCTGTATTAAAGGCAAATAGTGGTCCAACACCTTATTAATGAAGACATAGTACAGCATTCCACTGGAGACTATTCAAAAGGTGTATAAATCAATTCCAAGAAGGTTGGAAGCTGTAATAAAGGGGGTCCAACACCTTATTAATAAAGACATAGTACAACATTCCACTGGAGACTATTCAAAAGCTGTATGAATCTATTCCAAGAAGGTCGGAAGCTATATTTACCCTTTAACGACCATAACACCCAAAACGCCGTACATAGAAACGACCATAGCCGCCCGAAACGCCTGCCCAGAGTGAATCAGATTTCCTACCTTTTTTTGCATGAAATATGAGGAACCAGCTGGAGTCACCCTCAGTCAATATGCATTGTTAAACAAAGAAGTGAATCAACAGACAGTTTCGGGCATTGTGCTGTTTAGAGTGATACAGGATTTTTAGGTCATGGTCGTTAAAGGGTTACAGGCAAATAGTGGTCCAACACCTTATTAATGAAGACATAGCATAACATTCCACTGGAGACTATTCAAAAGCTGTATGAATCAATTCCAAGAAGGTTGGAAGCTGTATTAAAGGCAAATGGGGGTCCAACACCTTATATATTAAGACATAGTACAACATTCCACTGGAGACTATTCAAAAGCGGTATGAATCTATTCCAAGAAGGTCGGAAGCTGTATTAAAGGAAAATAGTGGTCTAACACCTTATTAATGAAGATATAGTACAACATTCCACTGGAGACTATTCAAAAGCTGTATGAATCTACTCCAAGAAGTTTGGAAGCTGTATTAAAGGCAAATGGTGGTTCAACACTTTATTAAGAAAGGCATATCGCCTATTTCCCAGGTATTCACATTATTTTGTCGAACCCGTGTATCTCTCTCTATCTCTGCTTTCTGTTGTGCCCTTTGTCTTTGTCGATGTTCACGCTGACTTTTTCAAGATGTCTGTTTTCTTTCTCATGACAACTATTCTGTATCTCTTTCACTATGTCCTCTCCTTTTACCATGATATCTCTTTTACCTTTTCTCTCTCCTCTTCCTCAATGTCCTCTGTTTTTGTCATTGTTTGTACTCACTGTCGATCTTTCCATGATGAATTTCTACCTTTTCAAAATAATTTCCTTTCCTATTCTCCATCATGTTCTTTTCGTCTCTCTTCCATTATGTTCTTTCTTTGTAAACTCTCTCCTTCTCCACTTCTCCACGATGTCCTCGATTTCTCTCCTTCCCGTGATACTCCTCTACAATTTCCCGCTTTTTCTTCCTACCAACGTATCGTTTTGTTTTCGTCTCCTCCAGTTTCCATTGTTTTTCTTTCATCACGCGCTTCGCCTCAGCTTTCTATTATGTCTTCCCTATTTCTTCCTTTCCATGTTGCTCCTTCGAACCATTTTCTGTTATTTTCCTCTTCTCTCTTCTTTCATGATATGCCTTAACCTCTCTTTCCTATTCTATAATGCATTCTTCTTCCCATGTAACGTTTCTCTCCTTTTTTCCAACAATATTTTCCCTTTCTCATCTTTCCTTAAGGCTGTCTTTGGATGAGTGTTAGGGTTCACCCTCTGCGATATATGGAGCAAAAAATCACTCCTTGGGCGTGGCTTTTACGTCTTGAGTGACGGTCCCAGAAGTTGGCGTCAGCGAATCTGTGCAGACCTCACCATATTTGGAACCGACTCTCATTGGCTCCACAATGAAAAGACAAAATACGCGCTGTTATGTTTTAACCAATGACGTTATTTGGGGTGGAACTCAGTAAGTAGGCGGAGTTTCTATAGCTCAAATTCAGGAGTTCTCTGCTGATGTACATATTTTTTCTTCAAAAAATGAACGTACAGTAGGATTTGAGATGATCTATAGAAGAGAAGATTCCAATTTCACTTTTGTCCCTATTCAATGATCTCTATTTGTCTCAGAAAAATCAGGCAGAAATAAGAGATTTCGTTGGTTCCATATGTTATGCTAACTTATCGTGCCATATAGTACCAAACTGAAATGCTTTCGAGTCAGCTAAATTGAATTTTTAGAAAACTTCTAACAAATGTTTTGAAATAATAACTGTGGCATATACACTCATCGTCAAACAAAAAAAAAAAAAAAAAGTTGCCCCCAGAAGGTAGCAACCGACAAGAATGAAACTTGGTGGGTAGGTTTGACATCGTGAGACATGCAGATGATGCCAGTATAACGCTTGGCCGCTCATGTGACGCTTCTTGAACTGCATCTGAAATTTGACTCAGCCCTTTAGATTCAGGATACATACCAAGTCAAAAGTGTCTAAAGTTTCAGTTTACTAATTAAGCATGTTTAAGCTGTTGTCTTATGGGATTTATACAGGGTTTTGTCTTATGGGATTTATATATAAAGAAATGTACAGTTTCAACGCACTATAAAACAAGAACAATGGAAGATATTTTATGTTGCCTGTAACATAATTGTAGGAGAATGTTTCAAGTTTTTTAGAGACAGTCACAGATGTTCTATGTGTGCACCCTTAGTCACACGACACACATCGAGCAGGTAATCCATTTCCGCCCAAACGCGAGGTAAGATATCTGAATCAAGTGCAGTGATAGTGGCTGTGATACGCTGTTTCAGCTCTGCTAGATCAACAGGAAGGGGAGGGGTGAATACCTTGTCCTTTACGTACCACCACAGGAAAAAGTCACAAGGTGTTAAGTCAGGACTTCTGGGTGGCCATTGGGTCAGTTCAAAGCGCTTTGTCTTGTCAAGGTCAGTGATATTTTGCAACAACTGCACTTTGTATGGAATCATTTTTAGCTTCTTTCTCAAAATTCTCCAGACAGTGGGCTGTGAAATCTGCACTTCACGACTCACCCTCCGCGTTGATTTTCCCGGGCTTCGTTGAATGGCGGTGCGACGACTTCTTCCGATACACGCGGTCGTCCAGGACGTTTAAGTTTGCACAAACATCCCGTAGTTTCAAAAAATTTTATGCCAATCGTAGATAGATTTTCTGGTTGGAGGTTCTTTTCCGAATCGTGATCCAAAATGCCGTTGCACAACAGTTACAGATTCCATTTTGCTCAATTCAAGAACACAAAACGCCTTCTCCACTGCAGATGCTGCCATTTTGACTGACTAGTCACGTGACACGCGCGGTGTGGCCTACGTCACTTCCCTCAGTAGCGGGACACAAACTTTATGAGTACATCTACCTAACCGTTCGCAGTTGTGGACCATGTCTTCAACTGTTACTGTTTTATAGCATATGGAAACTGTGTACTTCTTTATGAATCACCCTGTATTATACAAACAGTTCTGATTAGTCCACATGCATGAGTTTTTGAAAGAGGAGAAAACGCCACCAAGCTAAATTCATTGAGAAATGAAGGCGGCGTATGATCCTGCTTGTCTTCCATGCAGTACTGTAATGCGGTGGTGCCAGCTCTTTAGTGGTGGATGAACACTGCAGACCAGCCAAGATCAGGAGCACAACGTTGTGCTGCTTAAGTGAGGTCAACTGCTATCATACCGTCTCTAGCGACCTTAGACGTTCAATAATACTGTCATTACGTTCAAGTAATGACAGCATTATTGAACATGCAAGAGATGTTCTCTGAAGTACTGAAACTTGATACCTACATCCGTACCTTGATGAGTTGACGCTACCAGGAAATATAGGATTGCTTCGACTATAGCAAATCTGAATGGTATTCAAATTTCTAAGCTGAACTACCTGGACCTGAACTAAAGGTCTCTGATCCATAAGCAAAAACTGGAAGGTTGCAGTGTTGGTCTACCAAATATATGTGGAAGGATGAATGGAACGAGTCTCGCTTCTGCCTCTGCGCCAACAAGGTTGCAGTGTTGGTCTACAACACGCGTGGAGGGACGATGGACAAGTCTCGCTTCTGCCCGATCTCCTCGCACTGTCGATGAATTGTGGACGCAAATCAACGAAATTTCCCTGCTTAAACCACTGGAACCACTTCTTGCACGTAATGTAGGACACAGCAGACTCACCCAAAGCAGCATAGATCATTTGCTGCGTTTTTTTCAGCTGAAACGCGAACAGGAGCCAGTGCCTCAAACGTTACTTCTGGAACGTCATTGCTTTCACCGTCAACAGAGGCATTCGGACGCCCGCCTACGTGTACCTGCCCAACTGCACGTGTGAATGCTGCAATACAGGCCTGCAGAAGAATCATTATACGAGAACTGGCGAACAGTGCGGGTGTGAGCATCGGAACTGTCAATACGATGATGCATTCGCTCCTTGAATTTCGTAAGGTCTGCGACACTTGGGTACCGAAACATCTGTTCAACGAATGCGACTATCGTTACGGCATCTGTTCTGCTACCACGAAAAAGGTGAAGATTTCCTGTTACGCATAATTGCTGTGGGCGAAAGCTGGTGTCATCATTTCGAGAGAGAGTAGAAACGCCGGAGCATGCAGTGGAAGCATACATAATCGCCACCGCTAAAGAAATCACGGTCCAACATTTCCGCAGGCAAGGTGATGTTAGCCCTGTTATTTGATCCTGTTATTTCATCGAGGGCCATTGCTTTTTGAGTGGCTACCAAAAGGATCAACCATCAATGCCGAACGATATTGTCAAACTTTAATGAAGCTTACACAAGCCATAAAAAACAAGAGACCTGGCAACCTCACTCAGGGTATTGTGCTTCTGCATGATAACGTTCGGCCACATCACTGTTAAAAATTTAGTGGAAGGTTGAATCAAAAAATGGTACTACACCAGCTGCACCACTTACTGAGAAAAGATACACCCCTGTGTGGTGCAAACGAAACCGGAAGACATGGTGCAACTTTGCACCATAATATCGAACAACCTTGTACCATAACGTGATACGAAGTTACACCATGTTGTTGGATTTCGTTAGCACCACGCAATGCTGTATCTTTTCTTAGAAAGTGGTGCAGCTGGTGTAACACCACTGTGACGTATATTCTTAATAAACTTTTCTTTTTAGTTTCTTTCTCTATGTAAATTTTGAGTTTGTTCTCAGTTAACATGATATCTTCTCTCTCAAACGAATACTGTTGGCAACACAACTGAGGTCAGAATAAACGTGACGTGTAACTGTATGAGATAAGAACCATAGATAAAAACTAGGATACAACAGTTGCTTGTGTGGTGTGACGTACCTGCCAGCAGGACGCACACGACATAAAGGCAGATAGGAGTCAGAATGAACGTCTGCGTAGCTCAGTTGGTAGAGCGACTTGTTCCGGAATAAGCGGACTCGGGTTCGAATCCCGGCGTAGACCAAAAATGACGGAGAAATTTACTTCGTTATAGTGGTTCATACTGATTTGTTAGGTAAAATGTGAAGTGCTATGTTGTGCTGATGAAATAGTTCTGGAATAAAGCCATTTTCCGTAAGTTTGACTTCGGTTTAAATATTTCGTCTGGCCGTTAAGGTTTAATTTAGGAACTCTTTCATCGTATGGTTATGTTTTAAAAATAACGTAAGAAGAAGGACAAAAGGTCTACACGAAAGAAATTACGTTATACCACTTTTTGGTGCAACCTACCACAAAATGTTTAACAGTGTACAGCAGTTACCTCGAAAAGGCCATTGCAGAGCTTTCGCTGGGATGTCCTTCAATATCCGGCGTATATTCCTGACCTATCGCCCTGCGATTTTCACATCTTTGGACCTATGAAATAATTTCTCAAAGACAAACGTTTCACTTCGGATGATCAGGTGCGTGGAGCTGTAGATAACTGGTTCCAGCAGCAGCCTGCCTCCTTCAATGATGCAAGAATACAAGGACTTGTGCAAAGATGGGACCGTTGTGATGTCATGTTTTGACTCTTCCACGCAGAAAGTCTGACTACTTACTGAACAACCTTTATACAGATAAAAAAGAAGCAGCCCAAAAATTTTACCGTATATATATATATACTGTATAGCACTATAGATCATATCCACGTACTGAAAGAACTAATTGAAAGAGCGAGGGAATATGAACTTCCGTTATGCATGGCTGTATCGATTATAGAAAGGCCTTTGATTCGGTGAAACCATCAGCAGTTACAATGGCTCTGAAATCCTGCGGTATTGAAGATGCATACATTAATATTATTAAAAACATCTATGAAAATGCAAGTGCAAAGATTCGGCTGTTTGAGAATACAGCACACATAAAAATTGGAAAGGGAGTAAGACAAGGTGACACTATATCTCCCAAACTCTTTAATGTCACATTGCAAAATGTCTTTCAATCACTGAACTGGGAAAACAAAGGGATAAAGATTAATGGAGATTATCTAACTCACCTTCGTTTTGCTGATGACATAGTCATTTTTGCAACTACCCCATCAGAGCTGAAGAATATGATCCAGGAACTTGCTCACAAGAGTAAAAGAAGTGGGATTAAAAATGAACTTTCAGAAGACAAAAGTGATGTACAATGCTTTTACAAGAAATGAAGATGTATCGATTGATGGAGAAAAGCTGGAGATAACCAATACCTACATTTATCTTGGACAACAGATATCAAGTAAGGATTACATCGATGAAGAAATTAATCGGGGTATAAAACTTGGATGGAAAGCTTTTAGAAGAAACAGTACAATTTTCAAGAGCAATATGCCATTATGTCTTAAGTTTGATCAATGCGTCCTTCCAGTGCTTACGTATGGTGCGGAGACGTGGGCCTTAACTAAAAGAGACATACAAAGACTGCAGACAACTCAAAAAAGCATGGAGAGATACAGGCTTGGTGTAACCCGGAGAGATAAGAAGAGGAAGTCGTGGATCAGAAAAATGACAAGAGTGGAAGACATCATGATCAGAGTAAAATCCCTGAAATGGCAATGGGCTGAACATACTGCCAGAAGAACAGACCATCGATGGACAGCCGAAATTTTAGACTGGATTCCAAGGGACAGGAAAAGACCCAGAAGAAGACCACATGGGAATATGGGTGGATGAAATTCGAAAGTATGCGGGAGTAACATGGAGGAGACTGGCACAAGACAGACCGTTGTGGAAGAAACTTGGGGAGACCTTCGTCCAGTAGTGGATTAGTAATGGTTGACAATGATGATGATGATGATATACCGATGAGTCATTACATTAAGACCACCCCCAGTCTAGAGAAATGAGCGCTCCTGGTGACCGAACGGTAGCGCAGGCGAAGTTCACAGGGCAGTATATATACAACCCGAGGACCGGCTTTCGGTTAGTAGAGTGTTCGGAGTCAGAATGGGAAAAGCTGCCGATTTATCGGAGTTTGATAAAGGACAAATTGTGATAGCACGGCGTCTCAGAACTACGATCTCCCGGAAACGGCGCGGCTTGTAGGTTGTTCACGTGCCGCTGTATTGAGTATGTATCAAAGGTGGTGGACAGATGGCCAAACGACGAACCATTGTCAGCAGTTCATTGATGCCAAAGGGGAACGGAGACTGTCACGCATTGTTCACAGAGACTGGAGGGCCACAGTGTGACAAATCAACCGCATCTACAGCAGTGGTGATCAGGGCAATGTGTCACAGCACACAGTTTATCGCAGCGTTCTGCGCATAGGCCTGCGTGGCCGAAGATCCAGCAGGGTCCCCATGTTCACTGCACATCATTGCCAACTACGCATGAAATGGCCCCAAGATCATTGAGATTGGACCGTGGATCATCGGAAGAAAGTGGCCTGCTCTGACGAATCAAAATTCCTGGTGCATCACGTCGACGACCGAGCGCGGATTCGCCGGTTACCAAAGGAGGCTATGGCACCTGGATGTACTGTTGGTTGGAAACAGGCCGGAGGCTGCGGTGTTATGCTGTAGGCGATGCTTTCTTGGGACAGTTTAGGCCCCATTATGCTAATACCACAATACCTGACAGCTGTCAGGTATCTGAACACCGTTGCAGACCAAGTTCACCCATTCATGGCAACCGTGTTTCCTGCTGGTAATGGCCATTACCAACAGGATAATGCGCCATGCCACACTGCTGCCAGAATCATCAAGGAGTGGTTCAAAGAACATGCTGGTGACTTTTTGTTAATGCCCTGGGCTCCAAATTCACCTGACATGAACCCAATCGAACATTTGTGGTTCGACCTGAAAAAGCGGGTTCGCTCTAAATCACCTCCCCCCGAAATGTACGGGAACTGGAGGACCTGCTGTTGACATTATGGTACCAGATACCCTAGGATACCTACCGCCACCTCATCGAATCGATTGCTGGCCGAGTGACTGCTGTTTTGCGGGTTAAAGGGGGTCTTACAGCTTATTAGGTAGGTGATCATAATGTAATGACTTATCGGTGTATATACTTTTTTATTTATGTTAGCATAAGGTCTACTGGTCCAAATTATGGCGGCCCACAGTCAGGGCCTGTTAACAGCGTCAAGCATCGGTTTTTTTCCCTTCACCTTCTAACTTTTCAAAATTGTTATAAACAGCTTTATCCCTTGCTTAAATGATATATTTTTAGCGTCACATAGGTGGATTCTCATCTTAATTACCTGGTACACCTATTCTCCAAGCAAACTGAGACACGCACACCACACACTAATGCGTTAGTTCAAATTTGTTCGTGTGTGTTGTTTAAAAGAATTATGAATATATCAAAAATATAATTCTTTCGTTTGGTGGTTCGTAAACTGAGATATAAATTTCTGATTTGTTGATTTGAAATCGTATTGTTACGACCCACCCCCGCCTACTGGACGTGGTGGATGTATGGAATTAATTAAGTATTAATTATGTTCGAGGCTTGATTGGAGTTTAAAAGTGTAAACAGTAGAGAAAGTTTTATCTGGGGATAGGATAGAAAGGAGGCGAAGCATTCCCTCTGGCTGGGTGGTCTAGAATTCCTAACGCGCTGTTAGGTCATAAATATCAGGGCGCAGCTGACGGCCAGTCTAAACAGGGAAGGAGTTACATTTCGAAGAGGGGCCACTTGAGTAGAAATGAATGAAGATGGGGGACAAAAGGTTTAGCGAATAATCGTAAATTCGTCGATTGTTTGGGGCATTTTCGAGAACAATTGCTCTCTGTGTGGTCCGTGCAGAAAAATAAGATTTCGCACTTAGCGTGAAAATAAGGAAGAAAGTTCAGTTGTCTGTACGCTCTCCGATGTGAAAGGCTGGATTGGATGCCTTGGATTTGCTATATGAATTGGGAAATGAAGCAGCAAATCTCCCCGCATTGGGTAAGAAACGGAGAAGCAACAACTCGGGTAGCTGGAGATGCCAGTTTTGCCATAAAGACAGCGGAATGCCTAAATCCGCGTGATAACGCAGCAATTTCTAGGCTGGGAGCCAAATGGAAATCAGCGACTGGTTGGCCCAATGAAAGCAAAGTTACAGAGGAATCAAGAAATCTGCGAGTGGACAGTGGTCATTCCAATGAGAAGCGAAGCTCGGGTTCGAGTCCAACAACGGCAGTGTGCAATTACCATCCTCTCCCTGAAGCGGCGAAGGAAGCCAGCTGGTCCTGCGGGGCGAAGCAAGGCCCCATGTGTATGTGTGTGTGGTTACGTAAGCAGCGCAGCCTCTACGTGTAAGAGCGACGGGATAAAGCCGGCGCAAGAAAAATATGAGCGTAAGAGCGGTGGCTTGGATACCTAACAAATATACAGGTGAAATGTTAAGTCACAATTCGGATTTATTCTTGACAGCATCCATGTAAGTAGAAACGTTTTGTTTTTATTGTTACATCTGCTACGCAATTAGTTGAGGAACTGAACTAATATATTGCAAGAACTAAACTGAGAAATAGTAAGACTGAACTGTGGAATTTAAGTTCATTAAAATTATCAGCAGAACTGATTTAGGTCGAAGTTGACCCAATACTTATGTTCAGAAGACAGCTAAATTTTATTCATAGGCGTGCCATTGTTATGTTTTTGTAGCCAATTAAATATTTGTTTAGGCAATCAGCGAAGTCATAGAACACATTATTTATGTGCACGCCTTTGATTGGTTTCAAATTGTTTAAGTGTATGCCCTATAATACAGTTTTCGCGCCAAGAACTACGTCGAGGAACCTCAGAGAAGAAATATACTAATTGCTCGGCTACGGTTGTTAAATTGATTGACCGCGGTGGTATAATGACCCACTGTCGTAACATTTTGGTGCCAGCGGCGGTATCAGTATTATTCAAACAGAAGAGAAAAAAGTAGCCCCCTCAAGAGAGTTATTCGCAAATGACATATTTTTCTGTATCAAGAGCCAAAAAAAAAAAAAAAAAAAGGCTGGACTATTAGAAGACAAAAAAGGCCGAGGAACAGTCTTAGCAAAACAGAAACAAATTGCAGTGAAGTACAGGAGAATCCAAAGAATGGTGTTAATATCTAGGAAGAAGTGATAAAACTGTAAGCACTATAAAAACATCGAAGCAATATTGGAGGAAGATGGCTATGTGAAAAACAAAAGAGCATCGAAATGAAGAAGAAAGAAAAGAAACCCATCAGGAATATTACTTGATAAGGCTGTCAGTCAGGATGGAAATTAGGTTTCAGGAGTGTTGCAAAACAAGTCAACTGCGAAGAGCTAAATACTTTTCTAATGATCAGACGTTTGGAGCAGAACCTCAATGTTGCAGAAATGAAAATATTGAGATGTATGTATGCTGCTATAAGAAAGGATAGATTTTGAAATGAGAGGAAAAGAGCAAAAATCATGGTAACAGAGGCTTGAAAATATTGTTCTCGGGACCAACAGAAATCCTCGCTAAATTAGTTTTTGCGTAAAAAGTCCCATCATGTAAAAATATGCGTATACGTTTATATTATGTATCCATAACAATTGGATAACTTGAAAGATTTAATTAATTAACTACATTAGTACTGAAGTTAATTATTTAAATCTCTCAAGTATATTCAACTTTATACCACCACGTGAAGTGACCACTGTTTCACTACACAGCACACACGAAAGAAAGGCAGAAAATGATTCTCCCAACGCATCGCTCACTTGGAGGGTGAAAAGAGCAATGGACACAATTGCTCCTTTCACCCTCCAAGTGAGCGATGTCCTTCTGGTAAAGGTAAAAAAATATCATGTGAGGAAGAGAATATAAAAACTGACCTCGCTGGAAGTCCGACTGGAATTTCTGCCGGGCTGAAGACCAGCTGCGACCATGTAGGTACTTCCTATTGTCTTGATCTTCTCCAGCTTCAAAAAAGGAGGCTCGTACAACAACTGAAACAAAGTAATGATCATTTAGAAGATAACCTGAGTTTGCTCCACGCGTTAGAAACTAATAATGGTGACATGTATCGATGGCATATGGACATTATGAAATGACAGCTGGAGGTAACGGAATCTTAAAATATGAATATATTAAAATAATACAACGTTTGTCACAAATATTTTATTTTTTCATGTCGATCATGGTTTTGCTGGGTTTTGACCTAGCTTCGCCATCGCTAACATGGAGAGTGAAAGGGGCAATGGACATAACTTCCCCTTTCACCCTAAAGAATGATCTTTCAGATAAACAATTAAAAGAAATACAGAAATTAATCAAAAACTCGGAAACTCTGAGCCAACAAACTTAATTAAGCCTTCATACGCCCGTTGTGCGAGATTCTATGCTCTCTTTCCGTCTAATAGTAAGTAATATCGGCACAGCAGCATACAAGTTATCCAAGTTCTTATCTTCGAAATTATCTACCTTGGGCAATTCAAAAGAAACATCTGTGAAAAATTCCATTGGTTTTATCATCCGACTCAAACTACACCCCTGCGTAGATCAACTTATGCTATCCTTTGATGTGGTATCTATGCTCACCAATGTTCCACTAAAAGGAGCTCTGGAATCCCTAAAAGCAAGTCTTATAGATCATCATTATAGCCAACCTGAAGTAGAGGAAATAACGAGATTAGTGGACATCTGCATAAAACAGAACAGTTTTACTTTCCGTGGAACGTTTCATGAACAGACGGAAGGACTATAGCCATGGGCAGTCAGCCGACTGTCACCTATATTATATGAAATCTGCATGCGTCGATTTGAAGAAAAACTTTTTAAACTCGTGAAATTTGATTTATGGATACGAAATGTGGACGATACTTTCGTTCAATGGAAAGAAAAAAATTCTGAAATTTCGGAATTAATCAAACTTATAAATTCCATTGATCTTCACATTCAATTTTGCTACGAAACTGAAAATAACGGTTGCCTACCAACAACGTCCTGGTTACCCGCTCAAATGGATCTCTCGCCACTGCAATTTATCAGAAGCTTTTCTTTATCGGAAGCCAATCACACTTGACAACAAAAACTCAGCGCCCTTTACAGCTGCGTATATCGCACGATACGCATACAGTATGTTCGGATAAAGACAGTTTGGAATAAGAATTTAATGTCCTTAAACGCGTTGCAGTACAGTGAGGATACAACCCTTCCATTATAGACAAGGTTCTAACAAAAAATTTCGGAAACCGAAACCTATCCCCTCGTTAACTGCTGTGATGCGCCCATTCCTTGAAAATTTCGCCATTATTCCATTTTCCCGTGACATTGCCTTCAAAATTTCAAAAATTCTCAAAACCTTTAATTTTAAAGTGATTCTGAAACCCTTAAACAAAATGAATGTTTAAGAATCAAATGACTATGTTGAAGATGAAATCTCGTGGGGAATTTATCAAATTCCATGTGAATGTGGCGTTTCGTACACTGGCGTGAAAAATTTAAGAACGAGACGGTTTTTCGAATGTAATGTCGTGCAGAAGTGCTCCACATCGACTCAAATCATGCCATAAGATCCTCAAGATGTAAGAATATGGGGCAAGTGAGCAAAACCGTACAAACAAGGAATCCAAAGGATACAAAGGCGCTTTATTGAAAAGGTAGCTTCGAGCACAACTGGGCAGAAGACAGAAACGTCCATGTGACAGGCGGCTGCCAAGAAAAATCCAGTCTTCAGTAAGGGATATGATCACCCCTGACTGTGTTGCAGGAGTTTACAACGTCTTTCCATGCTGAGGACGAGGTTGTCAAGGAGCTGTTGAGGCATCGCGGCCCATTCCTCTTGTAGCGCCAATCGCAGCTGCGGAATCGTTGCTGGCGGCTGATGACGTGCTGCCAAGCGTCTCCCGAGAAGGTCCCACACGTGTTCGATTGGACTTAGGTCCGGGGACCTTGCGGGCCAATCCACGCGTTGAATATCTTCACTCTTCAACAGCTCTGGAACAGCCACTGTACGATGAGGCCTAGCGTTGTCGTCCATGAAGAGGAACTCAGGACCCACAGCACCTCAAAACTGACGCGCGTGAGGTAGGAGAACCTCCGTACAATAGCGAACACCAGTGACTGAACTTCCTTGGAAGATGTGGAGGTCAGTACGGCTACCACGCATGATACCGCCCCAAACGAGAATTCCGCAACCTACAAACCGGTCCTTTTCGATGATGTTGAAGGTCAGCGATTCTGGACGTATAAACATCTGCTCTCTCCAGATGTTTATACGCCCAGAATCGCTCGTCACTCTAAATCGGCTCTCATCCGTAAAGAGAACTCGACCCCATTGCTGATGTGTCCAGTCTTGTGTTCCTGGCACCACAGAAACCGCCGTCTCCGACGAGCAGGCCTTAATGGCACACACCGTACTAGTCGTCATGCAAATAGACCTCCTTCGTGCAGCCTCCTGGCCACGGTAAAACGCGATAACGGACGTCCAGTTGTCTGTTGCATGTGCCTTGCTATTTCTCCCGCTGCCTGCCATCGGTCTCTTCTCGCCTGTAGGACAATATACCGCTCGTCCGCCGCCGCGGTTGCCCGTGGACGACCACTGCTAAACTCTCGGACAGTTGTTCCTGTCGTTTGAAATGCTCTCCAAGCTCGTGAAACGATGATGTGAGCGATCCCGAACTCATTGGCCACACTAATCACACTTCGACCTTCTTCCAACTTCCCAATGAAGCGACCTCGGGTAAAGTCATCCAGATGTCGTCTACTGGATTGCCTGTTGGCCATATCACACGGTGGCAGCAACTCGACGTCGTTCAAATCGCTGTACACCGTGCAATAGCTTCACCGAATTGCTGAGCGTACACCGCCCGTGTGCTTTATACCCTTCCGATACCCCCCCCTACGTCATGCTGCATATATGCGCATGCCCTACCTTACCGGACCCTAGTTTATCTTCTGAGTGGTCTTTCGGTCCGTTCTGGCTGCTCGTTCCGCTGTTATGCTAATTTCTGCTCTTCGTCCTTAATTTTTGCACACCAGTGTATATAGGACACAGCGGTAGAGGCCTTGCGTTTTCAATTGAAGGAGCACAAAACTTATATTCGGAACTATGATCTAAAGAAGTCATCGACGGCTACACACGGTTACGAAAAGGACCATAAATTTCTCTTTGAAGAAGCAAAACTAATTGACAATCCATATTAAAAAAGAACCCTTGATATTTGGAAGCTTTCCATACATATCAAAATTTTTCGCAACTTATTAGTGACATGGCATCCACACCATTTCTTTCAAGCGCGTGTAAGCAATTGACCAAAATCGGTGACTGTAAACACTCTTTATGATATCATGTACAATTTGAATATTTACGTGACATTCGACCTGATGAAGCTAGCGTAGAACTCAGTGAAACCTTGGTCGACTTGAAAAAATAAAATATTTGTGACAAAAGTTGTATTATTATCTAAAAACACTCATCGTCAAAAAAATTGTTGCACCCAGAAGGTAGCAACCCACAGGAATGAAACTTGGTGGGTAGGTTTGACATCGTGAGACATGCAAATGATTCAAGTATAACGCTCGGCCGCGTATATGACGCCAGCAAGGAGGGGTTGTAGCGCTGTGCCTGACCGGCTATATAAGGTCGTCCCGTTGCGCGTGCTTGCCATTCTGATTCCTGTTGTTGTACTGACTGCATCTTTTGCAAGTGAAGTATGCCTCAGAGAAAAGTTTGGAAGCAATTCGAGCAGTTGGAGGAGTACCAGAGGGGCCGTATCGTCAGGCTCCGGGCAGCGGGATGGCTTTATCGCCGTATCGCGCGCGGATATCACCATAGCACGCTGTTGGCGGCAGTGGATAGAACTAGGCACGCAGCATTGACGGGAAGGGTCTGGGAGACCTAGACGAACCACGGAGAGAAGGGATCGACAGGTTGTCTGACATGCGCAGAGTGACCCAACAGCCAGGACTGCGGATATTCAGCGAGCAGTGGTACCCTCCATACATCGTCCAATTGGTGCCAGCACCATTGGCAAACGGTTGCACGATGTAGGACTACACACACGCAGACCGTTACGACGACTGCCCTTAACACCATTGCATCGCTGCCAAAGACTGCAATATTGTCGTGCCAAGCTGTCAAAGAGCCACTCAGAATGGCAGCGGGTGATCTTCAGTGACGAGTCCCACTTTTGTCTTGGAGGAGACGACCAATGAATCGGTGTGTGGAGGCACCGTGGTCAGCGCCAAGATGAACGGTTTGTTTTTGAGCGTCACACGTCCAGGAGGCCTGGTTTCATGGTGTGGGGTGCAATTGCTTACGATGCCAGATCACCTTTGGTGTTCATTACAGGCACTCTGACACTCCAACGTTACGTTAATGAAGTCCTGCAAACCAGTGGCCCTACGTTTTCTGAACGCTCACTCCGGTGCATTTTTTTCAACAGCACAACGCTCGTCCTCATACTGCTGCTGTCTCGAGAGCTTGCCTTCAAGGCACTGACGCCCTGCTATGGCCAGCCGCATCGCCAGACCTATCGCCGATTGAAAATGTGTGGGATGCAATTGGACGCGCTATCCACACTCCACCCCTACCGCACAATCTGCAGGAACTGCGTGAGAAGATTGAAGCTGCATGGGATGGCTTATCGCAGGACACCATTAGGAACCTGTACAACTCTATGACGAGACGTCTGGAATGCTGTGTGAGCAAACATGGCGGCGCGACGCCATACTGAGAGACACACGTTATTGGCGTGTAGCTCAATAATATTGTCCATATCAGTCTTAATGTTTAATGATTTATTGTTCCTGCTAACCTTAACCATCCTCCCAAATATCATTGCAATCCGACACGTCCTTTTGGGTGCAACTATTTTTTGACGATGAGTGTGTTGGAGGTGTGCAACTATTTTTTTGTCGTCACAAGGCTGTGTAGTCTCTGATTTCAAGCGAATGATCACCTGTGTTTCAGCAATTATTTCTCGTGTACGATCCTACGCACGCTGTGTTGCTCGTGGCTTTACATTACAGGCATTACAATTTCGTACGAGGATTTCGCCGTCTCTGTCGTGGTAATAAGAAAAAGGGAAAGTTTTCTAACTTTAGTAAGCAAACACCGGAAGGCAGTATCTCCGAAATGCATGTTTAATGTGGTTAACAGACAGCGGTGAACCAAACCACTAGCCTAATCAAGAGTAAAGATTCAGAATTAAAGTGTTGAAAACACTTCATTTTTAATTCTAATTCTGAATCAAAGTGTTGAAGGCTATGTTCAAAATTGTGTAGTCAGATGCTGACTGATAAACCACGCCTAGCACTGTGAATTGTTGACACTGTGGGGTAAAGCGAACACACTCGGTTAATTATTGAGAGTTCTGGGGTTCGATCCCAGCGGTGTCGGATGAACAATTTTTCGTTTGCTATGCGCAGGTTATAATAACGTGGACAGAGCGATGTCACGGTCTATTTGCATTATCTACACGTCTTTCTAATTTCTTTCGTCCTTTGGATTTATCAGCTGTAATTCCGTAGCTTGCACCGTTGAATGCCACCAGGTGGCGACACATAAGTTGCTGAGCCCATCAATATGGATTTGTGTAGTCAGATGCTGACTGATAAACCACGCATAGCGCTGTGAATTGTTGACATTGTGGTGTAAAGTGAACACACTCGGCTAGTTATCGAGAGTTCTGGGGTTCGATCCCAGCGGTGTCGGATGAACAATTTTTCGTTTGCTATGCGCAGGTTATAATAACGTGCACTGAGTGATGTCATCGTCTATTTGCATTATCTACACGTCTTTCTAATTTCTTTCGTCCTTTGGATTTATCAGCTGTAATTTCGTAGCTTGCACCGTTGAATGCCACCAGGTGGCGACACATCAGTTGCTGAGCCCATCAATATAGATTTGTATAGTCAGATGCTGACTGATAAACCACGCATAGCGCTGTGAGTTGTTGACATTGTTGTGTAAAGTGAACACACTCGGCTAGTTATCGAGAGTTCTGGGGTTCGATCCCAGCGGTGTCGGATGAACAATTTTTAGTTTGCTATGCGCAGGTTATAATAACGTGGGCAGAGCGTTGTCGTTGTCTATTTGCAAATCTGGTAAACACATGATCGTGAGAAATCTGAGAAGGCTTCAGGATCAAGATAAAACTTCAAATACCCTTGAATAAGAGAAAGCGGGAAAACAGCTCCTTATGCTGCCTGAAGGTGAATGGCCGGAGGCGCGTGCTTCTGGCTCCTCAGGGTCGCGCTGCCGAACGCATCCTTCGCAATTTGCGAAAAAAAAGTCATTTTGGTGATGGAAAAACAGTTTTGGCGATTACCTTTTTTGAACTGTTATAACACTTTGGCGAAAAAAAAAATTGAACTTGGCGAATAAGTTGGCGAAAACTTTAAAAAATCCAGAGCAGCCCCTGCTCTTCATACAAATGTTATTTATACTCGTTCCTATCCATTCCTGCGTTGGAACCTGAGTCCCTAAATTAGGGGACGGACACTTCCTTAAAGTTCCAGATTCTCATGGAAATTGCTAATCTAAAACCCACCCCCACCGCCAAAAAACATTAAAGCAAATAAATCCTAGCTGTTTGAAAATAGACACATAAATGAGCCACAACAGGTGTGAAAAACTTAATCTAAACGTAAACTCTTTCTATATAAGTAAAGTGTTTATGTTTGGTTTACGTTACATACTGTTTCATGCAATGTTAAAAGACGAGGTGATAATCGAAAGCAACAATAATACTCCGGTAAAAATGTCACAAATAATGAGTTTCCCTCTTTTTGTTAGATGACACTACAGTATACCTATGTGCACAAATTGCCGCGTCATCCGTCTGTTTGTACTGCGTTAACTCAGTTGCGGTAGGGTGAAACTATGAAAGTGCAAGACGAGATCTTAGATTTTCGGTTGAACCACACGAAAGTTCAAAGAATGTGCTACACTCTACAGAAACTGTTTCAGAAACACGTGATACAAAATATTTCTGGAATTTTTTTTTAAAGTTTGATTGGGGGTTTAACGACCACCGTGTGCAACTCGATGGGCTATATTATAAGCAGCCGCCCGTCCTTGATTTAAAACCGCCGGTTCTAGGAAAGGGAAAGAGCCAATGCCGTAAGACGAACACAACATCCATGCATCACCGGGATTCGAACCCGAACCCATATCGAACGAATTATTAGAAGCCATCGCTAAGAACACTACGCCACACGAGCAGCATGCTTTTGGATAAATACATAATAATTAATGGAAAGTACAAACGCACAGATGCTTTTCTGGTTGTCATACTTTTGGGGAATGCGAAGAATAATGTTCATGTATTTAAAGAAAATATATTCTGTGACTTTTCCAGAAGAGCATCTAAAATTTCAGGAGCAAAAATGTTTGCTAGGATTATAGGAGTTGTTTCATATTTTGAAAACTGGGGTGAAATTTACAGAGGTTGAGGCGAATGTTCTGCAATATTCGGATCACTTTATGTCTTCATACGCACCTTTACGACGAAAGCTAACTAGCATTCAAAGCATAGGCCATAGTGTTGCACCGTCTTTAGCCATCTGTCTGCCAGTTCTTCGATTTCCGGGGCGGTATCAGTTCTTGTCCTTCGAGGCGAAGAACTGATTCACCCCAGCTGCCACCTCCTCCTGGTTGTTGAAGTGCCGCCCACGAAGGAATTGGGCCATGAACCGCAACAAGTAATAATCCGACGGGACAAGTTCCGGACTATATGCTGAGTGTGGCATCAGTTCGATGCCCTCAAGTTCCTGAAGCTTTGCCCGGGTCGGTCGCGTTATGAGGCCGAGCGATCCTGCTGTAAGAGAGCGTGCTTTCTGTTCATTAGTGCCGGGTACTTCTCCTCCGAAACGGCATACATCCGCCCCAGCTGTTCAGAATAGCGGTTAGCGTTGATGGTTCGACCGTCTGGAACAAATTCGTAACGGATTATCCCCTCGAAATTCCACCAGACGAAGATCATCACCTTGTGCTCGAAGCGCCCACGTTTGGCAACAGGTTCAGGAAGCTGGCCCGGACTCAACCACTGCCGATGGGTGTTTGGATTACGGAAAGAGACCCACTTTTCATCGCACGTAACAATTCTCTTGATGAAACACACGTACATCGCGCGGGTTTTCTAGGAGTTTCGTACACACTTCCACTCGGAGTTTGCTTCAGCTGGTGTCAGTTCGTGAGGGACAACGCGGCAGCTCCTGTAGACCTTGCCGAAGTCTTGAAGGTGACGAACCACAGCGGTCTGTGATATGCTCAGCTCGCCTGATAATCTCCGAGTGCTGGTTGTCGGATTTGCCACTGCGGCCCGGCGCGCGGCCTCCGAATCCACGGTTCCCCGCCTATCTGATCTTGGCTGATTGTTGAGGTTTCTGTCACCTGAGCGAAATTTCTTGAACCATTTGGTTGCGGTGCTGTGGTCCACGGATCCTTCCCCTTTCCGCATAACAAATGTTTCGTGTTTCCTGAGCAGCGTTACGGCCGAGTTCGAACTGGTAAAGCAAAAGTTCCGTAATTAGCCGGTTGTGGCTGTTCATCTTTTAGGCTTCCCAACCACAGACAGAACGACGACATGCAATGATGTTCAGAGCAACGACTACCACTTTATATCCCTTCCGACTGACTGCAGTGCGCGACTTGAACTAGTTTAAATATGTGACATACCCACCGTAGCACATGCGTTTATGCAAATATTGCAAAACTTTCGACCCTCCCTCTGTACTATGCATTTACTGTTCCTGTTATATATTAATGACCTTCCTCTGTGCCTACAATCAACTCATGCTTTGCTATACGCTGATGACACTGTCATTTTTCAAAAATGTCATGATTTGCATAAGTTACAGATAATGATCAATAATGATCTATCAAATTTATCTCACTGATTATGCTCTAACAAATTATCACTTAATATTCTAAAAACCAACGCCGTATATTTCCGAAACGTTCATAAAGGAGAGGACATAAATAAATTTCCAGTCAGGATTAATGATCTCCCCCTTAAAATTGTGGACAAAAGTTCAGTATCTTGGAGTTTGGTTTGATGAATTCTTTAACTGGAATACGCATGTTCAGTTTGTTTTAAAAAATTTCCTTACAGGATGGCCTGCTTGGTAAAATTAAGCATTTCTTCCCTATCAATGTCCTAAGAAAATTTTACTATGCTTTTATTTATACCCATCTCTCCTATTGTCTGGAATCTTGGTATTCAAATATAAGTGCAAACAATAAGTTATGCTTGCTCAAATTACAGAAGAAATCTGTTCGCTATATGCTGAACACAGATTACATGTCTCATTCAAAACCATTATTTCTAAAACTAAATATTCTAAAAATTCATGAAATTTTTACCTTGAAACTAGGTGTCATGTTTTTTAAAAATAATGCATCTTAAACTGCCTTACAGAAAATATATATACTGCATACCATTAATTCATGAGGATTCAGATACTGCAGTTAAATACTATATAGGTTCTACCCTAAGAACCGTTAATGTCAGAATGGGTGAACATAAATACGCTCTTCGTTCTGGAACGGTTTCCACAGCTTTCACTCAAGCTGTTAACCAGGGAGGTTACTCCCCAGATTGGACAAATGTTAGGGTACTTAACTCAAGTGTTAATAAACGTACTGTCTTCCTTACGGAAAGCCTCTTCATTCTTGCATATGGGGAAACATGCTGTAACATTGAACTCCCGACATTTGTTCCAAGACAGTGGAGAAAGATGGTTGCCTCCTCCTCACACAACTCTGAAGAAGAGGACTTTATAGGATAAGATATTAAGACTTGATTTTTTGGACTTTAACGATTTGTTGATGGCATCACCGGTGATTGAGAAAACCGAGTGAATTGTGGGTCGTGTTTGACAGTATATAATGTCTGCTCCTGTGTTTCGTGGCGCTTGAACCTGATGATGGGTGCTATGTTCAGCCCCGAAAGATCTCGCGTGTAAATATTAATTTTTAATTGTAAATAAAGTGTTTTTAATCTTGACCTACAATTTGAAAATTATGTTTGTTAATGACCGTACGTGTGACAGCATCGGTGAATTACTTTAGTTAAACTGCCTATTTTTCAATCTGACATCAAATATCTGGATTGTGCTGTCTTTACCAGATCTGTTACTAACAAGAAATTGTGTCTACCGTCTGTTAGACTTAATTATGGTTTAAATAGCATATTGTATAAAGCCATTATCCTATGGAATAATCTCCCCGAGAGCATCAGATCTCTAGAAAATATCAAAAATGTTCCTTGTCTCTGCGAAATTACATTGTAAATCACCCTGATCTCCATAACGGATCTCAAGCCTATCATCAAATTGTAGTTCCAAGCATGCTGCTAACAGTGGTGCTTCTGTTATAACCATCTTACTTTCTTTCATGTATGCCATATGTTTTATTCGCTTTCTTATATCTGATAGGGGGAATCGCCTTACAACCAATGTGTTCAGATTCCTCCTGGTGTACTGCATTTTCATATAACTGTAAGTTTTAAATGTGTGCAATAAATTATTGTATTGTATTGTATTGTACAATTCTTATGAAATTGTGTTATAGAGTGTTCTTCAGTGTGTAATACATCTTCAGTGAAGTAGCAAAATTGCCCTGTATAAAAACTGCTCTGTAGAAAACTTACATGAAGAAAATTTGGAATTTAGCAAAATGATAATAATACAAAACAATTTTGCCATGACACTGAAGATTCTTATTCCAGAGTCATCAATTCCTATGCACACTGGTGGCAGACAGGCAAGAGAGGAAAACCTCCTTCACTGAGGAAAACGTGTGCTAGACGGAACGGCCATCTTTAACTCTCGGCAAAGTTTCCACAAGCTGTTGCGATTCCAACTACACACAATTGGTATATCACAAACCAAAGTCGCTTGAAATGTGGCACTCAGACATCTTGTCTATTGGTGATGCCATTCTGTGGAGTCACTATTCTCGTAAGTGGATCGTGAATCCAAATTGAAGCTATGGAAAAGGAAACCTTTTTTTTTTTTTTTTTTTGGAGGTTTAACGACCACCGTGAGCAACTCAATGGGCTATAAGCAGTCGCCAGTCCCTAATTTAGAGTCACTGGTTCCAGGGAAGGAGAGACCCAGTGCCGTAAGACAAACACAACATCCATGCCTCACCGGGATTCGAACCCGGACCCCTTCCGACGAATGATCAGAGGCCAACGCCTTAGACCACTGCGCCACCGGGGCAGCAGGAAACCTTTTCAACAATTTTTTACTCACATGACACAGAACTACAAAAGTGTAGTCGAAGTTTAAGTACAAGCACATTTACGTTGCATACAAAAGAAATTAACAACATTGTGGATACTTTAGTAAGAATGAAACAAAATCTTCAAAATATCTACCGCACATATTTACAAGGTAAAGGCAAGGAAACGTATTAAACGTTTAAAGGCTAATTTAATGACAAGTGCAATTCTTCGTGCTTTTATATAAATTCAAAAGAAAACAGAAACAGAGTGTGTGCTATTATGTATTACTAAAATATAAGTACACAGATAATTTTGTTCTTTTTTATGCAAAACGAAAAGAAATACACCTCTGCAACATTCCACAAATTTGTTGAAAAAAATATACATTAAATACTTTTGTAGAATTAATACACACAATTAAAGCCGCGGATGGCTTAGTAGTTAGCGAGTCAGACTATCAATGCAGGGTCCTCAGTTTCGAACCTGGGCTGATCTTGCAGAGATGGTGTGATTTACTAACAATCGCTGAATATCGGACGAGCACGTTAAGTGACGGCCCCCAGGCTGGACCCACTGGTTAAATGGGTATCCTTTCCTATGACCCCCCTGAAATTCTCTCACCCCTATATGTTCAACATCGTACTTGTACGGTGGCGCCATCTACCGCACTCTAATCTCACTACAAACTGTTGTGTCAAAGTCGCTAGACTTGCTCTCACTCCTTCCGTTCCTGTGTCCTGCCCGAAAGGCGATCTCGCTGTGGGTGGCTGGGACCTAAACTCTACTCACTGTGGACGGAAGTCATACAAGAAAATGGCAAATACTGTGTGGATACACACAATTAACGTGGATTAGGAACATCAAACGGAAGTCATCGCTCTTTCCACATTTTATAGGTGAGTCATGGAGAAATTCTCATCGGCTACCACCGGAAATCGAACCCAGAGTCTTCCAGTAACGCGCCGGACACGCTACTACAGCTGCCTTGAATTCCTCCAGACTCACAAACGACTAATTGCCAAACCACATGGCAGGTTGCTTCTTGGAGCCCCGCACAACGCTGGGGATTCACCAAAATAAAATTCCTCCAAGAAGCAACCTGTCATGTGCTTTGGCAGTTAGTCGTTTGTGAGTCTGGAGGAATTCAAGGCTGCTGTGGTGCAGTAGTATCATGTCCGGCGCGTAACTGGAAGACCATGAGTTCGATTCCCGGTGGCAGCCGATGAGAATTTTTCCGTGACTCATTCATAAAACGTGGAAAGAGCGATGACTTCTGTTTGATGTTCCTTATCCACATTAATTGCGTGTATTAATTATTCATTCGCCTCCTAGTTATTTGTTCAGTTGCTGCTTTCTATCTTTGGTGAATCCCCAGCATTGGGCGGGGCTCCAAGAAGCAACCTGGCATGTGGTTTGACAGTTAGTCATTTTGTGAGTCTGGAGGAATTCGAGGCCGCTGTGGTGAAGTGGTAGCATGTCCGGCGCGTAACTGGAAGACCCTGGGTTCATTCCCGGTGGCAGCCGATGATAATTTTTCCGGGCCTATAAAACGTGGAAAGAGTGATGACTTTTGTTTGATACTCTTGTAGAAATTTTAAATGGCTTCGAACAATGATTTCAATTTGTTGATATGGCGCAAAGCCATAGATACGTAGAAATTAAGTAGTCTAAAGATGGCGACTTAGACAGCGAATTAATGAAGCGAGCACTGGATGTGCGGGAGGAGCATAACTTTGTCCTTTACTGTTCTTGATGAGAGAGAAGTACAGTAAAATAGAGGTGTATCTGTATACTTAGAAAATTTCCAGTTTGAGCATTAACCGGGTGATGCACTTACACTTTTAGAAATTCCAGTGAAATAAGTTTTTACCATCCCGGTAGGGGAGTGTTACAAAACGCTGACTTCTAAATATTTGTCCGAGATGGGTCCGGGTTCGAATCCCGGTGGGGTATGGTTATTGCTTTTGCTTTATGGAACTGGATCTCTCTCTCTCTCTCCCCTGGAACCAGTGGTCCTAAATAAATTAGGGACGGGCGACTGCTTATAGCCCAGTGAGTTGCTCACGGTGGTTGTTAACACTCGCTCCTGCTCTAAATAAAAGTTTTGTTGCTCATACATCAATAATGTGGCAGGCTACCTCACTCTGGCGCCCCCTGTGGGAAAAATGAATCTCATTACTTTATATCAAACTGTAGATTACCTGGGCCCCCTAATGATCCGATGAGAATTTCCATGGCATGAATTCAAACACTGCACACGGCCGCCCCGATGGCGCAGTGGTATAAGCACTGGCTTGTGACCATTCGTTCACAACGTGTACGGGTTCGAATCCCAGTGAGGTGGATGCTGTGTCTGTCCTACGGTACTGACTCTCTCTCTCTCTCTCTCTCTTTCCTGGAGTCAATGGCCCTAAATCAGGGACGGGTGGCTGCGTATAACCCATCGAGTTGTTCACGGTGGTCGTTAAACCTTCAATAAAAAATTCCTCAATGAACCCGCTGGTGCCTGAAAAGCAATCAGAGCACGCAGTAACCAGAGTAATAATGCAGGTATAAACACAGAACACAAACTATTTAATGCACAACTGGCTATTTGCACATATATTGCTAACTCACTCTTAACTATGTCTGTAATATTGGCATCTCGGCCCTTCCTAATTGCCTGAATTAACGTGCGGTTCAATTGAAACAGCGCCAGACATGTAATAGTCGTAAAGACAGGTATTATACGTAGTCGTAATGAGATACCAACACTGAATACTATTTAGCGGAGGAAAACATCAAAGCAGGTTAAAACGCATTAGCACACAGTAGATCACTTGTGAAGACGTGATCCATGGTGTCGGAGAACAATGGCAAGGAAAACGGAAGACAGACCCTGAGATGGGGCTCTCTCTCTCGAAGACGCGGCTGTGATGAGATCTAAAGACCAAGCGGGGCATTCCCTGATCTCCCAACTTCACAGATTAAAGAGCATTTGTTTGAAATCACCTGTATGACGCATTTCCATTTTGATCACGGATGCTTCTGAAGCCTTCTTTCCTACGTGTTTTCTCTGGTTTTAGGCGAACCAATCGCTGATCACCTTACTGGTGCGTTCCGTGCATGGCAGACCAATCGCTGATCATGTTACTGAGCTGTGAGTACATGGCAGACCATCCGTTCTACAGCGTTTTGCTTGTTAGCATGCATCACGAATTTCTAGCACTGTACGGGATTTCTCGCTCTTACGCAGCAGCCTGCAATAACAATTTCTGCGCAAATTATCTTTCGCGACTTCTCTCCTCCGAATCTTAATAAAGACTGCTGAACAGTTCCTTTGCTCAAAACAGAATGCAGAATTTTGCGACAAACGCCTTAACCGCCGGACATTGGGCATCATTATGGCTAAAAGTATTTAGTGAAATTCGCAGTTGTTTATTTCTCCTTATTGTTTATTTCTGCTTATGCCCTGTTGTTGGCCAGTAATAGGAATTGCTTTACTCACGAGGTTTGGCATTAAGCTAAAAGATTTCGTTTGTCTCCAAACTGCATTGAGTAATGGGGAAAAGCTTTTAACCTCCTTTGACAGGGTGACTGACCCCAAAGTTCGCGAGTTCTCTGTTTCAAAGTCCACCCAGACGCAATAGCATTACAACAAAATTTCGCCAGACGAATTCCAAACACTTAAAAACCGCAATTATCTATTTTTCAATCTAATCTGCTTAATTGGCAGGATTGTTCGTTACAGTAAGGTTAAAAATTCGTTCAGCGATAAATAAATAACTGTTGATACTACCAGGCTAAGGCCTGTGTTATAATTTACCACTCCTTAGTTATAATACAGGCTGAGTTATAATGTAACCGGCGAGTGTCTGATTCGTTGTTACGGCTTGTTGTCCGAAATATTACCTGGGAATTTTTTATACCGTAGGCTTCTTTCTGTTAAGGTTAATGCTTTGTATCAGATTTTGGTCTGTCCTTAAGACAATGATACACAAATTACGAACATGGAAGGACCGCAGTACTCACCTTGTCAAAGTCACAGATTATTTCGTGCAGAACTTGGAGGCAGTGCAGGCCTTCGTCATTGAGTAACGACTCCGAGTAAAATTCCATATAGTTGGGAATGGAAGCAAACATTACTGCAACGGCACTATATTCTTCGTGATACAGGTCTAACTGCAATGAGAAACAAAGTCTTTGAAATAAAACACTGAGACCATTTTGCGAAATCAGAATTTATACACAGCACACTTACAATAACAGATTCGGTTTGCTTTGGGTATTTTTCTTCTCTACCGATACCATTGCACACTGCCTTCCAGTGCAAATAGACAAAGTCGTCGCTCTTTCCACGTTTTTCTTTAATAAACACACAACAATTGAATATTTGTATTTCGGTGTTCAGCAATCGAAAAATTATATTTGCTGTGTGTTAATTAAAGAAAAACGTGGAAAGAGCGATGATTTTGTCTATTTACATTGTCTCCACATACACTGACAAAAAAAAAACCCAACACCAAGAAGGGGTTGTGTTAGATAAACGACAGTTGGTAGGCGGTGAGAGTACATCTGTAAGATGACGTCTATGCAAATTTCGCGCTCGGCGCATACGTTTGCTGTAAATACCCGCTATAACGTTCGTGAGCGTTAGTTATCGTTGAGGTTCGACGTAGGGTGTTGATGTTAGTCAAGAATGCCTTTAAGAAGACGAAGAAGTCATTATCAACAGCTCACGGAGTTTGAACGAGGTCGAGTAATAGGGCTACGAGAAGGTGGATTTTCTTACCGCAATATTGCAGAACGACTTGGCAGGAATGTAGCCACTGTGCATGATTGTTGGCAGCAGTGGTCAAGGGAAGGTACTGCCTCAAGAAGACCGGGTTCCGGCCGGCCACGTGGCACTACTGAGAGGGAAGACCGCCGTGTACGGCCTATGGCCGTGGCGCATCGTACCGCGTCCGGCTGTAGCGCATCGTACCGCGTCTGCGGCAGCAATTCGAGCTGCAGTTGCCACCACAGTGACACAACGAACTGTTACAAATCGGTTACTTGAAGGACAGCTCCGAGCCGGACGCCCTGTAGCGTGCATTCCACTTACTCAAAACCACGTCAGTGGTGTCAAGCTAAAGCTCATTGGAGGACGCAGTGGAGATCTGTTGTGTTTTCTGATGAAAGCCGGTTCTGCCTGGGTGCCAGTGATGGCCGTGTGCTGGTTACAAGGAGGCCAGGTGAGCGCCTGCAACCAACCTGTCTGCGGCCGAGACACACTGGACCTACACCTGGAGTTATGGTCTGGGGAGCAATTTCCTATGACAGCAGGAGCACTCTCGTGGTTATCCCACGTACCCTGACGGCACAGTTGTACGTCGGTCTGGTGATTCAACCTGTTGTGCTGCCATTCACGAACAGCATTCCAGGGGGTGTTTTCCAACAGGATAACGCTCGCCCGCATACCGCTGTTGTAACCCAACATGCTCTACAGAGTGTCGACATGTGGCCGTGGCCTTCTAGATCACCAGATCTTTCACCAATCGAGCACGTATGGGACATCATTGGACGACAACTCCAGCGTCACCCCCAACCAGCACTAACCGTCCCTGTATTGACCGACCAAGTGCAACAGGCATGGAACTCCATCCCACAAACTGACATCCAGCACCTGTACGACACAATGCATGAACGTTTGTGTGCTTGCATTCAATATTCTGGCGGTTACTAATGTACCAGCATTTCACATTTAAAATGGCTTTTCTCGCGCTTACATTAAGCTGCGGTTTTGAAACCTTAAAAAGTGTTTGTCTACGTTAAAATACCCATTTTTGGCAAAATTTTCGAATTTGTTTTTATTATATTACTTGAAAGAGTAGACTTTTAGGAATCCAAAACACTTTGATTTTTGTTTCTACGCTTATTAGAACAGAAGTTATAGCCAATTGAATAAACCGGAAGTGAGATCGACCGAACAGTAAAAAGTTAAACATTGTAATTCATAAGTGATTTTCTTCGCTTATATATTTTATAATGCTAACAGAATTTATTTGTAATGATTTTGGATTCATTTATTTGCATTTGGCAACACTTAATTAATTAAATAATATATTTTATGTTCTGTGGAATGGCAATCAGTATTATTCTGAGATTTGGTTACGTTTACTTCGCGCTTTGTTTAGTCATAATTTCTGGTGAAATTTTGTATGTTCCGTTGCTATTTTAGTAGTGAACTTGCTTTAGATTTATTGTTTATCATTTGAAGTGAATTAAGATGCCAAAAGTAAGGTCTAAGAGATCGAAAAAACGATCCTTTCACGGCAATCGCTACACAGCCCCTAAGCCATGTGATAGTGACGATGTAATGACTGCAAGTTCTAAGTTCAAGTAAGCTAAAAATTCCGAATATTCAAGTAAATGTGTCAGACAATGAAACAGATGCGCCCAAAGGCAATAGAATATTTGATATTGAGACTTTAATATCTGTGTTGTCCAAACTATCTTGCCCAGAATGCTTTCAAACTGATTTGAAATTGGTTGAAGATTCAAAATTTGGACTGTGCTCAAACTTGTGTTTAATTTGTAAGTGTGGTTTTAAAATGGGGTTTTCTTCAACTCGCAAGGAACACAACAAAAACTTGATTAGTTCTTGGATTACGAGTAATTGAAAAGGGTTATTCTGCAGGGAGAAAGCTGTTATTCACTTTGAACTTGTCTTTTCTATCTAAGGCAGTTTTCAGACGGCATGAAGGCCACCTATTTGAAGCTGTACAAGCTGCAACTGAACAAAACATGCAAGAAGCAGCAACAGAAGTAAAGAATTTAACAAGTTAGTAAAATCATGCAATGCATTGATTATGATACGCTTTCCAACATACCAGAAATTATTACTCAAGTTATGAGGATAATGGCTTTGGAATAAATCTCGCTCCTGCGTCCTGACCGTTGACCGCATTTCTATGATATTCCACAGAACCGGTTCAGTACACCTCAAGAATAACATACTAAAGTTTTGTCGCAATAGAAGCAGTTTTACGCAAGTTATGAGAATAATGGCTGTGGAATAAATCTTGCTTTTGTGCAATGACCTTTGACAACATTTCGTTGATATTCAACAGAACCGGTTCACTATACTTCCGGAACAGCATGAAAACGTTTTGTCGCAATCGAAACATTTTTTGGTAAGTTATGATGCACAAGGGCAATGGAATGGATCCCACTCCAGTGTCCTGACCTTTGACCCCATTTCGCCCATTTTCAATAGGGTTCGTGCCCAGGTGGTTCCCTACCACATACTAAAATTTCATCGAAATCGAACTATTTTTACGTGAGTTATCGTCAGACAGACGGACGGCCGGACAGACGGACGGAAAAAGCTGGAGCATATACGCTTCTTCAACCTACGGTTGGAAAGCGTAAAAGAGGAGTACATCTAAGAAAGCAACAAAAATTACAGCTTGTGGTGTGTCAGTCGATGGCACTTGGCAGCGGCGTGGGCATACATCCCTCAATGGTTGTGTGTCAGTAATTTCCATTGACACTGGGAAAGTTTTAGATTTGGAAGTTATGACACAATATTGTTACAAGTGTAAAAGAGACTATGATTCGAGTAAGGAGCACCTATGCTCAAATCACACAGGATCTGCGTCAAGCATGGAATCAGTGGGAGTGTATAGAATATTTGAACGGTCTAAAAAATCGACAACTGAAGTACACCGAATACCATGGAGATGGTGACTCCAAAAGCTATATGGAAGTAAAAGACATTTATGGGCAAGACACAGTTCAAAAACTGTAGTGTATAGGCCATGTGCAGAAAAGAGTTGGTTCTCGCTTGAGGAATTTGAAAAAAAGCAAAAAAGGAATCGGAGGGAAAGAAAAATTAACCGATAAGTTTATAGACAAACTGCAGAATTACTATGGCATTGCTATCCGGAGCAATGTAGGAAATTTGCAGAGTATGCAAACTGCGGTTATAGCTGCATTTTTTCATTGCTGTTCCAGCGACAAGAACATAATGCATGGACAATGCCCGACAGGATCAGACAGCTGGTGTAAATACCAGCCCGCATTATCTGCTGGTAATCAGATTTGTGATAAATCTCCTCGTCTTCCAGATTCTGTCATAAAGGTTATAAAACCAGTGTACATGAGTCTGTGTAATCAAGCTCTACTTTCAAAATATTTGCATGGGATGACCCAAAACTGTAATGAAAGTTTTAACAATGTGCTATGGACTGTTTTACCAAAAGAAACATTTGTTGGACTGCAGACCATGTTATTAGAAGCAAATATTGCAGTTTTGCTGCTTAATTCTGGTTATTTTGGACTGTTACCTGTGTTCGAAATATTAGGAATACCTTTTGAACAAAAGATGGTTAATGATTACTTGAGACTGGACAATGAGCGAATAATGAATTCGAGACGTCAATCCTTACCCACTGCAAAACTTGCTCGGAAAAAAAGAAGAGCTGCAAAAAAATCAAAATTGGCACGAAATGAAATCAAGAAAGGTTGTACATATAAGAGTGGTGAATTTTAAATGTGATGAACAAGTAGTATATAGAATTTTCTTCAAATCAAATCTTTTAACGCGTTTTCTGAAAAACTAAATTTTCAGCTATATTTCCGTACGAGAAATGTGATTACTCAAAACGTTTTCAAGATATGGTATCGAAATTTTGTTCTATTGTTTCAAATATTCTCTTCTATGCTTTGAACTAAAAGTTAAAGTGTACATGCATATTTGGTGATATTATAAGTGTTTAAACATGATGCGATAAGATTTTTTCAATAAATTTTCAAAAAAATTTTGCAGTTTTTTTTGTTCGATAATAATGTGAATTTAAGGAATATCACAAAGTTTTTAGTCAGTGGCGGCTCGTCGCAAGCTGAGATGGGGGTCTGCATCTCAATTTTGTAGATATCACGATACCACTTCGAAAGCTAAGTTACTGCGCCTGTGCTGATGCTGTCCGTTTAATAATAATAATAATAATAACAATAATATATATATATACTGATCGAAAGTGCATTTTTTTACAAGAAATTAATATTTAGATTTTATATTTAGCGATTGATGGCGAAAATGTAAAGGTACCGATACCTAAATTAGGCGACAGATATTAAGCGATGGCCACATTGTCACATTTATGAAGAAAATAATTGACCTATAAAACTTCGTCGGATACATTATTTCTTAAAAAGAAACTGATTAATCAGTGCATCCTTTCAGTTCTTACGCATGGAGCACAGACATGGACCTCAACTAAAATAGACAGACAGACGTTGCAGACAACTGAAAGAGCATGTAGAGATGCATGTTTGTTGTTACCTGGAATTATACAAATAGGAACTCGTGGATCGGGAAAATGACAAGAGTGGAAGACATGGTCAAAATTCCTGAAATTGCAATGGGATGGACATATTGCTAGAAGAAAGAACCACCGACGGAGAGTTGAAATATTGAACTGGATAGCAAGGGAAAAAACAATATCCAGAAGATGACAAGAGGGAGATGGGTACATGAAATTCGAAAGCATGAAAAAAACTGTCTGAAGGCAGACTGTTGTGGAAGAAGAAACTTGGAGACTTATCCAGCAGTGGATTGCTAGTGGTTGCAAATTATATATACATGCACATGCTGTACGTATATATATATATATAGAAATATATATATATATCAGGTGATGCATAACATCACAGCCTCTCCTTGACAAATGTCAACCCCGCCTTCTCGTGGTGCATCCTGTTCCCACTAAAGGGGCTCTGACGACCGCCAATAGCGGTATAACTATACCATCGGGATCAGAGGAAATGCTATCCCACACTCACCAACCCGCTTGGCCAGCGTGGTGAGTTATGGCCAAACACCTCCAAAATGACTCTACAACTTAAATCTTGGCCCTCAGTCTCCGGCAGCTGGAATGTACCTGGCCAAGGCAGCGGCCAGTGCGACATGAAGGCAGAGGGTGCTAAGAATCCCCGGAGGACCGGACTAGGCTGCCATTTGATGCTGACCTTGGCTACCTATAACGGACGCTCCCTATCTTCTGATTCAAGGCTTCTTGAATTGGAAGAGGAACTACAAAGGATCAAGTGGGACATTGTTGGGATAAGTGAGGTAAGGAGAAAAGGAGAAGATCTCATTGAACTGAAAAGTGGACATCTCTTCTATTATCGTGGGACAGATACTGGCAGAACTAGTGGTGTTGGATTTATAATAAACAAGAAACTGAAGGATAAAGTGATAGAAGTTGAAAGTTCCTCTGACAGAGCTGCACGACTCGTTATCCAACTATCGAGAAGATACCAGGCTCAGATTATTCAAACTTATGCACCCACCACAAGTCATCCTGAAGAAGAAATTGAAGAATTTTATGAGGAAATTCGTCATCTAAATAATAAAGGTAAGCAGCACTTGAAGATAATTATGGGAGATTTCAATGCAAAAATAGGGCAACGACAACAGAATGAAACTTCAGTAGGTAAATTCGGTCACGGCAACAGAAACCAGCGTGGAAATACTCTCGTTGAGTTTGCAGAGGCAGAAGGATTTTTCATCTTGAACTCCTTTTTCAAGAAAAAGCCACACAGGAAATGGACATGGAGACATCCAATTGGGACGACAAGTGAAATTGATTTTATTATGTGTAACAAAAAATCCGTCATCGAAGACTGCAGTGTGCTGAACAAGTTCAACACAGGTAGTGACCATAGATTGGTGAGATGTAAGATGCACCTCAACACTAAACTGGAACGTGGCAAGCTCATAAGACAAACAAAATGTATTGACATAACCAACCTTAAAAAACACCATAATACTTTCAAGTTGGAACTGAAGAACAGATTCTCTGCTTTAGAAGGCCTAACATCGGAAGAAGTGGATATTTCGGAAGTTAACAGAAAAGTAACCAAAGCTCTTATGGAAACAGCAACAAAATTAGCTGGGTCTAAGAACAAGTTGCATGTGAACAAATTATCAGGAAAAACCAAAATGTTGATGCAAAAAAGAAGAGAGATGAGGACAACTAAAGAAGATGTGACTTCCAAAGTGGAATATATAGAGCTATGCAAGACAACACGAAAAAGTATCACTGAAGACGTAAGGAAATTCAACTGTGAGCTAGTGAGGAAAGCAATTGAAAACAACCAAAGCCTTCAGATAGCAAAGGGACATCTCAGTAAGGGAAGAAAACAGATTATGGCTCTGAGAAAAGAAGATGGTTCTATAACAAGAAATAGAGGCGAAATTTTGACAAGAGTGAAAGATTTCTACTCCAAATTATATGAAAGGGATGATACATGTACTCCAGACATCGTGAAAGGTACCAGAGTTCTTCCAGTCCTCCCAGCAGAAGTTGCTCATGCAATCAAGAACATGAAGCGGGGAAAAGCTCCAGGAGAAGATGGAATTACTGTAGACATCATACAAGAAGCAAGTGGAGAAATTGAAACAGTACTCGCCCAAATTTTCACTCGATGCCTTAATGAAGGGAAGATTCCTGAGGATTGGAACAATGCTACAATGATCCTGCTACATAAAAAAGGTGACATTGAGGATCTCAGGAACTACAGACCTATCAGCCTCCTATCAGTGGTTTATAAAATCTTCACTAAAGTTCTTTCACACCGCTTGAAGGTAACACTGGATATGGCTCAACCGAGAGAACAAGCTGGATTCAGGAGTGGCTACAGCACAATAGATCATATCCACGTACTGAGAGAACTAATTGAAAGAGCGAGGGAATATGAACTTCCATTGTGCATGGCTTTTATCGATTATGAAAAAGCCTTTGATTCGGTGAAACCATCAGCAGTTACCACGGCTCTGAAATCCTGCGGTATTGAAGATGCATACATTAATATTATTAATAACATCTATGAAAATGCAAGTGCAAAGATTCGGCTGTTTGAAAATACAACACACATAAAAATTGGAAAGGGAGTGAGACAAGGTGACACCATATCTCCGAAGCTCTTTAATGCCACATTGGAAAATGTCTTTCAATCACTGAACTGGGAAAACAAAGGGATAAAGATTAATGGAGATTATCTAACCCACCTTCGTTTTGCTGATGACATAGTCATTTTTGCAACTACCCCATCAGAGCTGCAGAGTATGATCCAGGAACTTGCTGACAAGAGTAAAGAAGTGGGATTAAAATGAACTTTCAGAAGACAAAAGTGATGTTCAATGCTTTTACAAGAAATGAAGATTTATCGATTGATGGAGAAAAACTGGAGATAACAGATACGTATGTTTATCTTGGACAGCAGATATCAAGTGAGGGTCACATTGATGAAGAAATTAATTGGCGTACAAAACTTGCCTGGAGAGCTTTTGGAAGAAACAGCATAATTTTCAAGAGCAATATGCCATTATGTCTTAAAAGAAAAGTGTTTGATCAATGCATCCTTCCAGTGCTTACGTATGGTGCAGAGACGTGGACCTTAACTAAAGAGACATACAAAGGCTGCAGACAACTCAAAGAAGCATGGAGAGGTTCATGCTTGGTGTAACCAGGAGAGATAAGAAGAGGAACACGTGGATCCGAAAAATGACAAGAGTGCAAGACATCATGATCAGAGTTAAATCCCTGAAATGGCAATGGGCTGGACATACTGCCAGAAGGACAGACCATAGATGGACAGCCGAAATTTTTGATTGGATTCCAAGGGACAGGAAAAGACCCAGAAAAAGACCACATGGGAGATGGGTGGATGAAATTCGCAAATATGCGGGAGTGACATGGAGGAGACTGGCACAAGACAGACCATTGTGGAGGAAACTTGGGGAGACCTTCATCCAGCAGTGGATTGATAATGGTTGACAATGATGATGATGATGATATATTAAATATATATATATATATATTTCTAATTATTATGTCACTCTCACAGCTTGAGTTCTCTTTAATCTTCTTCTCTCTGTTTAATAGTAACAGATGAAGAGCATGGGTCGGGCCAGGAGGGTTATGGATGCAAGAGAAATTGTTAACTAGTGCTAAGTCATACAACTCTGCGGAGGACATGACATATATATATATTTTTTAAAACAATTTTAGGTGGGCATGTTACTTGCATCTATGGCCTTGCAGAAACCCATTTCCAACTAGGTCTTTGTGGAAGTGAGAAAATGCAGAGTTTTTGCTGGTCCTTGATAAAGCCAAGGCTCAGTATTCTCGACACCTTCTACATTCAGTTGTTTTATTTTATTTTTTTATCTTTTCTCCTTTTACTCACGCCGGTAGATACATAACCTTTTCTATGTTGTACTTGGTGTGAGTCAAAATTATATATGTATTTTTTTGCTTAGGTCTCTTCTTAATAGAATATATATATATATATATATATATATATATATAAGGACAAACAATTAAAAAAAATTAATGCGTGTGCCGGTGGTAGCAGAGAAACACTCAAGGTCATGTACGCGTTCTCAAGTGTCTCATTGTGACCCCTAGAAATATGACAATAAATATTTTTTCTTCTGATACACTCCCTTTGAAACTTCAACTTGATACCGACCACTGCAACTTGGACGGTGATGAAAAACATTTTGTGGAATTTTGAAGGGTTTGCCAGAATTCCGCGATGAGTTGTTATTGCGATACTCACACACCGGCATTCTCTTTAATAAAAACGGATTGCAAACATATTCAGTCCAGTTTTAATTCTGAAGCCATCATGATAACAATTTAGTGTAGAAAAATTTGTTTCCAAAATTTACCAACTTCGTAAATTTTCTAAACAATGATATCTGATTAAATGTTCTTTTCAAAGTAATGAAGTGCACTACCTCAATTGAAATGCGCAGCTGATTTTTGGGAGGGAGGGGGATGCAGCAGAAAAATAAAATGTATCCAGTGGAGTGACTTCAATGATTTTTGGTGAATAAAAATTAACGTGAGTTTAAAAGCGAAAATTTCGCTGTGCTTGGTAAGTGAAGAAATCAATTTTGTGCAATTATTTCGCTGCAGAAATTAGTATCTCTCTTTTTTTTTTTTTTTTCAATTTATCCAATACTGAACTCTATTTTTAATCGCAACTTGTTCACATGTCCATTTTGACCAAAAGAGAAAATATAAGTAACACTTTTTTTGCAAAAGTCCCGGCAACTGAGTATTTGTTATTAGATGGGAGCAACAATGTTGTTAGAATTATTACGTTGAATAAAAGCAGGAACAAACCAAAAATTGGAAGAAAAAAACAACAACCCAGGTTGAGTAATACATTCAAACGTACTTTATTTAATACTTTATTTCAACGTTCGTCGTTATGTTTAATTCATTCCCCTATTTTATGTCTTATTCGGAAGCACAAGAACCGTATTAATCAACAAAGCACACAGGCCCGGCGATGCAATCCCGCCCCCAACGAGAGACTGCATTCGCGAGCAACCCTGCTAGCGAGAGCTGCCATGAATGCAGTCCCCAGGGAAGTTTTATTCAAAGGAAACGAACTGATGTGGGAATAGGCAGAGTTTCCTACATGAGTTGGTTTCAATAGCCGTCAGGGCTGCGAGAAGCGCAGTCCGTAACGTTCTTCCCGCTCCCCCTGGTGTTATGCAGGGAAAACTTCCAGTTGAGTTCAGAAAACTGCAGTCGTGGCATTATGCTGGGAAAACTTACAGCGGTGTTCACAAAACTTTTCTCTCTTGGTACGACATGAAAAAAAACTGCTTTGGGTAGGGGGCTGCAGCCCCACAGCAGGAACCGCCCCTGTTTTTAGTTCATTGCACAGGAAAGGGTTACAGTAATATACAGTATCAAGGAAATTGAAATATTTGCCGCCCCGGTGGCGCAGTGGTCTAAGGCGCTGGCCTCTGATCATTCGTCCGTAAGGGGTCCGGGTTCGAATCCCGGTCAGGCATGGATGTTGTGTTTGTCTTGCGGTGCTGGCTCTCTCCCTTCCCTGGAGCCAGTGACCCTAAATTAGGGACGGGCGACTGCTTATAGCCCATTGAGTTGCTCACGGTGGTCGTTAAACCTCCAATCAAAAAAAAAAAAAAAAAAAAAAAATTGAAATATATAGAGTTTAATTGACTGTATACAGTGTCTGGCGTCCGTATGAAATTTTACTTAATTTTTACTCACAATGACACGTTTCATACCATTTTAAAGATATTTTGTCAAAGTTATATGTTTTTTTTCATGTTTTGCATTGCATATTAACTCGAATTGTGTGTATTTAATTAATTTTGTGTTAATTTAAAAAAAAATGCTTCTAACGTAGACAAATACCATAATCGATTAAATACACTGGAGGAAAAAAAAATCCCAACACCAAGAAGGGGTTGTGTTAGATAAACGGCAGTTGGTAGGCGGTGAGAATACATCTTAAGATGACGTCTATGCAAATTTCGCGCTCGGCGCATACGTGTAGCGCTAGTAGCGCCCCTCGGAACATGCAAAGCAGGCTTGCTGTAAATACGCGCTGTAACGTTCGTGAGCGTTAGTTATCGTTGCAATTCGACGTAGGGTGTTGATGTTAGTCAAGAATGCCTTTAAGAAGACGAAGAAGCCATTATCAACAGCTCACGGAGTTTGAACGAGGTCGTGTAATAGGGCTACGAGAAGGTGGATTTTCGTTCCGCAATATTGCAGAACGACTTGGCAGGAATGTAGCCACTGTGCATGATTGTTGGCAGCGGTGGTCAAGGGATGGTACTGCCTCAAGAAGACCGGGTTCCGGCCGGCCACGTGGCACTACTGAGAGGGAAGACCGCCGTGTACGGCGTATGGCTGTGGCGCATCGTACCGCGTCTGCGGCAGCAATTTGAGCTGCCGTTGCCACCACAGTGACACAACGAACTGTTACAAATCGGTTACTTGAAGGACAGATCCGAGCCAGACGCCCTGTAGCGTGCATTCCACTTACTCCAAACCACTGCCGTTTGCGACGTCAGTAGTGTCAAGCTAAAGCTCATTGGAGGACGGAGTGGAGATCTGTTGTGTTTTCTGATGAAAGCCGGTTCTGCCTGGGTGCCAGTGATGTCCGTGTGCTGGTTACAAGGAGGACAGGTGAGCGCCTGCAACCAACCTGTCTGTGGCCGAGACACACTGGTCCTACACCTGGAGTTATGGTTTGGGGAGCAATTTCCTATGACAGCAGGAGCACTCTCGTGGTTATCCCACGCACCCTGACGGCACAGTTGTACGTCGGTCTGGTGATTCAACCTGTTGTGCTGCCATTCACGAACAGCATTCCAGGGGTGTTTTCCAACAGGATAACGCTCGCCCGCATACCGCTGTTGTAACCCAACATGCTCTACAGAGTGTCGACATGTTGCCGTGGCCTGCTAGATCACCAGATCTTTCACCAATCGAGCACGTAGGGGACATCATTGGACGACAACTCCAGCGTCACCCCCAACCAGCATTAACCGTCCCTGTATTGACCGACCAAGTGCAACAGGCATGGAACTCCATCCCACAAACTGACATCCAGCACCTGTACGACACAATGCACGAACGTTTGCGTGCTTGCATTCAACATTCTGGCGGTTACACCGGTTATTAATGTACCAGCATTTCACATTTAAAATGGCTCTTCTCGCGCTTACAATAAGCTGTGATCTTGAAACCTTAATCGATTAAATATGTTACCTATACAAATGTATTGCCGCCATTTCATTCCTCTACAACTATTTTTTCGTGGCGTTGGGATTTTTTCTTCCGTCAGTGTATTTGGAAGATGTTCGCCTTTCAGTGCAATTGATTGTCTAGGTAGGTTTAGTTCTTACGTCTTTCACCAATTTGACATTTCTATAGAAGAACCAGAAATAGAGCGACACAGAATACAGAATCGCCCCGGTGGCGCAGTGGTCTAAGCTTTGGCTTCTGATCATACGTCCGAGATGGGTCCGGGTTCGAATCCCGGTAAGGCATGGATGTTGTGTTTGTCTTACGGCGCTGGCTCTCTCCTTTCCCTGGAACCAGCGGCCCAAAAGTAGGGACGGGTGACTGCTTATAGCCCACTGAGTTGTTCACAGTGGTCGTTAAACCTCCAATAAAAAACAACAACAACAACACAGAATAGAGCGCTCTGATTATTTTCCATCGGGGTTTAAGGATCTCCATATCTGTCGCTCTTCCCTAATTTAGGGTCACTGTTACAGAAAAAGGAGACAGCTAGTGCCATAAGACAAGCGCATAACTCATGCATCTTTCAGAACGCGAATTCAGAGGACTTCTGACCACTCCGCAGCTAGGCGGCGTATATTAATTGGAAACTGTCGGAAGCAATGTGCGGAAAATTTAGAAAAAATTAAGGTGCATAGAACCACTTGCATGAAACAAAATTCTGTGCTGGGATCAGCGGCTTAAAGTACCTTCGGAATTAAGGTGCGTGCTTGTCAGCAGTGGGTCGCGAATCAAGTGATCCTTCTTTTCTAAGTCGTACGCTCTTGCCAGCAGCGCACACATGGTCTTCTTCTGTAGAAGAATAACATGACCATCGATATACACGCTATCCAGGACACTATGTTCCAGGTGGGTAGTGGGTAGGATCTCGCTCTTTGGATTTAACTGCTATAATTAACATACAGCCAGTGCCGTTAATGCCCACCAGATGGAGACGTCTCAGCAGCTGAGCCCATCTTACCGATTTACAATGTCAGATGCTGACAGAAAAACGCACATAGTGCCGGGAATTTGTTGGCCACCGTGGTGTAAGGCTAACGCGCTCGGCTAGATATCGAGAGATTCGGGATTCAATTCCCCGACGGTGACCGAATAGCAATTTTTTGGTTGCTGTGTGTTGGTAGAACGTAGAAAGAGCAATGTATTTGTTTATTGGGCAGTATCTGTTCTTGAGTACACTGCTTTTTAATTCAAACTCTAGCGCTCACAACGCCCTCCAGTTAGGCAGAGTGTAATGACGTTAAGGGACACCGACCCACACATACCTAATCCGCTACCAGAGGTCGTCGGAAGTAACTTATTGCTCATCCCTCGTACTTTAGTCTCGAGTACATTGCTTTTTAATTCAAACTCTACCGCCGCACAACGCCCTCCATTAAGGCAGAGTATAATGACGTTAAGAGACACCGACCTACACATACCTAATCCCCGGCCAAAGGTCGTCGGAAGTAACTTATTGCTCATCCCTCGCACTTTAGTCTCGAGCACATTGCTTTTTAATTGAAACTCTAGCGCTGCACAACGCCCTCCAGTTAGGCAGAGTGTAATGACGTTAAGGGACACCGACTTACACATACCTAATCCGCGGCCAGAGGTCGCCGGAAGTAACTTATTGCTCATCCCTCGTACTTTAGTCTCGAGCACATTGCTTTTTAATTCAAACTCTAGCGCTGCATAACGCCCTCCAGTTAGGCAGAGTGTAATGACGTTAAGGGACACCGACTTACACATACCTAATCCGCGGCAATAGGTCGCCGGAAGTAACTTATTGCTCATGTATAATGACGTTAAGAGACACCGACCTACACATACCTAATCCCCGGCCAGAGGTCGTCGGAAGTAACTTATTGCTCATCCCTCGTACTTTAGTCTCGAGCACATTGCTTTTTAATTCAAACTCTAGCGCTGCATAACGCCCTCCAGTTAGGCAGTAGTGTAATGACGTTAAGGGACACCGACTTACACATACCTAATCCGCGGCAATGGGTCGCCGGAAGTAACTTATTGCTCATCCCTCGTACTTTAGTCTCGAGTACATTGCTTTTTAATTCAAACTCTAGCGCCGCACAACGCCCTCCAGTTAGGCAGAGTGTAATGACGTTAAGGGACACCGACTTACACATACCTAATCCCCGGCCAGAGGTCGTCGGAAGTAACTTATTGCTCATCCCTCGTACTTTAGTCTCAAGTACATTGCTTTTTAATTCAAACTCTAGCGCTGCACAACGCCCTCCAGTTAGGCAGAGTATAATGACGTTAAGGGACACCGACTTACGCATACCTAATCCGCGGCCACAGGTCGCGGAAAGTAACTTATTGCTCATCCCTCGTACTTTAGTCTCGAGCACATTGCTTTTTTATTCAAACTCCTGTGCCACACACGCTCTCTAGTCAGGAGAGTGCAATGACGTTGAGAGACACTGACTTGCAAATACAGTACACTGCTGAAAGAAATTGCAACACCTTGAAAAAATATTCGGATTTGCACGAAATTTAAATGGTGGATAAAGCACCATGGGAGATGTAAATGATTACAATTGCAGCGTACATGCAAATGTGAGGCGCGCGCACCATCGGAAACATTACATAGCGGGGGGGTATAAAAGAAGGCTTAGAGAGAGCAGGTTTTTAAACTTGCTATCGCTAAACTCGACCGTACGCAGTTGTTAACATGTAAAGAGGAATAGACAACCATACGAACACTTGACTAAATTTGGTGGTAGAATCGTTGGGCTCAGAGAAAGTAATTTGTCATACCGTGATATTGCTGCATGCGTTAAGCGTAACGCAACTACCATTATGCGTACATGGCGTCAATGGACAGCAGAAGGTTCTACTCATTGTAGTGCAGGGTCTGGAGCTCGAAAACGCACGACCGAGCAGGAAGACAGGCACTTGCACAGTATGGTAGTGACGTAGCGGAACAACACCATCCACGACACTTGCGCAGCAATAGAGGATGGACACACATCGACAGATGTCTTCAAGCACTGTTCATCGCCGACTGCTGCAGAAAGGCATCGTTGCTCGCCGTCTATTGCTGCGTCTTCCCTTGACTCTGAACCATAGGCGTCAGCGGTTGCAGTGGTACAGCGAACGTCGAAACTGGAGTGCTGAATGGGAGCATACTGTGTTTTCGGACGAGTCCAGATTCAATTTAATGCATCACGACGGGCGAATACTTGTTCGCAGATACCGTGGTGAACGGCATCTGGAAGAATGCATTGTACAGCGTCATACCTGTCCCATGCCGAGCTCCCGCGTTTCATTTACACACTCGCTTAGAACGCACCACAGGCACATTGAACAGCAAACGCTACGTCACGGAAGTGTTGGAAGCTGAACTTCTACCCTTCCTTCGGACGATTCAGGGAGCCAGCATTCAACAAGACAGTGCCCGAACCCATGCTGGTCGCACTGCCCAAGACGGTACTCTGTGTGTATCAAGTCGCTCGCTTTTCCTGGCCAGCCAGATTTGTCGCTTATATAAAACGTCTGGGGTGTCATCGTGCAGTGACTGGCTCGCATGGCCTCGCCTCCTGTCACAACAAGCGAATTGTGCATGCGTGTAGAAGCAGAATGGAATGCAATACCGCGGACGACCGTCCAAACTCTGTTTCATTCGATCCCATGGCGTGTGGGGTCGGTACCATGGGCGATTTAATTATTAATTTGTTGGCCTTCCTCATCACGAACCGGTATGCAATTATGATCGTTTGTAGCTTGAACTAATCACTCCCATAAATTTCATTGCGATTGCTTGTTTCTTTCTTGGTGTTGCAATTTGTATTAACAGCAGTGTATTGCAACTACCCCATCAGAGCTGCAGAGTATGATCCAGGAACTTGCTGACAAGAGTAAAGAAGTGGGATTAAAAATGAACTTTCAGAAGACAAAAGTGATGTTCAATGCTTTTACAAGAAATGAAGATTTATCGATTGATGGAGAAAAGCTGGAGATAACAGACACGTACGTTTATCTTGGACAGCAGATATCAAGTGAGGGTCACATTGATGAAGAAATTAATCGGCGTACAAAACTTGCCTGGAGAGCTTTTGGAAGGAACAGCATAATTTTCAAGAGCAATATGCCATTATGTCTTAAAAGAAAAGTGTTTGATCAATGCATCCTTCCAGTGCTTACGTATGGTGCGGAGACGTGGACCTTAACTAAAAGAGACATACAAAGGCTGCAGATAACTCAAAGTAGCATGGAGAGGTGCATGCTTGGTGTAACCAGGAGAGATAAGAAGAGGAACTCGTGGATCCGAAAAATGACAAGAGTGGAAGACATCATGATCAGAGTTAAATCCCTGAAATGGCAATGGGCTGGACATACTGCCAGAAGGACAGATCATCGATGGACAGCCGAAATTTTAGATTGGATTCCAAGGGACAGGAAAAGACCCAGAAGAAGACCACATGGGAGATGGGTGGATGAAATTCGAAAGTATGCAGGGGTGACATGGAGGAGACTGGCACAAGACAGACCGTTGTGGAGGAAACTTGGGGAGACCTTCGTCCAGCAGTGGATTGATAATGGTTGACAATGATGATGATGATGATGATTTAATTCCCCGCCAAAGGTCATTGGAATTACTTATTTAACATCTCATATTAACATAACGCCTATAACGAGAGTTATACGCACTCACGTGTGCCTACTGATGTTAGGTTTCAGATGAAATACGAGTTTATTCTGTCTTCATATAAAAGCGTAATTGTTCAAATATGAACCATCTTACTTTCATTATTTTATACTTTAATTACATCCAATTATCATCTTGAGCATGTAACAGAATGGCAAGTTCAACGCACTTTCAATTATAGTACTACGAAAACTGCACTGAAAGAGTAATTTGGAATATAATTATACAATGAAAAGTCAAAACATTTTGACTAACGCGACTTAATGCAAATCAAAGCAACTGCAGGTAAACGACGGCGCATGTGAAGGTCATCAAACGGAACACATGATACTGAACTCTGTTAATAAGCATTATTCTTGTTCTTCAGATGAGAAAGGCAGCGGACTTAAGCGAGTTTGATAAAGGACAAATTGTAATGGCCAGACGACTGGGTCAGAGCATCTCCGAGACTGCAAGACTTACTAAACAGTGTTGTTCTTCAGCTTGAAAGGCAGCGAATTTAAGCGAATTTGACAAAGGACAAATTGTAATGGCCAGACGACTGGGTCAGAGCATCGCCGAGACTTCAAGACTTACTAATCAGTGTTGTTCTTCAGAATGGAAAGGCAGCGGACTCAAGCGAGTTTGATAAAGGAGAAGTTGTAATGGCCAGACGACTGGGTCAGAGCATCGCCGAGACTGCAAGACTTATGGAGTGCACATCGTCAGCCGTGGTTAGTACCTGCAAAAGCTGGTCCGAGGAGGAAAAAACCACAAACATCAGGCAAAATGTGAACATAACAGGGCTCGTCGATGCTTGAGTTGAGCGAAGGCTATCCCGTATGGTACGACGCAGCAGAAGAAATACTGTTGTGCACCGGTCCTGTAATTTGAATGCTGGTGATGGGAGTAATGCGACACAACACACAGTACATCGAACTAAAAATGGGGCTGCATAGCCTCAGGCCGTTCCGAGTGCCCACGCTAACCTCGGTTCATCGTTGAAAGCGCCGGCTTAGGTGCTTTGTAGAGAGCTGAGAAATGTTCCTTTGAGTGCCTTTTACAATGTTTATAAAATGGTTACAAATACCAAATATATGGAAATCACTTTTCAAAAGGATATAAAGAGGAGAATACCTCAAATTATCATTACTTTCTTTAAAAAAAATGGCCGTTGGTAGGACGATACCACTGGACGAATTGGCACTGGACCAATCGTATCATTGGACGAATCGGCATTGGACAAATCGTCTCATTGAAAAAATCGGCATTGAACTAACCGCACATTGGATGAGCAGTCCATTGGACCAAACGGCATTAGATCAATCGTCTCATTGAACGAATCGGCATTGGACTAATCGTACATTGGATGAATAGTCCATTGGACCAATTGTCCCTTTGGACGAATCGGCATTCAGCATTAGACTAACCGGCACTGGATCAATCGTCATTGAACGAATTGTCTGGGACCGGAGCAACTCAAATGAGCTATAACCAGTCGCCCGTCCCTAATTTAGGGCCACTGGTTCCAGAAAAGGGAAAGAACCAGTGCCGTAAGACAGATACAGCATCTATGCCTCACCGGGATTCGAACCCGGACCCCATCTCGGACGAATGATAATTAGCCAGCGCTTAGGCCACTGCGCCACACTATTTCATGGCAAAGTTAATCCACTTTAATAGCGCCTTCTTTCAGCAGCATAACGCGCCATAGTTCGCGCAACACGAGGAAGACTTCCAGGTATTGCTCCGGCCTTTAAACTCCCAGACATCAATCCTATCGAGCATCTGTGGTTAGTGTTGGAACAGCAAATCTGGTCTGCGGCGACTCAACTACGTAACTTACAAGAGTAAAGGGATCTGCTGGTAGCGTGTTGGTTCCAGATACCACAAGACCCCTTCAGAAATCTTGTGGCGTCCATTCACGGCCGGTTAAATGATATTTAGGCGGCACCTAGAGGAATAACATCATATTAGGCAGGTGGTCATAATGTTTTGGCTCTTCTGTGTACATCCAGTTGTTACGGATACATAATGCAAACGTATATGCATATTATCACGTGTGCATATTGAGATATTTTACCCCAAAACGGAATTAGCGAGGATTTCCTTCGGGTTCTACTGTACTTTAAAAGACAGTAAAGTTTCTTTGAGGAAAACCCAATTATTTTTGTTCTTCAGATGCCTGTCAAGAACCTATTGAATGTCCTACGTATTTAAATCATAAGTGTCTGCTTAATAGAGAAAAGAATATCTTACATCGAGATGCATGGATTCTTTGCTGAGGTAGTAATGAGCTACATGGACAGGAAGGATGTTTGTTAGAAGAGTCTGGTTTACAAAACCCATAAAGGTGGCTTCTTCTTGTTCGTTCCTTAACTTCCTCGCCCAGATATAGTCTAAACGACCAATGTATTCCACCTGTTGAATATATAAGAAAATATATGACTGTAAAGCAATTTCTTCAGTAATATGTAGGACACATAAAAACTCGCACAAATAAGAACAAATTAGTAAAATCATGCAATGCATTGATTATGATACGCTTTCCAACATACTAGAAATCATTACTCAAGTTATGAGAATAATGGCTGTGGAATAAATCTCGCTCATGTGCGCTGACCTTTGACCCCATTTCAATAACATTAAACAGAATTGGTTCAGTATTTATCCGGAACAACATACTAAAGTTTTGTCTCAATAGAAGCATTTTTAGTCAAGTTATGAGAATTATGGCTGTGGAATAAATCTCGCTCATGTGCCCTGACCTTTGACCCCATTTCGATTATATTAAACAGAATTGGTTCAGTACACATCCAAAACAACATACTAAAGTTTTTTCGCAATAGAATTAAGCATTTTAGTCAAGTTATGAAAATAATGGCTGTGGAATAAATCTCGCTCCTGTACACTGATCTCGGACCCATTTCGATGATATTCAACAGAACCGGTTGAATATACCTCGGAAACAACATATTAAAGTTTTGTCGCAATCGAAGCATTTTTACGTAAGTTATGACGCATAAGGGCAATGAGATGAATCCCGCTCCTATGTCCTGACCTTTGACCCCATTTGGTCCATTTTCAATAGGATTTGTTCCCAGGTTGTTCTTTACTACATACTAAAATTTCATCGAAATCGAACCATTTTTACGCGAGTTATCGTGCGGACAGGCAGAGAGGCAGACGGACAAAGCTGGAGCATGTAAGCTTCTTCAACCTAAGGTTGGAAAGCGTCAACGAAGTTCAAACACACCGAATTATTAAAAAGAAAAGATTTTACGCAGGAAGTTACAGCTCTGTTTTGTAAATTATTAGATTCAGGAAAAATTAGGTAGTCGTCGCGCTGCCGGTCGCCATGTTCGCAATTTGCGAAAAAAAAAAAAAAAATCGTTTTGGTGAAGGAAAAAGAGCTTTGGCGATTACCTTTTTGTAGTGTTATAATACTTTGGCAATAAAAAATTGCATTTGGAGAATAAATTGGCGAAAATTTTAAAACATTGCGTGCCACGTCATTCATATATGAATGAGAGTGACTGATGTGAACAGGCCGCATCATTCATAAGGATGACGGACTAGGAACGGTTTCCGGCCGTGTAGGTCATACATGAATGACGTGGTAATGTAATTCGTATGGGTATCTGGGCTCCCAAGAACATTTCAGTATACATGGTTCGGGAAATAATAAAAATAAAAGCCTTAGGCGAGCATATTTTCTTGGCACTCTTGTTGCTATGGCCTGTTCCCCAAATCTGTTAGTTTCGGTAACAATGTGTTCTATAATCTCGTCATCCACTATTAGGAAAAATGCCTGCAGTGGGAAGACTTCTGCTGTTAGAACTCTCTGCAGTCCATGGACAACAGTGAACGGAAATACTTTGTGCCGTCCAATACAGGGTGATTGTAAAATCCTTCAACAAAACAAGAGGGGTGATAGCACACATCAAGACGAACAATATTTGCAATGGAACTTAGGGCCGCATTCCACTCCTAGTGCCAGAAGAGAGTAAAGTTACATATCCACGTTGAGCCTTTAACAGTGAAAACAAAGAGACATACCTGACTTATGAGTTGCACAATTCCAATCGCATCACAGAAAGACCCAAAGGAGCGGCTCAAACTGGCGTCTTAAAGCGTCGTTGCACAGCCCACTCTGGCGAATGAAGGACTGTCGCACCCTCTCGTAGACTCCCGGTGTGGTGTTGATCTTGTCCGCAGCAATAGCGATTCGCGCGACGAGATCTTCCAGAGAGTCCACAGGTGTCTCGCACACCAATGTTTTCATGTGACCCCAGAAGAAGAAGTCCAGTGGAGTAAGGTCCGGGGAGCTTGTAGGCCAAGCCACATGCCCAGCACCGATTCCAATCCACCACCCGGGATATCTCGCATTTAGGAAGTATCGGACCTCGGTGGCAAAGTGTGCTGGGGCCCCATCATGCATAAATCTCATGCCCCTCCGTGTGGTGAGCGGAACATCCTGCAACAGACCGGGAAGCACTAGCTCCAGGAACATACGGTACGCTGCGCCGATCAAACGTATACGTCAATTCTCACGTGATGTTCGAACAGTAACATCGCTGAACGGGTTCGGCTGCGTTTTTAAATGTTTGCCCCTCATCGTCTACGCACGTCTTCAGCGCACCTGATTTGCAACTTGTGCTGCTCATGCACCGGTTGGAACTCCGTGTGCCTGCTGGACGTTTTTCGAACGTGCTATTTTCTGGCACTAGGAGTGGAATGCGGCCCTAGGTTCCATTGCAAATATTGTTCGTCTTGATGTGTACTATCAACCCTCTTGTTTTGTTGAAGGAGTTTACAACCACCCTGTATCTTCACTCCAAACGAAATCAGTTGCTATGGCTTCGTCGTCTGATTGAAACTCATCCTGATCATCCTCTTCCATAGCTAAATCCTGGAGAACATTATCAATATCATCTTCATCGTCATAAGGGAGAGGTACTGGTGAAAAATGTGGTTCCCATTTTTTTTTTTTTGCTTGTAGGTTTAACGACCACCGTGAGCAACTCAATGGGCTATAAGCAGTCACCCGTCCCTAATTTAGAGTCACTGGTTCCAGGGAAGGGAGAGAGCCAGTGCCGTAAGACAAACACAACATCCATGCCTCACCGGGATTCGAACCCGGACCCTTTACGGACGAATGATCAGAGGCCATCGCTTAGACCACTGCGCCACCGGGGCGGCATTCCCATTTGGATCTCACACAAAATCATCTGAATCATAGTCTGAAGTACTGCAATTTTCCAAATCGATTTCTGCTGCAATGTTTCCCAGCTCGGCTTGTGTCAAACTGCGGCGACGTTTCGACTTACAGTATTTACGGAAGTACATAAAAACTCGCAAAAAGTTCACTTCAAAGTTTACCCGGCAAAATCTACAACAAAATAGAAAGAAGCTACAATAAATGTGTCATGTGTATTTGAATGACATGGACGCAGGCGGAAAAGACAAAAAAAAATCCTGGGAGGCCATGTCATTCATATATAAATGACAGTAAAATAATTTATAACAGTACTCAAAATAAAAAAAAATGTTAAAACTATGAACGCAATATTTTTTGCATGGTTAAAATAGCCAAATTACGGAAAATCATAAGCTGGCCCTAGAGGTTATGTTTTTTCCATATCATTTGGCACGCTATGTGTTAAAAGAGCCAACGCGACACCTGTTAGGGGAGTACTTTTTTGCTTCTCTGTGTGAGGACAAGGAGCAACTCGATAGGCTATATACACTGCTGGCCACCCAAAATGCAACACCAACAAGGAAGCATCCGATTGGCCTGAAATTCGAAGCATGCGTCGCCCGCGAGAGGACATACAAACGATTAGCATTGCAGGGCATATGCAAATCATGTGCACCCGGCACGCCACCGAGAAGCACTATAAAAAGGGTGCACAGAAGGTGGGGTGTAAGTAGTGGAAGTGTGTTGTGCTGCCAGACTTGTGCGTGGGAAGCTTCCTGATGCCTCGTCGCAAAATACGGCAGTCATTCCAGCACGTTTCGGAGTTCGACAGAGGACGAACAGTGCCTTACCGCGACAACGGTTTATCGTACCGAGACAACGGCGCCCGTGTGGGACGACATCCAGCCACAGTGAGGCGAGTATGGATTCAGTGGGTGCAGGAGGGACGGACGGACCGACGTGAGCGATTGCCGGAGCCGCTGCACACCACCGAACGAGAGGGCCGGCATGTTGTGAGGCTGGCATTGACGGCTCGCACCGCCACATCACGAACGTTAGAGTAGGAATTAGGGTGTGTTGCGCAACAACCTGTGTCAGCACGTACCGTTCGACGTCGTCTGCAGAAGCGGGGACTTGTCGCACGGCGCCCATTGCTCCGATTACCATTGACGTTACACCACCGGCGATTGCGGCGGCAGTGGGCCGTTGAACGCCGCACCTGGACTACGGAATGGCACGACATTGGCTTCTCCGACGAATCCCGCTTCTGCCTGCAATACCACGATGGTCGGATCCGCGTGTGGCGTCACCGTGGCGAGAGACTGTATGACGCCTGCATTATGCATCGCCATACCGGTCCGTCGCCTGGCGTTATGGTTTGGGGCGCAATTGGATATGACACCCGCACCCCTCTGGTACGCATCGCTGGTATACTCAATAGCCACCGCACCATCTCCGACGTTTTGGAGCATGTAGTCCTCCATTACCTGCAGCGTCCACGTTTCAACAGGACAATGCGCGCCCGCAAGTGGCACGCATCGTGCAACAATTCTTCACGGCCCACCAGGTGTCACTGCTGCCGTGGCCCGCCTGTTCTCCCGATATGTCGCCCATAGAAAACGTCTGATCGCTGATCGGCAACCGAGTGGCCCGGCAAGCACCACCCGCGGCTACGCCTGATGAACTGTGGCAACGTGTGGAAGCAGTCTGGACCGACATACCCCAAGCCCACATCCAAAGCCTCTTTCGTTCGATGCCGCGGCATGTAGCGGCGGTTATTGCCAGCCATGGGGAACTATTGATGTCTGCGTGTTCCGCAAGTCGCACGGGCACGTAACCTCAATCGTTTAATCTTTGTATCTGTTGTTATGTGTCCAGTAAATCTGGCTTTGCTATCTCGTGTCCTTTTTGGTGTTGCATTTTGTGTGGTCAGCAGTGTATTTAGTCATTGCTGTTCAGTTTTGTTCCTCAAAATGGATTTAACCCTCTTCGTCATTGAAAAGGATCGTCTACTTGATGCTGAAACCCTGAGCTAATCCAGAACTTTTAATAGTCTCCGAATACCTGTTCACAAGCAACAAAAGCTGTAGTAACGTGCGTCGGGAGGTGTTAATTTTTCTGTTTCCGTTTCATTCTTTTATTTATTTCAATACATTTCATTTCACATGTCACATAAGATATTCTTATCTTGACTGCTGTACGAAACACAGATGTGTGAAATAAGGATTTAAGTGATATAGTAAATTAACTTCGTCCCATGATGGTCCTTCTGCTTCTAGACCGCTGTGTTCTCCCACCAGTACAGAGAGATTGAGTGAGAGAGAAAGATAGAAACAGAAGACAACACGCATAGAAAGTGCAATGATCAGAGGATAAACGTTCAACGTGTAACAATGTATTGTACACTGCTGGACAATTGTTAAGGACGGATCATAAACGGCTAGATAGCGCATAAAAAAGTAAGTGGGGTTGGATGCCAAGTGAAATAAAATAATGTCAGAATGCCAGGACATTACAAGAAAGACAATTTATTGTGCTCTGAAATCCAGAAGGCTTTGGAACGTGTTCAAGGGACAAACAGGCCATTTTGTGCAGAATACGTAAACGTGAAAAATATGCAATTACCGTCCGCAGGCGTTCCTGCGTAAGATATCAATACGGGATATGGCCACCATGGAGGGCGATGCAAGATTCCACACGTCGTGTCATGCTTTACACAACATTATTAAGCAGCTGTTGGGGTGATTTATTCCATTCCTCTGTCAGTGCACGGATGAGGGTGTCCTTGTTTATTGGAGGGCATTGGCGACCAGCAAGACTCCTTCCCAAAGCACCCCACACATTTTCAATGGGATTCAGATCTGGAGAACGTGCTGGCCATAGGAGGCTTTGAATATCCTCGCTCTCAAGACACTCCTGGACAGCGACTGTTCGATGACATGTTGCGTTGTCGTCCATGAAAATGAATCTATCACCAACAACACCACGGAACATGCGAACATGAGGTAGCAGAACATAATTAATGTATCGTTGGCCAGTCATGGTTCCAGTTGGAAGCACATAGAGGGACGTACGGCCATTGATTATGATGCCAGCCCATACCATGACACTACATGTCGGATATCGGTCCCTTTCCTGTATGTTTGCTGGACAATATGCAGTACCACTACCTCGCCAGATCAGTTGTCGTCGAAAATCAGACGATAGACTGTATCTACTCTCATCTGAGAAGAGGACAGCAGACCAGTCGTTATCAGTCCAATTGCGATGTTGATGGCACCCTTACAAAACGGGCGGTACGGTGACGTCTGGACAATGGGACGCACACAACAGGACGGCAGACGTATAGTACTCCTTCATGCAAACGTCTGGCGACATTTTTTTCGGGAGATCCGCTTGCCAGTAGCAGCCATAAACTGATTTGCTACCTCACTAGCTGTGCTGCGCCGGTGTCTTTTTGTTGATAGCACTATGTACCGATCTTCTGCAGGTGTCGTACTGCGAACACGACCTCCCCGTGACGTTTGCTACACTCTCCATTTGTTTGAAATGATTTCCAAAGCCTTGAAACAACACTGTGGCTGACGTCGAACTCCCTGGCAACATCTGTTATTTTTCGCCCTTCTTCAATCTTGCCAATAATACGGCCACGCGTAAAATCATCTAGGTGATGTCGGGAAGACATATTGAAAATTACAAGTTCGTCAATTGATTCTTTCCCTTTCAACTTTGCGTTTGAACAACAACAATGGTCAATACGCATCAAATCCTTTATATCTCTTATCAGCGCTATGACGTCACGAACAAGTTCGGCAATCCAAAATTTGCATACGCACAACACGTCTTACTGTATCCCGCACTTATGCTAATTTCCACATTTTCCGGCCTTCCATTTTATGGTTGCTATCGTTGCTATTGTCATCCGTCCTTAGCAATTGTCCGGCAGTGTATATTCAAAGTCAGTTTTTTTTATTTGAAGTTTAACGACCACCATGAGCAACTCAATGGGCTATAAGCAGTCGCCCGTCCCTAATTTAGGGTCACTGGTTCCAGGGAAGGGAGAGAGCCAGTGCCGTAAGACAAACACAACATCCATGCCTCACCGGGATTCGAACCCGAACCCCGTTCGGACGAATGATCAGAGGCCATCGCTTAGACCACTGCGCCACCGGGGCGGCTCAAAGTCAGTTGTAATAACTACAACTAAAATCTGATTTATTTTGCAAAGTTGAGGAGAAAAATAATCCATAAACTGCATAAAACTATATCTTAAAAAAGTACATATTTTGAAATGACTGTGAACACATTCCGCCGCCTCGGTTGCGCAATGGTCTAAGCGATGGCCTCTGATCATTCGTCCGAAAGGGGTATACGGGTTCGAATCCCGGTGAGGCATGGATGTTGTGTTTGTCTTAAGGCACTGTCTCTCTCCCTTCCCTGGAACCAGTGACCCTAAATTAGGGACGGGCGACTGCTTATAGTCCATTGAACTGCTCACGGTGGTCGTTAAATCTCCAATCAAAAAAAAAAAAAAAAAAACATTCCAAAAACCACCGCAGGTGAAAAATTTCAGAAGGGGCGGGCCGCTAAGAGCACCACCTTGCCTATGTCCATGATTGTGGACCACTGGGTTCGCGACCTCCGACCTAGAGTTTGCTCTACATCTCTCAATGTGTCACTACATCCTATCTTACTTTTTAACTATCACACTCGGTGTAGTGCCTTCCCAGTATAACGTTTAATATATAATCTGCACATTCTAATTTTTGCTGAAGTGAGTGATTGTGTTTAACACCTAACAATGAAAAAGTTTCGTTTTTTTATACAATATGTGTGTGTTTCTAAATTTTGTTACACACCAATGCAATAATATCTTTATAACGTAAGGAATCAGAAAATGCCAGGGTTATAAGTTTAGTCATTGCAGGTCTGCGGTTTTTCGGGGTTTTCATAAACTGTTTTAATGATCGTCTTTCCATTAGGTGCTGAAATGTTTCCTTTCCCAGTTTTTTCTCTTCTTCGGTTTCCATAGATCTACTGCAGTGATGAATTTCCTCTTTCAGAAGGAATATAAAATGAAAACGATTTTTACAAATATACTCTATACAATGCTTAATTGCACTGTAGGCAAAATAATTTACCCAACTCAAGTCCGGTAGCGAAGCACTGCATGTATCAGAAGAGGGACGTATATTTGCATCCGGCCATCAGGTCTGCGGTTTTTCGGGGGTTTTCCGCAGACTCCCTGTATTTGGGGACGCGAATACGTAGATGGTTCCCGGTGAAGTCGGCCCTGGACGCTCTTTGTCCCTTCTCCGTATGCAGCAGAGAAATGGCAAGCCGGGTGCATTAACTTGCCAGTAATCTACAAGGGCGCATTGTTGTCTTTGCGGAACTCAACCCGGCATGACCGGACGAGGTAGAGATAGAGAGAATATTGCGACCGCCGATTGAACAACAATGCCCAAATAAGGGATGTTGTTCTTCTGCTCGTTATGAACATGTGACGGGAATATTTTTATTCGGCGCCAATGGAAGAGCACCCACGCTCAATGCTACATGTATGCATTCTCAAATGTCACGTTCGTAACTCCCTGTTTCCCGTAGAAAACGCATAGCATGATAAATATGTTTTTTTTACGAACGACCACCATGAGCAACTCAGTGGGCCATAATTAGTCGCTTGCTCCAAATTTAGGGCCACTGCTTCGAGGAAGGGGAGAGAGCTAGTGCTGTAAGGGCAAATACATCCATCACGCCTATCTGGGACTCGAACTCGGGTCAGCTCGGCCGAATGGTCAAAGGGCAGCGCGCCACTGGAAACTCTGATAACAATGAAAGACAATCTGCCAAATTTTTGAAGTGTCCACCACGATATCGAGGTTAGTTATGGATGCCACATACACAATCTCTTTTGTAAACCCGGGCCCTCTCAGACGAATGGTCAGAAGACAACGCTTAGGACCACTGAGCCACCTGAGTGGCGGAGGGGTAGACTTAAAACTGGCCATTGAAACTCAGGCAATTTGCCAAATTTTGAACACCGCCTTGGTGGAGCAGTGGTCTAAGCGGTGGCTACTCACCATTCGTCCGAGATGGGTCAGGGTTTGAATCCCGGTGAGGCACAGATGTTGTGCTTGTCTTACAGCACTGGCGCTCTCCCTTCCCTGGAACCAGTGGCTCTGAATTAGGGACAGGCGCCCATTGAGTTGCTCACGGTGGTCGTTAAACCTCTAATAAAAAAAAAATAAAAAAAATGTTCATCTCTTTTTTTGTTTTCGTTTCTGGGTTTAATGACCCCGAAGGAGAACTCTAAGGGTTATAAGCAGTCAGCGTCCTTAATTCGGAGCCACTGGTTCCAGGGAAGAGAAACAGCTAATTACATCTCCCAAACACACCACCCATGCTTCACCCGTGGCTCGGATGAATGGTCAGGGGCCAACGCTGAGACCGTACGGGGGCGGCAATAGTTTTCTATTTTAGTTTGCCATTTTGTTAGGTGCTACACGTTTTTTTTTTTTTTTTTTTTTAATTTTTTGCTCTTCGATTCGGCCCATACTGATTCATAACATTCATTCTTTTTTTCGCTGTCTTATTTAGGTTAAAGTTGCTTTTAATAGTAAATGCTTACCGATACTCACCTCATTTCCCGAAATCACTTTCTCAATCGTCTGTGTTACACCACTGGCTAGCTCTGTCACTTTTCTGGAATCAGTGGCCCCAAATGAGGGATGGGCGACTACTTATAGCTCTACTCACGGTGGTCGTGCGCTGGGGATGGTCTAATGGCCAACGTTCGTGACGGCCACGGAAAAGTCTGAGGATCGATCCCAGGCAGGTACGAACTGTCGAACCACTAAATATCCGCCGTGTGCCGGATGGGCACGTTAAGCCGTCGGACCCAGGTGCTGATCCCGCCGGTTGCAAAAAAAATGTTTTACACTCACGGGCAATGAAATTTGCGCACCTAGAATAAAACATGCTACAACCGCGGAACTTTGCAAATAGCTAGAGTGTGTGCTTGTATGCAAATGATCCACGTTTGGTACGAGTGAGCATGACCTCACACCCTGTGGTGGGGCTGCAAGCACGAACCGGCAGTCTTATAAACCGGTGTGTAATCGATGCCCCATGAAAGCGAAAAGCACTGACCAACGCAAGCAAGAGTACAGAATGACAAGAATGCAGGGTAGATGCCAGAGATGTCGATTTACGCAACTTACGGACTTTGAGAGGGGCCTAATCATCGGGCTGAAAACCGCAGGGTGGTCGGCGCGCCGTATAGCCCGCAACGTGGATCCTTCTGACCATACCGTCCGACTGTGTTGGCAGCAGTGGACACGTGACGGCACTACCACGCTACGGAGCGGCTCCGTACGGAGCAGGTGACAGGATCGACGGATCGTGCGCCTGGCACAAACGGATCTCACGGGGACCCAGTCCACTATGCAGGCAGATGTAGCGGCTCCTGTGTGTCCACGAACCGTTTCCCGAAGCCTCGCGGAAGTGAATGTGCGATCCCAGCGCCCCCTTACGTGTGCTGCCATTAACACCGGAATGTCGCCGGCTCCATGTGCAGCGGTGCCAGGCCAGAGCGAAGTGCATCGCCACAGACTGGCGACGTGTGGTGTTTAGCGATGAGTGCCGCTTCGTTTTGGGGACAGATGACCACCGTGTCCGGGTGTGGAGGTTCCCGGGTCAACGACACAATTCCAACCTCGCTATCGAGCACCACATCGCTAGGTCTGGGGAGCCATTGCCTACCATAGCTGATCAGCTCTAGTACTGGTAAGTGGATCATTGTATGTGGATGAGATCCTACGGTCCCATGTGCTCCTATTCCTAGCCGGGATTCCAGGTGCACTATACCACCAGGATAATGCCCGCCCGCACACGGCTAGGGTTGCACAGGACTGTCTACATCATGTCCAAACACTTCCATGGCCTGACGTTCCCCGGACAAGCCCCATATCGAGCATGTGTGGGACCAGTTGAAACGCCGGCTACTGCCGTGCCGCACTATCCGGGATTTGGAGCACACAGTCCAACACGTAAGGGCCAGTCTGCTGCAGGACAACATCAGGCGTATGTTCGCCTCCATGCCGGACCGTATTGCGGTATGTATCGCCGCACGAGACAGTGCGACGCGCTATAGATGATGACCGCACTGTGTCCCACGGATCCCTCTGTAATTGTCCAGCAGCTCTGTTTTAGCCATCATGTGTATCATTCATCTGTATCATTACGTCCATAAAATATCAGTTCAATCCGATGCTTACTTCTTGGCGCGCAAATTTCATTGTCCGTGAGTGTATTTCTTAAAAGATAATTTCTGTTTCTGTCTCTCTCTATATATGGTCAAAACATACACCGAAAGATACACTGCTCAACATGGAAATTGAAACTCCTAGAAGATGAACGGAATGTTTTTAAAATAGATTTTTATTACCTGTCGGTCAAGTAGATGCAGAAGGAACCAGACGATAACCAAAGTCCAACATTGATCAATTCCTGGTGGAACCAGCAACCTACAAGTAAACAGGACAGCGTGATTACTTGGTTTCTAATTATGTCAGTTTCATTTCGATAATAAAATGAACAGTAATCGATAGAAACCGGATCAAGTACAGAAGCTTGAGAGAAGCCGGAAATTAAGAAGTATGGGTACAATGCCAAATTCCGGGAAGAACCTGGGTTCGAAACCCGGTGAGACATGAATGTTGTGTTTGATTTACGGCACTGGCTATCTCCCTTCCCTGGAACCAGTGACCGTAAATTAGGGACGGGCAACTGCTTATAGCCCACTGAGTTGCTTGGTGGTCGTAAAAATCCCAATAAAACAAAAACGCCAAATACAGGACCAAGTAGAAGGAAAAAATAAAAATACTTTATAGGAGGAACTGTTACTGCTTAACACTGACGTAGACCTAAGTGATTAGCACTACAGTCATGAGCCATACGAGATACTGAACTTTAGCAGAAGAAGATTCTTTTAAAGTCGGTTACGGTTTTGTTGGGCGAATTGTTCAGCTTCTTCATGACTGCACAGAGAAACTGCAGTGGATAATAAAACGACATTACTGTGCTAAAAACGTTGCGGAAATATAATTAAATTAAGGTGCAAAGTTGTAGTCAAACAGCTTGTGAATAGCAGTTGTACATATTTCAGGTCTAATTTCTTTCACACAGATGCGTCAAAGTGTATTAATGGTACCATTTTAAAAATTTCTATCACTTCTTTAGTTGCGTCTTCTTATCATACATGGCAGCAAGATGCATGCATCAGTTCAATTGTAGCACTCACCTTAGCTGTACCACATTTCACACTCTGCAAAGGGTATCACTCAGGAATAATAATAAAAAAAACCCAGCATGCAAATAATATCTTATACTCAGAGTGTTCACCGAATTACGACCACCTACCTAATAATTAGTCTGCCATCTTTTCGCCGTAGGAGAACGGCCGCCAGGTGGCGTGGCATTGACTCCACGAGGTGCCTGTACAGTTGTGTGAGGATCTGCAAACAAATTCTTTGAATTGTGGTCCACCATTCCATCATGGAGATCAGTGGTGTGCCCAACTTCTTACTTGACACTTCACAACATCCTACAGATGTTCAGTTGGGTTGAGATCAGGCAACTTTGGAGATCATTCGAAATGTCATACGTCAGCACTGTTTTCGTCCAGGCATTTCTGCAAAAGGCGGGCCCAGTCACACGGGGCATTATAGTTCTGAAAGAACACATCCCTCTCTGGGTGGAGGTATAACACTGTGGGGTGTACATGGCCTGAAATCAGTCCCCTGTAGTGTCTGCTGATCATCCATTGGTCCACACACACCAAGGGTTCTAATTCACTCCAATTAAACATGCCCAACTGGCCTGGATAGTCATAAGGGAACCACTGCATCATGGTGCCAAATACGGACTGCACCATCAGCATAATGAAATATATATCATGATTCATCGCACCAATAGACCTTCTTCCAATCTTCTATCGTCCAATCTGAATGCTGTTGGACTAGAAGAGTCGTTTATGTCGATGGATTGTTGTTAAGACAGGGTGGCGTATATAAGGCGTCTGCTTTTGTAACCCACCCGTGCCCACGTACAACGCATAGTCGTGCGGGATATTGTTTTCTACTTGATCCATATTGTATTAGGCCCTTAGCTGCGAAACTATGCTACACCGATTGCCCTGTACTATGCGATGCACCCGTCGTTCACCTCTGGAATCCACCATTCACTGCCCTATACAGTTATGTCGGCGGTTGGTTGCTTGCCAATTTTGGCACCACTCCAAGTACACATTAACCATGGAGTCCTTCGAACAACCCACCAGCGTCGCCGTTCCCGAAGTGCGTTCACAATTTGGCCTTTTGTAAACTCCGATAAATTATTAGTTTTATCCATCTTGCCCGTAACTTCGCTCTCAACTGAACCGCCAACGTTTTATGTACACCCCTTTAGCTTACAGGCCACACCCTCCTCCTTCTGGTTACGCGGGTGTCAGGTGTGACTCACTTTGCATATGGGGTGTGTGAAAATAAAGCCTCATTTGCCGGTGATGAGATTCGAACCCACATCCGTCTTCTCCGGAGTTGACTGTTTTACCGATCGAACCACACCGACAAAGGCTTACTGCTGCAACTTGGTCATCTTTGAGGTAGGTGAGTCACAACCCCCTTCCCCTTCTAATTTCATTATCTTCACTGATTTTCCGTTGTCAGTAATTCCGTTTATTTTAGAAGAGCCCGTTTCGGATTTTTGCATATTTGCACAGAAATTTCGCAAAATCTTCGATTTTGACTTTTTCACCCATTTTACGACTCTTTTACGCTTTGCAGGATTCGAGCCAGGGACATTTCTACAGGGAAACACGCGTGCTACCCTTGAGGAAGAAAAAATCGTAACGTGCAGTCACGTATAACACAGAACTTTAATAGCGCGATGATGAAATGTTTTTGTTATTAGTGTAGGTGAATTAGTCATTTTATTTACGCTTTCCAACCGTAGGTTGAAGAAGCGTATATGCTCCCCAGCTTTGTCCGTCCACACGATAACTCTCGTAAAAATGGTTCAATTTCGATGAAATTTTGGTATGTAGTAGGGGACCACTTGGGGACGAACCCTATTGAAAATGGGCGAAATGGGGTCAAAGGTCAGGACATAGGAGCGGGATCCATTCCATCGCCCTGTTGTGCGGGTGGGAGGAGACTAAGTTAAATTAAAGTTGACAGATGCAAATTTAAATTTAAATTTCAACACTTTCCCTCAGAATATGGATATTGCCGCCCCGGTGGCGCAGTGGTCTAAGCGATGGCCTCTGATCATTCGTACGAACGGGGTCCGGGTTCGAATCCCGGTGAGGCATGGATGTTGTGTTTGTCTTACGGTACTGGCTCTCTCCCTTCCCTGGAGCCAGTGACCCTAAATTAGCGGGACGGGCGACTGCTTATAGGCCATTAAGTTGCTCACGGTGGGCGTTAAACCTCCAAAAAAAAAAAAAAAAAAAAGAATATGGATATTAAAAAGAGACAAGCAAAACTTACAGGTATATATATATGAAAGCTTAATTTATTCCCACAACTGATAACACTAATAAGAAATTAGTCGTTGCAGTACAGGAGGGTTATTTTATTTTTATGGCCGAAAACAAAATAACAAAACAATCTGTGTTATTCAAGGACTATTGCTGCTTGTGATGTGCAAAATAAATGGACAGAGCCCAAAACTGATCCACCCACTAGTCTAAGCTAATATGGACACATGCTATTGACTAGCATATATTAAGCACACAACACATTACAAAACTCAAGAATTCAATTTTGTAAAAAGACCAGTCGGTCTGCATTTATTGATGAACAATTTAATGAGTGGTTGTAATTTCTTTTTCTTTTTTGTAATTTGCTTTTCCGCTTTGCTTTTCACAAACACCCAGGAAGGTTACAGAAATTTCACATTTTTGTTTATGTTTTTGCACAGCATTTTTAATTCATGGTAACCACTTTTAAAACACATTTCCAGAGGAGAACTGCCTGCTTTTTTTTTCACTTAATTCCTTAAGGCATATTAGGAAAATGTTGTATACTTCCTAGTGGTATTCAATATATATTTTTATCTTTATATTTAAGAAGGATTCCACAGAAGCAAGCTGGAGGTAGGCCTAAAACATGTTTGAAAGGTGAATTTTCTTTTTTTATTTAGTTTAATTTTCAGCTGCTCAGGTTATGAGACACTAAAAGATTAAGGTAACCAAGATTTTAATTTAAGGTAAGAAGTTACATTGAAGTTTAACATCAATTTTGAGCTTAGCAGCAGTTCCTCGTGGTTATAATACTGTATATATATATATTCAGGCAATTTTATTCTGACATGGGAGATCTTGGCCAAGATTCCAAAATCTAGCTTTACTTTACGTCACCACATTTTCTGACCTGACAAACAGAACTGCCACTTTTGGGGAGTAATTCCAAGAACAAAATAGATTTTTGTTTTGTTTACATAGGTATATTAATTAGTTTATTTGTTATTTTTCCAAATAGGAAGAAGGTGCAAAAAAAAAAAAAAAGTAAAAAAAAAATCTCGTAGTAAGAAAATAGTCGTCTTCCGAATGGCCAGCATGGCTGGCTAGAATGTTAAACGTTCGGTGTGACGAGGAGGATTTAAAAGTGCAGCTTACCACTTCATGAGTTCACCTCTTGGCTCTGAAGACGGGCGTCCTTCAAGTGTATTGAACTGTAGTATTACTGGAGTGACACTAGCAGAAGTCCGGGAGTGGACACATTCAGACAGCAGTAACAAGGGAGATGTACTCCTGATTATCGTATTTCCTCCAAAAGCCGGGTAACTGGTGGTATTGCAGCAGTTTTCCTTTCGGTCCCTTAGCACACTTCCTCCAAAAGCCGGATAACTGGTGGTACAGCAGCAGTTTTCCTTTCGGTCCCATAGCACACTTCCTCCAAAAGCCGGATAACTGGTGGTACAGCAGCAGTTTTCCTTTCGGTCCCATAGCACACTTCCTTCAAAAGCCGGATAACTGGTGGTACAGCAGCAGTTTTCCTTTCGGTCCCTTCGCACACTTCCTCCAAAAGCCGGATAACTGGTGGTACAGCAGCAGTTTTCCTTTCGGTCCCTTAGCACACTTCCTCCAAAAGCCGGATAACTGGTGGTACAGCAGCAGTTTTCCTTTCAGTCCCATAGCACACTTCCTCCAAAAGCCGGATAACTGGTGGTACAGCAGCAGTTTTCCTTTCGGTCCCATAGCACACTTCCTTCAAAAGCCGGATAACTGGTGGTACAGCAGCAGTTTTCCTTTCGGTCCCTTAGCACACTTCCTCCAAAAGCCGGATAACTGGTGGTACAGCAGCAGTTTTCCTTTCGGTCCCTTAGCACACTTCCTCCAAAAGCCGGATAACTGGTGGTACAGCAGCAGTTTTCCTTTCAGTCCCATAGCACACTTCCTCCAAAAGCCGGATAACTGGTGGTACAGCAGCAGTTTTCCTTTCGGTCCCATAGCACACTTCCTCCAAAAGCCGGATAACTGGTGGTACAGCAGCAGTTTTCCTTTCGGTCCCATAGCACACTTCCTCCAAAAGCCGGATAACTGGTGGTACAGCAGCAGTTTTCCTTTCGGTCCCTTAGCACACTTCCTCCAAAAGCCGGATAACTGGTGGTACAGCAGCAGTTTTCCTTTCGGTCCCATAGCACACTTCCTCCAAAAGCCGGATAACTGGTGGTACAGCAGCAGTTTTCCTTTCGGTCCCTTCGCACACTTCCTCCAAAAGCCGGATAACTGGTGGTACAGCAGCAGTTTTCCTTTCGGTCCCTTAGCACACTTCCTCCAAAAGCCGGGTAACTGGTGGTACAGCAGCAGTTTTCCTTTCGGTCCCTTAGCACACTTCCTCCAAAAGCCGGGTAACTGGTGGTACAGCAGCAGTTTTCCTTTCGGTCCCTTAGCACACTTCCTCCAAAAGCCGGGTAACTGGTGGTACAGCAGCAGTTTTCCTTTCGGTCCCTTAGCACACTTCCTCCAAAAGCCGGGTAACTGGTGGTACAGCAGCAGTTTTCCTTTCCGTCCCTTAGCACACTTCCTCCAAAAGCCGGGTAACTGGTGGTACAGCAGCAGTTTTCCTTTCGGTCCCTTAGCACACATCCTAGGGAGGTAACGCTTTTGGGGTGGTGAGGCGGTAAGACGGGATGAATGTCGAAGTTGCCCGGGGCGCCTAGTTAAGCAGGCTCTTCGAAGAACTGACGCTCCGGTTACACTCAGGCAGCATGGAGGCATAGGTCAAATACATTTTTATGATCCTATGCTACCCCGGGGTTAGCATTTTAGTTTCCTTTTAACAGTTGTTCACCTTCCATTTCCCAGGAAGGGCTAAAGGAATTCCAGAGGGTTAGTGGTCCCACGGGGACAACAGAAGTTTTTGCTTTTTCGAAGACTCGGTCTTAGCAGAAAAAAATCGAAAGTGTCCTCAAAAAAAAATAAATAAATAAAAATAAAAAAACTCACACGTCTTTTCGAAGGATGCGGGAGAACGCCAGCGCCCTCTACAACGACGCTACTTTCTTCCAATCAAATTTCCTCCATCCGGCTGGTGAGCTGCCTGTAACTCTGTGTGCAAAACACACGCAAACCACCCACACACAAACAAATTTTTTTTCTCCCGCTCTTCTGCTGGCCTGCCACGAAGAAATGCTCACACCGCTTCCTAACGCTCGCGTCTTATGACATAACATGGAAAGGGCGGAGTTCCGGACCCGAATTTATCACCTTACGCAAACGGGGGACGCTTTCCAAATGCGACATCTGATACCACCCTGACTTCTAACAATTTTTTCTCATGGGAACGCAGGTGGTTGCTGGCCAGAAATCGTTGACCAACTCTGGTCATCCCATAAATAAAGAGAGAGAGAGAGAGAGATACTGTAAACCACCCCCTCTGCGCACCAGCAACACTTAGAAAACCCGAGTATGCGTAAAGTTCACCATGTTGCTGAAGCCAGGAAGCAAGCTGAGCTCTTTTTGCACACCTTCCCATAAATAGGGGGGGGGGGGGGGAATCTTTCTGGCTAACCATCTATACGCGGTAGCTTCACTTCATGAGAGAAGACGGGGCAGGAAGAAAAGGAAAATCTCAAAGTCATCTTGTACATTTACATTGCATCTTTCTACATACATATCCATAATTCTAAGAGGGACAGACTGTTCCATACAATAAATAATTAAATGGACGATGTCATCGCTCTATCCGCGTTGTTTATAAAATAACGTGGATAGAGCGATGACATCGTCCATTTACATTATCTCCACGTATTTGATATACATTAACCATTTCTATCGCCCTTTGAATTTATCAGATGCAATTAAATAGCTGTTGCGTTAAAATGCCACCAGATGACGACATTTCAGTTGCTGAGACCATCAATACAGATTCGTGTAGTCAGATGCTGACTGATAAACCACGCATGGCGTTCAGAATTGTTGGCGCCGTAGCGTAAATTCGAACGCACTCGACTAGTTATCGAGAGTTCTGGGTTCCATCCCAGCGGTGTCGCAACACAATTTTTCAGTTGATATGCGTTGTTTATAAAATAACGTGGATAGAGCGATGACATCGTCCATTTACATTATCTCCACGTATTTAATATATATTAACCAATAAATAATTATTTCCTAATTTTATTCGTAATCGACACAGAATTTTCCTTATGATGGTGGTTACATAAATACAAGTAGATGGTCGAACGACACCATTATTACTATACACACACATATACATATACAGTATATATATATATAAATTTTTTTTTCGTTTTTTCTCTTCTTCCCCCACAAAAATAAAAGAGGAAAACAAATTTATGAAGTGACGTCACAACGATTACCCTAAAATACAATGTCCTCCCTCCGACCTACTGACAGCACAAAAAATAAAAAAAATAAAAAATACAGTTACCTAAAGGACACCACACACACACCGAGCAACACTCACCAGGAAGATATAGAATTAATTTTGAAAGAGAAATTTCCGAGAAAAGATTTCTGACTTTTTTCTCAACTCGTTTTTTTCTTAAGAGCACATATATATAGATATATATACCCACCTCCTGCACATTGTCAAGAAAAATGAGAGACCACTTAAAAAAAAAATATATAACCACAGATTTTCTCATTTTCTCTCATAGAAAATGCGTTCGACTGTTGTCAGTCCTGAATGAAAATTCACATAAATTGGTCAGGTTTATCTGTTTCCAGAACTGAGCAACAGGACAGCCCTTATGCGTCCCAACTTGCGTAAAAATGCTTCGATTTCGATGAAATTTTAGTATGTGGTAAGGGGCCATTGGATGCGAACCTATTGAAAATGGATGAAATTGGGTCAAAGCTCAGGACATAGGAGCGGGATCCATTCCATTGCCCTTATGCATCATAAATTGCGTAAAAATGGTTCGATTTCGATGAAATTTTAGTATGTAGTAGGGGACCACCTGGGGACAAACCCTATTGAAAATGGGTGAAATGGGGTCAGAGGTCAGGACGTAGGAGCGGTTTCCATTCCATTGCCCTTATGCGTCACTACTTGCGTAAAAATGCTTCGATTTCGATGAAATTTTAGCATGTGGCAGGGGACCAACTGGGGACGAAACCTATTGAAAATAAGCGAAATGGGGTCAAAGGTCCGAGAACAGGAGCGAGATTTATTCAACAGTCCTTATCCTCATAACTTGGCTAAAATGCTTCTATTGCAACAAAACTTTAGTATGTTGTTCCGGAGGTCTGCTGATATTATCGAAATGGTGTCAAAGGTCAGGACATAGGAGCGGGAACCATTCCATCGCCTTTATGCGTCATAACTTACGTAAATAAGCTTCGATTGCAACAAAACTTTATCGTGTTGTTCCGGAGGTATACTGAACCAATTCTGCTGCATATTATCGAAATGATGTCAAAAGTCAGGACATAGGAGCGGGAACCATTCCATCGCCCTTATGCGTCATAACTTACGTAAAAGAGCTTCGATTGCAACAAAATTTTATCGTGTTGTTCCGGAGGTATACTGAACCGGTTCTGTTGAATATCATCGGAATGAAGTCAAAGGGCAGGGCACAGGAGCAAGATTTATTCCACAGCCATTATCCTCATAACTTGATAAAAAATATTTCCATTGCGACAAAACTTTAGTATGTTGTTCCAGAGGTATACTGAACCAATTCTGTTTAATATAATTGAAATGGGGTCAAAGGGCAGGACACAGGAGCAAGACTTATTCCACAGCCATTATCTTCATAACTAGAGTAATGATTTCTGGTATGTTGGAAAGCGTATCATAATCAATGTATTGCATGATTTTACTAACTTGTTTTATGTTGGAGCATGTTATTTTTCTGAATAGGTTTGTAATTTTATTTTTTCTTTAGCAATCCTTTTTACAAATTATGTATTTTTTCATCATGATTTTTCGTAGCAACAGAATGCTTTGAGGTTGAGATATTTTTAAACTGACAATTACTTTCAATTATTTTTGAGAAGAGGTGAAATGTACTGCTTTATAATATTATTTCACAAAACTCCTAAATATAAAATTTTTCTCTTGATAGCTATAATAGCTTTCTCGTCTTAAGGCTGTCTTTGAATGAGTGTTAGGGTTCATCGTCTGCGATATATGGCGCAAAAAATCACTCCTTGGGCATGGCTTTTACGTCTCCAGCGACTGTCCAGAAGTTGGCGTTAGCGAATCACTGCAGACCTCACCATATTCAGAATGGAAGCGGTCTCTCGTTGGCTCCAAAATCAAAAGACAAAATACGCGCTGCTAAGCTTTAACCAATGACGTTATTTGGGGGTGGAGCTCAATAAGTAGGCGTTGTTTCTATAGATCAAATTCAGGGGTTCTCTGCTAATGTACACATTTTCTCTTCAAAAATGAATGTACAGTAGGATTTAGGATGATCTACTTTGAGTATAGGAGATAAAATTTCAATCTCACTTTTGCCCCTATTCATTGATTTCTATTTGGCTCAGATAATTAGAAAAATCAGACAAGAAATTTCGTTGCTTCCAGACAGAAACACGGCAATGCTAACTTATCGTGCCATCTAGCGACAAATTGGAATGCTTTCGAGTTAGATAAATTTAATTTTAAAAAATTCTAACAAATTTTTCGGAATAATAACTGTGGCATATATTATCTATGGGTCGTTTTTATATGTGCTCAAAATTACAAACACTACAAAGTAATAATAGTCTTCGAGAAAATGTGTACAAAAGAATTGACATTGCACATATGGGGTAGAAGATGAACCCTAACACTCATTCAAAGACAGCCTTAAGCGGCCCACAGACTGATACATAGACATCATACAATCACCTGTATAACAATTTAAGCACCTGGTTTCTCACGGTAACGCAATAAATTTTGCACTGGTGCACAAAATTGAAGAAAGGGGAAAAGAAATATCTTGTGCTACAATTACTAAAATTCAGACGATATACTGTTCACAATAACCGATCTCACTACAGAACTTCAAAATCAAGTCCAGCAACAGATGATTGAAATTTAATAGTTAATCAAACCTCAAGTACTGTATGTTCTCGCGAATAGCGCCTGTTAGCGAACATTTTCCGTTACATGGATATGGGAAAAATGAGAAAAATTTTTCGTTAGGAATTGTAGAAAGGTTTCTGAAAATTCAGAATTTTCCGTTAACGCCTCTTAAAAACGGCAATTTACCGTCAATATAAGAAAGGAATTGTAGAAAGGTTTCTGAAAATTCAGAATTTTCCGTTAACATCTCTTAAAGAAAGATGACACCGAATTCTCGGGTGTAATGAGCACGTCTTTTGAATCCGTTCTGACGAGAATGAAATTTATCAAAGCTATTCAAAGTCAATGGAACCGATATGGAAAACAATAGTATCTGACGGAAGAAAGAAGTTTTTCAATCCGGTTTTTAATCCCTCAGATATTGCTGTAAACGGAATCGTGAGCTTACGCCCTTTGGTTGAAGACTTGGGTGTTAAGAAAAATATGAATTTATACGAGAAACATTTCGCACCGGAAACGCTCTCCAACACAGAAAGAATTTTTCAAATCGGACTCTTAGAAACAGCGATAACAACAACGGTAATTACCGTCAAAAAACGGCAATTTACCGTAAGATGTGACTTTACGCCCCCTGGTGGGAAAACCATGCATTATTTTAGAAAGAAAGTATTCTCAAAAGGTTTTTCGATATGTGCGGTATCGCTCCAGAGAAAAAAAAAATTTAGTCGAGTTTTCAGAAACCCAGATTTTGCTGCAAATACATCAGAAAGAGAAATCAACATTTATGCCCTCTGGTGGCTAAACGATTCTTTACTAAACATTACAATTTATATGAAAAATATTTTCCATCAGGTGTTGCATGCGATTCAGGAAGGATTTTTAAAATCAAAGTTTTAGAAGCAGAAATAACGCAGAAAACACAATTTACCTTTGCGTCCCCTAGCGGAAAGTCTATGATTTACTTGAAAATTTTGAATTTACATGAGAAACTTTTCGCATCGGAAACACTATCCAACAAAGAAGAAATTTTTCAAATCGGACTCCTAGAAGTAGAGATATTGACAAAAATAAGATATACATCTACGCCCCCTGGCAAAGAAACCATGCATTATTTAAAGAAGAAAATGTTCCTAAAAGGTTTGCCGACAGGAGTTGTATCGGTCCACAAACGACATTTTTTTTCAATCGAGATTTTAGAAGCTCGTATTTTGCTGCAAATACATGAAAAGCGAAAATTAAAACTTACGCCCATTGGTGGCCAAACCATTTTCTACAAAAATTAGAAATCATGTGCAAAAGATTTCTCATCAGGAGCTGTATCCGGTGCAGAAATAATTTTTCAATTCGGAGTTTTAGAAGCACAGATATAGGGGGAAACGCAATTTACCGGTACGCCCCCTAGCGGAAAGTCTATGAATTACTTGAAAATTTTGAAATTATTTGAAAAACATGTCACACTGGAAACAATCTAATAAAGAAAGAATTTTTCAAATCGGACCAATAGAAGTAGAGATATTGACAAAAATAAGATATACATGTAAGCCCACTGGTGAAGAAATCATGAAGTATTTTTAAAAGAAAATATTCCGAAAGGATTTATCGACGTGAGTGGATGCCACAAAAGAATTTTTTCAATCGAGATTTTAGAAGCTCAGATTTTATGGCAAATACATCAGAAGCAAAAATGAACACTTACGCCCCCTGGTGGCCAAAGTATTTTTTACCAAAAATTAGAAATTGTATGCAAAAGATTTTTGATCAGGAGCTGTATCCGCTAAAGAAAAAAATTTTCAAATCGGAGTTTTAGAAGAAGAGATATTGGGGAAAACGTAATTTACTTTTACGCCCCCTAGCGGAAAATCTATGCATAATTTGGTATTCCTAAAATACTCTTCGACATAAATGGAATCGAAAGATAAAAGAATTTTTTCAATCGGGTGTTTAGAAGCAAATATGTGCAATAAAATGTATTTTTGAATTCGACATCATCTGCATTTACGAGCAGTGAAATTGTACATCGTAAAAAAACAAAAACAAATAAAGGATCGTCATTCGTATATTTCAAGCTTCTCAATGCAAAAAGAATTTTTCAAATCGGATTAATAGTTGCAGAGATATCGTGTCTACAGGCGGACGGACGGACAAGCCGATAACATAAGCACGATCTTTTTTTACCAAAGACGTGCTAAAAACGGCAATTTACCGTCAATATATGGAAGGAATTGCGAAAAGTTTTCCAAAAATTCAGAACTTTCCTGGCACTTGAAGAAACCGTGAAATTCAGGTCTCATCCAGTCATTTCACGGGAAAGGTTTGGTCAGGAACATACTTCGTCAATTTACGATAAGAATCATGGAAAATGGCTCGTGAAATCTAGAAAATTTTTACAGTGTGTTTATGAAGCCAATGCAACTTCATAGTTGTGTATGCAAAATGAAGATAGCGCGTATCTGATTGCCATTGGTTGTTTCTAATAGTTTATTAATTCAATGTACAGAGAGGGTCCATTTCGATGTACAGTAGTGAAGGCATTTTTGGGCAACTCGCGCATGACGTAGCTGTGGAGGCAGATCATTTGCTTCGATGGTTTGTTTACATACGGTTATTATAAGGCCCGTTTCACACAAGCGGAGTTTTTCCGCCGAAGAAATAAACCTCTCGGCTGTCTTACTGCTCGTTTTAAAGCGGACTATAGAATTATACCGAGACTTTCAGAAAAGCGGTAGCGGTAGAAATTCTGACGCGGTAGCCGCTCAGCTTCCGAGGGGTTCGCTACAAACCGGACTGCGAAAATACCGTCCAAATTAAGAGAAACGTAGCTGTAAGGCAAGATGTTCACACAGGCGGCCAGCCGATCGTCCGCTATTGTAATAAAACAATCCCTTCTGTGAAAGGGGGTGGGGAACAACGTGCTGTTGAAAAAAGAACCACATATAGTTCCCCCTCATCCTTCAGGTATTGTTCCCTCCGTTCTGGCAATGAAACAGCTTGTGTGAAAGCTAGCCAAAAACTGCACTACAGGACGGTTTTATTGCTTCGGCAAAAAGTCTTGCGTTTATTTAGTGGTATTTTATCAGTTCTGTATGATCGAGAGTCATATTGTTAATGTGATAGGATAAAGATAACTAGTGTGGTAACAAAAGTGAAGCGTTATAAGATAACTATTGTGGTAGCAAAGGTTAAGCGATAGAAGATAAGTATTGTGGTAACAAAAAGAAATCGTTCTATTGCTGTGTGTTTGTTTGCTAAAAAAACTTCAGGAACCCACAATTCTGTGCTATTATTTCGTAAGAACGATGCCTAATTGTGAGTTGCCTTCTCTGAACAAGAAAACAAAAGAAACGAGGATTATTTATCACGCATTCCCAAAAGATCAGATATTGAAATAAAAAAAACAAACATGGTTACTCAAACATAAACGAAAATATGTTGTCAATGTGAAACATGCCAGAATTTGCTCTAAACATTTTACTGAAGATGATTATGAACGTGATTTGAAATCCGAATTACTAGGATTTCCATCGAGTAAGCAGAAAAGGCTGAATCAGATGCCATTCTGTCCATGAATCTCCCCTGTAGTAACAACACTTTTGTTGCAGATGCAGATGCTACTGCAAATACGTCACATGATTCCAGTAGTAACATAGGAAGTCCAGACGTTACACGACACGAGAGATTGCAGACACATTACACATCCATCATTCAAGCATTCACGACCACCTGAAGAAGCTGGGATACGTTAGCTAACTCGATGTGTGGGTTCCTCATGAACTCAGAGAATCTCTAATTAACGGTGCATATAAACATCTGCGATATGCTCGTGAGGAAAACTATCCTTTTTTGAAGCGACTGATAACTGGTGAGGAAAAGTGGATTGTGTACAACAATGTGCTGCTCAAACAGTCTTGGTCCCGACGTGCTGCTTCGCCTCAAACGACATCCAAAGCAGACATTCATCACCGGAAGGTTCTGGTCTCAGTGTGGTGGGATTTTAAAGGTGTCGTGTTTTTGAGCTCCCACCAAGGAACCAAACAATCAATTCAAATGTGTACTGTCGGCAATTGGACAGTTTGAACGAATCCATCATCCAGAAACGTCCAGAGCTCGTTCATCGTAAAGATGTTGTGTTCCATCACGTAAAGATGTTGTGTTCCATCACACAAGTTTGATCACCCGCCAAAAATTATTGTAGCTTGGGTGGGACGTTTTGCCACACTCAGCATACTCGCTTGACCTTGCGCCGTCAGACTTCCACTTGTTTCGCTCTCTTCAACAGTCCTTGCGTGGTATAACGTTTAATTCAGATGAGGCTGTAAATCAGCACCTTGTACAGTTTTTCGCCACAAAAGACAGGTCCTTCTATGAACGAGGCATTTTGCAGCTCACTGACAGATGGCAAAAGGTCATCGAACAAAACGGGCATTATATCATTGATTGATCTTTGTTCTTTCTATCAATAAATGACCTTTGCAAAACATGGATAAAATACGCCATGACTTTTCCGACAACCCAATAAATTAAAATCTCGAATTAAAGTTTTGAATAGTTTGATATCAGCAAAGCGACGACAATTTCTTGTGAATGCAAAAAATTCTAAGGCACAGGTATCAGCTGAAGTGACTAACATTTTGGGGAAAACATTTTCCGAAAACCAAGTGCGCTGCTTATTGCAAGAAATAAACAGTGCAAAGTGGAGTTAAGAGGATGTATGCAAAGTTATCGCTCTGCTATAAATTTCTAAGAAAGCGTATCTGTTTCCCAGAAATAAATAGCAACATCCTTTTCCTGGGATTACAACTCTAAACAGGAGGATTTCTCGTTCCTTCCAACGCCGCTCCTCTGTGCTGCGAGATATTCTTTATTTAATGGAAAATCCGGCAAAAAGGTATAGAAATTTAGAACGCATTTACGTTCTTTCATTTGATGAAATGAATGTTGATAGTCGAATTTGCTATGACCAACATGAAGATAAAATCACTGGTCCACACTCTAGCGTTCAAGTAGCCATTGTTCCTGGTCTATTTTGAAAATGGAAACAGCCAATATATTTTAATTTTGATAGACAAACGACAGACTCAATACTGAAGGAAATAACATCATATTTAGAAGACATCAGTCATCATGTGGTTGCTGTAATTTATAATCTTTGGTAGGAAAAATAACAAAGTTTGTAATGATTTGTGTGTTACATATCTCTCTCTCAACACGTTTCTCTAACCCAAGATACCCAGATAAGCGTGCATGGATTCTGCTGATGATCCACATTTGCACAAGTTGCTGAGGAACCATTTCCTAGATCATGGATTTATATTTGAAGAGAACAAAAAAGTCTGTAAAGCAGCAATTGAACGGTTACTAGCATTAGAATGTGGTGAAATGAAGATCTGTCCCAAATTTTATCTACGCATCACATCACTGTAACAGGCAGAAAACGACAACGTGTATTCTTGGCAATACAGTTGTTTTCAGATCATATTACACAAGGTAATCGGTACGTCATGTCAGATGAAGAAGACATAGCAGCTTTCATAAAACTTATGAACGACTCATTTTATATGCTGAACTCCAGAACAGCTTCGAATGACAAACCACACGCATGTGGTTTTGGTATTCATTATGCAACCGAAGAAAATATTCTGCGCAAGTTGTACGCATATTGTAAAAATATGAAAGTTGGCAAAGCCAAACACATTTTCTTCCTTTTCAAGAAGGGTTTCTAACTACCATACGGTCAGACTTGGGATTGTTTAGTCATTTAAAACATATGGGAGTAAAATATATACTTATAGCTCGAGTTAATCAAGACTGTCCAGAAATGTTTTTTCTCGTATGCTTGGGATTGGTCACTTTTATGATCACCCACTACCTGCAGAATTCAAGTATCATCTGCGTTCATTGCTTTTGTGTTCCAATATATCTGATACTCCCATTTCAAATGCAGCACCTGTGGCATTACGCAATGAAGATGACATGTACCTAACATCACATCTTTTAGTTGCATTTTGCCAGATATGTCAGAATCATTGTCAATGACTGAAGGGGGAAAATTGAGATTCGCAATTTATCATTGAGCACTTCAACTGCTGTTAATCCGCCGGCACCTGCTGCATCCGACTGCTCAGTTCAAGGTTTTCATTATCTAACTGGCTATATATTGCACACAAGGGGAGAAAATATAATAAATCTCTTAGAACACCAACTGCGCAACATCTCACTGCTGCAACTACCACTACAGGAGCCAGTGACTTGATCGAGGTGTTGTCATGGGGTGGTCTACTGGTACCATCCTATGATTGGCTGCAGAAAGTAAGTCAATTCGAACTGATGTTCATTGACATGCATGGAACTGTCTCTCCCTCACGAGAAAACAATATCGTTAAGAAGCTGTGCGAAAAAATTGCTCTGCGATTTCCAAGTGTTCAGGCAGAGGCAATACAGAGATGTATGTAAGGACTTGAACTTTCATAAGGATAAGAAAGCAAAAGCAAAGATCAGAAAACTGCAATAGCTGCACAGGGAAAATAACTGAAACGGAAGACATCAGCGAAATTTGCATTCACTTAATTCACATTTTACAAATTCATGTTTTTCCTTTCATATGAAGTGTCAACTGTGCCTTTCTATACTTCACAAAATCATTAAATCGGAAAAACTCCAGAAGCACAAAAGTGATAAAAAGGTTTTCACATTTACGCCCCCTAGCGAGAAAACTATGCATTATTTAAAGTGCATAATGTGCCTCATTTTTATTGTAGAGAGCGACAAAAAGAATTTTTCAAATCGGACTAATAGTTGCAGAGCTATAGTGTCCACAGGCAGATGGATGGACGGACGGAACAACAAAGCGATACTATACAGTAAGTAAGTACCGTTCTTACAAAATATCAGTAACACTGGCGCACCAAATGGTAGTGACTCAAGGCCCTCCACTTGGGTATACTTGTTCCATCATTCTTTGCTATTGCCTGCTTATTTTTTAATATAAATATTTGTATATACACTCACGGACAATGAAATTAACGCACCTGGAAGAAAACATGCTACAACCGCGAAACTTTGCGAATAGCTAGAGTGCGTGCTGGTATGCAAATGATCCATGTTTGGTGCGAGTACGCATGACCACACACCCTGTGGTGGCGCTGCAAGCACGAACCGGCAACCTTATAAACCTCCGTGAAGTCGATGCCCCATGAAAGCGAAAAGCACCGGCCGACGCAAGCAAGAGTACATAGTGACAATAATGCAGGGTAGACGCCAGAGATGTCGATATACGCAACTTACGGACTTTGAGAGAGGCCGGCTCATCGGGCAGAAAACAGTAGGGTGGTCAGCGCGCCGTGCAGCCCGCCATGTGGATCGTTCTGACCATTCCGTTCGACTGTGTTGGGAGCAGTGGACACGTGACGGCACTGCCACACGGCGGAGTGGCTTCGGACGGACCAGGAGGACCACCGGTAGAGAGGATCGACGGATCGTGCGGCAGGCACGAACGGATCCCACGGGGACCCGGTCCACTATACAGGCAGATGTAGCGGCTCCTACGTGTCCACGAACCATTTGACGGCGCCTCGCGGAAGCGAATGTGCGATCCCAGCGCCCTTTATGTGTGCTGCCATTACCACCGGAACATCGCCCCATGTGCAGTGGTGCCAGGCCAGAACGACGTGCAACGCCACAGACTGGCAATGTGTGGTGTTTAGCGATGAGTGCCGCTTCGTTTTGGGAGCAGATGATCATAGTGTCCGGGTGTGGAGGTCCCCGGGGCAACGGCACAATCCCAACCTTGCTGCTGTCAAGCGCTACACCTCCTCCACTGCAGGCATTACGGTCTGAGGAGCCATTGCTTACGATAGCCGATCAGCTCTAGTAGTGCTACGTGGATCATTGACGGGCCAGCGGTATGTAGATGAGATCCTACGGCCCCATGTGCTCCCATTCTTGGCCGGGATTCCAGGTGCGCTATACCAGCAGGATAATGCCCAACCGCACACTGCTCGGGTTGTCCAGGACTGCCTACGTCATGTCCAGACACTTCCATGGCCTGCCCGCTCCCCGTGCATGTGCTCTATCAAGCATGTGTGGGACCAGTTGAAACGCCAGCTGCGGCAGTGCCGCACTATCCGGGATTTGGAGCACACCGTGCAACACGTGTGGGCCAGTCTGCCGCAGGATCCATGCCGGACCGTATTGCAGCTTGTATCGCCGTACGAGACGGTGCGACGCGCTATTGAAGATGGCCGGACTCCGTGTCAGAGATCCCTCTGTGATTGTCCTGCAGCTCTGTTTTTACCATCCTGTGTATCATTCATCTGTATCATTACGTCCATAACATTTCAGTTCAATCCGATGCTTCCTTCATGGTGCGCAAATTTCATTGTCTGTGAGTTTATTTTTCAATATATATTTTTCAAATAATTGGAAACGCACTTTAATATGGAGAAGATATTTTTTATCGGCCAGATAAAAAATATCTTCGCCATATTTCGGTTGGACAACTATCAGAGGTTTTTTGTGAGTAGTAAAGGTTTCTTACTGGGATACTGCATGTCCCCTACATTATTTAAGATCTGTATTGAGGTTTGTCCCAGAGAATTGTCAGCAAAGGTCAGAAATTTGGGATTACGGATTCAGAATGATTTCGTGTATCATTTGCTGTTTGCGGATGATCAAGTCATCTTGGCAGAAAATAAGGATGACGTAGTTTATATGCTCCGCGAACTGATCTCTGAATATGACCGCTGGGGACTTAAAATTAAGAAAATAAAACTGAGCACTTGTCCTACAATACCAGAGACTTCATTGAAATATCTGATAATATTACGTAGAGAACAATTGAGCAATTTAAATACCTCGGATTCATTAATACGTCAGGATGGTACATACCATCATGACATTGATCGGAGAATTGCGGATGGCAGGAAAGCTATTTCTCTTTTGAATCCTGTTCTTCGGAGCACCAGTGTCTTTCTAAGCGTAAAAAAACACATTTTCTCTGCGATTGCACAGAGCATCATTTTATATGGCGCGGAGACGTGGACATTGAGTAAAAGACATCAACAAAGATTATTGGCGGCAGTGATGCACTTTTAGAGGCGTTTTTCAAGAAAATCCAGATGTGATAAAGTGCGTAACACAAGAATTCGAGATATTATGAGTGTTAAAGTAGACATTCTTCAAATTATTGAGATGTGGAGATTGCAATGGTTCGGCCATGTAAGGAGAATGTCATCAGAAAGACTTCCTAAAATTCTGATGGAGTAGGAAGAAAGAGAGGAAAAAAAAGACCAAGGAGAAAGTGGATGGAGGAGATTAAATAAAATTTAAAAAATAATGGACTGGATGAAGTGATGGCCTTGGATAGAGAAAAGTGGAGGAAGACCCTGGGGGAATTATATGGTCGAGGAAATCCACTTGGTAGTAGAAATTTCTGATGATGATGATGATGATATTTTTTATCAGTTCCCAACATTTTGGGAGATGTTTCCTCCGGTTTTTTTTTTTTTTTTCTTTTCACTTTCAAAATATTGGGCCACTTTATAAAGAAATCTTGGGTGTGCGACTGATGTACGTAACCTAAAAGTAGTATTAATCAGCATATTAAAGACTAGCGTCTCGCCGTAGACTTGGATCCTGCGACTCCCAACTGGCGTGGTTGTCTGAAATACGAGTCGAACATGTGACGAAACAGCAGCAAGTTAAACTGCGAAACAACATGATTATCTTCTTCATAAATAGCTCATGGAACACAAAATTATTTCTTGGGTACATTTTCATTTCCGGGACGAAAATTGCTCCTGTCCCCACGAAACTCCAATTTCCTAGAATGCAGTACTGTTCATATTGAAATGATATTCGCGAAAAGTACTAGCTTGACCCCCCCCCTCCTCCAGATAAATTCATCCTTTTGGGCACTAAATGTCTGCAACCGTACATTGGATGATAATTTTTGAGAACATGTTCAAAATGGTTATCGAAATGTTTTATTTACAAATTGTTCAAAAGTTCATGTAGCGCAGTGGGGGGGGGGATTCGCATATTTTGCGTGTAAACTTCTGAGAAATGCTCTGTTAAATTGTTCTTTTTTTAAACTGCTTACGAATCTTCGGAAATGAATTTGTTTAGAAAAAAATCTGTTCACAGTGTTCTAAACAAAAAACGTTCATTCACTGCACTAAATGTTAAAATATACAGGTTGCATCAAATAAATTTTAACGATTTTCTAAGTATATTTCAAGCATAATTTCAATCCGAATTTTTTTAAATGCTCGCCATTTCGAGGTCGAAATGTAAAATGGAGATTTAAAAAGGAAGATGCCGTGTGTAAAAGAAAGTCCACTGCATTTCGGTAGCGAAAAGAAACAGATTAATTTCTGGTATAATTCAACACAAACCTTTATTTTGTATCTAACTTTTATGTCCCATGAGCTATTTATGAGAATAGTTCTGACGTTAGTTATTAAAAACTACGCAAATTCGAAAAGATCGCGGATTTTTTTTTCGATATAAATTCCTTATTTGTTTTGGTAAAAATCCCACCCTGTTGTTTCACAAACGCATATGAGGTACAATGAACGTAATTCTAGGTAGTATATTAATTAAGAATTCATTCTGTACTGGCCATATTTGAGTTCTTTAGTAATTGCATGGCGAAGTGTAACGTATACTCTATATTCACTTTCCTTTTGATTTTACTATCTCTGGTTATTTTATTTTACTATGTAAATTATCTTCTTACTGAACGAAATATTATTTCACCCGCTGAATGAGATCTGGCAATGAGTGTAAGTCATGACGTGGTGGTTGCCAGTATAAATAGGCGCGTTCAACGATAGCCAAGGAGAGCGTTTGTTGTTATACTAGGAGAGCGTTTGTTGTTGTATAGCCAGAGCGTTTGTTGTTGGATAGGGAGAGCTTCGTTCTATGTGATTAGGTTGATTCTTTATTATTGTTATTTGAGTAGCTGTGTGTGATGATTCCAGTAGAAGGTCATAATAAATGGTTTACGTAAGTACGTCTTTCTCAGTTCATAGTACTGTCAGACCTCTGTCTGGCTGTTAGGTTTATTTCAATTAATATTACTAGTAACAACCAGCATAAGACTTTATTCATCTTAATTACTGCTACAACATTACTACCAGTTACAAGTTTGTTCAATACTATTACTACACTACTAGCAGGAGACTTTATTCATGTTCTTAATTAACTAGTAACAACAACCATTTGAATTCACTATTTGAAGTTTAGTACAAGCATATAATATTCAGTAGCAGAAGCATTATACTTAGCTCAGTAGGAAAGCTTCATTATTATCATTAGCTAGCTGGTAGTAAGAGTTTATCCATTATAATTAGCTTAGCGGAAAGTAAATAAAGCTTATTCATTATAGAAGTGAAAAATTTTAAATGGAGAAAAACTTTAGGTTTTGCTCATATAAACTGAAAGTTCTCCTGTTTTACTTTGATTACGGATGAACGATGTGTTTTGCTTCGGCTATGTGCTTCCACAGTGACGTCAAATGAAAGAGCCAATTAGAGCGTAGATCACTAATGGACCCAACCTAAGAGATATCTAAGAACCATGTCTTCGCCGGCCATTTTAGATTCTGTGATTTTTCTGGCTATGCGTCAACTTTTCAACGTTGCAATTTTCGCGTCGAGCAGTGTATTTTTTCCAGTTTTTCTTCACGTTTATAAACCGCATTATGTGTATATAAATTGAGCAAGAGAAAGTGCAAATGATGAATATTGATACGCTAACTTACCAGTCTTGGAGGTACGACTTCGAGAAAACGGATGGGGCTCTCAGGTCAAGGCAAGCGTATGCAGCTAAGAAACTCCCTGTAATCAGCAACTTTAGAAGAAAATGCACTCTGAGGAATACCGACGCTGTCGTCATGACTAATATGGCGCATCTTGTGAAATGCTGCGAAAAAATTGCTTCGTGAAATTCTACTTCACTGCAGTTGTAAAACAATTATTTAAAATAAAATCGTTTACATTTTTGCAATTGCAATCCATGAGAATACTTCTAAGAATAGTTTCAATGCATTGCTGATTTTCAACATCGGGAAATACTACTAAAAGTGTAAGGCGTCTCAAAATTGTAGACTTTAATAATAATAATAATAATAATAACAATAATAATAATATCTCTCAATGCACTTTGGTTTTGCATAGGCCTTAATCCTCTGAGTCACATACTAGGCAGCACGAAATATGGATTCAGTGTAAAAGAGACCAGAACGCAAAGTCATACCATCAATCATTTATTGTACATGGATGACCTTAAGATATACAGCAATTCCCAAACACAACAGATCAATTCGTATGAACTTTGGCTTGAACAAAAGTAAGGTGGTGCATTTGGAAAAAGGAGTTCTGGTTAAATCTGACGGTTTCTCTAATAGACAACAATGAAACAATTGAAGACTTAACTGAAGAAAATGGATAGAAGCACCTGGGATTTTTACAAGCACGTGATATTAAACACAGTATACAAATTAAGAATAATTTCAAAGATAAGTTCGTACATCAACTTAAAACGATTCTAAACACATACCTAAACACAGCTAATAAGGTGAAAGCAATTACTACCTTTGTGGTCCCGGTTCTAACTTATTCTTTTGGAATTATCAGATGGTCGAAAAGAGACCTTGAGGAATTTAACAGAATTGTGAGATCAAGTATGACCCAAAATCGAATGAGACATCCAAAGGCAGCTGTATAGTGCATAATGCTCCCACAAGAAGAAAGAGGATTGGGTATTTTTTTTATACAAAACGCATTCACGATGCCCAAATTTGCTCACTGAAGAAATACTTTCACTCCAAATATAATGAAAATAATATGTCTGATGTCATATATGTGCTGCAGACAAAGAGAACACTCCACTAATGTTAAGAAACCAGATGCTAAAATAGAAGAATCGTTTACGGAAGACCAGATACGAAAATGGAAACAAAAGGAACTTCATGGGGTTCATCCAAACCAGTTAGACAGCCCAGAAGTTGACAAGAAAGTTTCAAATTAGTATCTGAGGCGATGAAAATTATATGGAGAGACTATTGGGTTTATGATGGATGTTCAAAACAAAGTGATTGCAATAAAAAATTATAGAAAATACATTTTAAAGGAGGATCTGCAAAATGACAAATGTAGAAAATGTGGTATGCGCAGTGAGACCACTGAACACATCTGCGGGGGATGCACCACACTAGCAAACGTTGATTATATGCAGCGACATAAAAATTTTGCTAAGATGACACATCAGCAATTAGAACACGATACAGAACTATCAGTGTCAGAAGTACCATACTATAAATATCAACCCACTGAGGTAATAGATAATCAACAATACAAATTATATTGAGATTAAAACAGACGTAACCACCTCTGCCAATCGTCCAGACATAGTGCTGTATGACAAAAGGCAGAAGGAATCAGTCATTATTGGCATATCAGTACAGTTGGACCGTAATATTCAGAATATACCTATCTATTGACGTGGATTAAGAACATCAAACAGAAATCATCGCTCTTTCCACGTTTATAAGTGACTCACGGAAAAATTCTCGTCTGCCGCCATCGCGAATCGAACCCAGGGTCTTCCAGTTACGCGCCGGACATGCTACCACTGCACCACAGCAGCCCCGAAATCTCCAGACTCACATACGACTAACTGCCAAACCAAATGGCAGATTGCTTCTTGGAGCCCCGCACAATGTCGGGGATTCAGCAAAGATAGAAAGCAGCATCTGAACAAATAACTAGGAGGTGAATGAATAATAATTAATACACACTATTGACGTGGATTAGGAACATCAAACAGAAGTCATCGTTCTTTCCACGTTTATGAATGAGTCACAAAAACATTTTTGGGTTTGACCCTGGGTTCGATTCCCGGTGGCGGCCAATGATAATTTTTCCGTGACTCACTTATAAACGTCAAAAGAGCGATGACTTCTGTTTGATATATCTTATAACTCAGCTTGATGCTTTAGGTCTACAACACCTAAGGCCCAAAATCCAAGAAGCAGTAATTCTTGATACGCGCAACATCATGCGACGATTTTTAAACCATGAGTGACTATGTCTTTACTTGACTTCATGTCCGTACAGACAAGTGGATCATGCTACAGATGCCATTGCTCCAGATGAGAAAATTAAATAAAATATAATAATACACTGCTGGCCACCCAAAATGCAACACCAAGAATGACACGAAATATCAAAGCCAGATTTACTGGTCACATAACAACAGATACAAACGTGAAACGATTGAGCTTGCAGGCCCGTGCGACTTACGGAACACGCAGACATCAATAGTTCGTGTGGCCCCCATGGCTGGCAATAACGGCCGCTACACGTCGCGGCATCGAAACGAAAGAGGCTTTGGATGTGGGCTTGGGGTATGTCGGTCCCGACTGCTTCCACACGTTGCCACAATTCATCAGGCGTAGCCGCGGGTGGTGCTTGCCAGACCACTCGGTTGCCGATCAGCGACCAGACGTGTCCGATGGGCGACATATCGCGTGAACAAGCGGGCCACGGCAGCAGTGACACCTGGTGGGACGTGAGGAATTGTTGCACGGTGCGTTGCGCGTCCACGCTTTGTCCTGTTGAAACGTGGCCGCTGGTGGGTCCTGCAGGTAAGGGAGGTCTACAGGCTCCAAAAATTCGGAGATTTAGCGGTGGCTGTTGAGTGTACCGGCGATGCGTACCAGAGAGGTGCGGGTGTAATATCCATATATGCTACAAAACATAACGCCAGGCAACGAACCGGTATGACGATGCAAAATGCAGGCGTCATACAGTCTCTGGCCGCGGTGCCGCCACACTCGGATCCGACCATCGTGGTGTTGCAGGCAGTAGCGGGATTCGTCGGAGAAGACGATGTCGTGCCATTCCGTAGTCCAGGTGCGGCGTTCAACGGCCCACTGTCGCCGCACTCGCCGGTGGTGTAACGTCAATGGTAATCGGAGCAATGGGCGCCGTGCGACAAGTCCCCACTCCTGCAGACGACGTCGAACGGTACGTGCTGACACAGGTTGTTGCGCAACACACCCTAATTCCTGCGCTAACGTTCGTGACGCGGCGGTGCGAGCCGTCAATGCCCGCCGTACAACATGCCGGTCCTCTCGTTCGGTGGTGTGCCGCAGCTGCGGCAATCGTTCACGTCGATCCGTCTGTCCCTCCTGCACCCACCAAATCCATACTCGCCTCACTGTAGCTGAATGTCGTCCCACTCGGGCGCTGATGTCTCGGGTACGATAAACCGCTGTCGCGATAAGCCACTATTCGTCCTCTGTCGAACTCCGAAACGTGCTGGAATGACTGCCGTATTCTGCGACGAGGCAACAGGAAGCTTCCCACGCACAGGTCCGGCAGCACAACATATTTCCACTACTTACACCCCGCCTTCTGTGCACCCTTCTTATAGTGCTTCTCGGTGGCGAGCCGGGCGCACATGATTTCAATATGCCCTGCAATGCTAATCGTTTGCATGTCCCCTCGCGGGCGACGCGTGCTGCATATTTCAGGTCAATCGGATGCTTCCTTCTTGATGTTGCATTTTGGGTGGCCAGCAGTGTAATAATAATAATAATAATAAAACATTGAAAGCTGTGAGAAACGTGTTTAGTATACATCGAAGTCAAAACATTATGATCAGCGCGTGTGAAGATCATGAAACGGTATAATCAACACCTGATACTGAACTCTGTTAATCAGTGTTATTCTTGTTCTTCTGATGGGAAAGGCAGCGGACTTAGACGAGTTTGACAAAGGCAAACTTCTAATGGCCAGAAGACTGAGTCAGAGCATTTCAGAGATGGCAAGGCTTGTGGGGTGATCATGATCATATGTAGAGGATTTTAGGAAGGGAGTGTCTGACCCCAGTTATTAAACAACTCTTAGAAATAGGAAACTAGGAGATTTGGGCTAGAGCGCCCGATAGGAAAGTGACACGGAAGCGAAGTAGAAAGGGGGAGGAAGACGCCCTTATTTATTACCGGGGGGCTAGTACCCGGGGCCCGACGGCTTAACGTGCCCATCCGACGCACGGCGGATATTTAGTGGATCGAGTGTTCTTACCTGCCTGGGATCGAACCTGAGGCCTTTTCCGTGGCAGTCACGAACGTTGCCCACTAGGCCACCCGCGGCCTTTGTGGGGTGATCACGGTCAGCAGTGGCATTTAATGCCTTCAAAAATTGGCCCCAGGATGCAAAAATCCCCAACCGCCAGCAAGGTGTTGGCTGACCACAGCTCATCGATGCTAGAGGTGAGCAAAGGCTATCCCGTATGATACGACCCAACAGAAGGAATAATGTGGTGCAACTTGCCGGTGATTTGAATTCTGGTGTCGGGAGTAATGTGTCACAACATACAGTTCATCGAACCCTGCTGAAACTGAGGCCGCTTTGAGTGCTCATGCTGTTCTCGGTTCACAGTCGAAAGCGCTTAAAATATGCACGCGACCTTCGAAACTGGGACTTGAATGATTGGAAGAAAGTCGTATGGTCCAATGAATCTCGTTTCTTGTTTCATAATGTGAACGCCCGGGTACGTGTGCTTCGTTTGCCTGGGGAAGTGTTGAGCACCAAAATGCACCATGGGACGAAAACAAGCCGGTGGAAGAAGTTTAATGCTTTCGGAAATGTTCTGCTGGGAAAACCTGGGTCTAGTCATTCATGTGCAGGAAACTGTGACGTTTAACATCTACCTAAACATCATTGCAGACCAAGTACATCCTTTCATGGCAACGGTATTCCTCTTAAGAACTGCCTTCTTTCAGCAGGAAAATAATGCTCCATGCCACAATGCCCGGATCGCTCGAGAATGGTTTGCGGAACACGAGGAAGACTTCCAGGTATTGCCCTGTCCTCCAAACACCCAGATATCAATCCAATCGGGGCATCTGTGGTTTGTGTTAAAACAGCAAATCTGATCTGCGGCAGCCCAACAACGTAGCATACAAGAGTTAAAGGACCTTCTGGGTTAAAGAGTTAAAGGAAATCTTGTAGCGTCTATACTACAAGATTTCCGGTGTGAGCTGTTTTGGCGGAATGTGGAGGACTAGCATCATATTAGGCAGGTGGTGGTTATAATATCTTGGCTCTTCAGTGTATCTTGCACGTAAGAAAAGCGATGGTCATTTGATATGGAAACAATTATACCATCAGTTCATGAGACAGTGTTTTCAGTATAAGAACAGCACGGTTGCTTTATGAACTGTTGTACACTTTTAAATTAAATTCATACTGGATATTTCAGAATTCGCCCGAAGTGCGAAGATAACAGATCCAGTGGTGTAGAAGGATAAAACAGATCCAGTGGTGTAGAAGGATAAAAACAGATCTAGTGGTGTAGAAGCATAAAAACATATCCAGTGGTGTAGAAAGATAAAAACAGTTCCAGTGTTGTAGAAAGATAAAAACAGATCCAGTGGTGTAGAAGGATGATAACAGATCCAGTGGTGTAGAAGAATAAAAACAGATCCAGTGGTGTAGAAGGATGAAAACAGATCCAGTGGTGTAGAAGGATAAAAACAGATCCAGTGGTGTAGAAGGATAAAAACAGATCCAGTAGTGTAGAAGGATAAAAACATATTCAGTGGTGTAGAAGGCTGAAAACAGATCCAGTGGTGTAGAAGGCTGAAAACAGGTCCAGTTTTGTAGAAGGATCAAAGCAGATCCAGTGGTGTAGAAGGATAAAGACAGATCCAGTGGTGTAGAAGGATAAAAACAGATCCAGTGGTGTAGAAGGATAAAAACAGATCCAGTGGTGTAGAAAGATAAAAACAGATCCAGAGGTGAAGAAGGATGAAAACAGATCCAGTGGTGTAGAAGGATGAAAACAAATTCAGTGGTGTAGAAGGATAAAAACAGATTCAGTGGTGTAGAAGGATAAAAAAAAATCCAGTGATGTAGAAGGATAAAAACAGATCCAGTGGTGTAGAAGGATCAAAGCAGATCCAGTGGTGTAGAAGGATCAAAGCAGATCCAGTGGTGTAGAAGGATAAAGACAGATCCAGTGGTGTAGAAGGATAAAAACAGATCCAGTGGTGTAGAAGAATAAAAACAGATCCAGTGATGTAATACAGTCTTTTTCCTATGCTGAGTGGACCCAAGGAAGTTTTGTTGGTTAGATTCTAAGACAAGTCGATCACAATAATTTTGTGTGATGACCATTTATGAAAAATATGGAATACTTTGGCTTCCAAGCATACTTGTCTCAGATTTTAGTTCCATATAAGAAATACTGACTTTTTTTACTTTTAGGGAATGACTGCATATCTAATTGCCCAATGATTATCTCTGTGTTTGCGCGTTTACGCAGAGACATACACTCACACGCAATACGCATACATATACAGCGTCTACCGTTGAGAGGTGAAGCGCGTGTCAAGACGACAAATCTGCAGCGATACATTCCGTCGGTGTAGTTCAGTTAGTTAGAACAACTGGCTCCGGAGTGAGAATGCGCGATTCCATATCGTCACCGGCTAATTTGTGTTTTCACACCTTATGTGCTGAAAAGTGTAGATTAAAAAAAGATATCTTTTAAAAAATATATCACTGGGAAGAAAACACATTTCAGTTCACAGCACAGCACTGAGGGCCCATACGTGAACGATTCTTTCGCAACGAGTGACTCTTCACCGTGAATGGTTAATGGTTCGCTCTCACCGCTGTGAATGATCATTGAATCGGCCATTACTACGACACTCACTGAAGTCGTAGTACGTTTAACTTTATTCCGCCAGCACGAGTTCAGAAACCAATTCCCAATACGAGAAGTAATGTCGAGAATTAATAAGTGTCAATCGTTATGTTAGTAAACAATCTAGGAAATAATGGTGAAACTTAAGAATGGGAATTATATGAGGATGCCACTGATTTGCAGGGTGTGCCCAAATCATTCGCCACGAGCTGGCTCGTTGTAAATCAGTAATCGTGAATGGCTCGAGAGGTAAATCAATCATCGTGAATGGTTGCAGAGCTCGGGCTAAATCAATCATCGTGAATTGTAGACAATCATTGTGAGTGGTTGAAGAGCTTATGGTAAATTAACCATCGTTAATGGTTGAAGAGCTCATGGTAAATCAATCATCGTGAATAGTTGAAGAGCTCGTGCTAAATCCATCATCATGAATGGTGAATGGTTGAAGAGCTCGGGCTGAATCAATCATCGTGAATTGTGAACAATCATTGTGAGTGGTTGAAGAGCTCGTGGTAAATCAATCATCGTGAATGGTTGAAGAGTTTATGGTAAATAAATCATCGTGAATAGTTGAAGAGCTCATGGTAAATCAATCATCGTGAATAGTTGAAGAGCTCGTGCTAAATCCATCATCATGAATGGTGAATGGTTGAAGAGCTTATGGTAAATCAATCATCGTGAATGGTGAATGGTTGAAGAGCTCGTGGTAAATAAATGATCGTGAATGGTGAATGGAGAAGAGCTCGCGGTAAATCAGTTATAAGGAATGGTGAATGGTTGAATAGCTGGAGAGGTAAATCAATCATCGTGAATGATGAATGGTTGAAGAGCTCGGGGTAAATCAATCATCGTGAATGGTTGAAGAGCTCGTGCTAAATCAATCATCGTGAATTGTGAATGGTTGAAGAGCTCATGGTAAATCAGTCATCGTGAATGGTTCAAGAGTTCGTGGTAAATCAGTCATCGTGAATGGCTGAAGAGCTCACGGTAAATCAATTATTGCGAATTGTTGAAGAGCTTGTGGCAAATCTATCATCGTGAAAGGTGAATGATTGAAAAACTCGTGGTAAATCGGTCATCGTGAATGATGAATTGTTGAAAAACTCGTGGTAAATCATTCATGGGGAATTGTTGAAGAACGCGTGGTAAATCATTCATCGTGAATGGTTGAAGAGCTGTGGTATTGAAAGCACGGCACAGGATAAACGAATGATTCACTCAGTGAGCGAGGTGAACATCGTAGAAACTGGATCATTCGTGAGTGACTCTTTGGCGTGAATAATGAATGACCATCTAAGAAGAAATTATTTATGTTATCACTACTGCACAGAAATTTTGTGCCAATTGTTTAAGAAGTTGCAAAAACTATATATGTAGCTGCCCCACATGTGTTGTTGCAGATTCTTACACTTTTATTGTTGCAGATATTCCTTTCAACACCGAGTGTGCATTTATCTTTTTAAAACCTGTGCCTTACAAAACTTTCAGACGCCATACGCAAGATAAGGGGCAGCAGCTTATAAGTTATCACCAATACTTTTATTATTTGATGATCAAATGACTAACGTTTTGGGGTGACTCAGAATTTATCAAACTCAATTATTTTTTTCTGCTTCCTCACGGCAAACACTATATCAAAAGTTATTGTCTTTTTATTTTGTTCCTACAAATCTAGAACGTTAAAGTAAGACTACATTTTTTTTTCATTTGTCTGACAGTATACACATATGGAGAAACTTCACTGAGAAAATATAACTTACCCAAGGTTCATGACACGCAATGTGCTCCGATGTTGAATTCATGGTGATGGTTAAGTTGCTGTTGCCCACTAGATCGACTTCAGAACATCCTTCCTATAAAAAAACAAAGAAAAAGTAAAAAATATAAATGTACGGAGCCGGTTGAGACCGCATTGCATTTGCAAAAAAGAAGTATTTCTGTAGCAAAGGCTTACATCCCTTTCATAGCAGTCTAAAGTAAATGCTGAATATTTAAAACTTTTAAGAGAAGAAAAAATGCAAAAATACAATTAATAGTTTATCTTCGATGACTTCATTTAATTTCAACTGGTCACACTGCACGTATGTGTTGGGGACGTGAGACCAGGGAATAATTTCTTCTCTAATCTTACACGATTCTTAGAAAAATGCGAAAAAATTAAGCTGATTTTTTTTGTAAGTATACGAAAGGAGTTCAGTAACTTCTAAGCCTGAGAATAATGCGACAGCTCATGAATGTTGATAATATTTATCATTAATACGGCATCATCTTTTGGCAGTACAAGTGTCTATGTGGTGGCAGACAAAAGGGGGCACTCGCCCTCCCGGTGGCGACATCAGCTACTCAGTATTGGAGGTCTATTAGGGTGGCTAAGCATCATACGGAGGAGGGGGGGGGGAGGGAGACGACACACATCTTAAAGTGTTTGGCAGAAAATTCCGTTCATGTAGATCTCACCCGACGCTGATGATGTTATCTCTAGTAAAAGAAAGTTTTCAGGTACATACTGCACGCAGTATTTATTCAAAACACGTAATAATGGGAATATGGATACGAATCTCTATGGCCTATAACAAGTTACTATTTCCTCGCAATTCTAACTTACTAACGTCGTTTTTTTTTTATCATTTCTTAATAGTTGCTGTCATTATGAACTTTAGTTTGTAACCTGATAAAGAATCCTCTCACTCTCTCTCTTTCTCTCTGTCTGTCTTTCTCTTTCTTCCTCCCTCCCTCCCTCTATCTCTCTGTCTTTCTCCCTCCCTATCTTCCAATCTTTCTCCCTCCCTCCCTCTATCTCTCTGTCTTTCTCCCTCCCTATCTTCCAATCTTTCTCCCTCCCTCCCTCTATCTCTCTGTCTGTTTGTCTTTCTCCTTCCCTCCCTCTATCTCTCTGTTTGTTTGTCTTTCTCCCTCCCTCTCTCTCTGTCTGTTTGTCTTTCTCCCTCCCTCTCTTCCAATCTTTCTCTCTCCCTCTCTCTCTCTTTCTCCCCCTCCCCCTCTCTCTCTTTCTCCCCTTCCCTATCTCTCTTTCTATCTCTCTGTCTGTCTCCCTCCCTCTATCTCTCGGTCTGTTTGTCTCTCTCCCTCCCTCTCTTCCAATCTTTCTCTCTCCCTGTTTCTCTCCCTCCCCTTCTCTTTCTCTGTCTCCAATTTTTAAACTACATTGAGGCGCCAAAAGTCGTGGGATAGCGGTATGCAAATTTTTAACTGGTGCTGCCGTCGTACTGTATAAAAGCTTCCACGCACGCCTCGATTTTAATCATCTCGTGATTTAGGTTGAACAACCGGCAGTGGGATTATGGCAAGCCGACGTGAACTATCGGAATCTGAACGAGGCATGGCAATGGGAGCCAGACGAATGGAACATTCAATTTCCGAAGTTGTACAAACATTCATCCACGGTGTCACGTGTATACCAAGAACACCTCATGGAAGGCATTAACACCCACCGTGGACAGCGCAGTGGCCTACCACGAGTGCTGAATGACCGTGACCAGCGGCGTCTGATCTTGGTCATTACTTTTTAATTATTTTCATATTCGGCTCTGAGGTACTTGCATGAGGAGTTTCATCAGGATCGAACGACTTTCTCGGAGTGCTTCCTTCGTTTCATTTCTCTTCTTTTTTTTTTTTTTTTGCAAAGTGTGCATATATATATTTCGGTGGTCCGTTCTTCTAGCAATATGTTGTCATTTCAGGGATTTTACTCTAATCAAGATGCCTTCTACTCTTGTCATTTTCCTGACCCACGACTTCCTCTTCTTATCTTTCCTGGTTACACCAAGCATGCATCTCTCCATGCGTCTCTCAGTTGCCTTCAGCCTTTGTATTGCGTATGTGCAAAAGTTCTACTCTTTTTTGTAATAGATGCAAATTGCGATTGGAGTAGTTATGTCACAGGTGACGCTGCGATGCCGAATTTTCAGCCAATAAAGTGTGGAGCAGTAGAGCATATAGAGGCACTAGGTTTGTCCGAATAACTCGTTCGTAACGGAAATCATAAACGGTGTAACATGGCATGCGATAAGGATCACATTAGACATTGTTTACTGTACGAGTTCGATAAAGGCAGTACTGCAGCACGGCTTGCCGCAACATCTGTCAACTGTATGCGGAGGATGCTATTGATGATGTCGCCGTTGGTTTCGGAAATTCCGGGACGGAGATAGAAGCTGTAAAGATCAACCACGTCCTGGACGTCTATCCGTGGTTTCTGACGAGGATGTGGACCAAGTCGTAACAAATGACCCACATCCAATCTTTCAGGAATTAGCGAAAACGATGACGGTACATAGAACAACAGTCGAAAGACGGACGCATGCGCTTGGGTTCACCACAAATTTCGATAACTAGGTTCCGCACCAGCTCACTGCAAAGCAACGAGAGGAAAGAATCCGTACCTGTGTTTCTTTGCTTTCTCGTTACAGAAATGAACCGTTTTGGGGACGAATTGTAACGGGTGATGAGAAATGGGTATTTTGCCGTAATATAAAGCGTCGACGGGCTGTGTACCAAGATGCGGAGCCTGCTCCATCGACCTCAAAAGGAAGACTGCATCCTAAAAGATTTTGTTCAGTGTTTGGTGGGATGTCCAGGGAATAATCCACTGGGAGGTGTTAGCACCTAACCGAACGATAAATGCTGACCTCTACTGCCAACAGTTGGACAGATTGCGAGAACAACTGGCATCGAAGCGACTAGCACTCGTCAATCGCAAAAGGCTTGATCTTTCATCAAGATAACACCAAACCTCATGCTGCTTTAATCACTCGGCAAAAATTACTTGCCTTTGGTTAGGAAGTGTTACCTCACCCGACGTATTCCAATGACCTGGCACCTACGGACTAACACCTTTTTCGATCATTACAGAACGCCTTCGCTCTCCAAACTTCGATGATGTGGATTATGTGAAAACGGCATTACATGACTTTTTTGACTCTGAAACACAGAAGTTTTTTCCGGCGTGGGATTGTTGCCACGGAACTACTTCGTAATTCGGGTCACATTGTTTGCGGCCTAATTAAAATTTAAAGACCAGGAGTAATTTACCTAAATTATTTTTTTTTACTTAATTTATTATTTTTCTTTCGCTCCCTTCCTGCCTCATAAACCTCTTTTTTCTCCTCTGGAGCAGAAAACCCAGGTGGTCAAAACGGGTTGTCGGACACCCGTGGAGAATGACTAAGGAATTCACCTTCTTTTCACTCTTGTGAGAAAAAGCACGGCATTCGCAAAATTTAAGAAATGGCCCCAGTGCTAGCGTTGCCGAGGGGACAATACATCTCGGTATTTCAGAAGGCACAGGCAAGAGTCCGAAACGCGGTCAGATGAATAGGCAAGTTGCGGTTTACGACTTCTCCTTGATGAAGGAGGCACTAGCGAAAGTCGTAAAGTACATCGCGGTGTCACAGAAAAGTCGTAACTCTGGCAGCGGAAAGCCCCTTTAAATTCTTCGCTATTCATCTGAGCGTAAAATAGGCCCTATTGAATTCGCAAAAGGCATCACCTGCAAAAACAGGCCAGCTGCCGCGAAAAGGTAGCCAACTGGACCAGAGGTCCAACCAATAGCCGCTAAGCCCGAGCACTGGTCAGCTCAGCTGACCAATCCGGACCCAGGCGAAGAGTTCGTAGAAGGTTGTAGGCACGCCCCTATCACGTGAAAAATTAAAGGGACAGAAATATATACACAGATACAGAGTTAGAGAGGCTATCAGACAGAGGTTGAGAAAAAGAGAGATATAGTCACAGGAGATGAGAACATGAGATCAGATAGAGAAAAAATTTGTATCGGAGATTAGTATTCGAGATGGTTGTCTACGGAGGGTAGTCGAAGGAAAATTTTAGGAGGATAGATGTTCGAGAATGAGACGGAGTAAATAGTTAGGAAACGTACAGAGTACGCGATCCCAGCTCTGGCAGCTCGATAAATCCAGAGTCAACATCCATGCAAGTTTTCATCTACCAGCGTGGGGCTTCAACGAGAGACCACCCTATCCAAAAGGAAGGTAAGATGACGTTATTTTCCCCAATTCCAGTTCCCATGTTAACTAGATATATACATATGCATGGTTGCTATGCCTCCGCGAAATAGATTGAGGGAGTTAATTTAAAGTTAAGCTTAAGGGTGTGACAGACGTACGCAGCAGGGACCAGTAAACATGGCAAATTGTAATATTTTTTTAGTTTAACGTAACTTTTATTTGGCCTCCACCTAAAGGATGTAATTGCTTATATATACTTTTTCTATTAATAAACATCGTTATATACTTAACCCGGTGTAGCTAACTTTATAGGCTGTGTATATTCCTCTAAATTCACAATTTGCGGCATATGGGTTTTTTACGAATACCTCGTAACGAGCCCATATGAAACACAACGCGACGTCCGTAAACTTTGAGATTGGGTTCTTTACATTTATGGGAACGCAACCTCACTGTTTATCCAATTAGACGAGTATTAAGTATTCCGCGACCACCGTACTACCGGGGACGTGGTAATAGGATTCATCATAGACAGACGGCAAGAGGTCATACAGAATGATGGCAATTATGTATGTGCAATCATAGGTACGTTATTTGCTGTGTTCTCCTCCTTTCTATGTAGCCTACAAAAACGGGTAGAACTTATGCATACACCCAATATGTCTTTTTTAGTTAAGATATACGTCTCTGCTCCGTACGTAAGAAATGGACGGATGAAAAGCCGGATTAAGGTGGGGGCTAACGGGACAATAGCCTAGGGGTCCACTGTCACAAAGGGCCCATGTGTCATGCAGCAACAGAACAAGACACAGCATATATGTACAGGGTGTCCTTAAGTCAGGACCCATAGGAATTTCCCACATTTTTGTTTCTTCTTTTACAGGTAAACCATGTCGCTGAGTACGGAGGAACGAATTGATGTTATTTTGTTGGCTGGCACTCGAAGTCACAGGGAAGTGGCCGAAGTATTCAACAAGCTGCATCCAGACCGCGCATCAATCACACACAGATGCGTTGGCAAGCTGATATCCAAATTTAAGGAAACTGGGTCAATACATGGCAGGCCTCGCAGCGTACCTCTAATGACTGTTACGGATGACGGAACCAGTACTAATGTGATGGCTCGCTTCGTTTCCAGCCCCAAGAAGTCGCTTCGATGCTTGTCTACTGAAACTGAGATTTCCAAGAGAAGCATCCACTGCATCTTGAAACTTAATCACTGGCATCCACACAAACTGCAACTCCATCAGCGTTTAAGTGAAGATGATTCTGATAGGGGAATTCAGTTTTGCGAATGGGTAGAAGAACAATGCGTGAATGATGGGACGTTTCCATCAAAAATTCTGTTCTCCGATGAAGTAAACTCTTATGTTTCTTGGAAAATTCAGAACACTCGATACTGGTCAGTACAAAATCCTTTTTGGTTCAATCCGTCCACGGAACAAGGCGGCGGGGGCGTCATGGTATGGCGTGGGATATGGAAAGACAGAATCCTTGGTCTTTTCTTCTTTGACGAGACGGTAACTACTGAAACGTAACTGAACATGTTGCAGCAGGAAGTATTTCCAAGCCTGTTAAAACCAGCAGGCGTATTCCCGGAATGGTTTCAGCAGGATGGCGCCCGACCTCATTACGCGCTGACAGTGCGACATTGCCTTAACACACAGTTTCGCGAACATTGTATTGGACGCCGAGGACACGTGGAGTGTCCTCCAAGAAACCAAGGTCTCACTCCGTTTGATTTTCATTTGTGGTGCCACCCGAAAGCCGTTATGTACGAGGTCAAAATTCAAAGCATCTCCATCTTAGAAAACGCATTGTGCAGGCGTGTCAGGAAATGCGATTCATAAAGTGCTGAAAGAGTGGAGATTCCGTCTTCATCTGTGTGTGCAACATAGCGGCGGACACGTTGAACATATTCTGTAATTGTATGTGCTTTTCTCCTATGGGTCGCGACTTACGGGACACCCTGTATATATCATTCTTCTAAGTTCTCCGAATTTGTTGGATATTCGTCGATTACACTGTTCACCCTTCAGAACTCTTGACTTTTGTCTCGTATGATTTCCACTTGATCATAAACAGAGTTTATAAAATAAACAGCTTTCAAGGCACTAGCTTAGTTAAGGGAACATTTCGTATAGCTTTATGTACAATGGCATTGGTGAGACGGTTTCAGATTTCTCACTGTGAAGCACTTTACGGGTGCTGATCAGTGTGTGCTTGGATTTCTTCAGCCCAGCTCTAGTTTCTTGTTAAAATAAATAAGTTATCACTTTTCAGTAGTTTTTGCTGAAGAATGACAGTAGTTTTTACAGTATCTGATTACGTTTAAGCTATGTCTAACTAATATTTAGGGATAAAACGTGCCTGCTACAAATCTTGTTCATACATGGCTAATGTCTTCAGGCACCTAACAGAAAAGAGGATGTCGAAAAAGGAAAGAGCGTGCAGTGAAAGGTCATTTAAAGCAATTGGGCAAGGTCACTGATGCAAATGATTATTGATAGTGATTTAGTGAAATCAATGAATTAATACACTATTTTGTCGAAATAAAATCAAGAAAAAGACTGCTTTTTGAGATTGGCAGAATGGGTATGGTGTTATTATTATATAAAAAAAGTTCTATTTCCTACCTCAGACTCAAATAAGTATGATTTTATACAATAAGTGATTTTGACACTTTCTTAGTTTTGCTGGTATGAAAACTATCTATATAAATCCACAGTGTGAAGAATGCACTGTTACGTATCACAAATCTAATGCGTATTTCTAGAGTTTCGTGTTGCAGAAGACTTAGTAATAATTCCTCATCATCAGTTCTTTGGTGACCCACTCATACATTTTAGCCTAGGGGCCCACTAAGGTCTTGAGCCGTCCCTGGAAGTAGGGGTTGCACTGGCTTTTTTGAAGTTTTCGCCAACTTATTTTCAAAATACAATTTTTTTTTCGCCTATGTATTATAACAGAACAAAAAGATAATCACCAAAACTTTTTAAACAAAAAACTGTATCAAAACAAAAACTAAAAACAAAAAACTGTATCGCTCTTGAAAATGTCACATACATTTTTTTATCTGGTCTCTTTTGTAATCTATAATTTATGACTACAGAACTTGTGGTGTTGAGATAAAATAAAAATACCAACAAATTTTTACTCCAATAAATACCAATACATTTTTACACCAATAAATACCAATAAATTTTTACACCAATAAATACCAATAAATTTTTACACCAATAAATACCAATAAATTTTTACACCAAAAAATGGATTGTCATCTTCGAAATTCGTATTGTACGGTGTAATCCCGTATTCCATTCATGATCCATTCATGGAAATACCAATGTTTTCCACAATAAAAGGTCCATTATACATCGATTACACTTTCGCGGAGCGTTTGGCTCGGCCCAATCAGGGCGAAAAACTACCTACACAAATTAATTGGCATCATCAGGCGAGCCAAATGCTCTGCGAAACAATAGTCGATGTGTAATAAATATTTTATGGGGTAAACGTTGGTATTTTCATTCTCTCTTTTGTTATCCTTTGCCAGACCAGAGAGAATTTGCACGATCGGTTGATGATTAATGTCTGGCAAAGGATATAAACACTGAAGAGCAATTGCATTATTATTTTTTTATTGGAGGTTTAACGAGCACCGTGAGCAACTGAATGGGCTATAAGCAGTCGCCCGTCCCCAATTTAGAGTCACTCGTTCCAGGGAAGGGACAGAGCCGTAAGACAACCACAACATCCATGTCTCACCGGGATCCGAACCCGGACCCCTTACGGACGAATGATCAGAGACCATCGCTTAGACCACTTTGCCATCGGGGCGGCGCATTAGAGATACCTGTCTAGTAACGTGTAGCACCACCTTTCATCCTGATGATGGCGGCCATTCGTCTCCGCATGGACTCCACAAGACACCGGAAGCGTTGGGAAGCCATACGGATCCACGACCCCTGAACAAGCTCCCACAGTTCCCGAAGATTTGATGGAGGGGGTCAGAGCCTCGAACATCTCTCTCGATAGCATCCCAGATGTGCTCGATGGGATTGAAGTCAGGTGACCTAGCTGGCCAAGGAAGCGAGGTCACGTCGGTGGAGTGTTCATCCAACCATTCGGATACAATTCGGGAGCGATGGCACGGTGCATTGTCTTGTTGCAGGATGAGGTCCCCAGTGGGATGATGAAGACGCACAAACGGGAGCAAATGGTCATCCAGGATATCCCGGTAACGTTGACCTGTGAGGGACGATGTCACACGTACCAGGGGTCACATTTCAGTCCACGTTAACAGTCCCCAGACGAGAATGCCATCCCCACCAGCTTGAATAGTATCCTGCTGGCAGGAAGGATCCGTCGTTTCATGTGGTTTCCGCCATACTCGTATCCTGCCATCCGCATGCACCAACGTGAATCTCGACTCATCAGTCCAGGCAACATTTTCCCACATGTCTAGGGTCCAGTGGCGATGTTCCCGCGTCCATGCTAATCTTTGCACCCTGTGATGTGCGGTCAGCAGCGGTACCCTCGTGGGACGATGGCTTCTGTACCCCATAGCGAGGAGATGGTTCTGCTGGATGGTGTAGCTGCTTACACGTTTTTGTGCACCAGCGTTAACTTGCCGAGTGATTTCTTGAACTGTGGCCCGTCTATCCGCTGTTAGAATGCGAGCTAGCCGACGATGACCCCGCTCATCCACACGCTGTTGTCCACGGCAGTTGGCCCTTGCAGGGATGGTTTTACCGGATTCAATGTGCTCACGGTGCACCTGTGACACAGTGGCTCGTGAAAATCCCAGTGTCTGCACGACTTCCGAGATGGAGTGACCCATTCGTCGGGCCCGACAATTTGCCCACGATCAAATGCGCTTAGATATTTCGTCTCACCAATACTGCGTCCGACTCTTACTGATTCCCGTCGCATCACTCCTTATATTGTCGGATCGCTGCATACGTCATGTCGTTTCCGTTTACATTGCCGCCCACAGCGCCACATTTGCATAACGCCAGCTGTCTCTAATTCAATTGCTCTTCAGTGTAGATGTCGGGTAAAAAATATGAAAGCTGTCGGGCATTGGCCTGTAGTGTGAGTCAATGAGCGGCGGTAGGTCGGGGACACGGGAGTTCGGACCCCCTGGAATTTCATGATTCCCTCACTGGGGTAGAGTCTTCCTACCAAACATCTTAGATTTGTGGTTCATATATGGTATAACTTTTTTTAATGAAACTTTCCTGGAGATCATCACCACGTTTCGCAGTTTTCTGGAAAACGCTTCAACTTTGAAAATTAATTTTGCACAAATAAATTGAAAAGGTAGCTCACAGTTGTGTTTTTCATTTTAAAGAAGATCGTTAAAGAATTCTCAAAGGGCGACAGGCTGGATATATTACTAGAAGAACTGACTACCGATAAACAACTGAGTATTGGATTTGATTTGATCAAGGGGCAGGAGAAGCCTCAGAAGCAGACAACCTGGAAGATGCATGGATAAAATTCGAAAGCATGCTGGAGTGACTTGGAAGAGATATGCTCAAGACAAATTATTATGTAAGAGACCTTCATCCAGCAGTGGCTTGATTGACGATGATCTGTTAGAGAACTTGTATATATAACCTGCGGTTCTTCTTTCTCTCTCTCTCTCTCTCTCTCTCTCTTTCTGTCTCGCCGCGGATGACCTAGTGGTCAGCGTTCGTGACTGCTACGGAGAGGACTCAGGTTCCATCCCATGCAGGTGCGAACGCTTGAACCACTAAATATCTGCCGTGCGTCGGATGGGCACGTTACGCCGTCGGGCCCCGGGCGCTGACCCCCGGTTATAAATAAGGGCGTCTTCCTCCCCTTTCTACCTCGCTTCCGCGTCACTTTCTTATCGGGCACTTTAGCCCAAATCTCTTAGCTTCCTATTTCTAAGGGTTGTTTAAGACCTGGGGTTAGACACTCCGTTCCTAAAATCTTCTACATATGATCTGATCTCTCTCTTTCTCTCTCTTTTTGTTGTTGTTGTTTTAACTTACCGACATGTTGCCACCCTTCCCCTAAAATTATCGGATTCCGGCGACCATGTGTTAAGTCTCTAGGACGGACAAAAAGGAACACCGCAGGACATGTATCCTCCACTCGCGCTATGGTCCTGCCTCTCTCAAATTCTTGTTCTGGCTACGGGCCCTGCTTATCTCGCAGGAAGGTAGTGCATAATAATAATGAAAGACACATAATGTGTGTGTGTGTGCATTACATTAATTGTAGTCAAAGTTACGCGATGTTAATTTTCTTTTAATCCTGCAATTAGAAGCAGAGATGCCGTTGACCAAAACATCTAAATTTATCTCATGTGGATACGCCGACAATTGAAAAGTTTGAATGTCTCTGCAACATTGGACATTTCTTCTAACGTGCTGCCATCTACAGTTCTTTATATTCAACGAAAATACGCGGAGGTTGTGGTCGTAACAAAGGCACGAAGGGTTAAAAATACGATGACAATATTTCAATGAGTTTATAAATTTTCCCAACTCATGGTAACTGCTGATCTCCAGGAAGAGAGAAAAACTGGGAGGAAAGAAAAAAAAGAAGGGAAATCTTGGAAATACCAACAATTCCTTACCTAAAAAAATTCAATCATTTTCATTATCAGTAGTTATAGTACTAAAATAATTATTTGTGTAACCTAAATTTCTAATTATAATCTTGCATATTAATGCATAGATGTGAATTTAGACATGATAATCTGATGCACGTCCCTTCAGGTCTGACACGGATTCAGAGACGACCGCCCTTCAGTTTTATAACATTGTGGAGTTCAAACAATCATTTTCAAGAAATAATGTCTCTATGTAGGAAAAAATTAAATAAAAGTAGCATTTATAACGCAGATTTCCGTTATAGTTATACATACCACCAGCTGCGACTTAAAAGTTGCTATACTCATCTCAAAATTAGAAACATAGCTTTTACGGAGACAAAGTTACGTTCCAGAGATTTATCAATTTTAAATACCGCATATGTGTCAATCGTGAAATGCGGAACCAATTTTTCATCCAAACCGAAAGTAAACAACATACCCTTCTCTAATGGGTTCAAGATTCGGAAACTTTGGCTGTATCAAGAAGAAACACAACAACTCTGTCTCAATTCTCTCAGAGCTGTAGCATACCGAGTTACGCATAAAAGAATCAAAGAACCATGTATTTTTGATCATCTGAAATTTCAATTTTAACGTATAATCGCAAAAAGCGTATAAATGAATCGCGTAAAACCGAGTTAAAAAAGCGTTAAGAACTACAGTAAACTATCGGGACTAGCGCGGAATTACGTATAAAAGTGTAAAACATACAACTGAGAAACGTAGGGTTCGAGCTGCCGATCGCCATCTCCGCAACTTGCGAAAAAAAAATCGTTTTGGCGATAGAAAAAGAGTTTTGGCGATTACATTTTTGTACTGTTATAACACTTTGGCGATAAAAAAAATTGAATTTGGCGAAAACTTTAAAAGAGCCAGCGCGACCCCTGATAATGTATAACCGAGTACCACTGTATATATGTATATCTCTTGCTATGACACATGCAAGGAACGCTTGCATCATATTATTGGTCAGATCGCTTACTTTATTACACAGTATAATGCATGTAATTTGGTAAGGAAAATCAAAGAAGTATTCGCCAACATTTTTTGTTTGATTTAACATATTGTGTTGCGCGCATTTCATCATATCCCACTGAAATAAAAACTGTTGCGTGTGTTTGTGCGATGTACTTTTAATAACGTTTTCTTCAAGGGACAACACCGTACTTCTTACTTTATTTAAAACGCTACTACTTTCCTGTCGTAGACGCCAAAGAAGTAACGAAATGTTGAAAATACGCAGCAGGAGTTGCCTTTGGTTTTTAAACGCTTCTATCTTACAATTGTAAGACGCAAGGTTGCAGTGCTGCCCTTTACACTTGTTTTGATAATTTGCTCAGCGCAATTAATCATAGATAACGCTGTGTTTTTAACTTCTGAGCTAAATAATTGTTTAAAAAAACGCATAGTCTTTATCTAAAATTGTATTGAAAACGGAACAGTCACTTGTCTTGCAAAATCGTTGTTTTCGCATCTTTATTTACACTTAGACATCTTCAACGATTTTTGTTGCCCAAAATAGGCTCTGCTGATGGCTTCGATTTCGAATTACGAAATAGTAATAATTACGCAGAGAATGGTTTACTTCCGTTGACCTCCTCACCTTTGCTTCCACTATATGGATGCATAGCAAACTGAATCTTTTCTTATTTTCTTCCGTACTGTTACCTACGAGGCATGTACGTACACAAAACTTTTATCTTGCACCTTCTCTCTCTCTCTCTCTCTCTCTGTATGTAAAATGAGCTGCCATATAATGCAAGGGAAAAAATCTTCGAAAGACGAAACTCTTTCACGAATTTTCTTCATCACATTTTGTACAACCATAGCGGACAGCCGCAGGCACACCGATTTTTTTGACTAATCAGCTGTCCTGAAATTTGGTCTTCAGCCAATCAGAGGACTGCGAACTAACAGTTGAGCATCGTCGACCCCCAACTCGTTGGAACTTCATTAAGCAGCATAAGCGCCGACTATAGAGGGCAAGATGAATCTTTCCCCCTAATAATTTTCCTACGGGGGCAGTGCCCACACAATATTTTTCGTTCTGTTTAATTAAAAAATTGCTTTGGCCTCATAAAGTGAACCAAACTCCACCTTATGAGACCAAAGCGATTTGTTTCGGAAAATGTTATAAATACACAACAAAATAAGCAAACTTTCCCCCATTTAAAGCATTGCTTATTTCATAACAAATCTGAATGTCAGCCCCGTATTTTGTTCGACATGTTCTCGTGATGTTTAAAACAATTATGAAAAATAAAATAAATAACAATACGGAAACGTATAAGCTCTAGAGCCTTTCAGTATCTATTTATTTTTTGCGCTTCTCGTTCTTTGTTTGAGTAACAGCGCTAATTTTTCATAGTTTTGATAAACGTTCGAAACAAAATCTCTCGAGATATTTCTATAAAATCGCAGGCTGAATTTCATTTTATAACATATTGATATTCAACAAAAGAATATTTCTATGTTTTTGTTCATTTGCTGATGAGCAATTACAATTGCGTTTTAAAATATACGTGGAATCTCGTAGTTTATATATTTGTCCCCCACCACTTTTAATTTTACTCCTGACAAAGTAACGGACATGCTCCATCCACGTAGGTCTGATCTCTTCACGCCTGTCCCCCTCAATAATTTAGTGAAGTCGGCGACCCTGTTCGACAGTGAAATAGTCAAGATACAATCAATCCCTTTTCAGGAGGCAAACTAAATGCTCCTTTTCCCAAAGACAGTACGACATATTTAGAGATTTATGTAGAGATTTTTAAGAAGGGAGTTTCTGACCCAGTGGAGTACCTCAAGGAAGGGCACTCCTCAAAATTTAGAACCTCTCGATATTCCAAAAACGCAATTTCAAAAGGCAAAATTTGATATGATTTGAAAATGTTTTTATGTCTCGTGGCGACTGCTGAACATGTTTTCTCTAAGAAGACGAGAAAACGGCAAGGAGCCAAGCACAAGAATGTCTCATTGCAATGAAAAAGGGCAATACATGGGTATACTGAACGTTTCTGTAGCGACGAAGCACTGCTAAATTACTCTAAAGCACGCGGAAAAGCAGAGAGTTTTGATTAAAATACCAAAGAATCACATCAAAACAAAACCTATGCTGTAACATAAACACAGAAAACCTATAACATAAACACAGAAAACCTAGAAGACTATTACAGGATTTCAATTTACACTCAGGGACGATGAATTTTGCGCACCAAGAAGGAAGCATTCGATTGAACTGAAATTTTATGGACGTAATGATACAGATGAATGATACGCATGACGGCAAAAACAGAGCTGCAGGACAATTACAGAGGGATCTGTGGCACGGAGTCCGGTCATCAACAGCGCGTCGATACATGCAGCAATACGATCCGGCATGCAGATAATGGAAGTATCTGGACATGACGTATGCAGTCATGGACAACCCGAGTCGTGTGTGCGGTCGGGTATTATCCTGCTGGTATAGCGCACCTGGAATCCCGGCCAGGAATGGGGCATATGGGGCTGTAGGACCTCATCCACATACCGCTGGCTCGTCAATGATCCACGTACCACTACTATAGAGCTGATCGGCTATCGTAGGCAATGGCTCCCCAGACCATAACACCTGCAGTGGGGGAAGTGTAGCCCTCGATAGCGAGGTCGGGACTGTGCCGTTGACCCGGGGACCTCCACGCCTGGACACGATGATCATCTGTCCCCAAAATGAAGCGGCACTCATCGCTAAACACCACACATTGACAGTCTGTGGCGTTCCACGTCGCTCTGGCCTGGCACCACAGCAAACGAAGCCGGCGATGTTCCGGTGTTAAAGGCATCACACGTAAGGGGCTCTGGGATCGCAGATTCGCTTCCGCAAGGCGTCGGGAAATGATTCGTGCGCACACAGGAGCCGCCACATCTGCCTGTATAGTGGACCGGGTCCCCGTGGCATCCGTTCGTGCCTGGCGCACGATCCGTCGAACCTCTCTACCGGTGGACCTCCTGGCCCGTCTAAAGCCGCTTCGCCGTGTGGCAGTGCCGTCTGTGTCCACTGCCCCAAACACAGTCGGATGGGATGGTCAGAACGATCCATGTGGCTGGCTATACGGCGCGCCGACCGCCCTGCGGTTTTCAGCCCGATGATCAGGCCTCTCTCAAAGTCCGTATGTTGGCGTAAATCGACGTCTCTGGCGTCTAACCGGCATTCTTGTCACTCTGTACTCTTGCTTGCGTCGGCCGGTGCTTTTCGTTTTCATGGGGCATCGACTACACGCCGGTTTATGAGGCTGCCGGTTTGTGCTTGCAGTGCCACCACAGGGTGTGTGGTCATGCGCAATCGAAACTAACGCGGATCATTTGCATACCAGCCCGCACTCTAGCTATTCGCAAAGTTTCTAGGTTGTAGCATGTTTTCTTCTAGTGCGCACATTTCATTGTCCGTGAGTGTATATACCGTTTTTAGACATGTTTTATCAGTGCTTTGGAAAATAGATTTCTCGCACACAAATTGGTTTTATCAGGATTCCTTTCACTTTTCCCAACTTGTTTTCTGCACAGGTAAATAGCAAAATATAAGTGGCCCCACCATTATGTGGTGATAAGAATATTAATATTAATAATAATTTCCAGTAATATTTATTTGAATATTTTTACGCGGATGTTGCATACAGTTTCGAAACGCACTCATAACACATTTAGTTGCATAAAAAATAATTTTCCTAACCCCACGGAAAAAAAAATCGTAACCCCCGTAAAACATTTCTGGGTACACCACTGGTATGACCCCAGGTCTTATAAACAGCACTTAGAAGTAGGAGATCTGGGCTAGACTGCCTAACAAGAATGTCACCCGGAAGCGAGCGAGGCCCTTATTTATAACCGGGAGGCCAGTACTCAGGATCGGACGGCTTAACGTACCCATCCGACGGACAGCGGGTGTTTAGTGGTTCAAGCGTCCGTACCTACCGGGAATCGACCCCGAGACTTTTCTGTGGCAGTCACGAACGTTGACCACTAGGCCATCCGCGGTCCGAGCACGCCGTATTGGTAAACAAATTGGGACTTAGTCCAAATTTGTTGTGTAATCAAAATATAATGTCCCCAGTGGCAAAACTTTATGAGAAACAAGGGATTCGGCACACAGAAATCGATCTTCGCAATAGAAACTTATGGAGCTCGCGCCATAGGAAATTCCGACGTTTGCTAGTAGAGAGCAGAGCAGAAATGAAAGAGAGAGGGACAACAGGAAAACGTTTTCTTTTTAGCTCGAGCAGTGTTCTATTTAAACCAGAAGTGACACAGTTGATCACTAAGAAAATGCGTTTTGTGTAACTTGAATATTAAAACCAGTCTGTGCAGCAAAAATTTAGGAAGAAGTGCTAATCGTCCTTGAGAAATGGCCAGTGGCGTAACTAAAATGCATCTTCAATCTGTTCGAAATCCTCTGTTCGAAATCCTGAAAAAATTACTGTACTTAGGGGTGCTGAAGTAAATCTTGCAGGGGGGCTGGGGGGGGGGTCACGTTGTGCTAGTTACGCCACTGGAAGTGGCATCTCAAGCTGGCATAATATTAGTTTCATTTGTAATGAGAAAAGTATAAATAATATTAGTTTCATTTGTAATGAGAAAAGTATAAATAACATTAGTTTCATTTGTAATGAGAAAAGTATAAATAATATTAGTTTCATTTGTAATGAGAAAAGTATAAATAATATTAGTTTCATTTGTAATGAGAAAAGTATAAATAATATTAGTTTCATTTGTAATGAGAAAAGTATAAGCTGGCATCGTACAAGTGAGGAAACTGTACATCGTTTTCGGCAGTCATCGGTAGACACCTAGCGCTAGTGAATTGTATCCCCTTAGGGACCAGTTGAATGCGTCACAGAAAACTTTCTGTAAAATTCTTTGAAATCATCTTGCTCCCAGGGATTTGACAGCCGAACTCAATTTCTGTTTCGACAAGATAAAGCATTTCGAACCTCCGCAGTTCCCTTACAAAGAACGTTTATGAATACAGTGTTCTGTGAACTGTGTGAGCTGAATAGGACAAGGGCGAAGGGAGTAAAGTGTCGAAATCTGGCCTCCACGATCGCCAGATCTCACTCCTCGTAATATATTCGCGGGACATTTTAAAGGATCACGCTTGCTGTTACGAACAGCTTTTGCGCAAAATTATTACCATTTATTGAGCTGTGTTTGCTTGGAAGTGCCTACATTTGGATACGTAGTTGATAATTTGCAGTGAGTACAATACATTTTGATCTGTAGTTGATAATTTGCAGTGAGTACAATACATTTTTATAATGCAGGGGTCGCGCTGCCAACCTCATTCTTCGCAATTTGCGAAAGAGAAATCGTTTTGGCAATGGAAAAAAGATTTGGCGATTACCTTTTTGTACAGTTATAATATTGGGTTGACGCATAAGTTCATGCCGGTTTTTCCACTGCACTACAGGAATGTATTACATTAGAAGGAAAAACAGAATCAATCAACTATGTCTCCCCCCTCCATTGTTTACGATTATGTCCCAACGTCTGGATAGGTCTGCAATGCCATTCTTGAAAAAACGTGCAGGTTTTGCTGCGAAGAAATCATCAAAGAAACTCTAGAGATCAACACCATTGTTGAACGTTCTGCCACGGGGTGCATTCGACAGAGATCAGAACAGGTGATAATCTGAAGGGGGGACATCTGGAGAATAGGCCGGATGTGGAAGGATCTCGCATTTCATGTCTTGAATGGCCATTTTGGTCATGTTTGCACTGTGAGGGCGTGCGTTATCATATTAGAGAAAGACACAATAGCGCCGATGAGACCGTTTCTGCTGAATTGCTCCCTACACACGGCGGATTTTCTCACGGTGGAGTGAAGCGTTGATGATCCGATTTCTCCGCAGCATTTCCCAGTGAATAATGCCTTCCATGTCCCACCAGACACACAACATGATCTTCGCATGATGAAGGTCATGTTTTGGACTTGGTGTGGGCGTCTTGTTTGGGCTTAACTATTCCCTCCGATGCCTGAAACTCACGTACAGGCACCACTTTTCATCTACTTTAACAATTCGTGACGGAAAGGGTTTGTGTTGCTGAGAACATTGGCGATAACGGGCGAGCAAGGAACCACATATGGCAACACGCGGATTCTTGTTGTCCTCGGTGAGAGTGTGAGGCACCCAAGACCCCAATGTCTGGAACTTTCCCATGCGTTCCAGATGTCGCATCACTGTGGCCTGATCACACTCCATCTCAGTATCCAGTTCGCTTGTGGTTTGACGCGAATCTAAGTGGATGAGATGGTTCAAACGATCCTCATCAAAGTGAGATGGATGATCTGAGCGTGAAGAGTCGTTGAGGTCAAAATTGCCACCTCGGAATCGCTCAAACCATTTGTTAGCTGTCCTCGGAGCAATAGCATCCTCCCCATACACAACACAAAGTTGTCGAGTAGCCTCGGCGGCTGTTGATCCCATGTTAAACTCGTAGAGGTGCAGATATCGGAAATGTTCATTCGTCTCTACTTGACACTTCATACTTCCGGACCTGAAAAACCAAAAAACCATTAGCCACAAACACACAAAGCAATATGATTGAGATACACGATATTACTGGCTACATTTTGATATACAACTGGCCATCTGCACCATCACTGCTGACCTGGGAAACACTCGTGAAATAAAACGGCATGAACTTATGCATCAACCCAATACATTGGAGGAAAAAATGTATTTGGCGAATAAGTTGGCGAAAACTTTAAAAGAGCCAGCGCGACCCCTGTAATGTAACCATTAGTTTAATTTTCTCCGGTGAATGGTGCAGGGGTAATAGTTTTTTGTGCACATTACCTTTCTTGAATAATTTTTTGCCACAGAGGAAAATCATCTTGCTTCACCCCGTGAAAAGAACACAACAGCTATGATCTCTAAAACAAATTCTATAAATAAATGAAACAGAAAATTCAGTATTGATATTGCAACTCACCATTCCAATAAGGGCTGACCCCATCAGGAGGACAAATACAAGAATGAACACAACCATTCTTAAGGCTACTGATGTTACTGTCAGTCGGAAACCATTTAGAAAGTGCAAGTCAGATTCCTTCTGTTGTGCAAGAAATGCATCATAATAAGAAGTTAACATAAATCATTTCCAACAACAAATTTCATTTCAAACTACTAAAACAAAGGTGTATTTTTTTTACGAACCATCACTGCTTCTTACTGGGCATAAAATTCGAAGCAATAGCATTGATAAGATTTTTATTACCTAACTACAATTTGTACATTCGTGTAGAAATATGATAATCTGCATTTGTCATTTCGGCTTGGATAAGGTACATTCGAAGTTTAATGCAAAACAAAACAACCAAGTAATGAGAAAAACTAGTTACACCCACAGAAGCTGCAAAAGTGAATGTTTTTAATTTAATGTAAGACTGTAAAAGTATGGACCTAAGTCGTCATCAACCATTTTCAATCCACTGCTGGATGAAGGTCACCCCTAAGTCTCTCTCTTGAACAATTATAGAAGAGTAGTTATTGTAGTACTCTAAAGACTGTGCAGGATATTCACACACACACACAAAGACACAAGTTTCATTCCTGTATGATGCGTAGGTTGTGATAAAAATAATTGGCTCTTTTAACCTAAGCGCACCTATACTCCAATTCACCCTAAAAGTGTACTATTGGAAAAGGCGGGAGAGCCTTATCATGACTCGTCGTGGAAAGCAAGAGCGGCATCCATCTGCGTTAATGTGCTCGTCTACTGTTTTCTTTCGGACCCCCCCCCCCCTCAGACACACACACACATATCACAAGCACTGAGTATTGTAAGCGGGGGTCTAGTGGGGGCCGAACTGCTTCCCCTGCCGCCTGTTTAAGTAACCAACCCTTCGAGTTTCCCCGATTGTCAATCTATTGTCTCTGAGTTGTTAGTGTTGGGAGAGGTCTTCCACCGCTTCCCCCTGTGCGAGTTCTATCCCAAGTGGGAAGAAACAGGCGAAAGTGCGAAGCTCTTGATTCAGCAACTTATCATGACAAATTTATCTCCAAAAGCGCACTAATTTCGGGAACCTTTTTTAGATGGCAATTTCGTTTGATAAACTGCTGAGCAGACAAAAATGGATTTTGAGCAATAACTCTACTGGTTTTCGCTCAAAACTCCAGGGACTATTTTTCGTAGCGCAGACAGCTCTTTCACACCCTACATAGTGGTACACTCTTAGGTTGACTCAGAGTATATTTGTAAGTCCAACTAATGGTTGACTCAAAGTATATTTGTAAGTCCGACTAATGTACATAACCAGAGGTAACAAGTCATACAAAAAGTAGTTCAGCATCTACGGTAATGATTTTCAAACGACAGGGAAGAGCCGAAAAACTCTTTCTCTACCGCCAATGGTGTTGATTCCCCTTCAATGCCGCTATCTCTCTACAACGCAGTTTCTACTACTGAAAATGTGGCTACGTAGCCTTAGGCCACTCCGAGTACCACTACTGAAAATGTGGCTACGTAGCCTCAGGCCACTCTGAGTGCTACTCATGAAAATGTGGCCATGTAGCCTCAGGCCAATCCGAGTGCTTATCCTGACCTCGGTTAATCGTTGAAAACGCTTGCAACGAGCACGCCAGCATCATTGAATGACTGAAAGTAGGTCGTCTAGTCCAATGAATCTCGTCTCCTGTTGCACCAGGTGCACGGCTGGGTACGTGTGCATTATTCACCCGGGGAAGTGTTGGCACCAGGATGCACCATGAGACGAAAACAAGCTGGTGGAGAAAGTGTAATGCTTTGGGCAATGTTCTGCTGGGAAACGCTGAGTCCAGTCATCCATGTGCACGAAACTGTGACGTCTATCACCTACACATAATTGCAGACCAGGTATATCCTTTCATAACAACGATATTTCCTCTCTCGTAGTACCTACTTTCAGCAGCATAATGCGCTATGCCAGACTTACCGCATTGTTTGAGAATGGATCGCGAAACATGAGGAAGACTTCCAGGTCCTCCAAATACCTCATCCATCCATCCAATCGATGTGGTTTGTGTCAGATGATGTGGTCGGAGTTGGAACAGCAAATCCGATATGCAGCTGCGCCACCACTTAATTTACAAGAGTTAAAGGATCTGTTGGTAATGTGCTGGTACCAGATACAATAAGACACCTTTAGAAATCTTGTAGCGTTCATGTCATATACATATAATGGTGCGCAGTATGAATCAGGTAGATCAAGTATTCGAAGACTAGTTAGCGTTCTATTGAGGGTGAGAATGGGAAAAATAAGTGGTTAAAACGACTTTAGTGAATCGTATGGCACGCAAAAACTTCTATAAATCAGCAATCTTGTAGTCGAAAACAGCTAGCGAATTAGAGGCGTCAAAGGAGACTTGCGATAATCGTGCAAGCTAACAGACAGGCCACAATTAGGCAAATCACTGCAAAATTTAAAATTTGATCGCCGAAAGTCTTCTTCCAATGTACCACATATTAGATCATTCCGCGAATAGGCTTCACAGCCAATGTGGTCAGAGAATAACACGAAAGCGCACCTCCAATGGGCGTGGGGACATCGACACTAGACCGCTGAGGACTGGAGAAAGGTCGTCTGGACGGCCGAATTCAATGCTCCTTCTACATCATGCTGATGTCAGGATCCGAATTTTGTGTATGCAACATGACATCATGAAGAAATGCTGTCAGGTGTCAATAGCACAGGACAGTGGCGGCTGTGTGCTGGTGTGCAGAATATTTTCCCGGCACAAATTGGTTCCCCCTGATATCCATCGAAGGAGAGCTGAACTTCACGGCATATCTGAACATCGTTACCTACCAAATTCACTCCTTCATGGCTATGGTTTATTATCAAGCAGATAGACACGTCGAGAAGACAACGTATCCGCTCATAAGGCACTTACCGTCACCGAATGTCCCAAGAATATGCTGACGACTTTTTCTCGCTTCAGTGGCCTGCAGAGTCCCCGGATTTAAACTCCATCGAGTATCTCCGGGATGAGATGGATCAGGATGCTCGCTGCGAGAGGGTGCCACCCTCTAATTTGTAACAACTGGCTGATTCAATCAATTTTCCACGGGCCAATATTCCTGCACGACGCTTCCAGCATCTGGTATGCTCTGTGCGCTGACAAATTGGGCTGTCATAATAAAGTGGCAACTTCTTATACAATTAATCTCGCTGAACAAGAGTTTTTGTCCAGGTGGCCGAGTGGTTCAAGGCGCTAATTGCCTGAGATGAATCTAAGTACGGGATCGGGTTAAGGGTATGTCGTACCCCTTGTGTCCATGGGATCTGGCCCTACCACTTTCCTGAAGCCCTAAATCAGGAATAGGGATGTTCGTTGGAATCCTGCGATAAAAAGAAACGGGGATTCTTTTTTTTTTATATTCAGATTTTCGTTGTTATGAAGAAAGTTTTACTGGCTTTGTAATTAATCAATGTAAAAGCCTCTGAACAAAGTTCGCAACACAGCTTTTTTTTTGAACTCTTTCAAACAACCAAAAAAAAAAAATTCCTCCTCCTCAGAAAAAAAAAAGAAACAAAGAGCTGTGTTACGAACTTTGTTCAGAGGCTTTTGCATTGATTAATTACAAAGCTAGTAAAACTTTCTACATAACAGCAAAAATCTGAATATCCGAAATTTTTCGTTAGTCATCCGCAATTCAGTAATACAAGGTGAAATCCGTAATAATTACGGAGATTCGGTAATGGTTGGCATCTCTGTGCGTCCTCCGTAGGAAGCGGCTTCACGGCAGTTTCGATTCTCGAACGATCTCACAAAAGCGGGAACTCCTTCCCGTTCATCGCAAATTACAAGAGTGAGATTTTTTGGCGATGACGTCACAACGATAAAGTAGTCTCTCTCTCTCAATTTTTTGTTTATTTATGCGGTACTTGTAAACACTAGATGATGAATCACTATATATAGCTTACCATTTAATCTTAAAATTTCAGGATATAGAACAAAAATAAAGACATTTCAGGACGAAGAAATAAAAATCAGGAACTTAAGAACGACTCCGACCCCTGTTATCGTGAAGAAGGAAAGATTGCCCGTTTTTGTACTCAGGCCTGACGCGAAGAATCCTCTTCCACAATCGTTCCAAAATGGATGTGTACGCACTGCCAGTGACAGTTGCACCTTCAGAAATGAACTCGTGATGCAGAATTTCCCTCGTTGTCATAAATTCACACATGCATTATCTCGAATTTGGACTTCTGTAACCTGATATTCTTTCGTTTGGGTGACTGTGGCGACTTCCATTGAACACTCTGACGCTTCATTTCAGGATCATAACAAAAACACCATTATAACGAAGTAAATTTTTCCGTCATTTTTGGTCCACGCCAGGGATCGAACCCGAGTCCACTTGTTCCGGAATAAGCGGACTCGGGTTCAATCCCCAGCGTGGACAAAAATGACGGAGAAATTTACTTCGTTATAATGGCGCTTGAACTTCCCGGATGACCCGGCCGTTCAAGATCTCGCAGTGGTGTGATGTTCTTTCCACACCGTGAGATAATAAAACAAGAGAATCCCTTCTCCAGCGCTTCGAAAAATAAATGTGTGTGACGTTGCATTCCACACACCAGATTGACTGGGAGTTCTCGAGTGCACGTTCTTCAGCGGGTGGCTGCCTGCAAGGATTCGTGGTCACGGCTGACCCGTGGGCCATGCCCCGGCCCTCTTTCGGGGGAGGGAGATGTGACGTGCCTGCCCTGCAGGACGCACACGACATAAAGGCAGATAGCAGCGAGAACGAACGTCTGCGTAGCTCAGTTGGTAGAGCGACTTGTTTCGGAATAAGTGGACTCGGGTTCGATCCCCGGCGTGGACAAAAATGACGGAGAAATTTACTTCGTTATACCATGTCTTGTCACCTGACACAATGCTTTGGAAAAACTTCTGCATTGTTTCTGCAGTCTCCAAGATGTATTTTGCGTACTCTACCTGGTGCATGTTTCTGGTTGTCTGAAAAAGAATGCGGAAAAAAAACCAGCGCAACCCCCCTCCCCTCCCAAACCTTGCACTAAAATTTGAAGAATCATCCCCTTATTAACACCGAGCTCACATTACAGCATCCTCAAGTTCACACAACGATCACATTTTATCCTTTCTCAAGGTGTTTAGACGTGCGCACTGAAAATAGGCGCCTATGTTTTTCGTCATTTTCGAAATCTTCCCGCCAATCCTTGAAAAGTGCATGCTATCGGAATGTTTGTGCACGAGGTAGGAAACCAGCCCCATACACATCCCGCAACAACCGGACTGTCTCAGATAGAGTTTTACCGATGTTTAAACAGAACCGGATATTTGCTATCTGTTCCATGACAATATTCTTCCACCGAATGACGTCATACACAGCGTAAATAATCATCTGCGCAATCGTCACGCAAACGCTGTTGCCACCACATAGCTGATAAATGACTTATCAAAAAACCCATGTCTTCCCGACCCGTGTGTTTTACCGGGATATTTTTTTAAAAAGCCAGTCTCACTACTTAATTGCCGCAAATCCAGTTGTTCTGGATATATAATATAAACGCACTATGTACATACATATTTTTACATGGTGGGATTTTTAACCCCAAAACGGATTTGGCCAAGTTTTACGTCGGTCCCGGGCTCCTCGTTATAAGCGGGTCCTATGTACTTGAATAGTAACATGTAGATGTTACATTTTTACTCACTTTTAATTTCTTCCAGACGAAGCGAATCCAGAAACTGAAAATGCTGACGAGAGCCACAAGAATAGCAGCAACAGATGACAACCAATTGTAGCTGAGCCTGCAGTGAAAACAAAACAAATGTTTACAGCAAGTCGACTATGACACAATAAGAGATACAACAGTATAAAACGGGTGACAGGCAACTTTTTTAGTGTATATCGATAGTAACATTTGAATGACAAAAATATTCTTAAAATGGCCTTAGCAACAAGAAAAACACTTCTCGATTTTAAAGCAAATACCCAACGTGTAAAAGGAAGTACAAGATGTCAATGGATTTTCAAGTGTGATGAGCATGTTTCTTTTCGCTAAAGTTTCAAACGAAGTGCCCTAAAAGTATTTAAAGTACTTTAAGGTAACGGTTGCACCTATAAACTTTGCATATGTTTCCAATGGTAAAAACTTCTGTAGACATTTTCTTTGCAATTAATGCGTTCCCATGGATGAAAATTTGCACATCGATAAAAACAACTGAATGTTATAGCCTACTTTACTTAATATGTTCTAAAACTTACCCATAATTATACTAACAATGAGTAACTTTTCCTTTGGCGGTATACAGATCTGCAAATAGATGGCGCCACATGTACATGTGACTTACTAAATACAATCAGGTCGCACATTTTTTTCAGTTATCTGATTAATTCTCAAAATGGAATCAAAATTTGAGTCTATCCATGGAATATTTTAGAATGTTTAGAATGATTTGAGCCACTTAGATTAAATTTCGTAACAATAATTTAGCTGAAATTGTTAACAGAACTGTAGGTACTGCTGATTTTTTTAATTCCGAAATAAAACATCTGCGACATTTTGAGCTAAATTATTGTGAAAAAGTTTAACCTAAATGGCGCAAATCATTCTAAACATTCCAGACTACCGCATGGATAGACTCAAATTTTAATTCCATTCCGAAAATTAATAAAATTATTGAAAAAAAAATGCGACGTGATTGCATTTAAAAAGTCACATGTACCATTTTCAGGTTTGAGCACCACCAAAGAAAAAGTTATTGATTCTTAATATAATTATGGTTAACTTTTAGAAAATATTAAGTATACTAGGCTATAATACAAAGTTATTTTTATCAGTGTGTAAATTTTCATCCTTAGGAATGCATTAATTGCGAAGAAAATGCCAACAGACGTTTTTACCATTGGAAACATAGGGCAAAGTTTTTAGGTGGATCAACCTTAAAGCAGTGTTTCCCAAGCGCTGGATCACTGACCGGTAGCGGTCCGAGAGGAACAAGTGAACTTATTTATTTTTCTTTTGAATCGAAATGAAGTCTAAGTAAGAGGGAATCTAGATCTAAATTTTTTGACACCTATTGCAGAAGATTAAAGGGAGCTTGGATCACTTATCTCTTCATAGAAGATCTGAACTCCTGCAGGCAACTCACCAGGAAAAGGAAATATTTGTTGAACTTCCTTCTGATGCCAGTCTGGTATCGATATTCAGATCCAAAGCTCTGACTCAGTTTTGGGGTATTATGGAGAAAGCAGAGTCGCCCTTAACAGCCGGGGTACTGGGTGCGAACTTAGCTCTTGCTTTACCCCTTACACTAGACATAACACATAGTTTATCAGAGTTATCCGTACAGTTTAATGAAACGTCAAGACGTCTGAAAATTAACCAAAGCGAAAGATAGCATTTTCAATTTTTGAACACTACTGATATTTTGTAAATGGTTTAAATGCTATATTGGGTTGTCGGAAAAGTCATAACGTATTTTGGCACCCGATAGCGGTTGGGCGGTTTTGGAAGTACTGGAGGCATGCGCAGCTCTGTTATCGCTATGGCATTCAACAGGTGCCAGTTCTAGCTGCAGTCTATAAGGAATAGTGAGCGATTTGGTTGATTTGCGGAGACTTGACATCAAGTTGAAGATGGAAGACCAAACTGTGCATTTCCTGCACATTTTACTGTTTTACCTCCGTAAAGGGAAGAACACGCGTCGAACTTGGGAAAAGTTGCGTAAAATGTACGGTGATAATGCTCTACAAGAACGTCAGTGCCAGCGGTGGTTCGCAAAATTCCGTGCTGGTGATTTTGAGCTCAACGATGCTCCTCGGTCCGAGAGCCCCGCTGAGGCTGATGACGACCAAATCAAGGCTGATGACGACCAAATCAAGGCATTGATCGAGTCAAACCCACGTTACACGACACGAGAGATTGCAGACACATTGCACATCCATCATTCAAACGTTCACGACCACCTGAAGAAGCTGGGATATGTAAGCCAGCTCGATGTGTGGGTTCCTCATGAACTCAAAGAAGCTCAATTGACGGCGCGTATAAACATCTGCGATATGCTCATTAAACGTGAGGAAAACGATCCTTTTTTGAAGCTACTGACAACTGGTGACGAAAAGTGGATTCTGTACAACAATGTGCTGCTCAAACGGTCTTGGTCCAGACGTGCTGCTTCGCCTCAAACGACATCCAAAGCAGACATTCATCAGCGGAAGGTTCTGGTCTCAGTGTGGTGGGATTTTAAAGGTGTCGTGTTTTTCGAGCTCCTACCACGGAACCCAACAATCAATTCGATTGTGTACTCTCGGCAATTGGGCAGTTTGAACGAATCCATCACCCAGAAACGTCCAGAGCTTGTTCATCGTAAAGGTATTGTGTTCCATCACGACAACGCAAGACCACACACAAGTTTGACCACTCGCCAAAAATTATTGGAGCTTGGGTGGGATGTGTTGCCACACCCAGCATACTCGCCTGACTTTGCGCTGTCAGATTTCTACTTGTTTCGCTCTATTCAACAGTCCTTGCGTGGTATAACGTTCAATTCAGATGAGGCTGTAAATCAGCACCTTGTATAGTTTTTCGCCACGAAAGACAGGTCTTTCTATGAACGAGGCATTCTGCAGCTCATTGAAAAATGGCAAAAGGTCATCGAACAAAGCGGGCATTATATCCTTGATTGATCTTTGTTCTTTTTATCAATAAATGATTTTTGCAAAACATGGCTAAAATACGTTACGACTTTTCCGACAACCAAGTAGATAAAACAAGCACACCAACATGCGTCCTTCCCTCACAGTGGCTTTACCTATTATGGAACAACACTTACATTATACACTGAAGAGCAATTCAATTAGAGACAGCTAGCGTTATGCAAATATTGCGCTGTGGGCGGCCCTGTAAACGGAAACGACATGACGTATGCAGCGATCCGACAATATAAACGGTGATGCGACGGGAATCAGTAATAGTCGGACGAAGTATGGGTAAGACGAAGGATCTAAGCGCATTTGATCGTGGGCAAATTGTCGGGGCCCGACGAATGGGTCACTCCATCTCGGAAGTAGTGCAGGGACTGTGATTTTCACGAGACACTGTGTCACGGGTGCGCCGTGAGTACATCGAATCCGGTAAAACCATCCCTGAAAGGGCCAACTGCCGTGGACAACAGCGTGTGGATGAGCGGGGCCATGGTCGGCTAGCTCGCATTGTAACAGCGAATAGAAGGGCCAGAGTTCAAGAAATCACTCGGCAATTTAACGCTGCTGCACAAAAACGTGTAAGCAGCCACTCCATCCATAACCATCTCCTCGCTATGGGGTACAGAAGTCATCGTCCCACGAGGGTACCGCTGCTGATCGCACATCACAGGGTGCAAAGATTAGCATTGGCGCGGGAACATCGCCACTGGACCCTAGACATGTGGAAAAATGTTGCTTGGACTGATGAGTCGATATTCACGTTGGTAAGGCAGGATACGAGTACGGCGCAAACCACATGAAGCGATGGATCCTTCTTGCCAGCATGAGTACTCTTCAAGCTGGTAGGGGTGGCATTTTCGTCTGGGGACTCTTTACGTGGACTGAAATGGGATCCCTGGTACGTGTGACATCGTCCCTCACAGGTCAACGTTACCGTGATATCCTGGACGACCATTTGCTCCCGTTTGTGTGTCTTCAACATCCCACTGGGGACCTCATCCTGCAACAAGACAATGCACCGTGCCATCGCTCCCGAATTGTATCAAATGGTTGGATGAACATTCCACCGACGTGACCTCGCTTCCTTGGCCAGCCAGGTCACCTGACATCAATCCCATCGAGCACATCTGGGATGCCATCGAGTGAGATGACCCCCCCCTCCCCTCCATCAAATCTTCGTGAACTGTGGGAGCTTCTTCAGGGGTTGTGGATCCGTATGGCTTCCCAACGCTTCAGGTGTCTTGTCGAGTCCATGCCAAGATGAATCGCCGCCGTTATCAGGGTGAAATGTGGTGCTACACGTTACTAGACAGGTATCTCTAATTCAATTGCTCTTCAGTGTAGAACTCACCTTAAAAGAACTGGACTTTTCTTACTTTTATCCCAGCAAAGTCAGCTATTATACCACCAAAATTTATTTTGCTTGCTTTATCCTGTTCAACTGACAAAGTTGCAAAAGTCATCAATCTTTCTCGAGACATGACAGACCTTAAATAAGATTTAATCAGCCTCTTTCTATGCTTGCCACCGTTACTGGGACAGTAAGTAATATCCTGTAGGCGATGAAAGCATGAGGGAAAGGATTCTGAAATTTATGCATGTATCTTAAAACACCGGCTGCAGTTTTGACATCAGATGGAAGTAACACACATAGCACAACTTTTTCGATAACTATCAGTGCATTGTGCACGTTGAAAAATTTGGCTTCAATACTAATGTTTCGCGAGACATAATATTTTAGTTTGCTGCCTATATTTGGGTAAATACAAATTCAGCAATCGATATTAAAAAAAGAATACTTAAACATGACGAAGTTTAAAAACAAAAATTAGAATAATTGAAAATAAGAAATTCGCTCTCTCTCATTTTCTTTCTTTTCCCCTTTTTTTCTCAGGGTGTGAGATGATGATGATCATATGTAGAGGATTTTAGGAAGGGAATGTCTGACCCCAGGTCTTAAACAACCCTTAGAAATAGGAAGCTAGGAGATTTTGGCTAGATTGCCCGATAGGAAAGTGACACGGAAACGAAGTAGAAAGGGGGAGGAAGACGCCCTTATTTATTACCGGGGGGGCAGTACCCGGGGTCCGGCGGCTTAACGTGCCCATCCGACGCACGACGGATATTTAGTGGTTCGAGCGTTCGTACCTGCCTGTGATCGAACCTGAGGTCCTTTCCGTGGCAGTCACGAACGTTGCCCACTAGGCCACCCGCGGCCCTTAGGGTGTGAGAGCGGCTCTCCCGTCCCTTTAAGCGCGGGGCCCTGTGCGACCGCACCTGTCGCATACCCCTAAGGGCAGCTCTGGGAGGAAGAACATCCAAGTCTCAGTGACAAAGTTCTAAAATGATTAGTAACTTTTTTTCGACGACCTATTTATTGGAAGAAAACCTTTTCAGCCATTTCGGCAATGAAAACACAGTACAAAGTCTCATAAGTAAACATTAAATTTTGTGTTTTCTCTTTTAATTTGCAGCTGTGAACATCGGAATAAAGGAAAATAAATGAAATCAGGATTACGCACGAAGACACTATTCATTCATAAAAATTGCCGCAATGAAAAAATAAGGAGTTCAGCTAAAAATAAAAAGATGCCCGCTTCTGGTGGAAAGCACAAAGTGACAAAATCCACATGATGAAAATTGTCTGCAGTCTTTAATGACTAGTTATAACGTTGGATATCATATGCAATGCTCTGCGTCGGCGAGTAGCAAAGCAACACAGAAAACCCACTGTGTGGTGTCGGCGTGTCGTTGGAAAGGAAAGAAGAAATGAAAAACGTAATATAGTGAGCACGTTTGGTTTGCCGCAAGTAACCCACGCACATGTCGTAGTCAGCCTAGGAACTAGTAACATCGTAACACTTCGATTTTATTGTATTTAAAGCAAGTTCTGAATTTATTATATTTTTATGACATAAATGACGCATTTTTACGCGTCACGTAGAAAATAACCTTTTACGCGTAGGTAACTTCCCAACCCTGGTACTGCCCACGTTTTTGGCTTGTACCTCGTATAAAATATGCATATAAGAAACTCCATTCATCTTACATCGCAGAACAAAACGGTGAGATAGAAAGAATTTCAGTGTATACAGTGAGTGGCCATTTTATTATGACCACCCCCTCAGTACTTCGTTAGGCCATCTTTTGCCTTTAATACTGCGTTGAATCTTCGTGGCATGGACTCCACGAGATGTTGATAGGTGGTTTGTGGAATCTGAGACCATTCTTGATGAATCGCACTTTCCAGGAGTGTGCGATTGCTGGGTTGTGGATCCAGCTGTCTGATGGCTCGTTCAACTTCATGCCACAAATTCTCAATGGGGTTGAGATCTGGAGATTGTGGGGCCATCTAAGCAAAGTAAACTCACCGACATGTTCCTGAAACCAATCCTGTACAATACGAGCACGATGGCAGGGCGCATTATCTTGTTGAAAGTAGCCATCGCCATTGAGATAAACCATCCACATGACAGGATGCACTTGGTCCGCAACGATGTTTAGATATGACGTGCCTGTCAGACGTTGATCAACACGAATTAAAGGGTCCAAAGCATGCCAGGAAAACATTCCCCAAACCATAACGTTGCCTCCACCAGCTTGAAGGGCTGTAGCAATGCATTTGGGGTCCATGCTTTCGTGCTGTTTCCGCCAAATTCTCACTCGGCCATCGGCATGGTGCAACTGGAAACGTGATTCATCGGACCACATAATTTGTTTCCAATTATCGATTGTCCAATCCTTGTGCTCCTGTGCGAACTGGAGACGTTTTCTCTTGTTAACTGCAGACAGCAAAGGTGTTCGAACAGGCATTCGGCTGCCATATCCCATCCGATGCAGTGTACGTCGAACAGTGCGTGCAGAGATCATTTGAGGGGATCCTTGATTAAAATGGTCTGTAATTTGCTGCACTGTTGCCCTTCTGTTGTCTGTTACCAGTCTGGATACTCTCCGTTCCGCCCGAGCAGTCACTAGTCTATGGCGACCACACATTACACGTAGAGACCCTGTTTTTTTGGCTGACAATCCAGTCTTTAAAAACTTTAACAACAGCTGCTCTGGAACATTTCACGAATGCGGCGGTTTCGGTGATACTCGCTCCATGGCTCCGAGCTCCTGCAATCATCCCACGTTGAAAGTCCGTCAAATCGCATTTTTTACCCATCTTGTCACCCAAAAATCACTTCTACTACTGTCGCAAGCACTAAGCTTTCCATTTTTATACTAGCCTCGCCCTCTGGCGGCAACAGCGTGCAGCCATAGCTCATTTTCTTAAAACTGTCAGGAGGTCATAATAAAGTGGACACTCGGTGTATAACCAAAAACCTTTTTGTTAGATGGAGACTTAAGTTGACAGTTCTCTGTCAAAAGGCAATGGAGCAGATCAGGGAAAATATTAAAGTTCAACACAAATGGAACTTCGAAAACCGAAATTCGTTTTATGTTTTAGGAATCAGTCGAAAGATACTTCACTTACCGTGGTTTAGTGAGTGCACTTATTGCAAGAAGGACACAGGCAGTGAACAGCACACACAGCAGAGAATGCTTGAAAAGGGGATCCTGTTGCTTCAGGAAAGGTACCTCTAGCTGCCGTTTGCGGAATGTCAAAAACAATGGTTGAATACCTTCGGAGTTGCACCACTGGCTAAAAAGGAGGAAATGACACATGTTACTGAAAATATGACTTAAAGAATGCATTACTGACATTTACATAACGGCTGATGCAAAAGTATCACGAATGATAGCGTGTTTTGACGAGACATTACACATCTGGATGTGCTTAACCCTTTAAAGACCATAACGCCCAAAACGCCCGTACATGCCAACGATCATAGCCCCCTCGAAGCGCCTCTGTAGAGTGAGTCATATTTCCTACCTTCATCATTTCTTTAAATTTGCACGATCTATGAGGGATCGTCAGGGGTCTTATTCAGTCATCATTATTGATACTAAACAAAGAACCGAACCAACAGATAGTTTTGGGCGTTATGGTATTTAGAGTGATACAAAATTTTAGGGTCACGGTTGTTAAAGGGTTAAATCATATTTCGCTGCTTGAGTCGCTCCTGATTCGTTTATAAACCCTTATTTTACACTGCTGGCCATTAAAAGTACAACACCACGAAAGACAAGAGATATCAAAACCATATTTATTGTACAGAAAGCAGACGATAGAAGGGTGAATAGATTAAAAATACAGCACGGTGAGATGAAGGAAACACGTAACAATCAGTATGTGGTGTAGCCACAATGGGAAACAATTACAAAAGCTACACGGTCCGGCATAGAAAGGAAAAGACGTTGGATGTGTGTTGGGGGAATGTCCGTCCACGCAGCTAGCTTCGATACGATGCCACATTTCCTCCGTTGTAGCCGCGGGTGGTCGCTGGCGTGCCAGTCGTCCGGTGATCATGGACCACGCGTGTTCAATAGGCGGCATATACGGAGACCGCGCGCGCCAAGGAAGATGAGGCATATGGTGGAGATCCAGGAAGTCTTGCATGTTGCGTGCCACATGCGGTCGCGAATTATCCTGTTGGTAAATGGCACCAGACAGTCCTTGAAGATATGGTACAACAACAGGCTCCAACAACTCAGTGATGTAACGATGGGTGTTAGATGTACCGGTAAGACGGACGAGGCGGGTGCAGGAGTGGAATCCGATGGCGCCGCATACCGTAACACCGGGTGCCGAGCCTGTATGGCACCGCATAATGCAGGACTCATTCATCCGGTTGCCGCGGTACCGCCAGACACGGATTCGTCCATCATGGTGCTGCAAACTGAAGCGGGATTCGTTGGAAAGCACGATGACTTTCCATTCGTTCATCCATGCGCGACATTCTTCGCACCATTGCTGTCGCAGACGCCGGTGTTGTATAGTAAAAGGTAGTCGAAGCAATGGGCGCCGTACAAAAATACACTGCTACTGCACACGACGTCGAACCGTCTGTGTGAAGATTGGGTGTTGCGCCACACACCCGAACTGTTTAGCTACGGTGGTGGATGTGGCTGTGCGATACGTCAGAGCCATGCGCACTAGATGTCGGTCCTCTCTTTCGGTCGTGTGACGGGGTCGTTGGGATTCCGCACGTCGGTGTGTTCGTTCCTCCGCTACCCACTGACGCCATATTCTCCTCACCGTGGCCGTATGTCATCCCACACGAGCACCGATTTCTCGGAGTGATAATCCGCAGTCACGATTTGCCACAATTCTCTCGCTATCGAAGTAGGAAACCTGCTGGTAGGTCTGCCGTTGTCTTCGACGGGCATGCTGCAGCTATACGTGACCACGAACGGCGAGCAAACACACTTCGAGTGCTTAACACCGGCTCCTTGTTCATCCCTCTTATACGAGTTCTAGGGGGCGTTGCTATCCCACATGATTTCTACATGTGCTGCCTGGTTAATCATTTACATGTGCGCCTGTGTTCTGCCCTTCTGCCAACTTTCGAGTTCCTGAGATGCGATCTTCCTGGTGTTGCACTTTTAATGGCCAGCAGTGTATTCTAACTTTGAGCGAAAAAAAATGCTCTGCAACCGGAACTTATCAGCAGGCAATGCAAATAGCACTTAGCCGCACACATGATTTCCAGTGATTCCGGCGTTTAAAAACGAAACGAATGTCTGCAAGAAGTAACGAGCCCTGTGAACACGGTCATCGAATTGTAGAGAGAAAGTTATATCTGAAGGTCAAAATGTGGTGCGAAATGAAAGAATTACACAGACATGACATAAGTAAATAGGCACCTGTCGTAATGTCATTTTTGCTATGAAGTGGAGTCCATATTGCATTGCATGCTCGTATTCCTTTAATGGGATATTTTACAGGACAACGTCAGTGTGCGTCCAAACGAACATGCCAACGACGAGGGGAGCCGAGCCCTTTCAGCCCGAGTTCCTAAGGCTTTCGGTAGATGAGGTACTGATGGTAGAGCGAAGGCGGTGTTAATCGCAGATCGCGCGTAAGTTGTAGCACGTACTCTCTCAGGAGCACGAGCCGCCACTGAGATACAATACATGATTGTACAATGAAATAAATATCTAATAAGTCTGTTTATAAGTAGCTGCTGATTACTTACTTTAAAAGAATTTGTGGAAGCTAAATTCGCGAGTTTTCGACAAATGACACGCCCATTACGACCAAGGAAATGAAGGCATTCTCCTCATTTACACATTTACACGGTTGAGTCACATTATTGTGACCACCACCTAATATCCAGAGTGACCGCCGTGTGCAGCGCGGACAGCAGCTACACGGGCTGGGAGTGACTCAGTAAGGTGTTGGAAGGTGTTCACAGGTATGTAGAGCCATGATGACTGCAGTGCATCTGACAGCTGCTGGAGGGTGCGTGGTGGAGGATCCACAGGGCGAACAACACGATCGAGGTGGTCCCACAGATGCTCAATTGGGTTTAAGTCTGGGAAATTTGGGGGCCAGAGAAGTACTTTGAAGTCTTTATTGTGCTCTTCCAACCACTCTCGGACACTTCTAACTGTGTGACACGTCGCATTGTCGTGCTGGAAGATCCTATCTGCACCAGGGAAGACAATCAGCATGTATGGGTGTACGTGGTCTGCAAAGAAAGAATGGATTCATAACGAATTCGGTCCATAGGGCCTTCCACAGGTAGAGTGGACTCAGAGAATGTCACGAAAACATTCCCCAGACCATAACGCTGCCCGCACCAGCTTCTATTCTTCCAGCAATGGTTGAGGAGCGTTTGTTCTTCGACGTTTCTCGCCTTATACGCCAACGTGCATCCGTTCGATGAAGCAGAAAACGTGACTTATCGGATAAGGCAATCCTTTGCCAATCAGCGGAGGTCCAATTCCAATACCTGCCGTGCAAATGCAAGCCTTTTCTGTCGATGCACCTTCGTTAGCGTAAGTGCAGTGACCATCCGTCTGCGTCGGAGCCCCATACGCAGCAGGGCTCGCTGAACTGTCGTTTTAGACACACTTCCGGTAGCCCCCTGGTTCATTCGGCCAGTGAGTTGCTCCACTGTAGCGTGTCGATCGGCCCTCACGAACCTTCGCAGCCGACGTTCACCTCTCACATCAATGGCACGTGTGCGCCGCAGTTTCCACGTCCGTTATTAGCAATAGCGCCATTTCTCCCATCACGAGACACTTTAACCACAGCAGCACGCGAACAGTTCACAAACTGCGCTGTTTCAGAAATACTACCACCCTTGGCCCGAAAGCCGATAATCATTTCTTTTTGCATATCTGATAAATAGCTCCTTTTGTTTATGAGAGCAACGAGGGATATATTTTTAGAATGCCTACAGCACACCTTATATACTCTCCAAGCCACCTCGCGACGCGTGCCTTCTTTCATTGTCCACGCGCTGTTGACGTCAAAAGTTGGAGGTGGTCACAATAATGTGACTCGACTGCGAATTTCTTTTTCTAATTTTTACTCAGCTAGCAAAGACTGTTTAACTTGTTCTTGCCTTTTCAATATGTTATGGTCTATATTTCGCGATAAGTTCGTTAGCAAACTCAGGACAACTGCGTCATAAGAAACAATGAATCCAGATAATGTTTTGGAATGAAAGATAACTCTCGCAGTACCATCGATAAATACGATTCGGTAGATCAGACTTATTGATACTAAATAAATGAAATGTTGATTGTGCTTTTTATCAAGATTTAAGAGAAAAAAACTTATTGCTGTGAAAACCTCGTGGACGACCTTCGTCTGAAGGCCGATCAGCTGTTAGAATAAATCCTAACATGATACGAGTTATGATGTCCTGTTATAAAACCGTTACGAGCTTTGCAAAGCTAATTTTAGCATAAAATATGCTTGAAATCTGTCGCGCAAAAAAAGAAGGGGGTTTATTGCATTGTTGAAATAAAGACAATATGTAACTACTGTGCAAATCTAAGCGTGAATACATCAGGAAAATTAGATGATCCGCCGTGAATGGAATAGTTCACAAGCATTCACAGTAATTTTCGTCGTATAATGCACGGATTATCTGCTAGAAAAGTTATAAATCCAAGCTCTATACGGATTATATGCCGATACGGATAATACGCCGGTTAAAAAAAATTGAGAGAGTACCATGGTACTCTTTGTACCAGGATAAATCAGAAAGTAAGGTCAATGTTGTCGCATATTAAAGAAACTAAGAGGCATACAGATAACAATTACTTTATTTCTCAACATAGTCCCCCTGTCGTTCAACGCATATTTTATATCTGTGTACAAGCTTCTGGATTCCTGCAGAGAAGAACGTATTAGGTTATTCCTGCAACCACGAATGCACTGATTCCTGTACCTGAACATCCCTTTCAAAATGGCGCCCTCGCAAAGCGTCTTTCAGAGGCACGAAGACATGAAATTCGCACGGCGCTAGATAGGGGTTGTAAGCAGGATGTGGTAACGCCTCAAACTTCAACTCGGTAATTGTTTGTTGAGTTGCCAATGCCGTATGTGGACGAACATTGCGCAGCAACAGCACTATTTTGGATAACATTCGCCGTCGTTCTGTGTGAATTGCTGGTTTCAATTTGTCTTTCAGCAAGTCACAATATGACCGACTGTTAATTGAGTCCCCCTGTGCTTGATAGTGCTCAACGATGGGTCCTTTCATGTCAAAAAAGTGTCAGTATTAATTTTCGTGCCCAAGGGACAACTGTGAACTCATTTTTCCATGGGAAGCTCGGATGTTTCCACTCCATGCTTTGCCTTTTGCTCTCGGGGTCGTAATGATGGACCCATGTTTCGTCCCCAGTGACCATCCTCTCTAGAATACTGGGATCTGACTCATACCGCTGAAAACAATTTCTGCCAATTTCCAGGCGCTGCTGCTTGTGCGCATCAGACAAGTGCCGTGGCACCCATCTGGCGTACACTTTATGATATCAGAGATCGTCATGCACTATCGAAAATGCAGGACCATAGCCAATGTTTATCTTATGGGCGATTTCAGACAGAATAACCCGGCGATCTTCTTTAATGAGCGCATCGATGCGATCCAGATGGTTCTTTGTGCGAGAGGTCCATCAAACACGTTCGTTCTACCGGCTTGAAACTTTTTCCTCCACTTGTACACATGGCTCATACACTTGTCCTCCCCATATTCCATAAGCATCCTACGATGAATTTAAGCGGGTTACACATCCTCATCCCATAAAAAATCTCACTACACTTCGCTGCTCAAAGATGAAGCATTCCGCCAAACGAGCGGCCATGTTTACGCCCTTACAACAGCTGGGTAACTGCGGTTAGAAGATTAGCGATTGCATCTGCCACGTGTCAAGGTCACGTGCCCTCCGCTCCCCAAATAGCAATCTGCCGCAGCTCTGCTTGCCTACGTAACGAGAGCGCTGGCCTTACTTTTGGATTCACCCTCGTAAATGATTTATGCTATGTATCTTTCGCATGCCAAGATCTTTGTGGGTGCGAAATATTGACAGTATACGTTTATTCACGTACAAAGCATTGCATTTATTCACGTCACTCACGACCACACACTTCGCTACAGTCCGACACACACTAAAAGGAATTAAATCATAACAAGGAACAATAAGGTGTATTAATTCCTGCATTGAGTGGCACCTAAGTAATTGGATTAATGAATGTTATCGTTATAAAACCAATGAAAGATGACGTGTGAATCATAAAAGAAAATATTTACTAAACTATGGCGGCAGCAATAGTATTTCGACTGTTTAGTTTTTCAAAAACAATATTTATTTTTGCTATTATTATTATTTAGATGATATTCAGATTTAGAGGAACGTAAAAAAATAATACTGACACCAATGAAATGGGATGTAGGTACAAAGTGAGAGTGATTGCTAATTTTTGATCTAGAGTATCTACAGGACAGTGGGGGCTGGTGGTTGAAAACATAGGTGAAGAGCTACAAGAGCAATATGAAAAGATATCTACTGTCTTCAACGAAAATCACTTTATGAGGACTAACCCATTTTTTATGTGTTAGATAAATTCTTCTTTCTTTTAAAGCGGCAAATTTGTCGATTATGTCGTCATAGAATGGTTGTTTCTTCGTGAGCATCAATAAAGTATCTTTCTGAATAGAAATATTTGCCAAAGAAGCAAGTCAATCTTGAGAAATAGTGTTTCTTGAGTAAGTTTGTATTCTTTTAAGGCAAGAAAAATTTCTTTCCACTGACACACTTGTAGATGGAATGGATAAAATGAGGGCAACCAATTTATAAGCTTCTGTAAAAATGTCTTTATCTTTATGAAGCACTCGAAGAAGTTCTTGAGTCGATATATTCCTTAATTTTTTGTTGTATTATACAAGACTCAGTTCATTTTTAAGAAGCTGGAGTTTAGTAAATGGTTTAACATAAAAATGTTGTAGATTTACAAAAGCATGAGAGGGAAAGCTTGAATTAAATTGTTCGAATTTGGTTGTGTCCGCAAGACAAACAAATTGAAGTTTTTCACAGTCTTGAAATTTTATATCAATTTCCATAAGAATGTGGTCTAAAATTTTAAAATACAATTATTTATAATTTTGAAAAATTGTTTCTTATGTAAGAGCAGCATATTCCCGTTTAGATCTGCTTATTTCTGTGATTTTGCCAGCTTTTCCAAACAGTGTTTGAAATACTTCATCGTTCCTTTTATGACTCAAAATTTCACGAGTTTTTTTTTATTTGAGTTACACAGTAGTTTATGTCTAGTGATTTTTTCTGCAAAATTTCGAATATTAGATCGGTGGGGCCAAAATTTCATTAAATACTATTGCCAAAAATGTAAATTCAAAAGTGTTCATATCGTTTAAAAACCCCTTGGCAAGTTGAATTGATTATTTGTCTGATTGTTCACTATTTGTCAGAAATTCGAATACTTTCTTCAATTTATCCCAATCTTCAACAATTACACTTACTAACTTCGAAGTGGAGGACCATTGAGTTTCTGCTATGGTTGGTATGCGTCTTGCGGTTGTAGATGTGAGTGTATAAGATCGCTTCACTGAGTTGTGAAAAAACGAAGGAATTCCAATGAGGCTTGCATAAAATACACGACACTTTGAAATTTTAGAAAAACTCTGCTGTAATACAAGGTTCAAACGATGAACAGAAACAGCTTGAGAAGCTTTATCTTTGATTTTTTTTCTGGAGCCCATTCACGTGTTCAGACATTATTACACTTGCCCCATCGTAACATTGTCCTATTAATTTGTGCTGATAATCGAATTGTTCCAAAATTTTGTCTAGCATTTTGTATAAAGCTTCTGACGTTCGATCTCCACTCACGTCGTGGAAACCCAAAAATCACTTAGCCAATACACCTTCCGAATCAACTAATTTTATTAAAGAGAGAAGTCTGGTTTATGTCTGTGATAGAAAAGCATTGAACTTCATTTATTTCATTTTTAACGTGATAGTTTATATATTCAGAAATACATTCAATTATTCATTTTGAATAGCTTTTGAGTCACCTGTGAAGACATTTTTTTATCTTTTCGTATTGATTTTGAATTTCTAAAGGACTTCTTGATATCAACAATGAAAGTAATTCCTTGAAATTTCCACGATTTATCGAGTCCATGCTTTCGTCATGGCCACGGAATGCTAGTTCTTGTTAGCTCAAATATAATACTGCATCAATCACTGTCTGCAGGAAAAGTCTATGTAAACGAACGTTTTCGTCGAAATGCATTTTCAGGAATCTAGCTTTCTCCTTCAGGGCATCGGCAATGGTGTTCTGATTTTTTTCAAAATTCCTTAGCATTAACTCGCATTTCAGGTGTTTGCTAGAATCACCATGCTTATGAAGTGAGCGTGTTATATTTAATAAATCTGAGAATCCGTCTTTGACGCCGAATGTTTATTACCAAAACAGTAAGAGGGGACAACAAAATAATTTTTGTAACACAGAAGTACTACAAAGCCATTTATATTCAGTAAACCAATTACAAACAATGTCGTTCATAGGATACATACTTTAATTAAAACTATCACTAACTGTTAAACTGTACACGAAACAACAGTAACAGCTAAACTGTTTGACAAATAATCACAAAGCACGAACAAACAAATCCCTTTCGGAAAGCATGTACCGCAACACCGCAAGGAAAAAGCTTTCAGTGGATTGCTAAGTACCCTGGGTAAATCGTCCCGTTTCACCGTGATTTCGTTCGAAAGTCACGACTCCAACTGCAGAGCCTCGGCGCGAAAGCTAAAACACTTCACTTGCGCGCCAGATAAGGGAGGTTGACGACACGGTTACCATAGCAACTTGGTCGAAAGCTGCAGACTTCCAAGGGTTTTCATTTCGGCTCTTCACTTGCACTGTTTTGCGTATGAGGACTTGTTTTCCGCATTGAACGCCCTATGTGAATTGTTATCTAATCAAAATTTTGAGTATTTTGGAACACATAGAGGCAAAAAAAGAATGTATTATACAAATTACTGAATAAAACTTTATTTTAAGTAAAATAGGTGAAGAGGCACTTCACCTGAAAAGCCACCACTGCTACAGACAACACCCCATTGTGTTATACATCATTTTAATGCTCTCGTCAACAGCAGTGACCCCCTGCCTACTCCCTTGAGAAGCCGAGAAGAAGCCAAATTACGCAACGACATCAAAATGAATTTTTATAATGGCTTTTATTACATTTAGCATCACGTTCTCGTAATTTACACAGAATGCAATGATATATTGTTATATTTATGTAATACGTAATCAAATAATATTCGCCGATAGTTTAGTAAAATATATTGTTGACTAACAATGAAATTAACTATTGTTGCGTCACTTCAATGGACAGCAGGAGGAGGAGGAGGTTTAGAGGTTTAACGACCACCGTGAGCAACTCAATGGGCTATAAGCAGTCGCCCGTCCCTAATTTAGGGTCACTGGTTCCAGGGAAGGGAGAGAGCCAGTGCCGTAAGACAAACACAACATCCATGCCTGACCGATATTCGAACCCGGACCTCTTACGGACGAATGATCCTAGGCCAGCGCCTTAGACCACTGCGCCACCGGGGCGGCGGACAGCAGGAGGCGGGATCAGATTTCAACAATGATTATGACAATGACGCGCCGTTACTCATTTCAGTTACATCGATTTTTTTACTCGGGATTTACTTTACATAGTTGCATAACATCAAAAAACGTTTTTCCAGCCCTTCGATTTTAAAAAATTCCGCTTCGCAATTTTCAGGAGAGGTCGTATATTTGTAAATTACCAAAAATGCTCTAGCAAGAGGAAAACGTAACGCCATGCGAGGATAGAAATCGGTAAACAATTGGAAGAAGTTCGTTTCTTCCTTCTTTTTTTTTTTTTTACTTACGAGCATTTTGACAGAGAATACGATGCAACGAAGGTGGTATTATTTGCTGTCGCGGACGATCACGTGCTTTGGAAAGCTCGATGTCACACAATCTCGCGAGTGCCGCAAGTCTACCTACGGAACGGATTCTAACTACGGATAAAACACCCCAGAACTGCGGAAACGCTGAGAGAAAAAAACTCCAAAAAACTCGTACTTTTTGAGCTTTATTTTCTTGAAAGTAACACAAAAGCATTAAACAAATTACAGTTGTTGTTTTTTAAATAAGAATAGTTTTTTCCTATTCTTTGGACTGCAGAGTCATTCCGTGAATTGCGACTTCTCTTTAGAAACTACAGTTTCGAGATCAACATCACAGGTACACTGAATCCCCCCTCCCGAATTTCGGATTATACACTGAATCCCCCCCTCCCGAATTTCGCGATCTGCTGCAGATTATGCACCGCTGCGGATTTTACAAAGAAAAATATGGTAATTGTCTTGAACACTTGTCTTACGGGAAATTCTGGATTTGCATCCTATTCAAAAGTTAAGATGGAAAAAGGTTTCTCGTAAACTTAAAAGAGGTTTCCAGAAAGGAGGTTTCTCATAAACTCAAGACTGATTTCAAAGAATTTCTTTGGTGCAGTTTATTTCCATTTTGGAGTTTAATTATCTCTGTCAGCAGGGGTTGCGTTGCCGATCGCCATCTTTACAATTTGCGAAAAAGAAATCGTTTTTGCGATGAAAAAAGGCTTTGGCGATTAGCTTTTTATAGTGTTATACAGTGTTATAACACTTTGGCGAAAACAAATTGAATTTGGCGACTAAATTGGCGAAAACTTCAGAAAAGCCAGCGCAATCCCTGTCCGTCAGAATCTTAGAATTCCCACATCGGTAATTTAAAGCCATTGATTCCAGGGATGGCAGGAAACCTGTGAACAAAGGGCAAACTGGATTTGCATCTTATACAAAAATTAAGAAGCAAAGAGGTTTCACATAAACTCAAAAGAGGTTTGTCATGAAAAGAGGTTTCCAGAAAAGAAGTTTCTCATAAAATCAAAGCTGATTTCAAAGAATTCCTTTGGTACAATTTTTTCCCATTTCGGAGTTTAACTATCTCTGTCAGAATTTTAGGATTCTCACATCGGTAATTTAGAGCCATTGATTCTAGGGAAGGCAGGGAACTTGTGTCCGAAGGGCAAACACAGCAACCATATCTTGTTCTGGGATTAAAACCCAGACCCAGTGGCAGCAGATCATTCTCGGGTTTGTGGCAGCAGAAGTCAGATCATCCTATGCCTAGATCATTCTCGGGTTTGCACCAACAAGAAGGGACTTTTAATTTACGCATGAATGAACCAAAGGGAAGCTCCATCACAATCTTTTTTTTTTTTTTTTCGATTTTCTAGCTTATCTGGCCAACAGCTAAGAAAAGCTATATTTCTTTTGTATATTCAGGGGTTGCTCTGGCTTTTTTTTAAGTTTTCGCCTACTCATTCGCCAAATTCAATTTTTCCCCCCGCCAAATGCAATCTGAAGTCGCCAATGTTTTTTTCCCACCCTCCACTGGAATTATAAAAACCATAGAAACATAAAGTGTTATAATAAGTCTTACATCAGCGATTGCGTCACTCTTTTCACGTAATCGCTTTTCGTCTCACGTGCAATACAAACAATGAATGTTAGCTCAAAGTACACCAGACTGTACACCAACATAACGCGCTTATAAGCCTAGTAAAATCCATTTATTTAGTGGAGTAAGACGTATATAGATTAATAATCTTCTCTGGGAGGTTTTTCCAGGCAATAGGTAGTGATTTTAGGCTTTTTCAAGGCAATAGGTAGACATTATTGCCTTGAAAAAGCCTCACAGTGGAGTGCGAAAGCTTGGCGAATCTATAAACGTCTTTCACCAGTAAATAAACGGATTTTACTATGGTATAAACGCTTTTTGATTGTAAGTAATGAAAAAAAGTAATTAACATTTGAATTTAATTATTCAATTACCAAATAGAATAAAAATTAATGGTTGTTTCTGCTTGGACTTCAGCAAAAAATGCAATCGCCAATATTTTCACCAAAACTTTTTAGCAATCGCCAAAACAATTTTATTTTCGTTAACTGCGAAGAATGCGATGGGCCCCTGATATTGTCAAACTTCGAATACAAATTAGTTAATGTTTCAGGTAGTACACGTTGTAAATTCTGACGTAGTACATACGTGAGACTGATAATTCAGACTTCGCGATGACCAAAAAAAGAAAGCGGTCAATTTGCGAGTGCCCCCGTCATTCAGTAACAACGCACGAAATAAAAAAAAAAGAAATAAGAAATAAACCAGTTTGTGAATATTTAACTTACCTTTTCTTGCTCAGAGCCATGACATCAATAGCGCTATCCATGAACTGGTTGACTTGACTCACCATCTGTCGAAACTGAAGCAGGCTGAAAAAACGTAGGTCACGAGAATAAGTAAAGGAGGAACAAATCAACGTATGATTCACACATGCACACTGTACAAGCACTTTTCTGCGATCCTACGCTATTTGAAAACGAAAATGAAGGCGTTCAACCCTCTTTTTTCTCTTATAAAGCGTATTAAACAAAATGCTACTAAAATAAAGTTTACAGAGCTCTTGAACTGTTTAACTAATTATCTAACGGTTTAATTGATTAGGTAACTAATTGGTTACGTTTCTAAATAGTTTCGTTACGTATAAACCATACTTTTGTGAACAAATAACCAAAAGAAAGAATCAGCAAGTTTCACCTAGGTCATTCCACCAATTTATTCTGTTAACACTTGTACTTCAGGACATCAAGAAAACCCACTACCAGAATATAATTTCACTGGCTTACACATTCAGTTTCATAACGATTACATTTGCTCGTCGATCACATATATCTTAACAGATTTTATATCAATGTTTAACAAGGAATGCCTCGACATCTGTACGACTTTACCAGCTCCTTTCTCTTTAGCAAAAATGCGTATTTCAAGAAAAATGAAGTATGGAATATTCTGTTGTCCGTTAATTCAGTTAACATTAATTATACGATCATAAATGGAATACGGGATTAAACCATGCAATACAAATTTTGAAGAAATGACAATCCGTTTTTTGAGGTATATATGACAAGGGTGGTAAATCAAATAATATCCGAAAACTTGAAAATTTCGTCGTCCTGGAGCGGGAATCGAACTCGCGTCACAAGTTTCCGATTAGCATACCCGGGCGTCATCTGGGACACGCGGGTTCGATTCCCGCTCCAGGCGACAAAACTTTCAAGTTTTCGGATATTATCCGACTTACCATCCTTGTCATATTTACCGCCAAAAACGGATTGTCATCTTCAAAATTTGTAACATTACACAATATTTAACAGGAAGATAATTTTAATTAAAAACAACAACATATATATACACTGAAGAGCAACTGAATTGGAGATACCTATCTAGTAACGTGTAGCACCACCTTTCGTCCTGATGACGGTGGCGATTCGTCTCGCCATGGACTCGACAAGACACCGGAAGCGTTGGGAAGCCGTACGGATCCATGACCCCTGAACAAGCTCCCACAGTTCACGAAAATTTGATGGAGGAAGTCAGAGCCTCGAACATCTCTCTCGATGGCATCCCAGATGTGCTCGATGGGATTAAGGTCAGGAGACCTAGCTGGCGAAGGAAGCGAGGTCATGTTGGTGGAATGTTCGTCCAACCATTCGGATTCAATTCAGGAGCGATGGCACGGTGCATTGTCTTGTTGCAGGACGAAGTCCCCAGTGGGATGTTGAAGACGCACAAACGGGAGCAAATGGTCGTCCAGGATATCCCGGTAACATTGACCTGTGAGGGACGATGTTACACGTACCAGGGATCCCATTTCAGTCCACGTAAACAGTCCCCAGACGAGAATGCCACCCCCACCAGCTTGAAGAGTACCCTGCTGGCAAGAAGGATCCATCGCTTCATGTAATTTGCGCCGTACTCGTATCCTGCCATACCAACGTGGATCTCGACTCATCAGTCCAAGCAACATTTTTCCACATGTCTAGGGTCCAGTGGCGATGTTCCTGCGCCCATGCTAATGTTTGCACCCTGTGATGTGCGGTCAGCAGCGGTACCCTCGTGGGACGATGGCTTCTGTACCCCATAGCGAGGAGATGGTGTGGCTGCTTACACGTTTTTGTGCACCAGCGTTACATTGCCGAGTGATTTCTTGCATTGTGGCCCATCTATCCCCTGTTACAAAGCGAGCTAGCAGACGACAACCCCGCTCATCCACACGCTGTTGTCCACGGCAGTTGGCCCTTTCAGGGATGGTTTTACCGGATTCGATGTACTCACGGTGCACCCGTGACACAATGGCTCGTGAAAATCCCAGTTCCTGCACGACTTCCGAGATGGAGTGACCCATTCGTCGGGCCCCGACAATTTGCCCACGATCAAATGCGCTTAGATCCTTCGTCTTACCCATACTGCGTCCGACTCTTACTGATTCCAGTCGCATCACTCCTTATACTGTTGGATCGCTGCATACGTTTTTCCGTTTCCGTTTACAGGGCCGCCCACGGCGCCATATTTGCATAAAGCCAGCTGTATCTAATTTAATTGCTCTTCAGTGTATATACAGGGGGTTGGACAAATGAATATGAACGACACACTCAGAGACGTAACTTTTAATGCAGCTGCGTACGTCGCAATAGTCACAGGTATCCATCACTTTTCGGCTGTAGTAGCTTTGTTTAGAACCTCAAGGTCCTGTTTAAGTGCATTTAAAGTGTATTGTTTCAAATTTTCTTTCAGGGTGACGACGAAATGAGCGATCTAACGGGCTAATTGTCGGTGCCGGCTAGTTGGTGCCTCCGCGACTACAGTCGCCAGGGTAGTTGGGGTATAGAGAACTACTGTGTCTGGCGTCATGACAGTATACCGTGTTCGTGACAAAACCTCGTCTGCGAAACACAAGAGCTGCCGGAAAACGACCCTGACTAGTGGATACAGGAGAGAATTAAAAAGGATCGTTACCCACGATAAGAAGACCACGGCGTTGAAAATTAGTGCTGAGATCAAGCAGCACCTGCAGACCCCAGTATCAACTAAAACATTGCGCACGGAACTGCATAAACGAGATATTCACGGCGAGCTGCTATTGCAAAAACTCTGGTGATGTGGGTGAATGTACAACGGCGATTGGCAGTGGTGTGAGGAAGATACAACGTGGACTGTTGTTGCATGGAAGCACGTAAGGTGGTCGGATGAATCCACTTTCACACCATTCCCCACAGCGGACAGGTTTACGTGTGGAGAACACCGTCAGAAGCGAACAGCCCAGATTATCTGCTCCCAACAGTGCAGCATGGTGGAGGTTCTGTCATGTTCTGGGCGATCATATCGTGGTTTTCAGTAGGTCTCCTGATCACCTTGAAAGGACGGATTACTGGCAGGGCGTATGAAATCATGAAACCATTTTGGCCGACCAAGTTCATCCAATGGCTCAGGCATTGTTTCCTGCAGGGGATGCAATGTATGAAGATAATAACGCCCCAATTCACAGAGCTCGGAATGTTCAATCATGGTTTGAGAAACATGAGGACGTACTTTCACACCTTCCTTGGCCTCCCCAATCACCATATCATCGAGCCATTGTGGTCTGAGTTGGAAAACAGGGTAAGATCCCGTTATCCTTCTCCTACATCTCTCAAGGACCTGGACCAGTTTCTGCGTGAAGAATGGTGTAACATCCCACTAACCACTATCCAGGATTTGTGTGCGCCCATTCCAAGGAGGATTCAGGCGGTTTTGAAAACCAAAGATGGTCCAGTTTCCTACAAGGTACGAAAAACTTCTTTTCTTAGGTGCTTACATTACACTGTCCAATACACACCATACAGTGGAACCTCGGCTATAAATCTCTCAGATGTACGTTTTTCACTTTTATATGTAATTCTACGTTAGTCCCGATATTTTACTGTAGTATCTAAAGCTTTTTTTAACTCGGTTATCGTATTTAATTTATACGTTTTTTTTTGCGATTATACATTAAAATTTCAATTTCAGGTTCTCAAGGATACACCGTTTTTTTTTTATACGCAATGAGGTATGTTACAACTTTTGAGAGAATCAGTGGCGTATATTCGAGGCTAGCTAGGCTAGCAGCGATGCCCAGAGAATGCACAAATAAAACTGAATTAAATATACACAAATAAAAGTCAATTATCAACGGTATTAAATATGTCGCTGCGAAAACAAACGCGTGCGAATTCACTTCTTTGACTCAGTCTGGCGAGCGAAAACCAACGACATAACGTAAGCAGCCCTTTCAAAATCTTCGCAGTTCTGATGCGAAAACCTTCAGTACAATCGCCTGCTGGCGTTTCCATGACAACATGAATCAGCTGGTAGGGGGATTGGCTCATTGCTTTAGAAAACGGTTCGCTGCGAAAAACGAAGACAGACTATCTCGCATACTCCCGCCCATTAGAGTGTTTCGCGAGAGTTGTTTCAGTTTTTGTGAAGTGTCAATGAATTAAAATCAGGTATATTATATCTTAAATTCGTGGCTTTGTTGGATTCGAACTGTTTTGATAAATTTTGTGAATGCTTCCCTGAACATCTACTGTCAGAACTTAAAGAACTCTATGCTTCGAATTTTGGTACAGCTCGACTAAAAATGAACTGAAGGTGTTTTATTCCCTTGATGAACACAAAAACAAATCAGTAAGAGAAATTACGTGTTACATAAAGTTGAATAAATTGGACATAGTGTTTAGTGAGGTGCACACATTAGCAGACCTCATATTAAACTTTCCATCAACAACTGCAACTGCCGAAAGTTTTTCAGCATTAAAAAGAATAAAGATGTATCTTAGAGCCACACAAGGACATGCCATTCGAAAAACTTGGCTGTTTTGTCAATAGAGAAAAACATTGTTTTTAAACATGAAAAAGTACTCAGAAGAAACATTTCATGAAAATGTAACACTCAAGTTCACACGAAAGAAAAGAAGAATAGAGTTCATGTACAAATAAAGTATTCAGAAGAAGAATGGAGTTCATGTACAAATAAGAAATAAGTGTTCAAATCCTAATCTTCATAATTATTTGGTATCATGATGTTAGCAATGGCATGCACCTAAAATTTAGAAAAAAAAACGTTACTTCTATTACTTAACAATTAAAAAGTAAACTTCACAATTAAAAAAACAGTATTGGGGGGAGGGGGGGTAAGATAGCCCAGATCTCGGACCCTAGATACGCCACTGGAGAGAATTGAGACAGCTTTGTTGTGTTCTTTCGTGGTGTAGCCATCTTTGAATCTTGATGCCATCAGTAAGTTTTTTACTTTTGGTTTGGATGAAAAATTCGTGTCACATTTCATAATTCACACACACATATGTGCTATTTAAAATTTGGTAAAACTCTGCGACGTAACTTTGTGGTGTGACAGAGTAGAATCCTAAATGCATGCACAATATTCAATATTCTGATTTCAAATAGATGCACTCCGAATCCGCCAAAAAAGAAGTGCTGTTAATTTATGAGTTCCATACTGAAGCAGGATCACTTAATCTAGGATCAGAATATTTATAGACAGATAGAGTCGTCAAAAGAAAAGTTTGATTTTCAGAGGCTTTATGAGTTTTGCATTGTGATAAAATACACTGCTGGCCGCCCAAAATGCAACAAGAAGGACACGAGATAGCAAAGCCAGATTTACTGGACACATAGCAACAGATACAAAGATGAAACGATTGAACTTACAGGCCCGTGTGACTTGCAGAACACGCAGACATCAATAGTTCGTGTGACCCAAATGGTTGGCAATAACGGCCGCTACACGCCGCGGCATCGAACGAAAAAGGCTTTGGATGTGGGCTTGGAGCATGTCGGTCCAGGCTGCTTCCACACGTTGCCACAGTTCATCAGGCGTAGTCGCGGGTGGTGCTTGCCGGGCCATTCGGTTGCCGATCAGCGACCAGACGTGTTCGATGGGCCACATATCGGGAGAACAGGCGGGCCACGGTAGCAGTGACACCTGGTGGGCCGTGAAGAATTGTTGCACGATGCATGCCACGTGCGGGCGCGCATTGTCCTGTTGAAACGTGGCCGCTGGCAGGTCCTACAGGTTAGGGAATAACTACAGGCTCCAAAACGTCGGAGATGTAGCGGTGGCTGTTGAGTGTAGCGGCGATGCGTACCAGAGGGGTGTGGGTGTCATATCCAATTACGCCCCAAACCATAACGCCAGGCGACGGACCGGTATGGCGATGCATAATGCAGGCGTCACACAGTCTCTCGCCGCGGTGCCGCCACACGCGGATCCGACTATAGTAGTGTTGCAGGCAGAAGCGGAATTCGTCGGAGAAGACAATGTCATGCCATTCCGTAGTCCAGGTGCGGCGTTCAACGGCCCACTGCCGCCGCACTCGCCGGTGGTGTAACGTTAATGGTAATCGGAGCAATGGGCGCAGTGCGACAAGTCCCCGTTCCTGCATACGACGTCGAACGGTACGTGCTAACACAGGTTGTTCCGCAACACACCCTAATTCCCACGCTAACGTTCGTGATGTAGCGGTGTGAGCCGTCAATGCCCGCCGCACAACATGCCGGTCCTCTCGTTCGGTAGTGTGCCGCGGCTGCGTCAATCGCTGACGTCGGTCCAACCGTCCCTCCTGCACCCACCGAATCCATACTCGCCTCACTGTGGGTGGATGTCGTCCCACACGGGCGCCGATGTCTCGGTACGATAAACCGCTGTCGCGATAAGCCACTATTCGTCCTCTGTCGAACTGCAAAACGCGCTGGAATGACTGCTGCATTCTGCGACGAGGCATCAGGAAGCTTCCCACGCACAGGTCTGGCAGCACAACACACTTCCACTACTTACACCCCGCCTTCTGTGACCCCTCTTATAGTGCTTCTCTGTGGCGTGCCGGGCGCACATGATTTACACATGCCCTGCAATGCTAATCGTTTGCATGTCCTCTCGTGGGTGACGCGTGCTGCGAATTTCAGGCCAATCGGGTGCTTCCTTCTTGGTGTTGCATTTTGGGTGGCCAGCAGTGTATATTACAATTTGGAAAGCTTTTTTTATTTCGTAGCCAATTCCACTTTAAAATAAATCATTATTAAAGAACATCTGATACTCCATTAACACTTTAACGACCACACTCCTAAAATGTTTTGTCTCTCAGAATACTATAACGCCCGAAAATGTCTGCCGCTCCTTTCCGAATTTCATCCCTTTTCCCGTTGCAATAACAAAAGAAAGATTAGTGCTAGGTAACCACTCGAAACTCTCGATCTCAAGGCTTAACATACACTGACCTTTGAAGGTTTTCTTAGGGCAATCATTGCGTTCTTCTACTGAGAGACTTAAGCAGATAGGAGGGAATGGTAACATCCGGAAAATATTTACTTTTCTCTTTTCTTGTTCTTTCTTGCAAAAAATATGCTCTCAGATTGTTTATTTGGATTGAGCAAAATAAAATCTTTTACGACAAATTTCCTCCCATAAATTCAGCTTTTGGAACTGCAAAATATCACAAACAAACGAAGCGCGTGTCAACAAAGCAAGAGTTCTACTGAGCTCTGTCAGAAGGCTGAATGTTATATGTTAATATCCCCAGACAAACCAACTCCTGGTTCTCTTCTTTGTAGTCCCAGGACAAACCAACTCCTGGTTCACTTCTTTGTAGTCCCAGGACAAACCAACTCCTGGTTCACTTCTTTGTAGTCCCAGGACAAACCAACTCCTGGTTCACTTCTTTGTAGTCCCAGGACAAACCAACTCCTGGTTCACTTCTTTGTTTAGAGGCAACAATGTCGACTGCAGGTGACTTCTGCTGATCCCTCGGACACCGTGCATATTCAAAGAACATGGGAGAGTAGGAAATATTACTCATGCTATCCGGACGACTCTAGCGCTTGTGGTTGTTTGGAGGTCAGAGCGCGTTGGGCGCTATGGTCGCGAAAAGGTTCAAGCATAAATTTTACAATAGTATTTAACATCTTGAAATTTCGTTTGTACGCTTACGTGGTATGTTACAAGTATATACGAACGTACTACACACATACGAGGTACCGCTATGAAATAACGAGACTGCGCGTGAGGCAAATGCAACGTGTGGTACAAGTCTAAAACAAATGGAAAACATTGACCTTGAACTGTCCGTAACTGGAAATGCAAAGTTCGATTGACCTTGAGCTGTCCGTAACTGGAAATGCAAAGTTCACCTAACTATCTGCATTTGTTTAGGGACATGCCAATGAAAGCAGATGTGTTGTTTGTCGCACGTCGGGAAGAAGCTGATTTAAAGAATTGAGCAACGGCTAAAGCATGACATTTCTCCTGAAATGAAAGAAAACGCTTAAAGACTCTTTTCGTATCTTAAATGAGGAGTATGGAAAGAATGCATGCCACGTGCGCGTGTTTTTGCATACTTTCTTTGATTTAGATTTTATCAGATATGAAAAAGCTTGTTGATTTATTAAATGGCAAATGACCACAACGCACATTAAACGCCCTCGAGAAATTACCTAGGAAGATCTCTTGAGCGTCATAGTCGTTGAGTTTCGTGGAATGCACTGTCAACTTATGACTGACTCGGTTGTCCGGTTGAAGATGAAGAACCTTTTAGAATAATGTGGCAACAGAGAGATCAAGAAGATATGGATACGGAGAGAATTCTGGGTAGCAGTCGGCAGGCGAAAGAGATTCACGGAAAATAACCTGATGATATGGAGACTGTTCCCCAGAAGACGAGCGTCCACAACAATGCTCCCTTCCTCTCTTAGCGGAATAGGGTGCAGCTTTGTGTCACCAGCGTTGACGCTGCTCTCTAACAATGAGAACACTGCTTCCAGAAAATGTGTTCACCAAACTGCTCTCTTTTTTCCCCTCTTGGCGGCACCATGCTCGCCTTCACAAAGTCGCTATCGATGAGGCGGCTCTGTAACGATAAGAAATGAACACAGAATCGATAGAACTAAATACACTGGTCACCAAAAGTTAGGGATATTGCGGTTTCGAAGGGAAAACGTGGTGATATGCAAATTTAGCTACTGCTGGAGATCAGTTATTAGTGTGGGTAGATACGTCATATGTAAATTAGCATCAATACAACACAGCATGTGGAGTGCGAGCTCTGATAAAAGAAAACAGCGAGAAGTGGAAAACGGGTTGTTTCACCGCTTGGTCTAGACGTTTGCTGAATGTATTGCCTTCAGTGTGGGATTAACCTGAAATGATGACGTTTAAGCATTAACAACAAAAACAGGGCTGTTGGCGTGTTACAGACAGATGTAAAACAGATCGATGTGGTTGCTCCTTTAGGAGTTTCGCAAAGTGTAGTAAGTCGGCTACGCACAAGATTTCTAAGGCATGGAAATGTTGCAAGTAGTGGTCACCCGAGGATAACCACCAGGTGGGAAGATCGCTACCTGACAGCCAGTGCTCGGAAAAGGCCTAGTAGCACCAATCGTCAATTCCGGGAATCACTTCCAGCTGCTTACAGTATGTACTCAAATGGTACGAAACCATCTTCACGAGTACGGACGCAGAGCAAGGACGCGCTGGGACGTATAGCATGGACACCAGCTCACCGTCGTCAAAGATGTACCTGGGTCCAACAGTACATATCATGGAATACAGAGGGGCACCATATACTTTTCACGGACGAATCCCGTTTCGCGCTTTATCCTGACACTCGACGTGGACACGTGTGGAGGAGATCACACACACACGAATGCAACCACTCCATGTGCAGTCTGTCTACCTTTACCTGCGGCAGTCAGTTCTGGTCTGGGCAGGAGTGTGTTTTAATGGCCGTACTTCCTTGTATGTTCTTCAAGGCAACATGAATGCCTCATTGTACCGGAATGAAATAATTATGCTCATTGCGACCCTGTTTTTCGCTGCTATTGGACATGCATTCTGTTTTCTTGATGACAATGCAACCAGCCACCATGCTTGGAGCGTGCGTCAGGAGCTGAAAGATCATGGGATTGAATCAAGCTGCTTCCAAGGTCTTCTGACCTTAATCCTATTTAGAACAACTGGGACGCTGTACAGCGTCCCAGTTGTGCTAAATAGGACTAGGTTCCATACCCCAGTACACTGGAAGACCTCCAGGTTCCATACCCCAGTACACTGGAAGACCTCCAGGTTCCATACCCCAGTACACTGGAAGACCTCCAGGTTCCATACCCCAGTACACTGGAAGACCTCCGTAACGTGTTGCCTGCAAAAAAAAAAAAAAAAAAAAAAAACCGCACCCAGGCGCTCATCAATATCATTGCAAGCATTCCTCGTGGGTGTCAAGACGTTGTTCAACACAGAGGTGATGTTACTGGGTAGTGAGATCCAGAGATATGGACATTCTCCGAATGACACATTTTGTCTACACTGAAGAGCAATTGAATTAGAGACAGCTGGCGTTATCCAAATGTGGCGCTGTGGGCGGCGCTGTAAACGGAAACGACATGACGTATGCAGCGATCCGACAATATAAGGAGTGATGCGACGGGAATCAGTAAGATTCGGACGCAGTATGGGTAAGACGAAGGATCTAAGCGCATTTGATCGTGGGCAAATTGTCGGGGCCCGACGAATGGGTCATTCCATCTCGGGAAGTCGCGCAGGCACTGGGATTTTCACGAGCCACTGTCTCACGGGTGCACCGTGAGTACATCGAATCCGGTAAAGCCATCCCTGCAAGGGCCAACTTTCGTGGACAAGAGCGTGTGGATGAGCGGGGTCATCGTCGTCGGCTAGCTCGCATTGTAACAGCGGATAGATGGGCCAAAGTGCAAGAAATCACTCGGCAATTTAACGCTGGTGCACAAAAACGTGTAAGCAGCCACACCATCCAGAACCATCTCCTCGCTATGGGTTACAGAAGCCATCGTCGCACGAGGGTACCGCTGCTGACCGCACATCACAAGGTGCAAAGATAAGCATTGGCGCGGGAACATCGCCACTGGACCCTAGACATGTGGGGAAATGTTGCCTGGACTGATGAGTCGAGATTCACGTTGGTACATGCGGATGGCAGGATACGAGTATGGCGCAAACCACATGAAGCAATGGATTCTTCTTGCCAGCAGGGTACTCTTTAAGCTGGTGGGGGTAGCATTCTCGTCTGGAGACTGTTTACGTGGACTGATATGGAACCCCTGGTACGTGTGACATCGTCCCTCACAGGTCAAACGTTACCGGGATATCCTGGACGACCATTTGCTCCCATTTGTGCGTCTTCAACATCCCACTGGGGACCCCATCCTGCAACAAGAGAATGCACCGTGCCATCGCTCCCGAATTGTATCCGAATGGTTGGATGAACACTCCACCGACGTGACCTCGCTTCCTTGGCCAACTAGGTCACCTGACCTTAATCCCATCGAGCACATCGGGGATGCCATCGAGAGAGATGTTCGAGGCTCTGACCCCCCTCCATCAAATCTTCGTGAACTGTCGGAGCTTGTTCAGGGTCGCTTCCGGTGTCTTGTCGAGTCCGTGCCGAGACGAATCGCCGCCGTCATCAGGCCCAAAAGTTGGGCTACACGGTAGCAAACAGGTATCTTTAATTCAATTGCTCTTCAGTGTATATCGCAGCGCTACTTTGTTGTGAGCAGAAATTGCATAGCAAATTGTTTAAGCAAACGCACTCTTTATCCTTTGTGTCACTTAACCTCACTGATGTTATTTCAATGCATGTTACTTGTGTCAGATACAGACACCCTTCATTTCATGCAATATCCCTATCTTTTTGTGACCGGTGTATACAGATTTTAGTAGAAATCGGAGAACCGGAAACGCCGTTTCCCACATGGCATTTTCGCCAATTTGTAATACGAACTGACCAAAGCGGCTTTTAGTAAGTCATGCAGATAACTCAAAATATTACCAATTACCGGACAAAATTCACGTGATATTTCGAGGGATGTTTGATACTTCTTTTTATGGTATTTCAAAATTTTTATTTATTTATTCCACGATCTCTCGTAGAAACTCCGCCGGTTAACACCGGCCGATTGCAATAATCTTGTGTATAAATTTTGAAGATGACAACCCGATTTTTGGTATAAATGTGACAAGCATGGAAAGTCAGATAATATCCGAAAACTTGAAAATTTCATCATCCTGGAGCGGGACGCGAACCCGCGTCTCCTAGATAGCGCCCGGGTATGCTAATCACTATACCACCCAAAACGAGCAATTCTCAAGTTTCCGATTAATTTGAATAAAACCATCATAGGACTCGCTAGACGAAACAACCGGCATTCATGTTTAGCGAATCTGGAGGTTAAGAATCCTATCCCTGGAGGATTCTTATGTTTAGCGAATCTGGAGGATTCTTAACCTCCAGATTCGCTAAACATGAACGCCGGTTGCTTCGACTAGTGAATCATGTTATGATTATATATTGAAATTGATCGGAAACTTGAGACTTGAGAATCCTATCATTCACTGTAAAAAAATTACTGTAGATTTTACGGTTTTAAACCGTTTTCCAGGGTGCCAACACAAAACTGTAAAATCTACAGTTTCATGCAGTGTTAGAGCAAAGCTATAGCTTTGCTCTAACACTGCATAAAACTGTAGATTTTACGGTTTTGTGTTGGCACTCTGGAAAACGGTTTAAAAACGTAAAATCTACAGTAAATTTCTTACAGTGCTGGAGGATTCTCATGTTTAGCGAATCTGGAGGATTCTTAACCTCCAGATTCGCTAAACATGAATGCCAGTTGCTTCGACTAGAGAATCCTGTGATGATTATATTCAAATTAATCGGGAACTTGAGACTTGGTCGTTCTGGATGGTGTAGTGGTTAGCATATCCGGGCGCTATCTGAGAGACGTGGGTTCGAGCCCCTCTCGAGGATGATGAAATTTTCAAGTTTTCGGATATCATCTAACTTTCCATCCTTGTCAAATTTACACCAAAAATCGGATTCTCATCTTGAAAATTTTGTATCATATGGTGTAATTCCGTATTTCTTTCATGATTTATCTGCTGTATATTTATACAGTGAACAAAAGCACCAAATAATGGGAGATAATAAGGTAACCAAAATACATATTAGTCCCTGATAAATCCCATGAACAGGGTTATTATAATACTAGCTCATAGCCCGTGCCATGCACGGGTGCAAAAGCTGTGACTAAAATATTTATAACACGAATCGTATATTAGAAGATTGGTTTGCACCCCATCACCGTTGTCGCTCTCAATTTAAGCGACGTTTTCTTGCAGCTTTATCTTCTTCCTTCTTCTACTACAAAAGAAAATATCCACGGAACTAACAATTTTTTTAAGCAGTTGTTACTTTCTTACAATTTTATTTTTTCCTTTTTATGAAGTAAAACAACGCTGATACCTCTTTATGAATTCGTTTTTATGAAATAAAATAACGCTGATTCCTTTTTATGAAATTACTCTGAAATGCGAGGAAAATTAAATAAAACACGACATCACACCTACGTAACAGAACAAACGTCGCACACAGTTGTTCGAGCACGTGCGTATTGCCACAGATGAAGTCGTTTGTCTTATTAACTTTATTTCCCTGTATTTCTTTTTGATTTTACGTATCGTGCGATAGCGGAGAGCTTAGTTCCGATTTCGGCCACCAGATAAAAGCAGATGGCGCTGCAAGTACTGTGCGACGCCACAGCAGCGCTGACGTCAGAGAGTGAGTAACAGACGTAGGCTATTGTTTAGGTTTTATAAAACAACCACTTCCTGGGAAATGAAAAGCAAAATTTTTATGATCCCATCATAGTTACCTGAAACCCAGGACTGTTCTTCTCCTTGAGGATAATACTTCACTTACGACGCTCTGTCTCTAAAAGTAGAAAATAAATTTCTTAATAGGAGTGCTTTTGAAAATACCTGTTGTTATGAAATTATTTTGCACAACACATAATACAATGGAATGAAAAAATATATAGCAGGGAAGTAAAGCATATTCAGTTTTAGGTAGCCACTTTTTTGAGGGAAACGTAAGAGAAAATCCCAAGTAGCACAGCCTTGCAATTTAACACATGCCCAACACTGCGTCACCGCCTTCCATTCCTAAAAGACGGTGGCTCAGTGTTGGGTTTACGTTAAATTGCACGGCTGTGCTATTTGGGATGTATCCAACATTTAGAAAATTGTCTATTAACAAAACGGAATACAGTTCATAACATTACGAAATCAGAGTGTACTCCGTATACGAAGTACAGTTACAAAAAAATACCAGACGCACCATTTATTCAACAGGTAAATTTCTAACTGATATTCTCACGTTCAGGTTCACCGTTGTATTCACTCCTGACATTATTCGGCGATGTGTGCATTTAATTCCTCTTTCTGATAGAATATATAGACTCAATACAGAAATCGAATTGGAACGTAAAACTCATTGAGAATGAAATTTTAGTCTTCTAACCTTGTTAGGATATTGGAATATCAATATACGAAATATTGCAGTAAAAATTTAAAATAATCGTATTTTTTAGGGTTTCTCAGATAAAATACTATTTACTTTAAGTTCTGAATACTTAATTGTCCCATCTTTTGTGACTCTGATAAATGCTCGTTCAAAATCAAAACTTCTGAATCGGACAAATTATTCTTTCGTGGCCTACTGTTCAAAAGCGAAATACTTTATGGTTTTTGGGGATTTTTTTCTTTTTGATTGAAGGTTTAACAAACCACCGTGAGCAACTCAATGGGCTATAAGCAGGCGCCCGTCCCTAATTTAGGGTCACTGGTTCCAGGGAAGGGAGAGAGCCAGTGCCATAAGACAAACACAACATCCATGCCTCACCGGGATTCGAACCCGGACCCCTTTCGGACAAATGATCAGAGGCCATCGCTTAGACCACTGCGCCACCGGGGCGGCACCTTTGGGGATTACAATTGATTGTTGAGACTTTGGGCTCAGACTAATATTTGCTAATTTAATGCTAAAATACTAATTTTTTTATTGGAGTTTTTACGACCACCGTGATCAACTCAATGAGCTATAAGCAGTCGCCCGTCCCTAATTTAGGGTCACTGGTTCCTGGGAAGGGAGAGAGCCAGTGCCGTAAGACAAACACAACATCCATGCCTCACCGGGATTCGAACCCGGACCTATCTCGGAAGAATGATCACAGGCCATCGCTTAGAACACTGCGCCACCGGGGCGGTAAAGTACTACTTTAAATTCACCAGTACACTTTATACTGCTTCATATTTTTGATTATTCAGTGGTTTTGACTGCGAAATCGATGTCGCCAATCTGTTTATAACATTTTTGAATATTTAATGTTATATAGCACTCACCAACCAGCTTGGCCAGCCTGGTGAGTTATGGTCAACTCCCCCCCCCTCCAAGAGAAATTCAAAATCAGGTGATGCGCAAACAATCATGGAAAGATGCGTGCTTGGTTTAACTAGGAAACATAAGAAGAGGAACTCTTGGATAAACAAAAATGACAAGAGTGGAAGATATCATGATTAGAGTAAAATTTCTGAAATGGCAATGAGATGGAGATGTTGCCACAAGAACGGACGACCGATGTACAACTGAAATTTTAGACTGGTTCCAAGGGACAGAAAAAGACACAGAAGAAGACTACATGGGAGATGAATGGATGAATTTCGAAAACATGTCGGAGTAACATGGAGGAAACAGGCTCAAGACTGTTGTGGAAGAAACTTGGGGAAATCTACATCCAGCAGTGGATTGAAAATGGTTGAAAATGATGATGATGATGATGATATAAGACAACTGTAACACTCTTGCTAGGATAATGTTCATCCATCGTTATAATGGGCAATTAGATTTGTATGTTAGAATACCTTGAGTACAGTTATTGAATAACTTATCAAGTATGTTATTGCATTCAACATGTTTTTTGACATCTTCTCGTACTACGTCTACAGATAATTTATTTGAATGCATTTTTATTTGTCTCATTCAAATCTACGTTTTGACATCAATGGTTTTGGACTGCATTTCTAAATGTTTTGTTCAACTACATTTTTAAGAACACAATTCGACTGCCCATTTTGCGATATTTTATTCGACTGTGACTTTGGGCACATTATTCGATTATTTTGCAAAGTTTCATTGTTCAGGGTATCATTCTACACTATGTATTCAGCCAATTTATTTAACTACGTGTTTATCGTACATCTAGTTCGATTACTTTAGACATTACTGGCTGTTCCGATATCTTACGACAAAACGTTTTCAGATATTTCTTTTCGATATCGGATATCTTTTACGAATAATTTTTTAGATCTTCAGACATCGTATCTGGCTACTCTTTGACGCTACTTTTTCTATAAATAGCTTGTTGAGCACGTTTTCGTGTGCACTACTGGATTGTATTATCTAATATGTTATTCGACTACGATGTTAGGTACATTAGTCTAGTAAGTTACAGATCAGCTTGTAATCCAGGAATTCTATTCAAGCGTTACAGAATTTTGCAGACTGAAATATTCGGTTTTATTTTCACGTACATTATTCGACTGTTTCTTCAGATAGCTCATTAATTACGTTTTCCGTTATCTTATTCCACTGCAGCTAATGTGATTGTATTATAACGTACGAAGACTCCGAATACTTGTGAGGCTAAACCACAAGTGAATACTATTTGCTGATAGTACAAATAAATCTATGAAAAGTGTCTGTTGATGGGGAATGTGGGAATGTGTGCCTAAAGGTGGAATTAATTTACACCAAAACTTTTGTTCTCCGTCCTTCTGTTTAGAATTATTCAGGGCATGGCAATACTCTTAATATCCTTAAACCATGTAATTTGTCTCTCTGAAGCCCACGGTGTTGTTCAGTAACTTCGTAGTCTAGGACGTGGTCTTCTGGCTTCTGCTGGTATATTTTCGAATCCCACGACAAAGCATGAACGTTGTGTTTGTCTTTCCTGCTTCGGTTTTCTCCCTTCCTGGAACTACTTACACTCTTCCTGGTTTTGTCCCTTCCTAGAACTATTTTTTATTTCCTGGAACTAGTTTTCTCTCCTTCAGAAACAGTCTGTTCCTTCCAGGAACTAGTTCTCTCCCTTCCCGGAACTAGTTTCCTCCTTTCTTTGAACTAGTCCTTCCTTTCTTTGAACTAGTCCCTCCTTTCTTTGAACTAGTCCCTCCTCTCTTTGAACTAGTTTCCTCCTTTTTTTGAACTAGTTTCCTTCGTTTCTAGAACTAGTTTTCTTCCTTCCTGGAACTAGTTTTCTTCCTTCCTGGAGCTAGAGTCATTCCTTCCTTTCTGGAACTAGTTCCCCCCACCCTTCTTGGAACTAGTTTCCTTCCTTCCTTCCTGGAACTAGTTTCCTTTCCTTCTTCGAACTACTGTCCTCCCTTCTTGGAACTAGTTTCCTTTCTTCCTGGAATTAGTTTTCTCCCTCCCTGGAACTAGTTTCCCCCTTCTTCGAACTACTGTCCTCCCTTCTTGGAACTAGTTTCCTCCCTTCCTTCCTGGAATTATTTTCCTCCTTTCTTGGAGCTAGTTTTTTCCCTTCCTAGAACTAGTTTTCTCCCTTCCTGGAACTAGTTTCCCCTATCTTGGAACTAATTTCCTGCCTACCTAGGACTAGTTTCCTTCCTTCCTGGAACTAGTTTCCTCCCTTCTTGGACTAGTTTCCTGCCTTCCTAGAACTAGTTCCCTCCCTTCTTGGAACTAGTTTCCTCTCTTCCTAAAACTAGTTTCCTCCCTTCCTGGAATAAATTTCCTCTTTCCCTAGAACTAGTTTTCTCCCTTCCTGGAACTAGTGACATTATACTGTGTTTTCTCCTTATTGCCATAGATGCCGATTGAGGACGTTAAACCCCAAAACGTAAAAAAAAAGGCTCATGACACAAACACAACTGTTAAAATAGTGTGCAAATAATACAGCACAATGTGGCGCAGTGCGCAGGATGTCCATAAAATAGAGTCTCGTAGAAATCGACTAATTGCTATTGCAAAGTACAGTCATAATTTCCTGTCCTAGCTATGTTACGTATTTGAAGTTTCTTCCGGTTCGTTTTCTAGGTGTCAACATGAAATAATCCCCCTTTGATTTTATCTAACAGTCTGAGATTCCCAGGAAAACAGTCCGCAACTAATTCCAAGAAATAGCTTTCAAGTTCATGATGTAGCCCAACTCTTTGAATTTTCTCAGTATGCAATTTGCAGATATGTTTCTAGTTCATATAAATGTAATTTCGTAAAAAACTTGCTCAAAATGTTCAACAAATAACAATAGATGCAGCATGACATGCGCAATTTGTAAGACCACGCACGAAGTGCTTGTACACTTAGCAAATGAACGTTCTAATTGTTTGGAAATTACAATAAATGCAGCATAATAAACGCAGTTTGCAAGACACGTGCAAAGTGTTTAGACACTCAGCACATTATGACGTACACTGCTGGCCACCCAAAATGCAACACCAAGTAGGACACGAGATAGCAAAGCCAGATTTACTGGACACATAACAACAGATACAAAGATGAAACGATTGAGCTTACAGGCCCGTGCGACTTGCGGAACACGCACATCAATAGTTCGTGTGGCCCTCATGGCTGGCAATAACGGCCGCTACACACCGCGGCATCGAACGAAAGAGGCTTTGGATGTGGGCTTGGGGTATGTCTGTCCAGGCTGCTTCCACACGTTGCCACAGTTCATCAGGCGTAGCCGCGGGTGGTGCTTGCCGGGCCACTCGGTTGCCGATCAGCGACCAGACGTTTTTGATGGGCGACATATCGACAGAACAGGTGGGCCACGGCAGCAGTGACACCTGGTAAGCCGTGAAGAATTGTTGCACGATGCGTGCCACGCGCGGGCGCGCATTGCCCTGTTGAAACGTGGCCGCTGGCAGTTCTTGCAGGTAAGGGCTCCAAAACGTCGGAGATGTAGCGGTGGCTGTTGAGTGTACCGGCGATGCGTACCAGAGGGTTGCGGGTGTCATATCCAATTGTGCCCCAAACCATAACGCCAGGCGACGGACCGGTATGGCGATGCATAATGCAGGCGTCATACAGTCTCTCGCCGCGGTGCCGTCACACGCGGATCCGACCATCGTGGTGTTGTAGGCAGAAGCGGGATTCGTCGGAGAAGACAATGTCTTGCCATTCCGTAGTCCAGGTGCGGCGTTCAACGGCCCACTGCCGCTGCACTCGCCGGTGGCGTAACGTCAATGGTAATCGGAGCAATGGGCGCCGCTCCTGCAGACGACGTCAAACGGTACGTGCTGACACAGGTTGTTGCGCAACACATCCTAATTCCTGCGCTAACGTTTGTGATGTGGCCGTGCGAGCCGTCAATGCCCGCCACACAACATGTCGGTCCTCTCGTTCGGTGGTGGGCAGCGGCAATCGCTCACGTCGGTCCATCCGTCCCTCCTGCACCCACCGAATCCATACTCGCCTCACTGTTGGTGGATGTCGTCCCACACGGGCACCGATGTCTCGGTACGATAAACCGCTCTCGCGATAAGCCACTATTTGTCCCTTGTCGAACTCCGAAACGTGCTGGAATGACTGCAGTATTCTGCGACGAGGCATCAGGAAGCTTCCCACACACAGGTCTGGCAACACAACACACTTCCACTACTTACACCCTGCCTTCTGTGCACCCTACTTATAGTGCTTCTCGGTGGCGTGCCGGGCGCACATGATTTGCATATGCCCTGCAATGCTAATCGTTTGCATGTTCTCTCGCGGGCGACATGTTCTCTCGCGGGCGACATGTTCTCTCGCTGGCTTCATTCTCTTTAAGCGTTTCAACCCTAACGTTATATTTTTCTCACTCACTGAATGTTATGCGGCAACAGTCTCGAGGTCAGACTAAATGACGTGTGTACATTTTCACAAGATAAGAACGATATATATAATGTGTGGAGAGAGTAGTGTTTAAGAAGTGGGTACATTAGTGCAGTCTTGCGTTGTATCTTGTAGACTAGATGTTTCAGTTTTTACTTGTTTCATCTGTGCGGAATACTATAGAATTGCTCCATAGAACACTAGCAGAATGCAACGTATTTTCATTACTAGCAAATTAATGCAGCCGGCTTGCCATTCCTCTGCTGCATACAAGTAAGGGACAAAGTACGTCCGGGGTCGACTTCACAGGGAACCATCTACGCGAGGGGTGGCCAAACGGCCGATCGCGAGCTCTCGAACGATCGATCGTTTGTTATATCGCGCCGGCATATATTGTTCCATTCGAACTGCCTGATGATAGAATGAATATGTCAAACTACCCACCCCAACCCTAACCTTTGCACATAGTCATCGCGCATCGGCAGACAGTCGCATGAGGCATGTTGTTATCTCCCGCTCTGCTAGTGTTCATCGCAACGCCTACAAAATACAGGAGCCGCCTGACTGATGCTCATTTAGAAGCGTGTCTCCGACTGTGCTTCGCTGAATATGTGCCAGATTATTCTACACTTTGTGAGGACATGCAGAGACATGCATCAAATCTAAGAATTAAATACCGTAAGTAAAGACTCTACACAGTCGAGTCACATTATTGTAACGACCTCCCACTTTTGACGTCAACAGCGCATAGCCAATGAAACAAGGCACGTGTCGTGAGCTGACTTAGAGGGTATACAAGGTGCACTGTAGGCATTCTGAAAAGATATCACTCGTTGCTGTCATGGGTAAAAGTAGCGATTTATCAGATTTGCAAAAAAGGGATGATTATCGGCTTTCGGGACAAAGGCGACAGTATTTATGAAACAGCGCAGTATGTGAACTGTCGGCGTGCTGCTGTAGTTAAAGTGTATCGTCGTGATTGGAGAAATGGCACCATTACGAATAAGCGACGTGGAAACTACGGAGCACCACGTGCCATTGATGTGAGAGGTGAACGTCGGCTTCGAAGGTGCGTGAGGACCGATCGACACGCTACAGTGGCGCAACTCACTGGCCAAATAAACCAGGGGGCTACCGGAAGTGTGTCCAAAACGACAGTTCAGCGAACCCTACTGCGTATGGGGCTGCGATGCAGACCGATGGTCACAACACCTATGCTAACGAAGGTGCTTTGGCAGAAAAGGCTTACATTTGCACGGCAGTATCGGAATTGGACCCCTGCTGATTGGTAAAGGATTGCCTTCTACGATGAGTCCTGTTTTGTGCTTCATCAAACAGATGAACGTTATAAGGCGAGAAACATCGGAGAGCAAACACTCTTCAACCATTGCTGGAAGAACACAAGCTGATGGGGGCAGCGTTATGGTCTCGGGAATGTTTTCGTGGCATTCTATGGGTCCACTCATACCTGTGGAAGGCACTATGGACCGAATTCGTTATAATTCCATCTTTGCAGACCACATACACCCATACATGCCGATTGTCTTCACTGGGACGGATAGGATCTTCCAGTACGACAATGCGACGCGTCACACAACTAGAAATGTCCGAGAGCGGTTGGAAGAGCACGATGAAGACTTCAAGGTACTTCCCTGGCCCCTAATTCCCCAGACTTAACCCCAATTGAGCATCTGTGGGACCACCTCGATGGCGTTGTTTGCTATATTGATCCTCCACCATGCACCCCCAGCAGCTCTCAGATGTACTGTAGTCATTATGGCTCCACATACCTGTGAACACCTTCCAGCACCTTATTGAGTCACTCCCAGCCCGTCTAGCTGCTGTCCGCGCTGCACACGGGATATTAGCTGGTGGTCACAATAATGTGACTCGACCGTGTTTAAGTCGAATTATACATTAAAAAAAATAGTGTTTCAGAAGTAAAAAAATATATTTAAATATTATTTTCCGTATTTGTTTCCAAACTAATTTTTTTATTGGAGGTTTAACGACCACCGTGAGCAACTCAGTGGGCTATAAGCAGTCGCCCGTCCCTAATTTAGGTCCACTGGTTGCAGAGATGGGAGAGAGACAATACCGTAAAACAAACACAACATTCATGCCTCACAGGATTCGAACCCGGACCCCTCTCAAACGAATTGTCAGGATCCATCGCTGAGACCACTGCTCCACCGGGGCGGCGTATTCAAACTGACAAAACCACAGACTAACAAAACACTCGTGATATAGGCTTATTCCTATTTATAAATATGTCTATATCACTGCGAAATACCATGGTAAATCTCAGTAGGGAATGATAGCTTAAGGTAGATACTTGTTCCTCAAGGTTTGGCTACCCCTGATCTACGTACCCACGTCTCCAAACACAGCGAGGCTGCGGAAAACCCCGGAAAAACCGAAAAATAGGTCGCTGGCAGGACCGGGATTCGAACACCCGTCCGGAACGTCCGCTTCCCACAGAGCGTACGCACACACACACACACACATAGAATATACACTGTCTGATCAAAAGTAACTGGACATTAGCCTATCCACAAGCTCCCTGTAGAATAGGAGAAGAATGAATATCGAGTCCGTCCATCCTTTTCTGCTGTCACAGCCTCCACACTGATGGGAAGGCTTTCCATTAGGTATCGGTACGCTGCAGTGGGAATTGCTTTCTATTCAGCCACAAAAGCATTAGTCAGGTCGATCACCGATGCGGATACCTGGCCTTGCAGTCGGCGTTCCAATTCATACCAAAGGTGTTCCATGGGGTTAAAATCGGGCTCAGTGCAGCCTGGTCAAGTTCTTCTACACCCTTTTTTTGTCAAACAATGCTCGCTCTATGGATGAGAGCATTGTAACTTTCCACAAAACGAGGGTCTTCATCGAAATGTTGCCATGATGTTTGGGACAGTGTGTTATTATATGCTGTGGCCTATAATAACCCACAGTCTAGTGTGTTATGGGCCGCAGCATTAAAATTCTAGGGGCACAATACAAACCATGAAAAACAACCCTGGCCCACCAAACTTTACAGCTGGCGCAATACAGTTGGGCAGGCAGCATTCACCTGGCATCTTCCACACCCAAACCTCGTCCATTGGACAGCCAGATGGTGAAACCTGTTTAATTACTCCAGAGAACGCGTTTTTACTGCTCCAGAGTCCACTGGGGCCGGGTTTTATACCACTCTAATGGACGCTTAGCGTTGATTTAGCCGCTGTTAGGTTAACGTGCTGCTGCTCGTTCATGGAAATATATTCTCTCGGCGAAACGTTATGGTTCTAGTGTTGCTTCGAGAGGCAATTTGGAACTCGGTGATGGGTATTGTGACCGACGATAGGCGATTTTCTTGTACCATCCGCTTCAGCATTCGGTGGTCAGCTCTGTCATTTCATGTGACATATTAGGTCACGATATCGCTGTTGTTGCTTCTAGCCGTTTGCATTGCACAATAACATCACTTACAGTGGATCCGGGCAGCTGTAGCAGGGCAGAAATTTCCTGAAATGACTTACTGCTAAGATTGCATCCTTTTGCTCGAACAACGCTGAAAGTCACTGAGCTCTGCCGTACGGCTTATGCTGCTGTTTATGCTTGTCTATGATACTTGGCAGGCCACGTGCGTCATACATCATAGACACCTTGATGTTCGGAGCACGTCGCCTGGATTATCATCGTGTAGCTTTATGGGCCATGGCGAATACGTATATGTGAAATATACGCATTAGCCATGGCCCATGAAGGCATAACAAAGACGGTTACTGGACACTTTTGATCATACCTAGTCTTACCATAAATGCTGCTACAAAGTATTCAATGAAATAACAAAAGAAATTTAAGGATATTTTAATACACCTGTGATATGACGTAAGTAATTGTAAATACATGGCACCATTCACTTTTCAAAATGGCATCCTTTTGCCTTCACACAGTCCTTCAGTCTCTTTGGCCACTCATTAATAGCTTTACGCACAGTCTCCACAGAGAAGCTGCTACTGCCCGCACCAAAGAGCGTTTGGGACTGTCAATACTGGGGCGTCTTTTTCTGCAGGCCATGTCCACCAGTGTGGCACCCAACTTGTAGTCCAATGGGTTGAGGTCTCGGATGCTGGAAGGCCAATCAGATGGAGAAATGAAGTCTGACAAATTCACCTGAAGCCACTACTGGATTGACTTGGCCTTGCGGGGAGGTGCGTATTCCTGCTGAAAGCTCCTCTGTCGGTTTTGGAAGAGGGTGTGACACATGTTTGACCACTGGCTCCCAAATCCTGTCCTGGTAGACTTTGGCGGATGTTTTCACTCTTTCTCCCAAAAATGGAGCTCCGTGGTACCCTCGTAGGAGACTCCCTACCAAACCATGACATAAGCAGGATGATGGTCCCTTATGATCCTTGGAGTTTTCTCCTGAGCTTCTCGTGAGGTTGACGCATACACCATGTCATTTTCGGGATTGAAAGCCTCTTCAATAGTGAAAATGTGTTTCATGAGAGAAAAGGATTTGTCTATGGCGATTGTCTGCGTAACGCCGCAGCAAACGTTTCGCTTTTAGCACCCTCTGCTGCTTCAGTTGTTAGGTAAGGAAGTGCCCTGTACGCCGCTGGTAAGCTCTCACCCTTAGGTCACTCTGCAGCACGCGTGACATCGACATTCTTGAATTTTCAGCTCACGAGCCATCACTGATGGTTTTCTGACAGGATTTCGTCGAATACTGGCTGCCACTGTTTTCACCAGGCGAACAGTTCTCACAGTACGCGGTCGACCCTTTCTGGGGGCGGTCAGCGACGGTCCCAGTCTCAAGGAACCTTTTTATGGTCCGGTGGACAAAATTTAGGCTGATTTTCAGCTTCTTCAGCATGTTGAAAATCTCGGGAGCTGCTGGTTTTTCAAATCTGTGCAGCGCTATTAAACAACACGATTCTCATAATCGCCCCACTCCATGGCAAGTGCTTCACGAAACACGTTATCTTCTCTGTGACTGAACGCGAAATGATCTACTATAGTGTGGAAATTAATTGGGGCAAAGTAAAAAATCACTCTTTTTTCCAAACCTATGCCTTTATATCATTCTATGCCTTGATATATACTGATAAATACTTGTATTAGTATGAAGTATGGCCTCCTTTAGCAGAAATGACCTCTTGAATTCGTTTTGGCATTGACTCCACTAATTGAGTGCGCATATTTTTTACTTCATAATCGTGGAACCACACTTTTATAACATTCGTTATCATGCGTTCTTTGGTTGTACAGTCCATTTTACATAAACATCTTTTCAAAATATTCCCCAAGTTTTCTATGGGATTTAAGTCTGGTGAATTGCTAGGCCAATCAAGCAAATGAATTTGATTTTCCAGCATCAAATTCTTAACCAATTTCGAATTGTGACATAGGGCCAAGTCATGTTGAAATGTCCCGTCAAAAGTTTGCAAGAATGGAACAATCCTACGTTGTAATATTTCTACGTACTTGGCTGAATTCATCACACCTTGAACAGGAACTAAGCTTCCAGTGCCATTTGACGTGAAAAAAAACCCCATACAACTGTTTCAGAGGGTGTTTTAAAGTTTGTTTGACATGCTCAGGTCTTAAGGGTTCACAGCTGCTTTGTCTAACGACATTTGCTTGGTAACCCTGCACAAATAAATGAGTTTCATCACAGAAATTTACCTTTTTCCAGTCGTCAGCAGTCCATGATTTATATTTTTTGGCCCATGCTAAACGTTTTATCTTCATTTTCGCATTCAAATATTGTTTTTTCGTTGGTCTTCTTGCCTTCCGGCCAACTTCCAGAAGCCTATGGCGTACAGTTGAATCACTAACATCACAACCACTAGCCAATAAATCTCTTTGAAGGTCGGTGCTTGTTTTTGTTTTTTGGATTCATTTTACTATTTCTGATTAGATATTTATCGGTTCGTGGAGTTGTTTTTCATTTTCTTCCACATTTACTTCTCCTTTTTGGAGACGATGATCCAGATGCATTGTATCGCATAAGCAGTCTTGATACACTTGATTTGCCTACACCAACTGCAGAAGCGATATCTCTCACTGTCATAGAGTGTGATCTTTCAGAACAATTATTTTTGCACGCTTCCTTGGGGAAATATCCATTTTTCAATACACGAAAGCAACACGTACTCACAGAGAGCAAAAACTAACATCCATCTGTCACACACGAAAGCTCACAACTGAAGCTGAAGTGCCTATTTCCTGTTTAAAACCGGTCAAACCACATTCTTACTATCAAGTTCTAACAGTCACACCACCTCACAGCTGATAAAACCGGTTTACGTGGGTTTCCGACTTCAACTGGCGATCACATTACAATTCTGAGAATAAAATAGCTTGTCCCAATTAATTTGTACAGTATACTAGCTGCTTCATGCCTCTTGGCTAGTCGGTGACGTTGTACACCGGTTGCGCGCCATCTGTCGGACGTATGTAACAGTATTTATGCTAAGACTGGGTATAGTGCATATATACATTTTCAAGGAGAACAAAAACGGAAAGAAAGTTTCAAATTTAAAGGAATATATCTTCTTTATTAATATAATAAGAAAGATATGTAGATGTATGTATATATAGCGAGAGTGAGAGAGCAATATATATATCGAGATATAGATAAAAAGTGCTTTTTTATGGTGATGCACTCCACTAAATTATCGTAAAAGTTATCACAGTGTGATTATCAAGCAAGGTTCTTCGTTCGTGATTGCCACAGAGAAGCCTCAGGTTCGATCCCAGGCAGGTACGATCTGTCGAACCACCAAATATCCGCCGTGCGTCAGATGGGCACGTTAAGCCGTCGGACCCTGGGTACTGCTCCCCCCGGTTATAAATAAGGACGTCTTCCTCCCCCTTTCTAAACCTCGCTTCCGTGTGACTTTCCTCTCGAGCACTCTAGACCAAATCTCTTAGCTTCCTATTTCTAAGGGTTTTTAAGACATGGGGTCAGATACTCCCTTCCTAAAATGCTCTACATGTGATCTGATCTGATCTTCTCCATGAAAAGATAATAACGACTACTAAACGCATCTGCATTGTACCACTTTCTTTCTCAACAATTTTTTGAATGCTTCATTGTATCCAATTTCCCATAAATGGCGGCTGCTACATACATCCAATTAATGATATTTCTAATCTACTTCTCTCTTTTTTTCGCAGCTTTAGGACAAATATAACTGTCAGCAACTTTATGGGCCATCAGCAGTCGTGTTGTGGCGTGTATTCTATTTTAACTTTCATTTTTAGTTCCTTTTCCCATGTAAATTTGAGTTTGTTCTCTTTTGCACTTTCCAAACTTAACGTGATACCTTCTCTCTCACATGAATGGAGGTATGGCAACACCATGAGGTCCGTACGTAAGTGACATATGTATGTGATAAGAACAAGGCAATATATATACTGGCTACGCTGTAGATGTGAGAGGAGGATTTTGATGGTGAGTGTTAATGCTCCTTTTGGATACGAGACAGCTTAATTGCCGTTTAAGTATTTTTGAAGGCTACGTGTTCTACTTCAATGACAGTGTTGTGTTTCGTAGTCATGTGTTATTGTGGATATTAACCCAAGTTTCGTGATTTCGCCTTGTTGAAGTGCAAATGATCAAGTGCCTATTGACAGCAATAAAGGATTAGCTGTAACAACTCACTGAACATTATTTGAGTGACTCGTATTTCTCTGTAGGTGAAGCTTTTGATTTATGTAGTGTTTTAGTAAGTCAGCTACACGCAAGCGCTACACTGTGTGTCCTTAATTTGGGTCCACGTCTTTCAGTGGTGCAGTGCTAAGCATGCGCGGCCCATGCCTGATCTCGGTACGAACCCGGAGCCTATCTCTGACGAAGGATTAGAGGACAGTGTGACGTGGCTGCCCCAGAGGACGCACATGAGATAAAGGCAGATAGCAGTGAGAGCATTCGCCAATGTTGTATAGTGGATAGCACTCAGAGCTCCGGAGCCGAGTGTTGCAGTTTCAAATCCTGCCCCTAGAATTAAAATGATGGAGAAATTTACTACGTCATATTGGCGCCCAAACTTCCAGGATGGTCTGGCTGTTAGGTTTGTCCCAGTGGTGTGATGTTCTTTCCACATCGCGAGATAGGAAAAATGAGAATCCCTTCCTCAGTGCTTCGAAAAAATAAACGAGTGTGATGTTACGTTCCACACACCACATTCTCTGGGATTTCTCAAATGCACGTTCTATAACGAAGTAAATTTCTCCGCCATTTTTAGTCTACGCCGGGATTCGAACCCGAGGCCGCTTATTCCGGAACAAGTCGCTCTACCAACTGAGCTACGCAGACGATTATTCTGATTCCTATCTGCCTTTATGTGTGCGTCCTGCTGGCAGGTACGTCGGCAGGACGCACACATAAAGGCAGATAGGCTCCCCCCCCCCGAAAGAGGGCCGGGGGCATGGCCCACAGGTCAGCCGTGACCATGAATCGTTGAAGGCAGCCATCCACTGTAGAACGTGCACTTGAGAAATCCCAGTCAATCTGCTGTGTGGAATGCAACATCACACATTTTTTATTTTTCGAAGCGCTGGAGAAGGAATTCTCTGATTTTTCCTGTCTCGCGGTGTGGAAATAACATCACACCAATGCGAGATTTTGAACGGCCGGGTCATCCGGATAGTTCGGGCGCCATTATAACGAAGTAAATTTCTCCGTCATTTTTGGTCTACGCCGGGATTCGAACCCGAGGCCGCTTATTCCGGAACAAGTCGCTCTACCAACTGAGCTACGCAGACATTTATTCTGATTTCTATCTGCCTTTATGTCGTATGCGTCCTGCTGGCAGGTACGTCACAGTTCTTCATGGAATAACTGCCTACAGCGACATAGGGTCCCCACCCACCCGTGGGCAGTACCCCCGGCAATCTTTCTTCGGGGGGATATGTGACGTGTCTTCCCCGCAGGACGCACATGAGATAAAGGCAGACAGAAGTGAGAGTACATGCCAGTGTAGTAAACTGGATAACACTTGGAGCTCCGGAACCAAGAGTTGGGGGTTCGAATCCCGCCCCTGGCATAACAATGATGGAGAAATTTACTTCGTCATAACAGCTCTTAGACCACTACACCATCGGGGAGGCCTCATCCACTTTCTACTAATGGCATCTTTAATTTGCATCAGTTTGCGAAAGAAAACTGACTTTGAGAAAGGAAAGGTAGTTGGGTGTTTATATTAGTGAGTTGTCTAAAAGAGAAACCGATATCTTTAATCCGGAATATCCTATTTCGTCTACTGTTAATGATGTTTCTTATCTGCTTCTTATTAATGCTATTTAAAAATCGATTTCTCATTAATGAATATCCCCCCTTACTTTCTGTTGATGATATTTCCTACCTACTTCCTACAAATGTGATCTCACGTTCGAATCAATTAATTTCCTATATCTATGGATTTCCTATTTATGGCATTTGTCATCATCTTCAGAATTGTTTTTCCTATGAACACCACTTCACATTTATTTCTCATTAAGGTCATTTTCCATCTGTCAGAATAAACATATTAAGAAGAAAATAGTAAAACTATGCTGGTAATCCGATTTAGTGGCGTAGGAATATACACTATATTGACAAATGCCACCGGACACCTCTTCAAAAGCAAATGAACGGATCCGCTGCATTGTTAAGGTCCGCGGTACAGCTGCAAACGGTATAAAAACAAGCCTGCAGCTGACCACGATCATATCGCTCTGTGAGGTTGAGTGAAAATGTCGGGGCGGGAGAGAACTGACTTTGAGCAAGGAAAGATTGTTAGGTGTTATATTAGTGGATTATTCATAAGAGAAACCGATAGGCGTTTAAATATACCCAAATCAACTGTTTTGGATGTACTGAATAAGTGGAAGACACATGGCGTGCTTGAAGCAGCAAAACGTACCGGCAGACCAAAGAAAATCAGTGATAGAGGACGTCGAAGCCGCAGGAGAGTCGTTACAGCTAATCGACGGAGTACCGCACAAAACCTCAGTGTACAGGTGAGTAAAAATGCTGGAACCTCGGTATGTACACGTACCATTCGCAGAGAACTACATTCCATGGGTTACCGTGGTAGTGCGGCTACTCATAAGCCTTTCATCTCTACTCGGATTGCTACTCGTCATTTAGCATGGTGTAAAAAACATTTATCGGAGACCGTAGATCAATGGAAAAGGGTCCTGTAAACTGATGAATCCAGATACACGATCCATCAGTCTGATGGCCGTGTGTGGGTATGGCGGCAGCCGGGGGAACGCTATTTACCACAGTGTACTACTATTCCTACGGTCAAGTTTGAAGCTGGCAGTGTACTCGTGTGGGGGTGTTTTTCGTGGCATGGTCCTGGCCCATTGGTTATCGTGGACAAACCTGTTAACCAGCACGTCTACCTCGACATTCTGGACAATTATGCCTTACCAACTGTGTGGCAATAATATGGAACCGAGCCTTGTTGGTACCCGCAGGATAATGCACCGAGCCATAAAGCAAGGACTGTTACGGCGTAGTTTCACGATAATTCCGTATCGTGTGTGGACTGGCCAGCACAGAGCCCTGATCTTAATCCCATAGAGCACCCATGGGATGAATTAGAGCGCCGCATAAGAAATTTGGAACCAAGGCCTACCACTAAGCAAGAGTTGGCGGCAGCATTATGTACTGAATGGAAGCGCATACAATATCGCTGTGTTCCAAAACCTTGTCGAGAGCATGTCTCGAAGGGTCAGTGCCTGCATTAAGGCCAAAGGTGGACCGACACCGTACTAATGAATGTCAATAAATGCTATGTTGTGTTTCTCTGCTAGGTGTCCGGTGACTTTTATCAATATAGTGTATAAACAATCACATTCGAGCTTTCGCACATCAACCAGATGGCTCTTTCAAGGAAGATAGACAGAAACTGCCATCTGAATAACAGAACACTTATAGTTCCTACGCTAATAAATCGGATTACTAGCATAGTTTTACTATTTTTAATATAATTGGTGTATAGTTCACCTTATTAATTTAACAATTAGAATCCGTTTTATGGCTTATCTCATCTACTTCTTGTTAATAGCATTATCTTTGATTTTCTTGTTGATGAGACTCCACATTTATTTCACGATAATTATATAGCTCATCTATCGAATTAACATAATATCATAATTAATCCACGGTTTTAGCATATTTTATCGATTTCCCATTAATGACATTCATGATCTACGGTACTGTTCACACAATGTGGGCCTAAGTGGTAACAATAACCGCTTGTGGAATCACTCACACTCTTCGCAGAGTTCTGAATGAAGGCGTAACAGTATCTACTACTGCGTAACCTACGTTAAAGGATATTAAAGGCAGACTAGTTACGCAAGCAGCAGGTAGTGATGTCGCTTCAGGACAAGTTGCAATGGAAAAGTAGATGCAATCAATACCAAAACAGAAGTGTGTTTATTTGTTTTCAGTGCAGAAGGGTTATCTATCCCTTAGATGGTTTCTCGCTTACACTGTAATCAATCTACAGTGACTCCATCAGCATTTACGGCAGCAACCTACGGTGCACGATATTAAAATCCTGTACATTTAAAACTTTCAAACTCAAGTGAGCCTAAAACAGATTTGATTGCACACAGATTAAAAGTAAAACATTAAATCATAAGATCTTTCTGGTTTCCATAAACCCATCATCAGATGAATAAACCAAACCCCAACTTGGGTATAGGTAAATATACACATGTGTACCCCACGTCATCCAAGGAAATGACGTAATTAATCAATAACAGCTAGCAGCATGGAAGGACCACAGAACACATACAATAATAAAATCAGTCCTCTAAATAAGGGGACCGAGCAGGTGTGAAAAAGAAAATAACCTGTAAATCAGTTTACAGCAGTAAAAGAAAACACAGTTCACCCAGTCAAACTCAATACAGTCCAAATATGAAATACGAATTATAAAATATCGTCCACACTGGGATGAACAACTGTCTATATTATTTGGTTCCAAGGCTCCGGCAAAAAAGTAGGCATACTGTCATTACAATAAAGTTGTCCTTTGGACTTTATTACCAAACTCTCTGTGAACAACAGTGATGATATAGAACATGGGGTCACGGTGATGGAAGCATCTTCCCAAACCGGGGAATGTGAACCATCATAAACTGAACGAGCGAGAGCCGTGTTCTTTAGTGGACTCAACATAAAAGCTGTTAGGGGTGTCTTTATCGACGCTTTTCAAGGGTATTCCACATACCCCACATCTTTCCATATCGGAGACTTGGTCACGATCAGTTTTCACAAGATCAAAAATGTTGGTTGTACGGAATCCAAAATCAATATCATGAGACCTACAGATACCTTTAAGGAGGAGTCATCGTTGGAAAGTAGGTCATGGAGCCCACGAACCTACGTGGGTGATAGTCCCTTTCGAAGAGAATAGATCTTCCTATTAGTACCGTCCTGTGTGTTTTTATTAGATCCGTCCTGTCTAATCTTCGTAAGAACAATAAGAACAGTCGACTCTGAAAAACCGTCGTCAGTAGCAATATTATGCACCTTAGAAATTTCCAGTAACCCGTTTGCTGTCGAAATTGTCCACAAAGAGCAAGATCTGTCGTCAGAAAAGCAGGAAGTGGACGATGACGTGCATCTACTACAGCTCAAGACCGTTTATTAAAGCGTTTAAGTCAGTATAACTGACGTGTTACATCCATAGACCAGAAAATGGAATAGGAAAAGGGGCATACAGGTATAAACGCAAGTTCTGTAGCCATGAGAAAGAGATTATTCGAAAACGGACAGAAAACCCTGCATAGCAGAAAGAATCCACTTCTGACCAAGAAAATGAAAATGCAATGGCTGGAATGAGACAAGGTACATGTAAATTGGTCTGCAGAACAGGGTAAATACGGTTATTTTATCGGACGAGTCGAAATTAAACCTAAACGGCTGAAATACACTGGCGGAAAGTGAAAAAAGAACACCAAGAAGGAGACGTCTGATACCAACGAAATTTATACAGCATAATAACGGAATACAGAGGATAACGTGATCAAAACATTATGGCAAAATACAGCTGTATTTGCTGGTAAACTGAAAAATAACATTTGCATGTAACATGATTAGTACGAGGTTGAATCGCCATGAACTACGTCACACTGTGCAATTCTGGCATGGAGTCTGTCGTACAGATGTTAGATGTAAGTTTGGGGTATTGAGTTCCAAGCATCCTCAATCTGGACGCGTAAATCGGGGATGGTCGTGGCTGGCCGTGGAGACCGGATAAGTCGTTGTCCCATAAAATCCCACACGTGCTCAATGGGGGACAAATCCGGTGAACGTGCAAGCCATGGAAGTTGTCTCACACCCTGAAGTGCATGTTGCGTTGCACGTACCGTGTGTGGGCGTGCGTTATCTTGCTGGAAAACACCACGATGGACCGACCTTACAAATGGCACAACAACGGGCTGAATGATGTTGTTGATGTAAGAGGTGCTGTTTAACGTACCCGGTTCAAACACTAGTTGTGTACGGGAGTGATAGCTGATCGCTCCCAACACCAGGAGACTAGGTGTAGGCCCTGTGTGACGCTGGCGGGTGCAAGAAGGGTGGAGATGCTCCCCTGTGCGTCTGCGAACACGCATACGGCCATCGGAGGCGCCCAAGCAGAATCTGCTTTCATCGCTGAACACGACAGATCGCCATTGCTTTCTCCAGTGCAGACGTTGGCGACACCACTGCAGCCGTTCCTGACGGTGGGCTGGAGTCAGAGGTACACATGCCAGAGGCACACGTGCACGTAGTCCTGCATCCAGTAGACGGTTGCGGATTGTTCGCACAGTCACCTCAGGTGCAATGGCAGCTCGGATTTGCGTCGCAGTGGATGTTCTGCTTGACAACGCCGCTCTTCTTATGCGTCGATCGGTCCGCTCATCAGTCCGTCTGTGACTCCCGGTTCCACGTCTTCTCGTGTGGGAATGTTCCTCGGACCATCTACGCCACCATCGTACCACCACCGATACTTCCTGTCCAATTCGCTCCGCAATACGACGATACGACCACCCAGCCTCGCGGAGTCCGACTAGACGACCTCGCTCAAAGTCCGATAACTGCTGAAATCGTACACGTCTTCCATGTCCAGGCATTGAAGCTTCTTCAGGGTCTTCGCACGTGTCCGTACGCCGACGACTGATTACATTCACTTCGCCGTACTCCTTAAATACCACCGACGATAACTTGCATATTATGCTGTGCTGTGGCGTAAGCGCTCACCGGTTGGTCCCGAAATTAACATCACACCTACATAAAGTCGACCCCATTAACATATGTAAATTTCATGATCGTCCGCCAATTCCTTCTTGGTGTTCTTTTTTCACTTTCCGCCAGTGTAGTTAGAATGTAAGAATTCCATCCAAATTATGTAATGCACAAGGTAATGTGTCTTAAAAGTCAACTAGTGTGAGGCTGCATTTCTTACCATGGAGTTCACCGGCTACTTCGCACGAACGGGTCAGTGAATGCAAAGCCATAACAGAACATCAGCGCCAGTCCAGTGTTTGAGTGGTACGAAGCCTTGGCTTCTAGTCATTTCCCAAGATTGGTCCAGGTTCGAATCCCGAGTAAGGCATGGATAGTGTGTTTGTCTTATGGCACTGGTGTTCTCCGCCCTCTGAAACCAGTGGTCCTAAATTTGGGACGGGCGTTAGCTTATAGTTCAATGGCCTGCTCACGTTGGCCGTTAACAATTTTTAGTTGCCTACAATTATTTCTGACCACTTTGGAGAGACTAAGGAATGCATTTTTAAAGACGATTCAGCACTCTGACACAGAATTAAATCGGTGTTATATAATTCTGTTTGGTTATTACGTTATCTACATACACTGAAGTGACAAACGTCACGGGGCAGCAGCAGGGGTCGCGCTGGCTCTTCTAAAGTTTTCACCAATTTATTCGCCAAATTCAATTTTTTATCGCCAATGTGTTATGACAATACAAAAAGGTAATAGCTAAAGCTCTTTTCCCATCGCCAAAACGATTTTTGTTTTCGCAAATTGCAAAGATGGCGATCGGTAGCGCAACCCCTGGATAGCAGTATGTCAAATTTTTAACAGGCGCTGCCATCGTATAAAGGCTTCGACGCATGCTACGATTTTTATCAGTTGCAAGGTGTAATGTCGTGAGTCAAGTTGAACAACCACAACTAGGATTATGGCACCCGACGTGAATTATGAGAGTTTGAACGAGGCATGGTTGTGGGAGCCGGAATGATGGGACATTCAGTTTCCAAAGTTGTGCGAACATTCAACATTCCTCGATACACGGTGTCACGTGTGTACCGAGAATACCTCATGGAAGGCGTTACCACCCACCGTGGACAGCGCAGTGGCCGACCACGGGTGCTGAATGACCGTGACCAGCGACGTCTGACCAGGATTGTCAATGCTAACAGATAAGTGACATTGGCTCAAATAACATCCACATTCACTGCAGGAGTTACCAGAAACATATCCATCATGTCAGTGCACCGTAATTCAGCGTCCATGGGGTATGGGAGCAGAAGACCAACCACAGTGCCTTTGTTAACACCACGATATCGGACACAGTCCCTCACCTGGGCTCGTGAACACGGTAATTGTACTATGGAAGACTGGCAACATGTGGCCTAGTCCGATGAGTCACGTTACCAGTTGCTATGAGCTGGTGGTAGGGTTCGCGTGAGGCGCAGAGCCCATGGACCCAAGCTGTCAACAAGGCACTGTGCAAGCTGGTGGTAGCTCCATACATGTCTGGGGGTGTCTTTACGTGGCACGGCTTGGGTCCTCTGGTCCTTGTAAACAGGTCATTAACCAGTAATCACTTTTTTGCTCTGATTGGTGACCATTTACTCGATGTTGAATTAATATGCTTTCAAGGGCAAGACCCTAAAAAGAAAGTCTGTTCGCCCTTCATGGACTTCATGTACCTCAACAACGATGGGATTTTCCAGGCGGACAATGCACCACGTCATGAGGCCCAAGTTGTCCAAAACTGGTTCGAAGAGCATTCTGGACAGTTCCGAAGAATGGTGTGGCCACCACATTCAACCGATATAGACCCAATAGAGCACTTATGGGACGTGGTCGAAAGGTCCATTCGCACCCAAGGTCCAGCACCTACAACTACCAGGGAACTGTGGGCGGCTATTCAGACGGCATGGCTCAAAATCTCTACAGAAGTCTTCCGGTCAGTTGTGGAATTGATGTCACGTCGAGTTGTTGCGTTTTGCCGGGACAGAAAAGGTCCTACACGATATTAGGTATGTATCTATGACTTTTACCACTTCAGTGTATATCATAATGTCGCTTCATATGTTTTTCTCTAGTTTCATTATGTTGTTTTCTAAACAGAAGAAAAATTAATTGTGTTAGCAAACCATATGGATACAGTGTCATGGCCAGGAAACAGTCTAGATCTTAGTGTCACTGAAAACTGTTGGAACAACTATGGGTGAGGCTATTGCACACAAGCTGCAAACACTTCGTGAGTTCCAAATAGCACTCATCACTACTGGTACCATAAGATTTCCCCAGTTTACCTCAAAAGTCTGATTTTGCCCATGGCTCATCATTTTCATGCAGTCATTAAGGCATCATCGCCGATCATAGCCCGTTAACATTTTGGGTTAGACAAAATGTTAACGGGCTATGATTTTCTCCCATTCTTTTCTTGTTTCTTGGGTATGCGTCAAACGATATGAGAACTCAATAGCTTACTCTCAAAACGCTATTTCTAACTTTCCGTGAATACTAAGAGTATTGTACTTTCCCCTTCCATCCGCCAAATAAACACTTCGCACAATTTGTCTTTGCTAATTACTGGTGTATTCCTTTTCTAAGTATGTATTGTTCACATCAAACTCTTATCACAATAATTTCCATGCGTGAAACAGGCTACACATGTCTACAACCATAACACATACACCGATGAGACATTTCATTATAACCACTCTCAGCCTAGACAAATGAGCGCGCATGGAGACGGAACGGTGGCGCAGGTGTAGTTCACAGAGCAATATACATACAACCCAAGGACGGGCTTTGGTTATTAGAGTGTTCAGAGACAGAATGGGAACAGCTGCCGATTTATCGGAGTTTGATGAAAGACAAATTGTGATGGCATGGAGCCTCGAAAGTGCGATCTCGGAAACGGCGCCGCTTGGCTGTAGAGTGTAGTTTGGAAACGGCTGTAGAGTGTAGTTTGGAAACGGCTGTAGTGAGTACATATTAAAAGTGTTGCACAGATGACCAAACGACGAACCGTCGTGCAGACGTGTGTGGTCCGCAGCTCATTGATGCCAGAGAGGAGTGGAGAATGTCGCGCATTATTCACAGCGACCTCAGGGCCATAGTGCGACAAATCACCCGCAGCTACAACAGTGGTGCTCAGGCCAATGTGTCACAGCACACAGTTCATCGCAGCCTTCTGCGCATGGGCCTGCGTAGCCAAAGACCCACCCCAATGCTCACTGCACGTCAACAACGCATTAAATGGACCCAAGATCATCGAGATTGAACCGTGGACGATTGGATGAAAGTGGCCTGGTCTGACGAATCAAGATTCCTGAATGCATCACGCAGACGGCAGAGCACGGATACGCCGATTATCAATGGAGGCTATGGCACCTGGATGCACTGTTGGGCGGAAACATGCCGGCGTCTGTGGTGTTATGCTGTGGGCGATGTTTTCTTCGGGCACTTTTGGCCCCATTATCGCAATAGCGCAATCCCTGACATCTAATCAGGTATCTGAACATCGTTGCGGACCAAGTTCACCCTTTCATGGCAACTGTGTTCCCTGTTGGTGATGGCCATTGCCAACAAATTAATGCACCATGCCACACTGCCAGAATCGTCAAGGAGTGGTTCGAGGAACATGCTGGTGACTTTATGTTAATGGCCTGGCCTGCAAATTCAGCTGACATGAACCCAATTGAACATTTGTGGTTTGACTTGGAAAAGCGGGTTCGCGCTAAATCACCACCACCCCGAAATGTACAGGAACTAGAGAATCTGTTTTTGACATTATGGTACCAGACACCCCAAGATACCTATTGCCACCTCATCGAATCGATGCCTCGCCGAGTGGCCGCTATTTCGCGTGCTAAGAGGGGTCCTAAAGTTTATTAGATAGGTGGTCATAATGTCGGTGCATAGGTGATGCTGTTCCTTTGAAAACCGCTGTAATTCTTAACGAAACCTTTCCTTTTATTCTTTTCAATAACATTTCACAAATAATTCCCATTAATGAAATTTCGGGTAAATTCCTATTAACCTTTCACGTATAGTTTTTTTATTATGAAATTTCTGGTAAATTCCCATTAACCTTTCACACATACTTTTTTTAATGAAATTTCATGACTGCTTCCTATTAATGACACATTCCGTATACACTGGTGTGCAAAAATTAAGGACGAAGAAGAGGAATGAGCATAACAGCGGAACGAGCAGACAGAACGGACCGAAAGACCACTCAGGAGATAGACTAGGGTCCGGTACGGTAGGACATGCGCATATATGCAGCATGACGTAGCGGGGGGGTCGGAAAGGTAAAAAGCACACGGGCGGTGTACGCTCAGCAATTCGGTGAAAGCTATTGCACGGTGTACATCGGTTTGAACGACGTCGAGTAGCTGCCACCGTGTGATATGGCCAACAGGCAATCCAGTAGACGACATCTGGATGACTTTACCAGAGGTCGCGTAATTGGGAAGTTGGAAGAAGGTCGAAGTGTGACTAGTGCGGCCGAGGAGTTCAGGATCGCTCACAGCATCGTTTCACGAGCTTGGAGAGCATTTCAAACGACAGGAACAGCTGCCTGTGAGTTTAGCAGTGGTCGTCGACGAGCAACCACGACGGCGGACGACCGGTATATTGTCCGACAGGCGAGAAGAGACAGACGGCAGACAGCGGGAGAAATCGCAAGGCACATGCAACAGACAACTGGACGTCCGTTATGGCGTTTTACCGTGGCCAGGAGGCTGCACAAAGGTGGTCTATTTGCACGACGGCCAGTACGGTGTGTGCCATTAACGCCTGCTCATGGGAGACGGCGGTTTCTGTGGTGCCAGGAACACAAGAACTGGACACATCAGCAATGGGGTCGAGTTCTCTTTACGGATGAGAGTCGATTTAGTATGACGAGCGATTCTGGACGTATACACATCTGGAGAGAGCAGGGAGCACGCAATCACACCTCCAACATCATCGAAAGGGACCGGTTTGGAGGTGGCGGAGTTCTCGTTTGGGGCAGTATCATGCTTGGTAGCCGGACTGACCTCCACATCATCCTAGGAGGTTCAGTCACTGGTGTCCGCTATTGTACCGAGGTTCTCCTGCCTGACGTGCGTATGTTTAGAGGCGCTGTGGGTCCTGAGTTTCTCTTCATGGACGACAACGCTACACCTCATTGTACAGTGGCTGTCGCAGAGCTGTTGGAGAGTGAAGATATTCAACGCATGGATTCGCCCGCAAGGTCCCCGGACCTAAATCCAATCGAACACGTGTGGGACCTTCTCGGGAGACGCTTGGCAGAACGTCACCAGCCGCCAGCAACGATTCCGCAGCTGCGATTGGCGCTACAAGAGGAATTGGCCGCGATGCCTCAACAGCTCCTTGACAACCTCGTCCTCAGCATGGACAGACGTTGTAAATCCTGCAACGCAGTCAGGGGTGATCGTATCACCTTCTAAAGACTGGATTTTTCTTGGCAGCCTCCTGTCACATAGACGTTTCTGTCTTCTGTCCAGCTGTGCTCGAAGATAACTTTTCAATAAAGTGCTTTTGTATCATTTGGGTTCCTTGTTTAGACGGTTTTGCTCACTTGTCCCATATTCTTACATCTTGGGGATCTTATGGTATGATTTGAGTCGATGTGGAGCACTTCTGCACGACGTTACATTCGAAAAACCGTCTCGTCCTTAATTTTTTCACGGCAGTGTATTTCCTATCAATCTTCTAAAGAAAGTGCGATAAAAATATATTTTTCCGTTTGTCTGACAATATAAATTTTCAGAGCTATAGCTACAAGTATTGGAGACTGAAAAAGAGTGCGAATTTGCTTTCTTTGCAAGTTTATTATATTTACTTGATGCTTACCCGTACCAGCCGGCTTGCCTGCGAGGATTTCCTACGGGAGTTGTTACTTGGTACTGCGTGAGCATAAATTGAATCCCTCTTGCTCTGAGAAAAATAAAGAATTGTGATATACTATATAGTTTATGCAAAAATACTTACGATTTCTTGTGTGATTATTTTTTATATAAGACCAATAAAACATTGTTTATGTAACACTTTAACATGAAAATTTGCGTTTTTAAAGCAAAAAGTGAAAATCCAAGTTAAAATAATAATGTAGACAGACGCTATGTTCTGTAACGTCTGTCTACATTATCATTAACGAAGAGTAAAAACATAAATTCAGACAATTAATGATTTCTTAAAATGTTAGATAAATGATGAACTCCACAGCAAAACGCCTTATTAGCAGATGCATTCAGTAGTAACAAACCTGCTGGTCAACTGAGGAACCTATCAAGTTTCTAGTGAAGCAGAACTTAAATCCTTCGCAGCTGCTGACGTATGGCGTTAATACTACAGCAGGGGTTGCGCTGCCTTTTTTTACGCTTTCCAACCGTAGGTTGAAGAAGCGTATATGCTCCAGCTTTGTATGTCTGTCTGTCTGTCCGTCCGCACGATAACTCGTGTAAAAATGGTTCGATTTCGATGAAATTTTATTATGTGGTAGGGGACCACATGGGGACGAACCCTATTGAAAATGGACGAAATGGGGTCAAAGGTCAGGACATAGGATCGGGATCCATTCCATCGCCCTTATGCGTTATAACTTACGTAAAAATGCTTCCATGGAAACAAAACTTTATCATGTTGTTCCGGAAGTATACTTTACCGGTTCTGTTGAATATCATCGAAATGGGGTCAAAGGTCAGGTCATAGGAGTGAGATTTTTTCCACAGCCATTATCCTCATAACTTGAGTAATGATTTCTGGTATGTTGGAAAGCGTATCATAATCAATGCATTGCATGATTTTACTAACTTGTTACGCTTTCCAACCGTAGGTTGAAGAAGCGCATATGCTCCAGCTTTGTCCGTCTGTCTTTCCGTCCGCACGATAACTCGTGTAAAAATGCTTCGATTTTGATGAAATTTTAGTATGTGGTAGGGGGACCACTGGGAACGAACCCTTTTGAAAATGGGCGCAATGGGGTCAAAGGTCAGCACATAGGAGCGGGATTCATTCCATTGCCCTTATGCGTCCTAACTTGCGTAAAAATTGTTCGATTTCGATGAAAGTTTAGTATGTTGTAGGGGACCACCTGTGAACGAACCCTTCTGAAAGCGGGAGAAATGGGGTCAAAGGTTAGGACATAGGAGCGGGATCCATTCCATTGCCCTTATGCGTCCTAACGTGCGTAAAAATTGTTCGATTTCGTTGAAATTTCAGTACGTGGTAGGGGACCACACGTGTGGACGAACCCTATTGAAAATGAGCAAAATGGGTTCAAATTATCAGGATGCTTCGATTGCGACAAAAGATAAAAATGCTTCGATTGCTGCAAAACTTTATCATGTTGTTCCTGAGGTATACTGAACCGGTTCTGTTGAATAACATCGAAATGGGATCAAAGGTCAGGACATAGGAGCGAGATTTATTCCATAGCCATTATCCTCATAACTTGAGTAATAACTTGAGTAATGATTTCTGGTATGTTGGAAAGCGTAACATAATCAATGCATTGCATGATTTTACAAACTTGTTTAAAGTTTTCGCCAACTTATTCGCCAAATTAAAAAAAAATTTCGCCAGTGTATTACAACAGTACAGAAACGCAATCACCAAACCTTTTTTCCTTCGCTAAAACGATTTCTTTTTCGCAAATTGGAAAGAATGCGATCGGCAGCGCGACCCCTGCTACAACACGTACAGATTATGACACAAGAATTCGCATGTACGTGTGAAAACACAAATTTGTCGATGATGGGAAGCGAACAGCGTCTGTTCGCTCTGGAGCGAGTTGTTCTAACAGACTATAAACTACACCAACGGAATGTATCGCTGTAGATCTGTCGTTTTGGCACGTGCTTCACCTCTGTAGTACGTCACGTCATCTCCCTCTTAATTTTTTTTAAGCGAAGAAGGAATTTTTATTAGTTCCAGACGATGTGTGGAACAAACACCATACCTTTTTCGAAGAACCCAAAGGCCAGTAGATCTATTTTCCGCAATCGGGCGCTAATGTGAAAACACAAATTTGAGGGTGACTGAAGTCGCGCTTCCTCGCTGCGGAGCCAGTTGTTCTAACCGACTAAGCTACACTTAAGGAATATATCGCTGGAGATTTGTTGTCTTGACACGTGTTTCACCTCTACAGTACGTCACATATGGATGATTCTTTTTTCGATTGAAGGTTTAACGACCAGCGTAAGCAACTCAATCGGCTATAAGTAGTCGCACATCCCTAATTTAGGGCCACTGATTCCAGGGAAGGGAGAGAGCCAGTGCCATAAGACAAACACAACATTCATGCCTCACTGGGGTTCGAACGCGAACCCTTCTCAGACGAATGGTCAAAAGCCAGCGCTTAGACCCCTGGGCCACCGGGGCGGCATGGATGAATTTCCCGACGACTTTTTTTTTTTTTTTGATTGGAGGTTTAACGATCACCGAGAGCAACTCAATGGGCTATAAGCAGTCGCCCGTCCCTAATTTAGGGTAACTGGTTCCAGGGAAGAGAGAGAGAGCCAGTGCTGTAAGACAAACACAGCATCCATGCCTCACCGGGATTCGAACCCGGACCCCTTTCGGACGAATGATCAGAGGCCATCGCTTAGACCACTGCGCCACCGGGGCGGCCCCGATGACTTTAAGACATCGACTTAATGTCCGTTCGTTTTTATGCAAGATCTGATTTACGTTTCGTAAGGCGAATGTTAATATAAGAAAGTTAGTGCCGCCCCAATGGCCCAGTGGTCTAAGCGATGGTGTCTGATCATTCGTCCGAGATGGGTCCGGGTTCGAATCCCGGAGAGGCATGGATGTTGTGTTTGTCGTACTGCTCTGGCTTTCTCCCTTTGCTGAAGTCAGTGGCTCTAAATTAGGGACGGGCGACTGCTTATAGCCCACTAAGTAGCCCACGGTGGTCGTTAAACCTCCAATAAAAAAAAATACAATAATATACAGGAGAATTAAACCATGAGCTGATCTAAAGGCATCTGATGACGTACATCATGGGCTAGTGACTCTGGAGAAATACCGCTAGGCAGTCCAACCAAAAACGCCTGGCGTTTATACCAACGCGTATAGGCCTGAAGAAAGGCTTCAGGAGAGTCGAAGTCTTGGGTTAAAGGAGGATCAGCAGAAACAGGCCTACGCCGTCTCCTCTTGCGACGTGGAATTTGATGTGAACGAGTCTGGGAAGCAGCAGCAGCAGAGGAAGGCGGGAATGAAGACGTCTGAGCATCACCATGGGCAGACAAGGCATCACAAGAAAGCACAGGCGAGGAATCAGGAATGTACGCAGAAATTGATGGAGAAACAGCAGACGATGGAGCAGTAAAGGATGACACTGATGAAGACGAAGGATCACACTGGATGCCAGAAGATACTAGGTCAAGAGGAACGGCAACATGCAAGATGAACGAAGAACTGGTAGAGATGACTGGCAAGACAGAGCTGAGAAGATAGGCAGCAGGAGCGTCTAAAGACTGAGTACCAGGCTGAGAAACAACGTCTAGAGGTGAGGTCCCAGAGGAATTAGGAACAGTCGTAGAAGGTGAGTGAGAAACAACAGAGGGCGGAGCGAAACACAATTGAAGACGGAGGAACACACTGGAAGCTGGAAGACACAAGGTCTCGAGGCAGGACATCAGGCGAGAAAAACTGAGAACTTGCAGAGACGACTGTCGAGGCAGAGTTGAGAAAGGATGCAGCAGAAGCTCCATAAAGCTGGGAAGCATGCGGAGAAGCAGCGTCCAGAGGTGAAGGTACAGAGAACTCAACAGGAGAAGAAGAGTGGGACGATGAAGAAGACACTGGGCGCTTGATGGATGTCTTGACGGAAGAGGGACTAGAGGAAGGCGAACACAGCGGTGTTGTAGTACCAGAGGAGGTAACATTCAGAAGAGAAGACGGTAGAAGATGATTAGGCGACATGTGATCAGCAGAAACGAGCAGATAATGACGATCCAAAGACGAGAACCAACCGGAGGAATCAGAAGGATTAAACGGCAGAGATGTAGATGGCAAGAGGAACAGGGAGGAGCCCTCGAGAACAGTAGGACGAGGTAATGCGAACGGATGACAAGTAGTATTGCGGGCTGGGCAGGGGGCACGATGGTGATCTGGTGACTTGCACGCAAAACAATGTAGAGCAGTGAAAACATTTACGGTACGAGTATGCCAACCACAGACGATCTTGAAAGTGGTTAGACAAGATGCAAGGGACTTTTCATCAGGAAAAAACGACGAGAGCTTGACGTCGGAAACTTAAGTATCGACGATCCCCTTGATCGTCAGAGGCAGCGGACAAAGTGCGAATTGGACCTATAACGGAGCCACATTGAGAAAGAAAATCATGCAGTATATCATTTGAAATTTCTGGTGGAACAGGACACATACTGACGAGCGTCGGGCAGTGTGCTAAAGGAACGGCGTATAAACTCTGAGCGCCAACCAAAATCGGAGAAGACGTGACCAGCGCAACTTGAGCAGAACTAGAAAAATAAACCAGCACTGAACGGAATTTCCATGTGATGTGTGTAATCGTATCGGGCGAAACAAGCAAATCTAGAGCAGAAATATAGGCGGTAAGTTTAGTATTCGGAAGTGCAATATACACTGCTGGCCACCCGAAATGCCACACCAAGAGGGACATGAGATAGCAAAGCCAGATTTACTGGACACATAACAACAGATACAAAGATGAAACGATTGAGCTTACAGGCCCGTGCGACTTGAGGAACACGCAGACATCAATAGTTCGTGTGGCCTCCATGGCTGGCAATAACGGCCGCTACATGCCGCGGCATCGGACGAAAGAGGTTTGGATGTGGGCTTGGGGTATGTCGGTCCAGGCTGATTCCACACGTTGCCACAGTTCATCAGGTGTAGCCGCGGGTGATGCTTGCCGGGCCACTCGGTTGCCGATCAGCGACCAGACGTAATCGATGGGCGACATATCGGGAGAACAGGCAGGATACGGCAGCAGTTACACCTGGTGGGCCGTGAAGAATTGTTGCATAACGCGTGCCATGTGCGGGCGCGCTTTGTCCTGTTGAAACGTGGCCGCTGGCAGTTCCTGTAAATAAGGGAGGACTACAGGCTCCAAAACGTCGGAATATAGCGGTGGCTGTTGAGTGTACCGGCAATGTGCACTAGAGGGGTGCGGGTGTCAAATCCAATTGCGCCCCAAACCATAACGCCAGGCGACGGACTGGTATGGCGATGCATAATGCAGGTGTCATACAGTCTCTCGCCGCGGTGCCGCTACACGCGGATCCGACCATCGTGGTGGTGCAGGCAGAAGCGGGATTCGTCGGAGAAGACAATGTCGTGCCATTCCGTAGTCCAGGTGCGGCGTTCAATGGCTCACTGCCGCCACACTCGCCGGTGGTGTAACGTCAATGGTAATCGGAGCAATGGGCGCCGTGCGAAAAGTTCCCGATCCTGCAGACGACGTCGAACGGTACGTGCTGATACAGGTTGTTGCGCAACACACCCTAATTCCTGCGCTAACGTTCGTGATGTGGCTGTGCGAGCCATCAATGCCGCCGCACAATATGCCGATCCTCTCATTGGGTGGTGTGCCGCGGCTGCGGGAATCCCTCACGTCGGTCCATCCGTCCCTCCTGCACCCACCGAATCCATACGCGCCTCACTGTGGTTGGATGTCGTCCCACACGGGCGCCGATGTCTCGGTACGATAAACCGCTGTCGCGATAAGCCACTATTCGTCCGCTGTCGAACTCCGAAATGTGCTGGAATGACTGCTGTATTCTGCGACGAGGCATCAGGAAGCTTCCCACGCACAGGTCCGGCAGTACAACACACTTCCACTACTTACACCCTGCCTTCTGTGCATCCTTCTTATAGTGCTTCTCGGTTACGTGCCGGGAGCATATGATTTGCATATTACCTCCAATGTTAATCGTTTGCATGTCCTCTCGCGGGCAACGCATGCTGCGAATTTTAGGCCAATAGGATGCTTCCTTCTTAGTGTTGCATTTTGGGTGGCCAGCAGTGTATTTAACCCCAAGGGCTAAAGAGGCAAGCAAAGACTTACCTCGCGGGAATACTCCAGAATGTGGGCTGTGAGAACTGAACCATGACGAGAAATATGGAATTCCAAGGAAGATGGCATCATAACTGAGGGAGTGGGAAGGGCAGTAGATGAAGAAATATGATGTAGGTCTTGAAGCAGAACATCTGGGGAAGGCTTCAGTGGATGTAGCACAGGCCATAAGCATTTAAGGAGAGAAGCACAATCACTAATGTGGTAGGCGTTGAAGATGAGGAAAGCAGGATGAGCAGGTGGATGAAGGTAGAAAGTGGAACGATGACGTCACGATAAGAACTGCTAGAGACGGGTGGTGCACAACGGAAGAGGAGATGACGTCACTCGAGGACCACTAGCAGAAGGCAACGTGCTACGGGAATTGTTGCGGTTAGCACAGGACTAGGAGCACAGAAGGCAGCGTGTAGGAACGCCGATAAAGAAACTGAAGATAGTCGAGGCGAGTTACGATGTTTCATCAGGTGTAGCCTTATTTTGTTCTCAGTCATGTGCCATAGGCCTAGGATTATTCCTACGCCTATGCCACATGATTGAGAACAAAATAAGCATATAAGACACATGACTGAGATGATTGGAGACAGCGCCCTCAGAAGGAGATGATGAAATTCAAAGTGCAATGACTTAAATACAGCACAGTGTTCAGGCTGTAAGGTGTTCATGTGTCTCAATGGCTCCAGAAATTCTTTCAAATTGTTCCATGCAAAATAAATTATGATATATTATAACACTGCATAATATAACTTGAAAATCTATTAATTAAACCAGTAATTTTCGAATTCTGAAATATTGCAATTACAGCATCTCGGTCCTGATGTATCACATGTGATACAATCCCCATAACCCCCTCTTTTCCATGAAAAATTAAAGATTTTTTTCAGTTTACTATGCAGTAAACATCAATTTTCAAACCTGTTTTAAAAAATCAAGTGTTTAACTTCATAGCAGGTCTGAGGAGGATACACTAAATACTGTCTATATTCAAGCATTTTGAAACAATAATAGCATTGGAAATTTAAGGACAAGAAACGCTGAACACAGTGACAAGTATCAGTAACGTTGATGATTCGCAGAACCTAATATTTAACATCTCACACTGTAACAATCAATGGTCCCGTTTTTTTCTCAGTCTTATTGACTTGACTACCGGCCAATGATGACACAAGGAAATAAACTCTTAGGAGTTCCAACGTGGAATCAGAAAGTCTAACGGGATATTATCAAAATTTATGAAAGGGACAGTAAATTAACAAGAAAGATGACACCGAATTTTCGGGTGTTAATGAGCACGTCTTTTGAATCCATTCTGACGCGAATTAAATTCATCAGGGTTATTCAGTCCATGGAATCGCATGGAAAACAGTAGTATCTGACTGAAAAAAGAAGTTTTTCAATCGGGTTTTTAATCCTGCAGATATTGCTGGAAACGGAAACTTACGCCCTCCGGTGGCAGACTTGTGCGCTAAGAAAAATTTGAAATTATATGAGAAACATTTCGCAGCGGAAACGCTCTCCAACAAAGGAAGAAATTTTCCAATCGGACTCTTATAAGTAGAGATATCGACAAATATAAAATATGCATCTAATAGAAATTTCTTAAGGGGGGTGGGGGTGGTTCCATGGGTTTGGTTCACTTGTGAAAGCCTCGTATACACATATATATCGCTTTCAATTCGTGCTCAATCTCCCCTCAAGGGGCGGGGTCAAACCCCGAACCCCTTCTTGCTACGCCACTGGCATCTACGCTCCATGGCGGTAAAAACATGCAATATTTTCAGAAGAAGGTATTCTCAAAAGGTTTTTCGATGTGAGCGATATCGGTCCAGAAAAGAAAATTTTTTCAGTCGAGTTTTCATGAGCTCAGATTTTGCTGCAAATACATCAAAAGCAGAAATTAACACTTATGGCCCCTGGTGGCTAAACTACTCTTTACCAAACAGAAATGATATGAAAAATGTTTCCCATCAGGAGCTGTATGCGATACAGGAAGAATTTTTGAAATCGGAGCTGTAGAAGCAGAAATATCGGGGAAAACACAATTTACCTTAACACCCCATAGCGTAAAGCCTAAAAGTTACTTGAAAATTTTGAAATTATATGGAAAACATTTCGCACCGTAAACGTTATCCAACTAAGAAGGAATTTTTCAAATCGGACTCTTAGAAGTAGAGATATTAACAAAAATAAGATATATATATCTACAATCCCTGGCTGAGAAGCTATGCATTATCTTTAGAAGAAAATATTCCGAAAAGGTTTATCGACGTGAGTAACATCGGTCCAAAAATGAATTTTTTCAATCGGAATTTTAGAAGCTCAGATTTTGCTGCAAATACACATCCAAAGCAGAAATTAACACTTACGCCACCTGGTTGCCGAACTTTTTTTACCAAAAATTAGAAATTACATGCAAAGCATTTCCCATCAGGAGCTGTATCCGGTGTTGAAAGAATTTTTCAAATCGGAGTTTTAGAAGCAAAAATATTGGAGGAAACGCAATTATCATTACGTATCCTAGCGGAAAGTTATGAATTACTTAAAAATTTTGAAATTATATGAAAAACATGTCGCGCCCGAAACTCTATCCTATAAAGAAGGAATTTTTCAAATCAGGCCATTAGAAGCAGAGATATTGACAAACATAAGGTATATATCTACGCCCCCTGGTGGAAAAACCATATAATATTTTAAGAAGAAAATATTCCGAAAGGGTTTATTAAAATACGTGAGTGGCATCGGTCCACGAACGAATTTTTTCAATCGAGATTTTAGAAGCTCAGATTTTATAGCAAATGCACCAAAGGCAGAAATTAACACCAGAGGCAGGTCAAACCATTTTTTACCAAAAATTAGAAAATATATGCAAAAGGTTTTCCATCTGGAGTCGTATCCGCTGAAGAAAAATTTTTGGAAATCGGAGTTTTAGAAGACCGGGGAAAACCAGTTTACTTTTACTAGCGGAAAAACTTTGAGTAACTTGAAAAAGTGACTATACCTAAAATACTCTTCGATATAAACGGAATCGAAAGGCAAAAGATTTTTTTTTCAATGGGGTGCTTAGAACCAATTATATGGGATAAAACGTATTTTGAATTTGATATCATCTGCATTTTCGCCCTCTAGCGGCGAAATTGTACATCGTAAAAAAAAAAAAAAATGAAGGGTCATCATTCTCATACTTCAAGTTTCCCAATGCGAAAAGAATGTTTCAAATCGGACTATTAGTTGCAGAGATATGATGTCCACAGACAGACGGACGGACAAACCTATAACATAAGCACGGTCTTTTTTAACAAAAGACGTGCTAAAATGGGAGAGTTAAATTGGTAATAAATTTCACACCTTCACAGAAGAAATCGTCTCTCAGGGATGCTCTAGTAGGTTTTATCGGAGAAACAGGCACTTAGGGATCTTTCTAGAAGCCTATACTAAAGAAATGCCCTTTTAGGGATCTTCGAGAGCAAAATCAGGAGAAAAATCGTTAAATGTAAATGGCCGCGCTATACAAAGGAATATTTACCTTGGTAATTTTAGATAAGGTGAAACTTCACTTACCTGATTCTGGTCAAATATACTACAGTAACAAATATTATGTTAAACTACATTTTACAGAAATAAAAGTGACGTAAATCACGTGACTCTACCTGGCCTCTTTTGCAGGGATGAATGAGAAAAGTATCTCCATTGTACTTTTGTTGGTGCTCCTCCCGAATGTTACCGTTTACTGGTTCGATATTGTAACGGCCCTGAAGTAGGTCTTTCGTCTCTCTAGTTACGTGAACACACCTACAGTAAGGAATATTTGAATCATAAGGCAGGTTGTAGACACACTTTTTGGGAAGTATATTGATCTACGAAAGACATGAAAAAGCTTTTTAAGGCACTTTTTATTTATTTGTTTGAAGAATATGAAACTACATGGTCGGTTATAATATAAATAGACGATGTCATCGCTCTGTCCAAGTTATTTTTTAAAGCATTAGCAACTGAAAAATTGTTCTACCGACACCACTAGGTTCGAATCCCAGATCTCTCGATAACTAGCCGAGTGCGTTCGCTTTACGCTACGGTGCCAACAATTTACAGCGCTATGCGTGGTTTATCAGTCAGCATCTGACTACACAAATCCATATTGATGGGCTCAAAATTACTTGAAAATTATGATAAACCACGCATAACGCTGTGAATTGTTGGCACCGTAGCGTAAAGCGAACGCACTCGACTAGTTATCGAGAGATCTGGGGTTCGATCCCGGAGGTGTCGACTAAACAATTTTTCAGTTTGCTATTCGTTGTTTATAAAATAACGTGGACAGAGCGATGACATCATCTATTTACATTATCTCCACGTATTTGAAATAAATTCACCATATTTACATGGTCGGATGGTTAGAGTGCGGGGTTTTAACTTCCAGTGCTTCTGGGTCTGAGTTTGAATCCCTGATCAAAGCAAGGATATGACTCAGGAATCTCCCGTCATCCACAGAAAATGCATAACAGCCGAAGAAAAAGTAGTGATTCCGAAAGTTTTCAGTACTTCTTAGCAGAATGGCTAGCAATTAATAAACTTAGAGACAAAGAAAGAAATGCTATAAGATATTTTGCTACTGACCTAGCTCTTAAAAGAAACAAAAAATTAACAAATGGTGCGCAAAAATTTCTCATACTATGAGGACGGCATCAGAGTCAAAGAGAGTTGAGTCGAAGAGTTAAAAGAAGAATTATAGAAAGAAATATGATATAAATCTGCGTCTGCTAGCAAAAAAATTTTGCATTGTGGGAAAGTTGAAAACAGGAGAAAAATATTATTCATGGGAAAAGCTCCGCTAAGGAAACAGAACTTTTCACAGTCGTCCGCCAGAAGCTAAAAAAGTTTGCGACGTTTACTTTGGACTATCTTTGCAGGATTTATATAGATGCTCCACATAGCTACAATACAGATGCTCCACATCTGTATTGCAGCGATGTGGAGCATCTGTATTGTAGCGAATGGCATAAACAGGAAAGAAGAAATTTCTCAATAGTGTTTTAGAAGCGGCGGTACAGCTGCAAACTGAAGTACACAAACACCACGCACCGACATAACTGTGAACCACAAAATTCCTCATATATTAGCCTAAAGAGTTCTGCAAGGTAAATGGCATCCGGTGTTGAAAGACTTTTTGAAATCGCACATGCAGAAGCACAGATATTGAAAAGAAAAACAGATTTGCGACCCCTAGTGGCGAAATTGTGCATTATTTTGGGAAGAAAATATGCACACAGAGTTCGCATGGTTCGTAGTATTTGGCCGGAGAAAGTTTTTCAATCGGGGTTTACTCCCGCAGACATTGCTGTAGACGCAAGCCTGAACTTGCGTCTACAGCAATGGTGAAAAACGTGCGCGTTAGGAAAAATTTTAAATTATATGAGAAACACTTCGCAGCGGAAACGCTCTCCAACAAAGAAAGAATTTTTCAAATCGGACTCTTACAAGCAGAGATATCGACAAAAATCAGATGTGCATCTACGTCCCTTAGCGGAAAAATCGTGCATCATTTTAAGAAAGTATTCTCAAAAGGTTTTTTGATGTGAGCGGTATCGGTCCACAGAAGAATTTTTTCAATCGAGTTTTCAGGAGCTCAGATTTTGCTGCAAATACATTAGGAGCAGAAACTAATACTTACCTGCTGTCCAAACCATTCTTTACCAAATATCAGAAATTATATGCAAAGCATTCCCCATCAGGAGCTGTTTCCGATGCAGAATGATTTTTCAAATCGGAGTTCTAGAAGCAGAGATATCCTGGAAAACACAATTTACCTGTACGCCCTCTAGCAAAAAGTTTGTGAATTACTTGAAAATTTTGAAATTTTATGAAAAACATGTTGCACCGGAAACTCTATCCAAAAAAAAAAAAAAAAGGAATTTTTCAAATCGGACTCAGAAGCACAGATCTTGACAAAAATAAGATATCATCTACGCCCCCTGTCGGATTAAGCATGCATTATTTAAAAAGAAAATATTCCGAAAAGGTTTACCGAAGTGAGTTGTATCGGTCCACGAACGAATTTTTTCATTCGAGATTTTAGAAGCTCAGATTTTGCTGCGAATGCGTCGGAAGCAGAAATAAAAGCTTACGTCCCCTGGTGGCCAAATTATTTTCTACCAAAAATTAAATACTATGTGCAAAATATTTCCCATCAGGAGCTGTATTAGCAGTAGAAAGAATGTTTCAAATCGGAGTTTTAGAAGCAGAGATATCGGGGTACACGCAATTTATTTTTATGCTCCCTAGTGGAAAATGTATACGAAACTAGAAAAAGTGCCTATACATAAAATAGTCTTCGACATAAATGGAATCGAATGGTATTATTTTTTTCAATCGGCTGTTTAGAAGCAAATAAATGGAATAAAATGTATTTTGAATTCGATATCATCTGCATTTACGCCCTCTGGCGGCGAAATTGTGCATCGTAAAAAAAACGAAATAAAGGATCATCAAACAGAGGTCATCGCTCTTTGCACGTTTATAAGAGAATCACAGAAAAATTCTCATTGACCGCCACCGGGAATCGAACCCAGGTTCTTCCAGTTACGCGCCGGATATACTTCCACTGCACAACAGCTGCCTCGAATTCCTCCAGACTTACACGCCCTAACTGCCAAGCCAATTTGACAGGTTGCATCTTGGAGCCCCGCACAATGCTGCGGATTCACCATAGATGGCAAGCAGCAACTGAACAAACAATTAGAAGGCGAATGAATAGTTAATACAGACATTTGACGTGGACTGGGAACATCAAACAGAGGTCATCGCTCTTTGCACGTTTATAAGTGAATCACGGAAAAAGTCTCATTGGCCGCCACGGGAATCGAACCCAGGGGCTTCCAGTTACGTGCTGGGCTTCAAGAAACAACCTGCCGAATTGGCTTGGCAGTCAGTGCATGTGAGTCTGGAGTAATTCGAGGCAGCTGTGGTGCTGTGGAAGCATATCCGGCGCGTAACTGGAAGACCCTGGGTTCGATTCCCCGTGGCGGCCAATGCAAATTTTTCCGTGATTCAGTTATAAACGTGCAAAGAGCGATGACTTCTGTTTGATGTTCCTAGTCCACGTCAAATGCCTGTATTAATGAAATAAAGGATCATCCTTCTTCCATCTTCATCTTCCCAACGCAAATTTTTTTTTCAAATCGAACTAATAGTTGCAGAGATATGGTCTCCAAAGACGTACGGACGGACAAACTGGTAACATAAGCACGATCTTTTTTACAAAACACATGCTAAAAATGAACTTTCGGAAGTGTACAACTTGTCTACATTAACGTTACCAAAGTAAAATGTTTACGTGTTGTGAGTTGTAAGGCTGGCAACACTTCCAAGAGCTGTAGAGAGGTTATAAGCTCGACGTGTCTGATATAGAAAGTGATACTTACAGCTTTGTTTTTATAAGTGTTGTTATACTTTAATAATGCAGGTGTAAAATTTTGAATTTTTTAGGAAAAATTGATTAACATTTGTGTCATGTATATCCTAATTTTCATGCTTTCTAAGATAGTAACACTCAAAGACCACATTTCCATGACAAAGAGAAATTGAAAAAACCTGTATATTCAGTGTAGGTCTTGTCAATAAAATTTTGAAGCAACACCGAGAGATTGGTTCACATTCGTCTAATCGGAACGTTCATGTTCTGTCCTTATAGTATGACATGGCACGTTGTCCTTCTGACAGAGGTACGGTCTTCCCTGAAGTGAGATAGAGAGATAAAGAGAGATACAGAGAGTGAAAGAAAAAGATAGAGAAAGAGTGAAAGAGAGAGAGATGGAGAAAGAGTGAAAGAGAGAGATAGAGAAAGTAAAAGAAAAAGATAAAGATAGAGAAAGAGTGAAAGAGATAGAGATAGAGAAAGAGTGAAAGAGATAGAGATAGAGAGAGTGAAATAGAAAGATAGATAGACATATATATATATATATATATATATATATATATATATATATATATATATATATATATATATCATCATCATTGTCAACCATTATCAATCCACTGCTGGACGAAGGTCTCCCCAAGTTTCCTCCACAACGGTCTGTCTTGTGCCAGTCTCCTCCATGTCACCCCTGCATACTTTCGAATTTCATCCACCCATCTCCCATGTGGTCTTCTTCTGGGTCTTTTCCTGTCCCTTGGAATGCAATCTAAAATTTCGGCTGTCCATCGATGATCTGTCCTTCTGGCAGTATGTCCAGCCCATTGCCATTTCAGGGATTTAACTCTGATCATGACGTCTTCCACTCTTGTCATTTTTCGGATCCACGAGTTCCTCTTCTTATCTCTCCTGGTTACACCAAGTATGCACCTCTCCATGCTACTTTGAGTTGTCTGCAGCCTTTGTATGTCTCTTTTAGTGAAGGTCCACGTCTCTGCACCATACGTAAGCACTGGAAGGATGCATTGATCAAACACTTTTCTTTTAAGACATAATGGCATATTGCTCTTGAAAATTATGCTGTTTCTTCCAAAAGCTCTCCAGGCAAGTTTTGTACGCCGATTAATTTCTTCATCAATGTGACCCTCACTTGATATCTGCTGTCCAAGATAAACGTACGTGTCTGTTATCTCCAGCTTTTCTCCATCAATCGATAAATCTTCATTTCTTGTAAAAGCATTGAACATCACTTTTGTCTTCTGAAAGTTCATTTTTAATCCCACTTCTTTACTCTTGTCAGCAAGTTCCCGGATCATACTCTGCAGCTCTAATGGGGTAGTTGCGTTGTTGTTTCCCACACGATATTTAACGGCGGCGGCCGTGACGTGTATCAGGACCGCAGATATCGTCGATTGCAGGGGTGTCCAATTACTTGTTGGTAGATAGTGTATAAGAACCGAATATAAATACTGAGCTCTGCTTAGACGTCCTGGACAATTACGCGCTACCAGCGTTGTGGCAGTACTTTGGGGAAGGCACATACATCTATTGGCAAGGCAACGCACTATGACATACCAGGGGCGTTACTAGGCATTTCTGGGCCCGGGTCAAACCGCAAAATATTACGCCCCAATCTGCCTCTCTCTCTCTCTCTCTCTATATATATATATATATTCAATATATATATATAGAGAGAGAGAGGCAGATTGGGGCGTAATATTTTGCGGTTTGACCCGGGCGCAGAAATGCCTAGTAACGCCCCTGTATCATCATCATCATCATTGTCAACCATTATCAATCCACTGCTGGACGAAGGTCTCCCCAAGTTTCCTCCACAACGGTCTGTCTTGTGCCAGTCTCCTCCATGTCACCCCTGCATACTTTCGAATTTCATCCACCCATCTCCCATGTGGTCTTCTTCTGGGTCTTTTCCTGTCCCTTGGAATCCAATCTAAAATTTCAGCTGTCCATCGATGATCTGTCCTTCTGGCAGTATGTCCAGCCCATTGCCATTTCAGGGATTTAACTCTGATCATGATGTCTTCCACTCTTGTCATTTTTCGGATCCACGAGTTCCTCTTTCTTATCTCTCCTGGTTACACCAAGCATGCACCTCTCCATGCTTCTTTGAGTTGTCTGCAGCCTTTGTACGTCTCTTTTAGTTAAGGTCCACGTCTCCGCACCATACGTAAGCACTGGAAGGATGCATTGATCAAACACTTTTCTTTTAAGACATAATGGCATATTGCTCTTGAAAATTATGCTGTTTCTTCCAAAAGCTCTCCAGGCAAGTTTTGTACGCCGATTAATTTCTTCATCAATGTGACCTCACTTGATATCTGCTGTCCAAGATAAACGTACGTGTCTGTTATCTCCAGCTTTTCTCCCATCAATCGATAAATCTTCATTTCTTGTAAAAGCATTGAACATCACTTTTGTCTTCTGAAAGTTCATTTTCAATCCCACTTCTTTACTCTTGTCAGCAAGTTCCTGGATCATACTCTGCAGCTCTGATGGGGTAGTTGCAAAAATGACTACGTCATCAGCAAAACGAAGGTGGGTTAGATAATCTCCATTAATCTTTATCCCCTTGTTTTCCCAGCTCAGTGACTGAAAAACACCCTCCAATGTGGCATTAAAGAGCTTCGGAGATATGGTGTCACCTTGTCTCACTCCCTTTCCAATTTTTACGTGTGTTGTATTTTCAAACAGCCTAAACTTTGCACTTGCATTTTCATAGATGTTATTAATAATATTAATGTATGCATCTTCAATACCGCAGGTTTTCAGAGCCATTGTAACTGCTGATGGTTTCACCGAATCAAAGGCTTTTTCATAATCGATAAAAGCCATGCACAATGGAAGTTCATATTCCCTCGCTCTTTCAATTAGTTCTCTCAGCACGTGGATATGATCTATTGTGCTGTAGCCACTCCTGAATCCAGCTTGTTCTCTCGGTTGAGCCATGTCCAGTGTTACCTTCAAGCGGTGTGAAAGAACTTTAGTGAAGATTTTATAAACTACTGATAGGAGGCTGATAGGTCTGTAGTTTCCGAGATCCTCAATGTCACCTTTCTTATGTAGCAGGATCATTGTAGCGGTGTTCCAATCCTCAGGAATCTTTCCTTCATTAAGGCATCGAGTGAAAATTTGGGCGAGTACTGTTTCGATTTCTCCACTTGCTTCTTGTATGATGTCTACAGTAATTCCATCTTCTCCTGGAGCTTTTCCTCGCTTCATGTTCTTGATTGCATGTGCAACTTCTGCTGGAAGGACTGGAGGAACTCTGGTACTGGTATCTTTCATGATGTCTGGAGTGCATATATCATCCCTTTCATATAATTTGGAGTAGAAATCTTTCACTCTTGTCAAAATTTCGCCTCTATTTCTTGTTACAGAACCATCTTCTTTTCTCAGTGCCATAATCTGTTTTCTTCCCTTACTGAGATGTCCCTTTGCTATCTTTAGGCTTTGGTTGTTTTCAATTGCTTTCCTCACTAGTTCACAGTTGAATTTCCTTACGTCTTCAGTGATACTTTTTCTTACTGTCTTGCATAGCTCTATATATTCCACTTTGCAAGTCACATCTTCTTTAGTTGTCCTCATCTCTCTTCTTTTTGCATCAACATTTTGGTTTTTCCTGATAATTTGTTCACATGCAACTTGTTCTTAGACCCAGCTAATTTTGTTGCTGTTTCCATAAGAGCTTTGGTTACTTTTCTGTTAACTTCAGAGATGTCCACTTCTTTCCGATGTTAGGCCTTCTAAAGCAGAGAACCTGTTCTTCAGTTCTAACTTGAAGGTATTATGGTGTTTTTTAAGGTTGGTTATGTCAATAGATTTTGTTTGTCCTATGAGCTTGCCACGTTCAAGTTTAGTGTTGAGGTGCATCTTACATCTCACCAATCTATGGTCACTACCTGTGTTGAACTTGTTTAGCACACTGCAGTCTTCTATGACGAATTTTTTGTTACACATAATAAAATCAATTTCACTTGTCGTCCCACTTGGATGTCTCCATGTCCATTTCCTGTGTGGCTTTTTCTTGAAGAAGGAGTTCAAGATAAAAACCCTTCTGCCTCTGCAAACTCAACGAGAGTATTTCCACGCTGGTTTCTGTTGCCATGACCGAATTTACCTACCGAAGTTTCATTCTGTTGCCGTTGCCCTATTTTTGCATTGAAATCTCCCATAATTATTTTCAAGTGCTGCTTACCTTTATTATTTAGATGACAAATTTCCTCATAAAATTCTTCAATTTCTTCTTCAGGATGACTTGTGGTGGGTGCATAAGTTTGAATAATCTGAGCCTGGTATCTTTTCGAGAGTTGGATAACAAGTCGTGCAGCTCTGTCAGAGGAACTTTCAACTTCTACAACTTTATCCTTCAGTTTCTTGTTTATTATAAATCCAACACCACTAGTTCTGCCAGTATCTGTCCCACGATAGTAGAAGAGATGTCCACTTTTCAGTTCGATGAGATCTTCTCCTTTTCTCCTTACCTCACTTAGCCCCACGATGTCCCACTTGATCCTTTGTAGTTCCTCTTCCAATTCAAGAAGCCTTGAATCAGAAGATAGGGAGCGTCCATTGTAAGTAGCCAAGGTCAGCATCAGATGGCAGCCTAGTCCGGTCCTCCGGGGATTCTTAGCACCCTCTGCCTTCATGTCGCACTGGCCGCTGCCTTGGCCAGGTACATTCCAGCTGCCGGAGACTGAGGGCCAAGATTTAAGTTGTGGAGTCATTTTGGAGGGGTTTGGCCATAACTCACCACGCTGGCCAAGCGGGTTGGTGAGTGTGGGATAGCATTTCCTCTGATCCCGATGGTATAGTTATACCGCTATGGGCGGTCGTCAGAGCCCCTTTAGTGGGAACAGGATGCACCACGAGAAGGCGGGGTTGACATTTGTCAAGGAGAGGCTGTGATGTTACGCCCCTGTATATATATATATATATATATATATAAAAAGAGAGAGAGAGAGAGAGAGAGAGAGAGAGAGAGAGAGGCAGATTGGGGCGTAATATTTTGCGGTTTGACCCGGGCGCAGAAATGCCTAGTAACGCCCCTGGTATGTCATAGTGCGTTGTCTTGCCAATAGATGTATGTGCCTTCCCCAAAGTACTGCCACAACGCTGGTAGCGCATAATTGTCCAGGGCGTCTAAGCAGAGCTCAGTATTTATATTCGGTCCTTATACACTATCTACCAACAAGTAATTGGACACCCCTGCAATCGACGATATCTGCGGTCCTGATACACGTCACGGCCGCCGCCGTTAAATATCGTGTGGGAAACAACAACGCAACCAGTCGCATGCAAGATGCCACGCAGTTCGGAGCTCTCTGATTTCGAGAAAGGTGTAATAGTCGGGTATCACAGAAATGGCCAATCCATACGTGACATATCCAGCGAGTTGAAGTACCCAAAATCGACAGTGGCCTACGTGATTGGCAAGTGGAAGATGAGAGGTGACTGTCGGAATGTATCCCGGCCCGGCAGACCCACACAACTGGGAGTTAGAGACCGACGGCGACGGGTGCTGGCCAGAGAAATTCGGAAGAACCGCACCAAATCGATGGGCCACATCTGCGAGGAGTTTCAACAGGCATCCGGGAGTGTTCTTTCGATGAATACCATCCGTAAGGAAGCCCATCTGCTCGGTTATCATGGACGTGTTGCCGCCCACAAGCCTTTGATCACCAAGTCCAATAGCGCTGCTCGGCTAACGTGTTGCACAGAACGTCGACAGTGGACCGTTGAACAGTGGTAACAGGTTCTCTGGAGCGACGAATCAAGGTTCACCCTCTACCGTTTGGATGGCAGGGTCTGGGTTTGGCGTCTGCCTGGAGAACGCCTCCTGCCGAAATGTATTGTGCCAACTGTGAAGTTCGGCGGCGGTGGAATTATGCTATGGAGGTGTTTCTCCTGGTATGGCACGGGACCCTTGGTCGCAATTCCTGGTAGACTCAACGCCGAGACCTACTGCATTATTTTGGATGACCATGCGCTTCCTACGCTGTGGCAGTTTTACGACCCATGCACTTTCAGGATGACAATGCCACCTGTCATGTTGCGAGGTCCACCCTGGCTTGGTGTGGTGACAATGGGGTTAATCGAATGGACTGGCCTGCGCAGAACCTGGACCTTAACCCTATCGATCACCTCTCGGACGAGTTGGAGCGTTGACTTAAGGCGTGCCCCCACCGTCCGAAATCGGTGAAGGAACTGACCTGTCTTCTCCACGCCGAGTGGAAGAAAATGCCGCTAGCCGTCGTACAACGCCTGGTTGAGAGTATGCCTCGGAGGGTCGCAGCTGTAATCGCCGCTCGTAGAGGCTCCACCAACTATTGAAGGTGAATAAACTTCGTTTTGCTTTGCTATCACAGGTGTCCAATTACTTGTTGGTAGATAGTGTAGTATGATATAGTGCGTTGTCCTGCTGATAGAAGCTCAGCATTCATGATTTTGTTCAAAACAATTAAGAAAAGCAGCTGAATAACATCACACTGTTTCCACCAAACTTCATTGTAGGAACGATACAGTCCGGAAGGTACTGACCTTTCTCCTGGTATCTGCCACACTCAAGAACAACTACAAAATTGGCAGAATGTGTAGCGTGAATCGTAGGAGCAAAGTAGAGTTTGCATTGGTTTAAAGTTCAGGAGATCAACGTTCCTTACACCATGTTAACCAGCGCGTGGCATTAGTCGAAGTCATTAGCGGATTGTGAATGGCTGTTTAACTGTGGTAAGATATGTCGTGCAGAGGCCTCAACACCGTACTGATGCTAACATCAATTCCAATAGTTTAATATAGAGTTTGCGTGATTTGAGACAATGTTGATTTGAGTTCTGAGCTGACAGTTCTTCGCAGAGCTATCCTGTTACATTCTCTTAGCTTCGGAGGTTTTCCAGGCTGTCTCTTGGTAGTCATAGTCAACTTCTATTTGCATAATACATCCCCAACCGTCGACTTAAGGATCTGCAATGCTGCTGAAATGTCACGTACGGAGCGATTGTTTATGTGGCACCGTGTCATCAGTCAGCACAGGAAATCAGTTACCTCTTACGATTGAGGCATTCACACTCGTGCTATTGTCTCATCATAGCCCTACGAATATATTTATAGAGGGGTCTGTGACGTGGTGCTCGCATAGTTCACTACCAATAAAGGGATGTCCGCATATTAACGATAGGACAGTGTATATATAATAAACACAGTTCGTGATTTTGCTTTCTAAGAACACTTCTGGGACTACCTCCGAAAATGTTGTAGTTCATTTCACTTTCTAAGACACTGGTAGTTCATTTCACTTCGTTTTGGGGATGAAGAAATCGCGAAAGCTCTTTTTTCCATCCCCAAAACGATTTTTTTCGCACAGTGCGAACATGGCGATCGGCAGCGCAACCCCCGTGTGTCTGTGTCGTCTAAAAACGGCATATTTGTTCTATAAAATTAAGAGGTAAATAATTACATCTGAAAATTTTCATAGAGGCTCAGTTTGCATTTGTTGAGGAACTAGTAAGTGCATGAAATATATCTGAGAATTTTGCGATTGCTTGCTCTATGTTTTAGTAGGATTACGATTAGCACAGGAGATTTTCTATAGCTGTCCATTTTTCTTTAAAGCAAGTTATCGGGAAATTTCTAACTTCCTTTCAAGTTCTTCAATTTACATTTATGGAAATTAGCAGGACAAAACATTCGGGAGCTTTGCAGTCGATCATTTTGCTTGCTAAATACACTGCTGGCCACCCAAAATGCAACACCAAGAAGTACACGAGATAGCAAAGTCAGATTTACTGGACACATAACAACAGATACAAAGATGAAATGATTGAGCTTACAAGCCCGTGCGAGTTGCGGAACACGCAGACATCAATAGTTCGTGAGGCCCCCATGCCTGGCAATAACGGCTGCTACACGCCGCGGCATCGAACGAAAGAGGCTTTGGATGTGGGCTTGTGGTATGTCGGTGCAGGTTGCTTCCACGCGTTGCCACAGTTCATCAAGCGTATCCGCGGGTGGTTCTTGCCGGGCCAATCGGTTGCCGATCAGCGACCAGACGTGTTCGATGGGCGACTTATCGGGAGAACAGGCGGGCCACGGCAGCAGTGACACCTGGTGGGCCGTGAAGAATTGTTGCACGATACGTGCCACGTGCGGGCGTGGATTCCCCCGTTGAAACGTGGCCGCTGGTAGGTCTTGCATGTAAGGGAGGACTACAGGCTCCAAAACGTCGGAGATGTAGCGGTGGCCGTTGAGTGTACCGGCGATGCGTACCAGAGGGGTACGGGTGTCATATCCAATTGCGCCCCAAACCATTACGCCACGCAACGGACCGGTATGATGATGTATAATGCAGGCGTCATACAGTCTCTCGCCGCGGTGCCACCACACGCGGATCCGGCCATCGTGGTGTTGGAGGCAGAAGCGGGATTCGTCGGAGAAGACAATTTCGTGCCGTTCCGTAGTCCAGGTGCGGCGTTCAACGGCCCACTGCCGCCGCACTCGCCGGTGGTGTAACGTCAATGGTAATCGGAGCAATGGGTGCCGTGCGACAAGTCTCCGCTCCTGCAGACGACATCTAACGGCACGTGCTGACACAGGTTGTTGCGCAACACACCCTAATTCCTGCGCTAACGTGCGTGATGTGGCGGTGCAAGCCGTCAATGCCCGCCACACAACATGCCGGTCCACTTGTTCGGTGGTGTGCTGTAGCTGCGACAATCGCTCACGTCGGTCTGTCCGTCTCTCCTGCACCTACCGATTCCATACTCGCCTCACCGTGGCTGGATGTCGTCCCACACGGGCGCCGATGTTTCGGTACGATAAACCGCTGTCGCGATAAGCCACTATTCGTCCTCAGTCGAACTCCGAAACGTGCTGGAAGGAATGACTGCCGTATTCTGCGACGAGGCATCAGGAAGCTTCCCACGCACAGGTCCGGCAGCACAACTCACTTCACTACTTACACCCCGCCTTCTGTGCACCCTTCTTATAGTGCTTCTTGGTGGCATGCCGGGCGCACATGATTTGATTTGCATATGCCCTGCAATGCTAATCGTTTGCATGTCCTCTCGCGAACGACGCATGCTGCGAATTTCAGGCCAATCGGATGCTTCCTTCTTGGTGTTGCATTTTGGGTGGCCAGGAGTGTTGATTCAGGAGGCATCGAAAAAATTTTCACTTGATCACTTTCCATTTCAAGCAAATTAGACGTTAACCAACTATCTTTGAAAACTTTATATCTGCTGGATTTAGAGCTTGAGCTTATTATGTGTGTCTGCAGGGGTCGCGCTGGCTCTTTTTTTAACGTTGGCGCCAATTTATTCGCCAAATTCAATTTTTTTTATCGACAGAGTGTTATAACAATACAAAGATGTAATCGCGAAAGCTCTTTTTCCATCCCCAAAATGATTTTTTTTTCGCAAATTGCGAACATGACGATCGGCAGCGCGACCCCTGTGTGTCTGTGTGTGGAATTTTATTCGCAGTATTTTATTTTACGACCAGAAAAATAATAAGAACCTCTGAAAATCGTATGGTTCTAAACTTAACTTTGCGGTAGACTATTTTAATACATAATAAGCACCTGTGAGAAATGTCTAGTTTCAAACTTGAATTTGTGAAAACACAAGTTTGTCCGCGACGGGCATCGAATCTATGTCCCCCTCACTCCGGAGTAAGACGCTCTCCCAACTGAGCTACACGTTCAGAATGTCTCGCTGCAGATTTGTCGTCTTGACACATGTTTTCACCGCTGTAGTACGCCACAAATTTTGAAAGGCTGTATATGGCAATGAGTAGCTCATTTTAAAAGAAAAAAACTGTGTAGAATAGAAAAAACTGTGTGAGGTAGCGTTTTATTTATTGGTACACCATGAGTTGAGCTTGCGCATACGAATAGTTTGTTAAGAAGCAGCATGTTTTCAAGTTAATTGATTCGCACATTATTTAATGGTGCATGTGTCAGTAAGACAGAATTAAACTATCAAATTTTTATCTCTTACTGGTTAACAAAAATATGGCTGGCAGGTACGCCAGTTATTATTCTAGCATACGAATATTAGTGCGGAAGCTACGACACAGAACTGCGTATACGTAGTTACATCATACGTAAGATTGAAAGGCACGAAATCCGTTCTTACCCAGGTTTTCCTGTTTGTTCCATTTGACTAGCGATGTTTACGTCACGTGACCAGATGTCGAACTGCCATTTGCGCAAGCCCAAAAGACCGCTCAAGACATTGCCACTGTGTGCTCCAATGCGCATGTCCACATTCACATGACTTTCTTCTCGAAACGACCTATTAACGGAAAAATGCACATACATTATACGGACATTATAAATCAAACATTTCTTAACGGAAATGAATGACATGATATTTGATATAAGCATTGATTTATAAAAAGAAATGCAAAAAGAAATGAAATAAAAGGAAAAGCTTTTTTGTTTTCAATTACTGAACAGATTACGTAGGTTTTTAAAAACCTTTCTAAAAAGGTAAACTGGGCTTGTAACATATATAAGAAGAGAAAGGTGACGCCACATTTTGGGGTGAAGCGAACACGTCTTTTGAATGCTTTCTGCTACGAAAAAAATGTTTCCAAGCATATTTTTAGAAAAATGAAACCGTAAAGAACAGCGGAAAAGAGAATTTATTTACACCTCCTTAAAGAAAAGTAGGCATTATTTAAAACACACACAATGTGCGTGGAGCTCTTCGTAATAAATATATACACGTATAAACACAATGTGCGCCGTGTTCTTCGTAGTAAACCCCTCCAAAATGATTCCACAACTAAAATCTTGGCCCTCAGTCTCCGGCAGCTGGAATGTACCTGGCCAAGGCAGCGGCCAGTGCGACATGAAGGCAGAGGGTGCTAAGAATCCCCGGAGGACCGGACTAGGCTGCCATCCGATGCTGACCTTGGCTACGTACAACGGACGCTCCCTATCTTCTGATTCAAGGCTTCTTGAATTGGAAGAGGAACTACAAAGGATCAAGTGGGACATCGTGGGGCTAAGTGAGAAAAGGAGAAGATCTCATCGAACTGAAAAGTGGACATCTCTTCTACTATCGTGGGACAGATACTGGCAGAACTAGTGGTGTTGGATTTATAATAAACAAGAAACTGAAGGATAAATTTGTAGAAGTTGAAAGTTCCTCTGACAGAGCTGCACGACTTGTTATCCAACTCTCGAAAAGATACCAGGCTCAGATTATTCAAACTTATGCACCCACCACAAGTCATCCTGAAGAAGAAATTGAAGAATTTTATGAGGAAATTTGTCATCTAAATAATAAAGGTAAGCAGCACTTGAAAATAATTATGGGAGATTTCAATGCAAAAATAGGGCAACGGCAACAGAATGAAACTTCAGTAGGTAAATTCGGTCACGGCAACAGAAACCAGCGTGGAAATACTCTCGTTGAGTTTGCAGAGGCAGAAGGGTTTTTCATCTTGAACTCCTTCTTCAAGAAAAAGCCACCCAGGAAATGGACATGGAGACATCCAAGTGGGACGACAAGTGAAATTGATTTTATTATGTGTAACAAAAAATTCGTCATAGAAGACTGCATTGTGCTAAACAAGTTCAACACAGGTAGTGACCATACATTGGTGAGATGTAAGATGCACCTCAACACTAAACTTGAACGTGGCAAGCTCATTAGACAAACAAAATCTATTGACATAACCAACCTTAAAAAACACCGTAATACCTTCAAGTTGGAACTGAAGAACAGGTTCTCTGCTTTAGAAGGCCTAACATCGGAAGAAGTGGACATCTCTGAAGTTAACAGAAAAGTAACCAAAGCTCTTATGGAAACAGCAACAAAATTAGCTGGGTCTAAGAACAAGTTGCATGTAAACAAATTATCAGGAAAAACGAAAATGTTGATGCAAAAAAGAAGAGAGAGGAGGACAACTAAAGAAGATGTGACTTCCAAAGTGAAATATATAGAGCTATGCAAGACAGTAAGAAAAAGTATCACTGAAGACGTAAGAAAATTCAACTGTGAACTAGTGAGGAAAGCAATTGAAAACAACTAAAGCCTAAAGATAGCAAAGGGACATCTCAGTAAGGGAAGAAAACAGATTATGGCACTGAGAAAAGAAGATGGTTCTGTAACAAGAAATAGAGGCGAAATTTTGACAAGAGTGAAAGATTTCTACTCCAAACTATATGAAAGGGATGATACATGCACTCCAGACATCATGAAAGATACCAGTACCAGAGTTCCTCCAGTCCTTCCAGCAGAAGTTGCACATGCAATCAAGAACATGAAGCTGGGAAAAGCTCCAGGAGAAAATGGAATTACTGTAGACATCATACAAGAAGCAAGTGGAGAAATTGAAACAGTACTCGCCCAAATTTTCACTCGATGCCTTAATGAAGGAAAGATTCCTGAGGATTGGAACACCGCTACAATGATCCTGCTACATAAGAAAGGTGACATTGAGGATCTCGGAAACTACAGACCTATCAGCCTCCTATCAGTAGTTTATAAAATCTTCACTAAAGTTCTTTCACACCGCTTGAAGGTAACACTGGATATGGCTCAACCGAGAGAACAAGCTGGATTCAGGAGTGGCTACAGCACAATAGATCATATCCACGTACTGAGAGAACTAATTGAAAGAGCGAGGGAATATGAACTTCCACTGTGCATGGCTTTTATCGATTATGAAAAAGCCTTTGATTCGGTGAAACCATCAGCAGTTACAATGGCTCTGAAAACCTGCGGTATTGAAGATGCATACATTAATATTATTAATAACATCTATGAAAACGCAAGTGCAAAGATTCGGCTGTTTGAAAATACAACACACATAAAAATTGGAAAGGGAGTGAGACAAGGTGACACCATATCTCCGAAGCTCTTTAATGCCACATTGGAGGGTGTTTTTCAGTCGCTGAGCTGGGAAAACAAAGGGATAAAGATTAATGGAGATTACCTAACCCACCTTCGTTTTGCTGATGACGTAGTCATTTTTGCAACTACCCCATCAGAGCTGCAGAGTATGATCCAGGAACTTGCTGACAAGAGTAAAGAAGTGGGATTAAAAATGAACTTTCAGAAGACAAAAGTGATGTTCAATGCTTTTACAAGAAATGAAGATTTATTGATTGATGGAGAAAAGCTGGAGATAACAGACACGTACGTTTATCTTGGACAGCAGATATCAAGTGAGGGTCACATTGATGAAGAAATTAATCGGCGTACAAAACTTGCCTGGAGAGCTTTTGGAAGAAACAGCATAATTTTCAAGAGCAATATGCCATTATGTCTTAAAAGAAAAGTGTTTGATCAATGCATCCTTCCAGTGCTTACGTATGGTGCAGAGACGTGGACCTTAACTAAAAGAGATATACAAAGACTGCAGACAACTCAAAGTAGCATGGAGAGGTGCATGCTTCGTGTAACCAGGAGAGATAAGAAGAGGAACTCGTGGATCCGAAAAATGACAAGAGTGGAAGACATCATGATCAGAGTTAAATCCCTGAAATGGCAATGGGCTGGACATACTGCCAGAAGGACAGATCATCGATGGACAGCCGAAATTTTAGATTGGATTCCAAGGGACAGGAAAAGACCCAGAAGAAGACCACATGGGAGATGGGTGGATGAAATTCGAAAGTATGCAGGGGTGACATGGAGGAGACTGGCACAAGACAGACCGTTGTGGAGGAAACTTGGGGAGACCTTCGTCCAGCAGTGGATTGATAATGGTTGACAATGATGATGATGATGATATATATTTACTATATACGTTTTCCAACATACCAGAAATCATTACTAAAGTTATCACTCAGGCTATAATAATAATGGCTGTGGAATTTCGATGATTTTCAACAGAACTGGTTTGGTATACCTCCGAAATAACATGATAAAGTTTTGTCGCAATCGAAGCATTTTTACGTAAGTTATGATGCATAACAGCTATGAAATAGATCCCGCTCCTGTGACCTAACCTATTACCCCATTTCGCCCATTTTCAATAGAATTCGTCCCCAGGCAAGACCCTACAACATACTAACATTTCATCCAAATCGAAGCATTTTTACGTAAGTTATGACGCATAATGGCGATGGAAGTGATTCCGCTTCTATGTCCTGACCTTTGACCCCATTTCGCCCATTTTCAATAAGGTTTGTCGCCAGGTGTTTTTCTACCATCATCGAAATCGAACCTTTTTTACGTTAGTTATGACGCATAATAGCAGGGGAATGGATCCCGCTCCTATGTACTGACCTTTGACCCCATTTCGTTCACTTTCAATAGGGTTCCTTCCCAGGTGATCCCCTACCAGATACAAAAAATTTATCGAAATCGAACGATTGTTACGCGAGTTATTGTGCGGACGGACACAATCACACAACGCGTGACGTAATGAGGCAGATGGGAATCGCGACCATCGCTCGCCGTAAGTGTGACGTCATAAAACTTTAATAGGATCCACACACAACGCGTGACGTAATGAGACAGATTGCGTGACCGTGCGCCCATATTATCAAATGCGGCGAGATTGTGACGTCATAAGATTTCTAAGCATTGGTAACATTGATGGAATAATGGAACAACGCCATCACTAAAAACATTATAATTCGGGGTGGTTATTTAACCCACTGAACGAATTCTCCTAAAGTCGAGATCAAGCTAAATCGATTTCTAGTACCAGAAAACGGTATGTTAACGACTTTCATCAAAATTCTTAGAGCTGTTTTCAAAATAAAATGTACATACAAACACAGAAGAATTGCTACTTCAAGGTGGACGTCAAGTAATTTTGCTTCCTATACTTCCAATGGAAAAACTTCTGTACACATGTTCTTCACAATTAATGCGTTCCCAAGGATGACAATTTCAACATCGATTAAAATATCTTCATTTTATAACTTGCAATACTTAATATTTTCTAAAACATACCCATAATTATGCAATTCAACATTTGTTTGTCTACTGACGTCATGAAATCACAGGTCGCGCCATCTTTTTTCTGGACTATTATTGCGTTCAAAAGGATAAAAATTTGAACATTGATTAAAATAGCTTCATTTCATAACTTGGAATACTTAATATTTTCTAAACCATAACCGTAATTATGCAATCCAACATTTTTTTGCCCACTGACGTCATCAAAGTACAGGTCGCGCCATCTTTTCTCTGGTTTCAACACAACCAAAGGAAAAGTTATTGATTTTTAATATGATTATGGTTATGTGTTAAAATATATTAAGTTTTCCAAGTTATAATATGAAGTTATTTTAGTCGATGCTCAAATTTTCATCCTTGGGAACACATTAATTGTGAAGGAAATGTTTACAAAACTTTTTCCATTGAAAGTGTAGGAAGCAAAATTACTTGACGTCCACCTTAATAATATGGGATAAGGGCAATGGAAAGGACCGCAATCCTATGTCCTGACCTTTGACCACATTTCGTCCATTTTCAATAGGGTTCGTCCCCAGGTGGTCCCCTACTACATACTGAAATTTCATCGAAATCGAACCATTTTTACGCACGTTATGACGCATAAAAGGCAATGCAATGCATCCCGATCTTATGCCCTGACCTTTGACCCCACTTCACCCATTTTAAATAGAGTTTGTCCCCAGGCGGTCTCCTACCAAAGAATATCTAAACTGATAAGAAGGTAAGGCTCAGCGAGACGTAACTAGCGCCACTATATTATGCGGCAAAGAATCATTACACGGAAGCCAACATTACAGGCTGATGCCGCAGCTTTGGTTGGCTTTGGCCGCAGGATGCCGGAGCAGACTGAGTTGGACTGAGCATGCGTGTTTGTGTTCAAAGAATATAAACGTTTGTTTGTGTTGGCGTTTTGTTCAAAGGTTTCTGCGTTTATAGCTCAGTCGTTTCAGCAAATAATACATATTTGGTTTCAGTGATCTGCAATTGTACCGTCTGTATCAAGCAAGCATGTCTTTGATGGAAGAAAATGATAAATCTACCAGGTGAGTAATTACGGGTTTTTTTTTCATTCTGCTTTAAGTGTTATTAAAGGAATCTTTTGAGCCTTACAAGATTCTTGTTCCATTATATGCATGTTTACATGAAGAAGAGGTTAAATAATTTTCCTCGCCTTTACCTACAATCATTCTCAATATTCTGTTTTGTAAGGATTCACAGATGATTAAGGTTACAAGCTACATGTGAATCTCACATATTCTCCTACCTAATGTTTACGTTTTGTGGGAACCCACCCACCATTCCATTGTTTTGCTACTGAGAATTACACGCAAACAATTTTTAATACAAAGTACCAAACCACGAATCCCATGGAAATTCAAAACCAGCCTCATCATATTTGACATTTAAGGTATATTGTAAATATACCTTATATATTCATGCCAAGCAACATAGTTGGTATTACTATAAAGTAGTTATCTTTAGGTATTTATGTGCTAATTGCACATTAGCATCAAAGGATGTAAACTTAGCATGATTACCCCTGATCATGTGGCCAAAGAATATAAATCAGTTCGATATTCTTTGATGTGGCCATGCTGATGCATCTGCAGTGCAATATGAAACGTAATTTTTATAATTGTTCCATATAAACCAAACACCCCTAAAATCGGGTTGATCAAAAATTATGTATAGTATATTTTGGTTAGTATTGAAAATGGGAAATTTGTGTAAGCTGTTTAATGCAATTGAACTTCCTGTTCATACCACCGAAATCACGCAGGTAATTTTTTTACTTTAAGGTACCTTTCTACAATCGATATGCTGATGTTGTGGTGGAAACTAAGCAAAGTTTAAGAGTATATTTAATGTGTACACAACTTATTAATTTTTTCCTTATTTGTGGTTTTGTTTGTTGTTGCACCTGGTAGTACTTCAGAATATTTGTGTTACACGTGTAAGTTATGTGTCACAATATTTATTTTACCTGGGTGTTAGTTCTGTGGACAATATAGATCATTAGCAGGACAAATTGGTTATACAATATGTTTTTCCCAAGGTTCCTAAGACCACAGTCAGAGCTGTGACATACAACATTCAGGCGGGCAGTTGAAAAAAACGAAACAACAAATACAGTTCATAACTCCGGTTTAAGCATAGCAACTGGGTACAGCCTATGCATAACAAAGTAACAATTTAGCAAAATTAAATTTCTAAACTTAACATTAGTTGACATAATGTCATACCCATTCAGTTATAATAATGTACCTCTTTCACAAGGTAATAACATTTTGTGATTTCATATGTAATTTTTGGTTATGCTCACCTCAGAGTCAGAGGTGCAACACTATTCCACACAATGGCCTCTGATCATTCATCCAAAAGGGTGGGTTTGAATCCCGGTGATGCGTGGATGCTGTGTTTGCCTTACGGCACTTTCTCTCTCCCTTCCCTGTAACCAGTTACCCTAAATTACAGGCAGGCGAATGCTTGCTCATGGTGGTCGTTACACCTGCAATCAAAGAAAAAGGAATTTCCCACACAACTATTCTTTTAGACACCCTCCCGCAATATTTCAGCTGAACACGTAGTTAGTCATCTAAGCATATTAGACAGTACTAAAGACATGCTATTATTATAATTATAGCTTAAAAGATGAGAGAGAAAAATTCCTTGTCAGTTTATAAAATAAAATTCATAGACATGCTGTCATTTGATTGCTGTCATTTTTGACACCAAAAAAAGAAAAAACTACATAAGTTAAAATTGCCAGGAAGTAGTAACCTGCCATAGAGATTTGTATCCATGGTGCCCATGTGATTTATACTGAATAAATGCTATGTACAAGTAAGCTGCACCTGAAAAAACTTTTTCTCCAGTACCCACCTAAAGACAACGTTACTACTTTGCCTTAAGAGGTGCATGTTTAAATTTAAGCATTTTATTTCCTCTTTTAAGGGTTTCTAGAATTTGCTACAGTACATTTGAATTGCTAGCCACTTAAACAAAAAAAAATTCCTCTTTAAGTAAGAGCTCATTTGCTACATCACCCAAATGGCAAGCATATAACTTTTCCTCTGATCTTACATAACTGTCAGTGGCTCAACTGGAATTAAATTAATTCAAGTGATCACACTGTTCCAATATCCTCCAGCTCACTGGTTAGAAAACATCCTTTTTTTTTTAATGGCACTTAGCCACTATGAGATAATTTCATGAGATATATTTAGGTATTTTTATGTGCAAACTTGATATATCTTCAAAGAATAGGTAATTTTATGTGCAAACTTCAATGTGCATGATCACCACTAGTCATGTTGTAAGGCCGTAGCCAGGAATTTATTCAGGGGGGGGGGGGATTGTATCCGGAAAATATTTCTTTCTTTTCATAATTGAATGGAAATTTCAATTTTTTAGTTTACAATTCCAAAAGCTATAACACCCCTTCCCTCCCCCACCCATTTTTGAGATTAGTAATTGTAAAATTTTTCTTCATCAATGTGCATTAATTGTAAAATTGCCGCCTATAAATTTGCAATAAACATAGATCAAACCCAACACGAGGTACTTACTTTAGATAACTATTTTTAATGATTTAACAAATTATGTCGCACCAGTGTTTTGGAACCAACAATTACAGTATGTATTGGTAGAAAGTTTTAAATTTTAAGGCAAACATTAAAACATTTAACATAGGTATAATACAATTTGTACAAATCATCAAATTAAAGGAATTTTTACATTAAGAAGAACAAGTAAGATTTGCCTTTTCACTCGCGTTATAAAAAATTAGCGAGCCTTGAATATTTAACAAACCAATTTAAAAGTTCGTCTGGTTGCACCTCAGTTTTCCAATGGGCTGCTAAAACTGATAATCTACTCAGTCTGTTTTCTCCCGTTGAGTTTCTTAAATATGTCATCAATTGTCTAAGTGTTGAAAATGTACTTTCTGGCAGAGCTGTGGAAATCGGAATTATAGCAAGAATCTGTAACAACGTGTGTGAGTGGGAGAAAAGGTTTCAGTCGCATTGTAAAATGGCCTGTATTGCATTACCAGGTCTTGATTTAACGTCTATGTTGATCCATTTGTTCCGCCAAACAGACTATGAGATTACTGCTCTCTGGAAGTATGTGTTTTCATAAAATCCTTTGCAAGTCGTTAGCTATATTTTGTAGTTTAACATAACATGTTGAGGTAGAAATATTTGAAGCGCTATGACTAATGTCTTGTGAGTCTCGAAACGATCGTTAATTGGTGTTCACACATGGTCAACAAATGACACAAATATTTTTCCTGAAATATTATTCTGGAGTTCCTGAAGAAATATTCGATCTTTGAATCATCCTGGATGTAACTCTAGGCATTGTGATAACTCCATCAATTTATCTGATCAATTTTGACGCTGAATTAAAAACCACTTAATTTATGTATAAGGTTACTTCTTAGATGTCGATGCAAACTTATACGTACATGTAGAAATTATATTTTTTTTTATTTAGTTATATTAAGTTATTATATTATGACTCATTACAGATGACAAAAATGAAAATGAAATGAAATACTGAAAATAACAAATGAAATCTTTCTATATTTCAGAGGAAACAGAATTTGTGTGATCTGCAAATCAGAAAACAAATCTCACCCTGACCGCAAGTTTTTCTCTTTTCCCAAAGAGTCAAATAGGTGAGTCTCCTTTATTTTGCAACCTTCTCATGATCATGTTTAAGTTTTGGCAAAAATTGCATCAGTTATTCTTAAATTATGTTCATTTATTTTAAGTTGTAGATTATTTGGTTCTTTACCTAAAACAGGGCATTGTTAACATTTAGCTGCATGTTTTACATAGTTAGTGCAATGTAATATTTAAAAAAGGTAACTTGTGTTTAAAAATATTATAGTTGCTTAACAAACACACGCCAGTTGGCAATGTTTTAATTCAATGTGCAACAAAGTGATAATGTAATGAAAAAATATGAAAAATAAAATTTCTTTAAATTACAAAAAAATTTCTTCATGGAATTTCTTTTGCGCTGTAAATTATTTTGCTCATTACTTTTGTTTAATTTTTGGTTGTCCTAAGCATCAAATTTATATTGTGTTATCACAAATGTCAGTTTAGGGGATATTATGTTTTAATATTTTTTTGTCACGGCTTAATACCATTTGAAATAGTTTGTTTCCATGTATTCATTACAAAGTTTGTAACACAGTGTTGTTTCTTAGATTTTCATCATGGATTTCGGCATGCCGTGGACACATGCATCACAAGACTGTAAGTGCTGTGGAAGCAAAATATCCAAATTCTTTACGGCATTCTCATTTTAAAGTATGCTCCCTCCATTTCCAGGATCATGATTATGCTTCAACAAAAAGACACTTCCTCCACAAGAGTGCCATTCCTACAATTTTGTAAAAATCCAGGTATGTTACTTTGCAGTTTAGACTAACATTAGAACATTTATCTGAAATTGTGGGTATTAAAATTGTATTCAATTGAGTTTCTTATGTGATTTTAGTTTTAAACTACCTGTCCTTCATTTCAGTGTATTGCAAAGGTGGCCCTATGTTTTATAGGCCTGCCTTTGGAATATACGAGGCCTGTGCAAATGAAAAAAAAATCCCTACATATTTTGGATTTGGCAGCTGTCATGTCAGAATATAGCTTTACCAAATGTTATTCGACAGTTATAATGGTGAGCCCAAAAGCAAAAGGAAACAAATAATATTAAGGATAAACCTAACCCAAGTTAAATATCAGGAAGCACCAGGAACTTCAACAAAAATCTTTGACATCTGTTAAAAATGGTACAAAAATTACTAAACAAAACACGCTTTTTTAACGTACTTTTACCTGTTTTACAATTAATGCAATTGTCATGAAAATGCTTTCAATATATTCTCACTACTTGCCCACTGAAGGGCAGTAGCTGTATTTCCTCGTACCTCTCTTTCAAAGTGTTTTTTACTCACGACGCTGGCTATTCGAGAGGACGTGTCAAACTGATACATGCACCGGTTGCAAAGAATATCGGAGAAGTTAAGGCTCGGCGTGGCGTAACTAGTGAGTGCCGCCATATACAAAGGTACAAGATGCAGTGCACACAAACCAACATACAGGCTGAAACTAGAGCACCTGCGCATGTGTATTTCTGTTGCCTTCAATTCTGGTAAAGAACAATCAGCCAAGCTACTCACAGCACATTAGTTCACTTCAAATTGTGTGAAGAAACAAAATTAAGATGAGTTTGTAAATATTGTTTCTTCAAAAATGATGATTCAGTGAGTTAAATATTTAAATCAATGTTTACAGACCTCAAAATTATAACCAAAGGACTTGAATGAGATTTCTTTATATTTGTGCATATATCTGAAGCAAGGTTGTGTTGTTAGTTCAAAGATTAAATTGGCAATCAGATTAGCCTTTCAGCTGTGCAGAAAAGGGAAACCTGCACCCCTGTAACTTAGCTTAAATTATAAGCAATCCTAATGTTCGTAGGAAAAATAAACCTCCAACTAAACGAAACCCGTCAGAATCGACAGTTTTTTTTAATTTTTATAAAGAATAAACTTGTATGAAACAACAAATGTGAACTTTATTTTATTGACAAATTTATTCAACCACTTCATTAAAAACAATAGTCCAGTTTCATGATTTTTTCTTTTTTACTGCAGGTTTAATGACCACTGAGCAACTCAATTGGCTATATATAAGCAGTCACCTGTAATATTTTCATTAAAAATGGCCACGGCAAGACTATTTTTGAAACTTCAACCATATCTTTACATTCAGCCATTGTCTCAAAATAGTACTCACAGTAAACAACTTACAGAATTAATATACAGGGTTTTCACAAATTAGTTGGGCAAAAAGAATGGTTTATTATACGTACTTATATAGGCAAACATAAGAGTGAACAAGTTTATAAGATAGTGAAACACACCGAGTTTATAAGATAGATATGTTCTCTGATATGTTCTCTTTATGATCTGCATGAGGTAAATCTAATGCATGTTCAGATATACGATTCCTGTAACGGTTTTTTCACTAAAGAAGAATGGGACAGAAACATTAGAACAACTTACGGCACAAAACAAGTTTACCTTGGGACTATCTCTTTCATGCTCTAAGGTGGCATTAATATATTCGGATCCCAATATCCTAACATTACGTCTATTCACTTTGTCACTGAAATGAAACGTTGCCTCGTCACTGAAAACTAACTAAAAATAGTCCTGTCACAGTTAGTTTTCCGGTGTATGTGTCCTTCCTTATGCGAACACAGAACAAGTGATAAAAAACAGCAACCTACCGTTCAGTGAGGCATGGATGCCCAACTAATTTGTGAACACCCTGTATATATATATATATTTTTTTCTGTAGTTGTTGTTGGGTGGCCATTTTCTTCAAGTGCCTGGTCTATTGCTGTAATTGTAGCATTTTCTGAGATTTTTAATTTTTGGCCGAAACGTGACAATTAGGTCTGGGTTCATGAAATATTCTGGGGAATTCCCCTCCCACGATGATATGTTCAGTTTGGCAACTTATAAGGGGCTATACAGGGGTGTGAAAGAAAGACTATTTCCTTGTTCCTGATATGTGACATTCTTTGCGTATTCGTGGAATGCGTTCTTCAACTGATAATCACCCTTATGCTTCATGTTGTACTGTATAAGTCAAGTATTGTTAAAAAAAATTTGTAGAAAAAAAATTATTGTCATTATTTCATATAATTGAAAATGTGAGGTTTTAATGCCTTGTCTTCTTTCAGCTAATACTTCAGTCCTGGCAGGGGGCCTTAGCCTAAGAAATATGAGAGAGGCCATGCTGAATAAGCTGCAAACTGAAACCACAAATGCTGACATTGCTGAAAATTTGCCAGCTTGTATTTCTGGAGTCAGCAGGAGCCCAGAGCCAGAAGTCCCAATGGATACTCCTGTAGCCCCAAGCACTCCTGGTGGTGTGCATATGCCAAGAAGGCAGTTATTTTCTAAGCGTAGAATGATAACGCCTAAAACGGCAAAAATTAAATCTTTATCTTCTAAGCTTTATTATCTTAAAAGAAAATATGCAAAGAAGAACATCAAGTGCAGTATTAAAAGTGTTTTGGAAGTAATTCAGCCTCTAGTGTCTCGAAATATATTCCATTTCATAAAACGTCAGATCTCTGCTGAAAGTGTTTCCCGCCATGGGCGTAGGTGGTCGGTAGATGACAAATCTTTATGTCTTCAGCTGTACCTTGCAAGTCCTAAAGCATATTGCACGCTCAAGAGTTTTTTACATTTGCCAAGTAAACAAACTCTCTTGAAATGTGTATCAGGTATTGAAATGGAGGCAGGATTTTCAGCTGCTGTGCTGGATTCCATCCGTTTAGTAGCCAGCAAGTTGAAACCACATGACAAAAAATGTATTATATCATTAGACGAAATGAGGCTGAAAAAAGGTTTAGTGTATAATAGAAAAAAGATTGTGTTGATGGTTTTGAAAATTATGGTTCCCACATAACTTATACTCCTCGTATTGCAACACACGTGCTTGCTATTATGGTTCGTGGGCTTTGCAAAAAGTGGAAACAGGTTGTTGGGTACTTCTTCTCAGCCGATACCACACCAACAGCAACTCTGAAGGTGTTATTCCTGGAAGCACTCAGAAAATTGTTTGCTTCTGGGTTAACACCTATTGCAGTTGTCTGTGATCAAGGATCAAACAACCAAAGGTTGTATGGTGTGGAATTTGGTGTTACTGAGGAGAGGCCCTTTTTTGTATTTGAAGGTCAAAAGATCTTCACATTGTGTGACGTTCCACATTTGATTAAATGTGTAAGGAACAACTTCAGGAAATACAAGGTTAAGTTTTCAGGTAACAAAATTGCTTCCTGGGACGATATAGTTGCCTTGTATGAATTTGATTCAAAGCAGACACATAGAGTTGTTCCTAAATTATCAAGACGGCACATAGAGGTGGATGGGCTAAGTGCCATGAATGTCAAGCTTGCCACTCAGGTGCTAAGCCAGTCAGTGGCATCAGGTTTGTGTTGCCTGACTGCAGTGAATCATCTATCTTCTTCTGCCGCCCATACAGCTGACTTTTGTTCATCTGTCAATGATCTTTTTGACAGTTTGAACAGTCGAGTTTTGAAAGATAAAACTCGGCCTTTGTTGTCTGCTGTTACAAAAAATTCTTCTCACATAGAATTCTGGAAGAAACAGTTGGAATTTATGAAATCGTTATCCTTTGACACCAAAGGTAGAAAAATCTCATTTCCATGCATATTAGGCCTCAAATTACTTTGTCTGCCTTTCTGCATATGATCCCTACACTGTTAAATGATGTACCTTTCATTTTAATGTGCAGGTTTCACCAAGATGCCTTGGAAAAATTTTTTCTGTTGTCAGACGCAAAGGAGGTAATAATGACCATCCTACTGCATATGACTTTCAGCAGAGAGCAAGGTTAATCATGGCACAGAGTATCATTAGCACTTGTGGAATGGCAAATTGTGAGTCTGATGATGACACAATTTTAATTCCCATGCATACATTAAATGTGTCTGAAAACCCTGAGCTAATAAACAGCAGTGATGTGAACAATCCAGACAGTTCATTAAACAGTTTGATTGCTTCAGATAGGATATTTTCTAACTTAGATAAAAATGCAGCTGCATATGTAGCAGGTTTTGTAGCCAAGAATGTAGCAGGCAAATTTTTGTGTGAAGTTTGCACTGCTGATTTAATTGGTGACAAAACCTTAACTGAGAATTCATTGTTCATACACTTCAAAGAATTCGATGATGTCAAAAAAGGGTTGACTTATCCTACTGAAGCATTGGTACAGACTGTATGTCAACTTGGTGAACTGTTTGCTTCACAGTTTCATGAGATTTGCCACCACAGACACATAAAAAAAGAATTGGTTGGCATACTTAGTGAAGTGGACCACAATTGGTTATCCTGCAGCATTCATAAGGATAAAATGTGGGAATATCTTGTTACGTATTATGTTCATTTAATGGTTACGTACAAAGTTAAACAAATGTGTAGGGATCTGAAAAACAGAAAAAAACCACTGAAAAAAATTTAAAAATTGTCATAAAAATTGAAAACATGTTATATATATATGTAAGGTCAGGTGATGCGTAACATCACAGCCTCTCCTTGACAAATGTCAACCCCGCCTTCTCGTGGTGCATCCTGTTCCCACTAAAGGGGCTCTGACGACCGCAAATAGCGGTATAACTATACCATCGGGATCAAAGGAAATGCTATCCCACACTCACCAACCCGCTTGGCCAGCGGGGTGAGTTATGGCCAAACACCTCCAAAATGACTCTACAACTTAAATCTTGGCCCTCAGTCTCCGGCAGCTGGAATGTACCTGGCCAAGGCAGCGGCCAGTGCGACATGAAGGCAGAGGGTGCTAAGAATCCCCGGAGGACCGGACTAGGCTGCCATTTGATGCTGACCTTGGCTACCTACAACGGACGCTCCCTATCTTCTGATTCAAGGCTTCTTGAATTGGAAGAGGAACTACAAAGGATCAAGTGGGACATCGTCGGGCTGAGTGAGGTAAGGAGAAAAGGAGAAGATCTCATTGAACTGAAAAGTGGACATCTCTTCTATTATCGTGGGACAGATACTGGCAGAACTAGTGGTGTTGGATTTATAATAAACAAGAAACTGAAGGATAAAGTGGTAGAAGTTGAAAGTTCCTCTGACAGAGCTGCACGACTCGTTATCCAACTATCGAGAAGATACCAGGCTCAGATTATTCAAACTTATGCACCCACCACAAGTCATCCTGAAGAAGAAATTGAAGAATTTTATGAGGAAATTCGTCATCTAAATAATAAAGGTAAGCAGCACTTGAAGATAATTATGGGAGATTTCAATGCAAAAATAGGGCACCGGCAACAGAATGAAACTTCAGTAGGTAAATTCGGTCACGGCAACAGAAACCAGCGTGGAAATACTCTCGTTGAGTTTGCAGAGGCAGAAGGATTTTTCATCTTGAATTCCTTTTTCAAGAAAAAGCCACACAGGAAATGGACATGGAGACATCCAATTGGGACGACAAGTGAAATTGATTTTATTATGTGTAACAAAAAATTCGTCATCGAAGACTGCAGTGTGCTAAACAAGTTCAACACAGGTAGTGACCATAGATTGGTGAGATGTAAGATGCACCTCAACACTAAACTGGAACGTGGCAAGCTCATAAGACAAACAAAATGTATTGACATAACCAACCTTAAAAAACACCATAATACTTTCAAGTTGGAACTGAAGAACAGATTCTCTGCTTTAGAAGGCCTAACATCGGAAGAAGTGGATATTTCTGAAGTTAACAGAAAAGTAACCAAAGCTCTTATGGAAACAGCAACAAAATTAGCTGGGTCTAAGAACAAGTTGCATGTAAACAAATTATCAGGAAAAACCAAAATGTTGATGCAAAAAAGAAGAGAGATGAGGACAACTAAAGAAGATGTGACTTCCAAAGTGGAATATATAGAGCTATGCAAGACAGCACGAAAAAGTATCACTGAAGACGTAAGGAAATTCAACTGTGAGCTAGTGAGGAAAGCAATTGAAAACAACCAAAGCCTAAAGATAGCAAAGGGACATCTCAGTAAAGGAAGAAAACAGATTATGGCTCTGAGAAAAGAAGATGGTTCTATAACAAGAAATAGAGGCGAAATTTTGACAAGAGTGAAAGATTTCTACTCCAAATTATATGAAAGGGATGATACATGTACTCCAGACATCATGAAAGGTACCAGAGTTCTTCCAGTCCTCCCAGCAGAAGTTGCACATGCAATCAAGAACATGAAGCGGGGGAAAGCTCCAGGAGAAGATGGAATTACTATAGACATCATACAAGAAGCAAGTGGAGAAATTGAAACAGTACTCGCCCAAATTTTCACTCGATGCCTTAATGAAGGGAAGATTCCTGAGGATTGGAACAATGCTACAATGATCCTGCTACATAAAAAAGGTGACATTGAGGATCTCAGGAACTACAGACCTATCAGCCTCCTATCAGTGGTTTATAAAATCTTCACTAAAGTTCTTTCACACCGCTTGAAGGTAACACTGGACATGGCTCAACCGAGAGAACAAGCTGGATTCAGAAGTGGCTACAGCACAATAGATCATATCCACGTACTGAGAGAACTAATTGAAAGAGCGAGGGAATATGAACTTCCATTGTGCATGGCTTGTATCGATTATGAAAAAGCCTTTGATTCGGTGAAACCATCAGCAGTTACCACGGCTCTGAAATCCTGTGGTATTGAAGATGCATACATTAATATTATTAATAACATCTATGAAAATGCAAGTGCAAAGATTCGTCTGTTTGAAAATACAACACACATAAAAATTGGAAAGGGAGTGAGACAAGGTGACACCATATCTCCGAAGCTCTTTAATGCCACATTGGAAAATGTCTTTCAATCACTGAACTGGGAAAACAAAGGGATAAAGATTAATGGAGATTATCTAACCCACCTTCGTTTTGCTGATGACGTAGTCACTTTTGCAACTACCCCATCAGAGCTGCAGAGTATGATCCAGGAACTTGCTGACAAGAGTAAAGAAGTGGGATTAAAAATGAACTTTCAGAAGACAAAAGTGATGTTCAATGCTTTTACAAGAAATGAAGATTTATCGATTGATGGAGAAAAACTGGAGATAACAGATACGTATGTTTATCTTGGACAACAGATATCAAGTGAGGGTCACATTGATGAAGAAATTAATCGGCGTACAAAACTTGCCTGGAGAGCTTTTGGAAGAAACAGCATAATTTTCAAGAGCAATATGCCATTATGTCTTAAAAGAAAAGTGTTTGATCAATGCATCCTTCCAGTGCTTACGTATGGTGCAGAGACGTGGACCTTAACTAAAAGAGACATACAAAGGCTGCAGACAACTCAAAGTAGCATGGAGAGGTGCATGCTTGGTATAACCAGGAGAGATAAGAAGAGGAACTCGTGGATCCGAAAAATGACGAGAGTGGAAGACATCATGATCAGAGTTAAATCCCTGAAATGGCAATGGGCTGGACATACTGCCAGAAGGACAGACCATAGATGGACAGCCGAAATTTTAGATTGGATTCCAAGGGACAGGAAAAGACCCAGAAAAAGACCACATGGGAGATGGGTGGATGAAATTCGTAAATATGCGGGAGTGACATGGAGGAGACTGGCACAAGACAGACCGTTGTGGAGGAAACTTGGGGAGACCTTCGTCCAGCAGTGGATTGATAATGGTTGACAATGTTGATGATGATGATGATATATATGCAGTGTATATATTTTGTGTACTTATTTATTGAACACATGCATACTTTATTTGTACGGGAAGAAGAAGCGCTGTGTACCAAGTGTTGCATCATAGTAACATAGTAACCTGTTGTAAAATGCATACTTTACCTAGCTGCAGCTAATTCTTTGAAAATATAATTGTGAGCTGTATCTATTATCTGTACTTAAAATTGATGCCATGTACGCTTTATTTGTATGGGAAACAAGAAGCACCTGTTTACCAAGTGTCGCATCAGAGTAATGTGTTGTAAAATACATACGTTACCTAACGGCAGCTCAATTTTCTAAAAATATTTCGAGATGTATCTATTACCTGTACTTATAATTGATGCCATGTACGATTTATTTGTATGGGATAAAAGAAACACATGTTTACCAAGTGTTGCATCAGAGCAATCTGTTGTAAAATGCATACTTTACCTAGCTGCAGTTAATTCTTTTAAAATATAATTGTGAGCTGTATCTATTATCTGTACTTATAATTGATGCCATGTATGCTTTATTTGTATGGGAAAAAAGAAGCACCTGTTTACCAAGTGTCGCATCAGAGTAATGTGTTGTAAAATACATACGTTACCTAACGCAAAGAATACGGCAGCTCAATTTTCTAAAAATATTTCGAGATGTATCTATTACCTGTACTTATAATTGATGCCATGTACGATTTATTTGTATGGGATAAAAGAAACACATGTTTACCAAGTGTTGCATCAGAGCAATCTGTTGTAAAATGCATACTTTACCTAGCTGCAGCTAATTCTTTGAAAATATAATTGTGAGCTGTATCTATTATCTGTACTTATAATTGATGCCATGTACGCTTTATTTGTATGGGAAACAAGAAACACATGTTTACCAAGTGTTGCATCAGAGCAATCTGTTGTAAAATGCATACTTTACCTAGCTGCAGCTAATTCTTTGAAAATATAATTGTGAGCTGTATCTATTATCTGTACTTATAATTGATGCCATGTACGCTTTATTTGTATGGGAAACAAGAAACACATGTTTACCAAGTGTTGCATCAGAGCAATCTGTTGTAAAATGCATACTTTACCTAGCTGCAGCTAATTCTTTGAAAATATAATTGTGAGCTGTATCTATTATCTGTACTTATAATTGATGCCATGTACGCTTTATTTGTATGGGAAACAAGAAACACATGTTTACCAAGTGTTGCATCAGAGCAATCTGTTGTAAAATGCATACTTTACCTAGCTGCAGCTAATTCTTTGAAAATATAATTGTGAGCTGTATCTATTATCTGTACTTATAATTGATGCCATGTACGCTTTATTTGTATGGGAAACAAGAAACACATGTTTACCAAGTGTTGCATCAGAGCAATCTGTTGTAAAATGCATACTTTACGTAGCGGCAGCTAATTCTTTTAAAATATAATTGTGAGCTGTATCTATTATCTGTACTTATAATTGACGCTATGTAAGCTTTATTTGTATGGGAAACAAGAAACACATGTTTACCAAGTGTTGCATCAGAGTAATCTGTTGTAAAATGCATACTTTACCTAGCTGCAGCTAATTCTTTGAAAATATAATTGTGAGCTGTATCTATTATCTGTACTTATAATTGATGCCATGTACGCTTTATTTGTATGGGAAACAAGAAACACATGTTTACCAAGTGTTGCATCAGAGCAATCTGTTGTAAAATGCATACTTTACGTAGCGGCAGCTAATTCTTTTAAAATATAATTGTGAGCTGTATCTATTATCTGTACTTATAATTGACGCTATGTAAGCTTTATTTGTATGGGAAAAAAGAAGCACATGTATCACAAGTGTTTAGTCAGAGTAATGATAAAATTATTTCATGGTTTTGCATTACTACTTGTGTTGAAAAATGTATAATTTAACACCAGTTGATTCTCGAAAAATGTCATTTTGCAGTATACTTATTAGCGACACTTATTGTTGATGCCCTGTATTCTTTGTTGGTGTGGAAAATTGAACTGCATATAACATCTATGATCAATGTAGTAATAAAATCGTTTAATAATCAAATATGTATCTGTTATATTATAGTAGAAATAATTTTAAGAGCATTTTCTTTTTTTTTCAATCTTTTTTGACTTAATATATTGCTTTTTTTTACCGATAACTTAGATATTCACAACATAATCGGAAATCAAGGTAAGTTATTGCTTCATTTTACTTTGTGATCTAAAGCCTAATGGTGTATATGCAGAATAAATAGCAACTGGATAGGGGATATAATAGAACCCACCTGACACCATTGGAGCCTCTAGCTGTATTTTTGAAGTCTGTTTAAAATCATTTTTGATAAGTAAAAATTTGTTTGCAGCTTAAAAAAAAACAACCCCAAAAATTACTCACAAACAAAAAATATATTTTTTATCTAAAAACGTTCGGGCAAGATCGTTTTATGCGTCACTTTATTACAATTTTTTCGTTAAAATGTTAAGCTGCAGCTACGTTTCGTTTGTTTACGTGAAGTTCGTGTCATTTTATTTTTTTAGAGGTAGTATATTTTTTGATTTCCGCAAAAATATAAAGTGTTTCTTTGTTTAAAACGACTTCCAGTTCAGAATTTAAAAGTTGTAAGCAGTTTTATTTTCCCATGACATTAATTTTGAGGCATTTTGGTACCTACGTATTGAATATCAAGACTGAAAAAGTTGGTGCTTAAAGTGATAATAAAACTGCTAAAATTTCCTTAAAATAATATTAATTGCTAATATATATATTTGTTTCACCAAAAGAAGGGACAGGAGGGATACTCAGAAAAGAACAAAAAAGAAAATGCTTTAATAGACCCAATGAGACCGAAGGAAACAGTCGCAGATCAAAGCTTAGCTTCCTTTCCGTGAAATAGGCTTCCCGTCCCGTGTCCCCTACGCTTTTTGCGCCTGAATGTTAACTTTCCCGCAGAGCATCTGCGGCCGCATTACATGGTAGCGCTGCTGTCGCCTGTTTTACATTATCTCTACGAGAGTTGAGCTTCTTCACGCGAAGCGTTTATATTCTTTGCTCCTACCACATAGTAAACTTTCATTGAAATCGAACCATATTTATGCAAGTTATGACGCATAAGGGCAATGGAATGATCCCGCTCCTACGTCGAGACCTTTGACCCCATTTGTCCCATTTTCAATAGGGTTTGTCCCTAGGTGGTCCCCTACCACATACTAAAATTTCATCGAAATTGAATCATTCTTACGCCAGTTATCGTGCGGACGGACGGACAAAGCTGGAACTAATACGCTTCTTCAACCTACGGTTGGAAAGCGTAAAAAAGCCTGTCATTATTAGGCCAACTATTCAGACCCTACCCCCCCCCCCCACACACCACCTCCAAGATTCCTTTATTCTGCCTCTGCTTACCCCCTTGACTCACAATAATTCCCAAATAAGGTAGGAATGTGTCAACTATTGTATCGCACACGAAAAAAAATTCCTCAGAATAGAATGCATAACTATTAATAGAAAATGTTAAAACTCTTTAAATAATATTTTTACCTTAAAACACATGAGCATTAGTTATGTTAATTGTGCTTTGTGTTTCTTCAGATTTCTCAATTGAGGAATAATCACAGGATTCACACGATAAAAAAATGTAGTGAAAAAATAATAACTCCAAATATATGCAGGGAGGGAACGTTTCATGAATTTCGTCCCTTATAGAATAAGTACCATACTACCATTTGCATTATTTGAAAGGTTTGACCTTTTTTTTAAAGAACTTGTGAAACCTAAAAACATATATGTACTCATATGCAAATTACACTTACATGTTTTCTCATTTATTTATTTATTTTTAACATAGAAAATCATCTTAGTTAAAACTGAAATTAGTTCTGTAAAAGCGTTTGTAAACTTCATACTCTTGGAAACTCAAATTCTTGGGCTGATAAGCACAGTTTTTTTAAGTGAAGCTTTTCGACTCAAATTCTTGGGCTGATAAGCACTGAGTTTTTTAAGTGAAGCTTTTCTTCCAGATTTAAAGCAAAGAACAGGGGTTTTAACAAAATATCCACTCCATTCATTGTACTCGACAAGCAAAAAAGTCACGACACGAAGGAACAACACATCCCCGAGAGAGACACACACACAAAAAACAACTAACTGAACTTTGCTACAACATTTAAAACACTTCCGCCAACTTTGAGCTTGGTCGGGGTAAGCTTCTCTGTCAACCCACTGCGTTAAGGAAATGGATACACTCCCGGCCAATCAAATCAGCACAGCTTTTTTTGCACACGCGGTTAAGACAGTGTGGTATGTAGGTCTTCATACTGAATGAGACGGGGAGGAAATCGTCTCCTCTTCGCTTGCGTAGTGATGTTACTGGGGACTGTTGGAGCTGGTCCCAATAACCTCACACTCTGAACGTGATCTCTTCCTTCAGGGAATAGTTTTTCGTTTTTGAAGGAAACTTTTCCCTTAGGTAATGGTTTTTGAAGGGAGAGGTTTATCACCATGTAGTTAAGAGAAAGAATAAGAATCAGGGCAAAAAAAAAAAATATTTCTAGAAATAGAAATTTTTAGGTGGGGCCCGGCCCCTCTGGCCCCTAATGACAAACCGCCCCTGCTACAATGTGCATAGTGTTGTTCGTACTAAATGGAATCAGTTACACAAAATAACTAAATAAATAAATAAATAAATAAATAAATAAATAAAATAATTTCTAAAATTAATAACACATCCTCAAGGAGAAACAGCCACTCTCGGTTGGGAGAAATGTGGACTAGGAGAAATCCCAAATTATGCATCGTATATTCCTCATAATAAAGTATATCCGATGCAGGCAAAAACAGTTTTAAAAATTGAACAATTAAAAGAAAAGATATGGAACAAAACGAGGTATTACTTTACGTCCCCTTGGAAGAAGTAATGATGTTTGAAGGGAGTCCTACTGAGAAAAAAATTCAAGGGATTTTTAGAATCGGAGATACTCTTCCAAAGAGGAATATCCATCCCCACCCCCTACAGCACAATGAGTTATGAAAAAGTAGGAACTATGCACAAAGTATTCTTTATAGCGAAAGCTATGTGATAAAAACAGAACTTTTCAAATAAACTTCTAGAACTCGAGATGTGAAGGAAAAAAAGTTTTTACATATAGTGGAAAAAAAAGTGCTTCCTTTAACAGAAAAAACTGTGCATTATTTAAAGAGTGCAATGTTCACAATCTTTACCTTAGCGAGGGACGTACAGTACAAAAATAATTTTTTATTAATGTATTTAAAAGTGGGGAGAGAGTTACAAACGTAAATACACAGTAACGCCACTTAGCACGAGAACTGTGCGTTATTAAAAATGCAAAAGCACACGAAAAATGTTGCAAGAAGTAAACAGAGTCCGAAGTACTAAGAAAAATGGTATACACGTACATTTGCGCCCCTTAGCGGATAAATTATGCTTTACATTGAGCAAGAAATCAACATGAAATATTTTTGAGCTGAGGCATCTCATGTAAAAGAAATTTTTCGAATCAGGTTTTCAGAAGCGCAGATACTGTTGCAAATGTGTTGTAAACAGGAACATGCATTTACGCCCTCAAGCGGCAAATTGGGCGTTCAGAAATTACGTGCAAAATATTCTTCGTTATGAATGCTGTTTGATACAGAAAGAATATTTGAAATCGGGCAGATAGAGGAAGAGCTATGGAGAAAAATGATATAGTATGTGTACAAATAAGTTTTAAAGCGTTCTAAGCCAACGCAACATGTAATTTGAGAGAAAACAACAATATGTTTGCGAATCAAATTGTGCGCCGTCATTATCTATCACCTTCCGCCATCGGTCGGGCAGCTGACGGATTCCAGCCATGAAGAATACTTCGTCGTGTGACGCGATGAAGTCGTCAACCCATTTTTGCACCTTCGTCACATGTTCGAAACCGTACAGCAAACAAACCATGTTGCATAGATCCGAACAAATGATAGTCTGGAGGGGCTATGTCGGGACTACACGCCGGCTTCTCCAAAACTTCCCAGCTAAGCGTCAATAACGTTTCCTTGACAGATTTCGCGACATGCGGCCTAGCGTTGTCATGCAATAATTTCACAGGACGAAATCCTTTGTCTATGAATGTATGTTTCCGACAGATTTCCTGGTACAATCGCAGCAATTGTTGCTTGTAGCGATCAGCAGTAACAGTTTGACCCTGTTTTAATAGTTCATAATAGAGCACACTCTTCATATCCCACCAGATGCACAGCAGAACTTTCTTACAGTGAATATTCCGTTTCTGTGTCGAAGTCGTTGCTTCACCGGGGTCTACCCACTCTTTTTGGCGTTTGGGATTGTCGTATCACATCTACTTTTCATCACTCGTAACGATTTTCCACAGGAAAGACTTTCTGTGCTGTTTATTCAACAGATTCAAACACTTCATGACATGCTCATCTTTCCTTCCTTCTGAATCTTTCCCATTGCGCGTAAACGATTGGAAATGCTTTGTTGAGTTACCCCCAGTTGTTCAACTAGTTCGTTTTGTGTTTGAGACGAATATTTATCCAGCAATGCTTGCAGTTCCTCATGTGCAACTTTCTGCGGAGCGCCGCTACGTTCTCGATCGTTAACATCAAACCGTCTAAACCGAAACTCACACGTGCTTTTTAATACAATATTCTCCCCCAGAACAGATCAGATCATGCACATGCTTTTGCAGCACTTTTTCCTCGATGAAATTCGCAACGAATGCAGTATCGCTTGTCATCTTTCACGTACCAATCTGGAAGTGCGTTTGACTGTTGGGCAAACTTCTGTGTTGTATTTTATACTCTGGACCAGTTACGGTCACATGGCAACAACGCGGGGGAATGTCGGATATGTAAATTAGCGGTATGTATCGCACAAAAAGCGCTCTAAAACTTCTTTGTACACTTAATATATACACTATATTAACAAAAGTCACCGGACACCTAGAAGAGAAACACAACATAGCATTTATTGACATACATTAGTACGGTGTCGGTCCACCTTTGGCCTTAGTGCATGCACTGACTCTTCGAGACATGCTTTCGACAAGGTTTTGGAACACCCCGATAGGTATGTGCTTCCGTTCAGTACATAATGCTGCCGCTAACTGTTGCTTAGTATTAGGCCTTGGTCCCAAACTTCTTATGCGTCGCTCTAATTCATCCCATAGATGCTCTGTGGGATTAAGATCAGGGCTCTGTGCTGGCCAGTCCACACACGATACGTAATTATCGTCAAACCACGCCGTAACAGTCCTTGCTTCATGGCTTGGTGCATTATCTGCTGGTACCAGCAAGACTCTGTTCCATAGTATTGCCACAGAGTTAGTTGGTAGGGCACAATTGTCCGGAATATCGAGGTACACGTGCTGGTTAATACGTTTCTCCACGATAACCAATGGGCCGGGACCATACCACGAAAAACACACCCACACGAGTACACTGCCGGCTCCAAACTTGACCGTAAAAACAGTACATTTTGGTAAATAGCGTTCCCCGGCTGCCGCCATACCCACACACGCCCATCAGATTGATGGATCGTGTATTTGGATTCATCAGCATAGGACCCGTTTCCATTGATCTACGGTCCACGATAAATGTCCTTTACACCATGCTAAACGACGAGTAGCATTCCAAGTGGAGATGAAACGCTTATTAGCAGCCGCACGACCACCGTAACCCATGGAATGAAGTTATTTGCGAATGGTACGTGTACATACCGAAGGTCCAGCATTTTTCCTCACCTGTACAATGAGGTCTTGTGCAGTACTCCGTCGATTAGCTGTAACGACTCTCCTGAGGCTTCGACGTCCTCTATCACTGATTTACTTTCGTCTCCGGTACGTTTTGCTGCTTTAGGCACGGCATCTGTCTTCCACTTATTCAGTACATCCAAAACAGTTGACTTGGGTATGTTTAAACGCCTCTCGGTTTCTTTTATGGACAACCCACTAATATAATACCCAACAATCTTTCCTTTCTCAAAGCCAGTTCTCTCCCGCCGCGACATTTTCACTCAACCTCACAGTGCGATATGATTGCTGTCAGCTGCAGGCTTGTTTTTACAACGTTTGCAACTGTACCGCGCATTTTAAGAACGCAGTGGATCCGTTCATTTGCTTTTGAAGGGGTGTCCAGTGACTTTTTTCAAAATACTGTATACCGGGTGATCCAAAAGTCTTGCACATTTTGAAAACGTAATATCTCGCGGAGTTTTGAGAATAGGGCAACGCGGTTTGCGAAGAAATGATCAGAATGACATCGGGTTTTTTATGAAATCACACAAAGTTTTGCTCATTTTACTTACATTTTTCATCGTCAGATGGCGCAGCAACCATAGGCTGGAAATGTCGAGAAAAATTGGCACCTGATTGTACCAGGTTAGACACCTCATTGTATCAGGTCTTCAGTGTGATGGCCGTCCTGTTCCAGCACTGCCTGCAGACGAGAAAAAACGCCATGGACGGCATTGAAGAGCATGTCCGGTGGTATAGGTGCCACATGGTGTCGAATGGCATCTTTCAGCATGATCAAAGAAGTGGGGCGACATCTGCACACTTGTGATTTTAGGTAACTCTAGAGCCAGAAATCGCAGGGTGTCAGGTCTGGTGACCGAGGAGGCCAGGCCTTTGGAAAGTGTCGGCTCAACACACGATTTGCGCCAAACGTCTCTTGCTGCAGTTGTTTAACGGAACGTGCGATGTGGAGTGGTGCTCCATCCTGCATAAATGTGCGCAGATTCACTGAATCCCGCTCTTGAAAACTAGGGATAACGTGCGTTCGTAACATGTTCGCATAACGTGCACCTGTCACTGAAAAGGTTTCGAAGGAGGTGCCGAGGACCTCTTAAAAAAAAAGGACCGACAATGAAGGAAGCCGTGAATCCACACCACACTGTCACTTTCGGCTGATGAAGTGGCGCTTCAACGACTGCTCGGGGATGTTTCGTGGCCCTGATGCGGCAGTTGTGCGTGTTTACAACTCCGTTTAGGGAAACGTGTGCCTCATCAGTCTATAAAGCGTTCATCAGCCAGTTCTCGTCGACATTCATTTGTCGAAAAAATCATGCTGCGAACTCATGACGCTGCACGTAATCGTCAGCTTGCAGTTCGTGATGCCGTTGCAGTTTGTACGGGAATCTGTGCAGAATCCGTCGTAGTATTCGTCATACAGTCCCGCATGGAATGTCTGTTTGCCGAGAAACATGGCGAGCACTGGAGTCACCATGTGCGGATGACATTGCAATCACATCCATTTCCTGCGTTATCGTCTCTGCTGCAGCAGCACGTGTTCGTGGTCTACCGCTTCGTGGGCGTGCTGCCAAATTCCCGTTTCCTTGAATTTCTTCACCTTTCCCACTGCGATCACCTTTCAGTGACCGGTAGGCTCTCAACGCAGCACTCACACATTCAGCGTGGCAAGAGAACAATTTCACCAAGAGCGCTTTGTCCGGTAATGACAGCATACTGACACGGACCGCTGTGACTTGTGGTTGAAATCATTCTTCGTGCGTCGGATGGGCACGTTAAGCCGTCGGACCCCGGGTACTGGCCTCCCAGTAATAAATAAGGGCGTCTTCCTCCCCCTTTATACTTCGTCGCTTCCGTGTCACTTTCCTATCGGCCACTCTAGCCCAAATCTCCTAGCTTCCTATTTCTACGGGTTGTTTAAGACCTGGGGTCAGACACTCCCTTCCTAAAATCCTCTTCATATGATCATTTTCAATGACTTGTGGTTGCCACAGTATTTTGTCATTTTCTTGTAGGACTTCCGTGCACAGTGAGTAGAGTTTAGGTCCCTGCCACCTACAGCGAGATCGCCTTTTGGGCAGGACACAGAAACGGAAAGAATGAGAGCAAGTCTAGCGACTTTGATAGAACAGTTTGTAGTGAGATTAGAATACAGTAGATGGCGCCACCGTACAAGTACGATGTTGCACACAGAGGGGTGAGAGAATTTCAGAGGGGGGGGGGCATGGAAAGGATACCCATTTAACCAGTGGGTCCAGCCTGGGGGCCGTCACTTAACATGCTCGTCCGATGCACGGCGGATATTCAGCGATTGTTAGTAAATCACACCATCTCTGAAAGATCAGCCCAGGTTCGAACCAGAGGACCTTGCATTGATAGTCTGGATTGCTAACCACTAAGCCATCTGCGGCTCGATGTGGTTGATCATGATGATCATATGTAAAGGATTTTAGGAAGGGAGTGTCTGACCCCAGGTCTTAAACAACCCTTAGAAATAGGAAACTAGGAGATTTGGGCTAGAGTGCCCGATAGGAAAGTGACACGGAAGCGAAGTAGAAAGGGGGAGCAAGACGCTTTTATTTATTACCGGGGTCAGTACCCGGGGTCCGACGGCTTAACGTGCCCATCCGACGCACGGCGGATGGGCCGAGCTTTCGTACCTAGTGGACCGAGCGTTCGTACCTGCCTGGGATCGAACCTGAGGCCCTTTCCGTGGCGAACGTTGTCCACTAGGCCATCCGCGGCCAAGACTTGTGGTTGCTTCCCAGCTGCTGCTTTTATACCCAGTATCCCAGACCTGTTCGCCTATGGCACCATCTGGCGATGAAAAATGTAAGTAAAATGAGTAAAAATTTATGTGATTTCATAAAAAACCCGATGTCATTCTGATCATTTCTACGCAAACCGCGTTGACCTACTCTCAAAACTCCGCGAGTTATTACGTTTTCAAAATGTGCAACACTTTTGGATCACACGGTATAAATATATAGCAAAAAAAACTTGTAGTACTTAGGGCAGCAAATATGAGCAAAATGTTTTCCGTCGTGACGGTATCTGACAGAAAAAGGATATTTTCAAAGGAATTTTCAGGAGCGTAGATACTGTTGTAAATACACTGACGGAAAAAAATCCCAACACCACGAAAAGAGGAATGAAATGGCGGCAATACATTTGTATAGGTAACATATTTAATCGTTTAAGGTTTCAAGATCACAGCAAAATGTAAGCGCGAGAAGAGCCATTTTAAATGTGAAATGCTGGTACATTAATAACCGGTGTAACCGCCAGAATGTTGAATGCAAGCACGCAAACGTTCACGCATTGTGTCGTACAGGTGCTGGATGTCAGTTTGTGGGATGGAGTTCCATGCCTGTTGCACTTGGTCGGTCAATACAGGGACGGTTAATGCTGGTTGGGGGTGACGCTGGAGTTGTCGTCCAATGATGTCCCTTACGTAATCGATTGGTGAAAGTTCTGGTGATCTAGAAGGCCACGGCAACATGTCGACACTCTGTAGAGCATGTTGGGTTACAACAGCGGTATGCGGGCGAGCGTTATCCTGTTGGAAAACACCCCTGGAATGCTGTTCATGAATGGCAGCACAACAGGTTGAATCACCAGACCGACGTACAACTGTGCCGTCAGGGTGCGTGGGATAACCACGAGAGTGCTCCTGCTGTCATAGGAAATTGCTCCCCAGACCATAACTCCAGGTGTAGGTCAGTGTGTCTCGGCCGCAGACAGGTTGGTTGCAGGCGCTCACCTGGCCTCCTTCTAACCAACACACGGACATCACTGGCACCCAGGCAGAACCGGCTTTCATCAGAAAACACAACAGATCTCCACTCCGTCCTCCAATGAGCTCTAGCTTGACCCCACTGACGTCGCAAACGGCAGTGTTTTGGAGTAAGTGGAATGCACGCTACAGGGCGTCTGGCTCGGAGCTGTCCTTCAAGTAACCGATTTGTAACAGTTCATTGTGTCAGTGTGGTGGCAACTGCAGCTCGAACTGCTGCCGCAGACGCGGTACTATGCGCCACGGCCATTCGCCGTACACGGCGGTCTTCCCTCTCAGTAGTGCCACGTGGCCTGCCGGAACCCGGTCTTCTTGAGGCAGTACCTTCCCTTGACCACCGCTGCCAACAATCATGCACAGTGGCTACATTCCTGCCAAGTCGTTCTGCAATATTGCGGAACGAAAATTCACCTTCTCGTAGCCCTATTACACGACCTCGTTCAAACTCCGTGAGCTGTTGATAATGGCTTCTTCGTCTTCTTAAAGGCATTCTTGACTAACATCAACACCCTACGTCGAATCTCAACGATAGCTAACGCTCACGAACGTTACAGCGCGTATTTACAGCAAAACTGCTTTGCATGTTCCGAGGGGCGCTACTAGCGCCTCACGTATGCGCCGAGCGCGAAATTTGCATAGACGTCATCTTACAGATGTACTCTCACCGCCTACGAACTGTCGTTTATCTAACACAACCCCTTCTTGGTGTTGGGATTTTTTTCCGTCAGTGTATTTAAAAAGAAAAAGAAATACACAGTATCGTTCTTTTGTGAACGAAACTTTGTATTTCTTTAAAATTTTATGTTATATTTCTTTCTTTAAGATATTATATCCAAAATATTCTTCACGTAGTACTCTATTTGACGCAAAAACAATTTTTCAAATCGTAAATTTAGAAGAATGTTATATTTACGCCATCTAGTGGTAAAACTGCACATTATTTGAAGAAGAAAAGAAATTGTGCAGAAATCTTAACTGCATAAGATATCCAAAATAAAAAAAAAAATGTTTTCGTCGGGATTTTAAAGTAATGATATAGAGTAAAATATATTTTGAATTCGGAAGCATTTAGATTTTCTCACACTAGCGATACGATTATGCATCGGAAAAGCCCAAAAGACGTGGATCTTTTGGTATTTTGCATGACACTCACTCGAAACCATATCATCAACCATGGGACAAACGCCCGTAAACCCGCAACCACATGGCAACAAATTACAATCGTCTTGTATTTTTACTACCAGCGCACATCGACACTTACTGGTAAACCCTGTCTGGGAAGGGGGACCAGGGACTAGATGCGTTCGTAGCCGACTTCAGAGGGAACCATCCAGGCATTCGCGTCCCCACACCAGGGGAGTCTGCGGAAAACCCAGGAAAAACCGCTGACTAGATGGTCAAAATCATAGGTATGCCAGATTGCGACGAAGGAGCTGAGTGGTGTGACGAACGGCGAAATATCGTCTTCAGCGATGAGACCCGTTTCTATCTAGGATAGACACATGGCCACCATGCTGTGTGGCGACGTATTGACGAGAGATTATAATCCGTGCATCGTTGATCTTGGTATGGGCCGTTACTTCTCATACTCATTTGCATGCAGTTTTGTCGGTAATTTAACCGTTTAGCGATAAATGCACACATCCACCGTGAAGTCTTACCTAAACAGCCTGCAAATGCAGTTCTTGAATACCAAAATTCCAGATCACATATACCTCACGCGTTTCTCGGAAGTATCTGCAATTCGTTCCTGTGTTACCCCATAGTCAATCCGATCAGATCTATCGCAGATTGAGCCAATCTAGAACGTCACGAAACGTCTGAAAACATAACTGACTGTAACACATACCGTGGTGATGGATAATCTGGAGAACCTTGGTCCAGTATACTATGCGACGTACTACAGAGGTGAAGCACGTGTCAATACGGCCAAGTTGAAACGACAAATTCCGTCGGTGTTGCTTAATTGGGAAAGCATTGGGCTCCGGATCAAAGGGATGCACGTTCGATCTTTGTCACCGACAAATTTGTGTTTTCATAACTAATACGAAACTTTTTAACTAACTTCCTAACATGTTAGAAACTCTACTGCCACTAGAGGCGACCAGGTGTTACAATAAAAGGTGCTGCTTATTACCTGATGACTTCTATCATGTCCAGCCCCATCTGAACACAGTGATCAGCATGCAAGGGATCTTTGTCAGGAACTCCAGAGACACAATGATAGCAATCACCAAGGAGCTTAATTCGAAGGCAGAAGTTCCTCTGAAAATAAAAGCAATAGTTGAATAATTAAGGCAGTGCAACCACTCATTTTATTCAATAAAGATTTTGATTTCTGAATTAACGAAAATTCGCTTGTTGGTGAGAATAGATCTCATGACTTTGTGGTGACGCTTGCAGATGAAAAGTGAGTCCCTACTTTGTATGGTATAAGCCTAACTGCAACACTGCATTTCTCCTTAAATTACCTACTGTTTGAATCTGCAAAGACTTTAATAACTGACATAATGAACATTATGACAATAACTTCAGAGGAACATTACTTATCCGGTTACCATTCCTAAAGTAATGGGTCAAAAACTACAATATAATATGCCCATCTGTTAGAAGTGCATGGGCTGATAGCCCCCGCAATGCGGGGAGGGGGGCTAACGGCTAAGAGGGCGTCTAGCCTCAGCAGAAGGATTTTTCAAAGTTTTTAAGGGAACTTCGTTTGAAACTGGTTAAATACCCAGGAATTTTTGACGGAGCTTTGAATGAAGTATTAAAAAGAAAAACAATGTTTGGTATTTTTTTTCTGTAAATACGTAAAATCTAAAAGAAATCATTTTCGTTTTAGTTTATGAAAACTGGGTGACCAGAGAAAGCAGCTATTGCAGAGGACTTGAGGCCCCTCTTCTCTGCTATAGCAGTAGCTCCTATACATGGGTATCAACAACAGAAATAAATGAATGAAATACATTTATATTCAATCACAAAACTCGGGCGCAATCCGGAAGACACGGATACGATTTCCGTTCGAGGACGACGAAATTTTCAAGTTTTCGGATATTATCTGACTTACCATTCATGTCATATTTACACGAATAAACGGATTCACAACTTCCAAAATTGCATTGGGCAATGGTGTAATCCCATATTTCATTCATTGAGAGGCTATATATATGTTTTCGCATCACCTGACCTTGCACCCTACATATATACACACATCATCATCATCCTCAACCATTATCAATCCATAGATTTTCTGATTTAAGCACGCCGGAAAAAATTACTCACCCCTGTCAGAGCTTTACCTAATAACGGGTGACGGCGGCGCCTCTTGCTCTGATAACAGCATGAATCTGGTGGGGTAGAGACCACGATGTTGTGGATGTATTGAACATATACACTGCTGGCCACCCAAAATGCAACACCAAGAAGGACACGAGATAGCAAAGCCAGATTTACTGGACACATAACAACAGATACAAAGATGAAACGATTGAGCTTACAGGCCCGTGTGACAAGCGGAACACGCAGACATCAATAGTTCGTGTGGCCCCCATGGCTGGCAATAACGGCCGCTACACGCCACGGCATCGAACGAAAAAGGCTTTGGATGTGGGCTTGGGGTATGTCGGTCCAGGCTGCTTCCACGCGTTGCCACAGTTCATCAGGCATAGCCGCGGGTGGTGCTTGCCGGGTCACTCGGTTGCCGATCAGCGACCAAACGTGTTCGATGGGCGACATATCGGGAGAACACGGCAGCAGTGACACTTGGTGGGCCGTGAAGAATTGCTGCACGATGCGTGCCACGTGCGGGCGCGCATTGTCCTATTGAAACGTGCCTGCTGGCAGCTCCTGCAGATAAGGGAGGACTACAGGCTCCAAAACGTCGGAGATGTAGCGATGGCTGTTGAGTGTACCGGCGATGCGTACCAGAGAGGCGCGGGTGTCATATCCAATTGCGCCCCAAACCATAACGCCAGGCGACGGACTGGTATGGCGACGCATAATACAGGCGTCATACGGTCTCTCGCCGCGGTGCCGCCACACGCGAATCCGACCATCGTGGTGTTGCAGGCAGAAGCGGAATTCGTCGGAGAAGACAATGTCGTGCCATTCTGTAGTCCAGGTGCGGCGTTCAACGGCCCAGGGCCGTCGCACTCGCCGGTGGTGCAACGTTTGTGGTAATCGGAGCAATGGGCGCCGTGCCACAAGTCTCCGCTCCCGCAGACGATGTCTAACGGTACGTGCTGACACAGGTTGTTGCGCAACACACCCTAATTCCTGCGCTAACGTTCGTGATGTGGCGGTGCGAGCCGTCGATGCCTGCCGCAAAACGCGCCGGTCCTCTCTTTCGGTGATCTGCCGCGGCTGCGGCAATCGCTCACGTCGGTCCGTCCGTCCCTCCTGCACCCACCGAATCCATACTCGCGTCACTGTAGCTGGATGTCGTCCCACACGGAGCGCCGATGTCTCGGTACGATAAACCGCTATCGCGATTAGCCACTATTCGTCCTCTGTCGAACTCCATAGCGTGCTGGAATGACTGCCGTATTCTGCGACGCGGCATCAGGAAGCTTCCCACGCACAGGTCCGGCAGCACAACACACTTCCACTACTTACACCCCGCCTTCATGTGCACCCTTCTTATAGTGCTTGTCGGTGAAGTGCCGGGCGAACATGATTTGCATATGCTCTGCAATGCTAATCGTTTGCATGTCCTCTCGCGGGCAAACGCATGCTACGAATTTCAGGCCAATCGGATGCTTTCTTCTTGGTGTTGCATTTTGGGTGGCTAGCAGTGTATTTGCAGCCACTCGTGCGTCAATTGGTCCCGAAGTTCCACCAGAGTACGTGGGTGTCTATTCCGGCGTTTCACCTTCTGTTCCAAATGATCCCACAGATTTTCAATAGGATTTGGCGGTCCAGTCGAGGTGAGACAGTGTTGCTGATTATTCTTCGTGCCACTCAGACGCAGTTTTAGCTCCTGCAGATGTAGGGAAAAGGGGCAACACTTTGACATTCAGAATGCGGAGGTACGCATGATGGTTCAAATTCATCGTCACTTCAACGAAAGGACCCATTTCGTGGTACGAAAGAAATCCCCAAAACTTTACAGAACCCCCTACAGCTTGAACACCCTCGACACAATCAGGATTAAATGCTTCATTGGGCCTGCGATGCACTCGTTGCCTCCCATCATTGGAGTACAAACAAAAACGAGACCCATCAGACCAAATTACTTGTTTCCAATCCTCCATCTGTGCCACCAGTTTTGGTGCCTCTGAACCCACTCATAAAGTGCGACTTTGTGACTTGGTGTTAAAAGAGTCCTCTTCCGTGGTACTCTGCTTCAGATGTGCATCGGATGCTGTTCTCGTCGTAATGTTCTTTCGGAAATTGGTTGCAGTGGACTCTTTCATTGACTTTTTGGAGCAATTGATGCCTGGTTTGAAAGCGATTTGCAGTTACTAGGCGTGAAACATGGCGGCCGTCCCTGTTGGTGAGAATCGTTTTCCAGCCACAGTTATAACGTCGATTTTCAGTTGACTATAAAGTACACCACGGTAGGCACGCTGAACAGTACGCTTCGACACACCAACAAATTGGGTACTTCATTCACTTTGTGTCCGCAGGCACGGCCAAACACGATGGCTCCTTTTTGCCACTCAGTAACGTCTGCCTTACGACCCGTATTGCAGACTAAATTCAACACACACGTTGCTCTTCACCACTGCACGAGATAGAAATGATCCTGTAGACTACGCCAGTGCTATTTATCTCTCAAGAATGCTATCACGGCGCCATCTGTGCCACCAGTAACTTCCTACTATCATTTCTGTTAGGGGTGACTAATTTTTTGTCCGGTGTGCTTATATTCTCTGTATTGCATTCATTTGCGCATTGTGTTGTGCAACATCAGCCTTTAATTTTTTTCATGGACCTCAGGAAGTTTTCCATGTCTCTAAATGATGTACTGTTCACTGCAATATACAGTAGAACTGTCTTATAAAGAGGATCTCGGGACCGACAGAAAATCCTCGCTAAATCCGTTAAATCCTACCATGTAAAAATAGGTATACACGTTTATATACATGACAATTGGACTCGTCATGTATTAATTAGTTCACTATAGTAGTACAAATTAAAATAAAATGAGCATTTACATGAATACACTGTAGTAGCAAATTCTGAAGCAGAAATCATATGAAAATATTTTCAAAGAAGATACTACCAAGTCATAGCCTCCTGCAATGGGTAGCGGAGAGGGTTTAATGCACAATTCGCTTCTTCAGTATTTGATACACTCCCTCCCCATTGCTTTTCTATCAGCATTCTTCCACCAGCACACCAAGATTCCCCTACGCTGTTTCAGTTTCGTCCTGTATACCACCTTTTCTACTCCCTATTCCAGAACAGTGCGCAACAGATTTCCTGTGCCTTGTTAAATATGGAATTCCATTAAATTTTGTTCGCTAAAAACGATCAAATTAGCTTTGAATTAACATTACACCAAACGAAAATACGCCGCCCCGGTCGCAGCGCTGGGCTCGAATCCCGGTGAGGCATGGATCTTGTGTTTGTCTTTAGGCCCTGGCTCTCTCCCTTTCCTGGAGTCAGTGGCCCTAAATTAGAGACGGGCGACTGCTTATGGCCCATTGAGTTGCTCACAATACTCGTTAAACCTTCAATAAAAAAAAAAAACCCCGAAAATTCCTCTCTTGCTCGTTAAATTCGGGATCCCGCTAAATGTCGGCTCATTATAAGTGGGTTCTATTATAGTCATCATCATCATCAACCATTATCAATCTACTGCTGGATGAAGGTCTCTCCAAATTTCTTCCACAATTGTCTGTCATGGGCCTGTCTCCATGTCACTCCAGCATACTTCCGAATTTCATCCATCTCCCACGGGGTCTTCTTCTGGGTCTTTTCCTGTCCCTCGGAATCCAGTCTAAAATTTCGGTTGTCCATCGGTGGCCCGTTCTTTTGGCAACATGTCCAGCCCATTGCCATTTCAGTAATTTCACTCTGGTCATGATGTCATCCACTCCTGTCATTTTCTTTATCCACAAGTTCCTCTTCTTATCTTTGCTGGTTACACCAAACATGCATCTCTCCATGCTGCTTTGAGTTGTCCGCAATCTTTGTATGCCTTTTTTAGTTAAGGTCCATGTCTCGGCTCCATACGTAAGCACTGGCAGGATGCATTGATTAAACACTTTTCTTTTGACACATACTGGCATACTGCTCTTAAAAATTATACTGTTTCTTCCAAATGCTCTCCATCCAAGTTTTATACACCGATTAATTTCTTCATATAGTATGAAGTGTTAAATAGTCCTTTAAGATGTTTAAAAAAACGTGCATTCATTTTTAGCGTATCTTCAAAGAGGAGTGACTTCTGGTTTCATATTACCTTTTAATGCTCCAGTGCAATTGATTTTTTTTTTGTAGTGTTACCATAATTAAAGTTTTCTTGGCAAAATGGTTTCCTGGACCTAATTAGAACTTGTACCACTCGTATTTTGAAACTGAAATTATACATAGAGTGAGAACAACGGGCTATTCTGAATCAGCATCATACACTGGTGGCCATCCTAATTCCTTTGCAATTTGGTCGAAAATTTACGTTTTCCAGAATGACATGCTTTGTCAATTGTTCATGGTGCGGTGTCAAGTTGGCTGACTCCACAGCGTGATGCAAAATTTTGTTTTTTTAAATTTTTCATAAAATTTGCCTCAACGAATAAAAAAAAACTGAAACCATAATTTGTTAAGGAAGTTATCTCTTTGATTATCAGCCTGACCGAGGAACGAACGTCGCTGCAAATGTCAAGAGGAAGGAATGTAAAATTTATGGTAAAAACAAAGGACAACAAAACACTGTCCTTCGCTTTCGGAAAATTCCCTGTAATTTCCCGGAGCATCTTTCAATTTCGTGGAACACCTTTAAACCGTACAAAATGAGCATCGTACTTAGCAAACGTTCGAAAATTATAACAGATGGCGGGCGGTCATTAAGCTCTCCCGTCGTTTCCTGAAGTTAATTAATTAATCACGGAGTTATTGTTTTCGTGGTGGCTGCTTACCTCTGCGCATTCGTCGAATCTTCCGAAGAGGTCATTCAACGCCTCGACGAGGTCACTCACGTGAAGCGATGACGTCAGTTCCACGGAATTAACAATATCCGCGTAAAGGATGCTGAAAAGGGAAGTCAACAGGAAGGAAATTAACACTTGACAAAGATCTAATTAAGCGTTATTTATTTTCATTCCAGCACTTCCTCGAAAGCGAACATTAGACACTTCATTTGAAAATATTAAAAGTTATGAAATATTCATCATTACATGCAGAGATGATATCGACTTACACTCTAACGGAACCCTAAGTGGCTTTCATATCTCGACAGCTTTTCAGTGTAATCTGGAAGTGTTTTTGCTGCGCTAACACTACCTTCAAGGACTTCTTGAACATTTCCACCACCGCTGTTCAAAAATGATGCTCTTTTCGTTGAACTGGTGTGTGCTTACGTGATCCAATTAGTCAATAAAATATTGACACCATCTTCAAGCAACACTTAAGATGCACCGCATGTGTTAGGAGGAAACTTTGGCAGTCTTGCCGCCGAATCGGGCGCCTAGTTCAGCTGGATGCGGAGCTTAGATTTTTCTTTTTTTTTCTTCAGTGAGAGGGTAGAGTATACACAGGAGTTGCGCTGCCAATCGCATTCTTCGCAATTTGCGAAAAAAAAAAACCTGTTTTGGTGATTAATAAAAAGTTTTGGCGAAAATATTGGCGATTACCTTTTTTTTATGAAGTCTGGGCAAAAACATATATTAATTTTTATTCGATTCGGTAACAAAAATGAAATTCAAATGTTAATTACTTTTTTTCATTGTTTACCATAAAAAAGGCGCTTACAGCGTAGTAAAATCCGTTTATTTACTGGTGTAAGACGTATACACACTGACGGAAAAAAATCCCAACATCACGAAAAAATAGTTGTAGAGGAATGAAATGGCGGCAATACATTTGTATAGGTAACATATTTAATCGATTAAGGTTTCAAGATCACAGCTTAATGTAAGCGCGAGAAGAGCCATTTTAAATGTGAAATGCTGGTACATTAATAACCGGTGTAACCGCCAGAATGTTGAATGCAAGCAAGCAAACGTTCATGCATTGTGTCGTACAGGTGCAGGATGTCAGTTTGTGGGATAGAGTTCCATGCCTGTTGCACTTGGTCGGTCAATACAGGGACGGTTAATGCTGGTTGGGGGTGACGCTGGAGTTGTCGTCCAATGATGTCCCATACGTACTAGATTGGTGAAAGATCTGGTGATCTAGCAGGCCACGGCAACATGTCGACACTCTGTAGAGCATGATGGGTTACAACAGCGGTATGCGGGCGAGCGTTATCCTGTTGGAAAACACCCCCTGGAATGCTGTTCATGAATGGCAGCACAACAGGTTGAATCACCAGACCGACGTACAACTGTGTCGTCAGGGTGCGTGGGATAACCACGAGAGTGCTCCTGCTGTCATAGGAAATTGCTCCCCAGACCATAACTCCAGGTGTAGGTCCAGTGTGTCTCGGCCGCAGACAGGTTGGTTGCAGGCGCTCACCTGGCCTCCTTCTAACCAACACACGGACATCACTGGCACCCAGGCAGAACCGGCTTTCATCAGAAAACACAACAGATCTCCACTCCGTCCTCCAATGAGCTCTAGCTTGACACCACTGACGTCGCAAACGGCAGTGGTTTGAAGTAAGTGGAATGCACGCTACAGGTCGTCTGGCTCGGAGCTGTCCTTCAAGTAACCGATTTGTAACAGTTCGTTGTGTCACTGTGGTGGCAACAGCAACTCGAATTGCTGCTGCAGACGCGGTTCGATGCGCCACGGCCAACTGCAACTCGAATTGCTGTCGCAGACGCGGTACGATGCGCCACGGCCATTCGCCGTACACGGCGGCCTTCCCTCTCAGTAGTGCCACGTGGCCGGCCGGAACCCGGTCTTCTTGAGGCAGTACCTTTCCTTGACCACCGCTGCCAACAATCATGCACAGTGGCTACATTCCTGCCAAGTCGTTCTGCAATATTGCGGAACGAAAATTCACCTTCTCGTAGCCCTATTACACGACCTCGTTCAAACTCCGTGAGCTGTTGATAATGGCTTCTTCGTCTTCTTAAAGGCATTCTTGACTAACATCAACACCCTACGTCGAATCTCAACGATAACTAACGCTCACGAACGTTACAGCGCGTATTTACAGCAAACCTGCTTTGCATGTTCCGAGGGGCGCTACTAGCGCCACACGTATGCGACGAGCACGAAATTTGCATAGACGTCATCTTACAGATGTACTCTCACCGCCTATCAACTGTCGTTTATCTAACACAACCCCTTCTTGGTGTTGGGATTTTTTTTCCGTCAGTGTAGATTCGCTAAGTTTTCGCACTCCACTGGGAGGCTTTTTCAAAGCAATAGGTAGAAATAAAATGACATAAAATGTTTACCTATTGTCCTGAAAAGGTCTTAAAAGACTACCATTTGCCTGAAAAAGCCTCTCAGTGGAGAGCGGAAGCTTGGCGAATCTATATACGTCTTACACCACTAAATAAATTGATTTTACTTGGCTATAAGCGCATTTTGATTGTTTACAATCTGGTGTACTTTGAGCTAACTTTCATTGTTTATAGTGCGCATGAGACGGAAGGCGATTACGTGAAAAGAGTGACGCAGTTGCTGATGTAAGACCTAGTACAACACTTTTTTTATATTTTTATGGTTTTTATAATTCAACTTGAGGGTGGAAAAAAACATAGGCGTCTTCAGATAGCATTTGGCGAAAAAAAAAATTGAATTTGGCGAATGGGTTGGCGAAAACTTTAAAAAAGCCAGAGCAACCCCTGATATATATATATATAAAGAAAAGAAGAAAAATACCCTGCGAATATTGTAAATCGAGACGATGAGTGATGATTGGAAACGATGAAAGGTCTCGCTATCACTAGAAAAGTAAATACGATCACAATAGAGTACTGCTGCAATTAAGCGCAAAAAGGAGAGACCACCGAGAAGTACGATCAGACGAGGGAGGGTGTGAGCCTCTTACATCTTCAGAAGGAAAATAAAAAAAAAATGGCAAAAATATAAACTACGAGATTTGACGTATATTTTAAAACGCAAATGAATAAGGAAACAGAAAAATATTCTTTTCCTGAATATTGATATTTTTAAAAATAAAATTCAGGCTATAATAAAAAAAATCCAGAGAGATTTTATTCCCAAACGTTTATAAAAGAAAATATGAAAAATTAGCGCGGTTACTTAAACAAAAAAACGAGAAGCGCCAAAAATAAATAGATAAGTAAAGGCGCTAGAGATTATACGTTATATATTTACTTTTGACAATTGTTTTAGACATTTCCCACATGTCACGAGAACATGTCAAACACAGTACAGGGCTGGCAATTCAGTCTCTTATCAAATTAGTAATGTTGAATACGGGAAAAAAAAGTTTTTACTTCTTTTGTTATTTACTAACTTTTTAGAAATATATCGCGAATATTAAATTAAACAAGACGAAAGATATTGTTGGACAGACACTGCTCCCCCTCCCCTCCCCGAGCAAAATTATTGGAGGGACACGATTCACCTTGCCCTACCCTCCATAGTCGGCGACCGTGGTTCCAGTAATTTGTGCCGCCCTGGTGGCGCAGTGGTCTAAGCGCTAGCTTCTGGCCATTCGTCCAAGATGGGTTCGGGTTCGAATCCCGGTGTGGCATGGATGTGTTTGTCTCACGAGACTGGCCTCGCCTTTCCTTGGAACCAATGGCCCTAAACTAGGGATGGGCGACTGCTTATAGTCTATCGAGTTGCTCATGGTTGTCGTTAAACCCTCCTAAACAAACAAAAACAAACATTCGTCCGAGTGGACCCTGGTTCGAATCCCGGTGAGGAATGGATATTGTGCTTGTCTTACGGCACTGGCTCCCTTCCTTCCATGGAACCAGAGTCCCCAAATTAGGGACGGGGCGACTGCTTACAGCCCATTTGTGTAGCTCACGGTGTAGCAGCGTTGTGTTTGGCGTTGAGAATGAGACCAGCGCATCCGATTATTAATTTACATGGTATGTCTTTCATATATCGTTGAAAAAACACAATCTAGCACACTCACAAAAGCTTGTGGGGGAGCGTCTACTAATACTGTAGTACTCGGTACAATGAACACTAATGCCGGACCCGTGGGAAACAATTGCTAGTAAATGCTGCGAACCATATGTGAAAGTCACGCATATGTACAGGTATCAGCGAAAAAAAAGGATATATTCTTGTTCTACAAAGCCCTGAAATAAAAATAAAACTTTCGCTATTTACAATGGGCATCCTGAAAGTAATGCCTCCTCCTTAATAACTTTTGAAATTTTGAAGTGATTTTAATGAAAATGCACTGACACGTACTGTGATATGTTACCAATGTAAGAGCAAATGTTTTTCAGAATCGGTAATAAAGATCATGAATGACAGAGAAAAGCAGCGAACCGTAAATGAATTCATGGAAAAAGAGTGCTGTGAGGCTCCAGAAATCCACAGAAGACTCCTGGCGGTGTATGGAGCTGCCACAATCGATATTAGTAATGTCCGAAGATGGATGAAGAGGTTTCGAGAGGGAGAAAGTTCAGTATGTAATAAACAACGGTGTGGAAGACCCGCAACTGCAGTGAAGATGCCAACAGGAAACGAGTGAAAGACCTAATCGCAGCTGATCGTCGTGTCACCATCCAAAAGTTGTGTGATGCAATTCATTCTGATCATAGTGCGATGGAAACATTAATTAGGGATCTGGGCTATAGAAAAAATTGTTCAAAGTGGATACCAAGAAACCTAACCCGTGAACAATACAAGCAAAGGGTGGACATGTGCCGGAACCCCTTGGACTGTTATGAGAGGAAGGGCGAGGTGTTTTTCTCTAATGTTGTGACGGAGGATGAAACCTGGGTGTCCTTTCATGACCCAGAAACAAAACGTGCGTCAATGGAATGGCAACGTACATCTTCACCTCGACAGAAAAAGGTGAAAACAACTTGGTCCGCAGGGAAAGCGATGGTGACAATTTTCCGGGACAAACGCGGTGTCATTTTGATTGATTTCCTTGAACGATCTTCAATGTCTACACATTGAGTGCTGCTCACAATGTGCAGACATTGAAGAAGCTAAAGGAAGCTGTCAGAAGGGAAAGACGTGACATTCTCCTTCATAGTGTTGTTTTACACCATGATGATGCATGTCCTCACACCTCAATGGAGACTTCACAGGCTATTACCAAAATGGGGATGGACGGTAATGCCCCAACCTCTGATTTGGCATCCCTCAGACTTTTTCCTGTTTACCCCTTTGAAAAACACCTTTCGTGGAGAACATTTCGACGATCTGAAAAATCTTTAACTGGCTGTGAACTCATGGATGAAACGACAACCTCAGGAATTTTTGCAAAATGGATTTTACCAATGGGTTCAAAGATGGCGGAAATGCATAGAAAGTGATGGACAATACTTTGAATAGGCTAGAATTATTAACAGTACATTCGAGTATTTTACCACCAAGTTTCAAATGTTTTGTTGCAACAAATAAAAATTTTATGAAGGACGAGGCATTACTTTCAGGATGCCCTTTGTATTTAGCTCGATATATGCCCTGTTACGTAGGTAGTAAAATATATTTTTTTAATAAAATAAATTGAGAAAAATGTTAACAGCAAATTTTTTGGTCTAAAATATCGGATTTCAACAACATTTACCTAAGATGCACCAGTAAAATGTTTTTTTTCCTTTGGGGTTTAATGATCACCATGAGGAATAGTTAAAACAGTCGTCCAATCCCAATTTAGGGTCACTGGTTCCAAGAAAGGGACAGAACCAGGATTATCAGAAAAACGCTCTAGATCCTTGCCTGGAACCCGCCTCGGACAAGCAATCAGAGGGGCCTCTGGGGTGGCAATATGTTTTGTAAAAAATATTCTATAGCCCTAACTGAAATAACGGTTCGAGATAGCAACTGTATTTAAGAAGGTTGAAACACACAATATCTATGGAAAAATTATAAAATTTATTGCCACTTATTTATCAAGCCTACGGAAAAACTTAAACTGAAATACACTGAATCTGTTTTCTATCATCACATTCGACTGTATTAAAGTTTTGGAACAGTCATTCGCCAGAGATCGGTCTGGTCCCGAACACTGGGAGAAGCGTGGATGGGGCGCTTGCCACACGCCCCCCCCCCCTTCCCTCAAACCCGTGAATGCAAACCAGGGGTAGGCGATTGGCTAAAGCCCTTTGAGGCATGAGTCAGTTGCACTCACCCCAATCTCTGATCCTTATCAAATAAGTCAGTTATACTCAACAAAGGGGGACAACAAACCGTTAGATTACACTCACCCAACCCTTGCTTACTAGAGGGGGAATGTGAAAACCGGAGGGTGGAACAGGGAGCTTTCGGCATAAGATGCTCTCTGCTGGAAGATGCTCTACCTGTTCCCTGCAAAACAGTGGCATCATTGCATACTTCAGACAGTAAATATGAAAGCCGGTGGATGGAACAGAGAACTTTCGGCATAAGATGTGCACTGCTGGAAGATGCTCTAACTGTTCCCTGCAAGACAGTGGCATCATTGTACCTTGCAGGCAGGGAATATGAAAACCAGTGGCTGGAAAAGGGTGCTTCCGGCATAAGATGTTCTAGCAATTCCCTGCAAAACAGTTGTGTCATTGCATCCTTCAGACAGCAAATGTGAATGCAAAATAGTGGCGTCACTGCATCCTTCAGACAGCAAACGTGAAAACCGGCAGGCGAAACAGAGAGCTTTTGGCACAAGGAGCTCTCTGCTGTAAGATGGTCAACAAATCCCTGCAAGACAGGGGTGTCATTTTTTTTTTTTTTTTTAATGGAGGTTTAACGACCACCGTGAGCAACTCAATGGGCTATAAGCAGTCGCCCGTCCCTAATTTAGGGTCACTGGTTCCAGGGAAGGGAGAGAGCCAGTGCCGTAAGACAAACACAACATCCATGCCTCACCGGGATTCGAACCCGGACCCCGTTCGGACGAATGATCAGAGGCCATCGCCTAAACCATTGCGCCACCGAGGCGGCAGGGGTGTCATTGCATCCTTCAGACAACGATTAGAGAGGTAAAATGGAGTTTATGTACAGCGAAAAAGGAAAAATAATAACTGATACATTCAGGACACAAATTCTGTAAAGATCGAGAAACAGGATGGAAGTGGCGTTGCACAATACGCAGATGCTTGGCAAAACGGTATCTGGACACTAGTGCTTTGGTTGTTTTGCAATATGAATCGTGCCACAGATATGACCCAGCATAACTGCTGTCCCGTCAAATCGTATCAAATACTGTAGTTCCAAGCGAAAAGCAACAAAGGATATTTCGGAACGGCCATATAAACTAATTTCGCTTGAGTGAAATAAGCTCTTGAGCTGGGAAAGGCTGTGATTGCAACTAATCCTCATCGTGGTTTTTTGAGTGCAACTGACCAACACCCTCCCATTGAACTACCCATGGAGGTCACTAAAGCCCCCCAAAAAAAAAAAAAAAAAAAAACCTCCCCGCAATGTAACGTATACGCAGCTCACAAATTAGTTCGCAGTTATTTATGAAATTAGAAGAATGTGGGGAAGGCTTATATAAATCACGGATGAATTATTTTTATTAAACTAAATACCATACGTACTGTAATATTGAATAAATATATAGTTTTTGATATTCTTTCATCACACTTTTGGGTGCCGTCTGACGCAGAAGGAAGCTCCCAATAAATACTATATACAATGGGTAGCCATTTTATCAAAAACTCTCTCAAAATACAATTGTGGAAGAAAACACTTACAGGGGGCGTCCTTATTGAAATAACAGTTGCCTGTAAGCATGGGAGCCTATAATGTAGCTTTCAGGAGACAGACATTGTAACTACGATTAACATATACAAACACCATATGCAATTTCTTTGTAACTTCGAATTATCTAACCGTTTTTACTATACTCTCAACGCATACATTTAATTGGAAACCACAAAACCCAAAAACTACATAAAAAGGATGGATAAACGAAATTAGACAGATTGTTAGGAAAATAAAAAAAACTGTTTTTTCGTTCTTTTGATCTTTCTGGCCACTTGTTTCACATGCACACGATATCCCGGAGGTCACTCAATTGGTCATCAAGAATAAAAAAATTACCCTCAATACAAATCTCCAGGAAAGTTTTCGAGAGATGTTTGTCCAGCAGTAAATAGCTGCAGCAGATGATACATTTTTCATTTCTTTCTTTTTCATGCTTTTTCATACTATATGTACACAGTTTTTCAAAATGAAAATGCAGTGACGAATTTCATTATTACTTTCTATTGTAAATTTCCAACTGGAAATTTCCAAGGTTTTCCAATTTTTTCGGGATAAGCGCATCCAGAAGTTCTAAAGATAAATTAGCAATCAGAATTAGTGTTATGGCTAAAATCATTGAAGTATCTTCGAAGAGACGAAAAGACAGTATCTGATTTCCAAGAGAGGGCAAATTCCTCGTCTAGCACCCCTTCTATGGGCGCCCATACCTCTAAGTTATGCTTAATATACGTGCAACTGTTATGCACTATCCTCAGGTTTCTGCATTTCAAGGATGTGTGAATTTAAATGTACTGAATCATTTCGGCCACAGGTTTTCCTCCTAAATTTAATGCAAATGATTGGAGGAGGAAATGAAACATTTATTGCCTGCATGCAGTGGAGTATCTTGGGTCCGAGACCTGTGCTATCTCCCCCTCCCCTCCCCCAGTACTGTTTTTTTTTAATTGCGAAGTTTAATTTTTAACTGTTAAATAATAGAAGTAACTTTTTTTCTAAATTTTAGGTACATGCCATTGCTAACATGATACCAAATAATTATGAAGATTAGGATTTGAACACTTATTTGTACATGAACTCTATTCTTCTTCTGAATACTTTATTTGTACATGAACTCCATTCTTCTTTCCTTTTGTGTGAACTTGATTGTTGCATTTTCACAAAATGTTTCTTCTGAGTACTTTTTCATATTTAAAAAGAATGTTTTTCTCTATTGACAAAACAGCCAAGTTTTTCGAATGTGCATGTCCTTGTGTGGCTCTAAGATACATCTTTATCCTTTTTAATGCTGAAAAACTTTCGGCAGTTGCAGTTGTTGATGGAAATTTTAATATGAGGTCTGCTAATTTGTGCACCTCACTAAACACTATGTCCAATTTATTCAACTTTATGTAACACGTAATGTCTCTTACTGATTTGTTTTTGCATTCATCAAGGGAACAAAACACTTTCAGTTCATTTTTTAGTCGAGCTGTATCAACATTTGAAGCATAGAGTTCTTTAAGTTCTGACAGTAGATGTTCAAGGAAGCTTTCATAAAATTTATCAAAACAGTTCGAATCCAACAAAGCCACGAATTTAAGATATAATATCCCTGATTTTAATTCATTGACACTTCACAAAAACCGAAACAACTCTCGCCAAACACTCTTATGGGCGGGAGTATACGAGTGACTGAGATAGTCTGTCTTCGTTTTTTGCAGCGAACCATTTCCCAAAGCAATGGCCCATCCCCCTCTACCAGATGATTCATGTTGTCATGGAAACGCTAGCAGGCGATTGTACAGAAGGTTTTCGCATCAGAACTGCGAAGACTCTGGAAGAGCTGCTTGCGTTATGCCGTTGGTTTTCGCTCGCCAGACTGAGTCAAAGAAGTGAATCCGCACGCGTTTGTTTTCGCAGCGAAAACATCGACATATTTTAATACCGTTGATAATTGACTTTTATATGTGTATATTTCATTCAGGTTTTTTTTTTGTGTGCATTCTCTGGACTTCGCAGCTAGCCTCGAATATACGCCACTGCCTGCATGTCTGGTGAAAACATGCGTCGCCAATGGATTTTTTATGGCTACCAAAACTGAATGGGAAAATCCCTATCCTGAAGAAAGTTGCAATTGTCATATTTATGGTAAGAGGAACTACAAAGGATCAAGTGGGACATCGTGGGGCTAAGTGAGGTAAGGAGAAAAGGAGAAGATCTCATTGAACTGAAAAGTGGACATCTCTTCTACTATCGTGGGACAGATACTGGCAGAACTAGTGGTGTTGGATTTATAATAAACAAGAAACTGAAGGATAAAGTTGTAGAAGTTGAAAGTTCCTCTGACAGAGCTGCAGGACTCGTTATCCAACTCTCGAGAAGATACCAGGCTCAGATTATTCAAACTTATGCACCCACCACAAGTCATGCTGAAGAAGAAATTGAAGAATTTTATGAGGAAATTCGTGATCTAAATAATAAAGGTAAGCAGCACTTGAAGATAATTATGGGAAATTTCAATGCAAAAATAGGGCAACGACAACAGAATGAAACTTTAGTAGGTAAATTCGGTCACGGCAACAGAAACCAGCGTGGAAATACTCTCGTAGAGTTTGCAGAGGCAGAAGGGTTTTTCATCTTGAACTCCTTTTTCAAGAAAAAGCCACACAGGAAATGGACATGGAGACATCCAAATGGGACGACAAGTGAAATTGATTTTATTATGTGTAACAAAATAATTCGTCATAGAAGACTGCAGTGTGCTAAACAAGTTCAACACAGGTAGTGACCATAGATTGGTGAGATGTAAGATGCACCTCAACACTAAACTTGAACGTGGCAAGCTCATAAGACAAACAAAATGTATTGACATAACCAACCTTAAAAAACACCATAATACCTTCAAGTTGGAACTGAAGAACAGATTCTCTGCTTTAGAAGGCCTAACATCGGAAGAAGTGGACATCTCTGAAGTTAACAGAAAAGTAACCAAAGCTCTTATGGAAACAGCAACAAAATTAGCTGGGTCTAAGAACAAATTGCATGTGAACAAATTATCAGGAAAAACCAAAATGTTGATGCAAAAAGAAGAGTGATGAGGATAACTAAAGAAGATGTGACTTCCAAAGTGGAATATATAGAGCTATGCAAGACAGTACGAAAAAGTATCACTGAAGACGTAAGGAAATTCAACTGTGAACTAGTAAGGAAAGCAATTGAAAACAACCAAAGCCTAAAGATAGCAAAGGGACATCTCAGTAAGGGGAAAAAACAGATTATGGCACTGAGAAAAGAAGATGGTTCTGTAACAAGAAATAGAGGCGAAATTTTGACAAGAGTGAAAGATTTCTACTCCAAATTATATGAAAGGGATGATACATGTACTCCAGACATCATGAAAGGTACCAGTACCAGAGTTCTTCCAGTCCTTCCAGCAGAAGTTGCACATGCAATCAAGAACATGAAGCGGGGAAAAGCTCCAGGAGAAGATGGAATTACTGTAGACATCATACAAGAAGCAAGTGGAGAAATCGAAACAGTACTCGCCCAAATTTTCACTCGATGCCTTAATGAAGGGAAAATTCCTGAGGATTGGAACAACGCTACAATGATCTTGCTACATAAAAAAGGTGACATTGAGGATCTCAGGAACTACAGACCTATCAGCCTCCTATCAGTGGTTTATAAAATCTTCACTAAAGTTCTTTCACACCGCTTTAAGGTGACACTGGACATGGCTCAACCGAGAGAACAAGCTGGATTCAGGAGTGGCTACAGCACAATAGATCATATCCACGTACTGAGAGAACTAATTGAAAGAGCGAGGGAATATGAACTTCCATTGTGCATGGCTTTTATCGATTATGAAAAAGCCTTTGATTCGCTGAAACCATCAGCAGTTGCAATGGCTCTGAAATCCTGCGGTATTGAAGATGCATACATTAATATTATTAATAACATCTATGAAAATGCAAGTGCAAAGATTCGGCTGTTTGAAAATACAACACACATAAAAATTGGAAAAGGAGTGAGACAAGGTGACACCATATCTCCGAAGCTCTTTAATGCCACATTGGAAAATGTCTTTCAATCACTGAACTGGGAAAACAAAGGGATAAAGATTAATGGAGATTATCTAACCCACCTTCGTTTTGCTGATGACATAGTCATTTTTGCAACTACCCCATCAGAGCTACAGAGTATGATCCAGGAACTTGCTGACAAGAGTAAAGAAGTGGGATTAAAAATGAACTTTCAGAAGACAAAAGTGATGTACAATGCTTTTACAAGAAATGAAGATTTATCGATTGATGGAGAAAAGCTGGAGATAACAGACACGTACGTTTATCTTGGACAGCAGATATCAAGTGAGGGTCACATTGGTGAAGAAATTAATCGGCGTACAAAACTTGCCTGGAGAGCTTTTGGAAAAAACAGCATAATTTTCAAGAGCAATATGCCATTATGTCTTAAAAGAAAAGTGTTTGATCAATGCATCCTTCCAGTGCTTACGTATGGTGCAGAGACGTGGACCTTAGCTAAAAGAGACATACAAAGGCTGCAAACAACTCAAAGCAGCATGGAGAGGTGCATGCTTGGTGTAACCAGGAGAGATAAGAAGAGGAACACGTGGATCCGAAAAATGACAAGAGTGGAAGACATCATGATCAGAGTTAAATCCCTGAAATGGCAATGGGCTGGACATACTGCCAGAAGAACAGACCATCGATGGACAGCCGAAATTTTAGATTGGATTCCAAGGGACAGGAAAAGACCCAGAAGAAGACCACATGGAAGATGGGTGGATGAAATTCGAAAGTATGCGGGAGTGACATGGAGGAGACTGGCACAAGACAGACCGTTGTGGAGGAAACTTGGGGAGACCTTCGTCCAGCAGTGGATTGATAATGGTTGACAATGATGATGATGATGATGAAGTCGCACTGAACTTGTCTTCAGGCTGTCTTTCGATCCTATACTCTATGACGTATACTCTAATTTAAGTTTCATTTCTAGCTTCATTCTCTACATAAATTTTGAGTTTATTCTCCTTATAATTTCAACCCTAACGTTATATTTTCTCACTCACGGAATGTTCTGTTGCAACAGTCTTGAGGTCAGAGTATTCTGTTGCAACAGTCTTGACGTGTGCGTGTGTACAGATAAGAACGAGAGATATAATGTTGGAGTAAGCAGCGAAAAGTGTGGTGGCGTTGTATTGCGTAGTCGTGATACGTGGATTACTGCAGCATATTGTTGTTGGATGTAAGCAAATCGAACCTAAGTTGATATAGGTTCAGTATTGTAGCTGAAGCGAATGTGATCTTCTTTTATTAATATTAAGCATCGTATAGTATACTTATGCTCTCCTTGGAATACCAATAAAGACCATTTATGTGAGTGATTGAAGCCTTCTCTCTCTTCTGGCCGTTGGGTCGTCTAATTAGCTCAGTGTATAATTAAAGATTTTTGTGTGCTAGCTATGCGCTGTTTAACACTTCGAAGTTCCAGTGATACGACAGATGAAGTGGCATTTTAAACGAAAAACATTACAACTCGCCAATGGTGAAAACCGAAATTAACATTCTTGAATATAACAAGTGAACAAAAACCTTTGAAAATTGGTGACACGATAAGAAATTCACATTTTAGAGGTTTCTTAGGAAAAGAAACCTCTAAAACTCAGTATTTTGAAGGGCCATCTACATTCTGAATATTTGTTAGGAAGAAAATAAAATATAAAACTAAATGTTCAACAAATATTTATTACCATAAGCAACAAAATAGTTGCTTTTCTACAGCCCGTTCCTCATGAAATAAAAGCTTATGAGAATATGAATTTTCAATAACGTTGCGTTGGTGGGTTACTAAAATCCTAGATTTCTTTTGACAACACTAGATGGCACTACTAATGTGTTTGTACATTTATGGCAAGAAATATTTCCTGAATGTTGACCAAAAGATGGAAAGCCGCCCTAGCGGTGCAGTGATCAAAGCGCTAGCTTCTGACCATTCGTCCGAGATAAGTCCGGGTTTGAATCCCGGAGAGGCATGAATGTTGTATTTGTCTTATGGCGTTGGCTCTCTCCCTTCCCTGGAAGAAGTGGCCCTGAATTAGAGACGGACAACTGCTTATTTATTTTTTTATTTTTTTTTATTTTTTTGATTGGAGGTTTAACGACCACTGTGAGCAACTCAGTGGGCTATAAGCAGTCGCCCGTCCCTAATTTAGGGTCAATGGTTCCAGGGAAGGGAGAGAGCCAGTGCCGTAAGACAAACACAACATCCATGCCTCACCGGGATTCGAACCCGGACCCCTTTCGGACGAATGATCAGAGGCCATCGCTTAGACCACAGCGCCACCGGGGCGGCAAACAACTGCTTATAGCCCATTGAGTTGCTGTCCGTCATCTAGGTAAACCCACAAACAGACAAAAACAGCATAGAAACATACACTTTTCAAATGTACGTAGTTCCTTGTCAATGAATGTTCACCTTTTTTACGCTTTCCAACCGTAGGTTGAAGAAGCGTATATGCTCCAGCTTTGTCAGTCTCACGTAAAAATGGTTCCATTTCGATGAAATCTTAGTATGTGGTTGGAGACCACCTGGGGACGAATTTTGTTGAAAATGGGTGAAATGGGGTCCAAGGTCAGGACATAGGAGCGGGATGCATTTCCTTGTCCTTATGCGCCATAACTTACGTAAACATGCTTCGATTGAGACAAAACTTTATCTTGTTGTTCCGGAACTACACTTTACCGGTTCTGTTGAATAGGGGTCAAAGGTCAGGTCATAGGAACGAGATTTATTCTACAGCCATTATCCTCATAACTTGAGAAATGATTTCTGTTATGTTAGAAAGCGTATCATAATCAATGGATTGCATGATTTTACTAACCTGTTGTTTGTTTGTTTGTTTCTGAGTTTAACGAGCACTATGAGCAACTACAAAGGATAGAGGAAGTTGTTCGTCCCGAACTTGGAGCCACTGATTCTTGCGAAGGGAAGAAGCCAGGGCCATGAAAAAATTCATCACCTATATGCGTCACCCGTGAATCGAACTTAGACGCACCTCAGAAGAATAGTCAACAGCCAGGGCCTCAGACAACTTGTCCAGTGTGGTGGCAATAAATTTTCCAAATTTGTTTTAAATTTGCCATTTCGTTAGGAGTTATGCGCTTTTGGTACTCCTTGACTGGGCGCGGCATTTATTCATAACATATATTACTTTTTTCGCTGTCTAATCTATGATAAAGTTAACGTTTTTAAGCGTACTATGACATGAAATTAAATTTGCTCTGGACAAATTTTCAGAATATGTTCTACACTACCGTTTGTAAAAATTGCAACACCAAGAATGAATCGCGCTATTAAAATGATATGATATTGATTTTACAGATTCCTCGTGTTACAGGAGATAACTGATTACATTTGTAGAGCTATACAAGTTTTTTCGCTTCAAAAGTCAGTATCGTGTGAAACTACCTCGAGCAACAATCACAACCTCTACAAGACGCGACGTAGCGCTGAATGCAGGAGGTTTTTGATATCGTCCTGGGAAACAGCCTGTTAGGGTTCTTCTATAAGAGACCAGAGTTCATTTGTGGTGATCGGTTGAGGCGTTTGACGGCCCAGTCGCTTAGCTACCATGTTCCAGACATGTTCAATCGGGAACATATCCGGCGAACGTGTAGGAAGGGGTACCTGCCGCTCATGAGAGAGATATTGGGCATTCTAGGCGACACGTTACGGAGCATTGTCCTGCTGGAATATAGCGCCAGGTACAACTTAAGGAAGAGTAACATGTCTACCTCTAAAACATCCTTTATACCGCGTGTGTCGTATAAAAGAGGCCCCGTAGCAAGACGTTGTTTGGCGGGTTTCCACTTAAAACCGCTTTGTTCCACTTCTAACCGGTTTCTGCGTGCACAGCTGCACAGGAATTCGCCGGAGTAGTTAGTCACAGCCAGAGCAGTGTAGGTACGCGGTCACAAGGGTAAGCGAAGAGAGAGCAAAGGCAACGGAAATGGTTTTAAGTACGGAACAGCGGATTTTTATTGTATAACAGTATTTCAGAAATAACTCATACAAGGTTTTAAACGAGTTCTTTACAGAAAAATTTTCGCAATGTGTAGCACCGGCGAAATCAGTGGTACAGAAGTTTCAGTGGAAGAAATTTCGTGAAACCGGTACTGCAACAGGAAAAGAAACAAACCGAAGACAATTCGTACTGAAGACAATATAAAGGATGTGTGCACAATGATGTTACAAAGCCCTCGGAAGTCGATTCGCCGATTATCGTCTGCAACGGGAATATCTGCCACGTTGTGCCGACGCATACTTAAGGTGGATTTGCATTTTTGGCAGTACAAAGTTATGGAGCTCCAAGAACTTAAAACTCCTGATTATGCAAAACGGATGCAATATTGTAAGTGGTTTCAGGATACCATTGTCAGCGGTGAAATGGACCCAACACTTTTGGTTTCAGGATACCATTGTCAGCGGTGAAATGGACCCAACACTTTTGGTTTCAGGATACCATTGTCAGCGGTGAAATGGACCCAACACTTTATTACAAGAGAGATGAAGCATGGTTTCATCTGTCCGGGTATAAAAAGAACGAAACTAATCTGTACACCCTAGACGAATCAAAAGTGAACATTACGGATGCCATGCACAGATTACTGCCGATGAGTTGTGGCGCGTTACGAACATGTTCCGTCGTGTGCAGCTGTGTCTTGATGTCGAAGGACAGCACTTTCAGCAATTGTTGTAAACGCAGGTAAATAACTCCTCTTTTCAATCATTTCAACTATTCTTTACCATGTATAGTAACATTACCTGGCTGTTGTAGTTCATTATACTCGGGCTTTTTTATGTGGCACACCCTGTATATATCGCTGACTACTGAGGGTTCCCTCAATTCGTATTAGGAGAGATCGCGAGTTGAACCCAGTGAAGCCCCATATCATGACCTATGGCGCAGGACCGGTATGAGGTTGCAAGGTGCCGTTCACGTCGATGTCGTCAAACACGTACGGGACCATCATGGTGAATCAAATTGAATCGTGACTCGTCAGAAAACACGACCTGTTGCCAATCAGCGCGCCAACGTCTGCTTTCGAGACTCCATTGCAGCCTGAGGCGTCTGTGGTTGAGGGTCAATACGCAGCAATGGGCTGCTAGCGACCAGTCCTCTGCTAAGTAGACGACGTCGAACCATGCTGGAGGTCAAAGCATGATATGTTATAGTACTCCACTGCTTCGCTAACACTGTGGATGTTTCTGTGCGATCGGTCACTGCCATGGGGCAGAAGTGTCGTCATCCAGTGCAGTCGTGCGATTTTGAGGGCCATTTTCCGGATTTCTGTGCGTCCATCGCACTCAACTGTCTACTCACGCCTTGTTCGCATCACTGTACTGGCATTTCGTTTCGTACGAGTGGAAATTTCGCGGTAGCAAAATGCAGCTTCTTTCATTCCAACAATCCTTCATCGCTCAAAGTCCGCCAGATGTTCATAACGTTATCTTCTTCGGCGACAGGACATAGTGAGACACAACAAACACTCTTTCGACTCAACGTCAGTTCTTCACTGATTTCAGCATCTCGTTTGAGCCAGCTCTTTATACCCAAGACCGGACAGTTCAGAGGGCGCTCCTCAGAAACTACATAAGCATTTTCACTGACATTTTGATCATTTGCGTATCCCAACGTGTTGTACATATCCTGTAAGTTTCAAGCTAATACCAGCAGACCTTCATTATTTGCAATTTTCACAAACAGTAGTGTATACAGAAACAGAACGAACTTTCTCGGGTAGGTGCTTATTTATACTCAAACCATTTCCCGAAACCACTTTCTCAATGGCCTGATGTGTTGTTGTTCCTCAAGGGTATAAAATATATATTTTGCCCCAGGGTGTTAGTCACCTTCGTTATGCTACTGATTCGAACTGCTACCGAGTTCATCGACTTCATCAGCGGTTTCGAGCAGAACCAAAGGTGGTACAAATCGTTTCCTTGTAAAATACCTGTGACTAAATGACTAAACACCACTCTGCACCCTTGCTTTGATTAGACCACAGATCAATCATGAGTACATTTCTATATTTAACCTCAAGCTAGGAGTTAAGTGTCCATTTGTTTTCACGGAGATAAAACGTCTCATATGCTCTTCGGAAATTCAAAGTCATTAATTTTGGTTGGTGCGAATTTCTTGACACATTCCAGCTAATAGTAAGTGTGTTGGTATGAACTGGTGGGACAAGATGAAGCTTACAACATTTATTAATTTATTAATTAAGTCCTGTAGAACATGAGAATATAGGAAATATCCGTCCCGGTGGATATCTGCTCAAGACGGCGCATCAGGCTATAAGCTAAATATTAAATACCTTCTCAGTGGATCACCCGATTTCAATTTATCCTTTTTTAAATGGAAGTTTTGTTGATAGCCTGGTCTATTTTAAAGTTAACAATTTTCACAAAAAATCCAAAACTACGAAATGTAAGTAAAAACTAAATACCAAAGTCCGCTGTTGCTCAGGAATATTTAATGGACAACGAAAGAAAACCCTCGTGATATACTACTACGTTCAAAAAGTTCCGGAACTTTTTGAATATTTGCCAAATGTCAATGAATTACGTCATTCCCCGCTGAGCAAGCGAAGGGCATGATGTGACCGACCAGCCAGAACCGGTTTGATCCAGATCCAACACGTACAGCGTATGTGCGTAGTTCCTGATTACAGGCATTCGAGGCTCTCCGTCGCGAGAACAACGATGTCGAATTTTGAACACCGTTCAAGTGTAAAATTCTGTGTTCTGCTCGGAAAATCTTTCGCTAAGACTTTTCAAATTATTAAGCCAGCGTACGGTTGGAGTGCAATGAATCGAACTATAGTTTATGAGTGGCATCGACGATTCGAAAACGGGCGACAGAATATCGAGGAAGATGAGAAATCAGGACGACCTTAGACCTTTCCTTTGGAGGCTAACCTCTCCAAAGGAAAGGTCTTGTTAACAGTTTTCTTCGATTGCAAGGGGATCGTACACAAGGAATTCCTTCAACATGGTCGTACAGTCACTAAAGAAGAGTACGACAACGTCCTAAAACGTCTCCAAGAATCAGTGAGACGCACGTGACCCGATCTTTGGAAGACAAACTCGAGGGTGCTCCATCACGATAATGCTCCGGATCACAGATCCCTCCTGATGTCCGATTACTTGTCCAAACATCACATTCCCGTTGTTCCACAACCAGCTTATTCCCCTGATCTCGCCCCGTGTGCCTTTTTCCCTGGATGAAGAATTTGTTTAAGGGGCGACACTTCTGAAGTTCCAGAAAAGTGCTGCAAGGATGTGGAAAATTTTGAAGGCTTGCAATTGGAGGATGTGGCAAAAGAAGGCTTTCAATCTGCATTTAAATCTTTGTATGAGCGCTGGCAAAAAATGCATAGTTGCACAGGGTAACTACTTCGAAGGAAACACCGCATAAACAGGTTTTATCTGTACTCATTCTTTTTTAATATAAAAAGTTCCGAAACTTTTTGAACGTAGTAATAAATAAAGGTTATCAAGAAAAGAAAGTCCAATTTCAATGACTCGAGATATTTCTAGGAAACAAAGGAAGAAAGTTATTAAGGAAAGAAAGCCCTCGGGGAAAAAAAGAAGTCTCTAAGGAAAGGGAGTGCTCAAGAAACGGGGGAAAACAGTGATCAGAAAAGAAAATCCTGTTTAAACGCACATAGAGGTTGTCATGGAACAAACAGAAAATCATTCAAGAAAGAAAATATTCAAGAAATGAAGGGATAGTTGTTCAGGAAAGAAAGTCCTCATAAAATCTAGGCTGTTAGGGAGAGAAAGTCTAATTTTGACATTAAGATTGTCAAGAAGCAAAGAAAGTCCTCAAAAACCAAAGGCAAAAGGAATTTACGAAAAGCTCAAACTTAATGGTCACAGTACTTGTCAAGAGACAGCTTTTCTGACCATTGCAGGCTAGTATCGGGCACCACGTTTATCTGAGAACTCCACTATATTCTATGTCTGGAAAATGAAGCGAAGAACGCATGGGACCAAAATGTCCTCCCTCTAAGGAAAGTTCGAATGAGAAGTGAAGGGGAGAAGTGTAATAGGAAATTCTGGGTTAATCCCATTAGCTATGACAGTTGGGCACTTTACGTGATGTTTGATGTGAGATGTATGGGTAGTTGTCAAGAAACAGAGGATTGTTGTAAAATAAAGAAAGTCCTCACCTGACATTGCGATGCTTTTCCACAAATAGTTCGGTGAATGGTCTTTGAGGCAAGTGTGACGTCTCAAGCTTCCTCATTGCGTCACGTATCCCATCTCTAACTTGCACAGCGATGTAATTCGGAAGAACACTTCGCAGCAGACGTTCCTACGACGTTTAAACGAGAAACATCAGCCATCTGACACATAGAATAATAACAAATGATAATGCTGACAACAGCCTCCAATTTCACAATTTCATCAGAGAAAACTAAAATGCTGGTATGCAAACATGTTTTTTTTTTGTTGTTTTTTTTTATTGGAGGTTTAACGACCACCGTGAGCAACTCAATGGGCTATAAGCAGTCGCCCGTCCCTAATTTATGGTCACTGGTTCCAGGGAAGGGAGAGGGCCAGTGCCGTAAGACAAACACAACATCCATGCCTCACCGGGATTCGAACCCGGACCCCGTTCGGACGAATGATCAGAGGCCATCGGCTTAGACCACTGCGCCACCGGGGCGGCGCCAACATGTTAGATGCATCCCAGAACTAACGGCAATCATGAATGGAATACGGGATTACACTAGAGAATAAAAATTTTGAAGATGTGAATCCGTTTTTTTTTGTATAAATATAGCATGAATGGTAAGTCAGATAATATCCGAAAACTTGAAAATTTCCTCGTCCTGGAACCGAAATCGAATCCGCGTCTCCCGGATAGCGCCCGAGTATGCTAACTAATACCTCTCCCATAACGACAGAGTTTCAAAACGACCAGGACGAGATAATTTTCAAGATTTCGGATATTATCTGACTTACCATACATGTCATATTTACACCAAAAAACGGCAATGCTCAAACAATGACATTGAAGGAAACTGTACCCTTTCCTCTCTGTAACTATCATTTCAGAGTGTATTTTTGTAAACTTGCTGCATCAGTCACTTCTCACACCATGTTGAGTGGAAATGTGTATGATGGCATATGCTGTTATTGAATCCTAATGAACAAGGAATTTGCATCAGGAGTTGCTTTAGAGCTTCAGAAAAGTATGATATTTTATAAACTGCCTTTGGTGAAGATGCCGTACTGAAAGCACTAGTGTTTTTTGCGATATACAGGAAGCCGAACTTTTGTCGACGACAAAGGATGTTCTGCTTCGACAATTTATATTGAATCAGTTTACCAGCTTGTGATGTAGACCTACACCTCATCACGAAGAGCAGTGTGTACAATGATATTAACCTGTGATATCGGTAGCTCTTTCAAACTCTGAAAAATGTTGGCAACGACATCTCCATATACGTCACACGTATGTAGGGTTGGACTGGATACGACTAATCGGCTCACGCGATCCGGTCCAGATCGACCCATATATTTATTTATATATATGATTTTTTATTAATTATGTTAATATAGACGCTGCCGCTCCTGACTGCGCAATTTGGACAAAAAAAAAAAAAAAAAAAAGCATCCAAAACTTGCGAGAAAAGTAAACCAATTCAAATTTAGAACGTCGTACCCATGTGAGCATCATCTGCGTGACTAACTCTAAATCTGCCGGTCCTGCATCGAGTACCTGTACTTTCCACGTATAAACTCGATTACCATTACATACCATAATTTCAAGCAACTACTTCTTCCTCATCCCTCCTTAGAAAAAGGCAGGTTAATCGATATTTTCTTGATTTCATATAGAATTGCTAAAATGTCACAAAACGGTTTATACTCTTAAACATAACATTTAATCTGTCTCACCGGTTCAGTAGTTTTTTTATGCACGGTGACCGAAAGCGCGGCCCGCAGATATATAATTTTGATGGACTCAAAAGCATACATTTTCACTGATTTCCCCATTTGGAATTCTGGTAGTGCCATTTCGCGCGGGCCAGGCCTTTTGTTACAAAACGGTTTGCCTGTTAGGCGCCGCTAGCAGACACTGCACCATTAGAAAGGTACTGCTAGTTTATAAACAAGAAATATGACACCGAATTTTCGGGTGTAATAATCACGTCTTTTGAATCCGTTCTGACGCAAACTAAATTTATCCAAGCTATTCAAAGTCAATGGAACCGGTATGGAAAACAATAGTATCTGACGGAAGAAAGAAGTTTTTCAATCGGGTTTTTAATCCCTCAGATATTGCTGTAAACGGAATCGTGAGCTTACGCCCTCTGGTTGCAGACTTGTGGATTAAGAAAAACATGAATTTATATGAGAAACATTTCGCACCGGAAACGCTCTCCAACACAGAAAGAATTCTTCATATCGGACTCTTAGAAACAGAAATATCGACAAAAATAAGATGTGACTTTACGTCCCCTGGTGGGAAAACCATGCATTATTTTAGGAAGAAATTATTCTCAAAAAGTTTTTCCATATGAGCGGTATCGGTCCAAGAAAAAAAAAATTGTCGAGTTTTCAGGAACCCAGATTTTGCTACAAATACATCAGAAGCAGAAATTAACACTTATTCCTCCTGGCCAAACCATTCTTTACCAAACATTAGAAATTATGTGAAAAATATTTTCCATCAGGTCTTGTATGCGATATAGGAAGAATTTTTCAAATCGGAGTTTTAGAAGCTAAATAACGCAGAAAACGCAATTTAACTTTGTGCCCCCTAGCGGAAAGTCTGTGATTTACTCGAAAATTTTGAATTTACAAGGAAAACATTTCGCATCGGAAACACTATCCAACAAAGAAGGGATTTTTCAAATCGCACTCCTAGAAGTAGAGATATTGACAAAAATAAGATATACATCTACGCCCCCTGGCGTAGAAACCATGAATTATTTCAAGAAGAAAATGTTCCTAAAAGGTTTGTCGACATGAGTAGTATCGGTCAACAAACGACTTTTTTTTCAATCGAGATTTTAGAAGCTCATATTTTGCTGCAAATACATCAGGAGCGGAAATTAAAACTTACGACACCTGCTGCACAAACCATTTTTTACAAAAAATTAAAATTATGTGCAAAGGATTTCCCATCAGGAGCTGTATTCGGTGCAGAAAGCATTTTTCGAATCGGAGATTTAGAAGTAGAGATATCGGGGAAAAGCAATTTACTTTCACGCCCCATAGCGGAAAGTCTATGAATTACTTGAAAATTTTGAAATTATATGAAAAACATGTCACACTGAAAACACTATCCAACAAAGAAGAAATTTTTAAAATCGGACTCCTAGAATTAGAGATATTGACGAAAACAATATATGCACCTACGCCCCCTGGTGGAGAAACTGTGGAACATTTTTAAGAACAAAATATTCCGAAAAGGTTTATCGATGTGAGTGGCATCAGTCCACGAAAGAATTTTTCAATCGATATTTTAGAAACTCAGATTTTATGGCAAATACATCAGAAGCAAAATTTAACGCTTACGCCTCCTGGTGGCCAAAGTATTCTTTACCAAAAATTTAAAATTATATGCAAACGATTTTCCATCAGGAGGTGTATCCGCTGAAGAAAAAAGTTTTCAAATCGGAGTTTTAAAAAAAAAGTTATTGGGAACAATGTAATTTATTTTTACGCCCCCTAGCGGGAAATCTATGCGCAATTTGGAAAAGTAACTATATCTAAAATACTTTTCGACATAAATGGAATTGAAAGACAAAATAATTTTTTCAATCGGATGTTTAGAAGCAACTATGTGGAATAAAACGTATTTTTGAATTCGACATCATCTGCATTTACGCCCTCTAGCGGCGTAATTGTACATCGTAAAAAAAACGAAATAAAGGATCATCATTAGCTTCCCAATGCAAAAAGAATTTTTCAAATCGGACTGATAGTCGCAGAGAAATCGTGGGTACAGGCGGACGGACGGACAAACCGATAACATAAACACGATCTTTTTTTACAAAAGACGTGCTAAAAAGAGGGAATGTGAGGTAACCGGTTAGTCATAACAGCATTCCTCTACAGATGTTACGGAGTGTATGAGAATGAAAGAGTCAGAGTGAAACTTCATATTGAGCATCAGCAACCCGGCGATGGAGTGTGAGGGTAGAAGAATATCTCACATTCACAGTAACCTAAATCCTTGGTTAGCATAATATAATTTCAAGAGATGTGTTAGCCTGAAAAACCTTCACCAACGATCTGAAACTACACACACGCACGCACGCACACACAAAGCTATGAGAAAACGTGTTGCTTACTAAAATCGAATAATGCGATTTTGAGGAAAACAAAATTAAAAAACTCTCCAGCAGCGGCCCACCGCGTGATCGCGACTGGCCATTCCGACCCTGCACATATGGCTTAATAGCTCCATCTGTGATCTATTACTGTAAGCGTTTTTACGTCATATAATGTTTACGTAAGAAGTCCCCCTCCAGAAGTATTGAAAACTTCCATGGGCATTTCAAGGTGTGACGTATATGGAAACGTCTTTTATTAAATAAAATATAGGCAGCATCACGATTTATTAAAAATAGGAAGCATCACGATTCTGTACAGCGCCGCGAGTACACCCTTGATAGTTTACTGAAAGGAGTTCACAGGATGAGTTTTAGAGTTTGAATTATATTGGCAAATTCCCGTTTCAAAGATTTGTTGGCATTCGTAAAATATTCAAGTAGTAAATAGCTGGAACAAAGAGCATTAAATTAACTTTCTTTCAATTTTTCTGCCCGTTCTTTAAATAGACTTTTCCAGGGAACTCCATAAAGCGCAGTAGTTGCTACACGTTGTTCTTAGTTCGTGTTTAGAAAGAAGTTAATATTTGAACAAAATGCCTATGTAACCTATCTTTTATTCTGAGGATTATCCTAAATTTAATGCCTCTTTGCAAATAGTTTCATTATCAGTTGAGATATTTTAATAAAATTTGGCGCAAAATTACATTGAAATCCTTTGAATGCAATGGTTCTTCTCAACACAGTCAACAGCTGAAATCAAGCATTTACGTCATTTTTTATCCCAACATGTGGAACCAGACTGGAAAAGTTTTACGGACTGTTTAGCTTTACGTCTCAAACCGTTAACCACGGAAACTTTGATTCATGGGACCGAACCGGTGAAAGTCAGAAAGTGAAAAATCAGGGTTGTACGGCGGATGTGGGATTATTCTCCAGCCCATTGGGAATCTCTGCTCTCCTCTTGTGGATACCTTTCCTTAGCTTCTTTACTGTCTCAGTATATTGAGAACTGTTAACAGTGCCATCTCGTTTCAGTAAATCAACACGATGCCGCTGACATCCAAAAAATTGTCACCATCACTCTTTTGTTGTTGTAGTTGAATGTTGTGTTTTGAACTTGTTAGGTCCAAGCGAAGTCTGGTGCCGTCATTTCGTAGACTACGCTTTTATCTTTGAGTCAGAAAGGAATGCCCAGGCTTCACCTCCCTGCACTGGAAAGAAACGTGTCCTGGTTGGCCTCAAACATCCCCAACAGATCTCTGCTTTTGTCTCTGGGTCATAAAGGAATGCCTACCTTTCTTCTCTAGTAACCACATTGGAAAGAAATCTGCCCTGATTCGCCTCAAAATCCCCAACAGTTCACTTCTTTTGTCTTTGGGGCATAAATGAATGCCCAGGTTTCTTCTCCAGTAACCACATTGGAAAGAAATCTGTCCTGGTTCGCCTCAAACATCCCCAACAGGTGTCTTTTTTTGTCTCTGGGTAATAAAGGAATGCCCAGGTTTCATCTCCAGTAACCACATTCGAAAGAAATGTGTCCTGGTTCTCCTCAAACATCCCCAACAGATCTCTTCTTTTGTTTCTAGGTCATAAAGGAATGCCCAGGTTTGATCTCCAGTAACCACACTGAAAATAAATCTATCATGGTTTGTCTCAAACATCCCCAACAGGTGTCTTTTTTTGTCTCTGGGTCATAAAGGAATGGCCAGGTTTCATCTCCAGTAACCACACTGGAAATAAATCTGTCCTGGTTCGTCTCAAACATCCCCAACAGATGTCTCCTTTTGTCTCTGGGTCATAAAGGAATGGCCAGGTTTCATCTCCAGTAACCACATTGGAAAGAAATGTGTCCTAGTTGGTCTCAAATATCCCCAACAGATCTCTGCTTTTGCCTCTGGGTCATAAAGGAATGCCCAGGTTTCTCCAATAGCCACACTGGAAGGAAATCTGTCCTGGTTCGTCTCAAACATCCCCAATAGATCTCTGCTTTTGTCTCTGAGTCATAAAGGAATATCCATTTCCCAGGTTTCATCTCCAGTAATCACACTGGAGAGAAATGTACTCTGGTTGGCCTCAAATATCTCGAACAGATCTGTGCTTTTGTCTCTAAGTCATAAAAGAATGCCCAGGTTTGATCCCCAGTATCCACATTGGAAATAAATTTGTCCTGGTTGGCTTCAAACAACTTTAACAGATTTTCACACTTCCAAGCCTGATTCCAATGATTTGGGTCAATTGGCTGGAACCCACTTTGCCCGTATTTTTCTATATCGCAGGTCATGAATAATTGTTTCCACAGCATCATGACTACAAAGCAGGGTAACCCATGTCTCCCGAATGGTTACACAGCGATAACTACAAGTGAGTTCATCAACTTGCTGTTGGTTCCATTTGATGACTGCACTTGAAGGCCTTCCGTTCCATTATTTGTTGGCTTCAAGTGCAATCATCAGATGGAAACAGCAGCAAGTTTGATGATATTTCTTCTTTTTGAAACCTCTTTATCCACTTTCTAACCATCACTGATGTCGATTGTCGCATTTTAAAAATCTTTCTCGGTCTCATATGGATCTCCGTCGCGTTGAAACGGTTCGTTCCCAAAACCCAATAACAGCTCATTGCTTTAAGCGAATATCCATGACTTGTGTTGTCTAATCTAAACACAAAACGGTTCAGTATGTACTTAACCAGATGATCAATCCAGATTTATGCAGACTTTCATGTAAATATTTCCACATTTTTTAAGGGCATTACTTTTAGGGAAACCTTCGCGTTTACATCCTCTTTCTAGACGGCTCTTTATTTCTCCTAAACTTTTACCACGATGAGCATCAAAGGTAGTTATAGGCCGCACCAGACCTGCTAACCTCTAAGAACCAAAAAACGTAACACTCAGATAGAAAAATCGTAACACGACGCATGCTGATAATTTCTAAAGCCTATTTCAGCTATATAATTTCTCGATTGTGAGAACGTAGGGATTTTTTCCCTACATCAAATTTTATTGAGAAACTAATTAAATCTAATCAGCAAACACTTTTATGTTGTTAGTTATTAAATTCAATATTTAACATTTCAAACATTTATTAAATTTAAACAAAAATCTCAATTGTTCAGGGAAAAAAATGAATTAATATGAAACCTTTAGAAAACTATAATGTAGCTCATAGATTTTTGCTTTCCATTAAAAACAAGCAAACATTAAATTTCACACATGACAACCATTAAGAAATCTAACTTTTATTTAAACCAACATGTGTGGCTGTTGTTGTTGTTTTTAATTCAACAGAATTTTTTTGCAGGAAGCAAGGTCCAGACATACTAGTTATTGCAATTAAAAGTGATTCAAGTGTTGAAGTACTCAAACAGTCTCATACATCAATCTTGTTTCTCCTTACTAAACTAAAAACTCTTTCACATGAGGCATTACTATAGGGCAAGATTAAAATCCCTAACATGACTTTACAAAGTCTGCTGTAAAGAAATTTGCCACAAGAGTTCTTTTATTTTGATAATACTAGTGGCTGCGCCTCTAGGCTCGCTATGCACTCGTTTCCAGAGTAGCGCTCGGACCCTGCAGCCCGATCTAAAAGTATATCACATGAAATAACAAGTTAGTAAAATCATGCAATGCATTGATTATGATACGCTTTCCAACATACCAGAAATTATTACTCAAGTTATGAGGATAATGGCTGTGGAATAAATCTCGCTCCTGTGTCCTGACCTTTGACCCCATTTTGATGATATTCAACAGAACCGATTCAGTACACCTCAAGAATAACATACTAAAGTTTTGTCGCAATAGAAACAGTTTTACGCAAGTTATGAGAATAATGGCTGTGGAATAAATCTTGCTTTTGTGCAATGACCTTTGACCCCATTTCGTTGATATTCAACAGAACCGGTTCACCATACCTCCGGAACAACATGATAACGTTTTGCCGCAATTGAAACATTTTTTGGTAAGTTAGGATGCACAAGGGCAATGGAATGGATCCCACTCCAGTGTCCTGACCTTTGACCCCATTTCGCCCATTTTCAATAGGGTTCGTCCCCAGTGGCTCCCTACCACATACTAAAATTTCATCGAAATCGAACCATTTTTACGCAAGTTATGACGCATAAGGGCAATGGAACAAAACCCGCTCTTATGTCCTGCCTGACCTTTGACCCCATTTCGTACATTTTCAATAGGGTTCGTGCCCAGGTGGTTCCCTACCACATACTAAAATGTCATCGAAATCGAACCATATTTACACATGTTATGACGCATAAAGGCAATGGAATGGATTCCACCTTTATGCCCTGACCTTTGACCCAATTTCGCCCATTTTCAATAGGGTTTGTCCCCAGGTGGTTCCTTGCGAAAAACTGAAATTTTATCGAAATTGAACTATATTTACGCATGTTATGACGCATAAAGGCAATGAAATGGATCCCGCTTTTATGTCCTGACCTTTGACCCCATTCCACCCATTTTCAACAGGTTTCGTTCCCAGGTCGTTCCTTACCACATTTTAAAAATTTCATCGAAATCGAACAATGTTTATGCAAGTTTTGACGCATAAGGGCAATGGAATAAATCCCGCTCTTATGGCGTGACCTTTGACCCCAATTTGCCAATTTTCAATAGGGTTCGTGCCCAGGTAGTTTCCTACCACTTACTGAAATTTCATCGAAATCGAACCATATTTACGCATGTTATGACGTATAAAGGCAATGAAATGGATCCCGCTCTTATGGCGTGACCTTTGACCCCACTTCACCCATTTTCAATAGGGTTCTTCCCGTGGTGGTCCCTTACCAAATACTAAAATTTCATCGAAATCGAACCATATTTACACAAGTTATGACGCATAAGGGCAATTGAATGGATCCTGCTCTTATGGCGTGACCTTTGACCCCACTTAACCCATTTTCAATAGGGTTAGTCCCCTGGTGGTCCCCTACCACATACTAAAATTTCATCGAAATCGAATCATTTTTACGTGAGTTATCGTGCCGACAGACAGACGGACGGAAAAAGCTGGAGCATATACGCTTCTTCAACCACGGTTGGAAAGCGTAAAAAACTGGAAAATTCATATAAATTTCATTTTTTATTGCATGTCTAAGCAAATAAGGCTTATTATTCCGAAATTTCAGAGTTTTTTTTACTGTGGTTAATTTTTGGAAGGTCGGACTTTTGTCGTTTGAACTTATGGCACTTACTAAATTTACCAAGAAAAACAAAAGCGGTCCAAAAAGCATTTCCGTAAACCGTAAACTGTTATGGTAAACCGTTAAGGTGGACGTCAAGTAATGTTGCTTCCTATACTTCCAATGGAAAAACTTTTGTACACATTTCCTTCACAATTAGTGAGTTCCCAAAAATGAAAATTTGAACATCGATTAAAATAACTTCATATTATAACTTGTAATACTTAATATTTTCTAAAACATACCCATAATTATATAAAAAATCAATAACTTTTCCTTTGGTGGTGTTGGAACCAGAAAAAAGATGGCGCGACCTGTTGTTTGATGACGTCAGTAGACAAACAAATGTTGGATTGCATAATTATGGTTATGTTTTAGAAAATATTAAGTATTCCAAGTTATAAAATGAAGCTATTTTAATCGATGTTTAAATTTTCATCCTTGGGAACGCATTAATTGTGAAGAAAATGTGTACAGAAGTTTTTCCATTGGAATTATAGGAAGCAAAATTACTTGACGTCCACCTTAAACAACTGAGATAGCTTTACCAACAAAACATATGCATAACAAATTCTCTGCGTCACCATGGCAGCAGGTCACGAGACCAGAACGTTCCTTTGTGGTTTATCGTGAAGACAGACAAGCCGTTCGTTTCTTTCCTTCGTGTCTTTAAAAAATGCTTAAAAATCAGAAAATAACTTTTTCTAATTTTTTTTTTGTAAAAAAGGGACGATAGTTTTAAGTTTATGCTGTAAAAATTGCAATGCGTTATAATTTATAGTTTGCCATATATCCATTTTTTTAATGGATTCCATCGCGAAATAGAGAATTTTGTGAAATTTAGAAATTTAATTTCTCGTAAACTAAATCGAAATTTAAAAAAAGGGCCACGAGGTGCAAAAATTCGGTCATGGCACTACATGCCTAAAAAGTTTCGTGGTTCTGTTGCTAAGTTAAGTCTGTCCAGAACGCGACCTGATAGCACTTTTTTGCTTACCTTAACTTTGAAATACAATAGCTCTTGAAGTTTCGCTAGAATCGAGAAACGGCTTATTTCAGCGTGTTTTCTAAACAATTCTCTACAAACGATGTAAATTTTATATTTTTGTGTTCAATACGTTTTGCGTTGCTAGCTAGGAAAGAAAGAGTGTCGCGAAATTTCTAAAACAGCAGCAGCGGCAGGCAGTTAGTTTTTTTAGAATAGAGAGAAAATATCATTATTCACTAATGTACTTTTGCTATTTAAAACGTTATCTGGTAATGATGCTATTTGAAATTTCAAAAGTTCACTTTCTATGGCATCAACAGCTTCAGGAATTGCTTCATTCTCAAACTTTAAAAAGAGACATGGGAACATATCTATTACATACTGAATTGATCAAAAATTAGACTGTTCTCTTCTAGAAATATCAACAACTTGGATATGATTTAACATTTCCAAATTTCATGGAAATTTAGAAATTATATAGTCGCAGACCTTAAAAAAATAATTTTTAACTTTAGAAAAAAAATTATTTCTGTTCCTCAGTGCTAACTGTTTTAATAAATTCTTTGGTTTCAAACCCGACTGATTACTCTGCATTGTCTTTTTAGTTCTCTGTTTCCTTATATTTAATAATAAATGTTGATTTTGCTTCTTAATAACACTTACTTTCACAAATCTAATTAGTTCATTAAAAAGACTTTTAATATCGGATTTAAGAGTACGCACACGAGGTTCCTCCTGCTGAAACATGATATCGCATTTTTCAAAAACTTTTGTAACATGGAAAAAAAAAACAAAAAAACAGTGCATAAACTTGATTCACAGTTGAAATCAAGGTACAAAAATCCTCTCTTGCTTATTTAATGCATTTTTTACAAGATTTGTTTCATGCAGTTCTTGTCGCTTTTTAATTACATGTATCTGAGATTTTTTATCATGTTCAGTGTCAACTGCAGTCATTTTAAATTTCTTATTAACGGAAGTCAAATTCACATTTTTCCTCTTTAACGTTTCATTGGGTTTTTACAACTTTCTGATTTTGAATGATCCAATTTTAGAATGGTATACGAACCAATTCTTGGAGAGAAACCAATATTTTCTTCATTTTCATTAGAACACTCTTCTTTAACAAATAAAGTTAAGCATCGAGAAGTCGGAAACCTCTCTGGGAAAGAAACTCTTTCGAAGGGGAAAAAACAGATTACACGTAATTTCCCCCTACTTCTGCCCCCCATAACAGAAAATTCCTGGTCAGTCTGCGACAGATATCATGGTGCCACAAAATAATCTGCTGGTGGTCACTAGACAAAATAATTACTACATGCGAAAAACAATAAAAATATCAAAGACATTTTTCTATCTAAAAAAATGTCTAACCTAGACACTACAGCAATTGCAATGTTATTTAGGATCAAGAACATTCTGGCCCTCTGTATCTGGAATTTCGCCAACATTTTCAAGCTCAAACACAAAGATTTATGGAATAAAATGATATTTAACAACAATAAACCGCAGAAGCATCACTAGGAAAAAAATGTCATGAGAAAAAAAATCTTCGCTCCGTTCGTTCTACTTCCGTTTTCGGAACATTTTTCTCAATTTACCATCTCAAATTCAAACATTTATGTAATTAAATTATGATTAAACAATAATATAGAAGCACGTCGGATGGAGGGCTATTAGAGGGAGAAATTTCCGCTCCGTATACAACTTTCGTTTTCAGAAAAATTTCCTCCATTTTCAATCTTAAATACAAACATTTATCTAATAAAACGATATTTAATGACCATATAGAGTTGAGGGAACATCGCAAGAAAAAGAAATCAAGAATACTGGGTTCCGTAAAACTTTTGTTTTCGAAAACTGTTGCCTCTATCTTAAAATCAAAACACAAGTATTTATGCAATAAAAGGATATTTAACAACAATATCAGATAATCCTCTCTTCAAGCATCGTGGGAACGTCGGGAGAAAAAAATACGATTACGGGAGAAATCCTCACTCCGCCTAACTTCCGTTGTCGGAAACTTTGTGAGGCGGAAAACTTGCATCTTAGAGAGTCTGCAAGATGGTTTAATCGGGTTCTGGGGAAGTCGTTTTTGTCTGCAGGACTAAAATAAATCTGCGATGCGCATCGGCCGTCGCCGCGATTCTGCTACGAGGATTAGTAGAAAATGAATCTGCGATATACGTCGCAGATTCATTTCCTACTAATCCTCGTTAACGAAGCGTTTGGGGAGAATACAAACACATATATTTTCAAAGAAAAAACTGCTACGAGGATTATTAGAAAATGAATCTGCGATGTACGTCGGCCGTTGCCGCGATTCTGCTACGAGGATTATTAGAAAATGAATCTGCGATGTACGTCGGCCGTCGCCGCGATTCTGCTACGAGGATTAGTAGAAAATGAATCTGTGATGTACGTCGGCCGTCGCCTCGATTCTTCTACGGGAGTGGGTACAAAATAAATCTGCGATATATGTCGGCCATCGCCGCTATTCTGCTACGGGGATGAGTACAAAATAACCTGCGATGTATGTCGCCGCGATTCTTCTACGGGTATGAGTACAAAATAAATCCGCGATGTACGTCGGCCGTCGACGCTATTCTACTACGGGGATCAGTACAAAATAATCCTGCGATGTACGTCGCCGCGATTCTCCTACGAGGATGAGTACGAAATAAAACTGCGATGTACGTCTCCGCGATTCTTCTACGGGGATGAGTACAAAATGAATCTGCGATGTACATCGTCCTTCGCGAGAAAAAATTGCGATTACGGAAGAAATCCTCACAACGCCTAACTTCCGTTTTCGGAAACTATTAAACCATCTTGCAGACTCCCATCTATGATAGGAAGTCTGCAGGATGGTTTAATAGGGTTCTCGGGGATGTCGTTGCTGTTTGCAGGTCCAAAATAAATCTGTGACGTACGTCGCCCGCCGCTGTGATTCTGCTACAAGGCTTCTGTCTCAAAAGGGAAAAAATGGGGGAAACATGGCTATTTAAAATAAAATCGTATTTTTGGCTGAAAAAACGTATCAGCATACTGCAGCATGAAAATCGTAACAGTTGGCAGGTCTGCCACACGTAAGAGGCAGAACCATAAGTGTAATACAAGATCGAGTCATATTATTGTGACCACCAGCTAATATCCAGAGTAACCGCCGTGTGCAGCTAGACGGGCTGGGAGTGACTCAATAAGGTGCTGGAAGGTGTTCACAGGTATGTGGAGCCATGCTGACTGCAGTGCGTCTGACAGCTGCTGTAGGGTGCGTGGTGGAGGATGAGCGAACAATACGATTGAGGTGGTCCCACAGATGCTCATTTGGGTTTAAGTCTGGATAATTAGGGAGCCAGAAAAGTACTTTGAAATCTTCATCGTGCTCTTCCAACCCAACCACTCGCGGACATTTCTAGCTGCGTGACACGTCGCATTGTCGTGCTGAAAGATCTCATCCGCCCCAGGGAAGACAATCAGCATGTATGGGTGTACATGGTCTGCAAGGATGGATTCATAACGAATTCGGTCCATACTGCCTTCCACAGGTATGAGTCGACCCAGAGAATGCCACGAAAACATTCCCCAGACCATAACGCTGCGCTGCCCCCACCAGCTTGTGTTCTTCCAGCAATGGCTGAAGAGTGTTTGTTCTCCTGTGTTTCTCGCCTTATACGCCAACGTCCATCCGTTCGATGAAGCAGAAAACGTGACTCATCGGAGAAGGCAATCCTTTGCCAATAAGCGGAGGTCCAATTCCGATACTGCCGTGCAAATGTAATCCTTTTCTGCCGATGCACTTTCGTTAGCATAAATGCAGTGACCATCCGTCTGCATCGGAGCCCCATACGCAGTAGGGTTCGCTGAAATGTCGTTTCAGACATACTTCTGGTAGCCCCTGGTTCATTCGGCCAGTGAGTTGCTCCACTGTAGCGTGTCGATCGGCCCTCACGCACCTTCGAAGTCGACGTTCACCTCTCACATCAATGGCACGTGATGCTCCGCAGTTTCTACGTCGCTTATTCTTAATGGTCCCGTTTCTCCAATCACGATACACTTTAACCACAGCAGGACGCGAACAGTTCACAAACGGCGTTGTTTCAAAAATACTGATACCCTTGTCCTGAAAGCCGATATTCATTCCTTTTTGCAAATCTGATAACTCGCTCCTTTTATCCAAGACAGCAACGAGTGATATGTTTTCAGAATGCCTACAGCAACCTTGTATACCGTCCAAGCCAGCTCACGACACGTGCCTTCTTTCATCGGCAACGCGCTGTTGACATAAAAAGTAGGAGGTGATCACAATAATATGACTCCACTGTGTATATTTCTCCTCTGGATTTGAACCTATAAGGTCAGGTGTGCGTGAAGCCGGAAGAGTTCATACTCTTTCTCACTCAACTCCATTAATATAATAGTGGTGAAAGCATTAAGGCGCCGTTATCGTGAGATCAATTGATACTAATATTTTTTAATCTGTCGATACTAATATTTTTTAATCCATCGATGCTAATTTTCCTTGTAAGGAAAAACATATCTTTGCATAACTTTACGAATAGTGCAAAATATGGTTTTAGATCAAATCAACATAAAAGTAAACTGAGATCTACGGTTATGCATCTTTCGTCGATGCTAATTTTTCTCGAAAAGGTCACAGAGAACAAACGCAAAACAAACTTTCGCACAACTCCATGAATAATTCAAGATGGGGTTTCGGAATTAATCGATGTGAAAGTAAAATCTCTTGTACTTACTTCCTGCTCTTTAGCGTACTGAAGGTGAAACTTATTTTCAAAACACATTCTCCTGTCCAGAAATGCTTTCCTGTTGGTGAACTCCATAAGAAATCGAATGTAAAGGCCAATCAGGGCGAGACCGACGTGGTAAATAAAATCAGCTCCAATTTGTGTCTAAGCAGAATAAGAAAGGAAAGAAAATCGAAAGTGCTTGAAAAAAATCAAAATCATCACAAAAAGTGGCACCATATTTTACTGACAAAAATTTTTAATTTCAATAAAAAATATGCAATTCAAAATAATATATTAAATGTAATTTCAACAATCAAATAAAGTAGCGTAATTCATGTTGCGTGCAAAAATGTTTTAATTTAAAATACGGTAACCATAGAATAAACAGAAACATTTCTCATATTCTGGGGTGACGTACAATTGTGAAATGATGAGTCCCCTCAATGCATTCTTCTGAAAATATTCCATTAGAATCATGGAAGGTGTTCAGAAAATTTTCGAAAACTAAAGATGTCTACATCAATCAATCACAGTCATATTCTAAATGGTTTTCCTATTAAGGGGACTAGGGAGGTTCGACATTTCAAAAAGTGGATTGCGTTTAATTGTTTATAACAAGGCCGCGAATAAATATGAAACGTTTTGTCTGTGTAGGGGTATCCTAATAGATAATTTGCTAAGAGCCCTCCTCCGTGCCACTTTTTAAGTCGTCATAGCAACAACCGAGAAACAAATGTTTGTGACGTCACGCTTAGCTTTTCGTGCAGGTGACGTCATCCCCTACACGTGCACAGTCCACGAGTATATCACTTTGTTCTGTTGACAGAGCAACAAAGAACACAGCTGCTGGTGTGACGTCATTTAATCCAAATCCATAGCCTACTGGAAACAAGAGGCCCTGAAACGAACGGTTGCCACTAAGGTCATGTGACCAACTTAGTCCCAGCTCTTTGTCTCATTACCGTGTGTGCGTCGTCTCAGCTATCAGTAATATGTTGATGGGCTGACAGAATAGCCAGAGAATTTCATAAAACCTGAGCTGATGGAAACTTCGAAGCTTGTGTTGCAATATGTATAAAATCTGTTAGTATTTATTTCACAAATTACTTCGAAAGTTTTACACAAAATGAAAGAAATGCTAATTTTGTAACGAAACTGAAAAAAGTATTTGCGACGTTTTCGCTTAGAATTCCAGCTGATGGGAACTTTGAAATTTGCCGCACAAAAGAAATGAAATCTGCTGTTGGTTTGTTGACAAATTACTTAAAAAGTTGTGGCAGGAAATGCGAATATTTTAATGTTTTGGATAGCATATGTCTGCATCGAATCCAAAATGGCGGCAAGTTTAAAATTTTTGTTTCGCTCCTGGTGAACTCCCTGTTAGAATTTTGCGGAACTTTGTTCAATTTCCTTCTATTTTTATTAAAGGACTTTGCTCCGCCGCCATTGCCGAAGTTCCTGTGTCAGTATTTTTGGTTTCGGCCTATACCTGGAATGTTAACATTACCGGTGTGCGGTGTCAGCGTGTTCCTTATTCATGGATTACTCAAGGAAGAAAACTTAAGTACTTTTTGTATTTCTTTTGCTTGGCGTGAACTTATTTTCATAGTTTTTTTTACTCTCGTTATTTTATGGAAAGGCGGACTTTTGTCGTTTGAACTTTTAGCACATAGTAAATCTACCAACTAAGGAAAACAAAAGCAGTGCAAAAAACGTTTCCGTAAGATGTATGCATCTTACCGAAATGCTAAACCGTTAAACAACAGAGATAGCTTTAGCAACAAAACATATGAGTAACAAATTCTTCTTTTAATGTGTATATAAATAACTAAATTTTGCACGTTATATTGCTTAAGACAGAAAAGGAATCCTAGTAACAGAAGGAACCAGCAGGTAGAAGTAAATAATCCATTTCTTTAAAAAAAAACAAAAAAACCGCTCTAACATTTTCTTGTTGCAGTGGTAAATGAACGTTATATGTCATTACGTGTGTTAATTTGTTTTTCTTTGGAAAGAAAATCAAAATAATAAAGTATGAACAACTTCACAGCAACATACTAACGGACTAATGGACTTCACCTGCAGTTCAGAGCAGGGAAGTTGGTACCTTCTTGGTCACATGACTAAATCGTTTCAGGGCCTCTTCTTTCCAGTGGGCTATGATTCAAATCATTCTCACGTGACGTCAGAGATGCATTACGTCACACGGTCAACTCTTTAGAGATAAGAAAACTTTACATCGGGGATTTTGGTTCACTACCTGAACCGGTGATTAGCCATCTGTATGTGGCAACGTCAAGAGTACGATGATCGGACGACGTCAAGATAAAAATAGTTCACGGAGAAGAACAGGGAAATTAATACAGGGTTTACATTCAGTATATTCGAAAAATGTGTACAAGGAATAACCAACTGCTCGGGAAATTTTCAGAAAGCTGTGATCCAACGCCGCCATCTGTTGACGTGGAACTCAAAACCTCAATATCATAAATTTTAACTCAAAAACTTCCGTATCATAAATTTTAATTTTCCCCGTCATTATTGACGGGCTTTCATCTAGTTAAGTATAAAATGATAAAATAAGAAAATGTTTTGATATTTATTCCCAGGTGATAATATTGGCGCTCCAATGTAATGGGGCAAATTATGTAAAATCCAATTTTACCACGATTACAGTCGAATGGATGCAGATTTCGGGAAATCACAGGGCTATTTCTTCTTCTTAGGCTTCCCTCTATTGATTATACCTAAAAAATTGAAAATGAAAACAAAATACAACAAGAAAGATGACACCGAATTTTCGGGTGTAATAAGCACGTCTTATGAATCCGTTCTGACGCAAATTAAATTTATCAAAGCTATTCAAAGTCAATGGAACCGGTATGGAAAACAATAGTATCTGACGGAAGAAAGAAGTTTTTCAATCGGGTTTTTAATTCCTCAGATATTGCTGTAAACAGAATCGTGAGCTTACGCCCTATGGTTGTAGACTTGTGCATTAAGAAAAACATAAACTTATATGAGAAACATTTCACACCGGAAACGCTCTCCAACATAGAAATAATTTTTCAAATTGGACTCTTAGAAACAGAGATATCGACAAAAATAAGATGTGACTTTACGTCCCCAGGTGGGAAAACCATGCATTATTTTAGGAAGAAAGTATTCCAAAAGGTTTTTCCATATGAGCGGTATCGGTCCAAGAAAAAAACATTTAGTCGAGTTTTCAGGAACCCAGATTTTGCTACAAATACATCAGAAGCAGAAATTAACATTTATGCCCCCTGGTGGCCAAACCATTCTTTACCAAACATTAGAAATTATGGGAAAAATATTTTCCATCAGGTCTTGTATGCGATACAGGAAGAATTTTTCAAATCGGAGTTCAAGAAGTAGAAATAACGCAGAAAACGCAAATTACCTTTGTGTCCCACGGCGGAAAGTCTATGATTTACTTGAAAATTTTGAATTTTTAGGAAAAACATTTCGCATTGGAAACACCATCCAACAAAGAAGGAATTTTTCAAATCGGTCTCCTAGAAGTAGAGATATTGACAAAAATAAGATATACATCTACGCCCCCTGGCGTAACAACTATGCATTATTTCAAGAAAAAATGTTCTTAAAACGTTTGTCGACATGAGTAGTATCGGTCAACAAACGACTTTTTTTTCAATCGAGATTTTGGAAGCTCATATTTTGCTGCAAATACATTAGAAGCGGAAATTAAGACTTACGCCACCTAGTGGCCAAACCATTTTTTACAAAAATTATAAATCATGTGCAAAGGATTTCCCATCAAGAGCTGTATCTGGTGCAGAAAGAATTTTTCAAATAGGAGATTTAGAAGCAGAGATGTAGGGGAAATCAATTTACCTTTACCTAGCGGAAAGTCTACGAATTATAGAAAATTTTGAAATTATATGAAAAACATGTCACACTGGAAACACTATCAAACAAAGAAGGAATTTTTCAGATCGGACTCCTAGAAGTAGAGATATTGACAAAAATAAGATATATATCTACGCCCCCTGGGGGAGAAACCATGGATTATTTTAAGAAGAAAATGTTTCTAAAAGGTTTGTCGACATGAGTACCATTGGTCTACAAACGAACGTTTTTTTCAATCGAGAATTTAAAAGCTCATATTTTGCTACAAATACATCAGAAGCGGAAATTAAGGTTTACGCTCCCTGGCAACCAAACTATTTTTTTTTTTTTTTTTTTTTTTACAAAAATTAGAAATTATGTGCAAACGATTTCCCATCAAGAGCTGTATCCGGTGCAGAAAGAATTTTTCAAATCGGAGTTCTAGAAGCAGAGACATCCTGGAAAACGCTAAACGGTGCGGACTCATTACGTGTATGTGTGTTTGTCTGGAGTGTTGGTTTTTTCTTTGCTTTATGTTAAGAAATTGTGCAATGATATTTATTATTAATGAAAAACATAGCAGATCTATTTCATAGTGTACCAGTATACGTTTCAAATTATTGACTTTCAGGATTTTGTAAAAAAATACATTATTATAATAACATTTATTATTATAAAACAATACGCGTATAATGCACGATTAAGGACAATAATGTGGGAAAAGAAGCAAATATTAAAACAATTTTAATGAACACTTGCGATGCAAATAAAAGTGTGATTAACATTTATGTAATTTCCCACTTTTCCAACAAATATCTCTCTGCATCATATTTATGGCATGGTGATCGGTTTTTACGGGCCTTTGCATAGGCAACATTGTCAATTACTGGAGAGTAGTGTATACCCAGAGTTATGTCCTTTTCTACACACATTATCACGAGCGAGTTAATCATTTTTTTCCCAATAACGTCCTTTTTTCATTTTTTATTCTTGAGATTGCTGAAAATGATCTTTCAGCAGAACAATTCGTGCCTGCTGAGGTTAAAAACATTCTCAAAGCTATTTTTAAGTTTGGAAATGTACTCTGAAAGTTGTTATCAAGGATGAAAGTGTACATATCCCGTGGTGTGTTCAAGTCTTCGACATTCATATAAGACTGGAAGTGTAGACATTCGTAGCCGAGAAAGTTTTCCACGTATAATACACACATTCGGGTGGCTACTCACTTTATTGTTTATCCTTTCAAATTACTGCAGCTACGAATTAATGATATAGTTAAACCTTTATTTTAAAATATCTTACTATTCTCTTTCTATTCTCTAACCGCACCCGTTTTTATAAAGAACTGGCTTTACTACCCGGCTTTGCCCGGGATTCAGGCTTATTAATTTCATATTCCCTTATATGTCACTGAAAAAATCGGAACAAAATTGATACTTGCAAGAAAGAAAAAAGCTGATTTCACAAATTCGGTCATTGCAAATTATTTATTCATAGTGTGATTATTTCAGCACTTGGCCGTACATTGCTGTCACAAATATTTGTCGAGAATTAAAGCATCTAAATGTACAGAATGTATGGAATCTGTAGAATCAAACGGACCAAAAGCGTTACGACTTATTTAACACGCGTCCAGGAGACACAGCATTAGAACACTGACTGAACAAAATTCGTTAAAAATTTGTTATCGACGATGAAATGAATCACGTGCTTTCAGTTTCAAACGTCTTTGAGGGGCGAATCTCTGGGATAAAAACGTTAAAGACGAATCTTTGCGAATATTTTATGGAACTCGCTGAAATTTTATTGAACACTATAAATCGTTAATAGGAACATGACCTCCAAATTTCGCCTGAATCGGTAAATAACTTTTTAAATTAGCCGTCAAAATTTTATTAACCGTTTCTGCGTATATATATTTCTGTTTACCGATGAATTAAAAACTCCATGCCTATTTTAAAAAGTTTTGACCGGACTCCGGGGAAATTTTGAGGGACTCCTCTTATTACCAATTCATGGTGTTGATAAAAATTTCAGCCCGTTTCGTTAAGGTTTCACAAAGTTCGTTTTTGTCTTTTTTTATGCACAAAGAATAGAAACACCTGTGGATGTGCCGCGGCGATGAATGCAGTCACGTGCTTTCAGATTTGGACCAGGATAACGATGACGTTGCAAACGACGCTGACTTTATTGATTAGCTTATTAATTAATTCATAACTCGCGAACGGAACAACATAAAGATCTTAAAATAGTTGCGTTGATTTAGAAATTCCAGTATTAATAAGCTATGCAAATTTCATGATGCCACAGTTCGGCGTTCGAGAGATTTTGCTACTTCAGACAAACAGACGTTTTGTGTTTTATACATAATATTACTTTATTGTATTAAATTATAAATGCCAATTTCTAGATATTATGTCAGTCACAGTAAATAGGCATCCGCTATGAATTTTAAGAGTGTTTGCAAAGTTAATAATTCTCGTAAGGATAAAGAAATCCACATTTGGTCATTTTACTTTGTTGTCGACCGAAGTTTCGCTCTGCTTTGCCGCAGTTTCATCAAGACGAATGGCACGTAAATATTCAAATCGCTGTGATACGTAGGTCATTTCAAATGTTTTGCACACTGCGCAAGCGCTGCTCGTAGGATGATGCAATCGCTCGAATCGTTGCGCCAGTTGTGAGTCAGACTTCAGCATTCAAAGTTGTGTCTACGTTTGCTGGATAATTTATTCCCGTTCCGAAACATCCTGCCTAGAAATCGAGGAAGAAAGTGAGTCAGGTCAGATCTTGCGTAGCGACCAGCGATCTTACATTAACCCCTTAACTGGCTGGAACGAATTAACTCGGGGTTAGTAAAATGAGCTGGTATCAGCTCAAATGAATGAAGAATGAATTCGCTGTCTAAGAAGTGGACCGAACGAAGCTGAAACGAGAGCGTTGCATGTTTGAATCAGAGAGCGTTGTATGTTTGAATCACTCGTTTCTACCCAATGACATTATGTTCGCGCCAGGGAAACTAGCCGTTCCCCATCGGGACTTCAGTCATGAAGAATGGAATAAGGTACTAGAAAAGAGAGAGCGAGAGAGAGGTAGCGAAAGAGAGAGAGAGAGAGAGAGAGAGAGAGAGAGAGAGAGAGAGAGAAATAGGGAGAGTCAAAGAGACAGTTAGAGACAGTGAGACAAAGAGAAAGAGAGAGAAACAGAGAGAGGGAGACGAATAGATGCAGAGACAGAGAAATAGAAAGATAAACAGAAAGAGAGAGAGAGACTGAGAGATGCAGAGACAAAGAGAGACAGAGAGAGAGACAGAGAGAGAGAGAGAGAGAGAGAGACGGAGAGATGCAGAGACAGAGAGAAAAATACGGTGATACAGAGAAAGAGAATTTACGACCAGTGACAAGTTTGTGGTTGGTACTTCTCAGATGAAAAGGTGAAAGGAATCGTTTTTCCCCAGCTTTTGTAAATCCAGATCTGTACGAGAACATATAGGTTAGAGAACCGCAGAAAAGTGTGGGCAGCATTTGGTCCACATACGACGGCCGCTTAAAGGGTTAAAACTGAAACTTTGTGAGGAAAATCCCCTACGGAAATTCATACAGCTTTATGTGAAGTTTGTGGGGTTAGTGTAGTGGATCGTGGCACATTGTCACGGTGGCTTCTCGTTTTCGCTGAGGTCGGGAAAGCATCGAAGACGACCCAAAAAGCTGCCGGCCATCAGATAACACTTCTGCGGTTATCGTCAACACTATTTTGGAAGAAGATCGAAGGAAAATGAAGAGATTACATATGAAGCAAACATATACACCGCCTCGGTTTTTGAGTATCCTAACTAAAAAGTTATAGAAGAGAAAAGTGGCTGCCAAACGGGTTATGCATAATCTGAGTCAAGAGCAGCAAGCTGTTTGCAAATGGATCACAGAAGAATTATTGCTTCAGTGGTACGAGACAGAAGTCGAGCAGTTTTTTGACAGAATTGTTGCTATAGACGAAACCTGGATACAAGATTTTGAGCTAGAACTGAAATCTCAGTCCGCTCAGTGGAAACATCCAGAATCACCTCGCCAGAAAAAATTCCGCTGCCAACAGTCGAAGGTTCAGCTGATCATGATTATGGCCTAAGACAAGGTTGGAGTGATAGCAACAGACAGAGTACCCGAGGGGACCACTGTATTAACGGAATACTACAGAAGGTTTCTGCAAAATGTTTTGCACCCAAAGAATCGCCAAAGAAGGCCTGACATGTACGAAGCGGGTGTCATTATTTTGCAAGACAACGCTAGGCCGCATGTTGCCCCTACAGTAAGAGACATTCTGGAAAAGTATGGATGGGAATTGCTTCCCCGCGCACCATACAGTCCTGACATGAGCCCACCAGACTATGTATGAATTGTTCCCAAAACTAAAGAAGCCACTCCGCGGGAAACGATTCATTATGATTCAGGATGTTTCTAATGAGGTGACCCGAGTAATCCGATGCCTCAACAATGGAGGTGCCCAGATTGGAATACAGGCACTTGCCCAAACGTTGGGCAACTGTCATAAAGAAGCATGAAGATTACTTCGAATGCTTGTAAAGGTACGTTGTGAAATAAATTCGTTTTCTAAGAGATAACCCACAGTGTGCAAAACGTTTGAAATGATCCTCGTATCGCTGTTGACGATCACGTATTTTTTTGGTTGCTTCTACGCTTTTGATATAAATGGAGCAGAAACCATGTTGTTGACAAGCTGCAGAGAATGTTAATAATATATATAAAAAGCTTCGCAACTTCTCCACAACATGGTATCCACTCTATTTAGGTCAAGCGTGTGGAAGCAACTGACAAAAATCCGTAAAACGTTGTGTAACGTACCAGGAGATGTGACGTACCTGCCAGAAGGACGCACACGACATAAAGGCAGATAGGAATCAGAATAAAATGTCCGCGTAGCTTAATTGGTAGAGCAACTTATTCCGGAATGAGTGGACCCGGGTTCGAATCCCGGCGTAGACCAAAAATGACGGAGAAATTCACTTCGTTATAGTTGATGATATCACAGCTATTTGAATATTTTCGTGCCATTCGTCCTAATAAAGTCAGCACAGCGAAATTCAAAACACAGCGAAACTCACAGAACAGCGAAACTCCGTTCGACAACAAAATAAAATGATTGTGACCAAACGTTGATTTATTTATTCCTATATAATTCATAATGCTTGTAGTCTACCATGTGTAATATTCACATTTCTTGTTCTCAATTTTAATTTTTAAGGAGCAGTTTTTTTTTCTGATAAACAAACTTAGAGTAATAAGCATGTATCTGAATAGCATAATATCTGTCATGAACCGAAAAAACAAAAACAAAAAAACATCACTAACCGACAAGAGAGATGAATGTCTATAACTGAATCCTGAGATGATTAATTCAGCACTCACGACACCAGCTGTTGAGAGAAATACTTGGTACCACCTTGGGAATGGTAGAAACACAGAAGACACCAGGGTGGGTAGTGACGAAAAGCGCATCCCTGGTGCTTGACCATGGGCCAACTCCTGGACGCTGGTTGTCATCTCCTGTATGCAGATGATGAGGATTAACACCGTCGAGGCTACAAGTCTGCTCCAGTTTCGAAGGAACCATGATTCTTGACAGCTAATGATGTAGATGGCGACGCTGGCACTCAGAGCGGCTCCTCTGATACCCAGTACGACTTTGTTGCGGTCACACAGGTCCTGGAAATTATTCACTTATAAAAATGAAATAGGAAATGTCATTGTCACAGTCACAAACGCAAGTCAAGTAAACCGCAAAATCTCATACATAGAGTGGCTGCTTCATTAGGTTCAGCCAAGGCCGTCTAAAAATACATTAGAAAGATGAGTTCCCTCCGTTTGTAACGTCACTCTCATATTAAATCAACTGATACGTCCGTGGCGTATTTCACGTCACACACAATGGCGGTGGAAACCAATCGGAAGCCTTGGTTTCGGCGTGACGCCACTAAAAGAGGGAACTCATCTTATTAATTTCATGATCTTGTACTTCCTAAACGGCTTTGGTTCAACCAAAGCCGTCTAGAAAACGCAGAGCCATGCCATTAGAGAGATGAGTTGCCTCCGTTTGTGACGTCACACTCATGATACAGGACTGATACGTCGGTGTCGTGTGTGATGTCACACGCGACATCGTTGAAAACCAATCGGAAGCCTTGGCTTCCGCATGACGTCACTAAAAGAGGGAACTTATCTCTCTAATGTCATGGCCTTGTGTTTTCCAGACAGCCTTGGCTCAACGCAGGGCTGTAGCTACCAGGAAGACAGGGAGATTTCCCTCCCAGAATGGACGTAATAGGGGCCTAAATTTAAACTCTGAGGGGTGTAAAACATCGAAATGCATCACGAGTGAATAAAGTTACTGAAAAAGAAAGTTTACACACTTCAATATTTTCCTTTTCCAGACTAGTTAGCAGCATCTGTATTTCCGCGCAGCTAAGGGTACAAAGTAAGTTATCCTGTGACCTCTCATTAGCACAAAACGAATTGTCCAAAATTGCGGAGAGAGGCGTTTAGAAACAATATGCGGACGTTATGCCGATGCCTTACAAAATGTATAAAATAAAATTTATTATTTGGTTTTATTGAATTGTGCTTTTACGTTTAACTTCAAAATATTTAAAACTCAGTACTAACACGTGTAGACTTAATTGTCACTTTCCTGGATGATTTTCAGTCGCTTGCAACTGAAAAAGTCTTAAGTAGTCCTTCAAGATCACAGACAAGTTTCAATGATAATATAGGTCTACTTACGATTATGGAAACCACTATCTTTATTCGTTAATCAATCACGTCCAAAGTCTATAATAAACAGGTCTGCAACACACAAGTCTTTCACAATGCAGACTTCAAACATTCATGGCCACCTCGGTGGCGCAGTGGTCTAAGCGATGGCTTCTGATCATTTGTCCAAGATGGGTTCGGTATCGAATCCCGGTGAGGTATGGATGTGTGACGTACCTGCCAGCAGGACGCACACGACATAAAGGCAGATAGCAATCAGAATGAACGTCTGCGTAGCTCAGTTGGTAGAGAGACTTGTTCCGGAATAAGCGGACTCGGGTTCGAATCCCGGCGTAGACCAAAAATGACGGAGAAATTTACTTCGTTATAATGGCGCCCGAACTATCCGGATGACCCGACCGTTCAAAATCTCGCATTGGTGTGATGTTCTTTCCACACCGCGAGATAGGAAAAATCAGAGAATATCATCTCCAGCGCTTCGAAAAATAAATGTGTGTGACGTTGCATTCCACACACCAGATTGACTGGGAGTTCTCAACTGCACGTTCTACAGTGGATGGCTGCCTGCAACGATTCATGGTCACGGCTGACCAGTGGGCCATGCCCCCGGCCCTCTTTAGGGAGGGGGGAGATGTGACGTACCTGCCAACAGGACGCACACGACATAAAGGCAGATAGCAATCAGAATGAACGTCTGCGTAGCTCAGTTGGTAGAGCGACTTGTTCCGGAATAAGCGGACTCGGGTTCGAATCCCGGCGTAGACCAAAAATGACGGGAAAATTTACTTCGTTATAGATGTTGTATTTGTCTTACGGCCTTGGCTCTCTCCCTTCCCTGGAACCAGTGGCACTAAATTAAGGACGGGATACTGCTTATAGACCATTAAGTTGCTTACAGTGGTCATTAAACCTCCAATAAAAAAAAAAACATTCATGTTTCACAACACGCGTGAATCTACTCTCTTAATACAAAACGTTGTTATAAGATCATCCCGTTCTTTGCTCGTCTCAATATTGCATACCATAAATCGCTCAATTCACTTTGCACATGAAATCAATCTGCACATTGCACGTGAATCTATCATCTAACACTGCACACTGAGCTCTTATCTCAGAAGTCTATAACCACATTACTCGCCTTTTAATCTTATGTCAAGACTGGTAACTTCAATTTCATCGGGAGAAACTTTGCGGCGTTCAGTTTGGAAAACCTTTAACGAGAAGAAACCTAATTTACATAGAAACACAGGAATTCAAAAGGAAGGTTATATTAGAGGTATAGATCACAACCGTTACTTTCTTATATCTTTGTTAACCTATAACTGGGGTATGAAATGCGAAGAAGTGAAAACCGCGTACTACGAGGGTTGTACCAAAAGCAATGCAAAAGCGGGCATAATTTTTTTACTAACTGATTCGTTCAAATCGCATACGTCATCGGTAGAGTAACTCTTTCTCTTTAAAAAGGTGCTACTCGACATAGTCTTCATCACAAGCGATGTATTTTCGCCATCGTTGAACCCGAGTCTCAAATCTTCTTTGAAAAAATTTAGGTGTGGACAGTTGTACCCACTTCTTCACAACAACTTTCACTTCGTCTGTGTTCTCAAATCGTTGTCCCCGGAGACTGTCCTCCATTGGACTGAACAGGTGTAAGTCGGAAGACGCCAGATCCGGGCTGCAGGTTGGATGGGGGACCACCGAACAGCCTAATTTGCAGATCGCCTGATTTGTTGCCAAAGATGTGTGTGGTCTCACATTGCCAAGGCGAATGTGGATCCTTTTCAGATTCTAGTTTGGTCTCTTCCTCTTTATGGCTTCTCTAAACTTCTTGAGTGTCTCAATGTACCGCTCGCTCGTCACGGTACGGCTACATTCCAGAAAATCAAGGACAATGACACCCCCGTCACCCCCCTCAAGTCACCATGACGTTCTGTGCTGATCGCTGATTCCTGAACTTCTAAGGGTTTAGTGAAAAGGTGTGACATCATTCCACGGATTGATTCTTCATTTCCGGATCGTTAAAATACGCCCACGTCTCATCCCCTGTCACCAGATCGGGGAAAAACGTGTCTTCATTGACTTCAAACGCTTCCAGTAGATCAGAGAAGACTTCCACTCTTCTCTTCTTCAAATCGGATGTCACCTGCCGCGGTACCCACTTTTCACACACATTCGGATACCATAAGTCTTCCACCAACTTCTGTATGGCCTTGTGACAGCAGTCCAGTTGTGCAATAAGCTTACGGATTGTGACTCGTCTCTCAGCGCGAATCAATCCATCCACTCACTAACGATTCGTGTCAGCGGTCGCAGATGATGGTCTCCCGAGGTACCTACTTTGCACACACATTCGGATAACCTAAGTCTTCCACCAACTTCTGTATGGCATTGTAACAGCGGTCCAGTTGTGCAATAAGCTTACGGATTGTGACTCGTCTCTCCGCGCGAATCAATCTATCCACTCACTAAAGATTCGTGTCAGTGGTCGCAGATGATGGTCTCCCGAGGTACCTACTTTGCACACACATTCGGATAACCTAAGTCCTCCACCAACTTCTGTATGGCATGTGACAGCAGTCCAGTTGTGCAACAAGCTTACGGATTGTGACTCGTCTCTTCGCCCGAATCAATCTATCCACTCGCTGACGATTCGTGTCAGTGGTCGCAGTTGATGGTCTCCCACTGCATGGTTTGTCTTTAGTGCTGGTTTCCCCTTCCTTAAACTACTTCATCCATCTGTACACATTGCCCTTGTCAATGGTATCATCGCTGTAAACATTCTGTCGCCTTCTGTCGGTGTCGGAAAGTCTGCACCCTTCCTTCGTCAAGAACTCAATGACGGCACGTTGCTTCTGCTTAGAACACATTATTTACCTTAAATGAAGAAGAAGGGTTACTATAGAGAAAGGGTTAATGTACCAACATGTGCAATTCGAACGACCTCTGTCAGTTAATCAAAAAGTTATGCCTACTTTTGCATTACTTTCGGTACAACTCTCGTATTTGAGTAGAAGAAGCGAACTTTTGAGCTCGAGAGGGGGTATACTCAAACTTTTCGCCCTTCCCCTGGATGAGAAAAGTGTGCTCCCTTTATGGTTCAACCTATGCTACCTTTGTGGAAGGGAGCTTCACAGTCTGATATTTTGAATAACCGTTTCTCTATAAAAGAATGCACTGGAAATTAAGGGGAAGTCAGTAAATAAGTCATAAACAGTTATGGGATAGCTGGTAATGGTAGTTATTAGTTTCCAAAGGTGTCGTTAGGTTGCAGCACAATCATGAGCATGTGATACCTGGCATCTCTTACGTTAAACGTAGCAGATGCCAGGTATCACATGCTCATGCCCAGCTCAGATTGCGAGTGTACGACCGAAGAGCAGCGTGCTGTCGTGCATTTTCTTTGGGCAAAAGGACATCCTGTGAAGGATATTCATACGGAAATCTTTCCTGTTTACGGTGAGAAATGTTTGTCGTGTAAAGCGATACATAACTGGGTCGGTAAATTCTCTCAATAAAGCTTAAAAGTTGCTGATGAAGACCGACCTGGTCGTCCTGTTCAGACTGTGACAGAAGAAACTGTGAGGCGGGTGCAGGAGATGATTCGAGCTGACGGGCGAATAACGATAGACAGTGTAGCAGCTGCAATAGAGGGTACGCGTGGTTTAGCCAACAGCATAATATTGGGTTGATGTATATGTTCATGCCGTTTTTTTCACCGCACTACAGGAATGCATTATATCAGAAAGGAAAACGGAATCAATTAACTATTTATTCCCCATCCGCCATTGTTTACGATGGTGTCTCAACGTCCGGATAAGTCGGCAATACCATTCTTAAAAAAACGTGCAGGTTTTGCTGCGAAGAAATCAAGGAAATTGTGGAGATCAACATCAGAGTTGAACGTTCTACCACGGAGTGCATTCCACAGAGATCGGAACAGGTGATGGCCTGAAGGGGCAGCATCTGGGGTATAGGCCGGATAAGGAAGGATCTCCCATTTCATGTCTTGAATGGCCATTTTGGTCATGTGTGCATTGTGAGAGCGTGCGCTACCATGTTGGAGAACGACACCATGGCGCCGATGTGGCCGTTTCTGCTGAATTGCTTCCTCCACACGGCGGAGTTGCTCACAATAGAGTGCAGCGTTGATAGTCCGATTGCTCGGCATCATTTCCCAGTGAATAATACCTTCCATGTCCCACCAGACACACAACATGATCTTCGCAGGATGAAGGTCATGTTTTGGACGTGGTGTGGGTGTCTTGCTTGGGCTTAAGCATTCCCTCCGATACCCGAAATTCACGTACGGGCACCACTTTTCATCACCAGAAACGATACTTGACAGAAAGGGTTTGTGTTGCAGAGAACATTCGCGATAACGGGCGAGCAAGAAACCACATATGGCAACAAGCTGATTATTCTTGTCCTAGGTGAGAGTGTGAGGCACCCAAGACCATAATTTCTGGACCTTTCCCATACGTTCCAGGTCGCACCATGGGGGTCTGGTCCCAGTCCGTCTCAGTGGCGATTTCGGTTGTGGTTTGACGCGGATCCAAGTGGATAAGATGGTTCAAACGATTCTCATGAAAGTGAGATGGACGACCTGAGCGTGGAGAATCATTGAGGTCAAAATTTCCACCTCGGAACCGCTCAAACCATTTGCGGGCTGTCCTCGGAGCAATAGCCTCCTCCCCCCACACAGCACAAGGAGTAGCTTCGGCGTCTGTGGATCCCTTGTTAAACTCGTAGAGGAGATGTTGGAAATGTTCATTCCTTTCTACTGGACACTCTATAATTCCGGACCTGAAAACCAAATAGCCATTGGCTACAATCACACATGGCAATATGATTTAGATACACGATATTGCTGGCTACATTTTGATATACAACTAGTCATCTGCACCGTCGCAACTGACCTGGGAAACACTCGTGAAATAAAACGGCATGAACGTATGCATCAGCCTAATACATGGTCGTTTGAATTTCCGGAAACTGTCCACACGGTGGTGCCAAGAGAACTGACTCAGGAACACAAAACGAACCGAATGGGCCTATCCTTGCAACATTTCTCTCAGTATGCATGTGAAGAAGACATGCTTAACAGGTTTGTTACTGGGGACTAGTCATGGATGCATCACAACCAACCCGAATCAAAGCGTGATTGAATGCAACGTAAAAATCCCTCTTCAACTTCAACCACGATATTCCGAATTTCGCCAGCAGGGGGGGGGGTAAGCTTACAGTGTTTGGGGATTCCCAACGAGTGCTGTTAGCCCATTTCCAGAAGCGAGGTGAGAATGTAAATGTTGCGTCGTACTGTGAAATTCTGTTGATGCTTTAAAAGGCAATTCGAAAAAAAAAAAAACCTTCCAGTCCTACTGACTAGAGGAGCGCAACTCCCTCACGACAATGCCAGACCGCATACGGCTCGATTAACCCAGCAATACAATTGAATAACTAAGGTGGGAACTTCTTTAACATCTGCCTTACTTAGTCCCGAGCGATTGGTCTGCTGAGAACTCTATCACCGAAACTGAGCATCCGTCTTTTCCCTGAACCAGGAAAGCACATAAAGAAAATGCCGGATGAAAATTTGGTTTTCCGCATCTCCTAAGTGCGTTCATTTGCAGGAACCATACTCAGTGACGAACAGTTTCCACTGAACTCTCGTTCATTAACCTGTTGAGGGCGACGTGCCTCATATGAGGCCCGAACGTATTCTTGCGCGCGGGGACTACGTGCTTGATATGAGGTTTTTGCATTTTCCACATTGCGCGCACAATTGTTGGCATGTGCGGAGGGCGCCAATGCCTTTTATACCGCTCCTGCCTTCTCAACGATGGTAGGGGCCGAGGGTGGCCTAGCGGTCAACGTTCGTGACTGCCACGGAGAAGGCCTCGGGTTCGATCCCAGGGAGGTACCGACGCTCGAACCACTAAATGTCCGCCGTGCGTCGGATGGGCACGTTAAGCCGTCGGGTACCGGGTACTGGCCCCCGGTGATAAATAAGGGCGACTACCTCCCCTTTCTACTTCGCTTCCGTGTCATTTTCCTATCGGGCACTCTAGCCCAAATGTCCTAGCTTCCTATTTCTAAGGGTTGTTTAAGACCCGAGATCAGACACTCCCTTCATAAAATCCTCTACATATGATTTCTCTCTCTCTCTCTCAAGGATGGTAGATCAACTATAATACCACGCGCAGTGCTTGCACCACGCGAAAGGAAGCACTGCAATGGCCAAAAACACTAGTCCTCAACAGGTTAAAAAACGGACACTGTTAGTGCACGCAGGTTTTCTCATTGCAGTAAAACTATTTGATCAAATGACCAATCAAATGGGTCGAATCTCAAACAGGGCCGTGCCACTAGCACAGGGTTAGAATGCGCTCAACCCCTTTGTAAATCCAAGCAAGCCCCCCCCGGAAGGAAAACGGACGTTTTTGGAAATTCTCTTAACTTTTATTTTCGGTGGTTAATGAAAATAATTTTTGTATGCATTTTCCGAATAACACCTCCGACCTTCCGGCGAGACAAACGCTTGATTCTAATCATCATTTCCTCCGGTGGCGCAGTAAGTGACGGCCTCTGATCCTTCGTCCGAAAGGGGTCCGGCTTCGAATCCCGGTGAGGCGTGGATGTTTTGTTTGTCTTACGGTACTGGCTCTTTCCCTTCCCTGGAACCAGTGACCCTAAATTAGGGACCGGCGACTGCTTATAGCCCATTGAGCTGCTCACGGTGGTCGTTAAACCTCCAATAAAAAAATCACCGTTGCAAACTGCTACAACGCAGTTTTAATATGCGCATGCGTCTTTAGCCTGCGCAATGCTTGTATTACTATCAATACTCATTTTTGTTATAGTCTAATCCATCATTGGTGGGTGTTTTAGGGGGAATGCTCAGCCTCACAACCTTCCGTTTTTGATCACCTCCTGTACTAGAACGATTACGTCTTTCTCGATACATTTGCTTTTCAAAAAAGATCGTGCGAAACAATTAAACTGCTTCCGCTGTTGACAAGTAGATCATGTATCAATTATACTGGCTTGATTATATTAATGCAACATCAGTCAGAAATACATTATTCGCAATGAAGAAGATACTGTCTGTTTACTTACCTCACTATTCAGCCAGATGATTATCAGCGCTGACAGACAGCAGACGATATTCACCATCACAGCCAACATATAAAGCGTGTGTTGCAGCCTCGACTGATATTTGATAAAGAGCAACTCGGCGTTCTTGACGTCAAAATCATCCTACAACAAAAAATGAATAAACTTAACATTTTAAACACGCAATATATTTTAGCAAATAGTTTTAGAGAGACACAGCACTTAAGGAAATCTCTTTGATCACACATACGGAAATATCGCTGCTTAATTGCGATTTAGGAGTGAGTGTGTGTTATGAAAGAGGATTCTTCTTCTTTTCAGTTTTAACTAAAACTCTGAGACAATTCGCCAAAATGCGTACTTACGCGTCTAGTACGCATCGAAATTTTACCAACGCGTAAAAATACGCATCGGGAATTTTTCTCGAGGCGTAAAAGTACGCGTCAGGAATTTTTCTCGGCGCGTAAAAATACGCATCGAGAATTTTTCTCGACGTGTAAAAATACGCATTGGGAATTTTTCTCGGCGCCTTGATGCGTATTTTATGAATTGGTAAATTTCAAATAATTTTACCAGTTCATAAAAATAGGCATCCGGACGGTATTTCGTCTTTCAGAAACGGAAGTAAACGAAATAAATATTTTTTTCCGTAATCGTAATTTCGTTTTCCTGTGATGTTGCCTGTGTCTAGTATTGTTATTATACACTGACGGGAAAAAATCCCAACACCACGAAAAAATAGTTGCAGAGGAATGAAATGGCGGCAACACATTTTTTTATTTTTTTTTGATTGGAGGTTTAACGACCACCGTGAGCAACTCAATGGGCTATAAGCAGTCGCCCGTCCCTAATTTAGGGTCACTGGTTCCAGGGAAGGGAGAGAGCCAGTGCCGTAAGACAAACACAACATCCATGCCTCACTGGGATTCGAACCCGGACCCCTTCGGACGAATGATCAGAGGCCAACGCCTTAGACCACTGCGCCACCGGGGGCGGCCAATACATTTGTATAGGTAACATATTTAATCGATTAAGGTTTCAAGAACACAGCTTAATGTAAGCGCGAGAAGAGCCATTTTAAATGTGAAATGCTGGTACATTAATAACCGGTGTAACCGTCAGAATGTTGAATGCAAGCACGCAAACGTTCATGCATTGTGTCGTACAGGTGCTGGATGTCAGTTTGTGGGATGGAGTTCCATGCCTGTTGCACTTGGTCGGTCAATACAGGGACGGTTAATGCTGGTTGGGCGTGACGCTGGAGTTCTTGTCCAATGATGTCCCATACGTGCTCGATTGGTGAAAGATCTGGTGATCTAGCAGGCCACGGCAACATGTCGACACTCTGTAGAGCATGTTGGGTTACAACAGCGGTATGCGGGCGAGCGTTATCCTGTTGGAAAACACCCCTGGAATGCTGTTCGTGAATGGCAGCACAACAAGTTGAATCACCAGACCGACGTACAACTGTGCCGTCAGGGTGCGTGGGATAACCACGAGAGTGCTCCTGCTGTCATAGGAAATTGCTCCCCAGACCATACCTCCAGGTGTAGGTCCAGTGTGTCACGGCCGCAGACAGGTTGGTTGGAGGCGCTCACCTGGCCTCCTTCTAACCAACACACGGCCATCACTGGCACCCAGGCAGAACCGGCTTTCATCAGAAAACTCAACAGATCTCCACTCCGTCCACCAAGGACCTCTAGCTTGACACCACTGACGTCGCAAACGGCAGTGGTTTGGAGTAAGTGGAATGCACGCTACAGGGCGTCTGGCTCGGAGCTGTCCTTCAAGTAACCGATTTGTAACAGTTCGTTGTGTCACTGTGGTGGCAACTGCAGCTCGAATTGCTGCCGCAGACGCGGTACGATGCGCCACGGCCATACGCCGTACACGGCGGTCTTCCCTCTCAGTAGTGCCACGTGGCCGGCCGGAACCCAGTCTTCTTGAGGCAGTACCTTCCCTTGACCACCGCTGCCAACAATCATGCACAGTGGCTACATTCCTGCCAAGTCGTTCTGCAATATTGCGGAAAGAAAATCCACCTTCTCTTAGCCCTATTACACGACCTCGTTCAAACTCCGTGAGCTGTTGATAATGGCTTCTTCGTCTTTTTAAAGGCATTCTTGACTAAAATCAACACCCTACGTCGAATCTCAACGATAACTAACGCTCACGAACGTTACAGCGCGTATTTACAGCAAACCTGCTTTGCATGTTCCGAGGGGCGCTACTAGCGCCACACGTATGCGCCGAGCGCGAAATTTGCATAGACGTCATCTTACAAATGTACTCTCAGCGCCTACCAACTGTCGTTTATCTAACACAACCTCTTCTTGGTGTTGGGATTTTTTTTCCGTCAGTGTATTTTAGCAAATAGCTTTAGAGAGAAACAGCACTTAAGGAAATCTCTTTGATCACACATACGGAAATATCACTGCTTAATTGCGATTTAGGAGTGAGTGTGTGTTATGAAAGAGGATTCTTCTTTTTTTCAGTTTTAACTAAAACTCTGAGGAACTCTGAGACAATTCGCCAAAATGCGTACTTACGCGTCTAGTACGCATCGAAATTTTACCAACGCGTAAAAATACGCATCGGGAATTTTTCTCGAGGCGTAAAAGTACGCGTCAGGAATTTTTCTCGGCGCGTAAAAATACGCATCAAGAATTTTTCTCGACGTGTAAAAATACGCTTCGGGAATTTTTCTCGGTGCCTTGATGAGTATTTTATGAATTGGTAAATTTCGAATAATTTTACCAATTCATAAAAATACGCATCAGGACGGTATTTCGTCTTTCAGAAACGGAAGTCAACGATATAAATATTTTTTTCCATAATCGTAATTTCGTTTTCCTGTGATATTGACTGTGTCTAGTATTGTTATTATATATCATTTTATTCCATAAATATTTGTATTTCAGTTTGAAAATGAAGGAAAAATTTCCGAAAACGGGAAGTCGACGGTGAAAAAATTTCGCTGTAATCTTTGTGCATGAGAGTGCGACGGCTTCGAGGAATTTCTCCTTTTCCGTCATAATTTGGGTTACCCTCGAGATCGATGCATAACTGAACAGAAATGTTGGGGCAATTAGTAGTGGTGAAGGATGTGCTCCACCTGAAACTTTCTAAACTCTAAACTTTCGAAAGCGGAAGTTTCGTCTTTCAAAACTTTCGAAAACGGAAGTTAGACGTAGTGAAGATTTCTCCCGTAATCGCAATTTTATTTTTCACGTGATGTTTCTCCTGCCTGGTACTGTTGCTAAATATCATTTTATTTCATAAATATTTGTATTTAACTTGAAAATGGACGGAAAATGTCCGTAAACGGATATCGGACGTAGCAAAGATTTCCTCCGTAACTGTCATTTTTCCCCCAACGATGATCAGAACATGTATCCTGTATTCTTAAATATTGCCCTTCCCCAAAAAATAGTTTTGCATTTCAGTTTGATAAACGGGGGGGGGGGGGGGGGTCCGAAAACGAAAGTGACGAAGCGGAAATTTTTTTAAAAATTGATGCATGGTGTTCAAAAGTATTTATATTTTCAAAGTTACATTATTCATCTTTTATATAAAATAGTGAAAGCTATCATTCATTCATGATGGATAAAATTGTCATCCAAGGGCATTAAAAAAACCACAATAAAGAAATAGGAAGGGAAACAAAGACATTAGCAAAATGAAAATTTAAGCACTGGATGCTGTGCAACTGCAGAAGAACAAATGTGGCTGTGGAACTTGCTGAGAAGTTTATTAGATATTTTTAGATGCCTATAAGAACCTCAAAAGTGCAATGTTTTCACTTATTGAACATATTACTGTTCCATGTGGTCATTACAAAACATGATAAATTTAATGTTATTGTTTTAAAATACGAATATTATATTTATTTCTAAAACAAGAAACAAAACGGATCCAAATTCTAAATACATTGAGCAGTAGTGAAATATCTTTTATATGAAAAAATCGGGATTGATTTTTCATAATTGCCTGGCATCTTCGTAAGTATTTTATTCCATCTGTTAACTTTTCTAAAATACTCCCGAGTTTTGAAAATTACTCCCTAAATTTTTTCAAAGGAGTAGAAATACTCCTTTAAAAAACATTTCGGCAAACTCTGCTCCGAAGTCTATAAGCAGTCGCGTGTTCCTAATTTGGGGACTCCAAGGAAGAGAAAGAGCCAGTACGATAATTGGGATGGGGGAAGGGGGCGGAACAAGGACCGAAGTCGAACTGGTCCACTCCGGTAGCAGAGTGGTCCAAGCTGCTGGCCCGCTGATCATTCGTCCTAGAAGAGCCAAGGTTCTAGTCACATGTGAGACATCCGTGGTGTGCTCGTCCGATGGCACTCTCTCTGCCCTTGCCTTGGTATCAGTGGCCCTAAAACAGGGAGGTCGTCTGCTTATGGCCCTGTGAGTTGCTCATGGTGGTCGTAAAACTCCGAAGCAAGAAAAAAGAAAATGGTCGTGCTGTAAGATAATCCTTTGTTGCTATACCGTGGAATATAGCTGGCTGAACATTACACAAATCAGTTCTTAATAACTTCACTTTTAAGGGAATCAGGAATCACTCAAAATCACTTCAGTAAACGTTACTTACAGATTGATACCCTTATTCTCTGTCAACATATCCCAGAACGGTAACATTCCAACAGAACAGAACACTTAACCGTCGAATGTTAAACGTATCAGATTAGTAGTAAACTTCAGAACTAAACGACGTTAATTGGTAAAACTCTTAACGATAAATATGTAAATATCAGGACAACACGCAGCCTTTAAATAGACACGACTTTAACTAAACAACGTTTCTTTTACAATTATACAATTAGCATTAACTTCCATCATCTCTCCATCCTGCTGCAGCTCAAACGTTATATATATCGTTCAGTTCTCATCTCAGACATCCACACGCCATTCGTTCTGACTTCAGGGTGTTACCAACCATACTCTTGCGAGAGAGAAGATATCACGTTAAGTTTGAAAAATGCTAAGGAGAACGAACTCAAATTTACATAGAGAAAGAAACTAAAAAGGAATGTTAAATTAGAGTATATGTCACAGCTATTATTTTATTGGTTCCTGAAGATTAATTCTTTTTTAAAGTGAAAAGCAATTAGTTGCATTTCTTTTCTAATTGGTACATTCCAAAACAAAAACAAAATAATATAAATAGACAATAAGCATATAATGGTGCCCAAGGTTCTAGTCACAGGTGAGACTCCATTTGCATTTCACTCTTCTACATCTTTTCTGTTCTGTTCCTGTTTGTGCTCTCAATTTTGTTTTTCTCATCTCCTCCTGTCTTCCCTGTCCCTTTCCGCCCACCTTCCATTAGCTTTTCTTCGGTTTTCGTTTCTCTTCACCATGCATCTTTTCTTCCTTTCACCGTTCATCTTGTATTTCTCTTCTCTATTCATTTTCTTACTAGTTTTTCGCTCTATTCTTCGTATTTCTTCTGTTCTCTTCTTTGCCATTTTCATTTCTCCTATCCTTGTCTTTTCTTTCTTCTCTCCTCTTAACACCTCCTTTCTTATAGCTTTTCTCTCTTCTCGTCTTCTCTTTTCGTTTCGCCTCTCGTCTTCTGCTCTCCACTTTCTCCTCATCACTGCTTCCTCTCATAATTAACGAAAAGTACATAATATAAATTGGCTACTATAGTAGAAAGTTTCCAAACTATATAAGAATTTATTTTTTTATTTTTTATTGGGGGTTTAACGACCATCGTGAGCAACTTTAAGGGATATATGAAATCGCCAGTCCCTAATTTAGGGCCACTGATACCAGGGAAGGGAGAGAAAGAGAGCCAGTGCCGTAAGACAAACACAACATCCATGCCTCACAGAGATTCGCACCCAGACCCATTTCGGACGAATAATGTGAAGCCAACGCTTACACCACTGCGCTAATGGGGAGGTGAAAGAATTTCAAGGTTATTTGTACAGTGTACAAGAACACAAACAGAAAAAAAATACATATCTGTTTCGCATAATCAGTGCATAACATATTGATTGTTCATATGTACATTTTAAACCAAAAATTCCAAAAGATGAGGTTTGTGTGCGTGTTTAGTTACATACTAATTTCTAGATATTTCTCCTTGCCATCACTGTTCAACATAATTTCATCATTAAACGCACTGTGAGCAATTAGTATGAATTTGGACTTTTATTTTCATCACACATTATCATAAGTATACAACCTTTTTATTACTGAATACACAACTTGACTTATCACACAGTCAGAGATGTTTACGTGCGTGATGAGAAAAAGACTATGGCGTCAGCAATCTGCTTCAACTTTTTTTTTCATTCATCGCTTGCCGTCATAGACAGAGAAGTTTCAGGTGATGCCAGAAATGTTGATTGTAACACGTGAAAAGCATTCCTGGGTCGTCATAGTTCTAAACAATGTGGAGAGAGGGTTTCATCCCTTCGAATTCCGGGATCTCTGCAAGCTCGATTGACATCTGTCGAGATAAACCAAAATCTCAGGACCCGATAGTACTTTAACTGACATGATAAAGGCAAGACAAACACGATATTTTCTTTTCGTATTGATTAACAGAACATTTAACTTTGATGAAACTGTATTGTTTCAAGTGCGTCATATTCAGGTGAAAGGTTTCTGATATATGACGTTCGAATATCTTCTTCGTCATGGACAGAATGTTATTAAATGTATTTTCGTCGTTAAAACCTCTTCAGAGCATATAGTAATCTGAAACTAAGATTTTTTGTCAGGGAAAACAGAACATTTCATTGTTTAAACGAAAAGCCTGTTTTTTTTAATTTAATGAAATTTCAATGGACTGAAATGGACGATGTCATCGCTCTGTCCACGTTATTTTATAAACAACGCATAGCGACTGAAACATTTGTTCCGACACCGCTGGGATCGAACCCCAGATCTCTCGATAACCAGTCGAGTGCGTTCGCATTTACGCTACGGCGTCAGCAATTCTCAGCGCCATGCGTGGTTTATCAGTCAGCATATGACTACACGAATCCGTATTGATGGTCTCAGCAACTGAGATGTCGTCATCTGGTGGCATTTAACGCAATTGCTGACTGATAAACCACGCATAGCGCTGAGAATTGTTGACGCCGTAACGTAAATGCGAACGCACTCGACTAGTTATAGTGAGATCTGGGGTTCGATCCCAGCGGTGTCGGAACACAATTTTTCAGTCGCTATGCGTTGTTTATAAAATAACGTGGACAGAGCGATGACATCGTCCATTTACATTATCTCCACGTATTTGATATATATTAACCATTCAATGGACTTTTTAATGTAAATGTCTTAGCAAAAAAATTTAAACTGTCTATTTATTTAGAACAATGTCATATTATCTGTATGGAAAGAGAACACTCATGAATGGTATAACCGTTGAAATAACATCTGTGAAGAACTGTTTCTCAGGAATTTTGGGCCAGAGAAAATCGATATAAAACACTCAAACTTACGAGGTGTGTTCTGCAAGTACAAGGACTACAACTGTAGTTATTGTAATGAGTATGCGAACCTGGAGTTCCGCTAATATTTATAGAAATGAGTGTGGTAAGGTTGTTTACGGTCATGCACAGTTTCAGGTCGGTATCTGCTTTCATTCTTTCCTGTTACTCAATTGAGTACCGTTGTGTTGTAGCAGCTTTGGAGAATTTTATGATGGCAGATGTAAACGAGCAGTGAGTCTGCGTTTTGTTTTGGCTAAGACTTGAAAAAAGCTGCCTCGGGAACTTTGAAGAATCACAAACAGCATTTGAATAAAAAAACTCTATAAACTGTCCAAGCACTTTTAAATGATTTAAAAGATTTAAAGGCTGAATATCGACTGAAGATGAACCTCGCTCTGGACATCCACCAACTTCAAGAAAAGGCGATTCCACTGCGTGAGGTAATATGGTAGGACATTTGTCTGTCAACGAAATTTTGACATAGGATTTATGGATGAGAATAGTGACAACAAAGTTTGTCAAGACTTTTCACACATGAACAAAAGAAGCACTCTATTATAGTTTGTCAGAACCTTAAAAAAAGGTGCAGTAAAAGATCCATATTTTACAGAAAATGTTAGCGCAGGTGACGAATCATGGGTCTGTGACTGCTGTCCTGAAATTAAATTCCAATCATCCGAATGAAAGGCAAAAACCTCTCCTCTACCTGAAAATCTCGTCAAGTGATATCAGACACAAAGATAATGCTGGCTGCTTTCTTCGATGTTACAGGTGCGATGTATTTTGAATTTGTTCCGACTAGACAGACTGTGAACCAGACGTACATGTACGGCATAAAAAATGCCACACCAGGAAGTATTTATCGCAGTGCCATGCAAATTGGTTGGTATAAGCAAGGCCGTCTAGAAACCACCAGGTCATACATAGACAGCCATGACATTAGAGAGATGAGTTTCCTCCGTTTTTGACGTCACTCTCATGTTACACAGCGTGATAGGTCGGTGTGGTGTTTGACGTCATGTACGACAGCGTTGGAAGCCAATCAGAAGCCTTTGTTTCCGCGTGACGTCATTAAAGGAGGGAACCCGTCTCTCTAATGTCATGGACGGCCTTGATATATACACTCATTGTCATAAAAATCCGCGCACCGAGAAGGAAGCGTTGGATTGAAATGAGATTTTAGTAGTGAGATGCTACATACCAAGGACCGAAGTGATTATCACAACAGCAGGACGATTTCCCGCTGACATACAGTACATATTCCGGTCAACGTTAGTACCGCGTCGGACCGCCTCGTGCTCGGACACATGCGGTGATACGGTTCCGCATGGAGTCAAAGAGACGCCGTATGTCATCCTGGGACAGATTGTCCCCCTCTTCTTGCAACTGATGCTCTAAATCACGAACACTGGGATATGGAGAAATCTGGCGTCCCATCTCAGGCGATCTGGCAGGGCACGAAAGCGTCGAAGCATGAAGTAGGCAGTCCTGGGAAACCGGAGCCGTGTGCGGACAGGTGTTATCCTGTTGAAAAATGGCTCCGGACCGATCCACCAGGAAAGGCAGCACATGGAGCCGCAGGATCTCCTGTACTTAGCGCTAGGCTGACAACATCCCTCGTATCACTGCGAGGGAAGTCCGGCTCTCATACGCGATGGTTCTCCAGACCATCACGCCTGCAGTTCGGGACGTGTGCCGATGTACAGTGATGTTGGGATTGTAACGCTCACCTGCTGACCTCCACACTCTGACAAGGTGGTCGTCCGTTCCCATACAGAAGCGGGATTCGTCGCTGAACACTATGCATCGCCAGTCCGTAGCATTCCACGTTGCTCACTGCTGACACCACTGCAATCGACGACGACGATGGTCATGTGTTAATGGCAGGAAACGTAAAGGCCGTCGAAAGTGCATATTCTACTCTGCCAGGCGTCTGGAAATGGTTCTGGAGGACATAGGAGTCCCTTGTACAGTCGCCACATGTCTATGGATATTGGACAAGGAAGTCGTTGCATCTGTGCGTGCCGCTCGCACGATTCCACGGTCCTCTCTGCTGGTGGTGTGTCTGGGTCGTCCAGTGCCAGTCCGACGTGTCTGGGTACCTTCCGGGGTCCATTGCTCCCAACACGATCGCACCGTACTGTCGGACTGGCCAAAATGGTGGAAGATTCGGCGCGCCGGCCATCCTGCCTCTCTCATCTCGACGATATGGCCTGGTTCAAACTCCGTCAGTTGCCCGTACGCACATCTAAGGCGGCTCCTCGGCACCTATCTCTCAGGGGTCTCACCTGACTCTTACCGTGCACTTCGGCATGAATGGGGAGTCCCCTGCCCCGCGCCTTATAAGCCCCAAGGATTGCGATTGCAGCGCCGGTCTTGGACGAGCGGGCATGCGGAATCGCACGAAACTTTAACCGTTTTCATGTCTGCCCTCCCCGTAGCTATTTGCCGAGTTTCGCGTTAATCGCACGGTTTTTTCTTGGTGTGCGGATTTTTTCTGACAATGACTGTAAGTCGACAGGACGATTAACACTCATTCGTTCTGTGCGTGTTTGTTTTCATTTTGTATTTCTGCACGCGTTGTGTGGTTGGTGTTCGCATAACTTTCACGCTTCACTTGATATTTTAAAACCGCTGGCTCTTGGGCATTCACCTAATTTTTTAATTTTGAGTAAAATTATGTCGAAAACTCGAAGTAAGATTTTTTTCAACGATCATAACACTTTCCCGTAACGAAGGCATGAGAAAGCTAGAACTTTATAGTATTTCAGTGGAAGTAAAGAACTTTTGAACTCAAAGGAGCGTAATTTCAAGTCTGGCCCTCCTAGATAAGAAACGCTTGCTATGTTTTTTGATCTGTTATGCATTTACTTAGATTATTTGATGCGTTTTACTCATTCAAATTAATAGACTCAGATTTATTTTTCTGTTAAATGTGCATGAGCCTTATTGGGGAGTTCATCTTTTATAAATTAGTTTGTTCGTTTGATTGATGCCGACTCCTGGATTTTGAATTTGGAGGTTGTATTTTGTGTGATATTCTTTTAAGGGCCAAGCATATGTTGGATTTAAATTAATTATGTAAAATAATTTTTTTAGAGTGTACTTGCTGTACCATACACCAATAAGCCATTCCATTATAACCACCCCCAGCCTAGAGAAATGTGCGCGCCTGGAGACCAAACGGTGGCGCAGGTTAAGTTCACAAAGTAGTATATATACAACCTGAGGGCCAGCTTCCAGTTAGTAGAGTGTTCGGAGCCAGAATGGGGACAGCTGTCGATTTATCGGAGTTTGGTAAAGGACAAATTGTGATGTCACGGCGCCTCGGAACTACAATCTCAGAAGCGGCGCGGCTTGTGTGTTGTTCACGTGCCGCTGTAGTGAGTACGTATCAAAAGTGGTCTACAGATGGCCAAAAGACGAACCGTCGCGTCATCCAGATGTGTGTCGTCCGCAGCTCATTGATACCAGAGGGGAGCGGTGACTGTCGCACATTGTTCACAGCGACCGCAAGGCCGCAGTGCGACAAATCACCCGCAGTTACTACAGTGGTGATCAGGGCAATGTGTCACAGCACACAGTTCATCGCAGCCTTCTGCGCATGGGCCTGCGTAACCGGAGACCCACCCCCATGCTCACTGCATGTCATCGCCAACAACGCATGAAATGGGCCCAAGATCATCGAGGTTGTACCGTGGTTGATTGGAAGAAAGTGACCTGGTCTGACGAATCAAGATTCCTGGTACATTGAGTAGACGACCGAACGCAGGTACGCCGATTACCAACGGAGTCTATGGCACCTGGATGCACTGTTGTGCTGAAACAAGCCGGCGGCGGCGGTGTTATACTGTGGGCAGTGCTTTCTTGGGACACCTTAGGCCCCATTATCCTAATAGCACAATTCGTGACAGCTGTCAGGTATCTGAACATCGTTGCGGGCCACGTTCACCCATTCATGGCAACTGTATTCCCTGCTGGTGGTGGTCATTACCAACAGGATAATGCGCCATATCACATGCCAGAATCGTCAAGGAGTGGCTAGGAGAACATGTAGGTGACTTTCTGTTAATTCCCTGGTATCCAAATTCACCTGACCTGAACCCTATCGAACATTTGCTGTTCGACTTGGAAAAGCAGGTTCAGGCTAAATCACCACCACCCCGAAATGTAAGGGAACTGGAGGGCCTGCTGTTGATATTACGGTACCAGATACCCCATGATACCTATTGCCATCTCATCGAATCGATGCCTTGCCGAGTGGCCGCTGTCTTGCGGGCTTAAGGGGGTCACACACCTTATTAGGTAGGTGGTCATAGCTTAATGGCTTATCGGTGTATATTACTCTAGCTGCAGTTTTCTAAAGTTTAATTTCTGAATCTGATATTGCTCTAGCTGCAGTTCTTTAACATTATACTAATAGATAAAAACAATCAGAGGAACAAAATTTGTCATGGATTTCTTACGCTTAAATGCTGCCCTTTGAAAAATAGTAACCTCAGTGAAGTGAAATAAAATATGCTACTGCCTTGGGTCTCTTACGCTTATAGCAACCCGTTGCAATACACGAGGAAGAACATAGATGAATACAGAGGCAGTGCTTTTGCTTGGATATCTTAAGCTTGCATAGCTGCCCTCTGGCTTCCAATGCGTAGGCACTTGCTGTATTTACAGCAGTGGCGTATCTTGGGTCCAAGACCTGGGCTATCTCCCCCCCCTCCCCCTCTCCCAGTACTGTTTTTTTAATTGCGAAGTTTATCTTTTAATTGTTAAGTAACAGAAGTAAGGTTGTTGTTTTTTTTTTCTAAATTTTAGGTACATGCTATTGCTAACATGATACCAAATAATTATGGGGATTGGGGTTTGAACACTTATTTGGACATGAACTCCATTCTTCTTTTCCTTTTGTGTGAACTTGGTGTTACGTTTTTTCAGAGTACTTTTCATAGTTAACAATTTCTTATATATGAAAAGTACTCTGTTTCTTCAGAGTACTTTTACATATTTAAAAATAATGTTTTTTTCTAATAACAAACCAGCCAAGTTGCTCGAATGTACATGTCCTTGTGTGGCTCTAAGATATATCTTGATTCTTTTTAATACGGAAAAAACTTCTTTCGGCAGTTGCAGTTGTTGATGAACAGTTTAATATTAGATCTGCTAATTTGTACACCTCAATAAACACTATATCCAATTATTCAACTTTATGTAGCAAGTAATGTCTCTTACTGATTTGTTTTGTATTCATCAAGGGAATAAAACACGTTCATTTAATCGAGCTGTATCAAACTTTGAAGCATAGAATTCTTTAAGCTCTGGTAGTAGGTAGATGTTCAGGGAAACTATCACAAAATTTATCAAAACAGTTGGAATCCAACAAAGCCATGAATTTAAGATATAATATCACTGATTTTAGTTCACTGACACTTCACACAAACTGGAACAACTCTCGCGAAACACGCGCTGTTAAAACCGGAAGCATGGAGGGACTGAGGTAGTCCGAAGTCTTCTCTTTTCTGAGCGAACCGTTGCGCAAAGCAATGGTCCACTCACCTCCATACGTTCATTCATGTTGTCGTGGAAACTCTAGCAGGCGATCATATCGAAGTTATTCGCATCAAAACAGCGAAGACTCTCGAAGACCTTTTCGCGTTATGCCGTTGGACTGCTCGCCAGACTGATTCTCATAATCGAAAGCAGCGAATCCGCTTGTGTTTTTTTCGCACCGAAAGCATCGACATATCTTAATTCCGTTGATAATTAACTTTTATTTGTGTATATTTATTGACTTTAATTTGTGCATTCTCTGGGCTTCGCAGCTAGCCTAGATAGCCTCGAATATACGCCACGGATTTATAGGCAATGCCAGTTTCAGCGTCCCACGCGACTAGACGTGCTACATCTGCTTTGCATATTGTTGTCGGAGTGTATGTAATAATTTGTCCATTCAGTGCATTAGTCACGATAATTCCGCAAGCAATCGCATTGTGGAAAGCAACTACCCGTAATACACACATTTTTATTACATCAAAATCCCGTAATTGAGTTACAGTAGAAATGACATAGCATTTAAGCATACCATCCAATTCTTGTGGCAACTTCACTGATTAATAACAGACCAAATTTGTTTGATTTTCCTGTTCTCGATGAGTCGATTATCTTTAATACCCACGTTTATGGAAATTAAAATGAGAGTTGCTTTCTGCGTAGGTAATTGTTACAGCATATTTCAAAACATAGGCGTGCTTGGGAAAAGCTTTAGGGGAGGGGTTTAAGTGGAGCCTACATTCTCATGACCTCATTGCTGTTTACACCTCTTTAAACTAATTATCATCGGGAAATAATTTATTTGTAGGAAAGAGTGAAAGTAAAAGTGGGGTGTGTGTGAGTGGTAATTAAATCAATGTGTAAAAATTCTCCCTTTCAAGGGAAAATCTTAAGAGTTGGTTGAACTCCCCTAGTGCGCCAATCTCTGTAGACTATATTTAGAAAAAACATTCGCTGCAGACCTTCTTTGGAACGACAGTTCCAGCGAAAGGTTTTTAATATCAGGTGTTTATCTTTCATTCGGTTGCGAAAGAAAACATGACAAGATTCCTTAATTTGATTCCCATGTTGTGAAGCTTGAAGCAAGCGAGATATTCGAGCCAAAATTGAAATTCAACTGCGCGCTCTTTAAGTTAAACGTCCTTTCTTTCTAGAAAATCTTTAACTTGTTGTCAGTTGGTGTGCATAACTGTTACTCTACGATTTCCTTGGTTCAATATTTTACGAACTCAATGTGTTTTGGAGAATTTAGCTTTGTTTTTGTTTTATTATAAGGAGGACGAAATTAAATATTCTAAGACAGGGAAATGAAATGGTACAAGTCAAGTGCGTAGTTGTCGCAATGCTTCATTACAGAAGTGCGTAGTTGTCGCAATGCTTCGTTATGCCTGTCCTCCGAACACGGTGAATTAATAATTTTTGAGCATAAAATTAAAGAAAGGGAAAAATATGTAATTAAGGGAAAGAAGAGTAATTTAAGATCCGTAATTGGTTTACGAAGTAGAACAGGGTCTTGGCGTCAATACATACAGTTTGACACGAAAAGATAGCAGGCTTTGGCGCCCTTTAATTTTAAATCAAAATTTCGTGGATTTTTTACAGCATTTCAATATTTCTGGCGTAATTATCTTTAACCTATCAGCATTTTGAACAGTAAATCTATGCCTCCCTTTAGACTTTATTTTGTTTTCAGACTTTTCTAGTGGCAGAAAAATTTAAGCAGACAATATTCCAAGGCCGCAATTTAGAATTTTTTTGTTGTTTTCGGACTTTTTGGTAACCGAACCTTAAGGCCTATCAGCAATTTTCAAATCTCTAGGTTGTTTAGAAGTGGTTGAACAATTCGCGAAAAATTCAAGCAGACAATGTTCCAAAGCCATCATTTTATTTTGTTTGGTTTTCGGAATTTGTTAGGTATCCGGACCTTAAGACCTATCAGCATGTCAATTTTCAGATCTCTAGGTCATTTAGAAGTGGTCGAACAGTCCGTGAAAAATTCAAGCAGGAAGTTTCCAAAGCCGCCATTTTTTGTTGTTGTTGTTTTTGGACTTTTCTAGACATACGGACAGTAAGACCTATCAGCATACCAATTTTCAGATCTCTAGGTCATTTGAAGATGCATTTTCCCCATTTTCACCACTTTGCTTTATAAATATAGATTCAACAAGCGAAACATTGATGGACCATTTTCTCAAGAATGGTCTTTTCGACATAATGAATTTTGCACAAATCCATTCGTCAAAGCTGTTTTATTTATTCAGAAGTAAGTTTCTTATTGAAAAGACCATTTGAATACCGGTGTAATTAAAAGTGTCCACTATTAATAAACATTAGAGAAAAAAGTCAGCTCGTATTTGTGGTGGAGGTATGTAATAGTCATGGGTGACAATATAAAGAAACTCGGCTCTGTCTAAAATATCCATTTATTTTAACTGACATATCGATTTTAATTCGATTTGGAAACATGAAAATTATCTCCTAAATAAATTTCTAAGTCCCTCGACCGTCTGGCGGAACGCGAAGGAGGTCAGCCAGAGGGTCGGCGATCAGCTCTTGTCGCGAACTTCGCTCTCACCAAATACCTTATTAGAGCAAAAGGAAAATTTTTATTTTTGAAACGACGAACAATTCATACAAGATGGCGTTATTAATTGAAATGTATAATGCATTGCGAAATGCTTTATTCAAATTAAATGCTCACTTTCTTTTGGTGTGGAATCGCTCCCGGAACGGGTTTTCGCTGTGTTCCGGCCCATTTTCACCCCTGGTTAAAAGTACGCGAATTTTATTAAAATGAGTGACTTGCTTAAGTAAATCTACAAGGTAAAACGTGGCTCTTTTGACTTTTTCAGCCTGCAAGTTAAACACGTTTTATTTTAACATCCGCGATAACTTCTATTTGTCCTGGTAGTTTCGCTTGATCGCCTAAGAACAATTAGGCGATCAAGCAAAACTACCAGGACAAATAAGAAGTTGTTGACTCTACTATTAAGACCAGTGATGAGGTGTTAAGCCGCCGCGGTAGCGCAGTGGTCTAAGCGCTAATTTCTGACTATTCGCCAGAGATGGGTCTAGGTTCGAATCACAGTGAGGCATGAACTTTGTTTTCGTTTTACGGCATTGGCTTTCTCTCTTCCCTGTAACCAGTGACCCTAAATTAGGAACGGGCGACTGCTCATAGCCCATCGAGTTGCTCACGGTGTGGTCGTTAAACCTCCAAACAAAACAAAATGTGTGGTATTAAGAAAACAAAACGTATTTTAGAGTGAACGGATAAGTGAAACATGCCCGGAAGCAAGACTATCAAACTTTGATCTATTTTTATGAATTTTCATTATTAAATTTTTATTACTAAACTATGGTTATGAATTTTCGTCACATTTACCGACTTCGGGTATTTTTAAATCAAAGAATGTTACGGGACAGTCAGATGCTAAAAACACGTATTAAGTTTTTCTTTAAATATTGCTCTGCCATTAGATACGATTTCAAATATTCAAATCAAACGCTGCTTTTGCTGAGATCGTCGGGTGGGAGTAACGAATATCTTCTGCGTGATTTTTTGTTTCTTTCGAGTTTTAACGACCATAGTGAGTAGCATCTAGTCATATAGGCAGGGTGCATCCCTGATTTATGCCACCGGTTCAGGGAAGGGCCACCGCCGTGGGGCGGTCGTATCGCCTCGTCTGGGGCTCAGGCACAGCTCTAGAAATTAGCCGGAAACCAGCGCCTCTGAGTATTCGGCCACGGAAGCGTTCTTTCGTGTCCATAAGGAATCAGAGAATGGACTCGGGATGTTACTTCAGTTGCAGTCGGTGGCGAATTTAGTAAAATTATCGTTCTCAACCAAAAAGAACCTGTCGCTGTGTTAATGACTTTTTGATTTTGCTGTGTTGATTTTACTCCTAGCAGAGCAGTATTATTTTATACGGAATCCACGCCCTATAGCTTAAGACTGTCGTTTTGATAAAGGAGTTTCTATTCTGGGCGCGCCGCCCCGGTGACGCAGTGGTCTAAGCACTGGCTTATGAGCATTAATCCGAGAGTGTCCCGGTTCGAATCCCGCTGAGGCATGCATATTGTGTTTGTCTTACGGCACTGGCTGTCTCCCTTTCCTGGAGCCAATGACCCTAAATTAGGGACAGACGACTGCTTATAGCCCATTGAGGTGCTCACGGTTGTCGTTAAAGCTTCAATCACAATCACACACACACAAAATCTATGTGCATTAGAATCCTTGTGTTCGTGAGGCGGCCTATCCTGCGTGATCCGAAGGTTCAGTGCGGCCTCAGTGGCGCAGTGGTCTAAGCGCTGCCTTATGACTATTTGCCCGAGATGGGCCCGGGTTCCAGAGCTGAGTTCCGGCTCAATTTTCGGAGCCAAAGTCTGTCCGAGCCCGTGATATATCAGCCCGAGCCAACCCAAATTTCATATTGCAATATAGAACCCGAGCCAACCCGAATTTCATATTGCAATATAAAACTCGAGCCCGAATGAGCCCGAAAACTGGCTAACCTGTTCAACCATTAATAAAAAAACATATTTTCCATACTCTCTTCCTCCTGCAATTAACCAATGTGTTCTCAAATGGGGGTGGGGAAGGGACCTCTATCTATTTTTACAGTGCAACTGTACGATTTTCTTTGACCGTTCGTTTCCACCTGAAGTGCATGCTTCGTGCGGTCGGGCATCCAAAATGATCGGGCTGTGCTGCAATTGTATGTTGATCAATTAATGCTAATATCATTGCGCCATAATGCGCTGCAGTACGTACGTTGCTAAATAGAATTAGCAGGGAGCTACTGAGTGGAGGTAGAGGGTAAATTATCGTCGGCATGCTATCAACTGTCCCATATCTAAAGTTCTTCAAAAAGCTTTTTCTTCTCTGTAGAAACACACTATTGCGCAGCCTATGGCATTTTCTACCCAAGCCCAGAATAAATAGCCATCTCGAATGCCCGCTTCCCAACCAGAATCATTCGCCGAATAATTCCCTTTACGAACTATAAAGTGTCTCATTTGCTAAATCATATAAAATCACATTTACATATAAAAAACTTCTCTCGCTCCACCTCTCTCTTTAAGAGTCCGAGCCCGCCCGAGTTAGAACCGCAGTAAATATTCTACAGCCCAAGCCCGATTCGGACCCGGGCTCTGCTTCGGGCTTTCGGGCTCATCCCTTCTCAGCTCTACCGGGTTCGAATCCCGGTGAGGCATGGATGATGTGTTTGTCTTACGGCGCTGGCTCTCTCCTTTCCCTGGAATCAGTGGCCCTAAATTAGGGACGGGCGACTGCTTATAGCCCATTGAGTTACTCACAGTGGTCGTTAAACCTTGAATCACAAAAAAAAAAAAAAAACAGTTTAGTCTTATCCTTCTAATGCTGAGATTCAGTTACGATATCAGTATGGTTAAATATAAAACACAGTATTCCAAATTTTTGCGTACATGATAATATAGAAAACATTCTTTGCCCTGCATTTCTTTCCAGGGAACCATGAGAAATGCCTAGAAAAAAATGACTTAGCGTCGCTTAGCCTACAAAATAAGTATCTTAGCGCCGCTAAAGCACTTTTACACCACTGACTCAGACACTTAACCATATAAGTTTAAGTCTTTAATTATTTAGTAATTTTTCAGGCATGTAGCAACAGTATATTTTCTGTAATAGAAATTCAGTCTTAACGCCCCTTCTGTCCGTGTCTGGTTCAATAAATAAATAAATAAGTAAATAAAATGAAATGAAAGAAAATAAAAACAACGTCGTGTTATGCGATTTCTAGACTCAGACTGTCTAACCAAGTGACGTTTATCAAAAATGAGCCACTACATAGGATTTCTCCGTGCGGGAGAAAAATCATGAGAAGTGAATACAACAGAACCCGTTCATACGTTTCTGAACTAAAAAAACGCATAAACGAAACAGGGAAAATTTAATATTAAGAACCAGGAATGGATTGGAACGACCAAATCAGGCAGGAAACTTTAGTCATGCGGTCAACTATAAAATCACACCTACAGAGGAATACCTCATTAATTCTCTCATGAAAAAAATCTGTCAGATGTTGGATGAAAGTGAACTGTTGAAATATGCATTGTAAGACGAATTCAGTCGTAAAAAAGTCTAAACAACAATTTAATGGTGAAAGAATTAAAAATACCTTTACTTTCAGCCAGTAGCGTAACTACCACTCCCGCAGCCCCTGCAGCTGCGTGGGGCGCAGGTAACAAAGGGGCGTACTGCAGCTGCCAGTTATATAGTTTTATGAAAAAAATCCAACGCGCACAATAATTAACCCAAAGATTCATGTTTTGTTTTAAGATATATGTATTTATCTTTTCCTAAATAAATGCCTAGTTTCACTTTCAAAACACTCAATGTCTTACAGATTGAAAGTGTTCGGCTCTTTGACTTCGGGTTGTAATACGATTGCTCTGCAATGGGTTGTAAATAATACCATCGCTCTCCAATCGACCTCTCTTCTCTCTGAGCTGCTGAGGAAAAGCGCGAGGCCACAGTGGGATTCTTCGTGGTGGATGTGGGAAAACAGTCAGTTACCTGGAATTTCGTGCACGACAGGCGTCACCATTTATACACAGCAGCCGCAGATCTGTCTTGTGTAAGAGATTTCTTCAAGTGGCTTACTTTAGTTTTGGACAAAGCAATTACACGTATTGCCAAATGTATTACTTAAAAAGTTAAAACTACAGAGCTCTAGGTACTGTAACGTACCAGGAGATGTGACGTACCTGCCCGAAGGACGCACACGACATAAAGGTAGATAGGAATCAGAATAAAACGTCCGCATAGCTCAATTGGTAGAGTGACTTATTCCGGAATGAGGGGATCCGGGTTAGAATCCTGGCGTGGACAGAAATGACGGAGAAATTTACTTCGTTATAGTACCCAGGGCTAGGTACCACCATTACTTTTGAAGACACTCTCTCTGACTTCCCCCCCCCCCCAACTGCCACACACTCACACCGCGGAAAATGCACCCTCCCTTGTGTTCGAAATCCTAGGAAAATTACTGTGCTTATGGGTGATGAAGTAAATCTTGCGGGGGGACGGAGGGAGCTGACGTTGTGCTAGTTGCGCTACTGCTTTCAGCATTGAATGTAGCATCAAACAACGCTCAAGACCGGATGGTGTGCAAGGTAATTACTTCCCTTCAAAAAGTTTTGGTTTTAACTTTAAAGAAAATCAGGAGTCTTTTGAAAACCCCATTTACAACTAAATCACCATAAAGATCATTTTGAGGGTTGATACATTCACTTCCCACATAGCAATTTTCATGTGTGATTAATTTTTATATTTGTTTGGACACTGATCGCGTACTGGCGATGGCACTGGTATCACTCCCTTGAGTAAAAGTTTTTTTTTAAGACCATAGACCACTATTCAGACTCATGTGAACCAGTAGTACTAGTAAATCGTTGTTTAACCCTTTAAGCGGCCGACGTACCTGAACCCCCTTATTTTCCCCAAACTTTTCTGAGCTACCAAGTACAAATGATCCACAGTAGCCGGGTTTTATGAAAGCTACGGCAAAGCAATTCCTTTCCCTTCTCATCTCAGTAGTACTGACCATGAATTTGTAACAGGTGGTGAGCGGTACCTTTTAGTCCTTTATTTCCTGGTCCACGGCATGATGGGGAAGGCCCCCTGACACGGACATCATGCTACTGGATAGAAACAAAGGACTTAAACATCTCTCTCGTTTCCTACGCTCGTCGCCACCATTGCTATAGGCCTTTTAGCAGGCAACCATTTAGAAAGACTGACTAGAAGACTCAGTCATCCTCCTAACTGACAACTTTGAATAACAAAGCTAAAGGGAAAGCAACGCTTACTGATGCACAGATTCACTCGTTCCAGCAACGTTCAGCTCATTGCTTACAAAGAGAATATATGCGTTCGATCATGAATGGAATACGTACGGGATTACACCGTACAATACAAATTTTGAAGATGACAGTCCGTTTTTTGGTGTAAATATGACAACGATGGTAAGTTACATAATATCCGAAAACTTCAAAATTTCGTTGTCCTGGAGCGGGAATCGAATCCGCGTCTCCCAGATAGCGCCAGGCTATGCTGACCACTACACCACCCAGAACGACTAAGTCTCAAGTTTCCAATTAAGTCGGAAACGATTAAATCGGAAACTTAATCTAAGTCTGAAGAATGACTAAATGGTGTTTCTGGGTGGTCCAAGTCTCAAGCTTCGAAAGCTTGAGATTTGGTCGTTCTGGGTGGTGTGGTGGTGGTGTATGGTGTTCCTGGGTGGTCCAAGTCTCAGCTTCGAAAGCTTGAGACTTAGTCGTTCTGGGTGGTGTAGTGGTTAGCATACCCGGGCGCTATCTGGGAGACGCGGGTTCGATTCCCGCTCCAGGACGATGGAATTTTCAAGTTTTCAGATATTATCTGACTTATCATCCTTGTCATATTTACACCAAAAAACGGATTGTCATCTTCCAAATTGATATTCGTTCGAGTTGAATTCAGCCCATTGTTGTAACCCGAATTAATTCGTTCTAGCCGGTTAAAGGGTTAAGATAAATCTTGGTGGGATACGTATTTTGGAATATCTCTGAGAGAGAATCCCTTTGTGCTCTATGTCAATCTGTGGATAAGGGAATTGAAATGATGGGCGATAACAATGAGTACTATTGTTTTCTTCAAGATTGCAAAAGGAGGGTATGGCATACCAACGACCCTGAGCTCCAAGTTCAATGACCTACGTCTAACTATAGTTAACTTTAGCATAATTAATATGTAACAGCGTACTTGATCCGGTGGCACTTTTCTTATATAAAGGCAGAAAATTTCGATAGGTCATTTCGAAGCAAAAAGTCCGACATATAGAAAAAAACTTTTATTTTTTAAGGCAGTTTTTTCTTTTTTACAAAGAAATGTAGCTCAAATGAAGTTACCGATTATTAATCATATTGTAAGAACCATTATTCGCTTGTTACAAAAAATCTAGACGAAAAGAATTCTAGAAAGTGGGCCATTTGTCTAGTGGTCCACCGAGAAATGTCCCAGTGGACCAATCCGCCCCTGCTAAGAACAATTCATAATTTTTGAATCGGCGATATTTCACGTATAAATGAGAATAAACGTATAAACGGGGTTCTACTCTATTTTCTTTTGCCTTTCGCATGGACATAGACAGAACAAAAAACGCAGTCCGAATGGCCTGAGGCGCGAGCTTCTGGCTGATCTTTCGGATTAGGCTCCGAGTTCGATTCTTGATTATATGAACTCCTCATAGCTAAGAATATGAAAGCAGTGCTTCGGTATGAAACTCATGAATTAATCGATTTTTTTGTCTGCGGAACCTGGGTACATCCATTTGAAATCAAAATGTTAGATATTGATCATACATCTAAGATTCTATTCTATTACGATACGAAATGGTGACAGAGACGGAAACGGTCACTGCGCCAACAAGTCACCAGGTTGACAATTTCCTGTGGGTCAAACGGGTCAGGTCGAGGTATTGTTGACCCGATTTCGACCCGGTTTTATTTTTGTTTTATTTTTGAATTGAAAAAAAAATATTTCAGAGAACCCTTCAGCGGATTTTGGAATAATACTTCAAAGCTGCAGAGTATGATCCAATAACTTGCTGAGAAAGGTGAAGATATGGAGATTAAAAATGAACTTTTCAGAAGACAAAACTGATGTGCAATGCTTTTACAAGGAAGGAAGATTTATTAGTTGATGGCCAAAAGCTGGAGATAACCAATTCATACATTTACCTTGGGCAGCAAATATAAAGCGAGGGACAGACTAATTGATAATATATCATCATCATCATCATCATCATCATTGTCAACCATTATCAATCCACTGCTGGACGAAGGTCTCCCCAAGTTTCCTCCACAACGGTCTGTCTTGTGCCAGTCTCCTCCATGTCACCCCTGCATACTTTCGAATTTCATCCACCCATCTCCCATGTGGTCTTCTTCTGGGTCTTTTCCTGTCCCTTGGAATCCAATCTAAAATTTCGGCTGCCCATCGATGATCTGTCCTTCTGGCAGTATGTCCAGCCCATTGCCATTTCAGGGATTTAACTCTGATCATGATGTCTTCCACTCTTGTCATTTTTCGGATCCACGAGTTCCTCTTCTTATCTCTCCTGGTTACACCAAGTATGCACCTCTCCATGCTGCTTTGAGTTGTCTGCAGCCTTTGTATGTCTCTTTTAGTTAAGGTCCACGTCTCTGCACCATACGTAAGCACTGGAAGGATGCATTGATCAAACACTTTTCTTTTAAGACATAATGGAATATTGCTCTTGAAAATTATGCTGTTTCTTCCAAAAGCTCTCCAGGCAAGTTTTGTACGCCGATTAATTTCTTCATCAATGTGACCCTCACTTGATATCTGCTGTCCAAGATAAACGTACGTGTCTGTTATCTCCAGCTTTTCTCCATCAATCGATAAATCTTCATTTCTTGTAAAAGCATTGAACATCACTTTTGTCTTCTGAAAGTTCGTTTTTAATCCCACTTCTTTACTCTTGTCAGCACGTTCCTGGATCATACTCTGCAGCTCTGATGGGGTAGTTGCAAAAATGACTACGTCATCAGCAAAACGAAGGTGGGTTAGATAATCTCCATTAATCTTTATCCCCTTCTTTTCTCAGCTCAGCGACTGAAAGACACCCTCCAATGTGGCATTAAAAAGCTTCGGAGATATGGTGTCACCTTGTCTCACTCCCTTTCCAATTTTTACGTGTGTTGTATTTTCAAACAGCCTAATCTTTGCACTTGCATTTTCATAGATGTTATTAATAATATTAATGTATGCATCTTCAATACCGCAGGTTTTCAGAGCCATTGTAACTGCTGATGGTTTCACCGAATCAAAGGCTTTTTCATAATCGATAAAAGCCATGCACAATGGAAGTTCATATTCCCTCGCTCTTTCAATTAGTTCTCTCAACACGTGGATATGATCTATTGTGCTGTAGCCACTCCTGAATCCAGCTTGTTCTCTCGGTTGAGCCATGTCCAGTGTTACCTTCAAGCGGTGTGAAAGAACTTTAGTGAAGATTTTATAAACTACTGATAGGAGGCTGATAGGTCTGTAGTTTCCGAGATCCTCAATGTCACCTTTCTTATGTAGCAGGATCATTGTAGCGGTGTTCCAATCCTCAGGAATCTTTCCTTCATTAAGGCATCGAGTGAAAATTTGGGCGAGTACTGTTTCGATTTCTCCACTTGCTTCTTGTATGATGTCTACAGTAATTCCATCTTCTCCTGGAGCTTTTCCCCGCTTCATGTTCTTGATTGCATGTGCAACTTCTGATGGTAGGACTGGAGGAACTCTGGTACTGGTATCTTTCATGATGTCTGGAGTGCATGTATCATCCCTTTCATATAATTTGGAGTAGAAATCTTTCACTCTTGTCAAAATTTCGCCTCTCTTTCTTGTTACAGAACCATCTTCTTTTCTCAGTGCCATAATCTGTTTTCTTCCCTTACTGAGATGTCCCTTTGCTATCTTTAGGCTTTGGTTGTTTTCAATTGCTTTCCTCACTAGTTCACAGTTGAATTTTCTTACGTCTTCAGTGATACTTTTTCTTACTGTCTTGCATAGCTCTATATATTCCACTTTGGAAGTCACATCTTCTTTAGTTGTCCTCATCTCTCTTCTTTTTTGCATCAACATTCTCGTTTTTCCTGATAATTTATTTACATGCAACTTGTTCTTAGACCCAGCTAATTTTGTTGCTGTTTCCATAAGAGCTTTGGTTACTTTTCTGTTAACTTCAGAGATGTCCACTTCTTCCGATGTTAGGCCTTCTAAAGCAGAGAACCTGTTCTTCAGTTCCAACTTGAAGGTATTATGGTGTTTTTTAAGGTTGGTTATGTCAATAGATTTTGTTTGTCTTATGAGCTTGCCACGTTCAAGTTTAGTGTTGAGGTGCATCTTACATCTCACCAATCTATGGTCACTACCTGTGTTGAACTTGTTTAGCACACTGCAGTCTTCTATGACAAATTTTTTGTTACACATAATAAAATCAATTTCACTTGTCGTCCCATTTGGATGTCTCCATGTCCATTTCCTGTGTGGCTTTTTCTTGAAGAAGGAGTTCAAGATGAAAAACCCTTCTGCCTCTGCAAACTCAACGAGAGTATTTCCACGCTGGTTTCTGTTGCCGTGACCGAATTTACCTACTGAAGTTTCATTCTGTTGCCGTTGCCCTATTTTTGCATTGAAATCTCCCATAATTATTTTCAAGTGCTGCTTACCTTTATTATTTAGATGACAAATGTCCTCATAAAATTCTTCAATTTCTTCTTCAGGATGACTTGTGGTGGGTGCATAAGTTTGAATAATCTGAGCCTGGTATCTTTTTGAGAGTTGGATAACAAGTCGTGCAGCTCTGTCAGAGGAACTTTCAACTTCTACAACTTTATCCTTCAGTTTCTTGTTTATCATAAATCCAACACCACTAGTTCTGCCAGTATCTGTCCCACGATAGTAGAAGAGATGTCCACTTTTCAGTTCGATGAGATCTTCTCCTTTTCTCCTTACCTCACTTAGCCCCACGATGTCCCACTTGATCCTTTGTAGTTCCTCTTCCAATTCAAGAAGCCTTGAATCAGAAGATAGGGAGCGTCCATTGTACGTAGCCAAGGTCAGCATAAGATGGCAGCTTAGTCCGGTCCTCCGGGGATTCTTAGCACCCTCTGCCTTCATGTCGCACTGGCCGCTGCCTTGGCCAGGTACATTCCAGCTGCCGGAGACTGAGGGCCAAGATTTAAGTTGTGGAATCATTTTGGAGGGGTTTGGCCATAACTCACCACGCTGGCCAACCGGGTTGGTGAGTGTGGGATAGAATTTCCTCTAATCCCGATGGTATAGTTATACCGCTATTGGCGGTCGTCAGAGCCCCTTTAGTGGGAACAGGATGCACCACGAGAAGGCGGGGTTGACATTTGTCAAGGAGAGGCTGTGATGTTACGCATCACCTGACCTTATATATATATATATATATATATATATATATATATATATTATCCCCCCTGAGCTGGGATATATATATATATATATATATATATATATATATATATATATATATATACACTGACGGAAAAAAAATCCCAACACCAAGAAGGGGTTGTGTTAGATAAACGACAGTTCGTAGGCGGTGAGAGTACATCTGTAAGATGACGTCTATGCAAATTTCGCGCTCGGCGCATACGTGTGGCGCTAGTAGCGCTCCTCGGAACATGCAAAGCAGGTTTACTGTAAATACGCGCTGTAACGTTCGTGAGCGTTAGTTATCGTTGCGATTCGACGTAGGGTGTTGATGTTAGTCAAGAATGCCTTTAAGAAGACGAAAAAGCCATTATCAACAGCTCACGGAGTTTGAACGAGGTCGTGTAATAGGGCTACGAGAAGGTGGATTTTCTTTCCGCAATATTGCAGAACGACTTGGCAGGAATGTAGCCACTGTGCATGATTGTTGGCAGCGGTGGTCAAGGAAAGGTACTGCCTCAAGAAGACCGGGTTCCGGCAGGCCACGTGGCACTACTGAGAGGGAAGACCGCCGTGTACGGCGTATGGCCGTGGTGCATCGTACTGCGTCTGCGGCAGCAATTCAAGCTGCAGTTGCCACCACAGTGACACAACGAACTGTTACAAATCGGTTACTTGAAGGACAGCTCCGAGCCAGACGCCCTGTAGCGTGCATTCCACTTACTCCAAACCACTGCCGTTTGCGACGTCAGTGGTGTCAAGCTAGAGCTCATTGGAGGACGGAGTGGAGATCTGTTGTGTTTTCTGATTAAAGCCGGTTCTGCCTGGGTGCTGTTGATCAGAAGGAGGCCAGATGAGCGCCTGCAACCAACCTGTCTGCGGCCGAGACACACTGGACCTACACCTGGAGTTATGGTCTGGGAAGCAATTTCCTATGACAGCAGGAGCACTCTTGTGGTTATCCCACGCACCCTGACGGCACAGTTGTACGTCGGTCTGGTGATTCAACCTGTTGTGCTGCCATTCATGAACAGCATTCCAGGGGGTGTTTTCCAACAGGATAATGCTCGTCCGCATACCGCTGTTGTAACCCAACATGCTCTACAGAGTGTCGACATGCTACCGTGACCTGCTAGATCACCAGATCTTTCACCAATCGAGCACGTATGGGACATCATTGGACGACAACTCCAGCGTCACCCACAACCAGTATTAACCGTCCCTGTATTGACCGACCAAGTGCAACAGGCATGGAACTCCATCCCACAAACTGACATCCAGCACCTGTACGACACAATGCGTGAACGTTTGCGTGCTTGCATTCAACATTCTGGCGGTTACACCGGTTATTAATGTAGCAGCATTTCACATTTAAAATGGCTCTTCTCGCGCTTACAATAAGCTGTGATCTTGAAACCTTAATCGATTAAATATGTTACCTATACAAATGTATTGCCGCCATTTCATTCCTGTACAACTATTTTTTCGTGGTGTTGGGATTTTTTCCGTCAGTGTATATATAAAGCGAGGGACAGATTTGGCTTATAAAACTTGGTTGGAGAGTTCTTTGAAGATGCAGTACAATTTTTAAGAGCAATATGCCATTATGTCTTAAAAGAGAAGCGTTTCATCAATGCATCCTTCCAGTGCTTACGTACGGAGCAGAGACGTGAACCTTAACCAAAAAAGACATACAAAGACTGCAGACAACTGAAATAACATGGAGAGATGCATGCTTGGTGTAACCAGGAGATATAAGAAGAGGAACTCATGGATAAGGAAAATGACTTGAATGGAAGACAGCATACTCAAGAGTAAAACCCCTGAAATGGCAATGGGCTAGACATATTGCCAGGAGACCGGGTCACAACCGAAATTCTAGACTGGCTTGCAAGGGACAGGAAGAAAAACAGAAGAAGTCTACGTTGGAGATGGGTGGATGGAGGAGACTGGCCCAAAACAGTCCCTTGTGGAAAAAACTTGGGGAGACTTTCATTAAGCAGTGGATTGATAATGATTAACAATGATGATGATCATAACGATGATATATTTGAGTTTATAGCTCAAAGCAGGTTTGTCCGGGTCAGGTCCAATTATGTGACGGCCGAGTCCGGGTCAAAAATTTTTGACCCGTTTCCAACTCTGAATGGTCAAGCCACAAAGTTAGGTCCCAGAGATTTATTGATTTTCAAATGCGCATATGTGTGCAAGCCACGAAATGCGAAACCAATTTTTCATCCAAACCGAAAGTAAACAACATATTCTTCTTTGATGAGATCAAGGTAAAACTTTAGCTGCACCAAGAAGGAACACAGCAACACTATCTCGATTCTCTCAAAGTTGTGGCGTACCATGTTACGTATGAAAGAATAAAAAAAAAACTGTGTATTTTTGATAATCTGAAATCCAAATGTTATCGTGTAATCGCAAAAAGCATGTAATTGAATTGCGTATAACCAATTAAAGAAAAAGCAATAGGAACTGCAGTAAAATATCAGGACTAACGCAGAATTACGTATAATAGTAAGAAACGTATAACTGAGGTTCCTCTATACTTTGTTTTGGGTGGCATGATAGTTGGAAGCTCTGGCGGAAATCGGGAGATAATTCACTCCAGGACGATACAATTTTTCAGAGTTTCTGAATGAGCATTTCTGTGGCATGAGATTACACGCAAGGGCGGCAGAACCTAATAATTTCAGAGGGTCCAACTTCTTCGAGAGCAAAAACAATAAAAGAAGGAAAAGAAAGTGGCGGAGAGAGATCAAAATGTAGAATATATACAGGGTGATTGTAAATTCCTTCAACAAAACAAGAGGGGTGATAGTACACATCAGGACGAACAATATTTACAATGGAACCTAGGGCTGCATTCCACTCGTAGTGCCAGAAAAGAGTAAAGTTACATATCCACGTTGAAGCCTTTAACAGTGAAAACAAAGCGACATACCTAATTTATGAGTTGCACATAAATGAAAGACTCAAAGGAGCTGCTCAAACTGGCGTCCAAGGGCTTCGTTGCACAGCTCACACCGGCGAATGAAGGACTGTCACACCCTCTCGTAGACTCCCGGTGTGGTGTTGATCTTTTCCGCATCAACAGCGATTCGCGCGACGAGATCTTCCAGGGAGTCCATAGGTGTGTCTCGCACACCAATGTTTTCATGTGCCCCCAGAAGAAGAAGTCCAGTGAATTAAGGTCCGGTAGAGCGTGGAGGCCAAGCCACAGGTCTACCGCGTACAATCCACCGCCCGGGATATGTCGCATTTAGAAAGCATCGGACTTCTGTGGCAAAATGTGCTGGGGCCCCATCATGCATAAACCACATGTCCCTCCGCGCGGGGAGCGGAACTTCCTGCAACAGACAGGAAAGGACGGTACGCTACGCCGATCAGACGTATATGCTAATTCTCATGTGATGTTTGCACGGTAATATTGCTGAACGGGTTCGGCTGCGTTTTTAAATGTTTGCTCCTCATCGTCTACGCACGTGTTCAGCGCACCTGATTTCCATCTTGTGCTTCTCATGCACTGGTTGGAACTCCGTGTGCCTGCTGGACGTTTTTCGAACGTGCTCTTTTCTGGCACTAGGAGTGGAATGTGGCCCTAGGTTCCATTGCAAATATTGTTCGTCTTGATGTGTACTATCAACCCTCTTGTTTTGTTGAAGGAGTTTACAATCACCCTGTATGTACATAATCGTACATATCATCATTCATTTTATCAATCCACTACTGGATGGTCTCCTCAAGTGCCTTTTAGAACTTTCTGTCTGAAGCGTGTCACTACAGCATTTTTTCGAATTTTATCCATCCATCTCCCACGTGGTCTTCCTCTGGGTCTTTACCTGTCCACTGGTATCCAATCTAAAATTCAGTTGTTCAACAGTAGTCAGTTCTTCTAGCAATATGTCCAGCACACTCCCATTTCAGGGATTTACTTTGACCATGATGTCACCAACTCTTGTCATTTCCCTGATCCATGTATTCCTCTTCCTTATTTCAACAACAATTGTTCTCGCAACCCAAACACACACACAAATTCGTTCTCGGCTCGTTTATCTTCTATGCAACAAAATTCCAAGAAAGGCCTGTGTACAACAAGCAGTAAGTAGTATACTTAGCGCTAAATTTGAGTTCGAATTGTTTCTCGTTCAGTTATTTATTTGACATATGCAATGGGTTTCCCGATCTCGAGTAGGACGAATTCGGAATTTGGGGGGGGGGGGGATAAAGAAAACACAAAGAGGGAGGAAGGGAGAAAAACAGCCGCCCTGATTATTGCCTATAACGTAACCCTTTTTCGTGTGCAAGATTGGTGTTACGTTATGTGTAAAACCATGACTAAGGAAATGTTAAACTAAATGAGAATACGATGCAATATTTGCACGGGATTAAGGTCTTACGGCCAGACGTAACATATACAGAAGTCAAACTTACAATAACCTTTTATTGGTCCAGCAATATTTGATGAAATCCAAAATACGGCACTGCGAGTTTTACACTTCACATATAATGCCTTAATTATCTGTCGTATAATCCATCTTAACAACACTGTACGTCCTTTTTATCTAACTGCTGTACGTCCTTTTATCTAACGTTCTTGTCACATTCATACGTCACGCTCTCTCTCTCTCTCTCTCTGACCTCAAAAGTGTTGCCACCCTCATTCATGTGAGAGAGAATATATCACGTTAAGTTTGGAAAGTGCAAAAGAGAACAAACTGAAATTTACATAGGAAAAGGAGCTAAAAATGAAAGTTAAATTAGAATATACGTCACATGCTTTTAAATAATTTAAGGTTAATGATCTTTTTTAAAGAGAAACACACAACGCTGAGTAAACTGTTCGGCTTATTTCTGCAAAATCAATTTTTTAAATTGTACTTCAAGCGTTTTCTGTAAAGCGTGGTGGCGGCTCCAGGAAATCTTCCTACAAATACAATAAATCATATGTCAACCAGAAATCCCGAGCAGCCCCCGGTGGCGCAGTGGTCTAAGCGATGGCTTCTGATCATTCGTCCGAAAGGGGTCCGGGTTCGAATCCCGGTGAGGCATGGATGTTGTGTTTGTCTTACGGCACTGGCTCTCGCCCTTCCCTGGAACCAGTGACCCTAAATTAGGGACGGGCGACTGCTTATAACCCATTGAGTTGCTCACGGTGGTCGTTAAACCTCCAATAATAATAAAAAAAATCCCGATTTCTGGTTGACATATAATCTGGTTGATCATATGTCAACCAGAAATCCACAATAAATCATATGTACCCCAGTGAGGTGTACCATGAAATTCCAAGGGGTCCGGGCCCCTGTATCCCCTACTTTTCGCCGCGCGTGGGGACACGCGTTATATCTCTGCCATGTATTTGCAAATATTCGTTCTACATTGATTCGTGCGGTATTTTAAAAAACGTTCTTAAAGAATATTTCTCTTTCACGTGTTAAAGATAGCTCCAGAAAAACGGTTTCGCAAATTCCCGTTGACAGCCACATTTATTGGGCGCTCCTTGCATTAGAAGACATGCATCATTTCAAGATAGTAAGCGCTGTCACAAGTGATTATATCAGTGAGTACTAATTATGAATAAATGTAGCAAAGGCCTTTTTCCAGGATATCTGCCAAATGTTAAGAGGGAAAAGGAGCGTACTCGAGGAACCAGAAACATAGTTTACCTACTTTGAGTTTATTCCATGACCAGTCGTCATCATCTTCTTGATTCTGATTATTCGCCGAAGCTTTGAGAATTAAAGATTCTGGAATCAAGATGGAAACTTCGCTTCCCCGTTCCAGACTCTTTCTTGCCACAAGATCAAGGCCAGCCATCTCGAAACTTCCTTCCTCTTCTGAAATACATAAAAATATTAAGTTTAACAAAAAAGTACCTTAAGAATCGTCCACACTGAAATACTTAAGGTAGACATCTAGCGGTTTTGCTCCCGAAACTTCCAATGGAAAAAAATTAGGTTTAATAAAAAAATGTACGGTAAGAATGATCCACACTGAAACACTTAAGATGGAAATCTAGTGATTTTGCTCACTATACTTCCAATGGAAAAAAAATCGCCCCTATTTCCTCTACGAAGAAAGATTTTCCATGCATCAAAATTATCCCACTGATAAACAAGTTAGTAAAATCATGCAATGCATTGATTATGATACGCTTTCCAGCATACCAGAAATCATTATTCAAGTTATGAGGATAATGGCTGGGGAATAAATCTCGCTCTTGTGCCCTGACCTTTGACCCCATTTCGATGATATTCAATAAAATTGCTTCAGCATACCTCCGGAACAACATACTAAAGTTTTGTCGCAATAGAAGCATTTTTGCGTAAGTAATAGTGCATGAGGGTAATGGAACGGATCTCCTGACCTTTGACCCCATATGGCCCATTTTCAATTGGTTTCGTCCCCAGGTGGTCCCCTACCACATACTAAAATTTCATCGAAATCGAACCATTTTTATGCAAGTTATGACGCATATGGGTAATGGAATGGATCCTGCTCCTATGTCCTGACCTTTGACACCACTTCATCCATTTTCAATAGGGTTCGTCCCCAGGTTGTCCCCTACCACATACTAAAATTTGGTCGAAATCGAACCATTTTTACTCGAGTTATCATGCGGACGGACAGACAGACGGACAAAGCTGGAGCATATACGATTCTTCAACCTACGGTTGGAAAGCGCAAAAAACATTCTAAGATTATACAGCCGGTGTTTTTTGGCAAAAACTTTTCCTGAAGTATATTAAAATTTAATAAATTTACCTAGATGTAGTGGTAAGGAAGAGTGGCGCCACCTGTGAGCAAGTATCATAATTACATCGAAGTAAAGGTATTAATTTTTAATACAGTTCAGGAACGTTTCTTGCAAAAACAAAAAGAAATCTTTCTTAAATTATATTAAAAATCAGTAATTGAGCGAAGCTCTCTTTACGAGACTCGAGACAATCATTTGTTCGGTCACAGGTACGAGATGACACATCCGATCACGGCGATTTTTTTGCATGCGATTAGACATCGTCCGTGGTCAGGTTTCGACGCCTTCCGATTCCCGAAATTCCGTATCATTGAAGAAAAATCGTCCAAAAACTTGCATTTTTAGGGGAGTTTCCGGGTTTTGAGAGGGTTTGTCTGTTACCTATCTCCTCCAAAGATCTTCAGCCGATCACGGTGACACTTGCCACGAAGAAAGGGAAGGACATGGTGAGTGACATGGGTTTGGTATGGTAATTGGTCGTGTCGTATAAAAATAATGACAATTAAAAACTGACCAATTTTAATAATAATTAAAAAATCCGCTCTCTATACGAGACTCGGGACAATTAGTTGTTCGGGCATAGCTATGATATGACATGTTCGGACATAGCTATGATATGACATGTTCGGGCATAGCTATGATATGACATGTCCGATCACCTTGATTTTCGGCATGCGATTGGACATCGTCCATGGTCATGTTTTGACGCTTTCCGATTCTCAAAATTCCGTGTGATTGAGGAATTTCAATTAAAACTACACTGCTGGCCACCCAAAATGCAACACCAAGAAGGACACGAGATAGCAAAGCCAAATTTACTGGACACATAACAGCAGATACAAAGATGAAACGATTGAGCACACAGGCCCGTGCGACTTGCGGAACACGCAGACATCAATAGTTCGTGTGACCCGCAGACATCAAAATAGTTTGTATGGCTGGCAATAACGACCGCTACACGCCGCGGCATCGAACGAAAGAGGCTTTGGATGTGAGCTTGGGGTATGTCGGTCCAGACTGCTTCCACACCTTGCCACAGTTCATCAGGCGTAGCCGCGGGTGGTGCTTGCCGGGCCACTCGGTTGTCGATCAGCGACCAGACGTGTTCGATGGGCGACATATCGGGAGAACAGGCGGGCCACGGCAGCATTGACACCTGGTCGGCCGTGAAGAATTGTTGCACGATGCGTGCCACGTGCGGGCGCGCATTGCTCTGTTGAAACGTGGCCGCTGGCAGGTCTTGCAGGTAAGGGAGGACTACAGGCTCCAAAACGTCGGAGATGTAGCGGTGGCTGTTGAGTATACCAGCGATGCCTACCAGAGGGGTGAGGGTGTCATATCCAATTGCGCCCCAAACCATAACGCCAGGCGACGGACCGGTATGGCGATGCATAATGTAGGCGTCATACAGTCTCTCGCCGCGGTGCCGCCACACGCGAATCCGACCATTGTGGTGTTGCAGGCAAAAGCGGGATTCGCCGGAGAAGACAATGTCGTGCTATTCCGTAGTCCAGGTGCGGCGTTCAACGTCCAACTGCCGCCGCACTCGCCGGTGGTGTAACGTCAATGGTAATCGGAGCAAGGACGCCGTGCGATAAGTTCCCGCTCTTGCAGACGACGTCGAACGGTACGTGCTGACACAGGTTGTTGCGCAACACACCCTAACTCCTGCGCTAACGTTCGTGAAGTGGCGGTGCGAGCCGTTAATGCCCGCTGCACAACATGCCGGTCCTCTTGTTCGGTGGTGTGCCGCGGCTGCGGCAATCGATCACGTCGGTCCGTCCGTGCCTTCTGCACCCACCGAATCTATACTCGCCTCACTGTGGCTGGATGTCGTCCCACACGGGCGCCGATGTCTCGGTACGATAAACCGCTGTCGCGATAAGCCACTATTCGTCCTCTGTCGAACTCCGAAATGTGCTGGACGAGGCATCAGGAAGCTTCCCACGCACAGGTCCAGCAGCACAACACACTTCCACTACTTACACCCCGCCTTCTGTGCACCCTTCTTATAATGCTCCTCGGTGGCGTGCCGGGCGCACATGATTTGCACATGCCCTGCAATGCTAATCGTTTGCATGTCCTCTCGCGGGCGACGCATTCTGCGAATTTCAAGCCAATCGGATGCTTCCTTCTTGGTGTTGCATTTTGGGTGGCCAGCGGTGTATATGACCTTTTACTTGAACCGTTTCACGAAAGTCGGCTCACTAACATTAATTTAAAATAATCGTTTGAATTAAAAAACGAAGAAATGGAAAGACTCCGTCTTCAGATGCGCGGTACAGCTGCAAACGGTATAAAAAAACAAATGAAAAACGAAGAAATTGAAACAATCCGTCTTCAGATGCGCGGTGCAGCTTGCAAACGGTATAAAAACAAGCCTGCAGCTGACCGCGATCATATCACAGTGTGTGGTTGAGTGAAAATGTCGCGGCAGGAGAAAACTGAATTTGAGAAAGGAAAGTTCGTTGGGTGTTATATTAGTGGGTTGTAGACACCGAGAGGCGTTTAAACATACCCAAGTAAACTGCTTTGGATGTACTGAATACGTGGAAGACACATGGCGTGCCTGAAGCAGCGAAACGTACCGGCAGACCAAAGAAAATCAGCGACAGAGGACGTCGAAGAATCAGGAAAGTCGTTACAGCTAATCGACGGAGTACTGCACAAGACCTCAGTGTACAGGTGAGTAAAAATGCTGGAAGCTCGGTATGTACACGTACCATTCGCAGAGAACTTCATTCCATGGGTTACCGTCGTCGTGCGGCTGCTCATAAGCCTTTCATCTCCACTCGGAATGCTACCCGTCGTTTAGCATGGTATAAAGAACATTTATCGTGGGCTGTAGATCAATGAAAACGGGTCCTATGGACTGATGAATCCAAATACACAATCCATCAGTCTGATGGCAGTGTGTGAGTATGGCGGCAGCCGGGGGAACGCTATTTAGCACAATGTACTGTTCCTACGGTCAAGTTTGGAGCTGGCGGTGTGTACTCGTGTGGGGGAGTTTTTCGTGGTATGATCCCGGCCCATTGGTTATCGTGGAGGAACCTGTTAACCAGCACGTCTACCTCGATATTCGAAACAATTATTCCCTTCCAACTCTGTTGCAATACTATGGAACTGAGCCTTGTTGGTACCAAGCAGGATAATGCACCGAGCCGTAAAGCAAGGACTATTATTCCGTGCTTTCAAGATAATTCCGTATCGTGTGTGGAATGGCCAGCACAGAGCCCTGATCTTAATCTCACAGAGCACCTATGGGATGAATTAGAGCTCTGCATAAGAAGTTTGGAACCAAGGCCTACCACTAAGCAACAGTTAGCGGCAGCATTATGTACTGAATGGAAGCGCATATCGATTGCTGTGTTCCAAAACCTTGTCGAAAGCCTGTCTCGAAGGGTCAGTGCATGCATTAAGGCCAAAGGTGTACCGACACCGTACTAATGTATGTCAATAAATGCTATGTTGTGTTTCTCTTCTAGGTGTCCGGTGACTTTTGTCAATACAGTGTATATTTAATATTCTTATATTTTTATTAATATGTTTTTGTTTGTCTTTCATTATTTTTATTTTAATCTTAAAATGACCGTATTTAAGGTACCAAAGTTTAAAAGAAGATTCAACGAAATTATGCTGCCCGATTAAAGGCCACAATTAAGATGTTAGTAAGCCATATAAGGGCTATTTTGACACGTGCTACGCTCATGATTTCGTTCTACGGCTCATAAAGAACTAGAATGGTGGAATTGATTGAGCTCTCAGAAGATGACATTTTAAAGTCCTTATTTGACATTAGGAAATATCCAGTTGAAATATAGAAATACGCAATAGAATACCCACACCTTCTGCAACATGCACGAGAAATGTTTCTTGCTTTTCAGCCACTTATTGCTGCGAATCTACATTCTCCTACCTAACCCAAATCAAGACACCCTTAAAGCCACAAATGACGGACACCCATCCAGAGCAGGGGTCACCAAACTACGGCCCTCCGGCCCTTTTTGTACTGCCCGCGAACTCTAAGAATGGATTTTACATTTTCAAATTCTTTAAAATTTCAAAGTCTTTAAAATGTCAAAGTACGCGCTATGACGGAACGGCCAACCGCCGAGTTGAGGAGTTGCGAGATACGACTACATGTGGCGATCTTATAGCTCTGCATTCGGTGGCCTCTGCTGTGCGCCGTTATAATTCGGCAGCGTTTCCAGTGCCACGTGTATCGCTGTTCTGCGACATTTTGTTCTCGTTTGATTACCCTTGCGTATCCATTAAGTCACTGTCAAAACCAGAAAAGTAGACTTCGAATGCAGTGGTTTTAAGGCAGAGTGGTGTGTGAATTATTTTGTTACCGAATTAGATAACAAAACATTGTATTTATTGTGCACTGACACTATGTATTTATTGTGCACTGACACTATAGCCGTACTAAAAGAGTACAATATACGTCGTCATTACCAGACTAAGCACTCGACATAATATTCACAACTCACAGGAAAGCACCGATCAGAAAAATTGGAAACTTTAAAACGGAATATTTCATCACAATGCGATTTATTCCCGAAAATGAAAAATAAAAATGAGGCTGCAATTAAAGTCAATTTACGAGTTACCGTGGCCAGGAGGCTGCACAAAGGTGGTCTATTTGCACGAAGACCAGTACGGTGTGTGCCATTAACGCCTGCTCATCGGAAACGGCGGTTTCTGTGGTGCCAGGAACACAAGAACTGGACACATCACCAATGGGGTCGAGTTCTCTTTACGGATGAGAGCCGATTTAGTCTGACGAGAGATTCTGGACGTAAACACATCTGGAAAGAGCAGGGAACACGCAATCACACCTCCAACATCATCGAAAGGGACCGGTTCGGAAGTGGCGGAGTTCTCGTTTGGGGCGGTATCATGCTTGGTAGCCGTACTGACCTCCACATCCATCTTCCAAGGAGGTTCAGTCACTGTTGTCCGCTATTCTACCGAGGTTCTCCTGCCTCACGTGCGTCTGTTTAGAGGTGCTGTGGGTTCTGAGTTCCTGTTTATGGACGACAACGCTACACCATATCGTACAGTGGCTGTCGCAGAGCTGTTGGAGAGTGAAGATATTCAACGCATGGATTTGCCCGCAAGGTCCCCGGACCTAAATCCAATCGAACACGTATGGGACCTTCTCGGGAGACGCTTGGCAGCACGTCACCAGCCGCCAGCAACGATTCCGCAGCTGCGATTGGCGCTACTAGAGGAATGGGCAGCGATGCCTCAACAGCTCCTGACAAACCTCGTCCTCATCATGGACAGACGTTGTAAATCCTGCGACGCAGTCAGGGGTGATCATATCCCCTACTAAAGACTGGATTTTTCTTGGCAGCCGCCTGTCACATGGACGTTTTTGTCTTCTGTCCAGTTGTGCTCGAAGCTACCTTTTCAATAAAGTGCCTTTGTATCCTTTGGATTCCTTGTTTGGACGGTTTTGCTCACTTGTCCCATATTCTTACATCTTGGGGATCTTATGGTATGATTTGAGTAGATGTGGAGCACTTCTGCACGACGTTACATTAGAAAACCCGTCTCGTCCTTAATTTTTGCACGCCAGTGAACAAGAAAAATTATATAAAAACCTACATAAATATCCTCGAGTTTGCCTCTTGGTCCGCAGAGCCTAAATATTTACTATTTGGACCCTTAGAAAAAAATTTTGCTGACCCCTGATCTAGAGGATCAGCAAAAAGTGCAGACCTCCGTGTTGCAACCAAATATTCGAGTGCTTTCCAACAAAAAGCAGTCCTAACGAAGTCATTAAAAGGTTAGTTAACTTCAGAATTAAAAATTATTTTTTCATTTTTTGAAGTTAGTATATGACTTCGTTAGGACTGCTTTTTGTTGGAAGGTTTTATAAATAATGTACATTTTGAAGTTAGTACGGAGTAAGATTTTACAAATAATGTAGTGTATATCTAATTGTTTTTTCTTGAATGCGGCCCTGCTTTACATTACAGCTTACTGAATGCGGCATTCCAACATGAAAAGCTTCCCCACCTCTGTCCTGGACTCTGTTCTCAGATAGGTCTCTGCTTTAGAGAATTTTAACCGTTAGAATCCTGCAATCAGATGGAGATTGTTCATAAATAGTGCCTTCTGCAAATAATCCAACCGAATCCGAAGATGTCGGATGTGGAAATCATAAACGTCTATTTACTAATTCCGTTGTATTGCATGAGGATTCTATCAATAGAACAATTCTTAGTTGAAATACCCTATTGAAAAAAGGTTCTCTGTGTCTTTAACCCTTTAACGACCATAACGCCCAAAACGCCCGTACATAGGAACGACCATAGTCGCCCGAAACGCCTGCCCAGAGTGAGTCAGATTTCCTACCCTTTTTTGCACAACCTATGAGGAATCAACTGGAGTCACATTCAGTCACTATTGTCATTATTAAACAAAGAAGTGAACTAACAGACAGTTTCGGGCATTATGGTATTTAGAGTGATACAAGATTTTTGGGTCATGGTCATTAAAGGGTTAACGTAATAGTGATTGTTCGCTGATACTGACAGTCATTCCGCCATTATCCCGTTGTCCAGTTCCCTTAGTGGAGTACTCCATGCTTTATGTCCACTCACTGTATAGTAATTTTCTGGCTTGAGATATTTTTTCTTGTACAGAATCACAATGAAATTTCAGTACAAAAGCAAACTATAGATTTGTTTGCATGTGCTGCCCTATACGAGTAACATTTAAAAAATTTCAGAATATTCTGCATGATAATAAAAATTGCTCATGTATAAAGCTTTCCGTCTTTACCACCATCTCTCAAACGTTCAGATACTGGGTGTCTATTCGGCGTTAATTTTTTTTAAAACGCTTCTGGCATATGCGTGTAAGACTTCCTTTGGAAACACCTTTCAAGCGCGAAAATCAGCTCTATGGTCCACAGCAGAAAACTGCTGCAACTCCCTTCCGGCTCACAAAGCTTTTCATACGTATTCCAATGATTGACTATGAAACTGACTTTTTTATCCTGATCACTTCCACTGACAATATCTGCGTTTTTTTTATTTATTTTACCTGAATCCCGAACAAGCTTATTTACAACATGCTCAATTTCCGAGATTGAAATATTACTCAATGTTGATCCAGCAGCAATATTTTTGCTCCATCGACATTGGTTCGTATGTGTAATTTAGACATCAAGTTATCGATCGCGCTATTGTTTTTATTGATTGACGTCATCGCTATATTATTTAGAGTTTTAATTCCGATTATATTTAAATTTTTAGCAATGCAATAAATCCTATGGCCACTAAATGCAACATTTTAGAACGTTTGTGACCGAGCCATTTGCCGAAAGGTTTAAAGATGTATGCACGTTGTTGTTGTCACGTCACGTGATACAGGACCTAACCGAGCTGTAAAGTAGAACAGGTGTGCCACACAAACAGTAATTATAAACGAGGTATTCTCACAAAGCATAGATAGATCAGATCATATGTAGAGGATTTTAGGAAGGGGGTGTCTGACCCCAGGTCTTAAACAACCCTTAGAAATAGGAAGCTAGAAGATTTGGGCTAGAGTGCCCGATAGGAAAGTGACACGGAAGCTAGGTAGAAAGGGGGAGGAAGACGCCCTTATTTATTACTGGGGGGGACCAGTACCCAGGGTTCGATGGCTTAACGTGCCCATCCGACGCACGGCGGGTATTTAGTGGATCGAACGTTCGTACCTGCCCAGAATCAAACCTGAGGTTATCTCCATGGCAGTCACGAACGCTGACCAGTAGGCCACCCGCGGCCATCACAAAGCATAGAAAAATAGAATTTTATTCATAACACAAAGCGCGCATTACACGGTCGTATCAGAATAATACACTGCTGGACAATTGCTAAGGACGGATCATAAACGACTATATAGCGCATAAAAAAGTAAGTGTGGTTGGATGCCAAGTGAAATAAAATAATGTCAGAATGCCAGGACATTACAAGAAAGACAATTTATTGTGCTCTGAAATCCAGAAGGCTTTGGAACGTGTTTAAGGGACAAACAGGCCATTTTGTGCAGAATACGTAAACGTGAAAAAAATGCAATTACCGTCCGCAGGCGTTCCGGCGTAAGATGTCAATACGGGATATGGCCACCATGAAGGTGATGCAAGATTCCACACGTCGTGTCATGCTTTACACAACATTATCAAGCAGCTGTTGGGGTAATTTATCCCATTCCTCTGTCAGTGCACGGATGAGGGTGTCCTTGTTTATTCGAGGGCATTGGCGACCAGCAAGACTCCTCCCCAAAGCATCCCACACATTTTCAATGGGATTCAGATCTGGAGAACGTGCTGGCCATACGAGGCGTTGAATATCCTCGCTCTCAAGACACTCCTGGACAGCGAATGTTCGATGACATGTTGCGTTGTCGTCCATGAAAATGAATCTATCACCGACAGCACCACGGAACATGCAAACATGAGGTAGCAGAACATCATTAATGTATCGTTGGCCAGCCATAGTCCCAGTTGGAAGCACATAGAGGGACGTACGGCTATTGATCATGATGCCAGCCCATACCATGACATTACATGTCGGATTTTGGTCCCTTTCCTGTATGTTTGCTGGACAATATGCAGTACCACTATCACGCCAGATCAGTTGTAGTCGACAATCAGACGATAGACTGTATCTACTCTCATCTGAGAAGAGGACAGCAGACCAGTCGTTATCAGTCCAATTGCGATGCTGATGGCACCATTGCAAACAGGCGGTACGGTGACGTCTGGACAATGGGATGCACACAACAGGATGGTGGGCGTATAGTTCTCCTTCATGCAAACGTCTGGCGACAGTTTTTCGGGAGATCCGCTTGCCAGTAGCAGCCATAAACTGATTTGCTACCTCACTAGCTGTGCTGCGCCGGTGTCTTTTTGTTGATAGCACTATGTACCGATCTTCTGCAGGTGTCGTGCTGCGAACACGACCTCCTCCGTGACGTTTGCTACACTCTCCATTTGTTTGAAATGATTTCCAAAGCCTTGAAACAACACTGTGGCTGACGTCGAACTCCCTGGCAACATTTGTTATTTTTCGCCCTTCTTCAATCTTGCCAATAATACGGCCATACGTAAAATCATCTAGGTGATGTCGGGAAGACATACTGAAAATTGCAAGTTCGTCAATTGATTCTTTCTCTTTCAACTTTGCGTTTGAAGAACAACGGGCAATACGCGTCAAATCCTTTATATCTCTTATCAGCGCTATGACGTCACGAACAAGTTCGGCAATCCAAAATTTGCATACGCACAACACGTCTTACTGTATCCCGCACTTATGCTAATTTCCACATTTTCCTGCCTTCCATTTTATGGTTGCTATCGTTGCTATTGTCATCCGTCCTAAGCAATTGTCCGGCAGTGTATAAGCACCCCCGGAATCACAGTGTACCCGCCCAGGCGCGTCACAGAGTACACGTGACAAGCTCGACCACACGGAGATATAAGCGTCCGGCCAGGACAGATCAGCCATAGTGCGTTACGTGAGCACAATGGGCACAGGTAGAGGTAGAGATTTGACGGACGTTCCAAAATAAATTATCATTGGCTACCGCGCGGAGGGTGGAAGCATCTCAGAAACAGCAAACTTCGTGGGCTGTTTGCGAGGTGCTGTAGTAAGAGTGCACCAAGAATGTACAGCTGGCACACCGAGTACCTCCCGACGTCGTAACTGTGGAGCCCCAAATGCCATCGACACCAGAAGAGAACGTGGCCTCCGTCGACTGGTAAAGGGCAATCGATGGGCAACAGTGCAGCAATTGACCACGCAAATGAACACTGGGGCACACAGGTACGTATCCCCGGTGACACTAGAGTGAACTCTGTTACGCATGGGTCTGACGCCCATGCTAACCCAGGTCCATCGGCAACGACGGTAGCAGTTCGCATGGGACAACCGTCATTGGACAGTGGAAGAGTGGGAAAAGGTTTCCTTCTCCGACGAGTCGAGGTTTCTACTCCACAGAAGTGACGGGCGGTGGCGGATATGACGTCAGACACACGAGAATCAACACCCGGACACGCTTGTCGATCAAGTACAAGCCGGCGGTGGCAGTGCGCATGTCTTGGGGATGTTTTATTGGTATGACGTGGGACTACTGGTACCACTGGATGAGTCCCTGAGCACCAATGGCTGCCTGTCCGTCCTCGCTGACCACATGCACATCTTCATGTTTGACGTTTCCTCTGGTGTTGATGGTGTCTACCAACAGAACAATGCGCCTTGCACGTCGCTAAGGGGGTGCGTGACTAATTACAGGAACACGACAACGATGTCTCCGTTCTCCCTTGGCCGGTGAAATCGCCCTCCCTTAATCCCGTAGAGCACTTGTTTGACTATTTGAATCGATAGGTTCTACGTGTCGAACTACAAATACGTCATCTCCAGGACCTCCGTGCTCTACTGCAGTTCGAATGGACACGTGTACCTTGGGCAACCTTCCAGGGCCTCACTGCGTCCATGCCACGCCGTCTCGCCGCTGTCATCCGGGCCAAGGGTGGTTATTCCCATTATTAGGTAGGGGGTCATATTATCCTGATACGGCTGTGTATGGCAGAACTCATAGAACGAGAATAAAAAAAATGGTGAAAGGTAAAAAAAAAAAAAAGGAAACGAAAACTGTTAAACTAGTGAACCAGTGAATCAATCGTGCTAATATGTTTCTCTTGGTCAATTATTCTATAAATTTTTTGGCCTCATGGTATTGCGGTCCGGTACATTATGAGGTGAAATCTCATAAATGGTTAAACTACTGAAACAATATTTCATTTCGGTGTTTAGCAGCCACCGTGAACAGCTGTGAGGGCTGTAAGCAGCCCCTGTTCCAGTTTTGGGGCCTCTGCTTCTAGGAAAGGAACGAAGACAGTGTCGTAAGACAAACACACAATCTATGTCTCATCTGGACTCGAACCAGGGCACACTCCGACGAAAGGTCAGACGACACTGGCGTCACCTAAAATACTGTAATTGTAGTTCACGATCATATACAAATAAATGACCAATTTTAATATTTGTTTACTGCTTTGAATTAGTGACAACAAAAAGTAACTCTGTTAAAAAAAATTTTTCAAGATAATTTTCATAGGAGTTTTGCCGCAATTTCGGGTACAAGTAGTGAGTTGCAATGTACTCGCTCTTCTATCCATAAAAAACGATGTGGCATTAACTCTGGGCTATAGCGATTTGATTGAAGACTTTAGCTACAAGAAAAGTAGCAGAATTATTTAAATAATAGACGTATCTTATAATTATACAGCTATCTTTGTTTATTTAGTACCAGGTCATTTAGGAACAGGTAATATTTTGGATTCCTAACTATATTAATAAACAGTGTATTGCATTACATTATGTTTATTTCCTTATATCAAAACCACAATTCCCGATAAAAAAAATTGCTTTGGGATCACATTCACCCCAAGTGGGGGTTTGTATGAAAGAAGAAAAGCGAGCGACAGGTTTACGGTCAGAGCAAGCAACATGTAATTTTTTACGTATCATCATCATCATCATTGTCAACCATTATCAATCCACTGCTGGACGAAGGTCTCCCCAAGTTTCCTCCACAACGGTCTGTCTTGTGCCAGTCTCCTCCATGTCACCCCTGCATACTTTCGAATTTCATCCACCCATCTCCCATGTGGTCTTCTTCTGGGTCTTTTCCTGTCCCTTGGAATCCAATCTAAAATTTCGGCTGTCCATCGATGATCTGTCCTTCTGGCAGTATGTCCAGCCCATTGCCATTTCAGGGATTTAACTCTGATCATGATGTCTTCCACTCTTGTCATTTTTCGGATCCACGAGTTCCTCTTCTTATCTCTCCTGGTTACACCAACCATGCACCTCTTGATGCTTCTTTGAGTTGTCTGCAGCCTTTGTATGTCTCTTTTAGTTAAGGTCCACGTCTCTGCACCATACGTAAGCACTGGAAGGATGCATTGATCAAACACTTTTCTTTTAAGACATAATGGCATATTGCTCTTGAAAATTATGCTGTTTCTTCCAAAAGCTCTCCAGGCAAGTTTTGTGCGCCGATTAATTTCTTCATCAATGTGACCCTCGCTTGATATCTGCTGTCCAAGATAAACGTGTGTGTCTATTATCTCCAGCTTTTCTCTATCAATCGATAAATCTTTATTTCTTGCAAAAGCATTGAACATCACTTTTGTCTTCTGAAAGTTCATTTTTAATCCCACTTCTTTACTCTTGTCAGCAAGTTCCTGGATCATACTCTGCAGCTCTGATGGGGTAGTTGCAAAAATGACTACGTCATCAGCAAAACGAAGGTGGGTTAGATAATCTCCATTTATCTTTATCCCCTTGTTTTCCCAGCTCAGTGACTGAAAAACACCCTCCAATGTGGCATTAAAGAGCTTCGGAGATATGGTGTCACCTTGTTTCTCTCCTTTTCCAATTTTTATGTGTGTTGTATTTTCAAACAGCCTAATCTTTGCACTTGCATTTTCATAGATGTTATTAATAATATTAATGTATGCATCTTCAATACCGCAGGTTTTCAGAGCCATTGTAACTGCTGATGGTTTCACCGAATCAAAGGCTTTTTCATAATCGATAAAAGCCATGCACAATGGAAGTTCATATTCCCTCGCTCTTTCAATTAGTTCTCTCAGCACATGGATATGATCTATTGTGCTGTAGCCACTCCTGAATCCAGCTTGTTCTCTCGGTTGAACCATGTCCAGTGTTACCTTCAAGCGGTGTGAAAGAACTTTAGTGAAGATTTTATAAACTACTAATAGGAGGCTGATAGGTCTGTAGTTTCCGAGATCCTCAATGTCACCTTTCTTATGTAGCAGGATCATTGTAGCGGTGTTCCAATCCTCAGGAATCTTTCCTTCATTAAGGCATCGAGTGAAAATTTGGGCGAGTACTGAAAATTTGGGCGAGTACTGTTTACGTATACAGATGTATATATATATAAGGGGTTATTGCGATTGCGAAGGGCCCCGCGAAGAGCAACCGCCCGAGTCCCCGCAAGGGCTAGGGCTGCCACTGGTTGAAATAATAATCGCTAGTAAAAGTTGCACTTAAGGAATGCCGAACCAGAGAAGATAATTGTACAACAATGAAATGTGCCGTCACTTATTGATTCTATTTCAAGGATATTCATGTTAAATTAGCGTAATCCTTTTGATTGATTCTGTTCCCCAGTTTTAGTATAAAGTGGGGACAAGACTGAGAAGTTTTTGTCCATATGAATTCAAAATACTGTAATGTCTAGGAGAAACACAGAGTGAAGACTTTATGAGACATCCTAAAGTTCACATCATTCTCATGGACTCCACTCTGAACGGAAATTTTCAGTAGTAAACGCTAAAAAAATTATTAGTTTTGAGCGTTTTTCAGCAGTAATGAATAAAATTGTATTATACGCTCGGTAAAAAAATAATTCGCCAGAGCAGCTAAATTCATAAAAAGGCGAATTTTTGCTTAAAATGTTGCCCATAAATTGAAGACATTTTGTGAGAAACACTAAATGGCTTCAATATTTTTTTTTCTAGTTTAGCTCAAAAATTAATATATGTTCCAATGGGAATCTTACAGTAAACGTAGTAAGTGCCTGGAAGTTGTTCATGGTCGTATTCAAACGCCAAAAAGAATGAAAAAAAATGTAGTTTTTATTTCCCGCGATTTTTTTCCAACACTGAACAAAAAACATTGTTTCATAAAAAAGCGAATGAGCAAATATGAATGAAAACATTTGTTCTTTGCAGGAAAGAAAGAATTCTAGTACTACTCCACGACTTTACCCCAAAATGAGAAAAATTAAAGACTTTCCAAGAACTGGAAAGAGAACAACACTTCAGGACGTTTCCAGGATTTTGTGGGCCAACGATACCGATAACATTCAAGAAACACTCTGTGAAAACACAAAATGGTCCACGTCGAGATCGATTCCGCACCCCTAATTCCGGAGTAAGTTGCTCTTCCAACTAAACTACACGCATGGAATGTACAGCTGCAGATTTGTCGTCTTGACACGTGATTCACCTCTGTAGTACGTCACATCATCTCCCTCTTAACTTTTTGTTGTTTTTGAAGCGAAGTAGGAATGTTTAATTAATTCTAGACCATGTGTGGGACAAACATCACACATTTTTCGAAGAACCCGAAGGCCAGTACATCCATATTTATGTTCGGGCGCCAATGCGAAAATACAAATTTGTCCATGACAGGATCGAACTCGCGCGCCCTCACTCCGGAGTAAGTTGCTCTCCCACCTAAGCTACACGGACAGAATATATCGCTGCAGATTTGTCGTCTTGACACGTGCTTCACCTCTGTAGTACATCACAACTCTTCAAAACGTTTAATGAATGCTAGAATCTAGAAAACAGGAAAATAAAGTTTACGCACATCGTTAGAAAGTTCATTTAACTGAGATTTCCGATTTCTGTAGAATATCCGATTCTTTGCGTAATCCGTAGCAGACCGACGATTTCTGCAATGACTTTGGAGAATTCGTAGTAGTTGGAGTCCCTGCATTCTACAAAAAATGAACTATGGTGGTAAATGTATTCGTACACCTGATTGATTATGTAAATTCTTGGTTCACGCGGTATGCACTTGCGTTGTGAGAGTTCTGCATTGAAAAAGTATAACTGCTGGAGGCGAAGCACGGTGCATCGGAAATCAATGCCCTACGTGCAACGGAACACATACAGATTTTCAACTTTGTGATGATGATTTGATGTCATATTAGTGACCTATCTGTATACCATATTGCAAATCGTCTTAATATACCAGAATGTACTACAGCGGATTTATTTCGATGATGGAACACCGAAGGTGCTACTACCGAAAAACAAAATCGCACTGGGAGGCCATACAAACTCTCGAACCGGGCCAGAAGGGCCTTGTTGAGAAAAATCAGAGAATCACTCACATCATCTGCAAAAGAAATGCTTTCCAAGCTTGAAGATGCAGTAGGAACATCTGTTAGCACTGAAACTATCAGCAGATAGTTGCATTCCGAAATGTTCATGTTAACACCTGCGTACAAGCTTAACATCACTCCTATAAATGATTACCGTTGTTTTGATTGGCTTCTTTTCCATTTCTCTTAGACCGTAGAACACTGGAGGAGAGCTCTATTGAGCGATGAATCATAGTTCACATTGTTTCGTTCCGATTCCCCAGTTTGGGTCTGGCGATTGCTGTGAAAACTGTTCTCGAAACACTTCATCGTTCCAACTGTCACGTTTAGTGGCGCCTCTTTACCGGTTTGATTCTATTTCAGCTGGAAGGGACGTGGTCCATTGTTTGCTGTACATGGAATCGGGAAATCCAACCTCTGCCTTTACATTCTAGAGAATTCTGTCCCCCTTACACTATGGCAGTACTTCACGACGGGCCTTTGATTGCTTCAGCACGACTATGTTCTGCTCCATGCCATACAGCACGATGTCTATAAGACCAGTTTGTAGTGAACAACATTCAAATGTTGCGCTGGCCAGCTCAAATTCTGGATCTCAACCCAATAAAACGTCGCTGGAATATATTGAAACCCGAATAAGATCTCAATTACAGTAACCTTCCTCCAAATCAGCTTTGGTAGTAGCACTGCTGGAAGAGTGGAGGATTTTCCCTGTCAGAGGTTACGTGAATTTATTAGAAAATATGCCAAGAAGGATTCTCGCTGTTATTAATACCAGAGGTGGCCTTCTATGTACTAAGATTTTAAATTAAACAAGCAAGTATGAGTCATTTTCTTGTAGGACTTCCGTCCACAGTGAGTAGATTTTAGGTCCCAGCCACCTACAGTGAGTTCGCCTTTTGGGCAGGACGCAGAAACGGAAGGAATGAGAGCAAGTCTAGAGACTTTAACAGAACAGTTTGTAGTGAAATTAGAGTACAGTAGATGGCGCAACCGTACAAGTACGATGTTGCACATAGAGGGGTGAGAGAATTTCAGGAGGGGCATAGGAAAGGATACCCATTTAACCAGTGGGTCCAGCCTGGGGGCCGCCACTTAGCATGCTCGTCCGATGCACGGCGAATATTCAGTGTTTGATAGTAAATCACACCATCTCTGACAGATCAGCCCAGGATCGAACCTGAGGACCTTGCATTGGTAGTCTGAACTGCTAACCACTCAGCCATTCGCGGCTTTTTTTAAATTAAACTGAATGGGAAAATTATTATATACATCTACTTAATAACGTGTTACTCAGCCTTCTGCTCTCACAACAGCAGTCAGACGTCTTGGTAACTTGGTAAGGACTGAACTAGGTGCTAAAAATACGGTGGTGGAACTTCCGATCATGAAGCGAAGATCGTCTGTCGTACAGCATCCACAACTACCGGTGGGAGTTGGCGGGCTAGAACAGATCTTTCCAATTCGTCCTACAAACTCAGTAAGGACTGAACTAGATGCTAAAAATACGGTGGTGGTACTTCCGATCATGAAGCGAGGATCGTCTGTCGTACAGCATCCACAGCTACCGGTGGGGGTTGGCGGGCTAGAACAGATCTTTCCAATTCGTCCTACAAACTTTGGTAAATACTGAACTAGGTGCTAAAAATACGGTGGTGGAACTTCCGATCATGAAGCGAAGATCGTCTGTCATACAGCATCCACAACTACCGGTGGGAGTTGGCGGGCTAGAACAGATCTTTCCAATTCGTCCTACAAACTCAGTAAGGACTGAACTAGGTGCTAAAAATACGGTGGTGGTACTTCCGATCATGAAGCGAGGATCGTCTGTCGTACAGCATCCACAGCTACCGGTGGGGGTTGGCGGGCTAGAACAGATCTTTCCAATTAGTCCTACAAACTCAGTAAGGACTGAACTAGGTGTTAAAAATACGGTGGTGGTACTTCCGATCATGAAGCGAGGATCGTCAGGCGTACAGCATTTACAGCTACCGGTGGGGGATGGCGGGCTAGAACAGATCTTTCCAATTCGTCCTACAAACTTGGTAAGGACTGAACTAGGTGCTAAAAATACGGTGGTGGTATTTCCGATCATGAAGCGAGGATGGTCTGTCGTACAGCATCCACAGCTACCGGTAGGGGTTGGCGGGCTAGAACAGATCTTTCCAATTTGTCCTACAAACTTGGTAAGGACTGAACTAGGTGCTAAAAATACGGTGTGGTGGTACTTTCGATCATGAAGCGATGATCGTCTGTCGTACAGCATCCACAGCTACCGGTGGAGGTTGACGGGCTAGAACAGATCTTTCCAATTCGTCCTACAAACTTGGTAAGGACTGAACTAGGTGCTAAAAATACGGTGGTGGTACTTTCGATCATGAAGCAAGGATCGTCTGTCGTACAGCATCCATAGCTACCGGTGGGGGTTGGCGGGCTAGAACAGATTCCAATTCGTGCTACAAACTTGGTAAGGACTGAACTAGGTGCTAAAAATACGGTGGTGGTAATTTTGATCATGATGCAAGGATCGTCTGTCGTACAGCATCCATAGCTACCGGTTGGTGTTGGCGGGCTAGAACAGATCTTTCCAATTCGTGCTACAAACTTGGTAAGGACTGAACTAGGTGCTAAAAATACGGTGGTGGTACTTGCGATCATGAAGCGAGGATCGTCTGTCGTACAGCATCCACAGCTACCGGTGGGGGTTGGCGGGCTAGAACAGATCTTTCCAATTCGTCCTACAAATTTTCATTAAGGTTAAGTCCGGCGGTGGAGAGAGTCTTCACGTGTGGTAAACATATTTGTAATGCTCCTGGACCCAATTGGTCATTACTTGTAAAGTATGCGGTGTGGCATTGTTCTGTGAAAAAATGGTGCCATGTTGCGGAAAAAGATTCGTTACGAACGGCTGTAGTTAGTCGGCAAGGATGTTCATATTAAAGATGGGCCCGGGTTAAGTCGAAAAGCCTGGAAACGGATCAGGACCCACCCCGGGTCCGGGCAGGTTCTTATATCAAATCTTTAACTAAAACCCGAGCCCATATGGGCCCGGGCTCAAGTTAATTTTCCCTTTCACTTTTTTTAATTAATTTTATTTAACTTTGCTAACCGAATTAACTAACGCAATGGGAAAGGCACAGTTGAATGTTTGGGCTATAGTCTCTCTTTTTTTCTTTGCCTAAATTTCTCAATTATTGTTTATGGCATTTTTCGCGTGCATTTCGAAGCTCAAAAATGTCTGTGAGTGTTTTGAGTAACAGTTACGCATTATTTCCTAGATAATGAAAACTGATAGCATAAAGTTTTCTGGGGCTAAAAGTTAAAGTTCTGCTAGCTACAATATGAAAAATGAAAATTTTCGGTCATTCGGTGAAAACATGAAGGTGAGACGAAGTAAAACGAGTTAACTTGATACACTTGGGAAACAAAATGAAGGACATTTTGTTACCTCAACATGATAAACATAATAATTATTCTCTCTCTCTCTCTCTCTCTCTCTCTCTCTCTCTCTCTCTTTGGGGTGGGGAGGGGCCGACATTAACGGGAAGACCTAACATTCTTATCTGATGATGAAAATATACGAGTATAAATAGGAGTAAAGCAATACGCTTCATTTTTTCCTTATTCACATAGGAAAAATGTACACGAATGTTCAGACTTGGGCCTTAAGAAAAGAACCCATGCTTATCTCTACACTGCTAAAAATTTTGTGGTAGGTTGCACCAAAACGTGGTGCTACCCCAGCTGCACCACTTCCTGAAAAAAGGTATACACCAATGTGTGGCGCAAACGAAACACAACAACATTATGCAACCTTGCAGTACAATGTGGGTACAACCTTGTACCACACCGTAGTGTAAATTTCACAATGTTAATGGATTTTGTTTACACCGCAAATTGGTACATTTTTCTCAGAAAGTGGTGCAGCTGTGATAGCACCACTTTTTAGTGCAACCTACCACAAAATTCTTACCAGTGTAGTTCACATACCTTGCACTGAGTGACCTGTCGGAGTTCCAAAGAGGGCAGATTGTAGGACCCCGTCTGGTTGGTGCGTCGGTAACCATAGTGGCACAGGTATTGGGGGTATCGAGAGGTATCGTGTCGAAGGTCATGACAGCATACAATGTTCACGACACAACATCATTTGCGAGACACAACTGTGGAAAGAAAACCAAACTCATAGCAAGAGACAAGAGATTAAAGAGGATTGTGACCGCAAGAAGGAAGACAAGGTGACGAAAATTACTGCTGAGCTTAATGCACATCTCCAAAACTCAGTGTCGACCCATACCGTTTGAAGGGAATTGCATAAGCACAATATTTACGGCAGAGCTGCGATTGCAAAACCCCTGGTGTCACAGGTGAATATGAAACGGAGACTACAGTGGTGCCAGGAACGTAAAACGTGGATTGCGGATCAATGGAAACATGTCTTGTTTTCCGGCGAATTAAGTTTCTCACTATTCCCCACCACAGGATGGGTTTACGTGTGGAGAACCCCCGCAGAAGCCTACAACCCAGACTGTCTCCTTCCTACAGTGAAGTATGGGGGCGGTTCCATAATGGTTTGGGCCATGATCTCGTGGTTTGCAGCAAGTCCCATTATCACCTTACACGGACGGATCACTAGCTGTGACTATGTCACTCTTTCGGCCGACCATGCGCATTCAATGGAGCAGACATTGTCTCCGTCAGGAGATTGCACCTTTCAAGATGATAATGCCCCGATTCACGGAAGTCGAAATGTTCAATCATAATTTGAGGAACATGAGGATGAAGTTGCACACCTTCCCTGGCCTGAACAATCATCGGACTTAAACATCATTTAGCCCCTGTGGTCTGTGTTGGAAAACAGAGTGTGATCCCGTTATCCTCCTCTGGCGTTTCTCAAGAAATTGGAGCAGTTTCTTTAAGAAGAATGGTACAACATACCCCTTATCACCATCCAGGTCTTGTATGCGCCCATTCCAAGGAGGATTCAAGCAGTTTTAAATGCCAAGGAGGGTGCTTCCACGCCATATTAGGTGCGTAACACCTACTGTTTCAAGGTGTTTCCATTATTTTGGACAACCCTTGCATGTTTTTACGTTAATTTCATTCAAATGTGCCTTTGCAATTGTGAGTAAATTAAAAAAAATGTGTTCAGTCCCTAGGGAATCACCCTGTATTAGTGCTATTGCTTTTTCACATTGCGCTCTGAAACTCATATCACCTTCAAAAGTGTCCACTGTTAACCAAGACTTCGTCATCAGATGAAAATTCTCCATTAGATCTTCAGTAACGTATTCCGAATTACTACTGGAAATGTACTTTCGTACACTTCATAATGTAACCTTGTGAGAAGAAGACATTTCAGCCTATTTGCATGAAATGGTCTACTGTTCTAATAAATTGGCCACTTAATGTAACCTTAAACGACTGATGAAATCTTTCCAAGCTCTTCTTCAATTATTCTGACTGGTTTTTATAAAAAAACAGACAAGCTCGACGTTGCATGCCGCGCGTGATTTTTTTCCCTGAGAAAATTATGGCTAAATGTTGCACATCACTTGCGTAGTTCTAAACTTGATGGGTATTTGCTACCGAAAGTGAATGCCTGTTTATTTTTAGCTTGAAACATGCTGAATCAGCTCCTACTAGAGAAAATGCGCATGAAAAAGCTTCATCATTTTCCTTAGCGGAAAACGATGTTTCCAGCAAAATGCATTCCGAACAGTAATACTGCATTAAATGAATCAGCAAAACTGACTGAAGCATGAATTATTCCCTTTTCGTAACCGTTTATGAATTCATCAACTTAACATTTTTTGAAGTCCATATTATCATGCAGATTATATCTGTTTGAAAATTTTGTTCATTAAAGTAACAGAAATCTGGATAATTTTCTTAGACCAGATGATGGACTTTTGAGAGTGCAGTCCCCTTCGGTTAATTAGGACTTGAAAAAATTAATGCAGTTCGCCCTCGTCAAACGTTTTACGTGAACTAAAGTTACGAATATCTTAATTAATAATGATTAATTAAAACAGACACTTGACTTGGACTAGGAACATCAAACAGAGGTCATCACTCTTTCCACATTTATAAGTGAGTCACGGAAAAATTCTCATTGGCCGCCACAATTGGCCATGTTCCTAGTCCACGTTAAGTGTCTGTATTAATTATATTAATTCGCCTTCTAATTATTTGATCAGTTGCTGCTTACCCCCAGCATTGTGAGGGGCTCCAAGAAGCAACATGCCAAATTGGCTTGGCAGTTAGTGTGTGTGAGTCTGGAGGAATTCCAGATCGCTGTGGTGCAGTGGAAGCATATCCGGCGGGTAACTGGAAGACCCGGGGTTCAATTCCCGGTGGCGGCCAATGAGAATTTTTCCGTGACTCACTTATAAACGTGGAAAGAGCGATGACCTTTGTTTGATGATGATAATAATACGTATATCTTGTAGCGTGAAACTATTAGCGGAGGATCAAGATGCCTCAAGGGAATCACAAACTGGATGGATCAGTATGACTTTATTCTTTCTTGGATGAAGGTATACGCTTTCGTATGAAAATGGGATACCAAAAGCCATGAACTTTTCAGTAGTGCAACTACTAACTAAGCGCATATGAATAATAAATTGTACCCAAGTTTACGAGAAAAAAATATTAATTGCTGTTATATGGTAAGTGGGCTCTCCTGAAAACTGACTACTATATGCTTCTGGGATCTAAGTAAAAAACTTCTGTTTTGAAACTGTTATTATACCAATGCTATAAGACAAGAAACACTGAAATATCAAGTTTTTTTGTTGTTTTTTTACACCAATCAGAATAGCTCAGACTGAATCCCATTTTTTAAGGAAATACGTATGTCAATCATTTTACCACGTCTTTTGATAAAAAATGCGAGTTCTGAACATCATTTTGTTCATCCGTCTGTCTGTCGACCGGAAACGGATCAAAAATGTTTGGTCCGGACCCGGCCGTCATATAATTGTACCCGACCCGGACAAATTTGCTTTGAGGTATAAATTCGAATATATCATCATCACCGTCATTGCCAATCATTACCAATACACTGCTGGATGAAGGTCTCCCCAAATTTCTTCCACAACGAACTGTCTTCAGCCAATCTCCTCCATACACCTGTCTCCCACGTGGTCTTCTTCTGGGTCTTTCCTTGTACCTTGGAGTCCAGTCTAAAATTTCGGTTGTTCATCGGTGGTCCGTTCTCTTGGAAATATGTCCAGCCTATTGCCATTTCAGGAATTTTACTCTGATCATGATGTCTTCCAGTCTTGTCATTTTCCTTATCCACGAGTCCCTCTTTTTATCTTTCTTGGTTACACTAAGCATGCATCTCTCCATGCTGCTTTTCGTTGTCTGCAGTCTTTGTGTGTCTTTTTTCTCTGTTCTTGTCTGCAGTCTTTGTGTGTCACGTTCTCTGCTCTCTACGTAAGCACTGGAAGGATGCATTGATTAAATACTTTTCTTTTAAGACATAATGGCATATTGTTCTTAAAAATTATACTGTTTCTTCCAAAAGCTCTCCAACCAAGTTTTATACGCCAAATAATTTCTTCATCAATGTGACCCTCTCTTGATATCTGTCGCCCAAGGTAAATGTAGGAATTGGTTATCTCCAGCTTTTCCCCTTCAACTGATAAGCCTTCATTCCTTGTAAAAGCATTGTACATCAGTTTTGTCTTCTGAAAGTTCATTTTTAATCACCCTTCCTTTACCCTCCTCAGCAAGTTCCTGGATCATACTCTGCAGTTCTGAAGTATTATTTCAAAGACCTCTGAAAGGTTCTTTGAAACATTTTTTTTTCTATTTAAAAATAAAACGAAAATAAAACCGGGTGACATCGGGTCAGGAACACCTTGACCCGACCCGTTTGACCAGCGACAAATTGTCATCCTGGTGACCTGTTGACCCGCTGACCCATGTCCATCTCTGTTGTCGACAACATATCGCTGCAACTATTATGATCTCATCGCTAGCAGGCGTACTAAATTCAAAATATAGGTTACTTCATGTGGTTGTTCCAAAAAAAAATTCGAAAATAATTTTTTCTTCCCGATACCTTTTACCACGAAGGCCAACTTACGTACAGTTCCTGTTTGATACAATGCATAGCATCCCGGCTAGGGGGCGCAAATAATACTGTATTCTCCCCGAAACCTGATAAGTCGGATTTAAAAAAAAATGTCACAGAGATGAATATTTTGCATGGAATTCACAATATCTTTTCAATCGGGTTTTCAGTTCCGGAAATATTGCTGCAAATGTACTGTAAATGGAAACGTGAACTTACGTCGTCTAATGAACCACTTGTGCTCTAAGAAAAATTTTAAATTATATAATCCAAAGGGCGAGATACAAAGGTGAAAATCATCTAAATACGTGGTGTCAGTTGAGTAAATTAATCCATCGCTCTTTCCACGCTAAGGAACGCACAACAACTGAAAAATTGTTATTCGGCCGCCGTCGGGGAATCGAATCCCGAATCTCTCGATATCTAGCCGAGCGCGTTAGCCTTACATAGTACCGTGAATTGTTGGCTGTGTAAGGCTAACGCGCTCGGCTAGATATCGAGAGATTCGGGATTCGATTCCCCGACGGCGGCCAAATAACAATTTTTCAGTTGCTGTGCGTTGCTTAACGTGGAAAGAGCGATGGATTTATTTACTCTTCTAAATTATATGCAAAATATTTTGCACGAGAAACGCTCTCCGATAAAGAAAGAATATTTCAAATCGGACTCTTACAAATATATCGACAAAAGTAAGTTACACATCTACGTCCCCTGGTGGAGAAACTATGCATTATTTTAAAGCAAAAGGTATTATCAAAAGGCTTCCCGTGGCGAGATGTATCGGTCCACGAAAACAAATTTTAAATCGAGATTTCAGAAGGGCAAATTTTGCTGCAAACACATCACAAACAGAAAGATACACTTACGCCACCTATTGGCCAAACCATTCTTTACGGAAATTATAGGCAGAACATTTCCCCACCAGGAGCTCTATCCGATGCAGAAAGAATTTTTCAAATAGGACTTTTAGAAGCAGAGATATTAGGGAAATCGCAATTTGCCTTTACGCGCCTAGCGGAAAATATATGTATTACTTGGGAAAGAAACTCTTCCCGAAATAGTATTCGTTAAAAACGGCATTAAAGGGAAGAAAAAAAATTTTCAATCGGATATTTAGAAGTAATGATATGGAATAAAATGTATTTTGCATTCGACAGCATCTGCATTTACGCCCTCTAGCGGCAAAGTTATGCATCTTAAAAAATTCCAAAAGCCAGGGTTCTCGTTCTTACATTTCAATCTTTCCAACGCAAAAAGAATTTTTCAAATCGGTCTGATAATTGCCGAGATATGGTGTCCATTGACACAGACGGGAGAACAATGTGTACTATAAGCACATACCTTTTTTACAATAGACGTGCTAAAAATAGGAAGAATATCTTTCTTTTTTACCCAATTGGTCTGTTTGATTTTTCAGAAAACGATGGAAAGCATCATTCCTTAAATATAAATCAAAAGATACATTCGAACCATTAAAAAAAATAAAGGAAGGAAGATATACGGCGTTGTGAAAACAAAAATGTGTCCGTGACGAGGATCGAATCCACTCTCCCTCACTCCGGAGCAAGTTGCTCTACCAACTAAGCTACACGGATGGAATGTTCCGCTGCAGATTTGTCGTCTTGATACGTGCTTTACCACTGCAGTGCGTCACATCTCATCTCCCTCTTAATTTTTCTTTTTATTTATTTCAAGCGAAGTAGGAATTTTTTCATTAATTCCAGGCGATGTGTGGAACAAACATCACACATTTTTCCAAGAACCCAACGACCTAGTAAATCCATTTTTACGTTCGGATACCAATGTGAAAACACAAATTTGTCCGTGACGGAAATCAAATCTGCGCCCTCTACCTTCGGAGTAAGTTGCTCTCCCAACTAAGCTACACGGACATAATGTATCGCTGCAGATTTGTCGTCTTGACACGTGCTTTACCTCTGTAGTACGTCACAGTGTATACTACAACATATCCTCGACCACAGCCCAAGTTATGATAGAGGAGAAACTAACAAGTTCACTATTCCAAACCATGAAGCATATGTGTATCTATCTATCCACATGTCAGTGGCGTATATTCGAGGCTAGCTAGGCTAGCTGCTAAGCCCAGAGAATGCACAAATAAAAGTTAATTAAATACACACAAATAAAAGTTAATTAAATACACACAAATAAAAGTTAATTAAATACACACAAATAAAAGTTAATTAAATACACACAAATAAAAGTCAATTATCAACGGTATTAAGATATGTCGATGCTTTCGGTGCGAAAAAAACACGAGCGGATTCGCTTCTTTCGATTATGAGAATCAGTCTGGCGAGCGATGATCAACGGCATCAACGTAACGCAAATAGGTCTTTGAGAAACTTCGCTGTTCTGATGCGAAGACCTACAACACTATCTTCTGCTAGCATTTCCATGAGAACATGAATGAGCTACGGAGCTCGTGAGTGGCCATTGCTTTGGCCAAGGGTTCGCTCCAAAAAACGACGACTTCGGACTACTTCAGTTCCTCCATGCTTCCAACGCGTGTTTCGCGAGAGTTCTTTCAGTTTGTGTGAAGAGTGACAATGAATTAAAATCAGTGATATTATATCTTAAATTCGTGCCTTTCTTGGATTCGAACTGTTTTGATAAATTTTGTGAAAGCTTTCCTGAACATCTGCTAACAGAGCTTAAAAAACTCTATGCTTCAAATTTTGATACAGCTTGATTAAAAAATGAACTGTAGGTGTTTAATTCCCTTGATGAATACAAAACAAATCAGTAAGAAACATTACTTGTTACATAAAGTTGAATAATTGGACATATTGGTTATTGAGGTGTGCAAATTAGCAGATCAACATTAAACTGTTCATCAACAACTGCAACTGCCGAAAGAAGTTTTTCCGTATTAAAAAGAATCAAGATATATCTTAGAGCCACATAAGGACATGCACATTCGAGCAACTTGGCTGGTTTGTTAATAGAGAAAAATATTATTTTTAAATATGAAAAAGTACTCGGAGGAAACATTTTTGTGAAAACGTAACACTCAATTTCACACAAAAGGAAAGAAGAATGGAGTTCATGAACAAATAAGTGTTCAAATCCTAATCCTCATAATTATTTGGTATCATGTTAGCAATAGCGTGTACCTAAAATTTAGAAAAAAAAATGTTACTTCTATTACTTAACAATTAAAAAATAAACTTCGCAATTAAAAAAAACAGTACTAGGGGAGGGGGGGGTGAGATAGCCCAGGTCTCGGACCCAAGATACGTCACTACCATATGTATATACAATATAATACATGTGCGCCCGTGCTCGTATGTGCGTATGAATCTGTGCTCAATGCAGAACATATGCGTATCCATAGTTTATATTCTTAAACCACATTTCTCAGAACTAAAATATTCATTATTCCCTCTTCCTGGAAAGGAAGGAAGTTCGACTTCAGGGATTCGCCGAGATTCAACTGATGAACTTAACGACGATGAGTGGTGAAAGATACTCGCTCTAAACTGCAACAAAAGAAGAGTGTGAGAGAAAACTGACATCCATTTAGGAAGGCGGAGGTGGTCGTTTGAACAGACAGATACTACGCAGCATGTGGTAGTTTCCAAGAAGTCGCTGCTTCCCGACATAAACGCATCTGAGAATAAAACTTCCGACAGATCCTTTTTTGAAAAAACGGAAGGAAAGCCGAACACAATTTTATAAACATTCATCGATGGAACTGGGACCCCAAAAATTTAAAATATACGTAGGCTGCGTGTAAAACAAGGCTCCAATTCTTCCTGAAGAAATTCCTTAACGGTGCATATTTCTAATTTCGCACCAATAAACATATGTACATTTACAACAGCTCTACAGTTCTTCATATAATCATAAATCTTTTACTACATCTTTTATTTCGTTTTGACGAATGCAGGGGTTTCTCTGGCTTTTTTAAAGTCTTCGCCAACCGATTTCGTGAAATTAATTTTTTCGCCAGATGTAATCTGCAGTCGCCAATGTTTTTTTCCAGCCTCCACTGGAATTATAAAAACCATAAAAACATTAAGTGTTATAATAAGTCTTACATCAGCGATTGCGCCATTCTCTTCACGTAATCGCTTTCCGTCTCACGCGCAATGTAAAGAACGAATGTTAGCTCAAAGTACACCACACTGTGTTCAATCAAACTGCGCTTATAGTCTAGATAGATTCATTTATTTAGTGATGTAAGACGTATATAGATTCTCCAAGCTGTCGCTCTCCACTGGGAGGTTTTTTCAGGCAATAGGTAGTCATTTAGGCTATTTCAAGGCAATAGGTAGTCATTTAGGCTATTTCAAGGCAATAGGTAGTCATTTAGGCTATTTCAAGGCAATAGGTAGTCATTTAGGCTTTTTCAAGCCTTGAAAAAGCCTCCCAGTAGAGTGCGAAAACTTGGCGAATCTACAGTATATACACTGCAGTGCCAGAAATACTGGTACAGACGAGCTTATGCAAAATACATAGCAACGTCACCTATGCGCGTACTCGGTTGCGTTCGCCAGTGCGTATATAAAACGATAGAATCCTTGCCAGCTGTCAGAGCTGTTTTCGGCATGAGAATGACAAGTAATAACGATTTAAGCGAACTTCAACGCGGTGTCATAGTTGGCGCTCGAGAGATGGGCCATAGTATTTCCGGAGGTAAAAACAAAGTTCGGATATCCACGGATGACTATTGCAAGGGTGTACCGTGACTACAAGAATTCCGGCAAAACCTCCAACCTACGATACCAGTGTGGCTGTAAAAAGACATTGGGCGAACGTGACCATCGTCGGCTGTCAATTATCGTTTCATGCGATAGGCGTGCAACACTCTCGCAGGTATAATCGGAATTCAATGCTGGAGCCTCAACAAGCATTAGCGTCCGGACTGTGCGACGTACCCTGCATGATATGGGCTTTGGGAGCCGACGCCCAACTACAGTCCCCTTGATGGGTGCACGACACAGAGCTATGCGCCTCGCTTGGGCACGGCAACACTGCCACTGGACACTTGATGACTGGAAACAAGTAGCCTGGTCTGACGAGTCGCGTTTCTAACTGTATCGGGCAGATGGAAGTATTCGTGTGTGGTGCAAACCCCATGAAGCCATGGATCCCGCGGTGGGGGGTCCGTAATAGTATGGGGTGTGTTACCTGGACTTCACTGGGAACCCTGGTACGTCTACAAACGTATGTGACCGACTAATGCTATGTGCGCATCCTTTTTGACGAGGTACATCCGTTCATGTCCTGCATTCATGCTGATGGGTTGGGCCTGCTCCAACAGAACAATGCACTTCCACACAAGTGTCGGGACGCCACATTATGGTTAGAGGAGTATTCATCTGAGTTTGGGGTGTTGCCATTCCCACCCAAGTCACCAGATCAGAGCGTGATAGAACACATTTGGGATGCCATGCAACGCGCTATCGAACACAGGAATCCGAGACCTCGGAATATATCCGAATTGTGGAACGCTCTGCAGGACGTATGGTGTGCATTGCCTACAGCATATTTCCAGAAACTGGTGGAGTCCATGCCCCGTCGTATTTCTGTAGTCCTGCGCTTCCGTGGGGGACCTACAAAACATTAGACAGGTGTACCAGTTTTTCTGGCTCTGCAGTGTATGTCTTACACCAGTAAATTAACGGATTTTACTACGCCATTCGCGCTTTTTGATTGTAAACAATGAAAAAAGTAGTTAAAATTTGAATTTCATTTTTCAGTTACCAAATCGAATAAAAATTAATGACTGTTTTTGCTCAGACTCGGTAAAAAAGAAGTGTAATCGCCAATATTTTCGCCAAAACTTTTTATCAAACACCAAAACAAATTTTTTTCCGCAAATTGCGAAGAATGCGATCAGCAGCGCGACACTTGGAATGCTTTAATAAAGCACATGATATTTCAACGGCTCTATAGATAGAATAAAATTCAGAATTTGTAATCGATTAAATATATACTGTTGAATAAGTAGAGGGAATTCGTGAATTACCCCTTAAAAATTAAACAGAATGTCCATTTCATTCTGCTTTGTTCGAAGCGCAAAAGAAAAATAATAATTTATTTCGAAAAAGAAATTAAATTAATCGAAACAGTACACCGATTATGCAGAAAATAGTAAAACTATATTAGTGATACGATTTATTGCCGTAGGAATATAAAAATAAGCGTTTCTGCGCTTTCGCATATCAACCAGATGGCTTGTTCAAGGAAGTTAGACAGAAACTGCTTTTTCCTGGTTCATGTGCGAAAGCTTGGAAACTTATTTATACACTATCTACCAACAAGTAATTGGACACCTGTGATAGCGAAGGAAAACGAAGTTTATTCACCTTCAGTAGTTGGTGGAGCCTCCACGAGCGGCTATTACAGCTGCGACCCTCCGGGGCATACTCTCAACCAGGCGCTGTACGACGGCTAACGGTATTTTCTTCCACTCGGCTTGGAGAAGACACGTCAGTTCCTTCACCGATTTCGAACGGTGGGGGCACCCCTTAAGACGACGCTCCAACTCGCCCCAGAGGTGCTCGATAGGGTTGAGGTCCGGGTTCTGCGCAGACCAGTCCATTCGATTAACCCCATTGTCACCATACCAAGCCATGGTGGACCTCGCAACATGACAGGTGGCATTGTCATCCTGAAAGTAACATGGGTCCACCCCGTAAAACTGCCACAACGTAGGAAGCGCATGGTCATCCAAAATGGTGCAGTAGGTCTCGGCGTCGAGTCTACCAGAAATTGCGACCAAGGGTACCGTGCCATACCAAGAGAAACACCCCCATAGCATAATTCCACCGCCGCCGAACTTAACAGTTGGCACAATACATTCCGGCAGGAGGTGTTCTCCAGGCAGACGCCAAACCCAGACCCTGCCATCCGAACGGTAGAGGGTGAACCTTGATTCGTCGCTACAGAGAACCTGCTTCCACTGCTCAACGGTCCACTGTCGACCTTCTTTGCACCACGTTAGCCGAGCAGCGCTATTGGACTTGGTGATTATAGGCTTGTGGACGGCAGCACGTCCATGATAACCGAGCAGATGGGCTTTTTTACGGGTGGTATTCATCGAAAGAACACTCCCGGATGCCACGTCCATGATAACCGAGCAGATGGGCTTTTTACGGGTGGTATTCATCGAAAGAACACTCCCGGATGCCACGTCCATGATAACCGAGCAGATGGGCTTTTTTACGGGTGGTATTCATCGAAAGAACACTCCCGGATGCCACGTCCATGATAACCGAGCAGATGGGCTTTTTTACGGGTGGTATTCATCGAAAGAACACTCCCGGATGCAAAGAACACTCCCGGATGCCGCACCAAATCGATGGGCCACATCCTCGCGGATGTGGCCCATCGATTTGGTGCGGTTCTTCCCAATTTCTCTGGCCAGCACCCGTCGGTCTCTAACTCCCAGTTGTGTGGGTCTGCCGGGTCGGGGCACATTCCGACAGTTACCTCTCATCTTCCACTTGCCAATCACGTAGGCCACTGTCGATTTTGGGTACTTCAACTAGCTGGATATGTCACGTATGGATCAGCCATTTCTGTGATACCCGACGATTACACCTTTCTCGAAATCAGAGAGCTCCGAACTGCGTGGCATCTTGCATGCGACTGGTTGCGTTGTTGTTTCCCACATGATGTTTAACGGCGGCGGCCGTGACGTGTACCAGGACCGCAGATATCGTCGATTGCAGGGGTGTCCAATTACTTGTTGGTAGATATTGTATATTCTTACGCCAATAAATCGGATCACTAGTATAGTTTTACTATTTTCGAAAGAGAATTTTGTTTTTCTGAAAAGAATATTTAATTTAAGGAAAATCCTTATCGCGAAACAGAAATAATGCCTTTCTGATGGCATTTAATACTACATTACACATTTTGTTATTTACCCTGAAAGTTTTTCTCCTTTTTGATCATTATATTTCCTCGCGAGCAAACCACAACTGAATCTCATTCATAAAATTCATTTGGAAAAAGTGAAAAAGATTTTACAATGTTTATTTTAACACATCTTTTGATAAAAAGTACGCATTTTTCCATGATGAGTGTCCGGATTCGAATCCCAGTTAGGCATGGATGTTGTATTTGTCTTACCGCACTGGCTCTCTCGCTTCCCTGGAGCCAGTGGCCCAAAATTAGGGACGAGCGACTGCTTACAGTCCATCGAGTTGCTCTCGGTAGTGGTTAACCCCCTTCCCTCCAACCCCATCCTCCAAAATAGTACACGCTTATAATATCATATGTCCGTCCACCTGTTGACATCATATCTCTGAAACTATTAGTCCAATTTTAAAAATTACTTTTACTGAAGAATTCCTTAACTGTGAGAATGCTTTGGTGTTTTTCCGACGCAAAAACTCGTCGCAAGGGGGCATAAATGAACAGGCTCTTAAACTCAAATTTTATTTTACTCTATGCAGTTGCTTAAAAGGAAAACGATTCAAAAAGTTATTCTTACTTTCCCATACCTTTTAATGCGAAGCCCATTTTCCGCACAGTTTCCATTTGAAATAAAACATGGTGTCACCACTATGGAACCTAAATCTATATTGCGTTTTTCCCGAAATCTTGGATTATAAAAATCGGAATTTAAACATCCTTTCTGCGTTACATAGATGCCGCGATGATTAATATTTTGCTTGCATTTTACATTACTTCGTAACAAAATGTTTTGAAACAAGGTGACGTAAGTGCATATTTGTGTTTTTAATATGTTTGCTTCTAAATATCAAACTGACAAATTCTTTTTCTGCCCCAAATAAAAAAAAAAGGTACCATCGAATGTATTTTTTAAAATTTCGAATTTAAGGACTTCAACTAGCATCTAAGGCTATACAAGGATCCTATTTATCTCTATTTTAGAGTCGGTGGTTGCTGGAAAGGGAAGTGGCTACCTCAGGAAAGGCAAACTAGAGGCACACATGTACGTGTGATCTTGTTTGTTTTTTATTCAACTTTGCGCAGCTATTTCTCCTATTGGTCGGTCTGAGAAAAGGAATACGATAGCGTCAATTCGTAAGAAAAAAATTAACTAAAGAAATTCAACTTTCTACCGAAAAGGAAAACGCGGGAATTACCTCACTTTATCTTCCTTTTAATATTTCCTGAAACATTAAAATTATAGTTACAAAATTTCGAAATACAACGTGTTAACTCTATTTTTTCTAGCATCGTCTTATACTCGGCGTCGACTTATCTTTGAATGAAGATAAGAAAATTAAAGAATTTTAACCATTCGACTTATAACTCCATATCGACTTACAAGCCGAAAAATATGGTACCTTCCTAATAATAAAATCTCAAGGGATCATAGTTTCAGTTCTTATAGTTGAAAACATAATATTTTGCGAATGCCCTTTCCTAATTGACCTTGTGATTTAAAAATAGCTCATTTATTTCAACTGATTTGTTTATTCCAGAAAGGGAACTCCCGCATAGTTCACTGTTTCCCTTGTTGTTCTTGATTTTTTGAGCAGATGGGTTGACCTTGATTATCATTTCTCTCTGCGGCTTCCAGCAGCAGGAGGAAATCCTTGAAAATGAGTTTCCTTAATGTCCGTTAAATGTCGAAGTATCAAGGCTCAGAGCAGCAGGCGGGACCGCAGCTCAGTTTACGGTGTAGTATATGAAGAAGATGAGACTGTTATTGCCATTTGCACATGTTGGAATCGGTAATTAAAATCATTTCCTAAAGACTCTAATTCTAAACGCAAAAGCACAAGACTGAAAAACAAAATTATATTTTCTGTCAAATTCACGTTCACATCGCTATTTCGTTATGTTATTAGCTTAGAAATTTGAAGAAACATATGTTATTCAGTAATTTTCCAGTTGCTTTAACAGCGTACCACAAAAAAGCAAGTGGTCAGAGTAAAGTGGTCACAGCTGTAGACATCTGTTAATTGTTCTAGCTGGACTATATCTCTCGGGATGTTGGTGGTCACGACACTGTCTTAGTGACATCACACTCTTCGTTCAATCCGCACAATTTCGTTTAAAATTCCTTTTTTCAAAGAAAAGAGCGGATTACTGCGAGATGTTTTCATCTAGCTCGACCACTCTTTGTTTTGAATCAAAAGGCTTTAGGAAGATAAAATGAACCTTTCCTTCCTCTTCTAGTCCCTTTCGGCTCAAAATGAAGAATAATCGGGTATTAGTGTAGCACGTATCCACCTGCGAGAAATTGATTCCCCTTCAGTGTAGCACGTATCCACCTGTAAAAAAACCTATTCCCGTCAGTTTCTCAAAAAATTTGTTTTCACGTGACCTCAGTTGGTTTCAATTCTGGATCCTGCGCATCCATTATTTCAGTCAGAAAAAACACTGTTGCACAGACCAAGGCACTTAGAAGAACTTTTTCTAAGTACCTTGGCACAGACTGCTGTAATAGCCTCGGAACCAGACTATTTGTAATAGCCTGGGAACCAGGCACAGGCTCTTGTAGCTCAGTGTTCAGATATAATAAAAAAATGAAACATTAGGTCTACGGGTTCAAAAAGCCGTTTTTAAGGCTATAAAGTATAGTATGTCATTTAATTACACAGGTAGAAACGTGCTTTAATGACGGGGATAAGTTTTTTTACAGGTGGATACGTGCTACATTGAAGGGGAAACAATTTGTCGCAGGTGGATACGGGCTACACTAATACCGAATAATCGCACACGTGCGCGAGCTAGATTAAAACATTTCACAACAATCGCTATTTACTTTGAAAAACAAAATTTTAAACGACATTGACTGGATCCGACGGGGACGTCACAAAAAAAGTACCATAGTATCCGACTTCCCAAGGGGACCTCAGTGGCGGTTAACCCATGGGATGATTTTGACATGTGATTATTTTCTATATCCTTGGGGGAGGGGGTCACAGCGATTCTTCGCCTTGTCCCCATTGCAGGCTGACTGAATATTATTCCGCAATGCTATTATTGGCATATTTTCACTGTATGGCCATGTAACCACTTCTTTCAGAAAACTTGAAAATTCTCATCGTCCTGGAGCGGGAATAGAACCCACACCTCCCGATTTCCTGTCGAGCATGGTAGTCATTACACTACCCAGGACAAGGAAATTCCAAGCAAGTGAACATAGATATCTGAGAACCTTCTGATTTGTGCTAGTCGAAGCTATTCCTGCCCCATCGTAGGGTCTCACGACCTTTTCTCACATCCAGGGTCAAATGTAGGTCACAAATTCCAGTGATGAAAGTACGTCATATACAATTGGGAAGGAACAGAGTAAAAATATGCCAATTATAGCATTACAATGCCTACCCTGCATTTATGAAGAATTATTTCTTCGGGGAAATTCGTTTTTCAATTGTATATGACGTATTATCCCGCACGTTCATGAAATGTGATTTTATGCGAAAGGTTTGCCGTATTATTTCAAAGTGGCTTAACATTATCATTTACAAATTTCAACTTCTGTTTCAGCACCCGACTGCCTGTTTCAGGGTAGCGTGCTTTTGGTCTCAAAGTAATCCTTGCTACCACTGTTACAGTTTTGCATGACACTGAGGGATCGGATCACATAGGGCTTTATGCGAATAAGCCTGATGTGGTCACTTTATTTGCTAAAATCAGATTGCGCGAACGTGTCATTGCGGATTTTCATCAATGGCCGGGAGACGACTTGCGCATTCGGTGGCTTTGTTGTACTAGATCAGTTTCTTTTTTTTTTTTTTTTTTTTATAATAGAAGGTTTAACGACCACCGTGAGCAACTCAATGGGCTATAAGCAGTCGCCCGTCCCTAATTTAGGGTCACTGGTTCCAGGGAAGGGAGAGAGCCAGTGCCGTAAGACAAATACAACATCCATGCCTGACCGGGATTCGAACCCGGACCCCTTACGGACGAATGATCAGAGGCCAGCGCCTTATACCACTGCGCCACCTGGGCGGCCTAGATCAGTTTCTCCCGAAATACCGCAATTAAATGTTAGGCTTTAATCTTTATTTCCTGTTGGAGCATGTCCTATGAAAACCGACCGCTGTTCCCATTGTTATAATGTAGTAGAATATACACGCCTTAATTCTGATTTTGCATGTGTTTTGGCAGACGAGTTGTCCTGCCAGTCGTCTTCAAGAGGTTCTTTACCCCTCGGACGACAGCGAAAACATTTGTTTGCGCCTTTGTCCATACCTCTCGGGCGGGGAGGGATGTGACAAATGGATTTTTTTTTTTTTTTTTTTTCGATTGGAGGTTTAACGACCACCGTGAGCAACGCAATGGGCTATAAGCAGTCGCCCGTCCCTAATTTAGGGTCAATGGTTCCAGGGAAGGGAGAGAGCCAGCGCCGTAAGACAAACACAACATCCATGCTTCACCGGGATTCAAACCCGGACCCCTTTTGGACGAATGATCAGAGGTCATCGCTTAGACTACTGCGCCACCGGGGCAAATGGCATTTCATGCAGTTTTGTTTTACTCTCTTACCTTTTCCTGTCACCCTTTTTAGCACGTCTTTTGTAAAAAAAGATCGTGCTTACGTTGCCGGTTTGTCCGTCCGTCCGTCCACCTGTACCCACGATATCTCTGTAACTATTAGTCCGATCTGAAAAATTCTTTTTGCACTGGGAAGCTTAAAATATGCGAATGATGATCCTTTATTTCGTTTTTTATTTTACGATATATAATTTCGCCGCTAGGGGGCGTGAACGCAGATGATGTCGAATTCAAAAACACGTTTTATTCCACATATTTGCTTCTAAACACCCGATTGAAAAAATTATTTTATCTTTTGATTCCATTTATGTCGAAGAGTATTTTAGATATAGTTACTTATTCAAACTACGCATAGATTTTCCGTTAGGGGGCGTAAAAGTAAATTACATTTTTCCCGATAACTCTTCTTCTAAAACTCCGATTTAAAAAAATTTCTTCAGCGGATACATCTCCTGATGGAAAATCTTTTGCATATAATTTCAAATTTTTTGGTACAGAATACTTTAGCCACCAGGGGGCGTAAGGGTTAATTTTTGCTTCTGATGTATTTGTCATAAAATCTGAGCTTCTAAAATATCGATTGAAAAATTCTTCCGTGGACTGATGCCACTCACATCGATAAACACTTTCGGAATATTTTCTTCTTAATATATTCCACAGTTTCTCCGCCAGGGGGCGTAGATGTATATCTTATTTTTGTCAATATCTCTACTTCTAAGAGTCCGATTTGAAAAATTCCTTCTTTGTTGGATAGTGTTTCCAGTGTGACATGTTTTTCATGTAATTTCAAAATTTTCAACTAATTCAAAGACTTTCCGGTAGGGGGCGTAGAGGTAAATTGTGTTTCCCCCTATATCTCTGCTTCTAAATCTCCGATTTGAAAAATTCTTTCTTCACCAGATACAGCTCCTGATGGGAAATAGTTTGCACATAATTTTTAGTTTTTGGAAAAAAATGGTTTGGCCACCAGGGGGCGTAAATCTTAATTTCCGCTTCTGATGTATTTGCAGCAAAATATGAGCTTCTAAATTCTTGATTAAAAAAATTCGTCGTTTGTAGACAGATAGTGCTCATGTCGACAAACCTTTTAGAAACATTTTTTTCTTAAAATAATGCGTGGTTTCTACGCCAGGGGGCGTAGATGTATATCCCTTTTTTGTCAATATCTCTACTTCTAGGAGTCCGATTTGAAAAATTCCTTCTTTGTTGGATAGTGTTTCCAGTGTGACATGTTTTTCATATAATTTCAAAATTTTCAAGTAATTCATAGACTTTCTCCTAGGAGGCGTAATGGTAAATTGCTCCCCCCCTATATCTCTGCTTCTAAATCTCCGATTTGAAAAATTCTTTCTGCATCGGATACAGCTCCTGATGGGAAATTTTTTGCACATAATTTCAAATTTTTGAAAAAAATGGTTTGGCCACCAGGTGGCGTAAGTCTCAATTTCCGCTTCTGATGTATTTGCAGCAAAATATGAGCTTCTAAAATCTCGATTGAAAAAAAAGTGGTTTGTTTACCGATACTACTCATGCCGACAAATCTTTTAGGAACATTTTCTTCTTGGAATAATGCATGGCTTCTCCGCCAGGGGGCGTCGATGTATATCTTATTTTTGTCAATATATCTACTTCTAGGAGTCCGATTTGAAATATTCCTTCGTTGTTGGATAGTGTTTCCGATGCGAAATGGTTTTCCTATAAATTCAAAATTTTCAAGTAAATCATTGACTTTCCGCTAGGGGGCACAAAGGTAAATTGCGTTTTCTGCGTTATTTCTGCTTCTAAAAATCCCATTTGAAAAATTCCTCCTGTATCGCGTACAAGACCTGATGGAAAATATTTGTCTCATAATTTCTAATGTTTCGTAAAGAATGGTTTGCCCACCAGGGGGCATAAGTGTTAATTTCTGCTTCTGATGTATTTGTAGCAAAATCAGGGCTCCTGAAAACTCGACTAATTTTTTTTTTCTTGGACCGATACCGCTTATATGGATAAACCTTTTGAGAATGCTTTCTTCCTAAAATAATGCATGGTTTTCCCACCAGGGGACGTAAAGTCACATCTTATTTTTGTCGATATCTCTGTTTCTAAGAGTCCGATTTGAAAAATTCTTTCTATGTTGAAGAACGTTTCCGCTGCGAAATGTTTCTCATATAAATTCATGTTTTTCTTAACGCACAAGTCTGCAACCAAAGGGCGTAAGCTCACAATTTTGTTTACAGCAATATCTGAGGGATTATAAACCCGATTGAAAAACTTCTTTCTTCCGTCAGATACGATTGTTTTCCATACCGGGTTCATTGACTTTGTATAGCTTTGATAAATTTAATTTGCGTCAGAACGGATTCAAAAGACGTGCTTATTACACCCGAAAATTCGGTGTCATCTTTCTTGTTACGCTTTCCAACCGTAAGTTGAAGAAGCGTATATTATCCAGCTTTGTCCGTCTGTGTCTCTCTCCGCACGATAACTCGCCTAAAATTGGTTCGATTTCTACGAAATTTTAGTACATGGGAGGGGACAACTGGGGACGAACCCTATTGAAAATGCGCGAAATGGGGTGAAAGGTCAGGACATGGGAGCGGGAACCATTCCATCGCCCTTATGCGTCATAAATTACATAAAAAATCTTCGATTGCGACAAAACTTTATCATGTTGTTCCGGAGGTATACTGAACCGGTTCTGCTGAATATATCGAAATGGGGTCAAAGGTCAGGGTACAGGAGCGAGATTTGTTCCACAGCCATTATCCTCATAGCTTGCGTAAAAATGCTTCTATTGCGACAAAACTTTAGTATGTTGTTCCGGTGGTATACTGAACCAATTCTGTTTAATATCTTCGAAATGGGGTCAAAGGTCATGGCACAGGAGCAAGATTTATTCCACAGTCATTATCCCCATAACTTGAGAAATAACATGATAATGATTTCTGGTATGTTGGAAAGCGTATCATAATCAATGCATTGCAGGATTTTACTGACTTGTTGTTTTTGATGGGTTGGAGGTACTTAGATATAGGCACCCTTTTCTGTTTTGTTTTTTTAAGCACTTTCACCCTGGTTCTAGTGATGCTTCTACCCTGGAAGTTCTTCGCCAAATCCAAGGGTTGTCGCCCACGTAAGGTGATTTTTTTTTACTTTCTCTGATGTGTGTGCGTGAGCACGAGTGCGACCGAGTGTGAGTGGCCTAGGAGATAATGATAGTGTATTGGCTGACCCATATTACGAGTTAGAGCGGAACAGTGAGCAGCCTCGTGCTGAACAACATGGTTCACCAAGTGATTCTACTCCACAAGAGCTCGGGTTCGAGTTCCAGATAAGGTATGGAGAGTGCATTTGTTCGACTGCTTGTGAAAACACAAGTTTGTCCGTGACGCAGATTGAACCGCGCACTCTCACTCCGGAGAAAACTGCTCTCCCAACTAAGCTACACGGACGGAATGTATCGCTGCAGATTTGTCATCTTGACACGTGTTTTACTTCTGTAGTACGTCACATGCTCTGGTTTGCTCTCTTCCCTGGAACCAGCGGACTTGGGCATTAAGGACGGCTGATTCCTGGTAGCCTCAGATGTTCATGCTGTTCGTTAACACTCCCTCAAAAAAAGTGCTAATGCATCTCAGCTGTAGTTGTAAAAATCTTTTTGGCAGACTGATTGTTGGGAAGATCCCCTCAGTTGATTTTAGAAGAAAAGAAAATTTATTCGAGCAGCGGTTTTCGTTCTTCAAAATAGCGTAACCATCATAAAATGATAAATTAGCTTTTACGATCCCCCCATCAACGGAATTAATAAATTCATCATGGTTAAAGTTGGGTATGATACATACACTATATTGACAAAAGTCACAGGACACCCCTTCAAAAGCAAATGAACGGATCCGCTGCGTTGTTAAGATGCGCGGTACAGCTGCAAACGGTATCAAAACAAGCTGACCGCGATCATATCGCACTGTGAGGTTGAGTGAAAATGTCGCGGCGGGAGAGAACTGACTTTGAGAAAGGAAAGGTTGTTGGGTGTTATATTAAGGCGGCCAATAGTGAGAAGGCATAGTGAACAGCCAGAGCTCACACCACTATGCTACCGGGGCGGATGTGTGCACATTTACCCTCTGGTTTTCAACTTCTCAATACCCTGCATGTGTAAAATCAATATAGTAAGCTCCCTATTATGTATTTCTGTGCGAATGGAAATTGGGTAAGGCTGTACTTGTTAACTTGCAGGTGTTACGACCACCTGTGATTCAAGAAACATTTCGCTAGTAAGTTATTCCAAGGTTACTTTGCGGTACTTCCTTCTTTTTCTGTTTTGCGGTGAGAGATGACGGAAATTTTATTGCCCAATCGAACGACGTCACGTCCATTTTATTCCGTGACGTGTGGTGATGATGTCACTGCAGTCCAGGGATGCCCTACCTAACAAATATAATTCACAGCGGGGAAACTGAATTCCCACGGAAGCCTGTAGTTAATGAGATGAAACCCCGCCGTGTTTCTTCAATAATTAAATACATGAAAATGAATGGATAAAATGAAAATCGAGCCGATGATCTCCGTATTATCCGCCATGCAAGGGTATTCGAGCGTACCATTTGAACAAATACAGTGGCACCTCGGTGATACGTTTCTCAATTATACATTTTCCACTATTATACACAATTAGCTCAAACACCGTGCCATGCACGGGTAAATACTGTAACTTATTATATATAATAAACGGTTGAATTATTAATGGGCAGTGATGGCGTATCTTCAGTTCGAGACCTGTGCTATCTCACCCCCGCCCCCAGTACTCATAGCGCCGGATTAAGACCTTAGTGGGCCTCTAGGCTAAGGCATTTGAGTGGGCCCCAAGGCTAATGCATCTGAGTGAGCCCCCAAAGAACTTATGATATGGAATTATTAGGGTCCCTTAAAACACGAAACTGCGACTACTAAATCATTTGCAAAGCTTTCATAATAAGTCACTGTATGTTTCATTGTTCTCACTTGAACATGAGTTAAAAACTTAAAATTCCTAGATTTTGTCTTGGATTTTCTAATGATTTAGCATTGTGTACTTTTCTTAGTGCATCTTTCTTGATACGCAATGTGAAGCCACAGGGGATTTTAATCATTAACGGTTCCAAGTGCAAATTGATAGTTGTGAGTGGATGGCAATAAAAAAGCTGAAACTGCTACGCCGACCCCGCTGTACACAGAGACAAATGAAGGCTTTACCCTTGGTGAGTCACTACCTTGAAATCTGTTCGTCTTCCAGCCTCTCTCTCTCTCTCTATCTCTCTCTCTCTATCTATCTATTATTGGCCCAGGCATGCCTCCTGGGCCCTTGGTCATGGTAGGCCCCAAGGCTAAAACCCCTAAAAATCCCACTTTAATCCGGCCTTGCCAGTACTGTTTTTTTTTTAAATTGCGAAGTTTATTTCTCAGCTGTTTAGTAATGGAAGTAACTATTTTTCAAAATTTTAGGTACATGCTATCGCTAACATGATACCAATAATTATAAGGATTAGAATTTGAACACTTGTTTGTACACGAACTCCATTCTTCTTTTGAATACTTTATTTGTACACGAACTCCATTTTTCTTCTGAATACTTTATTTATACATGAACTCCATTCTTACATCCTTTTGTGTGGGTCAGAGTGTTACGTTTTCATAAAAAGTTTCTTCCGAGTATACTTTTTTCATATTTAAAAAGAATGTTTTTCTCTACTAACAAAACAGCCAAGTTGCTCAAATGTACATGCCCTTGTGTGGCTCTAAGATATAACTTGATTCTTTAATAATAGGTCTGCTAATTTGTACACCTCACTAAACACAAGTCCAACAATTTATTCAACTTTATGTAGCAAGTAATGTCTCTTACTAATTTTTTTTTGTATTCATCAAGGGAATCAAACACCTTGAGTTAATTTTTTAGTCGAGCTGCATCCAAATTTGAAGCATAGAGTTCTTTAAGTTCTGACAGTAGATGTTCAGGGAAGCTTTCACAGAATTTATCAAAACAGTTCCAACCCAAGAAAGCCACGAATTTAAGATATAATATCACCGATTTTAATTCATTGACACTTCACACACACTCAAACAACTCTCGCAAAACACGTGATGTTACGGGCGGGAGCACGCGAGTGACTAATGTAGTCCGAAGTCTTCTCTTTTCTGAGCGAACCATTGGCCAAAGCAATGGTCCATTCCTCCTCAACCGCTCATTCATGTTGTCATGAAAACGCTAGTTGGCGATTGTATCGAAGGTCTTCGAATTAGAACAGCGAAGACTGACTATTAGAGCTGTTTGCGTTACGATGACACCATCCCGCCACTAGGAGACCCGTTGGTCTTCGCTCGCCAGACTGATTCTCTTAGTCAAAAGAAGCGAATCCGCACGTGTCTTTTTCTCTGGGAAAGCATCGACATAACTTAATACCGTTGATAATTGGCTTTTATTTGTGCATTCTCTGGGCTTCGCACCCAGCCTAGCTACCCTCGAATATACGCCACTCACGGGCAATCTACCGGGTGCGCCATATAAAAAAGTCCCCGTGGCCAGACGTTGTTAGGTGGGTTAAATGTTTGGCGGGTTTCCAGTTAAAACCGCCTTGTTCCACTTCTAACTGGTTTCTGCGTGTACAGCTGCAAAGGAATTCTCCGGAGTGGTTAGTCACAGCCAGAGCACTGTAGATACGCGGTCACATGTGTAAGTGAAGAGAGAACAAAGGCAACGGAAATGGTTTTAAGTACGGAACAGTGGATTTTTATTGTGGAACAGTATTTCAGAAATAACTCATACAAGGTTTTAGATGAGTTTTTTACAGAAAATTTTCCACATTGTGCAGCACCGGCGAAATCCGTGGTACAGAAGTTAGTGCGGAAATTTCGTGAAACCGGCACGGTGTGCAACAGGAAAAGAAACAAACCCGCACGACAATTCGTACTGAAGACAATATCAAGGATGTGTGCACAATGATGTTACAAAGCCCTCGGAAGTTGATTCGCCGATTATCGTCTGCAACAGGAATATCTGCCACGTCGTGCCCACGCATACTTAAGGTGGATTTGCATTTCCGGCCGTACAAAGTTATGGCGCTCCAAGAACTTAAAACTCCTGATTATGCAAAACGGATGCAATATTGTAAGTGGTTTCAGGAGACCATTGTCAGCGGTGAAATGGATCCAACACTTTATTACATGACAGATCAAGTCAAGCATCGTTTCATCTCTCCAGGTATGTCAATGCGCAAAACAGCAGGATTTGGACCAACACGAATCCCAGACAGACAATGGTGACTCCTCTATACGACCAGAAGATAGGCGTTTGGTGTGCTGTGTCTGCGAAGAGGGCAGTCGGCCCATTCTTTTTCACTGACACCATCAACTCGGAGCGCTATGTTCACCAACTGTTCAACCCATTTATTGCCGCACTTACAGAAGAAGAGTAAACATATTCTTTCTTTCAGCAGGATGGTGCAACGGCGCATACTTAGCGGAACAGTCTACGTGCTGTGCATGAAGTGTTTGGGGAGGACAGAACTGTATCGAAGGGACTATGGCCACCCAGAATACCCGATCTCTCCACCTGTGACTTTTATCTGTGGGGAGCATCGAAAGGAAAAGTGTACGCAACTAATCCGCACACCCTTGATGAATTAAAAGTGAATATTACGGATGTCATACCCCAGATTACTGCCGATAAGTTGTGTCGCGTTACGAACAACATGTTCCGTCGTGGGCAGCTGTGTCTTGATATTGGAGGACAGCACTTTCAGCAAATGTTGTAAACGCAGGTAAATTACTCCTGTTTTCGGTCATTTCAATTATTCTTTACCATGTATAGTAATATTCCCTGACTGTTGTCGTTCATTATACTCGGACCTCTTTTACATGGCACACCCTGTATAAGATAGGTCACAAACAACAAAATTTTCGTAATATTCCCATTCGATATTCCCATAACAGGAGCCTAATATATAAGTTAAAAGATTTTAACCCGTCATATGACGATCACTAATACGTTAAAAAATTATATTCTTTCAGCTTTCTCTTCTCCTATCTTGGACTACAATACTACAAAGAAAACATTCCACGGAACCAATAATTTTTAAATTCCCATCACAATGAATCAAAACTACGCCTGCAGTTACTTTCTTACAAATTTGCTTGTTCCTTTTTAGGAAATAAAATAACGCTGATTCCTTTTAATAAATTACTCCGAAATTTCATTCGTTTTTATGAAATTATGAAATTACTATGCAGTGCGAAGAAAATGAAATAGCCGCCTCGGTGGCGCAGTGGTCTAAGCGATGGCTATTGATCATTCGTCCGAAAGGGGTCCGGGTTCGAATCCCGGTGAGGCATGGATGTTGTGTTTGTCTTACGGCACTGGTTCTCTCCCTTCCCTGGAACCAGTGGCCCTAAATTAGGGATGGGCGACTGCTTATAGCCCATTGAGTTGCTCACGGTGGTCGTTAAACCTTCAATCCAAAAAAAAAAAATGAAATAAAATACGACACAACACCTACGTAACAGAAAAAACGTCGCAGACAGTTATTCGAGCACGTGCGTGTTGGCACAGATGAAGTTGTTTGTCTTACTAACTTTATTTTATTTTCCGGTATTTCTCCTTGATTTTACGTATCGTGCGATAGCGATAGTTTAGTTCCGCTTTCGGCCACTGCAAAAGAGCAGATGGGCAAGTACTGAATGACGTCAGATATAGGTTTTACTTCTGCTTGATTTTACGTATCGTGCAATGCCGGTGAGTTTAGTTCCGATTTCGGCCACTGGATAAAAGCAGATGGCGCTGCAAGTACTGAATTGACGTCAGATATGTTTTACTTCTCCTTGATTTTACGTATCGTGCGATAGCGGTGAGCTTAGTTGCGAAATCGGCCACCGGATAAAAGCAGATGGAGCTGCAAGTACTGATGACGGCAGAGCGTTAGGGACGGACGTAGCCTATTATATAAGTTTTATTCTGCGTTAGAACCGATATTTTACTGTAGTTCCAATAGCTCTTTTTAACTGGGTATAATTCATTTACACGTTTTTTGCGTTTATTCGCTGAATTTGAATTTCAGATAATCAAAAATATACGGTTCTTTGATTCTTTTATATGTGACACGGTATAATACAACCTGGAGAGAATTGAAACAGCGTTGTTGTGTTCCTTCTTGGTGCAGCCGAAGTTGAACCTCGATCGCATCAGAGAAGGGTTACTTCCGGTTTGGATGAAACATTGGTTTCGCATTTCACGACTTAAATACATATGCGCATTTAAAAATCGATAAATCTCTGGGACCAAACTCTCTGGCTCTACCACACTCTTTGCAAAAAAATGAAAAATAAAATAAAAAATAAAAAAACATAAAAATAAAAAATAAAAAACAAGACGCAGGAAGGATCCAATCGAGATGAAACACGGTGCTTGTGCAAGAAAGCAAATGATTTCAATGCCAGAGCAGTTGGGCCATTTATTCCGATAAAACAGCTACAGGAGTGGTACAAACCAGTACGTTGTAGCGCCACCTCTGGTTTGGATAAAAGCGGGTAGTCGGCTTAGTATAGACGCATACAGTTCACGAATACTGTCCTGAGGTGCAGTGGTGTGCAAATTAATTGGGACAAAGTGAAAAAAGTTCGATTCCTTGAGTTTACCTGGACGTTGCTCGTTATTGACGGAAGTGGGCGTACACAAACTGTGCAGGAAAGCGACCATAACCGTCCAGAACCGGTTTTTGCTAGGTTCATCTGCCTAGTGCTACACTGGCGTGCAAAATTTAGGGACGAGACGGTTTTTCGAATGTAACGTCGTGAAGAAGCGCTCCACGTCGACTCAAACCATACCATAAGATCCCCAAGATGTAAGAATATGGGACAAGTGAACAAAATCGTCCAAACAAGGAATCCAAAGGATACAAAGACACTTTATTCAAAAAGTAGCTTCGAGTACAACTGGAAAGAAGACAGAAACGTCCATGTGTCAGGCGGCTGCCAAGAAAAATCCAGTCTTTAGTAGGGGATATGACCATCCCTGACTGCGTTGCAGGATATACAACGTCTGTGCATGCTGAGGACGAGGTTGTCAAGGAGCTGTTGAGGCATCCCGGCCCATTCCCTTGTAGCGCCACTCGCAGCTGCGGAATCGTTGCTGGCGGCTGGTGAAGTGCTGCCAAATGTCTCCCGAAAAGGTCCCATACGTATTCGATTGGATTTAGGTCCGTGGACCTTGCGGGCCAATCCATGCGTTGAATATCTTCACTCTCCAACAGCTCTGCGACAGCCATTGTACGATGAGGTGTAGCGTTGTCGTCCATGAAGAGGAACTCAGGACCAACAGCACCTCTAAACAGACGCACGTGAGACAGGAGAACCTCGGTACAATAACGGACACCAGTGACTGAACCTCCTTGGAAGATGTGGAGGTAAGTACGGCTACCAAGCATGATACCGCCCCAAACGAGAACTCCGCCACCTCCAAACCGGTCCCTTTCGATGATGTTGGAGGTGTGATTGCATGTTCCCTGCTCTCTCCAGATGTGTATACGTCCAGAATCGCTTGTCACACTAAATCGGCTCTCATCCGTAAAGAGAACTCGACCCCATTGCTGATGTGTCCAGTTCTTGTGTTCCTGGCACCACAGAAACCTCCGTCTCCGATGAGCAGGCGTTAATGGCACACACCGTACTGGTCGTTGTGCAAATAGACCACCTTGCAGCCTCCTGGCCACGGTAAAACGCGATAACGGACGTCCAGTTGTCTGTTGCATGTGACCTGCGATTTCTCCCGCTGTCTGCCGTCTGTCTCTTCTCGCCTGTAGGACAATATACCGGTCGTTCGTCGCCGTGGTTGTTCGTGGACGACCACTGCTAAACTCCCGGACAGCTGTTCCTGTCGTTTGAAATGCTCTCCAAGCTCCCGAAACGATGCTGTGAGCGATCCCGAACTCCTCGGCCACACTAGTCACACTCCGACCTTCTTCCAACTTCCCAATGTCGCGACCTCGGGTAAAGTCATCTAGATGTTGTCTATCGGATTGCCTGTTGGCCATATCACACGGTGGCAGCAACTCGACGTCGTTCAAACCGATGTACACCGTGCAATAGCTTTCACCGAATTGCTGAACATACAGCGCCCGTGTGCTTTATACCCTTCCGACACCTTCCCCCTACTTAATGCTGCATATATGCACATGCCCTACCGTACCGGACCCTAGTCTATCTCCTGAGTGGTCTTTCGGTCCGTTCGGCCTGCTCGTTCCGCTGTTATGCTAATTTCTCTTTTTCGTCCTTAATTATTGCACACCACAGTAATACAAAGGGCGGTTGTTCCAGAGCTGGAGAAGTGCTTTAATGCTGCGCATGGCATTTTTCAGAATGACCTTGCTCCATGCCACACTTCCAAAAAAGTGCAGGCAGTGATGAAAGAAAAGAAGATTGACATTCTAGAGGGACCTGGAAATTCACCTGATCAAAGTCCCATTGAGAATATGTAGGCCATTGTGAAATCTAGGCTCGAAAAGACTAGTTGTTCAACAATGAAAAACCTCATTTCGAACATTATCCGGTTATGTGTGGTATCATGACCCAGAACCGGATTTTCTTTTGTCAGAAACTAATACATTCAATTCCAAAACGTGTTAAACAGGTTATTGCAGCCAAACGTGGCCACATTAAATACTAGAAAGCTGGTAATCCATTCATGTATGGAAGGTATGCGATAAATGTTGAAATCTAACATCCCAATTAATTTCCACACCACTATACACTGAAGAGCAATTGAACTAAAGATACCTGTCTAGTAACGTGTCGATTCGTCTCGGCATGAACTCCACAAGACATCGGAAGCGTTGGGAAGCCATACGGATCCACGACCGCTGAACAAGCTCCCACAGTTCCCGAAGATTTGATGGAGGGTGGTCAGAGCCTCGAACATCTTTCTCGATGGCATCCCAGATGTGCTCGATGGGATTGAGGTCAGGTGACCTAGCTGGCCAAGGAAGCGAGGTCACGTCAGTGCAGTGTTCATCCAACCATTTGGATACAATTCGGGAGCGATGGCACGGTGCATTGTCTTGTTGCAGGATGAGGTCCTAAGTGGGATGTTGAAGACGAACAAACGGGAGCAAATGGACATCCAGGATATCCCGGAAACGTTGACCTGTGAGGGACGATGTCACACGTACCAGGGGTCCCATTTCAGTCCACGTAAACAGTCCCCAGACGAGAATACCACCCCCACCAGCTTGAATAGTATCCTGCTGGCAAGAAGGATCCGCCGTTTCATGTGGTTTGCGCCATACTCGTATCCTGCCATCCGCATGTACCAACGTGAATCTCGACTCATCAGTCCAGGCAACATTTTTCCACATGTCTAGCGTCCAGTGGCGATGTTCCCGCGTCCATGCTAATCTTTGCACCCTGTGATGTGCGGTCAGGAGCGGTACCCTCTTGTGACGATGGCTTCTGTACCCCATAGCGAGGAGATGGTTCTGCTGGATGGTGTGGCTGCTTACACGTTTTTGTGCAATAGCGTTAAATTGCCGAGTGATTTATTTCACTGTGAACCGTCTATCCGCTGTTAGAATGTGAGCTAGCCGACGATGACCCCGCTCATCCACACGTTGTTGTCCACGGCAGTTGGTTCTTGCAGGGATGATTTTACCGGATACGATGTACTCACGGTGCACCCGTGACACAGTGGCCTGTGAAAATCCCAGTGCCTGAACGACTTCCGAGATGGAGTGACCCATTCGTCGGGCCCCGACAATTTTCCCACCATCGAATGCGCTTAGCTCCTTCGTATTATCCATACTGTGTCCGACTCCTACTGATTCCCGTCACATCACTCTTTATATTGTCTGATCGCTGCATACGTCATGTCATTTCGTTTTTTTACGCTTTCCAAACTTAGGTTGAAGAAGCGTATGTGCTCCAGCTTTGTCCGTCCGATTCTCGGCACGATAACTCGCGTACAAATGGTTCGATTTCGATGAAATTTTAGTATGTGGTAGGAGACTACCACATACTAAAATTTCATCGAGGTCGAAATAGGGTCAAAGGCCAAGACATAGGAGCGGGATCCATTCCATTGTCCTTAAGCGTCATAACTTACGTAAAAACGCTTCGATTGCGACAAAACGTTAGTATGCTGTTCCGGAGATATACTGAAACGGTTCTGTTGAATATCATCGAAATGGGGTCAAAGGTCAGGGCACAGAAGCGAGATTTATTCCACAGCCATTATCCTCATAACTTGAGTAATGATTTCTGGTATGCTGGAAAGCGTATCATAATCAATGCATTGCATGATTTTACTAACTTGTTTTTTCATTTTTATTTTTGCGAAGAGTGCATTTCGTGGAGTAGCAGAATAGAATCCTAAATGTATCACCAACATTCAACATTCTGGTTTCAAATGGATGCGTTTAGCATCCACAGAAAGAAAAAGCTGTTCGTTCATGAGGTCGATCCTGAAACACTGGTCTCAGATTCTTAGTTGTCAGAATTTCACTTAATCTAGGATCAGAACTTTTACAGACAAATTTAGTCGTCAAAAGACAAGTTTGATTTTCAAAGGTTTTATGATTTTTCCAGGGTGATAAATTATATTATAATTTGTAGCGCTTTTTTCCCCTCTAGACCTAACATACACTGAAGAGCAATTGAATTAGAGACAGCTGGCGTTATGCAAATGTGGCGCTGTGGGCGGCTCTGTAAACGGAAACGACCTGGCGTATGCAGCGATCCGACAATATAAGGAGTGATGCGACGGGAATCAGTAAGAGTCGGACGCAGTATGGGTAAGACGAAGGATCTAAGCGCATTTCATCGTGGGCAAATTGTCGGGGCCCGACGAATAGGTCACTCCATCTCGGAAGTTGTACAGGCACTGGGAGCCTCACAAGCCACTGTGTCACGGGTGCACCGTGAGTACATCAGATCCTGTAAAACCATCCCTGCAAGGCCCAACTGCCGTGGACAACAGCGTGTGGATGAGCGGGGTCATCGTCGGCTAGCTCGCATTGTACCAGCGGATAGACGGGCCACAGTGCAAAAAATCACTCGGCAATCGAACGCTGGTGCACAAAAACGTGTAAGCAGCCACACCATCCAGAACCATCTCCTCGCTATGGGGTACAGAAGCCATCGCCCCACGAGGGTACCGCTGCTGACCGCACATCACAGGGTGCAAAGATTAGCATGGGTGCGGGAACATCGCCACTGGACCCTAGACATGTGGAAAAATGTTGCCTGGACTGATGAGTCGAAATTCACGTTGGTACATGCGGATGGCAGGATACGTCTACGGCGCAAACCACATGAAGCGATGGATCCATCTTGCCAGCAGGGTACTATTCAAGCTGGTGGGGATGGCATTCTCGTTTGGGGATTGTTTACGTGGGCTAAAATGGGACCCCTGGTACGTGTGACATCGTTCCTCACAGGTCAACGTTACCGGGATATCTTGGATGACCATTTGCTCCCGTTTGTGCGTCTTTAACATCCCACTGGAGACCTCATCCTGCAACAAGACAATGCACCGTGCCATCGCTCCCGAGTTGTATCCGAATGGTTGGATGAACACTCCATCGACGTGGCCTCGCTTTCTTGGCCAGCTAGGTCACCTGACCTCAATCCTATCGAGCACATCTGGGATGTCATCGAGAGAGATGTTCGAGGCTCTGACCCCTCCATCAAATCTTCGTGAACTGTGAAAGCTTGTTCAGGGGTCGTGGATCCTTATGGCTTCCCAACGCTTCCGGTGTTATGCCGAGTCCATGCCGAGACGAGTCGCCGCTGTCATCAGGGCGAAAGGTGGTGCTAAACGTTATACAGTAGACTCTCGCTAATCCGGCCTCCTTTTCTTTGCGTGGTTTTTGGCTGAAGAAATCGTGTTAATATCGGGTCGAAATGAATTATATTTCATACACGAGTGAAGTTTTCAATTTAACGTTATGTTTGGCTTTGAATTGGCACTAACTTTCATGTAATTCAATTCAAAATGAAAGTAGCAAGGATCCTCAAAATAATTAATAATATAAGAAAAAGCATCTTCATTACTCAATGTGGTCACTTCGAAACATGTCACAGACAAAAATCTGTGACATGTTTCGAAGTGACCACACTGAGTAGAAAATGCAAGATTTCATCTGTGCTGTGTTGCAATTGTAAGTTTCTTTTACTGTGTATAGTAAGTACACATGCATATTGTGCTTTCCTGTACTGATAATTAATATGAAAAGATAATTTCATTGTTGTAAATGAGACAGTATAGTACGTATTGATTGTGTCCTTTTACTATTACCATATGCTTGTCTCTTATTTATGTTTTTTTTAAATACATATGTACTACACATAGTAAACTTGTAATTGTAACATTAAATTTAATGAAGAATTAAACTGAATTTTTATGCATTCTCAGTAATCCGGCACTCTCGCTAATCCGGCACCCCTCTGTGCAAGGAACGGCCGGACTAGCGAGAGTTTACTGCGTCACATCGGAAGGGAAAACGGAATCAATCAACTATATCTCCCCCTCTCCCTTATTGTTTACGATGGTGTCCCAACGTCTGGATAGGCCTGCAATGCCATTCGCGAAAAAACGTGCAGGTTTTGCTGCGAAGAAAAAATCAAGGAAATTCTGGAGATCAACATCATTGTTGAACGTTCAGCCACGGAGTGCATTCGACAGAGATCGGAACAGGTGAGAGTCTGAAGGGGCGACATCTGGGGAATAGCCCGGGTGTGGAAAGATCTCCCATTTCATGTCCTGAATGGCCATTCTAGTCATGTTTGCACTGTGAGGGCGTGCGTTATCATGTTGCAGAAGGATACCATGGCGCCGATGTGGCCGTTTTTGCTGAATTTGCTCCCTCCACAAGGTGGTGTTGCTCACAATAGAGTGCAGCGTTGATGGTCCGATTTCTCGGCAGCATTTCCCAGTGAACAATGCCTTCCATGTCCCAACAGACACACAACATGATCTTCGCAGGATGAAGGTCATGTTTTGGACGTGGTGGGGGCGTTTTGTTTGGGCTTAACCATTCCCTCCGATGCCTGAAATTCACGTACAGGCACCACTTCATCTCCAGTAACAACACGTGACAGAAAGGGTTTGTGTTGCTGAGAACATTCGCGATAACGGGCGAGCAAGGAACCACATATGTCAACACGCTGATTCTTGTTGTCCTCGTTGAGAGTGTGAGGCACCCAAGACCCCAATTTCTTGACCTTTCCCATACGTTCCAGGTGTCGCACCACTGTGGCCTGACCACAGTCCATTGGCCAACTCGCGTGTGGTTTGACGCGGATCCAAGTGGATGAGATGGTTCAAACGATCCTCATCAAAGTGAGATGGACGACTTGAGCGTGGAAAGTCGTTGAGATTAAAATTGTCAACTCGGAACCGCTCAAACCTTTTAGAGCTATCCTCGGAGTAATAGCATCCTCCCCATAAACAGCACAAATTTGTCAAGTAGCCTCGGCGGTTGTGGATCCCTTGTTAAACTCGTAGAGGAGCAGATGTCGTAAACGTTCATTCCTCTCTACTTGACACTCTATACTTCCGGAAATGAAAACCGAAAAACCAATAGCCACAAACAAACAACGCTGTATAATTTATATACACGATATTACTGGCTACATTTTGATATACAACTGGCCATCTGCACCATCACTGCTGACCTGGGAAACACGTAAAATAAAACGGCATGAACGTATGCATCAACCCAATATTATAATTTGTAACGCTTTTTTTCTTTCGCCGCCAGTTCGACTTTAAGTAAATCATTATTAACGAACATCTTATACTCCTTTAAAGCATGAATTTTACAATAGTACTATTTGATATTTTGAAATTTCGTTTATATGTTTTTGAAGGTCATTTTGTAGAATAAATAAATATTGTACAACCGACTGTATGTCGTTGAATAGCGACGTGCCTATCAAGCAGTTTTAAGCATGAAAATAATCAGATCAATGGTGAAACATGTAATGAATAATAAATAGTCAGAAATGAAGACTTGGGCATCACTTACCAAATGAATGATTTGAAGAAAACTGTTCTGCGTGATGCGCTCGCCGTATGTAAACCAATTTGATCTAAACCTTATTGATCTGATTTATTCCTGCATGGATTTTTACATTCACTGGTTGCTCTGATGCTTCTTTCAGAATGCAGGGAAAACTTAACAATTCCTCCTTTTTTTGAAAATTTTTATGGTAAATGAACTGATTTCGTACTCATGAGCGGACGTATTTAAATACAAGTACAATCGTGTCCAAAAGTCCTGCACCAGTAGAGCGAAAGTCGATTTTTGATGTTTGAAGTCAACTTATACAGCGTAATTGTAAAGTCAGGAATACAAATTATACGTCATTTTAAAGGAAATTTTATGCTGAATCCAAATATTTTTACAGAACGCTATTACCTGTAATAGAAGTGAAGTTGCAAGCAAACGTACAACGCCTATTCATAAAAAACAAAAAATAATGGAATTTGTGAAATTAGTGTACAATGCATTTAACGTAAAATTACTTTACAGTACATTATTGAAACTTGCAAGACGCTTGAAATAACTGACCAACAAGCAAAATAAGCTTTAATATTTAATTGGATAACCACGGTTTCTTAGTAAAAAAGTGCACCTTCTTGGCATGGAACTAATGAACTTCTCTAGTTGTCCATTGGTGATACCACGGTGCCATACGACCCTTACAGACTCAATTAATGCAATTTTAGATGCGGGTCCTTCTTGACGGATCTTTTACTTCAATCTCACTCACAGATTCTCTATGGGATGAAGATCCGGTGACTGTGACGGCCACTGAAGTGTTCTTATAACTTTTCGATTAAACCACTCGCCAACCAACTTTGACCGATGACATGGCGCTTTATCCTCCTGAAAGATAAAATTCCGCAAACCCATGTCTTGCGCAGATGGTAGCAGTTTGGACTCCAAAATATCCACATATTTCAATCCATTCCATGTGCCATCAACAATGTGCAGACAGCCAACACCACTGGCTGAAATACAGGACCATAACATCACCGAATGTGAGTGCTTGATTGTTGGCTGGGTGCAGCATGCATTATATCTTTCACCAGCCCGACGACGTACATAATTATTTCCATTATTAGCGGAAATAGTAAAAGTTGTTTCATCACTGAAAATAACATATTTCCATTCATCAATAATCCAATTCTTGTATGCCTTGACCCAAGCAATTCTTTTGAGCCGTTATTGTTCAGTAAGGAAAGGTTTTCGTGCAGCTTTTCGTGCAGTCAGTCCATTTTCTTGTAGCCTGCGACGAACTGCCTACTTTTGCAGAATGCCTACTTCATTGTCCCACTCATTTCTTAAATCAGTGGCTGTTTTAAACCTTGATTTTAAGGAATGACGAATCAACATGCGATCATCACGTACACAGCCTTGGTCGACCTTTTCTTTTTCTGTTTCCCACATATTCCGTTTCTGCAATTCTTTTAATGGTGCGCAAGACAGTGGAATGATCACAGCCACAGTTAACAGTAATTTTACGACTACTGAATCCACCAAGTTCATGCAAAGTAATAACTTTTGCCCTGATTTTTTTTTTTGATTGGAGGTTTAAGGACCACCGTGAGCAACTCAATGGGCTATAAGCAGTCGCCCGTCCCTAATTTAGAGCCACTGGTTTCAGGGAAGGGAGAGAGCTAGTGCCGTAAGACAAATACAACATCCATGTCTCACTGGGATTCGAACCCGGACCCCTTTCGGACGAATGATCAGAGGCCATCGCTTAGACCACTGCGCCACCCTGGTTTGAAGAGCCAGAAGAGCCAGGACTGCCCTGGTTGGAAGAGCGAGGACCAATTTTCGGGTTTTTGGCATTCCGAAGTTCAAATGTCACCAGGAATTCTGCATAAACTTCCGTCAACTGACTACAAGCACCTGCATTCTAAGTCCGCAGATGATTCTGCATCCTTTTATATCTCACTAGCGGACGTCGGAGAAAGCTATAGTGGATTAGAGGGGCGCGCGCGCTTTTTCAGAACTGAGGAGCCGCGGATGGCTTAGTGGTTAGTGTTTCAGGCTATCGATGCTGCGTCACCAGGTTCAAGCCTGGTCTGATCTTTCAGAGATGGCGTGATTTACTAACAATCGCTGAATATCCGCCGTGCATCGGACGAGCACGTAAAGTGACGGCCCCCAGGCTGGACCCACTGGTTAAATGGGTATCCTTTCCTATGTCCTCCCTGAAATTCTCTCACCCATCTATGTGCAATATCGTACTTGTACGGTGGCGCCATCTACTGTACTCTAATCTCACTACAAACTGTTCTGTCAAAAGTCGCTAGACTTGCTCTCATTCCTTCCGTTTCTGTGTCCTGCTCAAAAGGCGATCTCGCTGTAGGTGGCTGAGACCTAAACTCTACTACCTGTGGACGGAAGTCCTACAAGAAAATAACGCTGACCCTACCTACTTGATACTTTTCAGAACTGAGCATGTGTTTCCTCGCTTGCACATTTTTGCTCGTAACTTCACGTCTGTTACTGGTAATAAACATTCTGTAAAAATATTTGAATTCAGCATAAAATCCCCTTTAAAATTATGTATTAATCGGCGTACAAAACTTGCCTGGAGAGCTTTTGGAAGAAACAGCATAATTTTCAAGAGCAATATGCCATTATGTCTTAAAAGAAAAGTGTTTGATCAATGCATCCTTCCAGTGCTTACGTATGGTGCAGAGACGTGGACGTTAACTAAAAGAGACATACAAAGGCTGCAGACAACTCAAAAAAGCATGGAGAGGTGCATGCTTGGTATAACCAGGAGAGATAAGAAGAGGAACTCGTGGATCCGAAAAATGACGAGAGTGGAAGACATCATGATCAGAGTTAAATCCCTGAAATGGCAATGGGCTGGACATACTGCCAGAAGGACAGACCATAGATGGACAGCCGAAATTTTAGATTGGATTCCAAGGGACAGGAAAAGACCCAGAAAAAGACCACATGGGAGATGGGTGGATGAAATTCGTAAATATGCGGGAGTGACATGGAGGAGACTGGCACAAGACAGACCGTTGTGGAGGAAACTTGGGGAGACCTTCGTCCAGCAGTGGATTGATAATGGTTGACAATGATGATGATGATGATAATATGTATTCCTGACTTAACCATTATGCTGTATAAGTTGACTTCAAACATTAAAAATTGACTTTAGGTCTACTGGTGTAGGACTTTTGGCCACGACTGAACGTATAGTCCTTCCTCTATTTGTTTTACAATTTTAATTTCCTGAGCGACATTTAGTTTCCTTCTCTGTTCATTACTCTGCATAGCACAATTTTTAGAGGCCGTAATTCAAGGACATCCAAATAATAAATTGATACAAAAAAGAAGTGTTACGGAAGAATCAAATCACAACAGCACCAGCTTCCGAATACTAACGTGGCTTAGAACAGCTGCTCTAAGATCACAAACGGCTATAGTTCCCAGACGCCAGGATGCCATCACACAGGGCAATAATTTGTAATAAGCGCTTTGGAAGCATGCCATTAGAGTAAATGAGAATTTAGTGTGTGTGTGTGTATGAAGTAACGTAATTAAATAATGATGCTTCTCAGAAAGATTTCTCGTCGAAGGGCTGAGTGAAATTCACATGGGATTAAACTTGATGAAAATCACCATGTTTTCACAGTATTCATTCCATTTCGGCTCCGTTATCTTCCGTTCTCAATTATATTTTTTACGTTTCTTATGCGTACTGCTATCGTGCACTTGTTTTCATAGCAGAACTTCAAGGTGGAAATTAATATGTGTGCGTTTCAAATGAAAATTCTGCAATACGTTTTCTTAGACACTCTTAAAGGAAAACAGGGAAAGAAATTAAAAACTGGTGTGAACTTGTTTGACTACAAACACTGTTCACATTTTATTGCACAAAACCACAAATGACCTGGTGACCAAATATTTTCACCTGAAAGTGACAAGGAGATCAACAGCTATGTTGAAATCGGATAGATGACAAACAACCCGATATTATTTTCTATTTGTTTTTCTAAGAACAAAAAAACTCGTACATATACTTAAAACTAGTTAGAGTCGACCATCTGAAACTGAAGAGGGAGATGAAAGAATTTAATCACAAGACACCCAGCAAGGGATGGAAAGGTAGCATCCTAATTACTTGGCGACACTACAACAACTATCAGGTAATATGTAAAATAACGAAGAACGTAAGTAGTATGAGGCAAAGGAGTAATCTGCCTTAGGGCCAGTGACGTAGCTAGAGTTAAATATCAGGGGTGGCAGGAAGGTTGCGTAGAAGAAAGGTAGGGAGAAGGGACAGACAAAAAAAATATTCAACAACTTTTTTCAATCACAACTCGATAGGAATAGGCCAAAATGGCTCCATAATTTTTTGACGTGGATATTTCTTCAAAATCGGTACCATGGGGGTACACTCACGGACATAATTTCTTACGATTGATCAAATACTTATAATTTCTAAATTATAACAAATAGGTAAAATCTAATAACCGACATAAAAAGAGTAATAACCAATGATTCTAAAAATATCAACTTCAAGGTCATGCGCATGCGCGGGGAGAGGGGAGGGCATCCGCCATTTTGGAGGTCGAATACGCTGAGTCAAGGGCCTTGAAATTAGTATTGACGCCCCGGTAGTGGTCTAAGGCGATGGCCTCTGACCATACGTCCGAAAGGGGTCCGGGTTCGAATCCCGGTGAGGCATGGATGTTGTGTTTGTCTTACGGCACTGGCTCTCTCCCTTCCCTGGAACCAGTGACCCTAAATTAGGGACGGGCGACTGCTTATAGCCCATTGAGTTGCTCACGGTGGTCGTTAAACCTCCAATCAAAAAAAAAATCAGTTTTACTTGAGATCGCGTAGAGGTAGGGCCGTGATATTGGTCTCAAACGATTCGTCTGGATGAGATCTATCTAAAAAAACAATCATTCATAAACATTTAATAAGTACTTTATAAGTGATAAACGAAAAAATATTTCTGAGAGAATCAAAAGGTCTAAATATCTGAAGCAAAAGTCCGACTCAAAATGCTACAAACGTATATCAGAAGAAAGAAGAACTCAAAAGGAATCGAGTAAGCCCAAAACGACTAATGCAGAATGATGTAGGGTTTATAGACAGAAGAAAACCGAAGCGGCGCAACGCGTGGAACCACAATCAAGCACTTCTAGAGCTAGTACATGTGAACCAATGGACTATTTGGCCGTGAGTGAAACTTGGATGGATGATATGCAGTCCCATACATTTGCCAGGTTTCGAATTGAAGGCGAAAAGAAATAGGGCAATAGCTCAACACAAACCATCCACTTCCAAACGTACTACTTCGCCCACAAAACGAACTGCAGGGAAAGTTGCCATTTCCAGAAACATCAATAGTCTAACAGTAGACACTATAATTCGTGCATGAATACTAGTATTAAAAGAAATCCGTCTTGTTGCACGATGATATTTATTCAGCTAAAAAATGAAATCTATATACAGTTTAAAAACACATGAGCACTTTCGGTGTCACATTGACACCTTCATCAGATGTAATTTCACCATGTGGCTACATGCTGGTCTTAAGTACGTGGAGTAGATGCATCATGGGAAAGGTAATGTCAATGTCACATGATATACCAGATAACAAGACAATCAAAATAAGGCATAGTTAGCCAATGATCACTTAACAGAAGCAATTGCTATTGTGCTGTCCTTCCCAACAAGATTGTTCCATGTGTTCATTTAATCTCAAATCCAAATTTCTTTTGGTAGAACCCACATAATGATTGTTTAGTTCACCAGAGATAGTGTCGAGCATAGGAATAACATACACACCCCATTTTTTCGCTTTGTCAATTTTGTCACGATCATTGCGGATAATGGTATATAGATTGCATGATCGTATTCCAAATTGTATTTTATGACGAGAACATATGTTGGTAAGGAGGTTTACAATATGTGGATTAAAATCAACAGATCCAACATACTTTTTAGGCACTTGCTCACTAATTAAAGCAGTTGACATAGAAAACCGTACTTTATTGTGCACTCCCTTAACAACGTTGTCCGGGTAACCATGGTTTTTAGCGAGGGATGATATCCATTGTAGTTCTTGAGCTCTGGCGAAATGGCTAGAAGAATGTGAATATGCTCTTCTAAATAGGAAGTGCAGAGCAGAAATTTTATGCTGAAAAATGTGAGCAGAATTGTACGGAATTAGAGTGGGTGTGGAAGTAGGTTTTCGATAAACGGCAAAAGACAGGGAATTGTCAGAAGGGGTACGCGTAATTTGAAAGTCAAGATAAGGTAAGACGAAATTATTTTCAAGTTCTATCGTGAGTTTGATGGAGGGGTATTGAGCAGACATGATATGATCTAAAAATGAATCACCAAAGCACCTCTTTTGCAAGAACCATAAGTGCTGGAAATTCCATCCCAGACTGGGACAACGCTAAAATCATAAACACACCTAACTCTGTTTATTCCTTGTTATTTGCAGAAAGCCTCTATATTTCGGCTTATAACACACGTTGCTGTAATGACTATTATCCTTATGTTTTACCTGAACCTTGGATCAATCTTGTTGGGAAGGACAGCACAATAGCAATTGCTTCTGTTAAGTGATCATTGGCTAACTATGCCTTTTTTTATTGTCTTGTTATCTGGTATATCATGGGACATTGACATTACCTTTCCCATGATGCATCTACTCCACGTACTTAAGACCAGCATGTAGCCACATGGTGAAATTACATCTGATGAAGGTGTCAATGTGACACCGAAAGTGCTCATGTGTTTTTAAACTGTATATAGATTTCATTTTTTAGCTGAATAAATATCATCGTGCAACAAGACGGATTTCTTTTAATACTACTAATAGTCTAACAGATTGCCAACACGCAAATGTCTCAGTCAACAACAGACTGAGAATTGAAGATGACTACGTGTGTCTAGTTGATATGACAGTATCTGCTCAAACTCGCTTCATACTTGGTTCGGTTTACATTCATCCCAACGTTTCAGAAACATCACTAGAGGTCTTAACGTTCCGGATGCTATGCGATTATTCTGTAAACATCAAGAAAATCACACCGGATACCCAAGTGCCTATCATTCTCACTGGGGACTTTAACGTTGATGTGAAGCAAAACACCAACTGAAAGACAATTTCAACATGAAAGACAATTTCGGCTTGACTTATAAATTCTCCACCAACTACCTTAGGTAATTACTTGTATCCAGGGGTTGCGCTGGCTTTTTAAAAGTTTTCGCCAATTTAGTCGCCAAATTCAATTTGTTTTTGCCAAAGTGTTATAACACTATGAAAAGGTAATCGCCAAAGCTTTTTTTTTCATCGCCAAAATGATTTCTTTTTCGCAAATTGCGAAGATAGCAGCGATTAGCAGCGCGACCCCTGCTTGTATCGACTTAACCTTTGTACTAAACATAGATATGAATTGTATGCCATATGTTTGTTACTTCTCATATCATCTCCCTTTAATAAATAAAATTATGGTCTAACTGCATTCCTCTTTCATTTATCAACCGATTTCTACCTCAAAGCCCTTACTGTCAAACACGTATTAAAACATGCAGGTGTGTCCCGGACACATCCTAACACCCATCTTTTGTGATTCCAAAAAAAGTTCAGAATTTTGGGGGCGCTGCAAATTTTTTTTTGGGGGGGAGGGAGGGGGCTAGCGTCATTTCTTAGTGACGTAGCTGCTCCGGACTCTGGAAACTCAGGAGGGGGGGCCCTTGTCTTTTGACGAGTTCGTAATTATATAACAGCTTTAAAATATTCTTATATTTTAAACTCGATTTGAAATTTCTAAAAATTAGGTAGAGGTAAGATAACTTCGAGTTTTAGGGGCACTAATACTACAGAGGGTGAGTCGAAAGTTTTGCAATATTTGCATAAACGCATGTGCTGCGGCGGGTATGTCACGTGTTCAAGCTAGTTCAAGTTGCGCACTGCAGTCAGTTGAAAGGGATATAAATTGGTAGTCGTTGCTGTGAACAGCATTGCATGCGTTGTTCTGTCTGTGGTTGGGACGCCTAAAAGATGAACAGCCACAACCGGGAACTTTTGCTTTACGAGTTTAAACTCGGCCATGACGCTGCTCAAGCAACACGAAACATTTGTCATGCGAAAGCGGAAGGTTCCGTGGACCACTGCACCGTAACCAGATGGTTCAAGAAATTTCGCTCACGTGACAGAAACCTCGACGGTCAGTCAAGGTCAGGTAGGCCGCGAACCGTGGATTCGAAGGCGGTGCGCTAGGCCGTTGAGGCAAATACGACAACCAGCACTCGGAGATTATCAGGCGAGCTGGGCATATCACAGACCACCGTGGTTCGTCACCTTCAGGACCTCGGCAAGGTCTACAGGAACTGCAGCATTGTCCTTCATGAACTGACGCCAGCTGAAGAAAGCCACTGAGTGGAAGTGTGCACGAAACTCCTAGAAAACCCGCGCAATGTGCGTTTCATCAAGATAATTGTTACGTGCGATGAAAGGTGGGTCTATTTTCGTAATCTTAACTCACAACAGCAGTGGTTGAGCCCTGGCCAGCTTCTTGAACCTGTTGCCAAACGTGGACGCTTCGAGCACAAGGTGATGTTATGGTGGAATTTCAAGGTGATAATCCATTACGAATTTGTTTCAGACGGTCGGACCATCAACGCCAACCTCTGCTGCGAAGAGCTGGAGCGGATGTATGCCGTTTTGAAGGAAAAGTACTCGGCACTGGTGAACAGAAAGCGCGCTCTCCTACAGCGCGAACGACCTGGGCAAAACTCCAAGAACTTGAGGGCATCGAAATGATGCCACGCTCAGCACTTAGTCCGGACCTTGCCCCGTCGGATTATTACTTCTTCCGGTCCATGGCCCATTTCATTCGTGGGCGGCACTTCAACAACCAGGAGGAGGTGGCAGCTGGGATGAAGGAGTTTTTCACCTAGAAGAACAAAAACTGGTTCCACCGTGGTAGAGAAGAACTGGCAGACAGATGGCTAAAGACGGTGCAATACTATACTTTAAATGCTAGTCAGCTTTCGTCGTAAAGGTACGTATAGTGATCTAAATATTTCAAAACTTTCGACTCACCCTCTGTACAAAAAAGCCTAAAAGCAACATCCCTTCCCATCTGTGACGTACCTGCCAGCAGGACGCACACGACATAAAGGCAGATAGGAATCAGAATAATCGTCTGCGTAGCTCAGTTGGTAGAGCGACTTGTTCCGGAATAAGCGGCCTCGGGTTCGAATCCCGGCGTAGACCAAAAATGACGGAGAAATTTACTTCGTTATAATGGCGCCCGAACTATCCGGATGACCCGGCCGTTCAAAATCTCGCATTGGTGTGATGTTATTTCCACACCGCGAGACAGGAAAAATCAGAGAATTCCTTCTCCAGCGCTTCGAAAAATAAAAATGTGTGATGTTGCATTCCACACAGCAGATTGACTGGGAGTTCTCAAGTGCACGTTCTACAGTGGATGGCTGCCTGCAACGATTCATGGTCACGGCTGACCCGTGGGCCATGCCCCCGGCCCTCTTTCGGGGGGGGGGGGAGATGTGACGTACCTGCCAGCAGGACGCACACGACATAAAGGCAGATAGGAATCAGAATAATCGTCTGCGTAGCTCAGTTGGTAGAGCGACTTGTTCCGGAATAAGCGGCCTCATGTTCGAATCCCGGCGTAGACCAAAAATGACGGAGAAATTTACTTCGTTATACATCCTATACACTCTTCTTCGTTTCAGTATTCACAGATCTACAGGAAACTAACAGAGAAATTACAATTTTCAAGAGCAATTTGCCATGATCTCTTAAAACAAAGGTGTTTTGAAAGGAATTTGAATATTTTTCAAATTCTACGTCGCATACAGTGTAAATGTTTCATGAAAGTATAAACTTGAAAAAAATTGAAAACTTCAAAAGTTACTAAACTGTAAGAATTTGCAAATCCAAAGACGTGGACATGAATATACGCAGGTTTTGAGTATCTAACAATGAAAATACGCTTAGTTGTCCGTGTCGAACAATGCTACACTATCTACCAACAAGTAATAGGACACCCCTGCAATCGACGATATCTGCGGTCCTGATACACGTCACGGCCGCCGCCGTTAAATATCGTGTGGGAAATAACAACGCAACCAGTCGCATGCAAGATGCCACGCAGTTCGGAGCTCTCTGATTTCGAGAAAGGTGCAATCGTCGGGTATCACAAAAATGGCCGATCCATACGTGACATATCCAGCGAGTTGAAGTACCCCAAATCGACAGTGGCCTACGTGATTGTCAACTGGAAGATGAGAGGTGACTGTCGGAATGTGCCTCGACCCGACAGACCCACAAAACTGGGAGTTAGAGACTGACGGGTGCTGGCCAGAGAAATTCGAAAGAACCGCAACAAATCGATGGGCCACATCCGCGAGGAGATTCAGCAGGCATCCGGGAGTGTTCGTTCGATGAATACCATCCGTAAGGAAGCCCATCTGCTCGGTTATCATGGGCGCGCTGCCGCCCACAAGCATTTGATCACCAAGTCCAATAGCGCTGCTCGGCTAACGTGGTGCAAAGAACGTCGACAGTGGACCGTTGAACAGTGGAAACAGGTTCTCTGGAGCGACGAATCAAGGTTCACCCTCTACCGTTCGGATGACAGGGTCTGGGTTTGGCGTCTGCCTTGAGAACGCCTCCTGCTTTAATGTATTTTGCCAACTGTGTTAAGTTCGGCGGCGGTGGAATTATGCTATGGGGGTGTTTCTCCTGGTATGGCACGGGACCCTCGGTCGCAATTCCTGGTAGACTCAACGCCGAGACCTACTGCACCATTTTGGATGACCATGCGCTTCCTACGTTGTGGCAGTTTTACGGGGTGGACCCATGTTACTTTCAAGATGACAATGCCACCTGTCATGTTGCGAGGTCCAGCATGGCTTCGTATGGTGACAATGGGGTTAAACGAATTGACTGGCCTGCGCAGAGCCCGGACGTTAACCCTATCGAGCACCTCTGGGACGAGTTGAACCGTCGACTTAAGGGGTGTCCCCACCGTCCGAAATCGGTGAAGGAACTGACCTGTCTTCTCCAAGCCGAGTGGAAGAAAATACCGCTAGCCGTCGTACAATGCCTGGTTGAGAGTATTCCTAGGAAGGTCGCAGCTGCAATCTGCGACCCTCCGGGGCATACAGCTGTAATCGCCGATCGTGGAGGCTCCACCAACTATTGAAGGTGAATAAACTTCGTTTTCCTTTGCAATCACAAGTGTCCAATTACTTGTTGGTAGACAGTGTATTTTTCAGTACGAGGAAGTTGTTTGCACAGCATTTTCCCCTTCACGAGCTTTAAAGGCTGAGCAGTAGGCTAAATTTACATTTGCACCATGAAGGAAAAACGCACGTGTAAGAAGTTCAACTCTCCTAATTTGATGATCACCACAAGCAAGCGCCCCCGCACCTGTCATGCACTCTTAAGTAAAAAACCAAAGATGGCACAAATTATTGTATTAAAAAAAGAGGTAGGGGAATTGTATTAAAATGCCCTCAGACTATGAACGAGTAAATACTCCTATTATGACTGATAAATCATCTGAAAGAATACATCACGGAAATTCCACGAACTTGGTGAGCAGCCAACATAGAACGAATTGAAATGTACATAATTTGCCGGACATGCGAACTCAAAATATTGATGGAAAAATCAGTGAACCATGAACATACTGAAATCCTTGAAGTTTACGAACAAAGAAAACAGACACGCGAGAGAATTGTCAGAGAAACATTATTTCGACAATTTTGTTCATGTGTGCTTATTTCTGGTAGCAGCTCCTTTTCATTATTTCACCCTTTTTCCTTATACTCACAAATATATTACATGACAACCATCAGCACACACCCACGGAGCGGGTATTGCGTGCACATCCCCTGGTGTTTACCATGACAAATAAAGGAAACACTAGACAAAACCAGCCGGGATCGAGGTTTTTTTTTTTTTTTTGTAAAGAATAAATTCATATGAAACAATAAATGCAAACTTTATTTGACTGACAAATTCATTCTACCACTTCGGTAAAGACATTAGTCGAGGTTCGTGATTTTTTTTTTTTAATTGAAGGTTTAACGACCACCGTGAGCAACTCAATGGGCTATAAGCAGTCGCCCGTCCCTAATTTAGGGTCACTGCTTCCAGGGAAGGGAGAGAGCCAGTGCCGTATGACAAACACAACATCCATGCCTCACCGGGATTCGAACCCGGACCCTTCACGAACGAATATCATAAGCCAGCGCTTAGACCACTGCGCCACCGTTCGTGATGAGCATCACGACTGCACCCTTTTTCAGTCGTAAAATGTGAGGCGGAAGTCCACTCATCTCGATCGTGTGCAAAAATTCAACTGGATAGCGCACTCTTTCACTCTCATCTTCAGCCACAACTGTGTTTGTAAATGTTGTTGAAATGAGATTCGCGTTGCGAATACTCTTCACCCGTCGGAATCGACGGTTAGTTTTTTTTGTTTTGTTTTTATGAAAAGAATAAACTTATATAAAACAACAAATGTAAACTTTATTTGATTCACAAATTCATTCAACACCACTTCAGTAAAGACAGACCAGGTTCGCGATTTTTTTTTTTTTTTGAGGTTTAACGACTACCGTGAGCAACTCAATGGGCTATAAGCAGTCGCCCGTAATATTTTCACTAACAATGGTCAACGGAATGTTTATTTACATCTTTACATAATGGGAAACGTCTTACCTACGTGAATAAACTGGATCGAATGAATATTAAATTGTATGTATACATCGCACAGTCCAACGGCATAACCCAATCAGGTCTTAGAGAGTGTTCGCTGTTCCGATGAGAAGAACTTTGATACGAATGCCTGCTAGCGTTGCTTTGCGTAACGGTTCGCTCAGAAAAGAAAAGAGAAGACTTTGGACTATCTCAGTCCCTCCATGCTTCCGTCTTCAAGTAGACCATTTTCCACTCGCACAATGAGACGGGAACATAAAGACTGGGATTAAACACCTGTGTTGCAAAAAGGAAACCACTGGTTAGTGAGAGTTATCGAAAAAAAAAAAAAAAGACCAATTCGCCACGGAACATAAAGATAGGACTGCTGAGCAATGGGGGAGAGTCATGTGGTCTGATGAGTCGAGGTACATTCTGCTCCAACATGATGGACGCATCAGGGTTCGAAGGGAACCGCATCAAATATTGGACCCTTCCTTTACAGGCCACAGGAGGAAGTGTTATGATCTGGGGTTGCTTCTGTTCGTCTGGTCTACACGCAGCAACACTATGCGCAACAAAATGAAGTCACCTGAGTGTTTCAGCATACTTAATGGCCACCTTATTCCATCAATGGAATTTTTCTTCCCTGAAGGCAATGGTTTATTCCAAAACGACATTGCCAACATTCATCGAGCTGAAATTGTGAAAGATTAGTTCGAGGAGCACGAGGCATCATTCACACACTTGAACTGGCCACCCTAAAGTCCTGACCTCAACACCGTTGAAGGGTCTGTGGGATATACTGGAGAGGAATGTAAGGAGTAATTCCACTCTTCTGTCATCAACCAAAAATCTTGTAGAAATGTTACTGCACAGCTGGCCACAAATCAGTGGGGAGACGGTGCATAAACTCATAGACACCATCAAATGCCGAATACGTGCTGTAATTCGTGTTAAAGGTGGTCCCATGAAGTATTAACATGCGTGACCTTTAATTTGGCCGGGCAGTGTGAATGACCTGAGTTGCAAACAGGGACGTCGCTAAACTTCGAAATTAAGGTGGGCGAGTATTATTTTTGGAGAGGCAAGTTTGAGAGCAACTTTATTAACAAAAACGCCGAAAGCAAGAATTTGCTTTACACTACCGGCTACAAAGGAATTTTTTTTCGATCCCCACCCATTCCTCTCGATACCCACACATACACGGATCTGACTAGTTACGCCATTAGAGTAAGGTACAAGTGTTGGTAGAATGGCTCCTTCAACTTTAATCTTTCCGTGGAGGCATTGTCTTAGTTGTTTTTCAAAATTTTGCATTTTTGCGTACGACAATATGTAGTTCTGTATTTGAACAATTTTTTCAAAGGAAAATGTCATTTCTGCTTATCTAAATCAACTTTTAACATCGTGAGACGCAGACACAACACCTAACCCCTCCCTAACTCACTTCCTTTAAGCCAGCGACCTTACCTCGCACCCTTCTCCTCCAAAGCAGTAGTCAGCCACGTTCTGCTGCCTCACTGCCCCGAGAAAGGCTTTTTTTTTTATTATTAGAGGTTTAACGACCATCGTGAGCAACTCAATGGACTATAAGCAGTCGTTCGTTCCTAATTTAGAGCCACTGACTCCAGGGAAGGAAGAGAGCCAGTGCCGTAGAACAAACCCAACATCTATGCCTCACCGGGATTCGAATCCGGACCCTTCTCGGACAAATAGGCATAAGCCAGCGTTTAGACCACTGCGCCACCAGGACGGCAGATAAAGGTTTTAAAGCGGTAGTATAGCTTTTTTCTTCTTTGATGGTTTAACGACCACCGTGAGTAACTCCTGGATGGGCTACAAGCAGTTACCTGTCCCTAATTTAGGGCCACAGGTTTCAGGGAAAGGATAAAGTCTTTCCCTTATGGCAAACACAACATCCATGCCACGATAATTAACACAGCAACCAGGCATCTCTGAATATTGACTGTATGTACTGTTCTTCACGTAATATCAATCACATCAGAAAACTTGAAATTTTCATTGCCCTGGAGCGGGAATCGTACCCGCATCTCCCGATTATGGTTTTGAGTATGCTAACACTCACATACTTGTGACTTTATCGTCCTGGCTGGTGTAACGATTAGCACACTTGAATGCCAATCGGGGGGGGGCGATTCGATTCCCGCTCCAGGGTGATGAAATTTTCAAGTTTTCTGATGTGATTGGTATTACGTGAGAACAGTAAAATACAGTGAATTCAGAGATGTCTGATTAATGTGTTAATCATCGTGACGCATTTTCCACGTATTATGAGAAGAATATTTCTTCCACACTATATCCATGCCCCACCGGGATTCGACCCCAAACCCATCTCGGACGAATAGTCAAAAACCAGCGCTTAGACCACAAAGTCATCGGGGCGGCAAGGCATAGTAGACTTCACTTTTCGTGTTGGAATCTCCTACTTAGTAGCACAAACAAACAGCACAGAAATTAGTAATAACCTCCCTCAATGAATTCCTATGTACCGTGTCCATTCCCCCTGGCCATAATAACTCGAAAAAGGATTAAACTGAGGATATGGAAGAGTGGAGAATAATTGCGTTTTGATGGCACTGGGGATGCTATTTTGATAACTTTCTACGGAGACGTAAACAAAGCACTTCCTATGGCAAAGACGTAGGGATACACGACACTTATTATTACTAAGGAAAGTCCACATTATACACTGGCGTGCAAAAATTATGGACAAGACGGTTTTTCGAATGTAACGTCGTGCAGAAGTGCTCCACATCGACTCAAATCATACCATAAGATCCCCAAGATGTAAGAATATGAGACAAGTGAGCAAAACCGTCCAAACAAGGAATCCAAAGGATACAAAGGTACTTTATTGAAAAGGTAGCTTCCAGCACAACTGGACAGACGACAGAAACGTCCATGTGGCAGGCGGCTGCCAAGAAAATCCAGTCTTTAGTAAGGGATATGATCACCCCTGACTGCGTTGCAGGATTTACAACGTCTGTCCATGCTGAGGACGAGGTTGTCAAGGAGCTGTTGAGGCATCGCGGCCCATTCCTCTTGCAGCGCCAATTGCAACTGCGGAATCGTTGCTGGCGGCTGGTGACGTGCTGCCAAGCGCCTCCCGAGAAGGTCTCACACGTGTTCGATTGGATTTAGGTCCGGGGACCTTGCGGGTCAATCCATGCGTTGAATATCTTCACTCTCCAAGAGCTCTGCGACAGCCACTGTACGACGAGGTGTAGCGTTGTCGTCCATGAAGTGGAACTCAGGACCCACAGCCCCTCTAAACAGACGCACGTGAGGCAAGAGAACCTCGGTACAATAGCGGACAACAGTGACTAAACCTCCTAGGAAGATGTGGAGGTCAATACGGCTACCAAGCATGATACCGCCCCAAACGAGAACTCCGCCACCTCCAAACCGGTCCCTTTCAAGGATGTTGGAGGTGTGAATGCGTGTTCCCTGCTCTCTCCAGATATGTACACGTCCAGAATCGCTCGTCAGACTAAATCGGCTCTCATCCGTAAAGAGAACTCCACCCCATTGTTGATGTGTCCAGTTCTTGTGTTCCTAGCACCACAGAAATCGCCGTCTCCGATGAGCAGGCGTTAATGGTACACACTGTACTGGTCGTCGTGCAAATAGACCACTTTTGTGCAGCCTCCTGGCCACGGTAAAACGCGATAACGGACGTCCAGTTGTCTGTTGCATGTGCCTTGCGATTTCTCCCGCTGTCTGCCGTGTGTCTCTTCTCGCCTATAGGACAATATACCGGTAAAACTCTCGGACAGCTGTTCCTGTCGTTTGAAATGCTTTCCAAGCTCGTGAAATGATGTTGTGAGCGATCCCGAACTCCTCGGCCACACTACTCACACTTCGACCTTCTTCCAACTTCCCAATGACGCGACTTCGGGTAAAGTCATCCAGATGTCGTCTACTGGATTGCCTGTTGGTCATATCATACGGTGGCAGCAACTCGACGTCGTTCAAACCGATGTACACCGTGCAATAGCTTTCACCGAATTGCTGAGCGTACACCGCCCATGTGCTATATACCATTCCGACATTCTCCCCCCCCTCCCCTCTACGTCATGCGGCATATAGTTCGAAAAAATGAAAAATGGCAGATCGTGAATTGGGTGGCCGGCAAGGTGGGCTGTAGCCCCACCCTCGCGTCCCCTTGGCGACGTTTCTGGTTGCAAACCAATCACGTAACACACGAGGTAGATAAAGGGGCAAAACGGCTTGGAGTAGCTATGTTTCGTCGTCTTTACATCGGCCTGTTGACCACTTCAGAGAAGTAATCTCGGTGACGAAAGCAACTGTAAGGAGTGAGAATGCCTGCGGTCCTCCTCGGTGGCGCAGTGGTCTAAGCAACGTGGACTGTGAATCGCAGATTGGTTGAGGCAGGTTGCCCTGTCGACAGTCACTGAACTACTGCCATGCACCTCACCAAGGCTGTCTAGAAAACACAGTGCCATGACATTAGAAAAACAAGTTCCCACTTTTCCACTTTTAGTGACGTCACGCAGAAACCAAGACTTCCGATTGGTTTCCAACGCAGTCGTGTGTGACGTCAAACACGACACCGACGTACCAGTCCGCGTATCATGATGGTGACGTCATGAACGGAGGGAACTTATCTCTCTAATGTCATGGCTTTGTGTTGTTTAGACGGCTTTGCCTTAGCACATGGTTGCAGTGGTGACGAACCAGATAAGAGGTGTGCACAGGCCTTAATTTGGAAAGCACGACAAGGCCCGACTCGGAACTTTCATTTTACAGCCCGGCCCGACCCCGCCCGTTTCAGACTTTGTCAAGCGTTCTCTGCCAGTTGTTGGAAATAATGTAAGACTTCCTCTATAGCACGGGACTTCCACCCATGGCTCGCAGAGAGCTTTTTAGTGGTCCACTAGACCTCATATTCTAAACTTGGAAAAGCTGTCCGGTGTTGCGCGGTGCTCTAAGTGGATGGCTTCAGACCATTTGTCCGAGATAGGTCCGGGTTCGAATCCAGGTGAAGCGTGGTTGTTTTGTTTATCTTACAGCACTGGATTTCCCCCTTCCTTGGAACCAGTGGATTTAAATTAGCGACGGGCGACTGCTTATAGCCCATCGATTGCTCACAGTGGTCGTTAAACCTCCAAACAAAATAAATAGATAAAATACAAAAAATACATTTTCGAAATGGAAAAATGAATATCCAAGTACCTTGGGGACATGGAGTTTGAATTCCCGAATCAGCTGCGATAAATTATGTATATAACTGAAAACTTTAATGACTACTGAAAAATGCATGCTGATCAAGTACCTACTTCGGACATGTTCGTGTCATAAATATCATGTTAATTGCATCGTTTCTTTTTCCGAAACTTAAGTTTTAGGATTCAAAATATGTCTGAAATAATCAATATTCATAATAAACACATGCATTTTTACTTAATTTTTTCATGAGGTTAGTGAGAGTCATTCTACTTTGTTGTGTTGTCTGCGATTCAAAACAGACTGAAGGCCTCCTACGCTAAAGAAACCAAGCTGCTATAATAAGCCTCCGCTTGATAACAGAAAAATCACTGAGAATAAACAAATCTATATGCATTGAATTTATAGACATAGAAAAAGCCCTTGATGATGTTGACTGAAACATTATGTTTAAAAATATGAAAAATCATAAAGTAGACTTTAATGACAGAAGAAAATACACGGTCGAGTCACATTATTGTGACCGCCAGCTAATATCCAGAGTAACTGCCGTGTGCAGCGCGGACAGCAGCTAGACGGGCTGGAAATGAATCAATAAGGTGTTGGAAGGTGTTCACAGGTATGTGGAGCCATACTGACTGCAGTGACAGCTGCTGGAGGGTGCGTGGTGGAGGATCCATAGAGCGAACAACACGATCGTGGTGGTCCCACAGATGCTCAATTGGGTTTAAGTCTGGGGAATTAAGGGGCCATGGAAGTACTTTGAAGTCGTCATTGAGCTCTTCCAACCACTCTCGGATATTTCTAGCTGTGTGACAGGTCGCATTGGCGTGCTGGAAGATCCCATCCACCCCAGGGAAGACAACTAGCATGTATGAGTGTACGTGGTCTGCAAGGATGGATTCATAACGAATTCGCTCCGTAGTGCTTACCACGGGTATGAGTTGACCCAGAGAATTCCATGATATATTCCCCAGACCATAACGCGGCCTCCTCCAGCTTGTGTTCTTCCAGCAATGGTTGAAGAGTGTTTGTTATCCAATGTTTCTCGCCTTATACGCCAAAGTCCATCCGTTCGATACAGCCGAAAACGTGACTCATCGGAGAAGGAAATCTTTTGCCAACCAGCGGAGGTCCAATTCCGATACTGCCGTGCAAATGTAATCCTTTTCAGCCGATGCACCTTCTTCAGCATAGTTGCAATAACCATCCGTCTGCATCGGAGCCACATACGCAGCAGGGTTCCCTGAACTGTCGTTTTAGACACACTTCCGGTCGCCCCATGGTTCATTCGGCCAGCGAGTGGCTCCACTGTAGCGTGCCGATCGGCCCTCACGCACCTTCGCAGCCGACGTTCACCTCTCACATCAATGGCACGTGATGCTCCGCAGTTTCCACCTCGCCTATTCGTAATGGTGCCATTTCACCAATCACGATGCACTTTAAATACAGCAGCACGCGAACAGTTCACAAACTGCGCTGTTTCAGAAATACTGCCACCCTTGGCCCGAAAGCCAATAATACTCCCTTTTTGTAAATCTGATAAATCGCTCCTTTTATCCATGACAGCAACGAATGATACGTATCCAGATCAGATCATATGTAGAGGATTTTAGGAAGGGAGTGTCTGACCCCAGGTCTTAAACAACCCTTAGAAATAGGAAGCTAGGGGATTTGGGCAAGAGTGCCCGATAGGAAAGTCACACGGAAGCGAGGTACAAAGGAGCAGGAAGACGCCCTTATTTATTACTGGGGGCCAGTACACGGGGCCCGACGGCTTAACGTGCCCGATATGTTTTCTGATCACATCAGATCAGATCACATGTAGAGAATTTTAGGAAAGGAGTGTCTGCACCCAGGTCTTAAACAACCCTTAGAAATAGGAAGCTAGGAGATTTGGGCTAGAGTGCCCGATAGGAAAGTGACACGGAAGCGAAGTAGAAAGGGGGAGGAAGACGCCCTTATTTATTACCGGGGGCCAGTACACGGAGTCCGACGGCTTAACGTGCCCATCCGACGCACGGCGGATAATTAGTGGATCGGGCGTTCGTACCTGCCTGGGATCGAACCTGAGGTCCTTTACGTGGCAGTCACGAAAGTTGCCCACTAAGCCACCCGCGGCCCCGAAAAACTATGTTTTCAGATTGCCTACAGCACGCCTTATATACCCTCCAAGCCAGCTCACGACACGTGTTTTCTTTCATTGGCTACGCGATATTGACGTCGAAAGTAGGAGGTGGTCACAATAATGTGACTCGACTGTGTATATCAATTATACGAAAATCGAACGGCACTAATAGGAAAACGAAGCAAAAATAAGCAAAGGAGTCAGACAAGGATGTGGGCTGTCAACACTTCTCTTCAGTGTTTACATTGAGGAAGCCATGAAAGAATTTGCTGAAAACAATGGCAAAGGAGTAAATGTCAATGGAAGGATCTACAGCACAATACGATTTGCTGATGATACTGCAGTAATAGCAGATAATGAAAGGGACTAACAAGAGTCATTAGAAGAATTGAACAAGATTCTTGAAAATAAATGTAAAATGAATATAAATGTGAAAAAAAAAAAAAAAAAGTAATGAAATGCCCTAGAAACGGAGAGCAAAATACACTGCTGGACAATTGCTAAGGACGGATGAAAATAGCAACGATAGCAAGCATAAAATGTAAGGCAGGAAAATGTGGAAATTAGCATAAGTGCGGGATACAGTAAGACGTGTTGTGCGTATGCAAATTTTGGATTGCCGAACTTGTTCGTGACGTCATAGCGCTGATAAGAGATATAAAGGATTTGACGCGTATTGACCGTTGTTGTTCAAACGCAAAGTTGAAAGAGAAAGAATCAATTGACGAACTTGCAATTTTCAGTATGTCTTCCCGACATCACCTAGATGATTTTACGCGTGGCCGTATTATTGGCAAGATTGAAGAAGGGCGAAAAATAACAGATGTTGCCAGGGAGTTCGACGTCTGCCACAGTGTTGTTTCAAGGCTTTGGAAATCATTTCAAACAAATGGAGAGTGCAGAAAACGTCACGGAGGAGGTCGTGTTTGCAGTACGACACCTGCAGAAGATCGGTGCATAGTGCTATCAACAAAAAGACACCGGCGCACCACAGCTAGTGAGGTAGCAAATCAGTTTATGGCTGCTACTGGCAAGCGGATCTCCCGAAAAACTGTCGCCAGACGTTTGCATGAAGGAGGACTATACGCCCGCCGTCCTGTTGTGTGCATCCCATTGTCCAGACGTCACCGTACCGCCCGTTTGTAATGGTGCCATCAACATCGCAATTGGACTGATAACGACTGGTTTGCTGTCCTCTTCTCAGATGAGAGTAAATACAGTCTATCGTCTGATTGTCGACGACAACTGATCTGGCGTGATGGTGGTACTGCATATTGTCCAGCAAACATACAGGAAAGGGACCGATATCCGACATGTTGTGTCATGGTATGGGCTGGCATCATGATCAATAGCCGTACGTCCCTCTATGTGCTTCCAACTGGGACTATGACTGGTCAACGATACATTAATGATGTTCTGCTACCTCATGTTCGCATGTTCCGTGGTGCTTGCTGTTGGTGATAGATTCATTTTCATGGACGACAACGCAACATGTCATCGAACAGTCGCTGTCCAGGAGTGTCTTGAGAGCGAGGATATTCAACGCCTTGTATGGCCAGCACGTTCTCCAGATCTGAATCCCGTTGAAAATGTGTGGAATGCTTTGGGGAGAAATCTTGCTGGTCGTCAATGCCCTCCAATAAACCAGGACACCCTCATCCGTGCACTGATAGAGGAATGGGATAAATTACCCCAACAGCTGCTTGATAATGTTGTGCAAAGCATGACACGACGTGTGGAATCTTGCATCGCCCTCCATGGTGGCCATATCCCGTATTGAAATCTAACGCCGGAACGCCTGCGGACGGTAATTGCATTTTTTTCACGTTTACGTATTCTGCACAAAATGGCCTGTTTGTCCCTTGAACACGTTCCAAAGCCTTCTGGATTACAGAGCACAATAAATTGTCTTTCTTGTAATGTCCTGGCATTCTGACATTATTTTATTTCACTTGGCATCCAACCACACTTACTTTTTTATGCGCTTTATAGCCGTCTATGATCCGTCCTTAGCAATTGTCCAGCAGTGTAATAATATCACTTTAAAAGAAAAAAGAGTAACACAAGTTAAGGACTTTATTTACCTAGGTAGCCTTTGTACATCCAATGGAAAACATGAAAAAAGATGTGAGAACCAAGATAGCACAAGCAAAGAATGCTTTCAATAAGAAAAGAGGACTATTAACATTCAAGTCCATTTCTATGAAAACAAAGAATTTTTTTATAAATGTGGAATGCAGCAATTTATGCATCTGAAACTTGGGCACCGCAAGAAAGAGACAGGCAAAAGTTACAATCATTTGAAATGTGACACTGGCGACCTATGGTAAAAATTGCTTGGACAGCAAAAATGACAAATGTGGAAGTGTTAGAAAAAGTTTAGGAAAAACGAGAAATATTGTGGACTGTAGAAAGAAGAGACAGCATGATAGGCCACCTCATAAGACACTTGGAGTTGTGTGCCAACTTGATTGAAGGTAGAATGGAAGGAAAAGTCCGGAAGAGAACGCCCAAGAATTCAATGTATGAGTCAAATAACAAGAGGAAGACCCTACTGGAACATCAAGCTTATGGCTCAGGAAAGGATTCCTTTGTGGATGATGACCAATGCTACCCACCAACCTTAGGGTTAAGGAGAGGAGGAGTGAGGCATAAATTATGCCCAAATCGTTTTTCTGTATTAGAATATTTATTGCAAATAACTTTTCGACACAAAAGTTTCAATAAGGAATTAGGTGTACAAATTCGTAAAGAAAAAAAAATCTGTTACAAACGCTGTTTCGGCATAAGTATTGCTCTGAATAAAGCGGCGTAAAAAACCTCTCAAAAATTCGATCTATGTACTTACGCCTGTATTTGTTTAGTGTTTGCGAAAAAAATTTACAAAAAAAAAAAATGCTAGTTATTTTAATTCAGTACATACACTGCCTGATAGAAAAAATGTCACACCACGAAGACGTGAACGCAGCGCCATGCAAATTGCAGGGTGGATGCACACGTACAAGTTATACAAATGATTGCGTTTGCAGGCCAATCGCACGAACGGCGCGCGGGATATAAGCGGACAACCAGCCCGTGAGGCCATCAGTGCTGTTTTTCTCTGATTAAAAAACAAAACAAAAAAAAAAAAAAGGCTCTTTTAAGGGCCGACAAAATGTTGCATACTCTAAACGAGTATCTTAAACCTCGATCTGTGTAATTTTGTGATCACACCACCCCAAGCTATGGTTAGTCTGACATGCCTGTCAAGAAGCAACAAAAGTAAACCTGTGAAAAAATTCTGTAAACCAATTCACAGAATTTTTTAACCCAATTCACAGCTACCCTAGCAAAAAAAATAACAATAATTGGGACTAGGTTTAGAGGTTATTTCTCACCTATGAAGAATTTCTGATAAAAAAAAAAAAAAAAAAGGCTCTTTTAAGGGCCTTACTCTGATTGCAAATTTACTTCACACATGTGAATTAATCTCGTTAAATAAAAAAAAAAAAAAGGGGGGTGGGATCCTCTAAGAGCCGTACTCTGTTTTGAAAACATACTTCACCCATGTGAAGAAACCTAGTTAAATTAAAATGAGAAAAAAAAAAAAAAGGGCTTTTTTAAGGGCCGAGCAAAATGTTGCATAAAAGATTTATCTTTTTTGTACTAAATATCTCTGCCCTTAAAAAAAACAAAAAAAAAAAACAAGGTATTGTTGGTCTTGCCTTTTATGTTAAAATTTGTTGTTGTTTTTCCTTAACTAAAAAAACAAAACAAAACAAAAAAAAAAAAGGCCCTTTTAAGAGCCGAGCAAAATGTTGCATCTGAAACCTCGATCGGTGTAACTTTGTGATCACACCACCTCAGCTATGGTTAATCTGACATGCCTGTCAAGAATCAACAAAAGTAAACCAGTGAAAAAATTCTGTAAACCAATGGGGAAAAATCTTTTCTCTCATTGGCTGGCGAGCAACACTGAGCAAATGGCCAGTTTTGTCTTACCCGGAGTTCAAAGACGATTCTTCTCTGGGAAAGATGTTCTGTGTGTGATGATTTTTTTTTCCAGGTTCCCCTCTCCCGTGTCCTTTCCTTCCTTTCCCCCTGTGCTCTTCTGTGGCACAGATGTACCGGGCATTTTTCTGCGGAGAGAAATAGCACTTGAAATGGCTTGTTGTTACAGGTAAGTATGTAGGGCAGCTTACAACTTCACTTCTTAACGGGTAACCGTCTACTCCCTCTCCTCTAATATTTCCATACTTTTCTTTCGTACTATTCTATCAGGGAAATCTGTTCCCAAACATCTAATATTTCTCTTTTTCACCTGACAAAAGGCGCAGAGCGCTGAGGGTTCGGGTCTCTCAACCTCAGATAGGAATTATCTCTCTCGTGAGGCCATCAGTCGAGACATCGTCACTGCCGCGAGAAGTGAGTGCTTCTGCTGTAACTGTGTCTGGAGAACTAACAAGGGGTGCCAATGCCGTTAAGACGCCGTCGTACAATTACAATACAATTTTTATTGCACACATTTAAAACTTACAGTTATATGAAAATGCAATACACCAGGAGGAATCTGAACACACTGGTTATAAGGCAATTCCCTCTATCAGATGTAAGAAAATAAATAAAACATATGGCATATATGAAAGCAACATGGTTATAACAGAAGCACCACTGTTAGCAGCATGCTTGGAACTACAATTTAATGATAGGGTTGAGATTCGTTATGGAGATCAGGGTGATTTACAATGTAATTTCGCAGAGACAAGGAAAACTTTTTGATATTTTCCAGGGATCTGATGCTCTCTGGGAGATTATTCCATAGGATAATGGCTTTATACAGTATGCTATTCAAACCACAATTAAGTCTAACACACGGCTGACATAATTTGTTGTTAGCAACAGATCTGGTGAAGATAGAGTAATCCAGATATTTGATGTCAGATTGAAAAATAGGCAGTTTAAGATGCATTATTTTAAAAAACATGATACCTATAGTTTCAAGGTAAAAATTTCATCAATTTTTAGAATACTTAGTTTTAGAAATAATGGTTTTGAATGAGACATGTAATCTGTGTTTAGCATATAGCGAACAGATTTCTTCTGTAATTTTAGCTTATTGTTTGCACTTATATTTGAATACCAAGATTCCAAACAATAGGAGAGATGGGTATAAATAAAAGCATAGTAAAATGTTTAATTCGTCAAACGGATGAGTTCACGAGAGGTATCATCGTAGGCCTTCGTACCGCCGGATGGTCCTTGCGTCGTATTGCGGAAGAAGCGCAACGTGATGCCACAACCGTCGGTCGCATTTGGAGACAGTGGTCCCAGGAAGGATCTGTGAAACGTTGTAGGGAGGGAAGGGGGCGGAGCACGTAGACGGAAGTATGAGCGTACCGACGTCATACCGTAGCGGACCCACACTCCACAACGGGCGACATTTTGCGGAGTGTACGGGGATGCTTGAATGCTCCTATATCAATGTGGATGGTGTCGCGCCGATTGGCTGCGTTTGGTTTCCTGTCCAGCCGTCCGTTGCGAAGGCTACCCTTAACAGCGAGCCATCGTCGTCACCGCTTGGCGTGGTGTCGCTCCAGAGCTGCGTGGGGTGCCGAATAGAACGGTGTGGTGTTCACCGACGAATCGCGGTTATGTCTCACCACGGATGATCGCCGTGTGAAAGTCTGGAGGCGACATGGCCAACGGGCGGATTTCCTCCGCCATTGTGGGGCACGGCACGGCACGGCCCGGCAACGTGGAATCATGATGTGGGGTGCTATCAGCCCCAACAGCCGCTCACCACTTTTACGCATTATGGGCACATTGACGGCACCCCGCTATATTGACGAGGTGCTGAGGCCTATGGTGCTACCGTATCTGCAGGGCGTCCTAAACGCCGTTTTTAAACATGATAACGTCCGGCCGTATACCGCTCGGTTCTGCCCGAATACTTTACAGCACGGTGTGTGGATGCTGCCGTGGCCACACGATCCTCTGACCTCTCGCACATCGAGCATCTGTGGGACACGATTGGATGTCGGTTGAGTACACTCCCATCCCCTCAAAATGAAGATGAACTGTGGACTCGGATCAACACCACATGGCCAACGATACCCCAGGATTCAACGCTGTATCGCCCAAAATGGGGGCCTTCTCCTAATTGATCACCCTGTATATACGGCCACTGGAGCCTAGTCTGTATGTGACAATTAAATCATTTATTCAGGACCTACTTGGCTATCTGTGTATGCAGTTTAGTCTGTTTTCGAGCATTCCTTCATGGTGTGGCATTTTTTCTGTCAGGCAGTGTATTCTAATCTAATTTTTAAATATTTAATTTAAATTTTATATTGCTTCCTAATTTGGAGGCAGCACCCAACAGCCTTTGGATTTCAGTAATTCAATAACTCAAATTAAAGACAATTTGTGCGTAAGAGCGTGAAAAGATTAAAAAGACATAAAAGAAAATTCGGTAATGTTTTTTTATATTTGTAAGGAATGCTTCCAAAGCTGAATATTTTGCGAATATGAATAACACCGGAAAACTGTTGCTTTGGGTTCCGTCACAATAATCTAGGTAATCTAACAGAAATAAATAAACTGCCGGAAGCCATCTGTCTTGAGCTCAGCTACGCCGCCTGGCGGATAAAATGTCAACTGCATACAAAAAGTGAAGTCGGGCGAGCAAGGTTGGACACGGAAACGCAGACATTGCCCGAGATAAGCAGGGCGCGTCGGAGACGGTGGCAAAGCTTGGCTTTCTCCGATCTTGGCTTTTGTTTTTGTTTTTTGTTGTTGTTGTTTAGATAACATTTCCCGTTTGCATTCGTCTCTCGATTATTTCAATCTGTTATATACTTTCCCTCACAACAATTTCCGATATCAATTTCACGAGTGAAACTATGTTATTGAAATGTTGGGCGCGCTGCATCACTTCATGTCGGTTACCTTCAAAAACATTTTTGAGAAATGGGGTATTCTTCCTTAATTCCAATGGCGTAAATATAAAACTGATTGTTTCAGAGACCTGAACTTCCTTTAGTGTGTAGAATATACTTTAAAACAAACCCCGTGGAACAGCACACATACGTTCGAATTGTATGTAATATACAACAACAGTGTGTTAATAAAAAAAATTTGCCGAGAGTAGGCCATCATGCGCAATCGCTTAAAAAAATGTTTTACCTTGAAAATATTTCTTCTCGAATTTTTATAGAGGCAAAGTGACTAAGTGACTAAGCATTTAAGGAAACGTAAAGCTTAAATCTTGTAGAGACAACAGTTAAATTCAATTAAAACTTAATGGAAGCGAAAAGGCTAAGAAAACTCAGTATTGTTGCGCCGAATGGAAAAACGATGAACGCAATGCAATGGTGTCCAAAATTACCATGACAAATACAAATTCGGAAATGTGTCTAAAACAAGACTGCAGGAGGTAAAGAATTTTCAGATAAATGTGCAAGGGAAAACGGTAAATCGAGCAACATTGTGCCTAGCTATGAAATACGGGATTACACCAGTATACAATTCAAATTTGAAGTTGTGATTCCTTCTATTGGTGTAAATTATGACAAGAGTGGTAAGTCAAATAATATCTGAAAACTTGAAAATTTCTTCGTCCTAGAGCGGAAATCGAATCCGCGTCTCCCGGTTTGCGCCTGAGTATGGTAACCACTACACCACGCAGAACGACCAAGTCCTAAGTTTCCGAGTAATTTCAATTTATTTCATTGTTTATCTGTTTTTCCCGGCAATCACGGGAGACAATGAATTCTATTCGTCCAGATTCGCTAAATATGAATGCCGTTGCTTCGACTGGCGATTCCTGGGATGCGTTAAATTCAAATTACTCGGAAACTTCGGACTTCGTCGTTCTGGGTGGTATAGTGGTTAGCATACTCGGGCGCAAACAACGAGACGCATGTTCGATTCCCGCTCCAAGACGATGAAATTTTCAAGTTTTCGGATATTTTCACTTACCAGTCTTGTCATAATTTACATTAATAGAAGGAATCACAACTTCAAAATTGTGCTAGCTCATACAGAAATAAACAAATGACGACCGTTCGTCATACAGCTGACATGCACGCAATCTTGATAAACGTTGTTCTGAGCGGGGTGCGGCATTTGAAGCTTGAGTTGGACTGTTAGTAGAAGAATGGATCTGCACCATTGCTTAGAAGAACCTTTATGGTGGAGACCGATCGACAGATTGGAAGCAGGGCAACCGCAAGCTGAGGAAGCAAGATGGCTTAATGTGTCAAGGCAAGTGGTCTCTAATCTCTGGAGACAGTTCCAGGAAACCAGAACAATAACCAGAAGACCGGACAAGGACGCCCACGATCAACATCTCAAGACGCACGGTATTTATCTGTAACAGCTCGCCGCCATAGGAAGTCGACATACAAGCAACTCTCGCAGGAGCACTCCTCTGTTACGAGAACCGTGATATTGAGGCAAACACTTTACAGAAGACTCCACGAAATACACTTATTGACAAACGTCACAAGACACCCCTTCAAAAGCAAATGAACGGATCTGCTACGTTGTTAAGGTAGAGCTACAAACGGTATAAAAACAAGCGTGAAGCTGACCGTGATCATATCGCACTGTGAGGTTGAGTGAAAATGTCGCGGTGGGAGAGAACTGACTTTGAGAAAGGTTGTTGGCTGTTATATTAGTGGGTTGTTATAAGAGAAACCGAGAGGCGTTTAAACATACCCAAGTCAACTGTTTTGGATGTACTGAATAAGTGAAAGACAGATGGCATGCCTGAAGCAGCAAAACGTACCGGCAGACCAAAGAAAATCAGTGATAGAGGACGTCGAAGCCTCAGGAGAGCAGTTACAGCTAATCGACGGAGAACTGCATAGGACCTCATTGTACAGGTGAGTAAAAATGCTGAAACATCGGTATGTACGCGTACCATTCGCAGAGAACTTCATTCCATGGGTTACCGTGGTAGTGCGGCAGCTCATAAACATTTCATCTCCACTCGGAATGCTACTCGTCGTTTAGCATGGTGTAAAGAACATTTATCGGAGGCCGTAGATTAATGGAAAAGGATCCTATGGACTGAGGAATCCAGATACACGATCCATCAGTCTGATGGCCGTGTGTGGGTATGGCGGCAGCAGGGGGAACGCCTTTTACCACAGTGTTTTGTCCCTACGGTCAAGTTTGGAGCTGGCAGTGTACTCGTGTATGGGTACTTTTCGTGGTGTGGTCCCGACCCATTGGTTATCGTGGACAAACCTGTTAACCAGCACGTGTATCTCGATATTCTGGACAATTATGCCTTACTAACTCTGTGGCAATACTATGGAACCGAGTCTTGTTGGTACCAGCAGGATAATGCACCGAGCCATAAAGCAAGGATTGTTACGGCGTGGTTTGACGATAATTCCGTCTCGTGTGTGGACTGGCCAGCATAGAGCCCTGATCTTAATCCCATAGAGCACCTATGGGATGAATAAGAGCGCCGCATAAGAAGTTTGGAACCAAGGCCTAATACTAAGCAACAGTTAGCGGCAGCATTATGTACTGAACGGAAGCGCATACCTATCGGGGTGTTCCAAAACCTTGTTGAAAGCATGTCTGGAAGGGCCAGTGCATGCATTAAGGCCAAAGGTGGACCGACACCGTACTAATGTATGTCCATAAATGCTATGTTGTGTTTCTCTTCTAGGCGTCCGGTGACTTTTGTCAATATTAGTGTACGTCTGAATGGACCTGTATTCTCTTCAGTGACGAGCAGTGGTACTAACTTTGGACATGTGCGGACACAACTCCTGGCCAAAGTTTAAAAAGAGAAAATTATCGTTATATACAGGTTGATTCAAAAATAAATTATGATTATAGATAAGTTCGAAATACATTAGTATTGTAGGAAATCTGCCAGTACCGCGGAAAATATCGTTATGGGCAATATCGTTTTAACCAGGTTTCACTGAATATTTACCAGGGACGAAGTAAAGTGTCTCTAACGACATGGGCGCAAGACAAGACAGCGCCCCTCATCACCACATTTATTCTTTTGCTAAACGGTGCGGGCTCATGACGTGGGTGTGTCTGTTTGTCTGGGGTGTGTTTTATTGCGTTATGTTAAGTAATTTTGCCATGATATTTATTATTTATTAATGAAAAATACAGTAGGTCTATTTCATAGTGTAGCAGTGTACTTTTTCAAATTATTGACCTTCAGGATTTTGTGAAAAATAAATACATTATGATAATAACATTTATTATTATAAAACAATATAATGCACCAGAAAAGACACGATAATTTGAGAAAAGAAGCAAATATTAAAACAATCTTAATGAATATTTACGATGCAAATGAAAATTTGATTAACACTTACGTTATTTCTTACTTTTCCACCCAATGTCTGACTGCACCATGATTATGGCATGATCACAGATTTTTGACGGGCCTTTTGCATGGGCAAAATTGTCAATTACTGGAGAGTAGCCTATACGCAGAGTTATGTCCTTTTCTACACGCATTATCACGAGCGAGTTAAACATTTTTTCTCCCAATAACATCTTTTTTTCCTTTTTTTATTCTTGCGATTGCTGAAAATGATCTTTCAGCTGAACAATTCGTGCCTGCTGAGGTTTAAAGCATTCTCAAAGCTATTTCTAAGTTTGGAAATGTACTCTGAAGATTGTTATCAATGATGAAAGTGTACATCAGGGGGCGCACTCAAGGGGGTGGTCCCCGGGTCCGACCCCTCCCACCCCCGTGAGGCTAAGTGTTTTGCAATATGATTCCGACACTAGAGATTCCTAACCCTCCAACTGTTCTCCAATTTTCACCAAGTGTACTTGTTTTCGCTAGCTAGATTTACAACTGTTTTTTTTTAAACGGACACGTACTTTTTTCCTCTACCACCCCTATCTTCTCCAAAGGGGGGATCTGCTTTGTCAGCAGTTTAAAACGGGAAAGGAATGTCTGGAGTCTGTCTCAAATTTGTTTCCCCGTTCGGTGGGGTTGGGCTGATTTCTTCACGCTCATACTGGAAGCGTCTCCTAGGTGACAAGGGCCACAATCATGAGCAAGCAGGAGAGCAACCAATCATGGCAGGGACAGGCGAAAACTGGTGGCAGGGTAGCGACGCCGACGCCAGTGTAGTCATGGTGTTGGAAGGCTGGAAGCAGTGGCGTTTTCATTTAGTAAAAACAACAATGAAAACACCATTTGCAGCTGGATAATTCATGATTACAATGTATTAAATTCTTTCACAGATCAAAACATTTATTATAACAGTCACGTCGCGTAGGTACACATACATGAGTATTTTAACTAGCAGAGCCGGACCCACTCCATTCCGAAGTTCTGGGAGCGTCCCTGGTGTACATACCCCGTGGTGTGTTCAAGTCTTCGGCATTCATATATAACAGGAAATGTAGAAATTCGTTGCTGAGAAAGTTTTCTCTGTCTCCTTGGTACCTATGAACAAGTTTATTTCATTTAGCCTCTTTGTCATGAGCACTGGTCTCTTTCAAATCCCTGAAAAGTCCAAACCTTTCCGGAACAACTTCGTATGATTTCCTCCTGTTTGCTAAATTACTGATTAAAGAATACATAATCTTTAAAAAAAAACGTGTTTACTCTTGCTCAGTTAATGCTCTCCGTCTATGCATATGGAGTGACGACTACAAATAATATAATTTTTAAAAATTAATAAATGCTGTTGTAACGTATACTCTATATTCACTTTCCTTTTGATTTTTACTATCTCTGGTTATTTTATTTTTCTATGTAAATTATCTTCTTACTGAACGAGATATTTTTTCACCCGCTGAATGAGATCTGGCAATGAGTGTAAGTCATGACGTGGTTGTAGCCAGTATAAATAGGCGCGTTCAACGATACCAAGGGAGAGCGTTTGTTGTTGTATAGCCAGAGCGTTTGTTGTTGTATAGGGAGAGCTTCGTTCTATGTGATTAGGTTGATTCTTCATTATTGTGATGCGATTAGTGTGTGTGCGTTGGATGGTTCAAGAGTTATCTAATAAAAGAATTTGTTGTAAGTACGTTTTTCTCAGTTCATAGTTTTTGTCAGATCTCTGTCTGGCTGTTAGGTTTATTTCATTTAGTGTTATTAGTAACAACCAGCATAAGACTTTATTCATCTTAATTACTACTACAACATTACTACCAGTTATAAGCTTGTTCATTATTATTACTACACTACTAGCAGGAAAGTTTATTCATGATTTAATTAACAAACAACAACCATTAGAAGAAGCATTAGCTTAGTACAAGCATTGGATTCAGTAGCAATTTAGAAGAAGTATTGAATTCATTATAATTCAGTAGCAGAAGCATTATAAAGCATTATACTTAGCTTAGTTAAAAGCGTTATTCATTATATTGTAAAGTTATTTAAGTAAAAATATTCTTGGGTGGTGGTGCTAAAATATTCATAAAAAAACTCTCCCAGCTGGGCCTCTCCCTAAATCTGGCGCGCTGGGCCCGTTGCTTAAATCGGCCTAGGTCATAGAGCTGACATGAACGCGACCTTGGTAAACGTTCTGAGCGGGGTGCGTCATTTGAAGCTTGAGTTGGACTGTTAGTGGAAGAATGCGTCTTCACCATTGCTTAGAAGACCTGTGACGTACCTGCCAGCAGAACGCACACGACATAAAGACAGATAGTAGTCAGAACAAACGTCCGCGTAGCTCAATTGGTAGAGTGACTTCTTCCGGAATGAGGGGATCCGGGTTCGAATCCTGGCGTGGACAGAAATGACGGAGATATTTACTTCGTTATAGACCTTTTACGGTGGAGACCGATCGACAGATTGGAAGCAGGGCAACCGCAAGCTAAGGTAGCAAGATGGCTGAATGTATCGAGGCAAGTGGTCTCCAATCTCTGGAGACAGTTCCAGGAAAACAGAACAATAAGAGAAGGCCGGGACAAGGACGCTCACGAGCCACAAGAAGCCAAGACTACTGATATTTGTCTGTAATAACTCGCCGCTAGAGGAAGTCGACATACAGGCAACTTCTGCAGGAGCTCTCCTCTGTTATGGGTACCGCGATATCGAGGCAAACACTTTACAGAAGACTCCACGAAATAGTTTTGAATGGACCTGTGTTCTCTTCGGTGACGAGCCGCGGTACTAACTTTGGCCACGTGTGGACACAACACATGGCCAAAAATTAAAAAGAGCAAAATTATCGTTACAGGTTGACTCAAAAAAAAGTATGGTTATAGAAACGTTCGAAATACATTAGCACTGTAGGAATTCTGCCGATACCGCGGAAAATATCGTATACATTTATCGTTATAGGCAATATCGTTTTAGTCAGGTTTCGTTTCACTGTATATTTACCGTGCTATTTCAAAGAGAAGCAGAGAGACATATGAGAACACGTACGTGACCTTCAAGTCACCGATGTGTGCTGCGATTGGTGTTGTCATTAGAATGGTTCTGTCACATGTGCACCAGGTAGAGCAAAACAGCTCTCTTCACTTGGATAGTTCTATTACACCGGTGATCTTAATATTTACTGGTGTCGAATATGCGAGGGCTGTTACATCCGATGACCTTTGAAAGTGGATTAGAAATATGTAAATCGGTGTCTCCCAACGTCATTGCACTCTCCTCACTAGAAGGCGTTGTCTTTTACAGAAGTTTGAATAAAAAAGCAATGTACTGGAAAACAAATTCGAGTGAAAATGTCGACTCGCCTGTGAATACAGTCTCACTCGGAGGGAAGCTGGGTGAAAAGGTTAACAACGATGTGACGAGCGGTACCGAAAAATAAAATTGCGTTAATATGACCCAAAGTCATCCGACTGTCTTCTTGCATGACAATTTCAACAGTACGCTACGTCGCCGCCGGTTTTTTTTATGTTGAAAGCAATCCAGTACGTTGCTTATCTGTCAAAACATTACTCCTGTGTGCGATTTCGGAACACCATTGTGACACTGTCCAAACACTTACGACTTTGGTATCACAGACATCGTACAATTAGCGATGAATCTCCGCTGTCTGAGATTTTCATGCTCAGGGAAACCTAATCACCACGCGTATCTCCGAATGAGACCATGTTTCCAGGCAGATCGTCATTTTCACTTGAATCTGTTCTTCAGCACGTTACCTTTTTATACAAACTCCAGTGTCAAACAAAGCCTTCGATTCATGATAGTGCAATGATCAGATCAGATCATATAAGTAGAGGATTTTAGGAAGGGAGTGTCTGACCCCAGGTCTTAAACAACCCTTAGAAATAGGAAGCTAGGAGATTTGAGCTAGAGTGCCCGATAGGAAAGTGACACGGAAGCGAGGTAGAAAGGGGGATGAAGACGCCCTTATTTATTACCGGGGGCCAGTACCAGGGGCCCTACGGCTTAACGTGCCCATCCGACGCACAGCGGATATTTAGTGGTTCGAGCTTTCGTACCTGCCTGGGATTGAACCCGAGGTCTTCTCCGTGGCAGTAACGAACGTTGAGAGTGCAATGACGTTGGGTGACATCGATTTATATATTTCTGATGCACCAGTTTTCCGTGCTCAGAGAAACCTAATCAGAGCACGTACCTCCGAATGAGACATTGCTTCCATGAGGGTCGTCGTTTTCACTTGAATCTTTTCTCCACCACCTAGCCTTTTTATTCAAACTGTGTGTCAAACAACGCCCTTTTGTCAGGAGAGTGTAATGTCGTTGGGTGACATCGATTTACATATTCCTGATCCGTCATCAAAGATCATCAGAAGTTACTTATTGATCGCCCTTGTTTTTTTTAAATTAAATCATCTGACTGTGCCAAACAATGCCCTCTACTCAGGAGAGGGTATGTTGGGAGACACAACTTTACATAATCTGTGATGCTTTTAAACATAACTATATTAGCTTTGCATATATATATATACAATGGCGGAAAGTGAAAAAAGAACACCCAAAAGGAATCGGTGGATGATCATGAAATTTACATATGTTAATGGGGTCGAGTTTACGCCGTAGTGATGTTAATCTCGGGACCTACCGGTGAGCGCTTACGCCACAGCACGGCATAATATGCAAATTATCGTCGGTGGTATTTAAGGAGTACGGCGAAGTGAATAAAGTCAGTCGTCGGCTTACGGACACGTTCGAAGACCCTGAAGAAGCTGCAATGCCTGGACATGGAAGACATGTACGATTTCAGCAGTTATCGGACTTTGAGCGAGGTCGTCTAGTCGGACTCCGCGAGGCTGGGTGGTCGTATCGTCGTATTGCGGAGCGAATTGAACGAGAAGTATTGGTGGTGGTACGATGGTGGCGTAGATGGTCCGAGGAGCATTCCCACACGAGAAGACGTGGAACCGGGAGTCACAGACGGACTGACGAGCGGACCGATCGACGCATAAGAGCGGCGTTGTCAAGCAGAACATCCACTGCGACGCAAATCCGAGCTGCCGTTGCACCTGAGGTGACTGTGCGAACAATCTGCAACCGTCTACTGGATGCAGGACTACGTGCACGTGTGCCTCTGGCATGTGTACCTCTGATTCCAGCCCACCGTCAGGAACGGCTGCAGTGGTGTCGCCAACGTCTGCACTGGAGAACGCAATGGCGATCTGTCGTGTTCAGCGATGAAAGCAAATTTTGCTTGGGAGCCTCCGATGGCCGTATGCGTGTTCGCAGACGCACAGGGGAGCGTCTCCACCCTTCTTCCATCCGCCAGCGATACACAGGGCCTACACCTGGTCTCCTGGTGTGGGGAGCGATCAGCTATCACTCCCGTACACAACTAGTGTTTGTACCGGGTACGTTAAACAGTACCTCCTACATCAACAACATCATTCAGCCCGTTGTTGGGCCATTTGTAAGGTCGGTCCATCGTGATGTTTTGCAGCAAGATAACGCACGCCCACACACGGAACATGCAACGCAACATGCACTTCAGGGTGTGAAACAACTTCCATGGCCTGCACGTTCACCGGATTTGTCCCCCATTGAGCACGTGTGGGATTTTATGGGACAACGACTTATCCGGTCTCCACAGCCAGCCACGACCATCCCCGATTTACGCGTCCAGGTTGAGGATGCTTGGAACTCAATACCCCAAACTTACATCCGACATCTGTACGACAGACTTCATGGCAGAATTGCACAGTGTGAAGCAGTTCATGGCGGTTCAACCTCGTACTAACCATGTTACATGGAAATGTTATTTTTCATTTTACCAGCAAATACAGCTGTATTTTGCCATAATGTTTTGATCACGTTATCTTCTGTATTCCGTAATTATGCTGTATAAATTTCGTTGGTATCAGACGTCTCCTTCTTGGTGTTCTTTTTTCACTTTCCGCCAGTGTATATATATATAGCATTTGAAGATCATATGGGAGATTTCAATGCTAAAATAGGGCAACGGCAACAGAACGAAACTTCAGTAGGTAAATTCAGTCACGCAACAGAAACCAGCGTGGAAATACTCTCGTAGAGTTTGCAGAAGCAGAAGGGTTTTTCATCATGAACTCCTTTTTCAAGAAAAAGCCGCAAAGGAAATGGACATAGAGACATCCTAATGGATTGACAAGTGAAATTGATTTTATTATGTGTAACAAGAAATTTGTCATGGAAGACTGCAGTGTGCTAAACAAGTTCAACACAGGTAGTGACCATAGAATGGTAGGATGTAAGATGCACCTCAACGCTAAGCTCGAGCGTGGAAAGTTCGTAAAACAAACAAAGTGTATTGACATGACCAACCTCAAAAAACGTCATAATACCGTTAAATTGGAACTGAGGAACAGATTTTCTGCTCTAGATGGTCTAACATCGGAAGAAGTGGATATTTCTGAAGTTAACAGAAAACTAACCAATGCTCTTATGGAAACAGCAACAAAACTAGCTGGTACTAAGAACAAGTTGCATACGAACAAATTATCAGGAAAAACCAAACTTCTGATGCAAAAAAGAAGAGAGATGAGGACAACTAAACGAGATGTGACTTCCAAAGTGGAATATATAGAGCTATGAAAGACAGTACGAAAAAGTATCACTGAAGATGTAAGGAAATTTAACTGTGAACTAGTGAAGAAAGCAATTGAAAACAACCTAAGCCTGAAGAGAGCAAAGGGACATCTGAATAAGGGAAGAAAACAGATTATGGCTCTGAGAAAAGAAGATGGTTCTGTAACAAGAAATAGAGGTGAAATTTTGACAAGAGTCAAAGATTTCTACTCAAAACTATATGAAAGGGATGATACATGTACTCCAGACATTACAAAAGGTACCAGAGTTCTTCCGTCCTCCCAGCAGAAGTTACACATGCAATCAAGAACATAAAACGGGGAATAGCTCCAGGAGAAGATGGAATTACAGTAGACATCATACAAGAAGCAAGTGGAGAAATTGAAACAGTGCTCGCCCAAGTTTTCATTCGATACCTTAATGAAGGGAAGATTCCTGAGGATTGGTACAATGCTACAATGATCCTGCTACAAAAAAAAAAAAGGGTAAGATTGAGGATCTCAGGAACTAGAGACCTATCAGCCTCCTATCAGTCGTTTATAAAATCTTCACTAAAGTTCTTTCACACCGTTTGAAGGTGACACTGGACATGGCTCAACCGAGAGAACAAACTGGATTCAGGAGTGGCTACAGCACTATAGGTCATATCCACGTACTGAGAGAACTAATTGAAAGTGCGAGGGTATATGAACTTCCATTGTGCATGGCTTTTATAGATTATGAAAAAGCCTTTCATTCGGTGAAACCATCAGCAGTTACAATGGCTTTGAAGTCCTGTGGTATTGAAGATGCATACAATAATATTATTAATAACGTCTATGAAAATGCAAGTGCAAAGATTCAGTTGTTTAAAAATACAACACACATAAAAATTGGAAAGTGAGTGAGACAAGGTGACACCATATCTCCGAAGCTCTTTAATGCCACATTGGAAAATGTCTTTCAATCACTGAACTGGGAAAACAAAGGGATGAAAATTAACGGAAATTATCTAACTCATCTTCATTTTGCTGATGACGTAGTCATTTTTGCAACTACCCCATCAGAGCTGCAGACTATGGTCCAGGAACTTGCTGACAAGAGTAAAGAAGTGGGATTAAAAATGAACTTTCAGAAGACAAAAGTGATGTACAATGATTTTACAAAAAATGAAAATTTATCGATTGATGGGGAAAAGCTGGAGATAACCAATACCTACATTTATCTTAGACAGCAGATATCAAGTGAGAGTCACATTGATGAAGAAATTAATCGGCGTATAAAATTTGCCTGGAGAGCTTTTGGAAAAAACAGTATAATTTTCAAGAGCAATATGCCATTATGTCTTAAAAGAAAAGTGTTTGATCAATGCATCCTTCCAGTGCTTACGTATGGTGCAGAGACGTGGACCTTAACTAAAAGAGACATACAAAGACTGCAGACAACTCAAAAAAGCATGGAGAGATGCATGCTTGGTTTAACTAGGAGAGATAAGAAAAGGAACTCGTGGATCAGAAAAATGACAAGAGTGGAAAACATCATGATCAGAGTAAAATCCCTGAAATGGCAATGGGCTGGACATATTTGCGAGAAGGACAGACCATCGATGGAAAGCCGAAATTTTAGACTGGATTCCATGGGACAGGAAAAGACCCAGCAGAAGACCACATGTGAGATGGGTGGATGAAATTCAAAGTATGCGGGAGTAACAAGGTGGAGACTGGCACAATACAGACCGTTGTGGAAGAAACTTGGGGAGACCTTCGTCCAGCAGTGGATTGATAATGGTTGACAATGATGATGATGATATATGCGTTATATTAGTTTTGCCTTTTTTCGCATTTGCTGCTTCTCTTGTCAGCATAATGCCACTGTTAATGAGTTTTTATTATATATTTAATATAATAAAAAACCTTTTATATTAAAAAATAAAAACTTTTTTATAACATATAAAAAACTTTTATAATATATAAAAAAACTTTTTTATTATAATTATTTTTATTAACTTTTTTATAATAACTTTTTATATATAAAAAGTAACTTTTACAATAATTCAGTATTATAAAAACTTTTATAATAATAACTTTTACATATAAACTATTATACACTTTTATAAAAAAAATAAAAATAACTTTTATAACTATAAAAAATAAATAGCACAAAACTGTAACTTATAACTATCTATAGCTATATATAACTTTATAACTATTATAACTTTTATATATAACTTTTTATACATAAACTTTTTGATTATAATTTTTTCATTACAATTTTTTTTACTTTGTTTTTATTAGTTTTTTATTATATGTTATATAAATGAGTTTTTACAGGTGTTTTTTACGACGTATTGTTAACATTGTGACATTTACGTATTCTCAGGAGAGGGTAATGTTGGAAGACACAGATTTACATATCCTAATCCGCCACCAACGGTCATAGGAAGTTATTTACTGATGAGTCTATGTACATCTACTTTACCTCGTTGATAATACATTTGCACAATCTTATGATGAAAATCTACTAAAACGAATAGATGTAAGGTAACTTCCAGATATCGTATGTATCAGGAATTTTTCAAAGTTCGATATCATTAATATTAATAGCGTGTCAAACACAAAAATATTTGCGTAACTTAGCGAGCATGCTGAATCACGAGCATTCGGAAGTGCGTTATTGCAAATCTTCGAGATGTATACTGTCCAATGCAAAAAGGAATTTTTCGAATCTGGGTTTGTGATGCGGAGATATCACCTCTACAATGGGAATAGGAAAGCAACAGCGATAGAAAATGAGAAAGAAATATGGGCAATAGGTAGCAATAAAGAAACTATGAATCAGAAGATACGATACATAAACGACAAACACACACACACACACACATACGAACTCGTCTTGCGCCTTTTTTCGAATCCGAATATCGGATAACATTCTATTGTAGGTACGAATATATTTCCCCGGTTGCCATGATCAAAATCGACACTCAATTTTTGCTGAGACAGTTCATAAGTTCCCCAGTAGTCACATATACACATTATGGCAGATGACACTGCTTTTTTGAGACAGGTCGCTCACACTAAATGCTTTATTTGTAGTTTTTTTCTTCATCAGTAATACGTGCGCAATCTTTTAATAGTAGCCAAACGTAGATGCTGACGTGCGTTTCGTTCTCTGTTATAATAAGCTATTGACAGGTGAAATACCCGTACTTAGTTTGCCGTAACAGCAATGTTGTACGAAGATATTACCACGTATGACGTAGAAGTCTTGTCTTACTTCTACGTTATTTAAAAAAAACATAACCATAAGATGAAATAGTTCCTAAATTAAACCTTAACGGCCAGACGAAACATGTGAACAACAAAAGTCAAACTTACGGAAAAGATGCTTTATTCAGGATGCAGCACTTCCATAACAATTCATAACATCACATAGCACAACTCCACACAGCTCTTAACACAACGCTCAACTTGCAACACTTCTCCAAGCAACGCTCTCTTTAACAACGCTCGCTTTACAACGCTCGCCAACCAACAGTTTTGTCGTTGTTTTTATCTCTCGTTCTTATCTTATATCAGGCATACGTCACGTTCATTCAATCTCAATTATGTTGGCAACAGTATTCGTTTCAGAGAAAAGATACCACGTTTAGAGTGAACACTAGCTGATGACTCTACCTGCACCGTCAAAGTGCTGACTTCGCAGGGAAATGCGGAACTCTCTCGAATAGTTTTGGGATAGATAGTATCCCTCGACGGCGTTCCGACAGCCAGCCTGTCAGTCACCGGAAACCACGGTCTTCTACTCGGACAGATTCGGTCTAGAGACCTGTGGGGATCTGCCTCTCCCACGGGACTGGTACCTTACACCCCCCTGTCACAACCCGTGTGTGCGACGTGCTATGGGCAGTTGGGGCAATCAACTTTTTCAAAATATCTCATCTCGTGGCAGGGAGATCGCCCGCCAACGCGAGTTTTTTGGGACTACTGTCCTTTATTTCAAAACTCAGCACAATTACAAACATTTTCACTATGAGGGTCTCATGCACCCCTCTCACAATACTTAGATACTAAACAAAAATCACGCACACTGAAAAATATTTACATTGTTCACAGCTCTAGGGCCAGAGCTGTGGTGATGACCCCGGGCCAGGGTCAAATCAAACACCTAGGTCATTAGGCCGAGAAACTCATTATTGAGAGTTACGTACCTCCGAGGGTACTTCCATTTGTCAACCATAGTTGACCCGACTCTTTCTTTGCTCAAGTTCCCTAACAAGACTAGGGCATGTCTTGCTGAAGCTGGAGTGCGAGACGTCCAGCCCCAGGCGGAACTTGGCATTTGCAGCGGTGCAGTTGCTGCAGTTCGGTGCGGCAGCACACTGGTGGTGCTGGTGCCCAACTTCACCACAATTACCGTACCTTGCATCTGTCTCGGGGCAGTTGCCTCGGAAATGGCCGAAGCCATTGCACCGAAAGCACCTGACCTCCCTCAAGAATTCCTTTAGACGGAGCACTGACCAACCCAAGTTCAGTGTCTTCCGCCTCACCAAGTGCTTGAAGGCCTTGGGATCCACGTCTGTCACCCAGTGGACCCTACCCCCTTGCACCTAATGGGAAAACAGGCTTTGAACCCGTTCTCGAGCTCTGGGTTCTGCCCACAAACCATCTGCTCGAACTCTTTTCCTGAGAGTCCCCCGTCGACACCGTACACAATCAACCGGGGGTTTCTCTTCTGTGGGGCCGTGGGAAGCGTGCAATCCTTGGTCAGTGGATTGCTTCTCAACTCTTGGGCAAGGCGGTCGAGCTCCCCGGGATGGGAACACTCCACGGCGACCCCTCCTTTCCTTATACTCCGTAAGCTCTTGACCCCTATCTGCAGTTTTGTTGAGTTCACTGCAGTTGTTAGGGTTTTCTTTGTGTCCTCTGAGGACGCACTCTCGACTGTCGGGTAGACTAAGAGCACGTGTCTCCTGTCCACCGACTTTCCCTTTCTCTTTCTAGTCTCAATCGGGGCGGGCGAAGGCCCTTTCGCCTTGATAGCCCCCTTCTTAGCCACTTCGGCGTAGGAAGCCGCTTTCACATCGGCTTCGCAGCCCAATTCCTCAAGCACGGACAGCTTGCCCTCAACATAGGCCACCCGTGCTGCTTGATCAAAACAAGCGTCACTAATGCTGCTCAATGCAGCCATCACCTTCTCTCTCCCTGAGGAAGTGACCCGCGAGTCCAAGAGAACGGACCTTACTTCCCAGGTGAGCTCGGAGATGCGTTTCAGAAACTCCTCCTCGGGTGTAAGCACCGGGGGTGTCCCGGGATGCGTACCTCCCACCGAAGGTACCTCTTGGCACCCCGCGGACGACCCCTCGTGGGCCCGAGATGGTTCGGGCTGGGGTGTTGTTTTCCCCTTCCTTGCCATGGGCGGAACTGGCAAGGGGGTGCTTACACCCTTCGTGGGTGTAGCGGCTATAGAGCCCCCCGCTGAGGGTAGCTTCTTTGACAGTTTCCCCCCAGTGTTGGGCTCTACCTTCCGGCTGTTCTCGGAAGAGGGGCTAGCCCCTTTAGCACTGCCGACAGGGCTTGGTAGTGCTTCTGCCGCTACCTTCTGCGTCCGGGTTGTCCCGGACGATTTGGGGACAGGCCCCTTGGACTTCACTCTACCCTTCTGGGTAGTTGGCATCTCTGTGAGAGAGATGAAAAAACACAAAAAATTTCTAAGTACTGAGTGGGCACCCAGAGGTTCTCCCACTCTAGTCTAACCTTAGAAACCGGGCGCTCGGGCTTTGGGCGGGCGAGGAACCCCTCGACCGCGGGACCAGAACGACGACGACGTACCCGATGACTGATGCCAGAGTCTCTATGCGAGCTGAACGGAACTTCGCCCTCACAAGGGCGTTTTTACTAAGTCCCGTCACTGCTCTAATTGGTGGTTCTCGAGAACTTAACCAATTGAGAAAAGAAAAATTCGCGAGATCGGGATTGAAACCCGTCTCGCGGTTGGAATCTTCTATCTGCTTAACAGCGCAATTCAGCTCATCCAAACACACACAGAAACTCTCACCCGGTCGGCATCAGACTGACCGGTCACGTTAAGAGTGAAGTATAACTGAGAATAAACTCAAGATTTAATTAGGGAAAGAAACCAAAAAGAAAAGTTAATTTAGAATATACGTCACACACGTTCCGCAATGCAGATCTAGGGGTACGTTTCGAAAGGAATTCCAAACTCTTCCTTCCCATCTACGTTATCTAGTGATACAGCACTCAGTCGGTTTCAATTTTCGTATAGTAGAATAAGCACACCTTACAAATAATTAGTCACGATCAACATAGACGGTAGCATTGACTTTGACCTACCAGTCAGACCAGAGTTCATGAACCTGTCCAGTTAATGATATTTTCATTAGCACGTCTTTTGCTAAAAAAAAAAAAAAAGTGCGTGCTTATAGTATCAATTGTCCGTCCGTCGGTTAAAAATTCTTTCTTTATCGAAGGAATTTTCTGACGCGAAATGTTTTGCATTTCAGATCTTTTCGAACGTACAAGTGCGCCACTAGAGGGCGCACTTGTACATTCGGAAAGATTTGAAATGCATCTGGGGGATTAAAAATCCGATTGAAAAATTCTTTTTCGGATAGATACTACTAACTATGGAAACATTTTGCGTGTATTTCCTTCCCAAAACAATACACAAATCCCCCCCCTTAGGGGAAATGTTAATCTGTTTTCCTCGGTACCTCTGCTTCTAAATGACCAATTTAAAAAATTCTTTTAATACCCGATACCATTTACTTTATCAACAAAAATTGCTTGTGCTTGTGGAGTTTTTGTAGTTCCTAGTTCTGTCGCTAAGTGGTGTCTGTGTATTTCGGTTTGCAGCTATATCTCCGCTTCTAAAAACCTTATTGTAATTTTTTTGTTTTAATCTATGCCTTTCGTAACAATTAAGATGGGGAACATTATCCTCTTTAAATAATGAACAGCTTTCGCGCTAGGGGGCGTAAATATCAAGACGTTTTTCTGTCTATCTCTGCTTCCAGAAGAGGTATTTTTATAAATTCTTTTTCCATAGCATAGCTTTTGCTATGAAGAATACTTTCGCATACTTTTTACTTTCCGATTATTCAAAATTGTTCCGCTAGGGGCGTTATATCATATTTTCCTCTATATCTCTTCTTCTGTTAGATTTGAAAATGTCTTTGCCTCTGATATCTTCCTTCAGCACTGGCGACCCTAGTTCTTGCGAAGCCCCGGGCGACGGCTCTTCACGGGGCCCTTCGCAATCGCAATAACCCAAAACCATCGCAATAACCCCTTATATACGTAAAAAAATTACATGTTGCTTACTCTGATCGTAAACCAGTCGCTCGATTTTTCCATTCTTTTCTTCACACAAACCCTCACTTGGGGCGAATGTGATCCCAAAGCAATTTTTTTTATCGGAAATTATGATATTGATTTTTATGAAATAAACACGATGTAATACAATACATTGTTTATTAATATAATTAAGAATCCAAAATTTCACCTTTCCAAAATGACCTGTTATTAAATAAACAAGGATAGCTGTACAATTATAAGATAAGTCTATTATTTAAAGAAGAATTCTACGACATTTCTTGTATCTGAAGTCTTCAATCCAATCACTATAGTCCAGAGTAATTGCCACGTCATTTTCTATGGACAGAAGAGTGAATACATTGCAACTCACTACTTGTACCAGAAATTGCCGCAAAACTCCTATCAAAAAGATCTTCAATGAAAAAAATTAAATTTAGACATTACTCCACAACTTTCCCGCTTAAAAAATGTAAAAATAAAAAAATAAATTTTTTTAACAGAGTAATATTTTTATGTCTCTAATTAAAAGCAGTAAACAAATACACTGAGTGGCCACTTTATTATGACCACGTGACAGTTTTAAGCAAATGAGCTATGGCTGCACGCTGTTGCTGCCAGAGAGCGAGACTAGTATATAAAGGGAAAGCTTAGTGCTTGCGACAGTAGTAGCAGTGATTTTTGGGTGACAAGATGGGTAAAAAATGCGATTTGACGGACTTTCAACGTGGGATGATTGTAGGAGCTCGGAGCCATGGAGCGAATATCACCGAAACCGCCGCATTCGTGAAATGTTCCAAAGCAGCTGTTGTTAAAGTGTTTAAAGACTGGACTGTCAGCCAAAAAACTGGGTCTCTACGTGCAACGTGTGGTCGTCATCGACTAGTGACTGCTCGGGCGGAACGAAGAGTGTCCAGACTGGTAACAGACAACAGAAGGGCAACAGTGCAGCAAATTACATACCATCTTAATCAAGAATCCACTCAAATGATATCTGCACGCACTGTTCGCCGTACACTGCATCGGATGAGATATGGCAGCCGAAGGCCTGTTCGAACACCTTTGCTGTCTGCAGTTAACAAGAGAAAACATCTCCAGTTCGCACAGGAGCACAAGGATTGGACAGTCGATAATTGGAAACAAATTATGTGGTCCGATGAATCACGTTTTCAGTTGCACCATGCCGATGGCCGAGTGAGAATTTGGCGGAAACAGCACGAAAGCATGGACCCCAAATGCATTGCTACAACCCTTCAAGCTGGTGGAGGCAACGTTATGGTTTGGGGAATGTTTTTCTGGCATGCTTTGGGGCACTTTAATTCGTGTTGATCAACGTTTGACTGGCACATCATATCTAAACATCGTTGCGGACCAAGTGCATATTGTCATGTGGATGGTTTATCCCAATGGCGATGGCTACTTTCAACAAGATAATGCGCCCTGTCATAGTGCTCGTATTGTACAGGATTGGTTTCGGGAACATGCCGGTGAGTTTGCTTTGCTTAGGTGGCCCCCACAATCTCCAGATCTCAACCCCATTGAGAATTTGTGGGATGAAGTTGAACGAGCCATCAGACAGCTGGATCCACAACCCTGCAATCTCACACTCCTGGAAAATGCTATTCATCAAGCATGGTCTCAGATTCCATAAACCACCTATCAACATCTCGTGAAGTCCATGCCACGAAGAATCGACGCAGTATTAAAGGCAAAAGGTGGCCCAACGAAGTACTGAAGGGGTGGTCATAATAAAGTGGCCACTCAGTGTATAAACACTTACTTTCAACTTTGAATTTACTACTACCTATAAAATTTACAAACAAAGAATTATTGGCAGGAAAAAGTTTAAATTGAAAAATTGGGTATTACATTAATTCTGTGGCTTGGTTCTAAAAGGGTCAGTGTAAAAAATACAGATTTTGAAAAATTGCACTTTACTCGTATTACTTGTAGAACTTTCATTTAAGTCGTGCAATGTTGATTTACGATTCACATCAAAAGATAAGAAATCTGTAAATGTGATCGCATTAAAAAAAATTCTCTGCCAATTTTTAAAATATCCTTGCCATTTCCGAAGCAAAATTTGACATGAGCAAAAAAAGTCTTTTTTTTATGAAATGGTTTTTTTCTCGGACGTCATTAAGACAGCTAATCACCAATAGTTTAGCCAAAACTTTTTATCCATCGTCAAAACGATTTTATTTTTCGCAAATTGCAAATAATGCGATCAGCAGCACTACCCCTGCATTAACGCATTTGGGTTCATTTACGGTAAAAATTTTGGGTTCCTGCTTTTTACATATTTATGCTTCTTCTTTTTATTTTATTTTTTTCTTAACGACATATGAAATCTCATTTACTACTTTTTGGGCCTGACGGTTACACGAATTTTTGAACTGCAGTTCTGGAAAGCGTTTCAGTTACAGCCAAAATACTTTTTCCATTTGAAAGTAATTAAATAAAAAATAATTTTACATTGCCTAATTTCCCACACTTTATAAATTCGCACTGCAATTATTGCAATTCTGATCATTTTCCGTTTTTTCAAGAGATTCTTTCGTAATTATTTTATTTATAATACGTAAGTCTTCGAAAAGAAATTAATTTTTGGAACATTTGGATTTTCGTTTTCACTAAAAGCGGAGAAACTGTTACAAATTCTGAATTTGGTTATCGCAATAAAATTCTTAACCCGTAAGTGGTGTCGTGCATATTTAGTACGTAAAGAGCGTCGTGCGGTCCAGGGGACCTCTACTTGTACTGCACTCTAGATAAAGACCTGTTGCAGAAAGAACAATATTAATTATTCTTTTGCGTTTTAATAACACTCTGAGACCTAAATGTAAGAAAAGAAATTTAATATTTTTAAATTTTGTTACTGAAAATCACGCCATTTTGTGGGAACACAGAGATTTTAATCTGAATCATATATAATGTTTTAAATTCTCTTAAAAAAATAATAAAATACGTACGCTCCTAAGACTGTGCATATCTGCTGTTCGTGAAATATTCTTCGTAAAAACTAAGTATTAGGTTCCACCAGCGAGAATTTCTAGAGAACTGCAAGTGTTCAACTGACAGCACATTCAGCTATCGGAATCGAAGTTTGCACACTGGAAGAGCATAGTTTTTGGCCAGGGCTTTAGAGAAAAAAGGGTTAGTACGTCACTTTGAGGAACTGAATGCCGACCCGTGTCGAAAAGTGTGGCTGGAAAACGGTTGGCCACTGCCCTACAAAATCCGATTTTCCTCTGTTATAGTTCTGCACGCCAACGCCTTTTCTTGGTTTATACAGTATATAACATTTGTTTCACGTTGTGTTTTACTTAAGTTGTACACTCAGTGTTGAATTTCATTTCCTTTTTTTTTTTAACGAAATGTCATCATATGCTGATGTGACGTGCTGAAATAAGCATATAAACACGAAAGGACAGGACATTGTTTTCCACGCCCTTTCGTGTTTATAAGGATCTTTATCGGGTTCCGATAAAGGTCCTTCTTTAGGAACTATTTCAAAACACTGCCCCGAAACTAATTCTGTTCAAGATAATTGAGTAAGACTAATAATATATCTGTTGGCTGTTTGACAGTATCATCATAATCTTGGGGTGATATTATTAAACAGTTTAAAAAGATTTTCTGCTCAGTTCACGACAGGACATTTAAAAAAGGGAAAGGTGTTATTAGGGAACTCATAAATGATCTAGAAAAACGTTTTCTATCTGTCAACAAAGATGCTGCTTGTCAGTTTTGCAGAATATGAACATTTATTCGAATTCGTTTTCTGAACAGAAATTCACTATTAGTGTGGCGCAGGAAAGTTCTGCAGAAAATGAAGAAAAACAAGTTGGTAAAATCATGCAATGCATTGATTATAATAATACGCTTTCCAACATACCAGAAATCATTACTCAAGTTATGAGAATAATGGCTGTGGAATAAATCTCGGTCCTGTGCCCTGACCTTTGATCCCCTTTCGATGATTTTCAACAGAACCGGTTTGGTATACCTCCGAAATAACATGATAAAGTTTTGTCGCAATCGAAGCATTTTTACGTAAGTTATGATGCATAAGAGCTATGAAATAGATCCCGCTCCTGTGTCCTAACCTATGACCCCATTTCGCCCATTTTCAATAGAATTCGTCCCCAGGCAAGACCCTACAACATACTAACATTTCACCTAAATCGAAGCATTTTTACGTAAGTTATGACGCATAATGGCGATGGAAGTGATTCCGCTTCTATGTCCTGACCTTTGACCCCATTTCGCCCATTTTCAATGAGGTTTGTCGCCAGGTGGTTTTCTACCATCATCGAAATCGAACCTTTTTTACGTTAGTTATGACGCATAATAGCAGTGGAATGGATCCCGCTCCTATGTACTGAACTTTGACCCCATTTCGTTCACTTTCAATAGGGGTCCTTCCCAGGTGATCCCCTACCAGATACTAAAATTTCATCGAAATCGAACGATTGTTACGCGAGTTATTGTGCTGACGGACACAATCACACAACGCGTGACGTAATGAGGCAGATGGGAATCGCGACCATCGCTCGCCGCAAGTGTGACGTCATAAAACTTTAATAGGATCCACACACAACGCGTGACGTAATGAGACAGATGACGTGACTGCGCGCCAACAGTCTCAAACACGGCGAGATTGTGACGTCATAAGATTTCTAAGCATTGGTAACATTAATGGAATAATGGAACAACGCCATCACTAAAAACATAATTCGGGGTGGTTATTTAACCCACTGAACGAATTCTCCTAAAGTCGAGATCAAGCTAAATCGATTTCTAGTACCAGAAAACGGTAGGTTAACGATTTTCATCAAAATAAAATGTACATACAAACATAGAAGAATTGCTACTTTAAGGTGGACGTCAAGTAATTTTGCTTCCTATACTTCCAATGGAAAAACTTCTGTACACATTTTCTTCACAATTAATGCGTTCTCAAGGATGACAATTTGAACATCGATAAAAATATCTTCATTTTATAACTTGCAATACTTAATATTTTCTAAAACATAACCATAATTATGCAATTCAACATTTGTTTACCTACTGACGTCATGAAAACACAGGTCGCGCCATCTTTTTCTGGACAATTAATGCGTTCACAAGGATGAAAATTTGAACATTGATTAAAATAGCTTCATTTCATAACTTGGAATACTTAATATTTTCTAAACCATAACCGTAATTATGCAATCCAACATTTTTTTGCCCACTGACGTCATCAAAGTACAGGTCGCGCCATCTTTTCTCTGGTTTCAACACAACCAAAGGAAAAGTTATTGATTTTTAATATGATTATGGTTATGTTTTAGAACATATTAAGTTTTCCAAGTTATAATATGAAGTTATTTTAATCGATGTTCAAATTTTCATCCTTGGGAACACATTAATTGTGAAGGAAATGTTTACAAAACTTTTTCCATTGGAAGTGTAGGAAGCAAAATTACTTGACGTCCACCTTAATAATATGGGATAAGGGCAATGGAAAGGATCGCAATCCTATGTCCTGACCTTTGACCACATTTCGTCCATTTTCAATAGGGTTCGTCCCCAGGTGGTCCCTACTACATACTGAAATTTCATCGAAATTGAACCATTTTTACGCAAGTTATGACGCATAAGGGCAATGGAATGCATCCGGATCTTATGTCCTGACCTTAGACCCCACTTCACACATTTTGAATAGGGTTTGTCCCCAGGCGGTCCCCTACCACATACTAAAATTTCATCGAAATCGAACCATTTTTACGCCAGTTACGTGCGGACGGACGTACAAAGCTGGAGCACATACGCTTCTTCAACCTACGGTTGGAAAGCGTAAAAAATGGATTGACTCAAACGCGGTGAGGAAAAAACGTTTTTTTTTTTTTTTTTTTTTTTCATTTGGGCACTGAAGAAAGCAGTTTTACATTTTGTACAATGAAAAACACATTTTCCAGTTTGTACAATAAGGAACATACCTTCATTTCATGAAGTAAATTTTGTTCACCACTTTTTAAACGCAGTGACCTTCAGAAATCATGATGGATGCAAAATGTAAGTAAATCATTTTTATTTTATACATTAACAGAGTGTTTGAACTTCTTTTGCGGAGTGAGTTTGAAGAACTCAATAATTTTCCGCGTTTTAAAAGTTTTAAACAACTAATGTTTATGACAGAGAGAAAAAGGTTTTAAACAACTAAACTTTTCTAAGGAATTACTAAAAAAAAATGGAAAGATGCACTGAGTTTTTGACATCAAAAAAATATAGTTAGTATAGTAAGCAAAATGCTTTTTAAAAAAAAGATTTATGACAGAAATTGTTCATTTAAAATTATCGCATTTATATTATTACATCAATGTCTTCTGATTTTAGGACCCAAAATCCTTAACTTTTGTTTTGCGAAAAAGACAATTTCTAATATTTGAGTGCGCATTGCAGTAGATAGAGCACAGCTTCTGAAGGGCAGCTACGTCATCAAACTCGGCTGCGTGTTTCAGGGGTAAAGCGCTACGGACTAGCCCTTTCCTCTCAAGCCCTGGTTTTTGGCAACACTCAACGCATGATGGTATATTGCTGGAAGAACACAAACAGGCAGTTCTGCGTTTCTTTGCCGCACGTATCTGCTTGGGATCGAACTTGAGATGAAATTGAATTTCGGTCCACCCGCTGCCCGAAATTATCCTGTAGATCAGATCAGATCATATGTAGAGGATTTTAGGAAGGGAGTGTCTGACCCCAGGTCTTAAACAACCCTTAGAAATAGGTAGCTAGGAGATTTGGGCTTGAGTGCCGGATAGGAAAGTGACACGGAAGCGAGGTAGAAAGGGGGAGGAAGACGCCCCTATTTATTACTGGGGGGGCAGTACCCGGGGTCCGACGGTTAACGTGCCCATCCGACGCACGGCGGGTATTTAGTGGTTCGAACGTTCGTACCTGCCCAGGATCGAACCTGAGGTTATCTGCATGGCAGTCACGAACGCTGACCACCAGGCCACTCGCGGCCCGAAATGATCCTGTATCATATCATATCAAAAGTAAAGGATTTTAGGAAGGGAGTGTCTGACCCCAGGTCGTAAACAACCCTTAGAAATAGGAATCTAGAAGATTTGGGCTAGAGTGCCCGATAGGAAAGTGACACGAAAGCGAGATAGAAAGGAGGAGGAAGACGCCCTTATTTATTACCTGGGGGCCAGTACCCGGGGTCCGACGGTTTAACGTGCCGATCCGACGGGCATTTAGTGGTTCGAACGTTCGTATACCTGCCCATCGAATCTGAGGTTATCTCTATGGCAGTCACGAACGCTGACCACTAGGCCACCCGCTGCCCGAAATGATCCTGTAGACCACGTCAGTGCTATTTATCTCATAACAATGCTATTACGGCGCCCTCTGTGCAACTGGTAACTTCCTACTGTCATTTGCGTTAGGGCATTGGCGTAGGAAAAAGAGGGACTCAGGGGCTCAAGCCCCACCCATTGGATATCAAGGCATATTTTTCTCTTGAACGACGGATCACATTATTTCTTTTTCTCTTTTAAAGCCGAGTTTTAAATCTTGTTCATTAAAAACATCGAGGTGTATCTGAAAAACCGATAAACAAAAAGAAAACTGACTCAAATCACATTTTTTCCCAACGAAGTCGCGGATTTTTTTTTTAATCTCCTTGAATGCGTTTCATTGGCGCATTTTTCCACGTGCAAGCATCATAGTTCACTTGCTGTCGCTCACACTCCTGGAGAATGCCTTTATCTTGTCTTCTCTTCTCTTTTATATATAAAACAGACTGTGTGTGTGTGTCTGTCGGTCGGATTTCACATAGAATTAGGCGACCTAGAGCGACGAAATTTGTTATGAAGGTACCTGTAGACATCTTCTGGTGCACCACAAAGCGATTTTTTTTTTAATTTAATTTTTAGTTATTTAATGTTACGCGTTTCTACCCGATCTGAGTGTGTCTTTCCGCTTTCTTGACATCAACCTGATCACACCGAACGTTAAGACGTGCAGAAAAGTAGTTCACCGTAAATTTTAGGCGTTTCTTTTTTAGAATTCCGTTACGACTATTTTCATTCATACATACACTTATTACGCCCTCTTTTGTAAGCGTTGTTTGCCGATTGTATTATGACCTTGAGGGCGGAGAAGAAAAAAAGAAAATAGAACGTTGTTTTTCAATCTGCGTTATTAATTCAAAAGTGTCATACGTCACAAGGTCATCATACCGTTGAAAGCTAGAAAACAGAACGTTGTTTTAACGAAATTCTAAAAAAGAAATGGCTCAAATTTATCGTGAACTACTTATCTTCGCGTTGGGTATGATCAGGTTGAAGAAAGAGGTAAGAAAGCGTCTGTCGGTCGGATTTCACATAGAATTACAATTTAAACGTCTTCAATTCCCTATTCGTTTGAGTTTCGCCATGATCATCAATAAGGCACAAGGGCAGTCTCTAAAAGTTGTTAGACTGGATCTACAAAGTCCATGTTTTTCCCATGGTCAACTAACTGTACGTTGGTTGTTCCAGAGTCGGAAATGGGGAAAATCTTTACATCTTTGCTCCGAATGGAAGGACTGTTAATATTGTTTATCCCGAGGCTCTACAAGAATAAGGTACTTTTCATCTCAATCAATTTCATTGCATAAGCCTTCTGCTTTCAAACTTTTTGAATTATTTACATTGGACGTGACAACTACTAAATAATTGAAATACATTTTTTTATCCTAATATTCTATTACAGGAAGTTGTACTACAAAGTTGTATAAACCTTGCTTTACCAGTCTTAATTTAATTGTAGATATAGCTTTTACTTTATGCTATCACTAGCCCGTCAACGACGGGTACAACAGGCTAGTTAATAAAACAAGAGGAAAGACCAATCACTGCGATAGAATCCTTATCAAGTTGAGAAGCTGATGGGTTTTTTTTTTTTTTTTTTTTTTGGTTTTTTTTACCCCAATATCAAGAAATTGCTAAAAATTCTATCAACGTTTCGTGTCTCAGCAGCCACTTCAGAAAATACATTTTCTACTCTCAGGCGCCAGAAAATATATCTTCGAAACACAATGTCTAATTCTCGACTTTCTGGACTTACATTGTTGAACATTCATCGAGAAGTAGAAGTAAATACGGGATCCACATTTTGAAGGCTATGGCGGCGAAGCACAATTACCTTGTACAATGATGCTAAGATATGTAAGTACTATTTCATTCAATTACTAGTACATTCTTTACTCTGAGGCGCCAGAATATGTATCTTCGAAACACAATGTCTAATTCTCGACTTTTTGGACTTACATTGCTGAACATTCATCGAGAAGTAGAAGTAAATACAGGATCCACATTTTGAAGGCTATGGCGGCGAAGCACAGTTACCTTGTACAATGATGCTAAGATATGTAAGTATAATTTTATTGAAGTAATAGTAAAACTTTATATTTTCAATATTCTACACTATTATTTACTTCATAAAATAATCTGATTTTAAAATTGCACCTTTATAAATGACTCCGAGAAATTTAACACTGAGAGAGAAGTACTCTATTTTACATTAACCACATTTAATAAATATATAGCCCTCCACATTACATAAGGCTTTGTATCAAAATTTTGTAAATCAGTATTTTAATTATCAATAAAATTGTTAATTTATTAATGAATTTATATAATTCTAAATAATGAAGCATTGATAATTAACGCTTAATTAATAATTGATTAATTATCCTAGATTAGCAGTTATTTTCGGTGTTTGGTTATGAAACTACTTGAGCCCTCCCCATAATCTTTGAATTGCTACGCCCCTGGGTTAAGGTGACTATTTTTTTGTCCGGTGTGTTTATGTTCGCCGACGAATTATTAAACATAATAATAATAATAATAATAATAATAATAGAGCAGGTTCTTTTTCATTATTACGCTTTAAATTATTCCAGCGTAATAATAATAATAATAAAAAATTCATCAGACTACCATCACCCAACTCAATACGCAATCTGGCTGATGCACAAACTGATGCACAAACTGCTCATCTGTCCGCAGTGGTGGCCCCAGGTGCGGGCATACGGGGCAATCGTCCAGGGCCCCGCGCCCAGAGGGGCCACGCACCACGGCCACTTAATTAGTAGTTTTAAAATAAAAATAAAAATTATTTCTTATTTTTACATTTTCTCAGCGGGAAAGTTGTGGAGTAGAGTAATGTCTAAATTTATTTATTTTTTTTTTTTTAAGATATTTTTCATAGGAGTTTTGCCGCAATTTCGGGTACAAGTAGTGAGTTGCAATGTATTCGCTCTTCTGTCCATAGAAAACGACGTGGCAATTACTGTGGACTATAGTGATTGGGTTGAAGACTTCAGATACAAGAAATGTCGTAGAATTCTTCTTTAAATAATAGACTTATCTTGTAATTGTACAGCTATTCTTGTTCATTTAGTAACAGGTCATTTTGGAAAGGTAATACTGTATTTTGGATTCTTAATTGTATTAATAAACAATGTATTGTATTACATCGTGTTTATTTCATAAAAATCAATACCATAATTCCCGATAAAAAAAATGCTTTGGGATCACATTTCCCCCCCCCCCCCAGAGAAGGTTTGTGTGAAGAAAAAAATCGAGCGACTGGTTTACGGTCAGCAACATGTAATTTTTTTACGTATATAAGGGGTTATTGCGACGGTTTTGGGTTATTGCGCTTGCGAAGGGCCCCACGAAGAGCCGTCACCCGAGGCCCCACAAGGACTAGGCAGCCACTGTCTGGCCGGGCAGCACTTGTGATGAGAGCAACATTTAGCGTCTACCGTCTAGCCATTTATTTGCGATTTTTGTATTTAAGGTGGATCCCCTAAAATCTTTGCCTGGTATTTCCAATGGGCAAGTTTCTAAAGCCATTTTCTTCACAATCAATGCGTTCCCAAGGACGAAAATTGTACATCGATGAAAATAAACTCATATTATAGCCTAGTATACTTAATATTTTCTAAAATTTAACCATAATTATATCGAAAATCAATAACTTTTCCTTTGGTGGTCTTTGGCGGTGTTGAGACCAGAAAATAGATGGTGCAACCTGTACGTTGATGATGTCAGTACACAAAAAAATGTTGGATTGCTTAATTATGGTTAAATTTTAGAAGATATTATGTATACTAGGCTATAATATGAAGATATTTTTATCGATATTCAAATTTTCATCCTCGGGAACACAATAATTTTGAAGAAAATGGCTACAGAAGTTTGCCATTTTTTTTTTTTTTGATTGGAGGTTTAACGACCACCGTGAGCAACTCAATGGGCTATAAGCAGTCACCCGTCCCTAATTTAGGGTCACTGGTTCCAGGGAAGGGAGAGAGCCAGTGCCGTAAGACAAACACAACATCCATGCCTCACCGGGATTCGAACCCGTACCCCGTTCGGACGAATGATCAGAGGCCATCGCTTAGACCACTGCGCCACGGGGCGGCTTTGCCATTTGGAAACACAAGGCAAAGATTTTAGGTGGATCCACCTTAACAGCTTCATTTACTGAAGAAATACGTCAATAATTTTCGCTCGTGTGGCCCTAGCCTTATTTATTGCCCATTGAGTTGCTCAAGGTGGTTGTTAAGCCGTCAACTGAAAAAAAATGCAATAACATTTTTCTGACCTAACTTTAAAAAGTGTAGACATCGCAGATCTGGCATAAAATATGTGCGTCGTAGAAATTCAAAAGCGCAGGAATCACCATTCTCACGGTACAGGTTACGCAGCGCAAAAAAGGATATTCCCAATTCACTCAACAGATGCAGAAATATCAAACATACGAATGGGCAACGTTATATAATATAGGTAAGCATTTTTTTTTATTACAAAAGGCGTGATAAAAATTCAACATGATGACGCAATGAATCTGATAGGATAGATCAATCAGAGCCCGGCAGTGAAAACTGTTCTACTTTTTGTGCAGAGCACCTCTGGTAGCTTATAGTTAGTTATTCATGCCAAGGTGTTGAAACGCACTGCTTGTCCCTGATATGATATCATCAGTATTTTAATGTCAGGAGATGTTATGGTTCAAAGGTAATAATAGTGACGCGAGTCGAGTATAAACGAATAAAGTGACGGCTGCAAAAACGACCTTGCAATTGGAGATGACAGAGCTGCCAAATACTTCGCTTAGTATATAGTTTTCTTTCAGGGAGTTGATTAAGCTGAGCGCATAAATTGATGTCTTAATCAAAATCTCCTAACATTTTTAAAAACGTTCTCGAGGTTAACGAGTGAAATAGTTTTTCCCCGAATTTTTTTTTTTTTTTTTTTTTGATTGGAGGTTTAACGACCGCCGTGAGCAACTCAATGGGCTATAAGCAGTCGCCCGTCCCTAATTTAGGGTCACTGGTTCCAGGGAAGGGAGAGAGCCAGTGCCGTAAGACAAACACAACATCCATGCCTGACCGGGATTCGAACCCGGACCCCTTACGGACGAATGATCAGAGGCCAACGCCTTAGACCACTGCGCCACCGGGGCGGCCCCCGAATTCTAGGAATGCCGTCCTTGAGAACGCAGATGTATGTTCGATTCACAATGCACTCTGATATGTTTACATTTCTGAATAAACGAAGCATCAACGCTCAAGTGAAACTGAAAGTACTATAAATCCGGTATCCTCCCGCCATTCTCACTCCACTTTCTATTTTACCAAAATAAAAACTTGGGTATATGTAGGACAAAGATTTCCTTTCCTTAAGTAAATAATAACGAATGTGTTATCGGTAAACAAGAAAGACCTTCTGATATGCGAATACTTACTGCTTTGTCGGTATGTTTCATATCAGTATTAACATTCACCGCCGCCTCACGAAAACATAAAAAGCAACGATGATCCTAAAAGAAATTTTTCACATTTCACAACCAGAAATATTTATTTCAGAACCTGAAAATGGCAGAGGTTACTTCAACATACACTGCTTTCCATAAATTAACGGAAAACCAGAAAATTTGCGATAACTAAGCCAAAAACAATCGGAATTGCGCCAAATTTTCATATGTGACATAAAAACCACTGCCAGCTCAGAATATCGTACGCAACGTAGTGGCGCTGCAATCGTACGACGTCAGCAGGCACCGGTACAAAAACGCACGTTTCACAAGGTGTTAGAATTTTGTGTTTAAAATTGCGATTGGAAAAATCGAAGATAGCCATTGTGAAGGAATTAGTTTGAGACAGGGGCGGCTCCTGCTATGGGGCAGTTTGAGACAGGGGCGGCTCCTGCTATGGGGCAGTTTGAGACAGGGGCGGCTCCTGTTATGGGGCTGTGGGACTGCAGCCTTCCCACTTCTTACCCAAAGCAGTTTTTTTAATGCCGTACCAAGAGAGAGAAGTTTTGTGAACACCGCTGTAAGTTTTTCCAGCATAACGCCACGACTGAAGTTTTTCCTGCATAACACCACTGGGTGCGGAAGGAACGTTGGCGGGCTGCCCTACTTGCAGCTCTGACGGCTATTGAAACCAACTCATGTGGGAAACTCTGCCTACTGCCACATCAGTTCGTTTCCTTTGAATAAAACTTCCCTGCAGGCTGCATTGATGGCAGCTCTCGCTAGCAGGATTGCTCGCGAATGCAGTCTCTCGTTGGGTGGGAATGTTTCATATGAGTTAGCATGGGGTTTCCATGCTTATTCATATGCCGCAAAGAAGTTAAAATAAAAAGTTGCATGAGTAACAATAAGAAAATCACTAATTGAACTCTAACGACATTTGGAGAAATGATCTGAGTGACACGTGAATTAAATTTAACTGTTTATTTCTTTTAGAAGATGGTCTTAAAGCTAGGTACAATATACCGGTGAGGTTGCTTGTTTTAGTTAAACAATTTAGTTATTTATATCAAACAAGTATAATGCACTTAAATATAATTGACTTTAAACTTTAGTTACTGGTTTAAAACACGGCGTGGTGCGCCAGAGGAAAATTATTAATGCACTATGTGAGAGACTTTCGGGTAACTAGTCCTGCATAGCACATGCAAAGCTATGAGGCATGAATCAGAAATGCGTAAGATAAAAATCATCATACCCTCTTTTCCTTGGGAAGCCCCGATCGTGAAACTGGGTTGCCGGCTGGTCGTAGTCAGCTCTCCATCTTAATTGGTTTTATCTGGACTACTTTAAAATATTTACTACCTCATCCTGTGTCGGAAACATTTCTCCTCCGAAACCGCTGAGACCTCTTCTACTCAACATGCAATTCTCGAGCGATGAGTCTGTCGTTATCTCTTCGAGTCTCTAGTCTGTCCTTTTCATTCCTCATTCTGTTAATATTTCTGTTTTTCCGTGTCCGGTGTCCATCTTGGGGCGTGACGGCCCGGCCGTCCGAATCGCGTCGGGTTATGTCATTGGCCCTCACAGATAGCCCTGCTATATGATTCGCTTGCTATCCGTTCAGATCGGGTCACTTTCCCAAAAAGTATGTCTTCTTTCAGCTGTCGACTTGTTCTCACACATTTTTGTTAATTAACCGCACCTAGCTACTGTAACGTACCAGGAGATGTGACGTACCTGCCCGAAGGACGCACACGACATAAAGGCAGATAGGAATCAGAATAAAACGTCCGCGTAGCTCAATTGGTAGAGTGACTTATTCCGGAATGAGGGGATCCGGGTTCGAATCCTGGCGTGGACAGAAATGACGGAGAAATTTACTTCGTTATAATGGCGCCCGAACTATCCGGATGACCCGACCGTTCAAAATCTCGCAATGGTGTGATGTTATTTCCACACCGCGAGATAGGAAAAATAAGAGAATCCCTTCTCCAGCACTTCGAAAAAAAAAAAAAAAAAAAAAAAAATAAGGGGGAGATTATGTAACGTACCAGGAGATGTGACGTACCTGCCCGAAGGACGCACACGACATAAAGGCAGATAGGAATCAGAATAAAACGTCCGCGTAGCTCAATTGGTAGAGCGACTTATTCCGGAATGAGGGGATCCGGGTTCGAATCCTGGCGTGGACAGAAATGACGGAAAAATTTACTTCGTTATACTACTTAGAAGCGAAGACTGTCATGTAGGCATTTCCGGCGACGTGACTTACCCCGAATTTCGTCGCTACCCCGGACAATACAGAGATGCTCGCAAGTGTTGCTTGAGAAAAGGGGTGACGCCCCCAAAAGGATTTATTGCCCTCCTGCTTTTCTCTCAGCTTCGACGACGAGATTCTGCTATTATGCCTTCCTTCCGTACGTTCCGTGAGAAAAAAAAAAAGAACCGTGAATGCCTTTCTTTCTTTTCCTTCCCATCTGGGTATTTTCTCAAGTTTCCGTGAGAAAAAAAATATATAATTTCCCCTTTTCTTTTGTCTTGAGTGCAATTAAGATGTTCTAATTATCAACCGAAACTTTCAGGTAGCCTGGCTTAACTTCACCGGAAAGTAATTTTAATCAATGATATTCTATTTGGCAATTTAAATATTTATTTCCTACCGCTTTAGAGTAAAAATAAAAAATAATAATAAATAAGCAAAATGCAAAATTTTACGGAAGAAATTTAAATGTTACGGGGATATAGAAAATTCCACGGTAACAGGAATGCATCGCCGGGCCTATGTGCTTTGTTGTTTAATACGGTTCTTATGCTTCCGAATATGAAATAAAATAGGGGAATGAAAAAAATAATGACGAATGTTGAAATAAAGTATTAAATAAAGTATGTTTGAATGTATTACTCAACCTGGTTTTTTTCCTTTTTTTTTTCTTCCAATTTTTGGTTTGTTCCTGCTTTTATTCAACGTAATAATTCTAACAACAATGTTATTCTCATCAAACTGGAGATTATTCGTGTTTGCTTACAACAAATACTCAGTTGCCGGGACTTTTGCAAAAACGTTTTGCTTATATTTTCTCTTCTGGTCAAAATGGGCATGTGAACAAATTGCGATTAAGAATAGAGTTCAGTATTGGATAAATTGAAAAAGAAAAGAGAGACTAATTTCTGCAGCGAAATACTTGCACAAAATTGATTTCTTCACTTACCAAGCACCGCGAAATTTTCGCTTTTAAACTCATGTAAATTTTTATTCACCAAAAATCATTGAAATCACTCCACTGGGTTCATTTTATTTTCCTGCTGCATTTCCCCTCCCTCCCAAAAATAAGCTGCGCATTTCCATTGAGGCAGTGCATTATATTTAATTACTTTGAAAAGAACACTTAATCAGATATCATTGTTTAGAAAATCTACGAAGTTGGTAAATTTTGGAAAACAAATTTTTCTACACTAAATTGCTATCATAGCTTCAAAATTAAAACTGATAGGTTTGCAATCCGTTTTTATTAAAGAGAATGCCGGTGTGTGAGTATTGCAATAAAAACTCATCGCGAAATTCTCGCAGACCCTTCAAAATTCCACAAAATGTTTTTCATCGCCGTCCAAGTTGAAGTGGTCGGTATCAAGTCGAAGTTCCAAAGAGAGTGTATCAGAAGAAAAAAATATTTATTTTCATATTTCTAGGGGTCACAGTGAGACACTTGAGAACGTGTACATGGCCCTGAGTGCGCCTCCGCTGCCACTGGCATACGCATTATTATTTTTTTGTCTATATATATATATCGTTCATCATCATCATTGTCAACCTTTATCAATCGACTACTGGACGAAGGTCTCCCCAAGTTTCTTCCACAACGGTCTGTGTTGTGCCAGTCTCTTCCATATTACTCCCGCATGCTTTCGAATTTCATCCACTCTTCTCCCATGTGGTCTTCTTCTGGGTCTTTTCCTGTCCCTTGGAATCCAGTCTAAAATTTCAGCTGTCCATCGATGGTCTATCGTTCTGGCAATATGTCCAGCCTATTGCCATTTCAGGGATTTTACTCTGGTCATGATGTCTTCCACTCTTGTCACTTTTCGGATCCACGAGTTCCTCTTCTTATCTCTCCTGGTTACACCAAGCCTGTATCTCTCCATGCTTTTTTGAGTTGTCTGCAGTCTTTGTATGTCTCTTTTGGTTAATGGAGATTATCTAACTCACCATTTCTGCACCATATGCAAGCACTGGAAGGATGCATTGATCAAACACTTTACGTTTCTGCACCATATGCAAGCACTGGAAGGATGCATTGATCAAACACTTTTCTTTTAAGACATAATGGCATATTGCTCTTGAAAAATATACTGTTTCTTCAAAAAGCTCTCCAGGCAAGTTTTATACGCCGATTAATTTCTTCATCCATGTGACTGTCACTTGATATCTGCTGTCTAAGATAAATGTAGGTATTGGTTATCTCCAGCTTTTCCCCATCAATCGATAAATCTTCATTTCTTGTAAAAGCATTGCACATCGCTTTTGTCTTCTGAAAGTTCCTTTTTAATCCCACTTCTTTACTCTTGTCAGCAAGTTCCTGGATCATACTCTGCAGCTCTGATGGGGTAGTTGCAAAAATGACTACGTCATCAGCAAAATGGTGAGTTAGATAATCTCCATTAATCTTTATCCCTTCTTGTTTTCCCAGTTCAGTGATTGAAAGACATTTTTCAATTGGCATTAAAGAGTTTGGAAGTTATAGTTTCACCGTGTCTCACTCCCTTTCCAATCTTTATGGGTGCTGTATTCTCAAAATAGCCGAATCTTTGCACTTGCATTTTCATAGATATTATGAATAATATTAATGCATGCATCTTCAATACCGCAGGATTTCAAAGCCATTGTAACTGCTGATGGTTTCACCGAATTAAAGGATGTAGGGTCAGGTGATGCGCAATATACTGCAGCCTCTCCTTGACAAATGTCAACCCCGCCTTCTCGTGGTGCATCCTGTTCCCACTAAAGGGGCTCTGACGACCGCCAAATAGCGGTGTAACTATACCATCGGGATTAGAGGAAATGCTATCCCACACTCACCAACCCGCTTGGCCAGCATGGTGAGTTATGGCCAACCCCTCCAAAATGACTCCACAACTTAAATCTTGGCCCTCAGTCTCCGGCAGCTGGAATGTACCTGGCCAAGGCAGTGGCCAGTGCGACATGAAGGCAGAGGGTGCTAAGAATCGCCGGAGGACCGGACTAGGCTGCCATCTGATGCTGACCTTGGCTACGTATAACGGACGCTCCCTATCTTGTGTTTCAAGGCTCCTTGAATTGGAAGAAGAACTACAAAGGATCCAGTGGGACAACGTCGGGCTAAGTGAGGTAAGGAGAAAAGGAGAAGATTTCATTGAACTAAAAAGTGGACATCTCTTTTATTATCGTTTGACAGATACTGGCAGAACTAGTGGTGTTGGATATATAATAAACAAGAAACTGAAGGATAAAGTTGTAAAAGTTGAAAGTTCTTCTGACGCAGCTGCACGACTTGTTATCCAACTCGCGAAAAGATACCAGGCTCAGATTATTCAAGCTTATGCACCCACTACAAGTCATCCTGAAGAAGCGATTGAAGAATTTCATGAGGAAATTCGTCATCTAAATAATAAAGGCAACCAGCAATTGAAGATCATTATGGGAGATTTCAATGCGAAAATAGGGCAACGACAACAGAATGAAACTTCAGTAGGTGAATTCGGTCACGGCAAGAGAACCCCGCGTGGAAATACTCTCGTAGAGTTTGCAGAGGCAGAAGGGTTTTTCATCATGAACTCCTTTTTCAAGAAAAAGCCGCAAAGGAAATAGACATGGAGGCATCCCAATGGATTGACAAGTGAAATTGATTTTATTATGTGTAACAAGAAATTTGTCATGGAAGACTGCAGTGTGCTAAGCAAGTTCAACACTGGTAGTGACCATAGAATGGTAAGATGTAAGATGCACCTAAATGCTAAATTGGAGCGTGGCAAGCTCATAAAACAAAACAAAGTGTATTTACACGACCAACCTTAAAAAACATCATAATACCTTCAAATTGGAACTAAGGAACATATTATCTGCTCTGGGTCTAACGACGGAAGAAGTGGACATCTCTGAAGTTAACAGAAAACTAACCAATGCTCTTATGGAAACAGCAACAAAAATAGCTGGTACTAAGAACAAGTTTCATACGAACAAATTATCAGGAAAAACCAAAATTCTGATGCAAAAAAGAAGAGAGATGAGGACAACTAAAGGAGATGTGACTTCCAAAGTGGAATATATAGAGCTATGCAAGATGGTACGAAAAAGTATCACTGAAGATGTAAGGAAATCAAACTGTGAACTAGTGAGGAAAGCAATTGAAAACAACCTAAGCCTAAAGAGAGCAAAGGGACATCTGAGTAAAGGAAGAAAACAGATTATGGCTCTGAGAAAAGAAGATCGTTCTGTAACAAGAAATAGAGGTGAAATTTTGACAAGAGTCAAAGATTTCTACTCAAAACTATATGAAAGGGATGATACATGTACTCCAGACATTACAAAAGGTACCAGAGTTCTTCCGTCCTCCCAGCACAGAAGTTACACATGCAATCAAGAACATAAAACGGGGAAAAGCTCCAGGAGAAGATGGAATTACAGTAGACATCATACAAGAAGCAAGTGGAGAAATTGAAATAGTGCTCGCCCAAGTTTTCAGTCGATGCCTTAATGAAGGGAAGATTCCTGAGGATTGGAACAAAGCTAGAATGATCCTGTTACATAAAAAAGGTGACACTGAGGATCGCAGGAACTACAGACCTATCAGTGGTTTATAAAATCTTCACTTAAGTTCTTTCACACCGCTTGAAGGTGACAATGGACATGGCTCAACCGAAAGAACTAGCTGGATTCAGGAGTGGCTACAGCACTATAGATCATATCCACGTACTGAGAGAACTAATTGAAAGAGCGAGGGAATATGAACTTCCATTATGCATGGCTTTATATAATATATATAATTTACAACCACTATCAATCCACTGCTGGATGAGAGTCTCCAAGTTTCTTCTTTCACAACAGTCTGTCTTGAGCCAGTTTATTTTATGCTTTCGAATTTCATGCACCCATCTCCCTCTTGTCATCTTCTGGGTATTGTTTTTTCCCTTGCTATCCAGTTCAATATTTCAACTCTCCGTCAGTGGCTGCTTCTTCTAGCAATATGTCCATCCCATTGCAATTTCATTAATTCTGGCCATAATGTCTTCCACTCTGTCATTTTCCGGATCCACGAGTTCCTATTTGTATTTTTCCTGGGAACATCAAACATCTCTACATGCTTCTTTCAGTTGTCTGCAACGTCTGTATGTCTATTTTAGTTTAGGTCCATGTCTGTGCTCCATGCGTAAGAACTGGAAGGATGCACTAATTAAATAGTTTCTTTTTAAGAAATAATGCGTCCGACCAAGTTTTATAGGTCGATTATTTTCTTCATAAACGTGGCAATGTGCCCATCGCTTAATATCTGTTTCCTAATTTAGGTATCGGTACCTCTAAATTTTCCCTATCAATCACTAAATATAAAATCTAAATATTCATTCCTTGTAAAAAAAGAGCACTTTCGATCTATATATATATATATATATATATATATATATATATTCTATAAAGAAGATACCTAAGCAAAAAAATACATATATAATTTTGACTCACACCTAATACAACATAGAAAAGGTTATGTATCTACCTGTGTGAGTAAAAGGAGAAAAGATAAAAAATAAAATAAAACAACTGAATGTAGAAGGTGTCGAGAATACTGAGCCTTGGCTTTATCAAGGACCAGCAAAAACTCTGCATTTTCTCACTTCCACAAAGACCTAGTTGGAAATGGGTTTCTGCAAGGCCATAGATGCAAGTAACATTCCCACCTAAAATAGTTAAAAAATATATATATATATAAGTCATGTCCTCCGTAGAGTATCATGACCTAGCACTAGTTAACAATTTCGCTTGCATCCATTAACCTTCATGGCCCGACCCATGCTCTTCATCTGTTACTGTTAAACAGAGAGAAGAAGATTAAAGAGAACTCAAGCTGTGAGAGTGACATAATAAATGGAAATGATTTTCAGCTATAACGAAATTCCAAGTTCGTTTGAGAGAGAATTTAAACCTGAAAAACAATGCAAAAGAAATCCAAATTTTACATTGCAATTAAAAAAAAAAGGAAATGTTAATTTATAACGAACAGATTTTTGAAAGAAAACTTGAGTCTAAAACCCCCTACTCTACAACTTATGCTGTATGAGGAGGCCATCAGCCCCACCCTCACTGCCCCCCAGCGTCTAAGGAGTGGCGGAAGGGGTCAGCCATGTTCTCCTCTTATGTGGAGAAAAGTTTTTGTCACACAAGAGGTAAGCTCTCTTCCTTGTTTTTGGGTTCTAGGTTTTATAAGTTCAATGTTTGTACTTTATGTACCTTTTCTCTGTCGTTTTTTAGCTTTTCAGCTTTTAAGCATTGGTTTGTCTGTTAACATTTTTGCGGGTTTTAACTCTTACTTTTCTTTGTAACTTTGAGCGTCTTTTGGGGTACCTAGGAACAGAAGAAGGCTAAGCCTGTTCCTTTTCTATGCGCTGTCTATGCGCTGTTTTTTCAAAGTAGTTAAGTTCTTAATAACTAATTAATTATGCACTTAAAGCACTGCTGAAATACTTTGTACATATTGCAACTAACTGTTTAAGGTATATAACTTTCACAAAGTTTTCTTTAGTTAATATTTATCTTTAACTTATTCTCGTTTTCGTGCTGTCATAAGTTGTAGAGTAAGGGGTTTTAGACTCAAGTTTTCTTTCAAAAATCTGTTCGTTATAAATTAACATTTCCTTTTTTTAATTGCAATGTAAAATTTGGATTTCTTTTGCATTGTTTTTCAGGTTTAAATTCTCTCTCAAACGAACTTGGAATTTCGTTATAGCTGAAAATCATTTCCATTTATTATGTCACTCTCACAGCTTGAGTTCTCTTTAATCTTCTTCTCTCTGTTTAACAGTAACAGATGAAGAGCATGGGTCGGGCCATGAAGGTTAATGGATGCAAGCGAAATTGTTAACTAGTGCTAGGTCATGATACTCTACGGAGGACATGACTTATATATATATATATTTTTTAACTATTTTAGGTGGGAATGTTACTTGCATCTATGGCCTTGCAGAAACCCATTTCCAACTAGGTCTTTGTGGAAGTGAGAAAATGCAGAGTTTTTGCTGGTCCTTGATAAAGCCAAGGCTCAGTATTCTCGACACCTTCTACATTCAGTTGTTTTATTTTATTTTTTATCTTTTCTCCTTTTACTCACACAGGTAGATACATAACCTTTTCTATGTTGTATTAGGTGTGAGTCAAAATTATATATGTATTTTTTTGCTTAGGTATCTTCTTTATAGAATGTGTATTCTGAATTTTCAAAACTGCTGCGTTGCGCGTTTTGATTTTCAGGTTATTTTGCACCCTTCGTTTTAAATTCTAAAATTTTTTCCTTAGTCTTCAGTTTTGCTCTTAAATATATATATATATATATATATATATTCTATTAAGAAGAGACCTAAGCAAAAAAAATATTTTTGACTCATACCAAGTACAACATAGAAAAGGTTATGTATCTACCGGTGTGAGTAAAAAGAGAAAAATTAAAAAATACAATAAAACAACTGAATGTAGAAAGTGTCGAGAATACTGAGCCTTGGCTTTATCAAGGACCAGCAAAAACTCTGCATTTTCTCACTTCCACAAAGACCTAGCTGGAAATGGGTTTCTGCAAAGCCATAGATGCACGTAATAAGCCCACCAAATATATATATATATATATGTCATGACCTCCGCAGAGTTGTATGACCTAGCCCTAGTTAACAATTTAGCTTGCATCCATAACTTTCATGGCCCGACCCATGCTCTTCATCTGTTACTATTAAACAGAAAGAAGAAGATTAAAGAAAACTCAAGTTGTGAGAGTGACATAATAATTAGAAATAATGTTCAGCAATAACGAAATGCCAAGTTCGCCTGAGAGAGAATTTAAACCTGAATAGCAATGCAAAAGTATTCCAAATTCTTGCATTGCAATTAAAAAAGGAAATATTAATTATTTAAAACTCAGATTCTTGAAAGAAAACTTGATTCTAAAACCCCCTACTCCACAACTTCTGACAACACAAAAACAAGAATAAATTAAAGACAATAATTAACTAAAGAAATGCTTTGTGAAGGTTATATGACATAAACAATTAGTTGCAATATGTACAAAGTATTTCAGCAGTGCTTTAAGTGCATAATTAAGTAGTTATTAAGAACTTAACTACTTTGAAAACACAGCGCAAAGTAAAAGAACTATGATTGGCCAGCTGCTTGGCCAAAGTTTCCTAAAAAACGCGCAAAGTTACCAAGAAAAGAAAGAGTTAAAACCCGCAAAAAAGTTAACAGACTTGCCAGTGCCTAAATGCTAAAAAGCAAAAAACAACAGAGAAAAAAAGGTACAAGAAGTACAAACATTGAACTTGGAAAACCTAAAACCCAAAGAGAATGAAGAGAGCTTACCTCTTATGCAACTGAACTTTCTCCTCACAAAAGGAAACATGGCCGACCTTTTCCCCAAACTTCCAAACTCCTCTGCCACTCCCTAGTCGCTGGGGGGCAGTGTGGGTGGGGCTGATGGCCTCCACACACTGAAAGAAACCAACTCGCGGAGATTTTAACCAGAGAAAAAATATATATATATATATATACTTAAGACTGTGGACCTGTATGATCAGAAAGAGCAGAATTAACTCTCCAGAATACATGAGAAATATAATAAAATACACAAGTGGTGTATTTAATAATCTTTGCATGTATTATAATGAGCAATTTGCATATGTTACATAAAAACCACTGCCGGCTCAGAATATCATATGTAAAGTAGTGGCGCTGCAATCGTACGACGCCATCAGGCACCGGTATAGTTCGAGACATCATTTACCAGAAAAGTTGCGATGGGGAGCCATTGGACACCTGGAAGGCCAGAGTCAAACCGATGTGGCCAGATGGTTCAATGTGAGTGCTTCTGCAATCCATAGGATGTGGAATGCATTTCTAAGAACAGATTCAGCGTCCAGAAGGTATAGCCAAGGAACGCCTACAAGCACAACTGCCGTTGACGACCGTTATTTGCAGTTAACCGCACGAAGACAAAGGACCTCAACACCAACCCAGTTGAGATCTGCACTTGCTGCCGGTACTGGAAGGTTTATATCTGCTTTAACTCTACGCAGACGGCTTCATGAAGGAGGTCTGTATGCTCAACGACTAGCAATTTGTATGCCCCTCACCGCACGGCACAGGAGGGGGTGATTGATTTGGGCATGCATGAGAATAAATGGAGATCTGTCCTCTTCAATGATGAATCAAGATACAACCTAGAGAGCGATTCCAAACGTTTGATTTGGAGGGAGCCAGGAGCTAGCTATCATCCCAGTAACATCCGTGAAAGAGATCGTTATGGTGGAGGTAGTGTGTGTGTGTGTTTGGGTTGGCATCCCTTTAGGTGGTCGAACAAATCTTTATGTCCTGTAACCAGTGGCGTAACTAGCACAATGTGCGCACCCCCCCCCCCGGCAAGATTTGCTTCAGCGCCCCTAAGCGCAGTAATTTCCCCAGGATTTCCAAGCACGAGGAAGGATGCGTTTTTCGGGGTCAGGAAGTAAGGGAGAATGTCTGGAAAAGTAATGCTGGTACCTAGAGCTCTGTAGTTTTAAATTTTTAAGTAATAGATTTAACAATACATCTAATTGTTTTGCACAAAACTAAAATAAATCACTTGGAGAAATCACCCTCTTGTACACTGCAGATCCGTGGCTGCTGTGAATAAACGTTGGCGTCTGTCGTGCACGTAATTCTCATCTTGGTGACTGACTGAATGTTTCCCCACATCCTCCATGGGGAATCCCCATGTGGCCTCGCGCTTTTCCTCAACAGCACACAGAGAGAGGGTAATTGGAGAGCGATCGTATGACAACCCGGAGCCAAAGGGCCGAATAGCTTCAATCTGTAGGACATCCAGTGCATTAAAAGTGAAACTTAACATTTATAAACTAAATGTACCTTAAAGAAAAATATGATCCTTTGGGTTAATTATTTGTTTGTTTGTCTTTGTGCGTGTTCGAAATTTTTCAAAAAACTATAACTGGAAGTTGCAGCACGCCTTTTGGTTAGCTGCGGGGCTGGTAGTTACGCCACTGGCTGCCACGTGGTAACCTGACTGCATAGAGATATAGATATGATATCCTGCATCCATATGCACGTCTTTATGCAGGTGTAATAGGCGAAATGTTTCTCCTATAGGACGATAATGCGAGACCACACAGAGCGTGCCTCATGGAGCAACACCTTGAAGAGGAAACTATTGTCCTTATGGAATGGCCAGCTTGATCTTCGGACCTAAATTCCGTTGAATATGTTTGGGATGCTCTGGGGAGAATTGTTGCTACCCTCAATCCGCCTGTCGATACCCTCATGGGGCTTGCTACTGCTTTGCAGGAACAATGGGCATTACTGCATACTGAGTTAGTTGACACCATGATAATGAGCATGGGACATCGTTGTCGGACCTGTGTTGCGGTTAGAAGTGGCCACACATCATATTGAAGCAACTTCCCCATTGAGTTCCTGTACCCTATTTTTTGACATGTTCCTGTATAGTCCATTTTTCTGATATTAAATAATGTTTTCGTGATTTCTTTTATGCTAACCTATAATTTACAACGTAATGCATCTTCTCACCGATTTTCATGAAATTTCACCTAGTTTTTTTATTTATCCTATTTTTTCTGATTTATCCTTAATTTATGGAAGCCAGTTATTTCTTTCCAAATTTTTGAGGCGCTCGTATTACCGTTTACGGAATACGATTTCTCTGGCTTTGGATCATCATCATCATCATTGTCAACCATTATCAATCCACTGCTGGACGAAGGTCTCCCCAAGTTTCCTCCACAACGGTCTGTCTTGTGCCAGTCTCCTTCATGTCACTCCCGCATACTTTCGAATTTCATCCACCCATCTCCCATGTGGTCTTCTTCTGTCTAGGTCTTTTCGTGTCCCTTGGAATCCAATCTAAAATTTAGACTGTCCATCGATGGTCTGTCCTTCTGGCAGTATGCCCAGCCCATTGCCATTTCAGGGATTTAACTCTGATCATGATGTCTTCCACTCTCGTCATTTTTCGGATCCACGAGTTCCTCTTCTTATCTCTCCTGGTTATACCAAGCATGCACCTCTCCATGCTTTTTTGAGTTGTCTGCAGCCTTTGTATGTCTCTTTTAGTTAAGGTCCACGTCTCTGCACCATACGTAAGCACTGGAAGGATGCATTGATCAAACACTTTTCTTTTAAGACATAATGGCATATTGCTCTTGAAAATTATGCTGTTTCTTCCAAAAGCTCTCCAGGCCAGTTTTGTACGCCGATTAATTTCTTCACCAATGTGACCCTCACTTGATATCTGCTGTCCAAGATAAACGTACGTGTCTGTTATCTCCAGCTTTTCTCCATCAATCGATAAATCTTCATTTCTTGTAAAAGCATTGTACATCACTTTTGTCTTCTGAAAGTTCATTTTTAATCCCACTTCTTTACTCTTGTCAGCAAGTTCCTGGATCATACTCTGCAGCTCTGATGGGGTAGTTGCAAAAATGACTACGTCATCAGCAAAACGAAGGTGGGTTAGATAATCTCCATTAATCTTTATCCCTTCGTTTTCCCAGTTCAGTGATTGAAAGACATTTTCCAATGTGGCATTAAAGAGCTTCGGAGATATGGTGTCACCCTGTCTCACTCCCTTTCCAATTTTTATGTGTGTTGTATTTTCAAACATCCGAATCTTTGCACTTGCATTTTCATAGATGTTATTAATAATATTAATGTATGCATCTTCAATACCGCAGGATTTCAGAGCCGTGGTAACTGCTGATGGTTTCACCGAATCAAAGGCTTTTTCATAATCGATAAAAGCCATGCACAATGGAAGTTCATATTCCCTCGTTCTTTCAATTAGTTCTCTCAGTACGTGGATATGATCTATTGTGCTGTAGCCACTCCTGAATCCAGCTTGTTCTCTCGGTTGAGCCATGTCCAGTGTTACCTTCAAGCGGTGTGAAAGAACTTTAGTGAAGATTTTATAAACTACTGATAGGAGGCTGATAGGTCTGTAGTTCCTGAGATCCTCAATGTCACCTTTCTTATGTAGCAGGATCATTGTAGCGGTGTTCCAATCCTCAGGAATCTTTCCTTCATTAAGGCATAGAGTGAAAATTTGGGCGAGTACTGTTTTGATTTCTCCACTTGCTTCTTGTATGATGTCTACAGTAATTCCATCTTCTCCTGGAGCTTTTCCCCGCTTCATGTTCTTGATTGCATGTGCAACTTCTGCTGGAAGGACTGGAAGAACTCTGGTACTGGTACCTTTCATGATGTCTGGAGTACATGTATCATCCCTTTCATATAATTTGGAGTAGAAATCTTTCACTCTTGTCAAAATTTCGCCTCTATTTCTTGTTACAGAACCATCTTCTTTTCTCAGTGCCATAATCTGTTTTTTTCCCTTTACTGAGATGTCCCTTTGCTATCTTTAGGCTTTGGTTGTTTTCAATTGCTTTCCTTACTAGTTCACAGTTGAATTTCCTTACGTCTTCAGTGATACTTTTTCTTACTGTCTTGCATAGCTCTATATATTCCACTTTGGAAGTCACATCTTCTTTAGTTGTCCTCATCTCTCTTCTTTTTTGCATCAACATTTTGGTTTTTCCTGATAATTTGTTCACATGCAACTTGTTCTTAGACCCAGCTAATTTTGTTGCTGTTTCCATAAGAGCTTTGGTTACTTTTCTGTTAACTTCCGAAATATCCACTTCTTCCGATGTTAGGCCTGGCTTTGGATACATGAAACTATTTCCTGCATTTTTTGCGTTTTCTGATATGGAGATTTTCCGTTAATTGGCTCGAGTGTGTATTTGTAACGATATCTCTTCCCACGTGAGGGACTGAAAAATCTTATCTACTAAGCAAAAAGCTGAATTCGAATTTCTATGTGTTTGAGCTACCCAAAACTTTTCACAATGCGTAACGTAAGCATGATTTTGAAGTTTATTACAGCGCGACTGTTACGAGAAAAGGAACTGAATCTTTATTTAGAAACTATTTTGGATCTAACATGAGCCTCACAAAGTTTTTCCGTTTTGAGCTAATGCAGAAATTTCCCGCTAGTTAGTGCAAATATAGACTCATGAGATACAATAACATTATGAACATCTACCTAACAGAGTGTTGGGCCAGATTTCGGCGCAATAAACGTGTTGCCGCGGAACTACTTTGTATTTCAGGCCACATTGTTTTGGCGGTTTAAATTAATTATAAAGACCAGGCGTAATTTACTTTTATTTTTTTATTTAATCTATTTTTTTTTCCTTTGCTACTTTTCCTGCCTCATACACCCCCTTTCCCCCATTGGAGCATAAAGCCTAGGTGGTCAAGGCGGTTCATGGCGTTTCCCTCGGACACCCGTGGGATGACCAAGGAATTTCTCTTCTTTTCACTCTCGTGAGAAGAAGCATGGCATTCACGAAATTTATGAAATGTCCGTCCCGAGTGCTAGCGTTGCTGGTCGACAAATCTCCCGGTATATCAGAAACGCAAATTGCAAAGCCCGAACCCTGGTCAGATGAATAGGCAAGATTTACATTTTACGACCATCTCCTCTAGAGTAGGCACCAGCAAAAGTCGTAAAACAAACTGCGGTGTCACAAGAAAGTCGTAACTCTGTCATAGGTAAGCCACCGTAATCTTTCGCTATTCACCAGGCCCAAGAAGATATAGCCGCCCCGGTGGCGCAGTGGTCTAAGCGATGGCTTATGATCATTCGTCCGTGTAGGGTCTGGGTTCAAATCCCGTGAGGCATGGATGTTGTGTTTGTCTTACGGCAGTGGCTCTCTCCCTTCCCTGGAGCCAGTGACCCTAAATTAGGGACGGGTGATTGCTTATAGCCCACTGAGTTGCTCACGGTGGTCGTTAAACCTCAAATAAAAAAAAAATATGTCCCATTTAAAGTACGAAAAACACCACCTACCTAGTATGCCAGCTGTTACTAAAGTGTGGCTGAGTGGCTCAGGGGCTAACCAATAATAACTGGGGTAAAGCAATGGTCGACTCAGCTGACCAATCCGGGTCCCATGCGGAAAACACGTACAGGGCTCAGGGCACGCCCCTACCACATGGGAAATTAAAGGGACTCAGACATATACACAGAAATAGCGCAAGCAGAGACAGAGAGATATAGAAGTACATAATGTAACTTTATTGGGTAGTCAGACGCAGGCATAGGCATAGATATGTCGAGATAGGATATATAGAGTCGAGAGTCTTTGGTAGGAGTTCACGCTAATGGAGCAGAGCTCTTAGTTACAAATACCAGAAGAAGCTTATACCCGTCACCCCATGGATCCCGATGAGCACCATGATATAAGGTGAGATGATGTTTTTCTCCCCAATTCCAATGTTGTATGTATATATACATACGCACGGTCGCTATGCCTGCTCTTAGACAGATTGAGGGATTTATTTTAAATTTAAGCTCAGGGTCTAACAGACTTACTCACCAGCATTAGACCGTCAACATGGCTGATTTTATCCTTTTAATTTAACGTAACTTTTATTTGGCCTCCACCTAAAGGCTGTAATTACTTAATTCAACATACTTTTCTTTATAATAAACATTTTAATTACTTAATCCCGTGTAGCAACTTTTTCTAGGCTGTGTACATTTTTCTAATTCATAATTTGCGGCATATGGGTTTTTTACGAATACCTCGTAACGAACCTATACGAAACACAACGTGGCCAGGGCCGGATTAAGAACTTAGTGGGCCCCTAGGCTAAAACATTTCTGTGGGCCCCAAGGCTAAAACATTTCTGTGGGCCCCAAGGCTAAAACATCTGAGTGGGCCCTCAAAGAATTATGACCAGCAATCATTATGAAGTCCATTAAAACACGAAACTGTAGCAATATGCTTGTGATAATTAATACTGTATGTAGTGCATTCTTCAAACTAATAAATTATCTGCAGTTTTCGTAATAAGGCATTGTATTTTTCATTGTTCTTAAAAGAACATGAGTTAAAAACTTAAGATTCCTGGATCTTGTATTTTCTAATGATTTATCATTGTATAACTTTTATTAGTGCATCTTTTATTTTATGCAATGTGAAGCCACAGGGGACTTCGACTATTAATGGTCCCAAGTGCAAATTGGGAGGTATGGGTGGATTACGTGAAGAAGATGAAACCACTCGTCGACCCCGCCTGTACACAATACCATGAAACCTTCACCCTTGGCGAGTAACTGCCTTGAAGTGGAAATCATACGAAACAAAAGTAAAGCTATTTTATAAATCTATCTATCTATCTATCTATCTATCTATCTATCTATCTATCTATTATTTGTTCAGGCATGCCTCCTGGGCCCTTGTGGGCCCCAAACCTATAGCCCCTATAGACCCCCCTTAATCCAGCCCTGAACGTGACGTCCGTAAACTTAGTGATTGGGTTCCTTAAATTTATTGGAACACAACCTCACTGTTTATCCAGTTAGACGATGAAATAAGTATTCCGCGACCACCGCACTGCAGGAGGCGTGGTAATAAACGCTTGCATCCAGCGTGGCATCGTTCCCACTACACTCGCAGCAAGGATAGCCAGACTGTAGAACTGCTCGGGCTGAACGGAGAGTGTCCAGACTGGTAACAGACAACAGAAGGGCAACAGTGCAACAAATTACAGACCATCTTAATCAAGAATTCCCTCAAATGATCTCTGCACGCACTGTTCGCCGTACACTGCATCGGATGGGATATGGCAGCCGAAGGCCTGTTCGAACACCTTTGCTGTCTGCAATTAACAAGAGAAAACGTCTCCAGTTCGCACAGGAGCACAAGGATTGGACAATCGATAATTGGAAACGAATTATGCGGTCCGATGAATGACGTTTTCAGTTGCACCATGCCGATGGCCAAGTGAGAATTTGTCGGAAATAGCACGAAAGCATGGACCCCAAATGCATTGCTACAACCCTTCAAGCTGGTGGAGGCAACGTTATGGTTTGGGGAATGTTTTCCTGGCATGCTTTGGGACCTTTAATTCGTGTTGATCAACGTCTGACTGGCGCATCATACCAAAACATCGCTGCTGACCAAGTGCATCCTGTCATGTGGATGGTTTATCCGAATGGCGATGGCTACTTTCAACAAGATAATGCGTCCTGCCATAGTGCTCGTATTGTACGGGATTGGTTTCAGGAACATGCTGGTGAGTTTACTTTGCTTAGGTGGCCCCCACAATCTTCAGATCTCAACCCCATTGAGAATTTGTGGGATGAAGTTGAACGAGCCATCAGACAGCTGGATCCACAACCCTGCAATCTCACACTCCTGGAAAGTGCTATTCATCAAGCATGGTCACAGATTCCACAAACCACCTATCAGCATCTCGTGGAGTCCATGCCACGAAGAATCGACGCAGTATTAAAGGCAAAAGGTGGCCCAACGAAATACTGAGGGGGTGCTCATAATAAAGTGGCCACTCAGTGTATAAAAAAAGGGACAATCATCTGGGTTAAGTGGCTAAGATCAAGTTACTTATTCACACACTTTTACCACAATGCCACAGTGCTACTTTCCTTTTTTTTTTTTTTTTTTTTTTTTTTTTTGTTAAATGATTTATTGTACCTGGTGGTACAAAGACATACAGGCAGGCATAAACAGGAGACTGTAATTACACAGCAACAAGTACAAATCATTCATGGTTGACAGCATGCCAAATGATCAATTTTCACAGATAGAGATAGTGTTGATCATGTAACACATTGTGAACAAGTATATATCAAATATGGAATTTATAGTATGCTAAATAACCACTGTACACAGATAACCAGTGTTGGATAAGTAACATATTGAGAGCCAGTGCCGAAAGACAAACACAACATCCATGCCTTACCAAGGTTCGAACTCGGAAACCTTACGGAAGAATGATCAGAGGCCAACGCTTAGATCACTGCGCCAATTTTTTTTTTTTTTTTTTTTTTTTTTTTTTGGAAGAAACTCTCCTGAACTCTATTAAATATCAATAACTTTACTTCGATGTAGTTATAATACTTACTAACAGGTGGTGCCACACTTTCTTGCCACTACATCGAGTTGAAGTTATTGAATTTTAATGTACTTCAGGAAAGTTGTTTGCAAAAAAACACCTACTGTACAATCTTAGGATGTTTTTTTTTTTTTATCAGTGGGCCAATTTTGATGCATGGGAAATCTTTCTTCGCTGAGGAAATAGGGGCGATATTTTTTCCGTTGGAAGTATAGGGAGCAAAATCACTAGACATTCACCTTAAGTGTTTCAGTGTGGATCATTCTTACCGTACATTTTTTGTTAAACCTAATATTTTTATGTCTTTCAGAAGAGGAAGGAAGTTTCAAGATGGCTGGACTCGATCTTGTGGCAAGAAAGAGTCTGGAACGGGGAAGCGAAGTTTCCATCTTGATTCCAGAATCTTTAATTCTCAAAGCTTCGGCGAACAATCAAAATGAAGAAGATTGATGACGACTGGTCATGGAATAAACTCAAAGTAGGTAAACTATGTTTCTGGTTCCTCGAGTACGCTCCTTTTTCCTCCTAACATTTGGCTGACATCCTGGGAAAAGGTCTTTGCTGCATTTATCCATAATTAGTACTCACTGATGTAATCATTTTTTTTATTGGAAGTTGTTTTTAAGTGATGTATTGGACCTGGTGATGCAAAGACATGCAAGCAGACATAAACTGGAGGCAGAAATTACACAGCAACAAGTACAAATCATACATGGCTGTCAGCATGCCATATGATCAATGTACACAGATATAAACAGTGTTGATCATGTAACACATTGTGAGCAAGCATACATCAAACATGGAATTTCCAGTATGCTAAATGACCAATGTACACAGATAACCAATGTTGGACAAGCAACGCATTGAGAGCCAGTGCCGAAAGACAACCACAAACATCCATGCCTCACCATGATCCGAACTCGGACCCAGCCGCCCCAGTAGCGCAGTGGTCTAAGCGATGGCTTCTGATCATTCTTCCGAGAGGGGTCCGGATTTGAATCCCGGCGAAGCATGGATGTTGTGTTTGTCGTAAGGTCATAGTTCACACCCTTCCCTGGAACCGGTGGCCCTATAAATTAGGGACGGGCGACTGCTTATAGCCCACTGAGTTGCTCACGGTGGTCGTTAAACCTCAAATCAAATTAAAAAAAAAGAACTCGGACACATCTCTGACGAATGATCAAAAGCCATCGCTTAGACCAGTGTTTCTCAAAGTGTGGTCCGCGTGGCCCATCAAGTGGTCCGCAGGAAATTTCAGAAGAAAAATTAATGAAGAATGTGAGAATCCCTCCTCTTAAATTTTGAGTGCATGCTCGACACGAATATCCAGAGCTATCAGACAGAGCCATCTAACACCTTCCGTTCCAGATGGCTTACAGCTGTGAGTTTGGATTTTCGAATTTAGGTGAAATTAAGAGCGAGAAAAGAGATACTCGTAGATTAGATGTAGAAGTTACTCTACTACTCAAACTATCGGTCATCCAACTGGATATATACAGGGTGATTCAGAACTCATGGGACAAACTTTAAGGGGTGGTAGAGAACACTGCAGCAAACATTTTTCGTATAGAAATGTATGGGCGCAAGTGACGCGTTGAGGCACAAACACAAGAAATAGACATGAAAGGAAACATAAATTGTGTACTTACAGCATCGTTGACAAGTGCTTCTTTACAGCAATGTTTACAATAATTGCTCAAAATTGCGTCCACTAACAGTAATACATGCGTGGCAGCGTCGACTTACCAAGAACGATTCTCTGTGAATGTGTGGGCGGGTATTGTGAACGACTTCCTGCTTGGCCCATATCTACTGCCAACGCGACTCGATGGCAGATGTTATCGTATTTTTCTGGAAGAGGTTTTACCAGAACTGCTTCAAGATGTACCACTGGCCGTCCGACAAAAACTGTGGTTTCAGCATGATGGGGCGCCAGCCCATTTCAGCATTAATGTGCGCAATTACCTGGATGCCACTTTTGGGGTGCGATGGATTGGCCGTGGTGGACCAGTCCGTTGGCCACCCCGATCGCCCGATTTATCGAACCTCGATTACTTCTTATGGGGACATCTGAAGGCCCTCGTTTACGAGACTCCAGTTGACTCTGTTGAGAACCTCGTCACTCGAATATCCGTTGCGGCTGCACATGTGTGAGAAATACCTGGCATCTTTGAAACTGTACGCCAATCACTCCGTCGACGATGCCACGCATGCATGTATTACTGTTGGTGGACGCAATTTTGAGCAATTATTGTAAACATTGCTGTAAAGAAGCACTTGTCAACGATGCTGTAAGTACACAATTTATGTTTTCTTTCATTGTCTATTTCTTGTGTTTGTGCCTCAACGCGTCACTTGCGCCCATACATTCCTATTCAAAAAAAGTTTGTTCCAGTGCGCTCTACCGCTTCTTAAAGTTTGTCTCATGAGTTCTGAATCACCCTGTATAGCTTGATAAAAGATCGCAAGCAGCAGCATCCCTCTCACACATGGTATGATTATTATTGTAGTTATTATTTTTGTTATTAATTACTGAACCTTTATACGTGGACTTCAGAAAAGTATTAAAATCAAGAGAAAATCAAAGTATAATTATGCATATAACACTTTTCATACACTGCTGGACAATTGCTAAGGACGGATCATAAACGGCTATATAGCGCATAAAAAAGTAAGTGTGGTTGGATGCCAAGTGAAATAAAATAATGTCAGAATGCCAGGACATTACAAGAAAGACAACTTATTGTGCTCTGAAATCCAGAAGGCTTTGGAACGTGTTCAAGGGACAAACAGGCCATTTTGTGCAGAATACGTAAACGTGAAAAAAATGCAATTACCGTCTGCAGGCGTTCCGGCGTAAGATGTCAATACGGGATATGGCCACCATGGAGGGCGATGCAAGATTCCACACGTCGTGCCATGCTTTGCAGAACATTATTAAGCAGCTGTTGGGGTAATTTATCCCATTCCTCTGTCAGTGCACGGATGAGGGTGTCCTTGTTTATTGGAGAGCATTGGTGACCAGCAAGACTCCTCCCCAAAGCATCCCACACATTTTCAATGGGATTCAGATCTGGAGAACGTGTTGGCCATACGAGGCGTTGAATATCATCGCTCTCAAGACACTCCTGGACAGCGACTGTTCGATGACATGTTCCGTTGTCGTCCATGAAAATGAATCTATCACCGACAGCACCACGGAACATGCGAATATGAGGTAGCAGAACATCATTAATGTATCGTTGGCCAGTCATAGTCCCAGTTGGAAGCACGTAGAGGGACGTACAGCCATTGATCATGATGCCAGCCCATACCATGACATTACATGTCGGATTTTGGTCCGTTTCCTGTATGTTTGCTGGACAATATGCAGTACCACTATCACGCCAGATCAGTTGTCGTCGACAATCAGACGATAGACTGTATCTACTCTCATCTGAGAAGAGGACAGCAGACCAGTCGTTATCAGTCCAATTGCGATGTTGATGGCACCATTGCAAACGGGCGGTACGGTGACGTCTGGACAATGGGATGCACACAACAGGATGGTGGGCGTATAGACCTCCTTCATGCAAACGTCTGGCGACAGTTTTTCGGGAGATCCGCTTGCCAGTAGCAGCCATAAACTGATTTGCTACCTCACTAGCTGTGCTGCGCCGGTGTCTTTTTGTTGATAGCACTATGTACCGATCTTCTGCAGGTGTCGTAATGCGAACACGACCTCCCCCGTGACGTTTGCTACACTCTCCATTTGTTTGAAATGATTTCCAAAGCCTTGAAACAACACTGTGGCAGACGTCGAACACCCTGGCAACATCTGTTATTTTTCGCCCTTCCTTGCCAATAATACGGCCACGCGTAAAATCATCTAGGTGATGTCGGGAAGACATACTGAAAATTGCAAGTTCGTCAATTGATTCTTTCTCTTTCAACTTTGCGTTTGAAGAACAACGGGCAATACGCGTCAAATCCTTTATATCTCTTATCAGCGCTATGACGTCACGAACAAGTTCGGCAATCCAAAATTTGCATACGCACAACACGTCTTACTGTATCCCGCACTTATGCTAATTTCCACATTTTTCTGCCTTCCATTTTATGGTTGCTATCGTTACTATTGTCATCCGTCCTTAGCAATTGTTCGGCAGTGTATAATGTAACTTGAATCGTATGGAAAATTTTTTACCATGGCTCATGGGCGTACTAGAATTAAGGTTGGGGGGGGGGTTGCAATTTTCGGAGAAGGTTTAAATAATTTCTCATAAATATTGACTGTCATAAATTTGACTTTTTGACGTTTCGAGGAGGGTTTGAACCTCCAAAACCCCTCTCCTGACTACGCCCATGCTGTGACTATATACATTACCAATTATTTAATTAAGCGAATGATCTCTTTTGTCGTCATACAATTGACAAAATAAAATCATAACTCACCAAACTCTTTCTTTCTTTATCAAATACATGTAATCTAAAAATTAGTTTGTTTCAGATAGGGTTGGCAACCGACCGATATTTTAAGAACCTGGTCGGAATTTTTGGCGATTTTCTGCCTAAGGCCGGTGGCAACTGCTTACTGGCTATGTTTGGAGACGATATTATTTTCAAGTAAAAAACAGCTACTAATTTGCAGAAAAAAGCTTAAAATTTACCAAAAGAAGCTAAAATTAACTAAACATCACATTTCAAGGGGGAGGGGGTAAATCGAGCCGGAACTCATATCTGTAAGGCCGCCTCTAAATCACATAAATCGGGGGATACTTTGGTTGGGTCCTTCCTTCGTGTGGGGTGGGGAAGGGAGTCTTCACTGACGGCCGATGAGGGTGTCTGGTAGGTCTTAATATTATTAAACAGGGTTGGCAACCTTAGTTTCAGACAATATATTTTTCAATTTCAAATTTCTTTTAGGGAAGTTACCCAGACACCCCCCTCCCCCCACACACACATCCTACTGCTTGGTGGTCCACAATAAGTAAAGAAATGCTTAAAGTGGTCCACGAGGGACCAAAGTTTGAAAAACACTGGCTTAGACCACTGGGAAACCGCGGCTCTGTGTTATTCTTCTTCTTCAAATGGGAAAAGTACCAGACTTAAGGGAGTTTGATAAAAGCCAAATTGTAATGGCCAGACCACTGTTTCAAAACATTTCCGAGACGGGAAGGCTTGTGGGGTTCTCACGGTCAGCCGTAGTTACCTAGTCTTAGCATAAATACTGTTACAAACGTTCGACAGATGGTGTACAACATCACTGACGAGCCAGGAGACATGAAGCAGCTAATGAATCATTGTGCGTTCAGTCACAGAGGAGATAAAGTGTTTCGTGAAGTACTTGCCATGGAGTGGGGGGATTATGAGAATCGTGTTGCTGTAATAGCACTGCACAAAGTTGGAAAATCAGCTTCCGAGATTTTCAACTTGATGAAGAAGCTGAAAATCAGCCAAATTTTCGTCTACCGGACCGTAAAATGGTTCCTTGAGACTGAGACCGTCGCTGACAGCCCCAGATATGGTCAGCCGCGCACCATGAGGACTACTCGCCTGGTGAAAGCAGTGGCAGCCCGTATTGGACAAAATCCTGTCGGTAAACAGTGGCTCGTGAGCTGAACATTTCAAGAATGTCGATGTCACGCGTGCTCAAGAGTGATCTAAGGGGTGAGAGCTTACCGGCAGCGTGCAGGGCACTTCCTCACTCCACGACTGAAGCAGAAGGAGGTGCTAAAAGCGAAATGGTTGCTGCGACAATCGACACAGACAGATCCTTTTCTCTGATTAAAAAATTTCACTACTGAAGAGGCTTTCAAACGCCAAAATGACAGGGTGTATGTGTCAACCTCCCAAGAAGCTCAGGAGAAAGCTCCAAGGACCATGAGAGGCCATCATCCTGCATCTGTCATGGTTTGGTGGGAAGTCTCCTACGAGGGTATCACGGAGCTCCATTTCTGTGAGAAAGGGGTGAAAACATCCACCGAACTCGACCAGGACAGGGTTTTGGAGCCAGTGGTCAAACATATGAGTCACACCCTCTTCCAAAACCGACAGTGGAGCTTTCAGCAGAATTCCGCCCCTGCCCACAATTCCAAGTCAACCCAGGAGAGGAATCAGGTGAATTTGCTAGCTAGACTTCATTTCTCCAGCTGATTGGCCTTTCAGCAGTCCAGACCTCAATCCATTGGACTACAAGTTGTGGGTCACACTGGAGGACAAAACCTGCAGAAAGAGACACCGCAGTATTCACAGTCTCAAACGCTCTTTGGTGCGGACAATAGCAACTTTCCCTGTGGAAATCCTGCGTAAAGCTATTGATGAGTGGCCACAGAGACTGAAGGACTGTGTGAAGGCAAAAGGATGCCATTTTAAAAAGTGATTGGTGCCAAGTATTTACAAGTGCGCTACTTAAGTCATATCACAGGTATATTAAACTATCTTTAAATTTCTAGTGTTATTTCTTTGAATACTTTGTAACAGTATTTATGGTAAGACTAGGAAGTACCTTCATAAAGTGGTTCCAGGAAGGGAAAACCACGAACCGTCGGCAAAGGTGTGGGTCGACCACGGCTCACAGATGCTAGATGTGAGAGAAGGCTATCATAACGTATGGTACGAGCCAACAAAAGGGATACTGTGACACTACTCACCGGTAATTTGAATGGTGCTGACAGGAGTAATGTGTCACAACACACAATACACTGAAGAGCAATTGAATTAAAGACAGCTGGCGTTATGCAAATGTGGTCCTGTAAACGGAAACGACATGAATTATGCAGCGATCCGACAATATAAGGAGTGATCAGGGATCATAGCATACTTCTGGAAAATTTTAGGTAGGAATTTTAGGAATTTTTGGAAAAATTTTAGGAGTGTATTTGAATAAAAACTAGATGTATATTTGTATACATCTAGTAAAACAACTTCGTATACATTGTAAAGAGTTTGCTTCACACCCTTCAACCATATATACTGATAGACTGTGCATGACATCAAAATTTCTGGCTCCAACATAAAATCCCATGACATCAGTCAAAAAGATGGGTTACACCTGCTGTGCTTATGGTTGCTCTGAGCGATATAGTAAAGGAAGTTCTAGGATTTTTCATGCGTAAGAAACGAATTAAATACCTAAGTCAATAAAGTTTAATTACTTAACCAGAAACTTGCAGCTATTGATATAAAAATATAGTAACTTAAGAAAAAAAAATGGAATTCATGTTCCAAATTCTTCGCAAATGTTCATCACATTATAAATCACGAAATGTAAACAACCTGATCATGCATATATATAGCTCATAAGTAAACTTACCTGAAGAGTTTTCATTATATATGAGGCGCATTCACATAATACACCGAAAACACTGAAGTTCTGCAGCGTAAATTAGTAACCATAACAGCATTTTTACACGAAATTTGGAGTCTGATGATGACGTGCCCAATGTTTGAGCCATGGCGGCTTTGATGCAGCTATTGCCAATGCGCAGTCCATTAGTATATATGGTCGAAGTTCACACCCAAATTTTTTGCATAACGTCTAATGTCTAAAGTTTAAGTATGATTTACTTCTAATGTTCAGTTCTTATCTTTTCACGTGTTATTATCATATTCAAGTATATTTACCACATTCAAGTTTCACTTTGAACATTAATATGCTGTTGAACCAGAAGCAATTCACGATTTTCACAGTAAAGTTTTCAGGTTTCACATTAAATTATAATATCCTAAAAAGGTAATTAAAAACCAAGAACTATGTACAATTGTTAACTGAATTACTTTTTTCATATTATTGTTTCAACCTTTTCCTGATAAGCCTATCTTTTTCTGCTTCCACCACAACTAATTTACTTTCAGTTTTCTTTATTTCAACTGAACCTTGTATGATCAAGTTAGAGGCAACTGCTATTTCAACAGTATTTTGTTTTTCTACAGCTTTTCTCATTCTTTCTGTTCCCTCTTGAATTACTGCTAGGGAGGCTTCTTTATCTTTTCTAAGCCTATTTATTTCTGCATCATTTTCTTTTATTTTGTCATCAAACTCAGCTTTTCTTTTTTTCTCTAGCTGCTTTTCCTTATTTTCCCTCTCTTTCTGCTTTCTTTCTTTTACCTTTTTTTATTCTTCTTCCTTCAGCTTATCAACATACTCTTTATAAAATTTATGTGAATCACGAACACTATTTAAAAAATTTCTTGTTATGGGAACTTTACTTACACACCCATAGTGTTTAATGGCCCCTTTAACTATTCTTAATGATGTTATAGTTGAGTCTTTTAAGTTAGCCTTGTCCTTCCTTAACAGAGCAGTGTTAACCGAAAATCCCCTTTCTGCATCAGCATTACCATGAGGTAAAACTAAAATTGACTTGATGAGTTTAGCAAGATTTGAGTATTTTTCTTTTCCGCTAGAGTCTTTAATACTAAATATATTACGCCAGTAATGATCAATCCGCACTGGGATATGCCCTTCCTCTGAAAATTTCACTAGTTCATCTAGAGTTGGCTTATCAGAATTTAAAAGTTTCCACTCTTCTCTTACTCTATCAATTTGTTCCTCAGAAAGATACAAAACACTTGAAATTCTGGTTATTTCCAAAAGTCCTTCAGTGACTGAAAGTTGAGTTGACTCTTTCTTTGGTTCTTTTACCTTTAAAACTTCTATGTCTCTTAGCTTTTGATTGCAGAATGGCAAATTTGACTTTAAATATTTTGTGGTTGCAATTAGTGATGATCTTACATCTAAGAGAAATAATCTCTGTCTGGTCTCCTGAACATTCCTGAGGAGATTTTTTGTCTTCATACCAACTTCTAACTCCCCTAGTTTTTTCCATGAATTTTTGTTTTCAAAATCTACATTCTTTAGGTCTTCTCCAAATTTCCCTGCAATAACGTCATCTTGGATAAACTGAGCCATAACATTCCTCATTAAAGTATTTAAATCAGAATATAACTGGTGTATTTTTGGTTCTTCACTCTGATAACATAATGAAAACTTTTCAAAATTTTGGTGTGAAAATGAAATTAATGCTAAATAACAAGGAGTTAGCTCATTTTTCAGGAAACAGTGAATTCTTTTATATCTTGCTGAATTGCGTAGTTGTTTTTCAAATATTTTTTGAGATGGCAAGAAGTTTAAAAAATATTCTGTAATATTTAGCCATTGATCCAAGAGCCTCTGGGCTGCAGAACCAACGGTTAACCGTCTGTTGCTGACATGACGCAAAAGAAATTTGGCTGTGACCAATGTTATATCCTTGACAGATTTATAATCCTCTCGTCTTGCAGCACTACTCTTTAAAAAGTAATGCATATCAGTAGCAAATTCGTCAAAATCTATATTTAAGCTTGTCAAAAAATTTTTAAATGCATTACTAAAAACACGCAGGTTGCAAAAACCTAGTTCCAAAGATTACTGGCCTGTTTCTTGTTTTACAACTTCATTGAATTTGCATAAAAAGCACTTATTTACATTTGGGCTGTCCATGGATACACAAATAATTCTGTTCAATGAAATATTGAAGGATGATAACACATCAAGAATTTCTTTTAGCAAAATATCTGCTGTTGCATGACCCAGAAAAACGCTTGTTAGGTATCGGCAAGAAACTGAATTTATTTCTGAAGACCAGTACCTGAGATACACATCCAACTGCCGTTTCACTTGTGCATTTGTAGTTTCATCAAATGCTATAGTAACCTTTCCTGGGCTACTAGATGCAATGTCTTTTTTCAAGTCCTCTTCAAAATATTTTGACAATCCATGTGATATCACATAAACAACTTTTTTTCTTTAAGTTGCCTTTTGGCTGCAATAGCAGAATCAGGAAACATTTCTTTGAAAAGTTCAACTGTTTCAGTGCATGAAACAAAAGACGTATTGTCCTTAGCAACTTTCATGGCCCATAATGCTTCGGCTTTAGCCAACTGTAAATCATGACTCAGTACTTCACTAATATTTGTTTTGGGCTGAAGATCCCGTCCTCCAAAGGCTTTTAGGATGGACTTATTTTGAAATTTACTTTGAAATTTCTGCAAATGTTTTTTTCCTTTATGATGCGCTTTTACTTGTGAAAAGCCACTATGAGAAATATTGAAAATTTCTGAACACAATATACACTTAGAAGAAAATATTGTTTCAGTTGCAGAACACCATTCTTTCAACTTCACTCCGTCCAATTCTTTGGCGAGCCACGCATCTTGAAATTTCGTTTTGGATTTAGGCATCTTAAACACTTGTATTACTAACCAGAAAATGAAAGGGAAGTACAAAAACATGTTCCAATATTGCAAAACCAGACAACTTCCCGAAGTTTGGCTGCGAGGATGTCAGAAGATAGAAAAAAAAAGAAGCAAGTCACCACTAGAGAACTGAACCTGCACACAGCACAGAGAACACCACAAAAGACGCAAAACCAGAAACTATCATACGCATCTCACGCAAGTTCAGTCAAAGCGAGTCGGAGCCGAGATCAATTGCGTATCGAACGTCGCTGTCGCCGACGCACGATCGAAGGTTAATGATCACATGCTCTACTGCCTGCCACGATAACACTCAGCTACCATCCCATCGTCATTACCGGAGGTTACGGAAGGAGACCACATGTTTCCTCTTTGCTTCCACCCACCTGCGGTTTACAATAACAAAACATCAGCAGAAAGAGGAGGTTCCACGAGGCATGTCCAAAAATAAAGTACGATCTTCTGCGTGCCACTGAATTTGTCTGCAAAGCGCAAACCAGGGATGAAAATGACCCCTCCCCTTTTTCCTTAGATCTCTTGTTACTCTCGAAAACTGTCCGAAGGCACAAAAGTGGAGCGCCCGCCCCGAAGCAAGTGCATCTCGATGGCGTCATTTTCCCTCCCTTCAGCAGCACAGCATCTGTGTTTCTACAATAACAGGTCTTTTTACCTTACCGTAATGGTAAATTTATTGGCGTTAATAACGGTTGTATTTTTAAAAAATAAGCTTACGAAAATTTTAGGAAGAATAGCAAATTTTAGTTATAATTTTAGGAATTTTAGGAATTTTAGGAGAAATGCGATCTCTGAGTGATGCGACGGGAATCAGTAAGAGTCGGACGCGGTATGGGTAAGACGAAGGATCAAAGCGCATTTGATAGCGGGAAAATTGTCGGGACCCGACGAATGGGTCACTCCATCTCGGAAGTCGTGCAGGCACTGGGATTTTCAAGAGCCACTGTGTCACGGGTACACCGTGAGTACATCGAATCCAGTAAAACCATCCCTGCAAGGGCCAACTGCCGTAGAAAACAGCGTGCGGATGAGCATGCACATCGTCGGCTAGCTCGCATTGTAACAGCGTATAGACGGGCCACAGTGCAAGAAATCACTCGGCAATTTAACGCTGGTACACAAAAACGTGTAAGCAGCCACACCATCCAGAACCATCTCCTAGCTATAGGGTACAGAAGCCATCGTCCCACGAGGGTACCGCTGCTGACCGCATATCACAGGGTGCAAAGATTAACATGGGCGCGGGAACATCGCCACTGGACCCTAGACACGTGGAAAAATGTTGCCTGGACTGATGAGTCGAGATTCACGTTGGTACATGCGGATGGCAGGATACGAGTACGGTGCAAACCACATGAAGCGATGGTCCTTCTTGCCCGCAGGGTACTCTTCAAGCTGGTGGCGGTGGCATTCTCGTCTGGGGACTGTTTACGTGGACTGAAATGGGACCCCAGGTACGTGTGACATCGTCCCTCACATGTCAACGTTACCGGGATATCCTGGACGACCCTTTGCTCCTGTTTGTGCGTCTTCAACATCCCACTGGGGACTTCATCCTGCAACAAGACAATGCACCGTGCCATCGCTCCCGAATTGTATCCGAATGGTTGGACGAACACTCCACCGACGAGACCTCACTTCCTTGGCAAGCTAGGTCACAAATCCGATCTGCGGCGACTCGAGCACATCTGGGATGCCATCGAGAGAAGTGTTCGAGGCTCTGCCCCCTCCCCCTTCCCTCCATGAAATCTTCGTGAACTGTGGGAGCTTGTTCAGGGGTTGTGGATCCGTATGGCTTCCCAACGCTTCTGGTGTCTTGTCGAGTCCATGCCGCGACGAATCGCCGCCGTCATCAGGGCGAAAGGTGGTGCTACACGTTACTAGACAGGTATCTCTAATTCAATTGTTCTTCAGTGTACATCGAACCCTGTTAAAAATGGGACTGCGTAGCCGCAGGCCACTCCGAGTGCCCATGCTAACCTCGATTTACCGTCAAAAGAACCTACGATGGACACGCGAGCATCAAAACTGTGACTTGAATGATTGGAAGAAGGTCGTCTTCCAATCATTCGAGGTCCAGTAGGACAATCGAGCGGCTCCTAGTGCTCATGATAACCTCGGTTGACCGTCGAAAGCGTCTACAATGGGCACGTGAGCATCAAAACTGTTACTTGAACGATCGTCCACATGGTGCAACAGAAAACAATATTCATCGGACAGGCCGTCTGGTTCTGATGAATATCGTTTCCTGTTGCAACACCTGGACGGCTGTGTACGTGTGCGTCGTTAAAGTGAGGAAATTTAACACCACGATGCACCGCGGAACGATAACAAGCCAGTGGAGAAAGTGTAATATTGTACTAAACCCTGGGTCCGGTCATTCATGTGCAGGAATTTATGACGTTTATCACCTATCTAAACATCATTTTAGACCAGGTACATCTTTTCATGGCAACGGTATTCCCTTCTCGTAATGCCTTCTTTCAGCAGGATTATGCGCCGTGCCACACTGCCCGGATTCCTCAGAATGGTTCACGGAACATGAGGAAGACTTCCACGTATTGCCCTGGCCTCGAAATTCTCCAGATGTCAATCCAATTGAGCATCTGTGGTTTGTTGAAAAAAAAAAAGTATTTTGTTTTCCTTATTGGAACAGCAAATCCGATCTGCGGCGACTCAATTACTTAACTTACAAGAGTTAAAGGATCTGTTGGTAGCACAAGACACCTTTACAAATCTTATAGCAACCATGCTCGCCGGGTAAGAGCTGTTTAGCGATACGTGGAGAACTAACATCATATTAGGCAGGTGTTCATAATGTTTTGGCTCTTCGGTGTATAATTGTTCATTTAATTCTGTTTCCAATGGTAACACTGAGCTATAGTGGCTAGAAGAGATAGTGTGCCGTGCTCTTTTGCAGACGGGTTCTTGAAATCATGAAATCACAGAGGGCGCTGAAGACAGCTTCGATGCTATTGTTGTGAACTACGCTCACAGATATACGTGCTTCTCGTTCCGTGCAGTATAGTAATTTCACTAAAATTTTACCAAAAAAAAAATATTTTTCGTTATCCTGCAGTTATACTAAAAGTTATTAATATCATGCATGGACAGATATAAGTGAATATTCTTCCAAATGGGGGTTTTGGGGAAGCTTCGTCATCTTTAATCGGGAAATGCGTAACCTCGCATTGAATGTACGCGTTACAAGGAAGTACAAATACATTACTGGATGCAAATTTTCTCCGTAATTATATGCCTAATTAAACACTTGAATTTACATGACTTTTCCGTAAAATGCTAATAATTGTATGCCCCTTAGAACTCTCGATCCTTCATGAGCATTCTAGGAAACATCTCTCTCTCTCAGTAAGGATTTTAAATTGCTGTCCCGTTCGTATCTCGCTGGTGATTAAAAGCTAAAGGTAATAAAATTCACTGATATCCCAAAACAAAATTTTATTGGTAAATTGAAACATAAAAAACATTGGAGATCCGATTTTATTAAACCCGGGATCGAATAATACAGTTGGTAACTTGTTCAAAACGATTTCAGAGATAACCATATTTCTCGCAACAAATCCAGACAAAAATTTAGTGAAGAAATGTAAAGTATGTGTCACATTAGCGACTTGATAATGTGATACATGCTGCATGAAGTCTACACAAGAAATTAAAATTCACGGCGCTGATTTATCTATACAATATACACTGACGGAAAAAAAAATCACAACACCAAGAAGGGGTTGTGTTAGATAAACGACAGTTGGTAGGCGGTGAGAGTACATCTGTAAGATGACCTCTATGCAAATTTCGCGCTCGGCGCATACGTGTGGCGCTAGTAGCGCCCCTCGGAACATGCAAAGCAGGTTTGCTGTAAATACGCGCTGTAACGTTCGTGAGCGTTAGTTATCGTTGAGATTCGACGTAGTGTGTTGATGTTAGTCAAGAATGCCTTTAAGAAGACGAAGAAGCCATTATTAACAGCTCACGAAGTTTGAACGAGGTGGTGTAATAGGGCTACGAGAAGGTGGATCTTCTTTCCGCAATATTGCAGAACGACTTGGTAGGAATATAGCCACTGTGCATGATTGTTGGCAGCGGTGGTCAAGGGAAGGTACTGCCTCAAGAAGACCGGGATCCGGCCGGCCACGTGGTACTACTCAGAGGGAAGACCGCCATGTACGGCGTATGGCCATGGCGCATCATACTGCGTCTGCGGCAGCAATTCGAGCTGCAGTTGCCACCACAGTGACACAACGAACTGTTACAAATCGGTTACTTGAAGGACAGCTCCGAGCCCGACGCCCTGTAGCGTGCATTCCACTTACTACAAACCACTGCCGTTTGCGACGTCAGTGGTGTCAGGCTAGAGCTCATTGCAGGACGGAGTGGAGATCTGTTGTGTTTTCTGATGAAAGCCGGTTCTGCATGGGTGCCAGTGATGTCCGTGTGTTGGTTAGAAGGAGGCCAGGTGAGCGCCTGCAACCTACCTGTCTGCGGCCGAGACACACTGGACCTACACATGGAGTTATGGTCTTGGGAGCACATTTCTATGACAGCAGGAGCATTCTCGTGGTTATCCCACGCACCCTGACGGCACAGTTGTACGTCGGTCTGGTGATTCAAACTGTTGTGCTGCCATTCATGAACAGCATTCCAGGGGTGTTTTCCAACAGGATAACGCTCGCCCGCATACCGGTGTTGTAACCCAACATGCTCTACAGAGTGTCGACATGTTGCTGTGGCCTGCTAGATCACCAGATCTTTCACCAATTGAGCACGTATGGGACATCATTGAACGACAACTCCAGCGTCACCCCCAACCAACATTAACCGTCCCTGTGTTGACCGACCAAGTGCAACAGGCATGGAACTCCATCCCACAAACTGACATCCAGCACCTGTACGACACAATGCGTGAACGTTTGCGTGCTTGCATTCAACATTCTGGCGGTCACACCGGTTATTAATGTACCAGCATTTCACATTTAAAATGGCTCTTCTCGCGCTTACAATAAGCTGTGATCTTGAAACCTTAATCGATTAAATATGTTACCTATACAAATGTATTGCCGCCATTTCATTCCTCTACAACTATTTTTTCGTGGTGTTGGGATTTTTTTCCGTCAGTGTATAAGGGGGAGCATGGAGTAATCGCCCCCGAAAATTTGAATTTTTTATTATTGTTTTAATAACATGAAAAAACATGTACTCACCATCTTACACTAGATAAAACAAAAGAAAATTCAAACAAAGATCTTAGCTCTTTCCACGTTTATAAGTGAGTCACGGAAAAATTCTCCTTGGCCGCCACCGGGAGTCGAACCCAGGGTCTTCCAGTTACGCACCGGATATGCTTCGGCTACACTACAGCCGCCTCGAATTCCTCCAGACTCACACACGCTAAGTACCAATCCAATTTGGCAGGATGCTTCTTGGAGCCCCGCACAATGCTGGGGATTCACCAAAGATAGTAAGCATAGCAACTGAAGAAATAATTAGAAGGCGAATGAATAATTAATACAGACATTTAACGTGGACCAGGAACATCAAACAAAGATCTTCGCTCTTTCCACGTTTATAAGTGAGTCGCGGAAAAATTCTCATTTTTCCGATCTACAAAATTCGTTTTTTTTTTCATTTTTATTTTGTACTGGTGGATTTTAAACACCCAGCGAAAAAGATTTCTCTATACACGCCTGATATGAACCACAGAAACCCACAGCGATGTGAAATACGCGCCAAAAGAAATTATTAAATAAAATCTCAGCAATAGCTGAATCACATTGAGCTTGCCTCATCTTTCTGCACGGAAAACAGCGTTATTTTTTGTTTACAAGATCTATAATCCCTGTTACATCCAATGGTGCAAAACACGTTCTCAACGTTACACTCTTTATTATTACTTCTTTTCATGATCGATCTAACAAATAAATTACTTTTTTACTCGCTATCCACCAAACACGCCATAGAAAAGCATGCTAACGTTTCGAAATCATAGCATCGAAGCTCGCAGGAGCGCCATCTAGCGGTTTCATGAAAAGAGGGAACTGAAATTTAAACAATGAGGTATTATCGCACGGCACACTATCTCTTCTAGCCACAATAACTGAGCACTAGCACGCTTTACCTCTAATCTCTCTTTTTTTTTTATGCTGTAAAGATTTTGTTCACTACTTTTCTGTGAGCCGCCCCGGTGGCGCAGTGGTCTAAGCGATGGCTACTGATCATTCGTTCGAGATGGGTCCGGGTTCGAATCGTCCGGTAAGGCATGGATGTTGTGTTTGTCTTACGGTGCTGACTCTCTCCCTTCCCTGGAACCAGTGGCCCTAAATTTGGGACGGGCGACTGCTTATAGCTCATTGAGTTGCTCATGGTGGTCATTAAACTTCCAATAAAAAATAAATAAATAACTTTTCTGTGATGTTGCAATAGCATTCTGTGCTTTCGTTTTAAGATACTATTGAAATTTTACCCAGCTTCTCTCATGAACGTTACTGAGATGTGCGAAAATACAAATTTGTTTGTGACGACGATAGGAATCGTGTCCCCTCACTCCGGAGTGAGTTGCTCTTCCAACTAAGCTACACTGACGGAATGTATCACTGAAGGTTTGTCGTCTTGACACGTGCTTTACCTCTGTAGTATGTCACATCATCTCCCTCTGTATTTTTTTTTATTTTATTTTATTTATTTATTTTTTATTTTTTTTTTTGTTTGTTGTTGTTGTAAGCGAAGAACGAACTTTCATTAATTCTAGACGATGTGTGGAACAAATAGCACACATTTTTCGAAGAACCCATCGGTCAGTACAACCATTTTTACGTTCGGGCGCAAATGTGAAAACACAAACTTGTCGGCTCCCCCTCACTCCGGAGAAAGTTGCTATCCCAACTAAGCTACACGGACGGAATGTATAGTGCAAATTTGTCGTCTTGACACATGCTTTACCTCTGTAGTACGTCACAGATTTTGCTTGAAAGTTTCTTGACTTCATCTGTGAACATATCATTTGATATTAAGCACGATCACCATACACCGATAATATGCAATGGAAGCGCTGCGTATCAATTTTTATGAAACACAGTTTTTCCATGAAATGAATAATATAAACACCCAGATCTATCTGTCTCTCTGAAACGCTTGACGCAGCAACATCTGCATTGTTGCGTCATCACTCATCGATCAGTTCGTGTATGCTCTCACGATGTCAAAGAGATTTCCTGCTACATAATAAATAGCACGCGATCACTTTTAGATGTCAAGGTGATCGCGTGCTAATTTAAAAACATTTTATTATTAATGTGACGCGAGTTCTATTTTTCCGATCTACAAAATTCAAACTGAATTCTTAATATCACGGCAAGTTGTGTGTGTATATTAATTTAATTTAGCACAATTGGAATATAAACGTGTACGCTTTAATTATTTAATATTTTTTTTTACTTTTTTAATTTAACTGACTTTCCGAGTTTAGTGCTGATTATATTAAACATTTTGTAAAATATCGATCTATCTAAACACTCTAACCTACAATTGTTAAACAACAAATATTTTACACAGAATTTTATTTATCGCGAGTTCTTTTGAAAAAAGGAAATAAATGACATATAATTTTTAGTTCTAACATGAATGAGTTCTTACTAAATATAAGTTTTCCCTATATTTCCTTACAGAAATCCGGCGTCTATTTGATTTGTTTTCAATCTGCTTCAATCAAAAATTTCACCCTCTTAGGACGGGCAACATCCCTTATATATTAATATTTATTTGAAGCTTAAAAACAACCGTCCTAGGACGATCTTTACGGAAGAATTTTAATAAGAAACTAAGACTAGACATTTACTTTAGTTTTGATCATAAGGCTGTTAAGAAAATCAGTCTGAACATTTAATGGCACACGTTGCTATGTGAATCATCTCATCAGTCCTTCATGCCCGTCTTCCTGAAAGCTATCGTACGACGCCATAAAAGAACAATCACGACGGGTATTATAGATGAAGAAAGAAGAGGTAGTTCCAAGTTGCAATGTCCGAGCAAGCGCAACAGCTGTTGATTCGAGGAAAGGTATGACAGCATCAATCTTTTCACTCTCGGCTGACAAAGAAGGAGGCCAAGGTTGTGGGATGCTGTGCTGGTAGACAAGAGGATACTGACCTCTTGCGACGACAACCGAGGCTCCAGAGGCCACTGATCTGCCTTCAACCCCAGTTAGAAAGTGAGTGATCGTTTGTATCTAAGACAAACGCAGAACATGATCAGAGTTGGAAACGGGCCAAAAATTTCGGACCCAGACCCGATCCGTACCCGTAACTGACCTGGACAAATCTGCTTCGAACTATAAATTCGAAACTCAATATATATATACATGGAAATGTAATATATATATATTCATCCCAATAACTGCTTGGTATTTAATAACTGAAATCCTTTTTTAATAATAAAATTTGCTCACTTGCTAAATTTTAGTGCCATTTTTTTTTTTTTTGATTGGAATTTTAACGACCACCGTGAGCAACTCAATGGGCTATAAGCAGTCGCCCGTCCCTAATTTAGGGTCACTGGTTCCAGGGAAGGGAGAGAGCCAGTGCCGTAAGACAAACACAACATCCATGCCTCACCGGGATTCGAACCCGGACCCCTTCGGACAAATGATCAGAGGCCAACGCCTTAGACCACTGCGCCACCGGGGCGGCAATTTTAGTGCCATTTTTTTTTTTTTAGTGCCATTCTTGGTGCCACTATTTTGCGTAATCCAGAAGTAATGGCTGACTATGACCGTGACCATGGAGTATAATTACAAATGGGAGTCATTATTTACGATTACACAAATATATTTTGTCCGCAAAAAATCTATATTAAAAACAAAAATACAATGCCAAAGCTATGTTTAAGAATATCAAAAATTTAATCGTAAGCGCAGACAAAAACTGAAGACTGGATTATCACTAAAGTGTAATATACACTTTTTACATTTTGAACAACAAGCAAGACCAAACAACTCAGAATTATTTACCGTACCTTATAACGAAGTAAATTTCTCCGTCATTTCTGGTCTACGCCGGGATTCGAACCCGAATCCGATTATTCCGGAATAAGTCACTCTACCAATTGAGCTACGCGGACGTTTTATTCTGATTCCTATCTGCCTTTATGTCGTGTGCGTCCTTCTGGCAGGTACGTCACATCTCCTGGTACGTTACAACCTTAATGAGACGAAACAATTTCCAGCATTCACTCTTCCCCTTGTGGTTATCAACAAGCACGTATTTGTTGGCCTCGACGCCTTTCTCAACCTCCTTAATATTAAATCCATCCATATTAACAAATAAGGAGTTAATTTCGACATGACATGTCATGGGAACGGAATGTTAGCACATCAATCGAAAACCTTTGAATGTTCAATGTAAAAGATGCGACGTGCATGTAAAAGTAACTCTTAGTCATACAATGAACTTCGCACGGAGAGAGTGAATCAGCTGAGAAGCAGTCTGTACCTTGCCCTGGACAATCGCACTGTAACAGAACCCAAAGGAAGTATCTTTTTACGATATGCATGGTGTTGTTGGTGTGTCTGACGTCGGCCGGTGGAAATCTTCGTTTGCTTTAAGAAAGGGACGACAGTATTTTTCCATGGCAAATCATTATTCATTCCGTGGGCACAAGTCTAAAGCGTACCCCAGAATGCGACAACGCGCATTTTTCTTTGGAACATATTTTTCTTTTTTCAAAAATAAAACGGGAATAAAACTGGGTCAAAATCGGGTCAGGAACATCTTCACACGACCCCGTTGGACCCGCAATTTGTCGACCCGATGACCCGTGACTCGTTTCCATCTTTGGACATGATATCTAGAACTTTACATTTGACAATACCCGGCAAATACAAGACAAAGCAGAAGGAGAAATACACTGTAAAAATATATGGTGTGAATTTACGGAAAATTTCTGAAAATAACGTGCAGCAAAGTTGCCGGTAGGTATCCGTGTTTTTCAGAAATTTCCGTTTTTAAAAACGCCCGTTTTATTTTAACCCGTGTTTTCAGCGATTTTCCATAGTCAGAAATTCCGTTTATTTCAGTAAAATCCATTTCAGGTTTTTTTTCCGTATTTAAACTGAAATTCCGCAAAACGGAAGACCCTGCATTTTTCGGCCCTCTTTCCCCATGTAATCCTTCCGCTCTAGTCCGGATTAAACCCCCGCCGCTTGGGTTGGTTGAACATGTAACGCACGCGTTTAACAACTGAGCCACAGACACTCGAGAATTCGTTCGAATCACGTACATCGTAAAACAAATTCCGCGACAATTAATTTTTTTGTCATTAATACGAGTGATTCAGTCATTTTATTTTCTGTTGGAGCTTATTATTTTTCTGAATAGGTTTGTAATAATTTTTCTTTTTCTGTAGGAGGACTTTTTACAAATTAAGCATTTTTCATCCTGATTTTTCGAAGCAACAAAATGCTTTGCAACTTGATTTTTTAAACTGACAATGACTTAAAAAAGGGTGAAATGTACTTTATGATAGTGTTATTTCACAAAATAAACCCCAAAAAAAATTTTTAAATATAAAATTTATTATTGATAGCTCTAATACCTTTTGTCTTAAGTTGTCCAAAGGCTGATAAAATAGACATCGTATAACCATCTGTACAACAAGTTAAGTACCCGGTTTCTTACAGTAACACAATATATACACTATATTGACAAAAGTCACCGGACACCCTTTCAAAAGCAAATGAATGGATCCGCTGCGTTGTTAAGATGCGCGGTACAGCTACAAACGGTACAAAAACAAGCCTGCAGCTGACCGCGATCATATAACACTGTGAGGTTAAGTGAAAATGTCACGGCGGGAGAGAACTGACTTTGAGAAAAGAAAGATAGCTGGGTGTTATATTAGTGGGTTGTCCCTAAGAGAAACCGAGAGGCGTTTAAACATACCCAAGTCAACAATTTTGGATGTACTGAATAAGTGGAAGACACATAACGTGTCTGAAGCAGCAAAACGTACCGGCAGACCAAAGAAAATCAGTGATAGAGGACGTAGAAGCCTCAGGAGAGTCGTTACAGCTAATCGACGGAGTACTTGCACAAGACCGCGATGTACAGGTGACTAAAAATGCTGGAACCTCGGTATGTACTCGTATCATTTGCAGAGAACTTCATTCCATAGGTTACAGTGGCCGTGCGGCTGCTCATAAGCCTTTCATCTCCACTCGGAATGCTACTCGTCGTTTAGCATAGTATAAAGAACATTTATCGTAGACCGTAGATCAATGGAAGCAGGTCCTATGGACTGATGAATCCAGACACACGATTCATCAGTATGATGACCGTGCGTGGGTATGGCGGCAGCCAGGGGAACGCTATTGACCGTGTTATGCTCCTACGATCAAGTTTGGAGCTGGCTGTGTACTTGTGTGTGTGTGTGTGGGGGGGGGGGGTAGTGGTATGGTCCCGGCCCATCGGTTACCGTAGACAAACCTGTTAACCAGCACGTCTACCTCGATATTCTGGACACTTATGCCCTACCAACTCTTTTTGCAATACTATGGAACCGAGCCTAGTTGGTACCAGCAGGATAATGCACCGAACCATAAAGCAAGGACTGTTACGGCGTGGTTTCAGGATAATTCCGTATCGTGTATGGACTGGCCAGCACAGAGCCCCGATCTTAATCCCACAGAGCATCTATGGGATGAATTACAGCGCCGCATAAGAAGTTTGGAACCAAGGCTTACTACTAAGCAACAGCTAACGGCAGCATTATGTACTGAATGGAAGCGCATACCTATCGCTGTGTTCCAAAGCCTTGTCGAAAGCATGTCTCGAAGGGTCAGTGCATGCAATTGAGGCCAACATCGTACTAATGTGTGATAAAAAAAGCTATGTGTGTTTCTCTTCTAGGTGTCCGGTGACTTTTGTCAATATAGTGTATATTAAATAGCTGATGCACAAAATAGGGAGAGGAGAAGAAATATCCTGTGCCACAATAAACAAAATTCATGCGATATGCTATCCACAATATCCGATCTCGCTACGGAACTTCAAAATTCGACAGACGATTGAAATTTAAAAGTTAATCAAACCTCAAGTATTCTCACCAATCGCTCCTATTACCCGTGATTTCTCATCATATGATTACGGAAAAAGTGAGAACGGAGTTTTCTCGTTAACATAAGAAAGTAATTGCAGAAAGGTTTTTGAAAATTCAGAATTTTCCGTTAACATATCTCTAAAATGGTAATTTACTGTCAATATAAAAAAGAAATTGTGGAAAGGTTTCTGAAATTTCAAAATTTTTCCTTCGTACGAAAAATCCGTGAAATACAGGTTTCTTCCCGCCATGTCACGGAAAAGGTCGTATCAGAAATATGATCCGTTAATTCACGAAAGAATGACGTGGTTCGTGATTTTCAAATTTTGTACAGTGTAACCAGAGGAGTGCATCAAAAATCTCTGTGTATATTGCACTCAACGTGTACAATAGAACCTTACCCTAGTTTTAGCAGTATTAAAAAAAATTACGTCGCCTGATCACCATACCATACAGTTCCGATAACACGGACTTAACTCCCGCTATTTACTCACAAGAATAAGAGTAACTTAATCTGGAATTCCGCAATTGATAAAACAGGCGCCAGGTTTTGTACATTATTGTGGAGTGGGCACAGTCCAGTTATCTAATACAGTCTCTCCCTCTTACGAAGTAAGAAGACTAACTTAAACACAAAGGTGTGCTCTATTAGAAACTCCAGTGAAATAAGTCTTGTTTCTAATGTAACGAACCTTAACTATAGCAAACCAGGATACAAAGGCAAAATACACCATTTAATGATATAATTTGTAAAACCAGAAGTTTCGACCCGCAAATTTATTGGTGCAGAAATATTAATACACTGGCGTGCAAAAATTAAGAACGAAACGGTTTTTCGAATGTAACGTCGTGCAGAAGTGCTCCACATCGACTCAAATCATACCATAAGATCCCCAAGATGTAAGAACATGGGACAAGTGAGCAAAACCGTCCAAACAAGGAATTCAAAGTATACAAAGGCACTTTATTGAAAAGGTAGCTTCGAGCACAACTGGACAGAAGACAGAAACGTCCATGTGACAGGCGGTGGCCAAGAAAAATCCAGTCTTTAGTAGGGGATATGATCACCCCTGACTACGTTGCAGGATTTACAACGTCTGTCCATGCTGAGGACGAGGTTGTCAATGAGCTGTTGAGGCATCGCGGCCCATTCCTCTTGTAGCGCCATTCTCAACTGCGGAATCGTTGCTGGCGACTTGTGAAGTGCTGCCAAGCGTCTCCCGAGAAGGTCCCACACGTGTTCAATTGGATTTAGTTCCGGGGACCTTGCGGGCCAATCCATGCGTTGAATATCTTCACTCTCCAACAGCCACTGTGCGATGAGGTGTAGCGTTGTCGTCCATGAAGAGGAACTCAGGACCCACAGCACCTCTAAACAGACGCACGTGAGGCAGGAGAACCTCGGTACAGTAGCGGACACCAGTGACTGAACCTCCTTGGAAGATGTCGAGGTCAGTACGGCTACCAAGCATGATACCGCCCCAAACGAGAACTCCGCCGCCTCCAAAACGGTGTGATTGCGTGTTCCCTGCTCTCTCCAGATGTGTATACGTCCAGAATCGCTCGTCAGACTAAATCAGCTCTCATCCGCAAAGAGAACTTGACCCCATTGCTGATGTGTCCAGTTCTTGTGTTCCTGGCACCACAGAAACCGCCGTCTCCGATGAGCAGGCGTTAATGGCACACACCGTACTGGTCGTCGTGCAAATAGACCACCTTTGTGCAGCCTCCTGACCACGGTAAAAGGCGATAGCGGACGTCCAGTTGTCTGTTGCATGTGCCTTGCGATTTCTCTCGCTGTCTGCCGTCTGTCTCTTCTCGCCTTTAGGACAACATACCGGTCGTACTCTGCCATGGTTGCTCGTGGACGACCACTGCTAAACTCTCGGACAGATGTTCCTGTCGTTTGAAATGCTCTCCAAGCTCGTGAAACGATGCTGTGAGCGATCCCGAACTCCTCGGACATACTAGTAACACTTCGACCTTCTTCCAATTTCCCAATGACGCGACCTCGGGTAAAGTCATCCAGATGTCGTCTACTGGATTGCCTGTTGGCCATATCTCACGGTGGCAGCAACTCGAGTCGTTCAAACCGATGTACACCGTGCAATAGCTTTCACCGAATTGCTGTGCGTACACCGCCCGTGTGCTTTATACACTTCCGACACTCTCCCCCCTACGTCATGCTGCATATATGCGCATGCCCTACCGTACCGGACCCTAGTCTATCTCCTGAGTTGATCTTTCGGTCCGTTCTGCACTCTCGTCCAGCTGTTATGCTAATTTCTTCTCTTCGTCCTTAATTTTTGCACACCAGTGTATATAAACACCGATCTTTTGGACGTCTACCGGATGGCTTTCTTTAGGTTTTAAACCAGCGTATATACAATATGCACTGTCTGACAGAGAAAATGCCACACCATGAAGGAATGCTCGAAAACAGACCAAACTGCGCACACAAATAGCCAAGTAGGCCCTATACAAATGATTCAATTGTCCCATACAGACTAGGCTCCAGTGGTCGAATATACAGGATGAACAATAAGGAGTGTGTCCCCCATTTTGGGCGACACAGCGTTGAATCCGACGTGGCATCGAGGCGATGAGAGTGCGAATAGAGTCATGGGGTATCGTGGAGCATGCAGTGTTGATCCCAGACCACAGTTCATTTTCATTTTGCGGGGCTGGGAGGGTACTCAACCGACGTCCAATCGTATATCACAGATGCTCGATGGGCTACATGACGGGGGATCGTGCTGGCTACGGAAGCATCAGGACACCGTGTAAAACATTTTGGCTGATCCGAGAGGTACGCGGCCGGGCGTTATCCTGTTGAAAAACGGCGTTTGGGGTGCCCTACAGATACGGAAGTGTCACGGCCCGCAGCACCTCGTCAACATAGCAGCGTGCCGTCAATGTGCCCGTAATGCGTAAAAGCAGTGAGCGGCTGTTGGCGCTGATAGCACCCCACACCATGATTCCACGTTGCCGGGCCGTGTGGCGCTCCACAATGGCCGAGAAAGCAGCCCGTTGGCCACGTCGCCTCTAGACTGTCACACGGCGATCATCCGTGCTGAAACAGAACCGCGATTCGTCGGGGAAGCGCACATTGTTCCATTCGGCACCCCACGCAGCTCTGGAGTCACACCTAGCCAAGCGGTGACGACGATGGCCCGCTGTTAATGGTAGCCTTCGCAACGGACGGCTGGACAGCAAACCAGACGCAGCCAATCGGCGCGACGCTGTCCGCGTCGATGTCGGAACATCCAAGCCTCTCCGTACACTCCGCAAAATGTCGCCCGTTGTGGTCTGTGGGTCCGCTACGGCATGCTGTCGGATGCAACAATCGGTGCGCTCGGACGTCCGACTCCGCGCTCCGGCCCCCCTACGACATTGCACAGATCCTTCCTGGGACCACTGTCTCCAAATGCGACCGACGGTTGTAGCTACTACTTTTTGACGTCAACAGCGCGTACCCAATGAAAGAAGGCACGTGAGCTGTCTTGGAGGGTATATAAGGTGTGCTGTAGGCAATCTGAAAACATATCACTCGAGGCTGTCATAGATAAAAGGAGTGATTTATCAGATTTGTAAAAATGATTATCGGCTTTCGAGCCAAGGGTGGAAGTATTTCTGAAACAGCGCAGTTTTTGGACTCTTAGCGTGGTGCTCTGGTTAAAGTGTATTGTGATTGAAGAAATGGCACCATTCCGAATAAGCGACGTGGAAACTGCGGAGCACCACGTGCCATTGATGTGAGAGGTGAACGTTGGCTGCGAAGGTGCGTGAGGGCCAATCGACACGTTACAGTGGAACAACTCGCTAGCCGAATGAACCAGAGGGCTACCGGAAGTGTGTCTAAAACGACAGTTCAGCGAAGGCTGCTGCGTATGGGGCTCCGATGCAGACGGATGGTCCTTGCACCTATGCTAACGAAGATGCATCGGCAGAAAAGGCTTATACAGTACTTGCACGGCAGAATCGGAATCGGACCTCCGCTGATTGGCGAAGGATTGCCTTCTCCGATGAGTCACGTTTTCTGCTTCATCGAACGGATGGACGTTGGCGTATAAGGCGAGAAACATCGGAGAACAAACTCTCTTCAACCATTCCTGGAAGAAACCAAGCTGATGAGGGGCAGCGTTATGGTCTGGGGAATGTTTTCGTGGCATTCTCTGTGTCAACTCATACCTGTGGAGGGCACTATGGACCAAATTTGTTATTAATCTATCTTTGCAGACCACATACACCCATACATGCTGATTGTCTTCCCGTCTTCCCTGGGGAGGATGGGATCTTCCAGCACACAAATGCGACACGTCACACAGCTAGAAATGTCCGAGAATGGTTGGAAGAGCACGATGAAAACTTCGAATTTCTTCCCTGGCCCCCCTGATTCCCCAGACTTAAACCTAATTAAGCACCTATGGGACCACTTCGATCGTTTTGTTCGTTCTATGGATCCTCCCCCACGCACCCTCCAGTAGTGGTCAGATGCACTGGCTCCACATACCTGTGAACACCTTCCAGCACCTTATTGAGTCACTCCCACCTCGTCTAGCTGCTGTCCGCGCTGCACACGGCGGCTGGATATTAGCTGATGGTCACAATAATGTGACTCGACCGTGTATATACGCTATAGGTTAGAATCTTGAGAACGCAGACCCGTAGACGTGCGAAAGCTCGGTATTGTTTGTATATTTATATTTCTACACTCATAAATTTACAGATCGAAACTTTTAGTTTTCCAAAGTAAACCAGAATTCACCTCCCACCGAAGTTCATTATGAAGACGTTTGAATACATCTGCATTTATCACTACTACTGCGCTTTTAAAAGTATTGCTTTTCAAATTCTACTCACATCTTGAATTCCACAAACACGGTTTTCCATGAATCTGTCAGTTTTTCGGATTCCGAAATTTACCGTTAAGTAAAGTTTGATCTTGTTACAAAGCTACTAATCTCATAGTTTAACAAGTTAGTAAAATCATGCAATGCATTGATTATCATACGCTTTCCAACATGACAGAAATCATTACTCAAGTTATGAGGATAATGGCTGTGGAATAAATCTCGCTCGTGTGTCCTGACCTTTGACTCCATTTCGATAATATTAAACAGAACCGGTTCAGTATACCTCCGGAACAACATACTAAAGTTCTATCGCAATAGAAGCATTTTGAGACAACAAGTTATGAGGATAATGGCTGTTGAATAAATCTCGCTCGTGTGTCCTGACCTTTGACCCCGTTTCGATGATATTAAACAGAACCTGTTCAGTATACCTCCGGAACAACATACTAAAGTTTTGTCGCAATAGAAGCATTTTGAGTCAAGTTATGAGGACAACGGCTGCGGAATAAATCTCGCTCCTGTGTCCTCACCTTTGACCCCGTTTCGATGATATTAAACAGAACCTGTTCAGTATACCTCCGGAACAACATACTAAAGTTTTGTCGCAATAGAAGCATTTTAGTCAAGTTATGGGGACAATGGCTGCGGAATAAATCTCGCTCCTGTGTCCTGACCTTTGACCCCATTTCGTCCATTTTCAGTAGGGTTTGTCCCCAGGTGGTTTCCTACCATATACTAAACTTTCATCGAAATCGAACCATTTTTACGCAAGTTATGACGATAAGGGCAATGGAATGGATCCCGCTCTTATGCCCTAACCTTTGACCCCATTTCGCCCATTTTCAATGGTTCATCCCCAGGTGGTCCCCTACCTCATACTAAAATTTCATCGAAATCAAACCATTTTTACGCAAGTTATGACGATAAGGGCAATTGAATGGATCCCGCTCTTATGCCCTAACCTTTGACCCCATTTCGCCCATTTTCAATGGTTCATCCCCAGGTGGTCCCCTACCTCATACTAAAATTTCATCGAAATCGAACCATTTTTATGCGAGTTATCGTGCGGACGGGCAGACAGACGACAAAGCTGGAGCACATACGCTTCTTCAACCTACGGTTGGAAAGCGTAAAAAATACCTTGAGGTACCGTTAACGCTGTAGGTTTCAAGCTCTTGTTAAAAGACATGTGCATTAGCCAAAATATTGGTGCCATATTTGTTTTTATTGTTTTTGTTTTTTCTCTCGCTTTTTCTTTTACTTATGCCTGTGTTGCTGTTCTTATTACATCATGTCACCTAAACTAAAACACTTTAACGGCATAAAATGAGCTAATTTTTCGCGAGCTATAAAATTTCTGGAACAGGTATAATTTAAAATTATTAAATCATGAAAAAAGAACTTAACAAAATTTTGATGAAGCAATAAAAACCATCCTATGAAGCTGAATTTTTCAGAAATCTCGTGGGAACCAACCACTTCTAATGGAGAGCTAGTAATTTTCATTTTGTATATGCACAAGTTTTAACGAACGCATGTGTGCCTTAATGACTGCAGACTGCCAACTATCATTGAGATGATGTAATGGTAAATGCCCTAAATATTCAACAGAAAAACTGAAGGGAGCTCCATAGCCTGATATCATTGTTTATTTAGTTGTTAAACATCACTTAATGATACATTCGTTTTCTGAACGAACACCTGTTTTGCTGCAGGAGCGTAAAATGAATTCGATTCTCGCTTTGCACGAATGAAATGCAATTAAACTAATGTAAGTGACTAACACAGGGCGTTAATATTCCGTTCTCACTTCTCTCAAAACAAGAATTATGGGAAAATATTGATCCTAAATTTTTGTATGATGTCACAGCTAACACAATGGAAGGACTAGAAAAAACGAGAATGATCTGCATGCAAATTTCATAAATTTATTCTGAGTAAACAGAAATATAGCCGAAATTATCTCGGTACTAGACGTGACGCACAGTTTCCAGATGCAAATAGCAATTCTTCCTTTTGAGCAGAAACAAACTGCGATAAAAATCGATAGCACCGAGTATCTGCTTTTTTTTTAAAGAAGAAGAAGCAAAATATTAGTGAACGTTTTGATTAGTCAATCCAGAGGATAAAAGAATACTCTAAATGTCGTGAAGAAAGAAAAAATTTCGCACCCCTAACAAGATCATCCTAAGGAATGATCATGATCATATGTAGAGGATTTTAGGAAGGAAGTGTCTGGCCCCAGGTCTTAAACAACCCTTAGAAATAGGAAGCTAGGAGATTTGAGCTAGAGTGCCCGATAGGAAAGTGACATGGAAGCGAAGTCGAAAGGGGGAGGAAGACGCCCTTATTTATTACCGAGAGGCCAGTATCCGTGGTCCGACGGCTTAACGTGCCCATCCGACGCACGGCGGATATTTAGTGGATCGAGCGTTCGTATCTGCCTGGGATCGAACCGAGGTCCTTTCCGTGGCAGTCACGAACGTTGCCCACTAGGCCACCCCAGCGGATCTCACCCTAAGGAACTTGTACTTGCTAGTACTTATACTTATTAGGGGTGCGGTTGACTATGACCCCAACACAGTCTTTATGCGAGCGAGAAATACAGCGGCGGTCACTGCCCCTCTCCCTGACTGGAACAAAGGGATGGCCACGCTGTTGAGTTCTGGTTCTGCTCGGGGCCTGAATCAGATAGAGTAGTAAGTCCTTGTGAATGTGCCATGTGTGTTGGACAGACCACCAAACAAGTGTCTTGACTAAGTTAACGCTTTCCGTATAGGTTAGTGGTGATGGTGAATACTGGAGGCTGCTACGGCACCCAATGGAGTTTCTAGGGGTTTCGACCCCCCCCCCCCCCCAGGGTGTGACGGTGGCTGGCTTTGTGGTGTATTGGGTGTGGTGGTTTCCCCAAGCTGGGTACTTTGAGTCGCTTCCTCTGGTATTGTCGCCTCGGTTGCTTCGGAAGATCTGTTTTTCTCTACCTTCCCCTTCACTTTCTGTTTTTCTTTCCTATCGAGTTCACTTACTCACATCTCTTATCTTCTAATTCCCTTAGGACAGTTATAGCCCAGGAGTCAGACACACTACCTTTCCCTCCCTTTCTGTTTTTCTTTCCTATCGAGTTATTTTTTTTATGGTTTAACGACCACCACGAGCAACTCAGTGGGCTAAAAACAGTCGCCCGTTCCTAATTTGTGGCACTGGTTCCAGGGAAGAGAGAGAGCCAGTGCCGTAAGACAAACACAGTATCCATGCCTCACCGGGATTTGAACCGGGACCCTTCTCAGACGAAGGGTCATAAGCCAGCGCTTAGACCACTGCGCCACCGGGGCGACCGCATGGAGTTCACTTACTTACATCTCTCACCTTCTAATTTCCTCAAGACAGTTATAGACCTGGGTTCAGACACACTACCTTTCCCTCACTTTCTGGTTTTCTTTCCTATCGAGTTCACTAACTCACATCTCTTATCTTCTAATTTCCTTAGGACAGTTATAGACCTGGGGTCAGACACACTACCTTTCCCTCACTTTCTGTTTTTCTTTGCTATCGAAGATAAGAGATATGAGTTAGTGAACTATAGTAAGGAAAGCAATTGAAAACAACCAAAGCCTAAAGATAGCAAAGGGACATCTCAGTAAGGGGAAAAAACAGATTATGGCACTGAGAAAAGAAGATGGTTCTGTAACAAGAAATAGAGGCGAAATTTTGACAAGAGTGAAAGATTTCTACTCCAAATTATATGAAAGGGATGATACATGTACTCCAGACATCATGAAAGGTACCAGTAATAGAGTTCTTCCAGTCCTTCCAGCAGAAGTTGCACATGCAATCAAGAACATGAAGCGGGGAAAAGCTCCAGGAGAAGATGGAATTACTGTAGACATCATACAAGAAGCAAGTGGAGAAATCGAAACAGTACTCGCCCAAATTTTCACTCGATGCCTTAATGAAGGGAAAATTCCTGAGGATTGGAACAACGCTACAATGATCTTGCTACATAAAAAAGGTGACATTGAGGATCTCAGGAACTACAGACCTATCAGCCTCCTATCAGTGGTTTATAAAATCTTCACTAAAGTTCTTTCACGCCGCTTGAAGGTGACACTGGACATGGTTCAACCGAGAGAACAAGCTGGATTCAGGAGTGGCTACAGCACAATAGATCATATCCACGTACTGAGAGAACTAATTGAAAGAGCGAGGGAATATGAACCTCCATTGTGCATGGCTTTTATCGATTATGAAAAAGCCTTTGATTCGGTGAAACCATCAGCAGTTGCAATGGCTCTGAAATCCTGCAGTATTGAAGATGCATACATTAGTATTATTAATAACATCTATGAAAATGCAAGTGCAAAGATTCGGCTGTTTGAAAATACAACACACATAAAAATTGGAAAAGGAGTGAGACAAGGTGACACAATATCTCCGAAGCTCTTTAATGCCACATTGGAAAATGTCTTTCAATCACTGAACTGGGAAAACAAAGGGATAAAGATTAATGGAGATTATCTAACCCACCTTCGTTTTGCTGATGACATAGTCATTTTTGTAACTACCCCATCAGAGCTACAGAGTATGATCCAGGAACTTGCTGACAAGAGTAAAGAAGTGGGATTAAAAATGAACTTTCAGAAGACAAAAGTGATGTACAATGCTTTTACAATAAATGAAGATTTATCGATTGATGGAGATAAGCTGGAGATAACAGACACGTACGTTTATCTTGGACAGCAGATATCAAGTGAGGGTCACATTGGTGAAGAACAAAACTTGCCTGGAGAGCTTTTGGAAGAAACAGCATAATTTTCAAGAGCAATATGCCATTATGTCTTAAAAGAAAAGTGTTTGATCAATGCATCCTTCCAGTGCTTACGTATTGTGCAGAGACGTGGACCTTAGCTAAAAGAGACATACAAAGGCTGCAGACAACTCAAAGCAGCATGGAGAGGTGTATGCTTGGTGTAACCAGGAGAGATAAGAAGAGAAACTCGTGGATCCGAAAAATGACAAGAGTGGAAGACATCATGATCAGAGTTAAATCCCTGAAATGGCAATGGGCTGGACATACTGCCAGAAGAACAGACCATCGATGGACAGCCGAAATTTTAGATTGGATTCCAAGGGACAGGAAAAGACCCAGAAAAAGACCACATGGAAGATGGGTGGATGAAATTCGAAAGTATGCGGGAGTGACATGGAGGAGACTGGCACAAGACAGACCGTTGTGGAGGAAACTTGGGGAGACCTTCGTCCAGCAGTGGATTGATAATGGTTGACACTGATGACTGATGATATAAGAGATATGAGTTCACTAACTCATATCTCTTATCTTCTAATTTCCTTAGGACAGCTATAGACCGTGGATCAGACATGCTAGTTTTCCCTCATTTTCTGTTTTTCTTTCCTATCAAGTTCACTCACTCACATCTCTTATCTTCTAATTGCCAGTCTCTTATCTTCTAATTGCCCTGGCAATTAGAAGATAAGAGATGTGAGCAAGTGAACTCAATAGGAAAGAACAACAGAAAGGGGTCATAAACACTCTCTTACTAAAACTACTTATTATTCAATTCAATTCAGATTAGTTTACGGCTCCTCAATGAAGATAGAAACATATCACTAATACACTATGTAAACAAAAGAATTCAGGCACTTCAAAATATGCAAATAAACGTGCACTTCCAGATCCAGGTGCTGGGTGAATTAGAGGCTGTATACACAGGGGAGCGTTGACACACCTGTCAGACCTCATTGGAAGCGACTGTGCTACGAAAAGCTGAACTGACGGACTTTGAAGTGGGCACGTGGTTGGATGTTACCTGTGTAAGCAATCAGTGGAGAGCATTGCCACTTTCTGGGATTCCCAAAATCCACTGTCGCTGATGTTTCGCATCGATGGAAAGCAGAAGGTTCCACTATCTGCTTCCATCGACTTCTTCTGGATTATCTTATGGAGACTGTTCAACCCATCTCCAGCAACGTTTTGCTGAAGTCTTGGTCTTTTTTCCAAGTACCCGATCAGGGCTGCAGAGTATAAACCAATAACTTGCAGACAGAAGCCAAGAAGTTAAGATTAAAAATAAACTTACAGCTCAAACAAAATTGGTGTGCATTGCTTTTACAAGAACTGAAGTATTGCAGGTTGATAGGGCAAATCTAGAAGTAATTGGTGTCTACATTTACTTTGGACAACATATATCAAGCAAAGGCTACATCGGAAAAGAAATTAATAGGCATATAAAACTTGGTTGGAGTGCATTTGGAAGCGACAGTACAATTTTTAAGCGCAATTTTCCATTATACCTTACAAGATAAGTGCTTAATTAATTCAAACACTCGACGTGGATCAGGAACACCAAACAGAAATCATCGCTCTTTCCACGTTAATAAGTGAGTCTCGGAAAAATTCTTATCGGCCGTATTGTGAGTCTCGGATAATTTTTCCGAGACTCACCTATTAACGAGGAAAGAGCGATTATTTCTGTTTGGTGTTCCTGATCCACGTCGAGTGCTTGAATTCATTATCCATTCGCTTCCTAGTTATTTGTTCAGTTGCTGCTTTCCATCTTTGGTGAATCCCCAGCATTGTGCGGGGCGCCATGAAGCAACCTGCCATGCAGTTTGGCAGTTAATCACATGTTAGTCTGGAGAATTCGAGGCCGCTGTGGTGCAATGGTAGCATGTCCGGCACGTAACTGGAGGGACCTGGGTTCTATTCCCGATGGCGGCCGAGGAGAATAGTGCTTAATCAATGCGTTCTTCCAGCTCTTACTTATGGATCCGAGACATGGACCTTAGTTAAAAATAGACGTACAGGCAATGTTGCCATTATACTGATTTATCACTAGATCTACTCGTTTTGACTTCTCTCTACTGGTAGATTCTTGTAATCTACTGTTTTTTCTCTGTTTTAAGGCCCTCCTGAGTTTTCTACTATTATGCTTAATTTCATTTTGTCTTGAGACATAAATTATTTTATTATTTGACAGATGTTTCCCCCTATAAACTGTAAAATAAAGTGCAAGATGAATCTTTAATACTAATGTGCATTCAAGGCCGAGCCGTAATGTTGCTGGGTGAAAGGATAACAGCAGTATAATCTTCCGGGACAACATACCAACGAGGTAGGAACTTTGAACAAGCAGAACTCTTGAAATATCTATTATTCAGTTTTAATTTGTAAAATAATATTTTAGTATGACTGTATAATTTAGCTCCTCTCAACAATTAAAGTCCTTAATAACGTGAAGAACAGAAGTTTACTTCTGTTCTTACGTTATTAAGGACTTTATGAACATTGTACCCACGTAAAACTTGTATTTCATCGAGAGATGAATCACTGGCAAATGCATTTATGTTCACTGAATGCTTCGTTCAACTGCTGTTCAGGGAGTCCTGTTCCTCCGTACAAGCCTTCTCAGACGACGGCGATCTCGTTCCTGACAGACTCTCGTCGTGCCACAGTTACGCCTCTTCAGACAAGTAAAGTTGGTCAATTTTTCCACTAATTAAAGATACGAGATATTTCACATTTTGAGAAACCAGTCAGCTCTGCTGTTTTCGAAATCGTCGCTCCAACCAGACGGGCACCCACAATAAGCCCTTTATCGAACTCCAAAAGATCCTCTTTCTCATTGTGATCAACACTGCTGACGAGCAGCAGTCTTAAATATATGCCTAGATCACGTGATGATGCACGTGACTACGTACCTTACCCCGTACGCTGGGTAATTGACGTTTACGTACATCTGCATAAAGGCTTCTAATTCACTGGCCAGTGTGTGTGTGTGTGTATGCATCATGTAAAAATTCATACCTTTGAACTCATCGCCAAATCTGTTTCCGTCGCATATACATGTATACCACCTTTTCAAACAGTTATGGGTTGTCGGAAAAGTCATGACGTATTTTGGCACCCGATGGCGGTTGGGCGGTTTTGGAAGTACTAGAAGCATGCGCAGCTCTGTTATCGCTATGGCATTCGACAGGTGCCAGTTGCAGTCTAAAAGTAATAGTGAGCGATTTGGTTGATTTGCGGAGATTTGACATCAAGTTGAAGATGGAAGACCAAACTGTGCATTTTCGCCATATTTTACTATTTTGCTTCCCTAAAGGGAAGAACGCGCGTCAAGCTTGTGAAAAGTTGCATAAAATGTACGGTGATAATGCTCTACAAGAACGTCAGTGCCAGCGGTGGTTCGCAAAATTCCGTGCTCGTGATTTTGACCTCAACGATGCTCCTTGGTCCGGGAGGCCAACCGAGGTTGATGACGATCAAATCAAGGCATTGATCGAATCAAACCCACGTTGCACGACACGAGAGATTGCAGACACATTGCACATCTATCATTCAAGCATTCACGACAACCTGAATAAGCTGGGATACGTAAGCAAGCTCGATGTGTGGGTTCCTCATGAACTCAAAGTAGCTCAATTGACGGTGCGTATAAACATCTGCGTTATGATCATTTGAAGCGACTGATAACTGGTGACGAAAAGTGAATTATTTACAACAATGTGCTGCGCAAACGGACTTGGTCCCGACGTGCTGCTTCGCCTCAAACGACATCCAAAGCAAACATTCATCAGCGGAAGGTCCTGGTCTCAGTGTGGTGGGATTTTAAAGGTGTCGTGTTTTTCGAGCTCCTACCACGGAACCAAACAATCAATTCGAATGTGTACTGTCGGCAAATGGACAGTTTGAACGAATCCATCATCCAGAAATGTCCAGAGCTCGTTCATCGTAAAGGTTTTGTGTTCCATCACGACAACGCGAGACCACACACAAGTTTGATCACCCGCCAAAAATTATTGGATCTTGGGTGGAATGTGTTGCCACACCTAGCATACTCGCCTGACCTTGCGCCGTCAGACTTCCACTTGTTTCGCTCTCTTCAACAGTCCTTGCGTGGTATAACGTTCAATTCAGATGAGGCTGTAAATCAGCACCTTGTACAGTTTTTAGCCCCGAAAGCCAGGTCCTTCTATAAATGAGGCATTCTGCTGAAAGATGGCAAAAGGTTATCGAACAAAACGGGCATTATATCATTGATTGATCTTTGTTCTTTCTATCAATAAGTGACCTTTGCAAAACATGGCTAAATACGTCATGACTTTTCCGGCAACCCAATATTTTCCAATCTATATTAAAATTTGGGAGGGGGGAGGCATATTTTCACATCAATATTTAGATTTCGAATTAATGTGTGTGCGCACGTGTTACAGGAGAATACAAATAAAAACTTAGTTTTTTTTATTTGGGGGGGCTTTTTGTTGATTCAGATGCAATCACTAAATCATCAGCAAAGAAAATGTCTCATTGTGAGACTTTTGCAACATTTTCATGGAGCTCATCCAAGATAGCTACAAAAGAAGTGCATCGATAGAATGAAGAAGCTGGTGGAACAGTACAAGAATTGCATCGATAGAATGAACAAGCTGGTGGAACGATATACGTATGTAGTGCATCGATAGAATGAACAAGCTGGTGGAACGATACAAGAAGTGCATCGGTAGAATGAAGAAGCTGGTGGAAAGATACGAGAAGTGCATGGATAAAATGAAAAAGCGGGTAGAACGACACAAGAAGTGCATCGAAAGAATGAAGAAGCTGGTGGAACGATACAAGAAGTACTGCAGGGGGACTATATGGAGAAGTGAGATAACCGTTATGTACATTTGCTCACAGTTACCGGTATTAAAGGTTAGGTTGCCTTTCCTTTTGTTTCTTCCTCGTAGATTCTACACTGGCGTGCAAAAATTAAGGACGAGACGATTTTTCGAATGTAACGTCGTGCAGAAGTGCTCCACATCGACTCATATCATACCATAAGATCCCCAAGATGTAAGAATATGGGACAAGTGAGCAAAACCGTCCAAACAAGGAATCCAAAGGATACAAAGGCACTTTATTGAAAGGTAGCTTCGAGCACAACTGGACAGAAGACAGAAACGTCCATTGACAGGCGGCTGCCAAGGAAAATCCAGTCTTTAGTAGGGGATATGAACACCCCTGACTGCGTTGCAGGATTTACAACGTCTGTCCATGCTGAGGACGAGGTTGTCTGTCAAGGACCTATTGACGCATCGCGGCCCATTCCTCTTGTAGCGCCAATCGCAGCTGCGGAATCGTTGCTGGTGGCTGGTGACCTGCTGCCAATCGTCTCCCGAGAAGGTCCCACACATGTTCGATTGGATTTAGGTCCGGGGACCTTGCGGGCCAATTTATGCGTTGAATATCTTCACTCTCCAACAACTCTGCGACAGCCACTGTACGATAAGGTGTAGCGTTTTCGTCCATGAAGAGGAACTCAGGACCCACAGCACCTCTAAACAGATGCACGTGAGGCAAGAGAACCTCGGTACAATAGCGGACACCAGTGACTGAACCTCCTTGGAAGATGGGGAGGTCAGTACGACTACTAAGTATGATACCGCCCCAAACGAGAACTCCGCCACTTCTAAACCGGTCCCTTTCGATGATGTTGGAGATGTGATTGCGTGTTCCCTACTCTCTCCAGATGTGTATACGTCCAGAATGGCTCGTCAGACTAAATCAGCTCTCATCCGTAAAGAGAACTCGATCCCTATGCTGATGTGTCCAGTTCTTGTGATCCTGGCACCACAGAAACCGCCGTTTCCGATGAGCAGGCGTCACACACCGTACTGGTCGTCGTGCAAATAGACCACCTTTGTGCAGCCTCCTGGCCACGGTAAAACGCGATAACGGACGTCCAGTTGTCTGTTGCATGTGCCTTGCGATTTCTCTCGCTGTCTGCCGTCTGTCTCTTCTCGCCTGTAGGACAATATACCGGTCGTCTGCCGCCGTGGTTGCTCGTGGAAGACCACTGCTAAACTCTCGGACAGCTGTTCCTGTCGTTTGTATAACGAAGTTAATTTCTCCGTCATTTCTGTCCACGCCAGGATTCGAACCCGGATCCCCTCATTCCGGAATAAGTCGCTCTACCAACTGAGCTACGCAGACGTTCATTCTGATTACTATCTGCCTTTATGTCGTGTGCGTCCTGCTAGCAGGTACGTCACATCTCCCCCCCCCCCTGAAAGAGGGCCGGGGGCATAGCCCATGGGTCAGCCGTGACCATGAATCGTTGCAGGCAGCCATCCACTGTAGAACGTGCACTTGAGGACTCCCAGTCAATCTGGTGTGTGGAATGCAACGTCACACACATTTTATTTTTCGAAGCGCTGGAGAAGGGATTCTCTGATTTTTCCTATCTCGCGGTGTGGAAAGAACATCACATCAATGCGAGATTTTGAACGGTCGGGTCATCCGGATAGTTCGGGCGCCATTATAACGAAGTTAATTTCTCCGTCATTTCTGTCCACGCCAGGATTCGAACCCGGATCCCCTCACTCCGGGATAAGTCGCTCTACCAACTGAGCTACGCAGACGTTCATTCTGATTACTATCTGCCTTTATGTCGTGTGCGCCCTGCTGGCAGGTACGTCACATTTGAAATGCTCTCCAAGCTCGTGAAACGATGCTGTGAGCGATCCCGAACTCCTCGGCCACATTAGTCACACTTCGACTTTCTTCCACCTTCCCAATGACGCGACCTCGGGTAAAGTCATCCAGATGTCGTCTACTGAATTCCCTGTTGGCCATATCACACGTTGGCAGCAACTCAACGTCGTTCAAACCGATGTACACCGTGCAATAGCTTTCACCCCGAATTGTTGAGCGCACACCGCCCGTGTGCTTTATACTCTTCTGACCCCCACCCCCACCCCCCACGTCATGCTGCATATATGCGCATGCCCTACCGTACCGGACCCTAGTCTATCTCCTGAGTGGTCTTTCGGTCCGTTCTGCCTGCTCGTTCCGCTGTTATGCTAATTTGTCCTCTTTGTCCTTAATTTTTTCACACCAGTATAGTTAAATTCAATATTGAGACGGAAAAGTAGAAGACAATAGACTTATGTTGTCACTAATAATAAGGCTGACGCGGTCGGCTAGATATCGATAGATCCGGGATTTAATTCCCCGGCGGTGACCGAATAACAATTTTTCGGTTGCTGTGTGTTACTAAAACGTGGAAAGAGCGATGTATTTGTTTATTCACTGACGCCACGTATATGGAAGATTTTCACATCATACAAATTGCATTCATTTTTGTGGCGCATTTGAACTTGCTCTGTGAGAACATGATGAATCGGACTCGGCGTCCAATCCCGGATATTTTTGGTACGTTTAACACTATTGTGAAGCATAAAAAGATTAAAATATCTGATCAATACTTGTGCTGTACCTGCTTGCTAAACCACTAGTCGCCCTGTGAAAACACAAGTTTGTCCGTGGCAGAGAGGGATCGAGACTTCGCCCCCTCACTCCGGAGTTAGTTGCTCTCCCAACTAAGCTACACGGACGGAATGTACTGCTGCAGATTTGTAGTCTTGACTCGTGATTCACCTCTGTAGTACGTCACAGCCCCTGAATTAGAGGTACACGTCCCAAATCTTCAGTTCATCTTTTTTCTCGCGAAATTTTTGTTCATAGTTTTCCCGCTATAGGAATGTTTCGTTGTTTATAAATGTTATTTTCTATAAGAATAGTATAGTGATATTCATAAATTCGTTTTCTAGCTGATCTACTGAAAAATAAAGGTCATTCTGTAAACAGCAGGCTTACGTAGGCGGGGAACTGGGGGATTTTCTCGGATGAGGAAATATCATTTACGTAACAATGTCTTCCTTTCACAAGTAAACTGCGAAAGAAGGATTTAAACGAATATATCGTTTTATGTTTTCTGGCACTTTTTCAAGAATGTGCTATTCGACGCCACTCATTACATTTTAACTTTCTTTAAAAGAGAAATAATTACACAGTACAGAGAGAGAAGGAAACCAAATTCATCAGCTGTAATGACATAGCTTCGCTGTTCTTCCTCTGTTTGAAGAAAAAAGCAGGTTTCATACATGGAAGTATGTAATCTGAATAAATAGATTTTTTTAGCCTTTATTATAGCCACGGAGATATGATATTCCTTATTTCAATGCCACTCCGCTTACGTTAGAAACAGGACAAAAAGGCACGTAACAATGGGTTGAGGTGTACAAGCAGAAAAGTCCAATTCGATGATTCATTCATATTCGATCACGTGCAATGATTCCAGAAAAAATTACCTGTCGTGGAATCAGGGGATATTTAAAGAGAAAATATTTGCAGTACAAAGCATATATACTGGTCACCAAAAGCTATGGATATTGCGTTTTCGAAGGGAGAACGTGGTGATATGCAAATTTAGCGACTACTGGAGATCGGTTATCAGTGTGGGTAGCTACGTAATATGTAAATTAGCATCGTGACAACACAGCACGTGACGTGCGAGAAAGAAAACAGCGAGAAGTGGAAAACGGGTCGTTTCACCGCTTGGTCTAGAAGTTTGGTGAATGTATTTCCTTCAGTGTGGGATTAACCTGAAATGATGACGTTTAAGCGTTTACAACAAAAACAGGGCTGTTGGCGTGTTACAGACAGATGTACAGCAGATCGTTGTAGCTTCTGCTGTAGGAGTTTCGTAAAGTGTAGTAAGTCGGTTACACACAAGATTTCTACTGCAATGAAATGTGGCAGATCGACCCAGGGGAGTGGTCGCCCGAGGATAACCACCAGGAGGTAAGATACCTGACAGTCAGTGCTCGGAGAAGGCCTAGTATCACCAATCACCAACTACGGGAATAACTTCTAGCTGCTTCTGGTGTTGCAGTATGTACTCAAATGGTACGAAACCATCTTCACGAGTACGGACTCACAGCAAGGAGGCGCTGAGATGTATAGCATTGCCATCAGCCCACAGTCGTCAAAAATGTACATGGGTCCAACAGTACATGTCATGGAATACAGAATGGCACTTTGTACTTTTCACAGACGAATCCCGTTTCGCGTTTTATCCTGACACTCGACGCGGACACGTGTGGGGGAGATCCGAAACACAAATGCAATCACACAATGTGCAGTACATCCAACTTTACAAGCGGCAGTCAATTCTGATCTGGGCAGTTGTGTGTTTTAATAGCCGTACTCCCTTATATGTTTGTCAAGGCAACATTAGTGCCTCAGTGTACAAAAACGAGATCATTGTGCCCATTGTGACACTGTGTCACGCTGCTATTGGACATGCATTCCGTTTTCTCGATGACAATGTAATCAGTCACCGTGCTTGGAGAGTGCTTAGAGCTCGAGAATCATGGCATTGAATCGTTGCAGCTGCCACCGAGGTCTCCTGACTTTGATCCTATTGAGAACATTAGGGAAGCTGTATAGCGACGTCTACATAACTACGTTCCATACGCCAATACACTGGCTCAAAACGTGTTGCCTGTAATATCGGGCGAGATTCTCATCAATAATGTCATTGCAAGTATGCCTCGTAGGTGTCAAGACGTTCTCCTACACAGAGTTGGTGTACCGGGTACCGAAATCCAGAGGTATGGACATTCTCCGAATTTACCATTTTGTCTATGTTGCAGTACTTCTTTGTTGTGAACAGAAATTGCACAATAAATTATTTTTGTTAAGGCGCACTTTAACATTTGTGTTACGTAGCCTCACTGACGTTATTTCAATGCGTGTTGTTTGAGCCAGGTACTTCATTTCATGCATATCCCTAACATTTTGTGATCAGTGTATTAAACTTTGACTCTTTTTTTACATGCAGCGCGGATGAATAGGTTTTAAAAAAATTGAATCCGTTCGTTTTACACTTTAGTCTTGCCAGATCATAATCACGTGAAGCCAAAAAAAGTTCCGGTTGCTTAATAACTCTCTGGCCCGCTGTCCGAGTGGTCAGAATCGCGGGATTCTGGCCAATCGCCCGAGTGTCTGTCTCCACTGTCGAACCCGAGCACCAATACTAGGGACGGCTGACTTCCTTAGCTCTAGACGTTTGCGGGACCACGTGATCCTGAAACACACAGACACAAAGTACACCTAACTATTCTTTGAGCCCATCTTTTAGTTCTCCTCCTCCCCCTACCCCAAATATTAAGCAGTTAGAACACATGGCGAATTCAACCATCTAAAATTTGGGGGGAATTTGGATAAACGTATGTGAATTTTTCCAATTCAAAGTTTTTGTTATAGAAAACGAATTTTTTGTTAAAATTTAACGTTTAATTAATACAGACATTTAACGTGGACCAGGAAATTCAAACAAAGGTCTTCGCTCTTTCCACGTTCATAAGTGAGTCACGGAAAAATTCTCATTGGCTACCACCGGGAGTGGTGTAGCGGAAGCATATCCGGCGCGTAACTGGAAGACCCTGGGTTCGACTCCAGGTGGCGGCCAATGAGAATTTTTCCGTGACTCACTTATGAACACGGAAACAGCGAAGACCTTTGTTTGAATTTAACGTTTAGTTATTCTATGAAATTGAGGGTCTCCTGAGTGAATATCTAAGACAGTTGTGGAAAGACAACATTTTCGTAATTATAGTTTTAAAAGATGAGAGAGAGACAGACATAAAGGGGGAGAAAGAGATTCCTTGTCTCTCAAAACCATAACTAAAATTCATAAACAGCCTTATGACAACAAATATTAAAAAAAAAAGTGATGTAAGCTAAAATTACGAAAAAATGGTAACTTGTTTAAGGCCACGGAGGTTTTTATTCATGATTCATAGCACTACATTAATTGAATGAACACTACGTACAATATGCACCTATAAACGCTTTTTCTTTTCTTGGGGAAAAATATTTTTGTTTGTTTGAGGCTTCAAAAAGATAAGTCCAACGCAGATCAAATAGCGACCTACCTGATGAGGAATGCTGGAAAAATCCCGGGTTTGAGACCGTTATTTATAAGCAACCGAAGAAGTTTCAAGAAAAAATCAAGCGTAGAAATGTTATAGAATATTACGTTTTGAACTTGATATTGATCTTTTTTTTTTTCTTTTACGTCTTTGGAATGCAAAATTTTTGCTTGTTCGCCCCAGTGACCGAGTGGTATAAGGCTCTGATTTCGGGTCGGGTCATGCGTCCAAGATAGGCCTGGGCTTACGTCCCAAACGACTTTTTTTTTTTTTTTTTTTTTTGGTTGGGGGATTAACTATTACCATGCGCAACCCCATGGAATATAAAGCAGTCCTCCGTCCCTTATTTAGGGTCACTAGTTCCACGAAAAGGAGAGAGCCAGTGCCGTAGGACAAACACAACATCCACGCCTGACGGGATTCGAACCCGGACCCATCACAGAAGAATGGGTATATCCCAGCGCTTAGATCACTGCGCCACCTGGAGGCAGAGAGAAACATCAGCAGCGTCGGTGGTAAAATCTACATGAACGGAATTTTCTTGACAACATTCAAGCACTTCAAATTTTTTAACCTCCGTACGATCCTTAGCCCCCCCCCCCCCTGCTTTGAACTGCTGGCGTTACCACTGCTCCGGTGCGAGATAGGTAAGAGGCTTGGGATTCTGACTAGTCGACCCATTGGGGTTTCAGTGCCGGGGGTGTGTTTGTCTCACAGAACCTCTCTCCCTTCCTTAGAACCAGGGACGGCTGACTTATAGTCTTCACAGTTAGTTATAGCCATCTTTGAACGCCCCTAAAAAATTCTGGACCGTAATTTTTATGAACACTGCTGTGAAAGTCGCGTCGCGTTATCAAAGGTTTCAATCAAACCCGGATATCTATGGTGCTTAGAAATTCACTTTCGATCTTCCATTTTCTTTTTTACTTCTTTATCGTATAATCAGGCAAGGTTTCAAGGTTTTGATAAGGCTTTACCTCGTTGTTACTGATTTGCAGCCATAAAGCATTCCACTGTAAAAAACCATGATCCATGTAAGTAATTTTTTCCAGTTCGTGAGCTGCATACCAAACGCTTTCAGCCTAGTTTTGCATTCGCCCGTTTACAATGGAGGAAATTGTTCGGTGAAGTGTATCACAACTACCCTCCAATGGGAACACAAAGTGAAATCTATAAAGGTTTCTTTCTTTCTTATTGTTTCTTTTTCTTTTTTTCATCATCGATATCACAGGATTGCCCGCCTAGGGGATATCTTTATCGGAAGTGGGGTGGAATGCATGATAACCTCATGCGGCAATGCTTCAGCTAAGCCTCTCAATGGAAGGAACTGAAACGGTGATATTAGATAACCCCTGGCGACACTGCAATATCTTATCAAATCAGCCTATGTTCAGATGCTCAAGAATTCTCCGTTTTCTCGAAGGAGTATAATATTCTTCTAGTCCTTTTATACAAAGATCATTTCTCACCCAAAGCGACGAAAGCTGGAAGCACGTCAAGAAAAACAAATGTAACAAAATAAAAAATATCACATATTTCAACTGACAAGCACTCAGAATTCCGTAGTTCTACTGCTATCACTTTCAAAACAAGCAATTTGATCCACTTCTTTCACACTCTCCAGTGTGTGTGTGTGGGGGGGGGGTTTAAAACGTGAATTGTTATCTTTGCGATTAGAAAATTCCAGAAAGTGTTATGACTGCCTTCCAAGTTTAGAAGTGACACTAAATGGTGGTACAGTATGTGATGATAATACACTGGTGTCCAAAACTTGCTCATGATTTAAAAAAAAACAAAAAAAAAAACAGACAAATGTAAACATTGGCACTAATGTGCCGTATTTTCACTGTTGTCCATGTAGCCACTCTTTCAGAAAACTTGAAAATGACATTGCCCTGGAGCGGGAATCGAACCAGCACCTCCCGATTACCGGTCGAGCATGCTATCCGTTACACCACCCAGGACAAGGAAGTTCGAAGCAACTGAAGCTAAGCAGATGTAACTCAGAAATCTGAGAACATTTCAGATGTTCTCAGATATAATTTTCTCAGATTCATTTCAGATCTTCTTAGATTTTTTCTGAAATGTTCTCAGATTTCTAAGTTACACCTGCTTGCTTCAGTTCCCAGATTTAATTTTCAGATGTTCTCAGATTTAATTTCAGATGTTCTCAGATTTCTAAGTTACACCCGCTTGCTTCAGTTCCCAGATTTAATTTTCAGATGTTCTCAGATTTAATTTCAGATGTTCTCAGATTTATTAATCAGATGTTCTCAGATTTAATTTTCTGAGATTCATTTCAGATGTTCTAGATTTTTTCTGAAATGTTCTCAGATTTCTAAGTTACATCTGCTTGCTTCAGTTTCCAGATTTAATTTTCCGATGTTCTCAGATTTAATTTCAGATGTTCTCAGATTGATTAATCAGATGTTCTCAGATTCATTAGTCAGACGTTCTCAGATTTAATTTTCTCAGATTCATTTCAGATGTTCTCAGATTTTTTTCTGAAATGTTCTCAGATTTCTAAATTACATCTGCTTGCTTTAGCTCCCAGATTTAATTTTCCGATGTTCTCAGATTTAATTTTAGATGTTCTCAGATTTATTAGTCAGATGTTCTCAGATTTAATTTTCTCAGATTCATTTCAGATGTTCTCAGGTTTTTCTGAAATGTTCTCAGATTTCTAAGTTACATCTGCTTGCTTCAGTTCCCAGATTTAATTTTCCGATGTTCTCAGATTTCTAAGTTACATCTGCTTGCTTCGGTTCCCAGATTTAATTTTCTGATGTTCTCAGATTTAATTTCCGATGTTCTCAGATTTAATTTCAGATGTTCTCAGATTTATTAATCAGATGTTCTCATATTTATTAGTCAAATGCTCTCAGATTTAATTTTCTCAGATTCATTTCAGATGTTCTCGGGTTTTTCTGAAATGTTCTCAGATTTCTAAGTTACATCTGCTTGCTTCAGTTGCTTGGAACTTCCTTGTCCTGGGTGGTGTAAAGGATAGCATGCTCGACCAGTAATCGGGAGGTGCGGGTTCGATTTCCGCTCCAGGGCAATGTCATTTTCAAGTTTTCTGAAAGAGTGGCTACATGGACAACAGTGAAAATACGGCACATTAGTGCCAATGATTACATTTGTATCGCATTCCATGTATTTGAGAAGTATTATTTCTTCGGGGAAATTCGTTTCCCATCTATGTACGATAGAAAAAGAGACATTTTAGAACATACGAAAGGGGGAAGAAGGGTAATAAAATAAAGAACAGAGGACGTGGGAATATGCAGATATGAAAATCATGATGCGATACCTCGTGACGAACGATAATTGCTATAGAAGGCGATACAGCACATTTGTAGAGTTGAGAAAGAGCTGCAAAACCACGAAAAGTGAGATTTCTTGTTATCTTCGCGCCCTGCTAGTAATGAAATTTATTTTTTATTAAAACAGTATGTCAGAAAGACGGTAAGTGAATATGTTTACACGTGGTCGGATTATCGGAATGTTGCAATCCGGTCAGACGAAGGTAATGTTGCCAGAGCCACTGGAGTGAATCAATCCAATGTATACAGACTTTGGAAAAGATACCAGGACACCAGCGATGTTGATCGTCAACCTGTGGCAGGTCGTCCACGGATTACAACAGCTCAGGATGATAGGCACGTATGTGGCACTAACAGCGAGACGTAACAGATCGATGTCAGCGAGAGCGCTCGCTTTGCACCTGCGTGCGGCTGATGGACCAGCTGTTTTCAAGGCAAACAATATACAGATGGCTCAACGGACAAGGATCATACGCGAGAAGACCTGCAGTTAGCATCCCACTTACTCCGTCAACAAGAAATTCCAGGGCACTGTGGTGCAGACAACGTCGAGACTGGGAAGAAAATCAATAGGGCTAACGTCCCCTTCGCCGATGAATCCAAGTTCAGTCTCGAAAGTGACAGACGTCGTGTTCTCATCTGGAGAGAACCTTGAGCCCGTTATTCCCCCAACAAACATCCGAGAAATGCACCATTACAGCGGTGGTGGTGCACTTGTCTGGGGTGGTAATACACAGTCGTATCAGAATAATATCACCACCCCCGGAATCACACTGTACCCGCCCAGGCGCGTCACAGAGAGCACGTGACAAAGTCGAACACAAGGACATATAAGCGGCTGGTCAGGACAGATGAGCCATAGTGCGTCATGTGGGCACAATGTACAGAGGTAGTGATTTAACCCTTTAATCAGCTGGAACGAATTAACTCGGGGTTCGCAACATGGGTTCGAATCAGCTCTAACGAATTTATTCGTTGTCTAATAACTCGGCCAGAAGTGGTTGGAACGAATAAACCTGCGGATTAGAAAGCGTTGCTTTCCCGTTAGCTTTGTTATTCAGAGTGGTCATCTAGAAGATTACTGACACTTATTCTTTCCGAATAAAGACCTATAACAATGGCGACGAACCTAAGAAAGAAGAGAGAAAATGTTTGAGTCAGTTGTTTCTGCACAGTGGCACGATGTTTGTGTCGGAGGACTAACTTTCCTTTTCCATCATGCTTTGGGTCATGGGGAAAAGAATAGAGAATTAGAAGAAAGTTCTTATAACTGTTATGTGAACACTTCTGTTTGGAGAGAGCATAAAATTTTGCTCACCATTTACTCCAGGTACATCGGCCACTTTAAAACCCTTTAAGTTTTGATCATTCCTTTTTGAACTAACGTTCAAAAAGGAAGTAAGCTGTGTAACTTAGTAAGGTAACAGAATAAAAAGAATTGACTAGTCACCTCCCAGGTTGCAATATTGTATTGGACCAACCGTGGTCTTTCAACAGTCGGCCCAGCGACGAGGCGACTCTGCGGCCAACAATTGGATATGTGTTGGTTCAACGGTTGGACCCACGTTGGAAAACTGTTGTAAACAGTTTTCCAATGTGATCATGTGTTGTTGGACAACCATGGTTGGCCATGTGTTGTTGGACAACCATTGTTGGTGCTGTGTTGTTGGACAACCATTGTTGGTGCTGTGTTGTTGGACAACCATCGGACAACCGTTAAGTGGTCATTTGTTGATAAATGGTTGGTCATGTGCGGTTGGAAAAACCGTTGGCCAATCTTCAACAAACAACGCAACCTTCGCCCAACGCTGCTGACGCAAAAAATATCATTGGGCCAACCGTTGGCCAATGTCAGTGTGCTACTTGGGCTAGAAAGCGATGCAAAATACTAACTTTTTGTGAAGAAGGCTCCACTTATGATTAAATCATAAGAAAAGTAGGTGGAAATCTAACCAAAGGAGGTATTTCTAAGCTGTGCAAAAAGTATCAGTAGATTCTGCCAATTCAAAGCTAAACTGGTAAAGGCAGGAAAATGTGCACAACAGCATGTGGTGTTAAAAGAATTAAAAAAGACTGTGTTTAAGTGACAGAAGAAAATCATCTGAATCAATTAAAAATGAATTGTCTCAGTGTGGTTTGAAGATGAGTGATAGGACTGGTAAATGCAGATTCAAAGACTGGTTTAAATTCTAGGATTCAAAGGGAAAAAAACATTCCTATCTCCCAAACAAAGAAGGAAGATATTAGAATGGGCTAAAAATCATGTTAATTGGTCTGAGGAACAATGGGACAATGTCATCTGGAGTGATGAGACCAGAATATCCGTATTTGGTAGTGATAGCACAAAATATGTAAGAAGAAATGGAGAAGATTTGCTGCCTACAGGTACCACGAAGCATCCAATTGGTGTTGTTATGATCTGGAGTTGTATGACAGCAAAAGGTGTGGGCAGAATTTGTGTGATTAATGGTACTTTAAATGGCATAAAATACATCATTGATATACTTCAGCCATAACTGAAACCTTCGGCACGTGATCTTTTTCATAACAATAAGGAAGCCTATATATTGGGTTGGAAAGAAAGGACTGTCTGGAAATGCAAGGCAACAGAAAAGTGCTAATTACCGTATGTAAAAGTAGAAATCAGTCCAAAATGTAGTCGTCATCGTTTTGCCACGACCTGCTCCCACCGTCTGGGCAGCTATTGGATATCGTCCCTGAAGAACTGTGGCGCCTTGGACGCAAAAAAGTGAGTTAAGTGCGCGTTCGACATCGTCTCGGTTGGTGAACCGCTGTCCATTCAGGAAGAGGTGCAACGACCGGAAAAGGTGGTAGTTGCTTGGGAACAATGTCCGGGGAATAGGCTGGGTGCGGCAGCAGTTCCAAGCCAAGGTGCCTGATCAAGGAATAGGCTGGGTGCGGCAGCCAAGGTGCCTGATCGGGTAATAGGCTGGGTGCGGCAGCAGTTCCCAGCCAAGGTGCCTGATCGGGGAATAGGCTGGGTGCGGAGCAGTTCCCAGCCAAGGTGCCTGATCGGGGAATAGGCTGGGTGCGGCAGCAGTTCCCAGCCAAGGTGCCTGATCGGGGAATAAGCTAGGTGCGGCAGCAGCTCCCAGCCAAGGTGCCTGATCGGGGAATAGGCTGGGTGCGGCAGCAGTTCCCAGCCAAGGTGCCTGATCGGGGAATAGGCTGGGTGCGGCAGCAGCTCCCAGCTCAGGTACCTGATCTTGTGAAGTCTCGCTCCATCCTGCTGTAAGAGGAAACCCTTGCGGTTCAGCAGTGCTGGTCGTTTTGACGTGAGCTATGCGTGCAGATCGTCGAGATGACGGCAGTACACATCGGCGGTGATAGTGATGTCCGGCAGCAGCTCAATGAACACGACAACACGCATATCCCACCAAACAGACAGCAAGATTTTACGTGTGTGCAAGCCGGCTTTGGAAGTTGGTATGGTCCAAACACTGTTTCCGGGCCCTGGCATTGTCGTACAGGACCCATTTTTCGTCACCCGTCACAATGCGGTCCAAGAACGGTTCAACTTGGTCACATGCAAGCAGGAGAACGCATGCACTCTTGCGATTTGCTTTCTCTTCAACTGTGAGGTGATGGTGTACCCAGCCCCCGTCTTTTGCACCTTTCCAAGTTGACGCCGGTGCATGATAATGCTCGTGTGGACAGTCACCAGCTGTTAGGCCAACTCCCGCGTGGTGGTCACACGTGGGTCGGTTTCCACTAAGGTCTTCAGAATGTCGATATCTACTGTTGCGGGTCTTCTGGCTTTGTGACCTCTGACAGGTCAAAATTTCACTCTCGAAACCATACATAGATATCTTAGTGAGCAACTAAATGTGCAATACGAATCGCATTAGAAAATGATGAACCAGGAAAACGTACCAATAGTTAAAAATGGTGAAAAGAGCAGGAATTTTCAGCAGGCGTTTTGGATTTTGTAAAACGTTCTAATAAAGCGTATGGTGACCTCTTACAGTGATTCAAGTGTCACACTGATGTCTCATGCTCCTGACAAGGAAAACGAGAAGACTATGTGGCAGCAAATCCCACTCCTGAACAAGAGCAGATCGAAGTTTCTCGAGCGTTCTGTCAGGAGTTTGGAGACCCACAATGTGTCTCCTCTATGCATCCCACACCTTCTCTATTGGGTTCAAGTCTGGGGAATGTGCTGGCAATGGTATACGGTAGATGTCTTAACTTTCCAGATAATAATCCACAATAACAACTGTGAGTTTTCGCGTTATCGCCTATGAACAAAAAATCTGGGCCAACAGCAGCCCGAAAAACCCTCACGAAGGATCAAGAATTTCATCTTGATCCACGTAAGAGTTTTTCAAAGAAGTTCCACCAACTTCCACCAGAATAGAAATGGAGCTGTGTGTGCCCGATGGACATACACCGATGTCCAACGGGTAGGTTATGACCACCTACTTAATAAGCTGTAGAACCCCATTTTACCCTCTATACCGCGGCCACTCGGCGAGGCATCGATTCCATGAGGTGGCGATAGGTTTCGTGAAGTATCTGGTACCACAATGTCAACATCAGGTCCTCCAGTTCCCGTACATTTCAGGGTGGTGGTGATTTAGCGTGAACCCGCTTTTCCAAGTCGAACCATAAATGTTCGATTGGGTTCATGTCAGGTGAATCTGGGGGGCCAGGGCATTAACAGAAATTCACCAGCGTGTTCCTCGAACCACTCCTTGACCATTCCGGCAGTGTGGCATGGCGCATTAACAGCAGGGAACACAGTTACCATGAATGGGTGAACTTGGTCCGCAACGATGTTCAGATACCTGACAGCTGTCAGGGACTGAGCTATTGGGATAATGGGGCCTAAAGTATCCAAAGAAAACTTCGCTCATAGCATAACACCGCTGCCGCCGGCCTGATTTCCACCCAACAGTGCATCCAGGTGCCATAGTCTCTGTTGGTAATCTGCGTATCCGCGCTCAGCCGTCTACGTGATGCACCAAGAATCTTGATTCGTCAGATCAGGCCACTTTTTTCCAATGATCCTCGGTCCAATCTCGATGATCTTGGGCCCACTTCATGCGTTGTTGGTGATGACGTGCAGTGAGCATGGGGACCCGGCTGGGTCTTTGGCTACACAGGCCCATGCGCAGAAGGCTGCGATGAACTACATGTGCTGTGACACATTGCCTTGATCACCATTGTTGTAGCTGCGGGTAATTTGTCGCACTGTGGCACTGTGAACGAGCCTATATTGTTTGAAAGAAAAGTTTTATTCCTGTGGAGAAGCTTCTCTACATATCCATAGATGGGTTTGGCAGCATACTCGAATAAAACATGTTCGCTTAAGGATGACTCTTCTGCGATTTCAAAAGTGTTTGCATCTCCGGCCAAGATATGGTAAATTTTCCTGACAGTACAGGGTGTATTTTTATCAAAACGTTGTTTGGTTTAATTTGGCAATGATAGATCTATGGACACCCGAGTGTCCAGTCTTGCCTTTGTCTTGCCAAACACTTGGCATGCTTTGTTAAAGTAGGCGATCGCACCCATGATTTTCAAGTGGGTTATATTTTGGCCAAGCTGGAGGACACAAGGTACTGTCAAAGACAACATTCTCTGATCTTATTTAATAGATAAGAGACATTTAAAAAAATTTTAATGTATCTTTAAAAACTTGCTAATAACTTTTGAAAGCGTGATCTAAATTTGCACATTTCTTTTAATTGTGCATAACAATAAGAGATGCTCCAAAGAAGGGAAACCTTCTCAAAATGCAAAAAAAGAAAACAAAATGCAGCAAGTTGCTGAGAAATGCCCTAAAAAGCTTTAAACAGTGTCCCAGGGGGAGGGTAAAAAAAACTAGAGATGTAAAAATTATCGTAGTCTCCTGCTAATAAAAAACCATAAAATCCAAAATAAATTATATGTGATAAATAATATAAATATAGTACAGCCTTCTCCACATGTAACAAATGAATATAAATTAATCGTTCGTTAACCTTCGCGCCAGGTATACAGACATACGGAGAACAGCTGGTAATTTTCTAAGAATTGAGGCAATCACCGCCATACTAATAATATCACTAACAGATGGTGCTACAATTCGCGAAAAGCCTTTGCACGCATCTACGAAACTGTTATGATATGAAACGTTAATTTTGATATAAATTGATTGAGATGTTATTTAAACACATTCTCCAAATTTGTAAATCAAATTTAAACAGATTGTCAAATTTCTGTAAATCAAACACAGAGTAACAGCTCAGCGGTTACTCTGTGTTTGATTAATAATTTAAATCTACCGTCGATAAAAGAACAGTCTTAATTCTTTTCTTTTTTTTACGCTTTCCAACCGTAAGTTGAAGAAGCGTAAATGCTCCAGCTTTGTCTGTCTGTTCCTCCGCACGATAACTCGCGTAGAAATGGTTCGATTTCGATGAAATTTTAGTATGTGGTAGGGGACGACCTGGGGACGAACCCTATTGAAAATGGACGAAATGGGTCAAAGGTCAGAACGTAGGAGCGGGATTTATTCCATCGCCCTTATGCGTCATAACTTACGTAAAAATACTCCGATTGCAACAAAATTTCATTACGTTTTTCCGGAGGTATACTGAATCAATTCTATTTAATATCATCGAAATGGGGTCAAAGGTCAGGGCACAGGAGCGAGATTTATTCCACGGCCATTATCCTCACAACTTGAGTAATGATTTCTGGTATGTTGGAAAGCGCATCATAATCAATGCATTGCATTATTTTACTAACTTGTTTTTATTAGCAATGATAAACAATTATTTCCTTAAAGTACAAAGATCTCAGTGCTCTATAGCGTGTAGTTACAATATTGGTTTCATATGCTCTCAATTAGTCATTACCTAAGTTATATGGAGGGGGGACCCCATATTTTCAAATTAATGGCCGTTCTTTAAGTTCCTGCCTATGTGACCCTAATCTGCAAGCCACCATTTCTAGAAATTTAAAAAGTGTTTTGAATTTCTGCAGTTGTCACCTCCTATTACGGATCTTTCCATTACTAAATGAGCTGGGTTGCCCAGTAGCCGAGTACGCAGGTTTGGCTCTCATGATCCTATGAGTTCGTGAACTGGGACAAGTGTTAGTACTACAGTTCTGGTTCTATCCCTTCCCTGAAACCAGTGACTAAAATAGGAATGGGCGAATCTTTTTATCTTAAATGCCCCGGGGTCGTTAAAAATAGAAACTCATGAAATGGTGTACAAAAATAAAGTTTCATCTAAACGGAGACTTTAAACACAGGGTGTACATAAAAAAAAACGTGGTGCCTATAAAAAAATGTCAGAAAAGGGAAAATTAATAGCTCGTAAAGTGTACACATCTGTATTTTATTGTAGGCTATATACACAAGATAAAAATCTTGGGGAAGCTGTTCTATAAGTGGTTTACAAAGAACGTTTCAGTGGGGCCAACGTCCGTGGCGTAGAACTTCAAAACGACGCCTGCCAGATATACGGGAGCGGAAAAGTTTGAGGTCAGTTCAAGTAAATGGTAGAAGCAATAGCTGTCAGAGACATGATTCACAAAAAACTTTAGCCGAAATAAAATTGCAGAGCTAAAAAAGATTTTATTTACAATTTAAAATTAACTAAAAGGCACAGACAAGACCTTTCACAGTCGCGACGGCCATATCATCAGGCCCAATCAGCAATATTGGTGTGCAGGTACAGTATTATGTAGACAGCCCCCGATTCCCACAATGCATAGCGAGATAAAATCAAGATGCCAGATGACAGTGTGATTAATTCGAGACATTAGGAGTTATATTCATCATTAGGAGTTTTTAACTGTGTGAATAGTGCTTTCCATATAGAGTTTACAAAGAACGGCACTTACTCACTGCAGCACACTTCAGAGAAATGCGAAATGTATAATGCCTCCGCAAAAAGTAATGTCCGTTTATTACTAGCAGATGTAAGAATCCTAACCTCATCCCAGTCAATACTGATTTTTATATCTGCTAGTAATAAACGGACATTACTTTTTGCGGAGGCATTATACATTTCGCATTTCTCTGAAGTGTGCTGCAATGAGGAAGTGCCGTTTCTTTGTAAACTCCATATGGAAAGCACTATTGGCACGGTTAAAAACTCCTAATGATGATGACCTTTGTAATAGTCTCGAATTAATCATACTGCCATCTGGCATCTTGATTTTATCTTGCTATGCATTGTGGGAATCGGCGGATAACTACGAGTATATGATACTGTACCTGCACGCTAATATTGCTGATTGGGCCTGATGATTCCGCCGTCGCGGCTGTGAAAGATCTTGCCTGTGTCTTTTAGTTGATTTTAAATTGTAAATAAAATCTTTTTTAGTTCTGCAGTTTAATTTCGGCTAAAGTTTTTGTGAACCGTACCTCTGACAGCTATTGCTTCTACAATTTACTTGAACTTTTCAGCACGAGATATTATTGACATGATTTGAGGTTAGTAGTTAGTCGTTATGGCGATTTAGAAACCGTCAAGGCATAGATAATAAGATTACTCATATTTAGGCTGGCATTGCACCTACAGAAGACCTTCACGAAGAGATCGGATGATACCATCAAGAATGGAGGTGTACTACTTTGGTCTTCTCCCCCGAGATGCCCAAGCATTTAAACATGAAAGATTCTACACCTGTCCGTAAAATAAACAAAGATTTTTAGTGTCATGTTGTGCAAACACAAATGGTACGCATCGTCTAAAGTTAGCCGTCGTAGAAAGATCATCAGTACGTCCACGGGACTTAAAGGATATTACGTGCCAGCTCCCAGTATATTATTACCACAACAAGAAAGCTTGCTGCCGTGCGTAAATATCAAGAAAGCATCCTCAAACTTCCTGCTGATAAAGTGAAAGCTTTACTAACTTTGGATAACACACCTGTTCACCATGGTGTTGATAAATTTGTCAGTAAGCATGTAGCTGACGAAACACGTATGTGTTGATAAAGCAAAGTCTTTACTAATTTTGGATAACGCACCTGCTCACTCTGGTGTTGACAAGCTTGTCAGTAGAGACGGGAAAATGAGGTGCGTGTTTTTGCCACCTACACTTACCAGGGTGAATTAAACGTTCGTCCCGTTTTTAGTCACACGTAGTGTTAGGCCTCTATCTTTTGCGCGAAACGCGCGCCAGCCTCGACTGAATACCGCGATGACGTACGTTTGGCACGAAGCCAAACTGCGTGAGCAGAGGATGGAAGTAGATAAACGTGCTGTTCGGGTGCTCCTACGCCATTATTGGAAGCGAGAGAAATTTCGTGCAGTCGAAGGCGAGAAAAACAGTGGTGAGCAGCAGTGCACAAAAATGGTTCCGGTGTTTAAATGCTGAGGACACTAATCTCGAAGACAAGCCGAGGTCGGGATGTCCAACGATCACCAACACTGACACTCTGGTCGGAGCTGCGACAGTGAACTCCGCTATCAGAACACAACTGGCAGCTGAGGAGGGTCTTCCGAATCCACCATAGTTCGTCACCTGCACCAGCTCGGTTTCTTCTCCAGGCGCCTATCGAATGATTTGTCGTGCATTGACAAACATCCCAGAAGACGGAACAACGTGTCGCTCTCTGTCGCAGATTGCAGTCAAATCTACAGGACGAAAGTTTTTGCCGTCGTATCACCACAGGTGATAAAAAAAAAGCTATTTCTACGTTACCTTACCACTGAGAACCAGTGGCTGAGTCAAGCCAGGAAGCACGATCAGTGGTGCAAAGGAAGCGGTTCTAGAAAAAAGTCATGCTGTGCATTTGGGGGAATTGTGATGGTCTTGTCTTGTGCACTGCAAATTCATACCAGATGGTCAGGCTATGAACGGGAACCGCTATGTCAAACAACTGCAGCGGGTCCATGATGCTTTGGGCCAACACAGTCCAGCGCTCATCAATGGGGAGCTGGCGTTGATGAAAGTGGATAATGCACCGAGTCACACCTCCAGAGTTGTCCGCCGAAAATTACAGTAATTGGAAGACGTTAAGATCCTACCTCATCCTCCATGAAGTCCAGAGCTTGCCCCATCCGACTACAACCTGTTTCGCTCCATGGATCATTTCCCACAAAGACGGCACTTCGCTTCAATAATAGATATGGAACCAGAGAGTTTCTGTCCTCGAAGCTTGCCAAGTGGTACCGCCATGAGATCGTGACTCTGGTAGAACGTTGGCAAAGGACTACTGAAAACAACGGCCTATATTTTGAAGAATGAGGTAAGAGTGTATGGCTTTCTTGCATCTTTAATTTTTTTAGTTTTAAACGGGCGAACATTTGACTTACCTTGGTACATCGCTGATCCGGCCAATGGATCACGGTGCAATTCCAGCCTGCAAAAGACTGTACCAGAGCAATTATATCGAGGAAATTCTCGTGGTGATGGAAGAAGAGGAGAATTTGCTTGAAGACAACCAAGGGAAAAAGAGGCTGAACAACATCAAGTACTACAATCTCAAGTCAGCAATATTCAAGATAGTATTATCATAGAAGAAAATGAAAATTACGACCCTGGATAATGCATAGAAATAACTTCTGTATAATGTGGATGCAGAACACGACCTCGAAGGGTTTGAAGCAAGGGTATTTGGATCGTAACCTTCTCAGGGCAGGAAGAAAAGTTATCCTGAGTACCAAGTCGAAATAATGGAGGAAGTTCTCGCTGGTGATAGTGGAGATAACAATAATGATGATGAAGCAACTGCGGTGAACAAACCCAAACTTTCCGGAGTATGTTATTTAATTGATACGATTACCTCCTTCATTGACTTGAACATTTCAGTGCATTCAAGGGAAATCATTATAAGGAGGCAATATCAGCAGGGTAAACAAATGAAACCCGACTCGTTCTTCAGACCATTTGTTCCTGACCCCGCTGCTGCTGTTGAACCTTCTTCTGCTGATGACTCTTCTACAGAAGACTTTTGCACCACAGTCTTTTACGAGTGGGGTGTCAATGTCGATGGAGCATCACAGCCTCACTGGCACAGAATAAAAAATTTCAGTCCCGCGATAGGAGACTCTAAAATGAACTACGCGGTACATCAGAAGGAGTTATCAATGATGCCGAGTTAGAGGCCTTCATTGAATAAGATCCACGTCAAATGGTACGAGAACTTGGCAAGGAACTCGTAGTACACTATGCAACAATTTCCAGACATTTAACGACCATAGGCAGAGAAGGTAGACAAATGAGTTCCACATGAGTTGATGGAACACCACAAAACAAGACAATTTGATGTCTGCCTTTCTCTGCTTATCCGCAACCAAAATAACTACATTTTAACCCTTTAACCTGCTGGAACGAATTAAGGGTTAGAAAAATGTACTGAAATTTGCTCCAACGAGTATCTTCGCTGTTTAAGAAGTAGATCGCAAGCGGTTAAAACGAGTTAACCTCCGTATCAGAAAGCGTTTCTTTCATATTAGCATTGTTATTCAAAGGGAACATTTAAGGCAATGAATGATATTAATTCTTTCTCATTGATTACTTGATAAAAGAGGCTACCAGCCTAAGAAAGCAAAAACATATTTGAGGATTTATTTTTTTGTCCAGTGGCATGGTGTCTGTGTCAGGGAGACTAGCCCTTCCCTCATACCTTGAGTCTTGGAGCAATAAATAGAGGACTAGAAACGAGCTCTTATCACCCGTGACGCGGTTATGGGTGGTAGTGCTAAGTTGAGGGGGGAGGATTTGTATTGCCGTAGCTTTCATGAACTTCGGCAGTTCCATGTCCGCTTGGCATGCACCGAACATATTGAGCACCATTTGGTTCAGGTACATCGGCCACTTAAAGGGTTAAGGGGCCTCGTCACGTGTGATGAGAAATGGCTGCAGTACAACAATCGCCAAATTTAGACGCAATGGCTTGACCGCAGTGAACTCCTAAGACCACAGATGAGCAAACTTACTTATAGGAGGTATGACGTATACTCTAATTTTACTTTCATTTTTATTTGCCTTTCTCTATGTAAATTTTGAGTTCATTCTCTTTCGGCGTATGAACCTTAACGTTATATTTTTGTCGCTCACTAAATGTTTTGCAGCAACATTCTTGAGGTCAGAGTCCGTGACGTGTGTTTGCTGCGAGATAAGAACGAGAGATACACGCTCGAGACACATTATTGTGACCACCAGCTAATATCCAGAATAACGGTCGTGTGCTGCAGCGTGGACAGCAGCTAGACGGGACGGGAGTGACTCAATAAGGTTTTGAAAGGCGTTGACAGGTATGCGGAGCCATGCTGACTGCAGTGCATCTGACAGCTGCTGGAGGGTGCGTGGTGGTTGATCCATAGAGCGAACAACACGATCGAGGTGGTCCCACAGATGCTCAATTGGGTTTAAGTCTGGGGAATCAGTGGGCCAGGGAAGTGCTTTGAAGTCTTCATCGTGCTCTTCCAACCACTCTCGAACATTTCTAGCTGTGTGACACGTCGCATTTTCCTGCTGGAAGATCCCGTCCTCCCCAGAGAAAACTATCAGCATGTATGGGTGTACGTGGTCTGCAAGGGTGGATTCATAACGAATTCGGTCCATAGTGCCTTCCACAGATATGAGTGGACCCAGAGAATGCCACGAAAACATTCCCCAGACCATAACGCTGCCCCCACCAGCTTGTGTTCTTCCAGCAATGGTTGAAGAGTGTTTGTTCTCCGATGTTTCTCGCCTTACACGTCAACGTCCATCCGTTCGATTAAGCAGAAAACGTGACTCTTCAGAGAAGGCAATCCTTTGCCAATTAGCGGAGGTCCAATTCCGATACTGCCGTGCAAATGCAATCCTTTTCTGCCGATGCACCTTCGTTAGCATAAGTGCAGAGACCATCCGTCTGCGTCGGAGCCCTATACGTAGCAGGGTTCGCTGAACTGTCGTTTTAGACACACTTCCGGTAGCCTCCTGGTCCATTCGGCCAGTGAGTTGCTCCACTGTAGCGTGTCGATCGGCTCTCACACACCTTCGCAGCCGACGTTCACCTCTCACATTAATGGCACGTGGTGCTCCGCAGTTTTCACGTCGCTTATTCGCAATGGTGCCATTTCTCCAATCACGATACACTTTAACCACAGCAGCACGTGAACAGTTCACAGACTGGGCTGTTTCAGAAATCCTGCCACCCTTGTCCCGAAAGCCGATAATCATCCCTTTTTTGGCAAATCTGATAAATCGCTCCTTTTATTAATGACAGCAACGAGTGATATGTTTTCAGATTGCCTACAGCAACCCCCTATATACCCTCCAAGCCAGCTCACGACACGTGCCTTCTTTCATTGGCTACGCGCGGTTGATGTCAAAAAAACAATAATGTAACTCGACTGTGTATAATGTTGGGGCAAGCCGCCCCGGTGGCGCAGTGGTCTAAGGCGCTGGCCTCTGATCATTCGTCCGTAAGGGGTCCGGGTTCGAATCCCGGTGAGGCATGGATGTTGTGTTTGTCTTACGGCACTGGCTCTCTCCCTTCCCTGGAACCAGTGACCCTAAATTAGGGACGGGCGACTGCTTATAGCCCATTGAGTTGCTCACGGTGGTCGTTAAACCTCCAATCAAAAAGAAAAAAAAATGTTGGGGCAAGGAGGGAAAAAGTGTGGTGCGATGGTGCCGTAATCGTGGATTACGCTGAAGCGGTGTTTACTTGAAATCTGTGTGCTCGAGTTCTGTTATGTATTTAGTGCTGGAATTTTTTAATCAAGTTTTCTGCTTACTAACTTACGTTAATCAGCTTTAAAATATTAGTGCTGTTATGAATCAGTACTTTAAGAGTATTCGAATATAGGAATGAAGTGCTTAGGAGATAATGACTAAATAAAAGAAAGAACTGTAAGTAACTATTTCTTGAACTTTATTTGAGAGACTCCTGTCCCACTTAAAATGAGTGAATAAGAACTGTATGTAGTCTGACTTAAAATGAGTGAACAAGAACTGTGTATATTGAATAAGAACTATATGCAGTACTTTATTTGAGAGACTCCTGTCTCACTTAAAATGAGTGAATAAGAACTGTATGTAGCACTTTATTTAAGAGACTCCTGTTTCACTTAAAATGAGTGAATAAGAACTGTGTATGTTGAATAACAACTGTATGTAGTACTTTATTTGAGAGACTCCTGTCTCACTTGAAATGAGCGAAAAAGAACTGTATGTAGTACTGTATGTAGTCTCACTTAAAATGAGTGAATAAGAACTGTATGTAGTCTCACTTAAAATGAGTGAATAAGAACTGTGTGTGTTGAACAAGAACTGCATGTTGTACTTTATTTGAGAGACTCCTGTCTCACTTCAAATGAGTGAATAAGAACTGTATGTAGTCTCACTTAAAATGAGTGAATAAGAACTGTGTGTGTTGAACAAGAACTGTATGTTGTACTTTATTTGAGAGACTCCTGTCTCACTTCAAATGAGTGAATAAGAACGGTATGCAGTACTGTATGTAGTCTCACTTAAAATGAGTGAATAAAAACTGTGTATGTTGAATAAGAACTGTACGTAGTCTGACTTAAAATGACTGAACAAGAACTGTGTATGTTGAATAAGAACTATATGCAGTACTTTATTTGAGAGACTCCTGTCTCACTGAAAGTGAGTGAATAAGAACTGTATGTAGTACTTTATTTGAGAGACTCCTGTTTCACTTAAAATGAGTGAATAAGAACGGTGTATGTTGAATAACAACTGTATGTAGTACTTTATTTGAGAGGCTCCTGTCTCACTTAAAATGAGTGAATAAGAACTGTATGTAGTCTCACTTAAAATGAATGAATAAGAACTGTGTGTGTTGAACAAGAACTGTTTGTAGTACTTTATTTGAGAGACTCCTGTCTCACTTAATATGAGTGAAAAAGAACTGTATGTAGTACTGTATGTAGTCTCACTTAAAATGAGTGAATAAGAACTGTATGTAGTCTCACTTAAAATGAATGAATAAGAACTGTGTGTGTTGAACAAGAACTGCATGTAGTACTTTATTTGAGAGACTCCTGTCTCACTTCAAATTCAACTTCAAATGAGTGAATAAGAACGGTAGGCCGTACTGTATGTAGTCTCACTTAAAAGAGTGAATAAAAACTGTGTATGTTGAATAAGAACTGTATGTAGTACTTTATCTGAGGGACTCCTGTCTCACTTCAAATGAGTGAATAAGAACGGTATGCAGTACTGTATGTAGTCTCACTTAAAATGAGTGAATAAGAACTGTATGTAGTCTCACTTAAAATGAATGAATAAGAACTATGTATGTTGAACAAGAACTGTAAGTAGTACTTTGAGCGATTACTGTCTCACTTCAAATGAGTGAATAAGAACGGTATGCAGTACTGTATGTAGTCTCACTTAAAATGAGTGAATAAGAACTGTGTATGTTGAATAAGAACTGTATGTAGAAAGTGAGTGAATAAGAACTGTATGTAGTCTCACTTAAAATGAGTGAATAAGAACTGTATGTAGTCTCACTTAAAATGAGTGAATAAGAACTGTGTATGTTGAATAAGAACTGTATGCAGTACTGTATGTAGTCTCACTTTAAATGAGTGAATAAGAACTGTATGTAGTACTTTATTTGAGAGACTCCTGTCTCACTTAAAATGAGTGAATAAGAACTGTATGTAGTACTTTATTTGAGAGACTCCTGTCTCACTTAAAATGAGTGAATAAGAACTGTATGTAGTACTTTATTTGAGAGACTCCTGTCTCACTTAAAATGATGAATAAGAACTGTATGTAGTATTGTATGTAGTCTTACTAAAAATGAGTGAATAAGAACTGTATGTAGTATTGTATGTAGTCTCACTTAAAATGAGTGAATAAGAACTGTGTATGTTGAATAAAAACTGTATGTAGTACTTTATTTGAAAGACTTCTCTCTCACTTAAAATGTATGAATAAGAACTGTCTGTATGTAGTGTTCAGTAAGTCACATATACATGTTTCAAATAGTGAAGAACGCTACAGAGAATCAAAAAAAAATTTGGCTGGCGAAAGACTTTTGGTTAAGTTTTCTCCAAAATTAATTTTTAAAAAACCATAAACACACATAATAGACTGACATTGATAAGTTTAAACACATGGAGAATGCAAAACAATCATGCATACCTATTAAATTGTTTTTTGTTCATTCATAAGATTTATATGATGGGGGGGGGATGAATGAAACTCTGATTGAGCTTCCAGCATTTCTTCATAATCTGGGTTAAACTGTGAGGAGGTGATTCTCAAGAGAGAAAACAGATGCTCATCAGTAAGTCGGTTTCTCAGATCGCTCACCTCGAAAAATTGGTGATGCCCAACAAGTAAAAGTATTTTACACAAGAGATGAGCTCGGGCCCGGGCTCGTCTACGAAACCCGGGACATTCCCGGGCTCTGGCGGGCCCAGGATTCATTAAGAGCCGGAATCCCCGGGCCCGGGCTTGGCATTACACATGTTGAATTTCATTACTGAATTCTTTATATATATGTCCTTCATTGTTTATAAGTTACCTTCACGAAAAACTGACTGTAATTAAAAAATAATTCCCTGGATATTATTGTTATAAACTGGTTACCAAAAATTAAAGAATTTCTAGTGTTAAGTACACAGGTGGTGCCACTTCTAGATCTCTAACTTGATTTCTTCAGCAATGATTTTTTTTCATTTTTCTGATTGTTTTTCCGGAAAATAATCAGCAGGCTTATTTGAATAATTGGAAGATGAGTTTGAAATTCATTATTCAGATGAAATTTGTAAGTATGTGGAATTGCGCATGGGAGAAACACACTTTGAAGCTGTGGATTTGTTACCATGGTGGAAGAATTCTCAATTTCCTAAGCTAGCTGCCATTGCGAGACGTGTACTTTGTAAACCAGCCAGTAGTTCTGCTAGCGAGAGAGTATTTAGTGCAGCAGGTCAAGTTTTAGAGGAAAGAAGATGAAGGTTAAGCGCTAAAGCATTAGATGCGACTCTTTTTTTGAGGAGTTTCGAGAGGCTTAAACGGTAAGCAATTTTCATGATGAACTTGCAGGAAACTGCACACACATAGATTAATATCGTGGTTATTACACTATTATGTGCAAAGCTTTGTTTGTTACAAAATGCAGAATAATCTCGTCTGGAATGTTCATACTTTTTTCTTTTTTTTTTTATCTTTTGGAAATTTTCTTACATGCTTTTTTTATACTCTACTGCATCACTGTAAACTATATTTACCAGTTAGCATATATGCAAATTATATTGCAAAGTTTAGCATTCTAGAGTCACTATTTAAAACACGTGCGACTGTCTGTAAAGAGTTGTATGTTTTGTAATGCAATTTACTCAAAATAAAAGTAAATTTAGAAATTTAAAAGAAATAACGAATGGAATATTTTGTGTTTTTAAAAGACTTTCTTACCTTCAGCTTTTGGCAAAACCACTGATTCCCGTGGTATAGTCGAACGGCATGTGCATCGATTATTTATTTATTTTCTAGTCTTCATTTTATAACACTTGCTTTAAAGCAAAGTGTTTCGAAGAACATATTAATATTATGAAGTGGATTAACTGAAGTAAAATTTTTTAAACTAATAGTTTTTAAACTAATCATTGATTGGGCCATAGCTTTGGCCTAGCAAAATTTTCTGAGAACCAGGTCCCGAGCGTAGCAAACACATGTAATCAAAGAAAGCGGGTTGGGCCCGGGCTCCTAAAATTGAGCCCAAACTCATCTCTATTTTACACGTGCATACATCCTCACCGTTTTCAGTCGGTCGTAGTTCCAGAGTCCCAACACCCGCCTCCCCCCCAGGCAACAGTGATCATCTTCTCATTTAACGTGGTTGGTATCTTTTTCGAGATTAAATAAATAGGACTTGCAGCACGTGTGGTAAGCAAATTGGGGAGGACACCTTTGAAAGGTGAAATTGATCCTATCTTTTTAAACTGTACCCAGAAATTAATGAGAAACAAATCAGAATGGAACAAGCAATGTTTTCCAGATTAAATGATGTGTCATGCCTAAGAGACATGAAGTACAAGTATTCTGCCGTAGGTACACGATAAAAAAGGTTCAAGGTTGCAGGAGAAACTAATACATTTAATAAAAATCCTTAGTTACAAAGTTTAAAACACCATGAGATCTTTCGTGGCTGCAACAGCCACGTCATCATATGGAAAGACCCGAGTGCTTGAAATCTGGCAGTTAAATACAAAATACATAACAGGTCGATGCCATTCAACGTAAATAAAAAACCTGAATTACAAATAGAATGACGCCATCACAGTGAGGTAACAAGTATGAAGTTCATAACTTAAAGTTCAATGATGTTCTTAAATAATAATCTCCATGGTTGATGCAAGAAGGTAGGAAGTTCTTCTTTAAGACTAAATATTATAGTTAAAATATACACACTTTCGGTGAGCCGCAATGAAGTCCTGGAGACAGGAACAGCAAGTATGGTAGTCTCTCTCCAAATCGGAAAGTGTAAACCCTTATTGACCAGGCGGGAGAGGGCAGTAGACTGAACAAATTTTAACACTGTACTTATGTTCAGAGAGCCTAGTTTTTAATCTTCTTGATGTCGAGCCAATATACGTTATATATACAGTCATTATCAACCTCTTCTCTCGCCTCAAGGGTAATACAGTATACCCCATATCCAGGGGTTACGCTGGATTTTCTAAAGTTTTCGCCAATTTACTCGCCAAATTCAATTTGCTTTCGCCAAAGTGTTGTAACACTATGAAAAGGTTATCGCCAAAATGATTTCCTTTTCGCAAATTGCGAAGATGGCGATCGGCAGCGCGACCCCTGCATATCTGTCAAGCACATCAACTTCATCTCGATCTTTTTTAATTCTAGTGAGGATGTTCCGAGTTCGGGTGCCAAACGACAAATTATAACGGTGGCATACATTTTTCAGAATCTGAACACATTATGGAACGTAATACATGGCTCCAACAAACTTAGGGGGCGACTCTCACTTGTCAGTGTTGTAAATGCCTGTGGAAGAGTATTGTAAGTGTTGAAAGCACCTGCCGCCCCGGTGGCGCAGTGGTCTAAGCGATGGCCTCTGATCATTCGTCCAAAAGGGATCCGGGTTCGAATCCCGGTGAGGCATGGATGTTCTGCTTGTCTTACGGCACTGGCTCTCTCCCTTCCCTGGAACCAGTGACCCCAAATTAGGAACGGGCAACTGCTTATAGCCCATTGAGTTGCTCACGGTGGTCGTTAAACCTCCAATCAAAAAAAAAATGGATGTTGTGTTTGTCTTACGGCACTGGCTCTCTCCCTTCCCTGGAACCAGTGGCCCTAAATTAGAGACGGGAGACTGCTTGTAGCCCATTGATTTGCTCACGGTGGTCGTTAAACTTCCAATCAAAAAAAAAAAAAAAGTACCTGTGCTTGTCAGTGTTATAAATTCCTGTGGAAGAGTATTGTAAGTGTTGAAAGTACCTGCCGCCCCGGTGGCGCAGTGGTCTTAGCGATGGCTTCTGATCATTCGTCTGAATCAGGTCCGGGTTCGAATCCCGTGTGAGGCATGGATGTTGTGTTTGTCTTACAGCACTGGCTCTCTCCCTTCCCTGGAACCAGTGGCCCTAAATTAGGGTCGGGAGACTGCTTGTAGCCCATTGAGTTGCTCATGGTGGTCGTTAAACCTCTAATCAAAAGAAAAAAAGTACCTGTGCTTGTCAGTGTTGTAAATGCCTGTTTATCGTGCACCCACGGCAGAATACTTGTACTTCATGCGATTTATAGCACGAATATTTTACTACAATGCCCAAGAGAAGAAACACTCTTAAATTATTTATCCCGCGGGCCGGATTGAAGTCACCGGAGGGCCGTAATTTGCCCATCCGTGCCCAAGACATACCTCGATCCGGTATTCCATCCCAGGAAAGCAATGGTCAGTGTTTGGTAGTCAGCAGCTGGTGTGATCCACTACTCCTTCGTACAACTTGGACAAACCATTACGACGGACACGTAATGTCAAGAACTTGGCATGGGAAACTGTCCACCAAACAGCCTGCATTATTCAATCGCCATGGGCCCATACTTCCCCACGATAACGCGAGACCCCCATGTCGCACCAGTTGCGATACGAAACATCCTCATCCTCTTTATTCACCCGATCTGTGCCTTACGGAGTATCACTTATTCAAGCACTCGGACACCATTCTACAGAGTAAATCGTTTCCCAACCAAACATGAGTTGAAACCGAATCCCATGAGTTTGCCGCATCCGGAAGCTCGACGTTTTTTTACTTACGACGGCATACAGCAGTTTGTATCTCGTTGGCAAAAGTGTGTTGAGGCTGGCAGTAATGATTTTGATTAATGAAGCTTATTTTGCATCGTACTTTAGGTGTTTGAAGTCTCCATCAACATTCAGACGTATCATACCATTTGCAATAACAACCTAATACGCATTTCACAAAATAAATTTGTGCATTTCTTTCTTTCATATTCTTAACTGTTTTCTAATAATGATGCTCCTTAGAAAGAAAGTGAAAAATTCATATTACTAAAGGGTATTACACGTTGGAACGTTAAATAAGCACATTTGAAGGTTTAAAGAAAAGTAACGTTTTAGAGACCTGGCTACGTAAGAGTCGGGAAATACAAGCACAAATGAGTCTTATAAGTTGATTTCACTATATGTGCGTACTTTTGACTGTTTTCCGTCCAAATGTGCTCACCTTCAGAAGATGCAGCTTCCCTCTCTTTTTGTTCGCTAATCCAACATACCATGATTTCTGAGATAGGGATCACAGACATAGCCTGCATTCAGTGTGATCATTAAAGTGGACCCACTTAAAATATTTGCCTTGTATTTCCAACGGACAAACTTCTGTAACCATTTTCTTCACAATTAATGCGTCACCAAGGATGATAATTTGAATATCGATAAAAGTAACTTTATATTATAGCCTAGTATACTTTATATTTTCCAAACCTTAACCATAATTATATTAAAAATCAATAACTTTTTCTTTGGTGGTGTTGAGACCAGAAAATAGATGGCGCGACCTGTACATTGATGACGTCAGTAGACAAACAAATGTTGAATTGCTTAATTATGGTTGAATTTTAGAAAATATTAAGTATACTAGACTATAATATGAAGTTATTTTTTATCGATGTTCAAATTTTCATCCTTGGGAACGCATTAATTGTAAAGAAAATGGCTACAGAAGTTTGCCCATTGGAAATACAAGGCAAATATTATAGGTGGATCCACCTTAAAATATTTCCAGATCTTGTTTTGTACCAACATATCTGCTGGGAGAAAATCCGGACATCTGGCAAATATTGGGTTGGAAAGAAAGTAATGTCCGGTGACGAGGTACCCGAAGTCGAAGCCCCGGCCACGGCGCATACTTGCCACTGAGATTGCGCAGCACACCGGCATGACATCAGCAGGTAGGTGTCTTAAGTCAGTGGCTGTTAGCCGTCAGAAGGCGAAGAGTGTAAGCACCAGCCAAGACGGAAGTGGACAAGGAGCACATCCGCCATTACATGCTGCATGAATTTCGTCGCGGTAGCACCCCCACAAGTGCTGTAAGGAACATTACCAGTGCGTATCCCAATGCCATATCACATAGTCAGTGCTGTTGTTGGTTCGAACGGTTTCAAGAGGGAAACGTTAACCTGTCAGATCGTCCCAAGGCCGTAAGACACGCAACAATGGATATGGACATGCAGAACACCTTAGTGCAGACTGACCTGCGTGGCCGAACAGCTTGGGACTACTCACAGCAGCATTATCACGCACCCGCGCCAAATTGGAAAGGTACGCAAGAGGTGAGTTTGGGTACCCTATCAACTCACAGTTGAGCAGAAGGCAAATCGCATGAGTGTGTGCGTTTGCCTGCTTGCATGTGACCAAGTTTGTTTGTTTTTATTGGGGGTTTAACGGCCACCGTGAGCAACTCAATGGGCTATAAGCAGTCGCCCGTTCCTAAGTTAGGGTCACAGGTTCCAGGGAAGGGAGAGAGCCAGTGCCGTAAGACAAACAAAACATCCATGTCTCAAAAATATTCGAACCAGGACCCATCTCGGACGAATGGTCATAAGCCAGCGCTTAGACCACTGCGTCACCGGGGCGGCGTGACCAAGTTGGACCGCATGGTGACAGGTGACGAGAAATGGGTCCTGCATGACAATTTCAGCTCCCAGAAGCAGTGGTTGGACACAAAACAGAAGACCATGCCGCCCCCAAAGCCGGCTTACACACACGTTAGGTCCTGCCGTCTGTTTGGTGGAATATGTGGGATGGATGACGTGTTTTCTGAGCTCCTGCGCAACACTACTATTACCGCCGATGTATACTGACGTCAGCTCGACGATCTGCACGCATCGCTTACGTCGAAATGACGAGAACTGCTGAACCGCAAGAGCGTCTCCCTACAGCATAACGGTGCGGAATCTCACACAGCACGAGTGACCTATCACATGATCAGGGATCTGAGCTGGGAGCTGCTACCACACCCAGCCTATTTATTCCCTGGACATTGTCCCAAGCTACTAACACCTTTTCCAGTAGTTGCAGCATTTCCTAGTCGGACAGTGGTTCACCAACCGGGACGATGTCAAATGCGAACTTACTCACTTCTTTGCGACCAAGGCGCCACAATTCTACAGGGACGGTATTCAACAGCTTCCCAGATGATGGGTGCAGGTCGTGGCAAACGATGAAGACCACATTTTGGACTGATTTGTATATACGGTAATTAGCATTTTTCTCTTGCCTTGCATTTACAGACAGTACTGTTTCTCCAACCCAATATAACGCGCGAAAAAGTAAAACACGGTAGGAACACTTCACCCCACCTGCAAGTAAACTATGCGTTGCATTTATACGTGCCTGTGGGGAAACCAAACATTGTTTGATCCTCCATTCCTGATTATCTTATTAAGCTGTCAATGGCGCCCTATGAGCAGTGGAGAACCAATTGAAGGGGAGGGGGAGATTTTGGCAAATTTATTTGCAAGAGCAGACACAGAGAGGGGCCGGAAAACCTCCCCACCCCTATCCTTTTCATAGATTCCTTATTTTGTGCTAAAAAATATATTTTAAGCAAAAAAATATTGGCTCCCCACAGCGAATTAAAAATAGTCAAACATCAAACAGAAGTATTTCCACGTTTATAAGTGAGTCACGGAAAAATTATCATCGGCTGCCACCGGGAATCGAACCCAGGGTCTTCCAGTTACGCGCCGAACATGGTTTGGCAGTTAATCGTATGTGGGTCTGGAGTATATGAGGCCGCTGTGGTGCAGTGGTAGCATGTCCGGCGCGTAACTGGAAGACCCGGGGTTCGATTTCCGGTGGCGGCCGATGATAAGTTTTCCGTGACTCACTTATAAACGTGGAAAGAGCGATGAATTCTGTTTGATGTTACTAGTCCACGTCAATTATGTGTATGAATGAAAAATAAAAGCTGAATGTTTTACTGGAATATTGTGTAGGCCTATATAATATTTATTCGGTTATAAAATTTGGTCTGTACTGTCCCCTCTATCCGACTATTTCTGTACGTATATGTACGCATATAACAAACACAATGTTGAAACCTGTTACACAAGTGTTTCATAAGCAATCCTAGGCAGGGGTCGCGCTACCGATCGCCATCTTTGTAATCTGCGAAAAAAAATCATTTTGGCGATGGAAAAAGAGCTTTCGCGATTACCTCTTTGTATTGTTATAACACTTTGGCGATAAAAAATTGAATTTGGCGAATAAATTGGCGAAAACTTTAAAAGAGCCAGCACGACCCTTGCTAGGCTTCTGCTTTTATGTTTCAGTACAAATTTTGGTTTATGCATGTAATATAATTCAAACAGAAAGAATACAATGAGCAATGGCGCACCCAGAATTTCTTCATGGGGTGACCCACTTATAAACGTAGAAAGAGCGATGACTTCTGTTCGATGTTCCTACAGCGACCGACTTAGACAATAAGGGGCCCTGGACAAGAGACTTTCAGGAGTCCCAGGTTATGCAACCGGTCGTTAATTAAGTATAATTAACGTTAATTAAGTATAATTAACGACCGGTTGCATAGTATTATTGGCAAATTAAGACATTCATTTGCCAACAATATGGTGTTCTATTTATTTGTGGAAATTATAATTGCCATTTCCATATGTTTCACAACATACAGTTCTGAAATTACCATTTTAACTTTTTTTCAGTGGATGAGTATTGCGAAGCAAGTAATATATAACCATATCTTAGGGGGCCCTCAAAGGTCGGGCCCTCGGCACGTGCCCTGAATGCCCTACCGTAAATCAGGCCCTGGGTGCCCCAAAATATTAGGAAGCGATTATGATCATGATCATATGTAGAGGATTTTAGGAAGGGAGTGTCTGACCATAGGTCTTAAACAACCCTTAAAAATAGGAAACTAGGAGATTTGGGCTAGAACGCCCGATAGGAAAGTGACACGGAAGCGAAGTAGAAAGGGGAGGAAGACGCCCTTATTTATTACCGGGGGGCAGTACCCGGGTCCGACGGCTTAACGTGCCCATCCGAGGCACGTTAAGCCGTCGGACCCGGATCGAGCGAACGCTCGAGCCGGGTCCGACGGCTCAACGGATCGAACGCTCGAGCCGGGTCCGACGGCTCAACGGATCGAACGCTCGAGCCGGGTCCGACGGCTTAACGGATCGAACGCTCGAGCCGGGTCCGACGGCTTAACAGATCGAACGCTCGAGCCGTCGGACCCGGATCGAGCGTTCGTACCTACCTATGATCGAACCTGAGGCCCTTTCCGTGGCAGTCACGAACGTTGCCCACTAGGCCACCCGCGGCCCATAATTTAGGAAGCGATTAAAATATCTCGGTCATATTAAAATGCGTTTCCAATTATTCGTAAAATATATGTTTAAAAACATATGCAAATATATTTAAAAATAAGCAGCCAGTAACAAAGAATTAATAACCACGTGAAACCAAATAGGATACGCCGGTGCCTCTTACCCCCCTTACCACCCCACCCCCCCCCCCCCCCCCCCGAGTGGACAATGACACTTACGCAGTAGAGGTTCCAGGGGGGGGGGACTGGGGGACATCCCCAATCAGGTTTTTTCTTCTTAAATGGTCAATATCGTAAATATTTAATGTACTTATTTTTATAAAATTATGAAAATAAAGGACAGATTTTTGTAAGAGTATTCATAACAATTAAAATTTGTTATAAATTTGGAGACAAAATGTTATGTTCTAGCTTCAGCAGAAAAGTAAAGAAAAAGTTAGAGGTTCAGAAACAGAGTAAGCTGAGAGCGGAAATGAAAAGAGATTAGATTTTCACAGATTACGAGTAGCACTCGACGCGCTTTGCTCTGTTCTTCAGTAGATCAATAATACAAAATTAGAAGCAGGGAAAGTTACCGTGCGTGGTAGGTAAATTTGAAGTGCGTGTGTGTGTGTGAGAGAGAGATAGTGTGGGTGACAGAGCGAAGTACGTACCTCGATTGGGTCATAAACAAAAACTCGCAACAAATTTCCAAAAATTTAAATTAACGTTAACTCATTTCAATACAAGGGATCGAACTTGATTTTTGAAAGATTTTATCCACACGTGAAATTTAGAGAGCATCAAGCTGATCTCCCGGAAAAGTGAACCATTGAACATCATGAAAATAGCGCTGATTTTCCAGTTCTTGTTCACAGCTTGTGATTCAAAAATTTAGAACGATTATTTTAACGAAAGATGTCTAAAAAAGTTTGCAGTGCCGCGAAGAGGCAGTGCTGCACGTTTGCAGTGTGTGTGTGTGTGTGTGAGTGTGTCCTCCACACAGTCTTTCACTCTTTTTTTTTTTTTTTTTTTAGAGCAGAGCAACCCTTCTCACCCAAGGCAAGTAAGCTTCTGGATCGATCCGGCCCTAGACTTACGCAGATCAAAATAATATGTATATCCCCCCCCTCCAATTTTTTCCTTCTTTTTTCTTTCATGGAATAATTATTATCGCACGAATGAAAATACGCCTGGTTCTTTAAATATTGATTAAAGTGAAACAAAACATTACAAATATCTTAGCAGCTGTTAAATAAGCCCTGATATTTATATTAACTTTCCCATGGCCGTATCCAGGACAGGGAGTTTTAGGGTCCAACCCCCCCCCCGAAATTTTTTGTGCAAAATTCGTTTGCTTGTTTGTCGTAAGTTATTAAGCCAACAAGAGTCGCCATGATCTGCTTTTAATTTTTTTTTTTTTTTTACAAATCGTTTCTATTATTTCCTTTGATAAACCATACTTCAGAAGGACATTTTTTTCTCACTTTACTAGCTGGTCAGCAGTAACAAATTTATAGAAGTACAGGAAACTCTGTGTCCGGCACTTTATTAATCGGAATTGTTCTATTATCAGGAAATTTTGAGATCACATACTTATTTATCGTGTTAAGGGAGACAAAATAAAAAAAGGCAGTTGGAACCGCAGTTTATTGTTTCTTTATAACATCAAAATGCCAGACTAGGATGGGTTGTGTTTAGAAATGTGACAGTGCAGTGAGTGATTGCATCCCGTAGGCATATTGACACTTGTTCGATCTGCGAAATGTCCGTCGTTTCGTCCGCCATCACGGTAAACATTTTGTAGCATTTACTTTTTTACTATTGCATCCTGAATGTTTCCGCAAATGTTGATAAGTTGGTTTTGAATTAAAGGACTGGTATAATATAATGCGGGTTTGCTGCGCCTAATTTGAGGTGCAGCGATGTATTCAGGCATCCCCCCCCCCCGTAGGTTTCTGAGTGATTTCACCTTATACTTAGTCTAATTATTTTCATTTATAGCTGAATATTTGGAGAAATTAATTTTTAAAAATGAAGAAAATGAGGGAAAATATTATAATAATAACAAAAAAACAAAAAAAACTATAGACTTCAATCTGAAATTTCTATCATCCTTCAGTTAAACATTAAACTGTTTCCAATATAAAAAAAATATTTGCTACCTAATTTTTTACAATAGCAAATTTTTAGAAATTGTTCCCATAAAAAGTTTTTGTTTATCCTGGCGGCGGATGGTTTACACACGTAACAAAAAACAACAACATCGAAGCACCTCAAACTTGCATCCCAACGGCTAGTTAGTTGGTTTGTTTTTTACTACTATGCACTAATCTAAAGAATCTAAATGGGCTAAAACCAAGTGGCAGGGGTATGGTTTATACCATACGTTTTCATATAACACTGTAACGATTCATTAATAATAAACAGAAATACCCTTGTAGTAAGGTGATGACATTTTTATAACTTCTAATGTTGTTTTTTTTTTTTTTTGGGGGGGGGGTCTACAGCACAGCGTTACCTTACTAGCATCCTTAATATTTTACACCACCCTATGGTGAAATTCGTGGTGCATTACTGAATTAAAGTAAAGGTATATCATTTTTACATTTTTAATCACTTATACACTATCTACCAACAAGTAATTGGACACCTGTGATAGCAAAGGAAAACGAATGTTGTTTTTTTTTTTTTTTTTTTGGGGGGGGGTCTACAGCACAGCGTTACCTTACTAGCATCCTTAATATTTTACACCACCCTATGGTGAAATTCGTGGTGCATTACTGAATTAAAGTAAAGGTATATCATTTTTACATTTTTAATCACTTATACACTATCTACCAACAAGTAATTGGACACCTGTGATAGAAAAGGAAAACGAAGTTTATTCACCTTCAATAGTTGGTGGAGCCTCCACGAGCGGCGATTACAGCTGCGACCCTTCGGGGCATACTCTCAACCAGGCGTTGCACGACGGCTAGCGGTATTTTCTTCCACTCGGCTTGGAGAAGACAAGTCAGTTCCTTCACCGATTTCGGACGGTGGGGGCACCCCTTAAGCCGACGCTCCAACTCGTCCCAGAGGTGCTCGATAGGGTTAAGGTCCGGGCTCTGCGTAGGCCAGTCCATTCGATTAACCCCATTATCACCATACCACGCCATGGTGGACCTCGCAACATGACAGGTGGCATTGTCATCCTGAAAGTAACATGAGTCCATCGAGTAAAACTGCCACAACGTAGGAAGCGCATGGTCATCCAAAATGGTGCAGTAGGTCTCGGCGTTGAGTCTACCAAGTGTCCCGTGCCATACCAGGAGAAACACCCCCATAGCATAATTCCACCGCCGCCGAACTTCACAGTTGGCACAATACATTCCGGCAGGAGGCGTTCTCCAGACAGACGCCAAACCCAGACCCTGCCATCCGAACGGTAGAGGGTGAACCTTGATTCGTCGCTCCAGAGAACCTGTTTCCACTGGGCAACGGTCCACTGTCGACGTTCTTTGCACCACGTTAGCCGAGCAGCGCTATTAGACTTGGTGATCAAAGGCTTGTGGGCGGCAGCACGTCCATGATAACCGAACAGATGGTCTTCTTTACGGATGGTATTAATCGAAAGAACACTCCCGGATGCTTGTTGAAACTCCTCGCGGATATGGCCCATCGATTTGGTGCGATTCTTCTGAATTTCTCTGGCCAGCAGCCGTCGGTCTCTAACTCCCAGTTTTGTGGGTCTGTCGGGTCGGGGCACATTCCGACAGTCACCTTTCATTTCACGTAGGCCACTGTCGATTTTGGGTACTTCAACTAGCTGGATATGTCACGTATCGATCGGCCATTTCTGTGATACCCGACGATTACACCTTTCTCGAAATCAGAGAGCTCCGAACTGCGTGGCATCTTGCAGCGACTGGTTGCGTTGTTGTTTCCCACACGATATTTAACGGCGGCGGCCGTGACGTGTATCAGGACCGCAGATATCGTCGATTGCAGGGGTGTCCAATTACTTGTTGGTTGATAGTGTATGTGTAGATTTCTTGGAATTTTCATTTACGATACACGAGTATAAGAAAAATTTTATACTCCATTTAAAATTTTGTTACCTGTATTAATGTATATATAAATAACAAAATTGTGATTATATGTATATAATCAGTCAACAAGTTTCAGCCCCTCAAAATTTGTAATTGCCCTCCCGGAAACAGCTGTCTGAATGCAACGCTGTTTGCAAGCACAGATTCCCCAGAACAAACTCTGAACCTCAGAAGTGCACGAAAATTACCATCGTTGCTATGACAGCAATTATTAGACAGCCAATTCAACGTCAAATTCCCTTGTTATGGTGGCTTCATCTATCGTTATTTGAGGGCCGCCGGTGGCCTAGTGGGCAACGTTCGTGACTTCCACGGAAAGGACCTCAGGTTCGATCCACTAAATATCCGCCGTGCGTCGGATGGGCACGTTAAGCCGTCGGAACCCGGGTACTGGCCCCGGTAATAAATAAGGGCGTCTTCCTCCCCCTTCCGACTTCGCTTCCGTGTCACTTTCCTATCGGGCACTCTAGCACAAATCTGCTAGCTTCTTATTTCTAAGGGTTGTTTAAGACCTGGAGTCAGACACTCCCTTCCTAAAAAATCCTCTACATATGATGATATGATATCGTTATTTGAATTTTTTAAATCCACTTCCTGACGGTGATTTCAAATTTTTTTATAATTTTCATTTTTCAGACTGTACGTGATTTTATCCTGTCTTTTGTGTAATCTTGTTGTTTTCATGTGATCTCTGTCTTATATTGTTCAGTTTGTTTTTCTGTTGATACTGAGTAAGTTTATGTGTCGTCACTCGTTAACTAATACTAATATACAAAAAACTAAAGAGTTTATTTTTTGTTAAGCGATTAGATAGATACATACATACATACATACATAGGTTTTTGGTGTGGAATAGTTTTTTTTAAAAGAAACTCCGAAACAAAAATCCTAGTTACGGCCCTGAAAAATAGATAGATTACATTTTTACTATGGAATATATTTTTAACCTCCTCCCCCCCCCCCGAAACTAAACTCTAGTTACGGCCCTGACCCTTCCCCTTTGTTTTTCATCTATGATTGAAAAGATGTGCATCAATTTTTGTTTTCTTTCATTTTTCCATCACTGCTATGAAATGTTTGTCGTACGTAGAGCAAAAACGCTATCTAGCAGTGACGGCAGAAGAGAAGCTGAGCTTGCTTAAGATGCAATAACTTTTCCTTGGGGTCTGTCTATGTGTATTTATCTGTACAGCCTTTGAAGTAGTGGGATAAGGGGCACATAAGTATATACCAAACTTTTTCACTGAATAAAGGTATAGGTGTAATTTAGCGTCCTAAATTATTGGGCTAAAAATTTCGATAAAAAATTACATACACAGTGCGTCAAAGAATTTTTAAGACTGGAGCTAGATTTCAGCCTACGGTGGCGCCACCAGTGTAATTGCGAATGCGTTATAAACCGTGACCATCTGCTTGCTTTCTGCCAAAAGTACTGCGCAGTTGTTAAAGAAACTCAAACGAAATGGCCGTTCATTAGAGAAGTAAAATTTTTTTCATGTTGAATTATTAAGATGGAACAAAGGGCTGTTATTAAATTTAACGCAAAACTTGGTAAAACTGCCTCGCAAACGTACCAAATGATGAAACAAGTTAACGGTGAGTTTTGTTTAAGTAGATCAAATGTTTTCCTGTGGCACAAACACGTTTTTTGGACGGAAGAGATACGCTAGAAGATGATAAGCATACCGGAAGACCAAGTTCATCTAGGACACCTGAGATTATTGAAAAAGTGCGTGATTTCGTGGCAAACAATCGATGTGCGTCACTAAGAATGATGGAAGAGTATTTAAACATCAACAAAGAAACAATTCGAACCATCCTGCATGAAGATTTGGGCAAAACAAAAGTCTGTGCTAAATTTGTTCCACACACGTTAACCAATGAACAAAAATCAAGGAGAAGTGCACATTGCAGAAACATCATTTCAGCCGCTGAAAATGATCCAAACTTCTTAAAATCGATTGATACTGGTGATGAAACATGGTGTTTTCAATATGATCCTAAAACAAAGCGACAAAGTGCGGAATGGAAGTCAAAAAACTCGCCACAAGCCAAAAAAACAAGAAAATTTCCATGGAAAATCAAAACAATGCTCATTACATTCTTCGATAGTAAGGGTATAATCCACAAAGAATTTGTTCCAAGTGGACAAACAATTACTGGTGAGTTTTATTTAAATGTTTTGAGGCGTTTGATGGGCAGAATTCGTCGCATTCGTCCAGAATATCGGGATGAAAACAGTTGGTGTTTGTTGCACGATAATGCACCCAGTCACACCTCACTTCCTGTTCGTAGATTTTTGGCGAAAAATAATGTCTGTGTGTTGAATCATCCACCGTATTCGCCTGATTTAGCACCCTGCGACTTTTCTTTATTTCCAAAACTTAAAATGACGTTAAAAGGGTGTTATTTTCATGATATTTCGACCATAAAAACAGCTTCGACGCGTGCATTGGAGGCAATTCCGCAAAGGGAACTGGAACAGGCATTCGAATCATTATTAAATCGCTGTAACAAGTGTATTGAAGCCGGAGGGACTTATTTTGAATAACAAACCAAAACAAATAATAATTTCTTGTTTCTATTTCATTTTACAGACCCAGTCTTAAAAATTCTTTGCCACACTGTGTATGTATTTTTAAGGTATGCAACTTGATATAAAATGGTGAAAATATTTCAGCTTTACAACGCATTTTAAATATTTTTTACCGTAAAATTTACCTGCGATTAAGGAGATATGAACGAACATAGCGGCGAGCTTGCCTTCAGCAATTTCGCGCCGTCGTCTAAGGCTCCGACGAAACGATGATTTTTGGCACGTATTTGTCATTTCCTTCTAGGACTTCCACAGTGACTAGAGAGTTTAGGTCCCAGCCACCTACAGCGAGATCGCCTTTTGGGCAGGACACAGAAACGGAAGGAATGAGAGCAAGTCTAGCGACTTTGACAGAACAGTTTGTAGTGAGATTAGAGTACAGTAGATGGCGCCACTGTACAAGGAGGATGTTGCACATAGAGGGGTGAGAGAATAGGAAAGGATACCCATTTAACCAGTGGGTCCAGCCTGGGGGCCGTCACTTAACGTGCTTGTCCGATGCACGGCGGATATTCAGCGATTGTTAGTAAATCACACCATCTCTGAAAGATCAGCCCAGGCTCGAACCTGAGGACCTTGCATCGATAGTCTGACTCGCTAACCACTAAGCCATCCGTGGCATGATTTTTGGCGCGCGCTGCGGTGGCCGTTTTATGGGAGGAAAACAACGAGACATCTTACAACAATCTGCTTTGCTCTGGAAAAGTGTTCCAAATTTACCATTATTGTCTCTCTAGGAAGGGCATTAAAACTACAAAAGATAAAAAAAAAAAACACGATCGTGATCTTGTTTTCGGCAGATCCACAAAATGGCCGCCGCAACATGGCCTGAAGGTCATTTTTTCTGCGGAGCCTCGGACAACGTCGCGGCGGTGCTGGGGGTCAGCTCGCCGCAGCGTTCGTTCACATCCCCATGCTTGCAGGTAAATTTTATGGTAAAAATCTTTGAAATGCGTTGCAAATCTGAATTTTTTTCACCATTTTATATCAAATTACATATTTTAAAATATGTAAATAACTTTCTCTCGAAATGTTTAGCTAAATAATTTAGAACACTAAACTACACCTTTACTTTTTTTCTTTGCATAGATCGTTTGTTTCGGCACAAAACAACATGTAAAAAAATGACAGGCTCGCGCCTGCCTATGAGTTTACAAAAAACATAAGTTTTATAAAATTTTCCCGTGAGGAAAGAAAAAGGGGGGAAAGAAAGGAAATTCACTATTTTTATTAGTGGAAACCTGGGAAGTTTAAACTCATAATAATAGACTACGCTTTTCGTTTTGTTTCACATCGCTTTCAGTTAGACTGCGGAAAATCTAGGTGAAAAAAAACAAAAGTGAAAACAAGTTTGAGAAAGTACAAAAATTGATTTGTTGTCTGCTATTACTTTACTTCTCAACCGTACGCTGTTTATGCTGTATTTCGGGTAAACACCCCTAAAGTGAAAGTCCCACTGGATGGAGGAAAGGAAGTGATGCGTGCACTGCTGACTTCTAAAGAAAAAAAAGTACCACTCTGTTTATGTAGAAAACACGGGAAGCTCCGACAAAATCGCATGCATGTTCAAGACAAGAAACAGCATGAGGAAACCAACAAAATAAAGAAAAGGTAAAAAGCAGGAACGAAAGAAGTTTAAAAAAATCTTAAAAAAGGAAAAATGAAATACAAAAAGACAGAGCAACAGAAGCAATGAAAGAAAGAAAAACTGCTAAAAATTGGAACAAATGAAAAATAAAGGAGACATCAAAATAAGTGAAGAAAGCAAAAAGCGACAATCATAGGCGTAGCGTGACCAAAAATGCACAAATAAGTGTAAACTAATTTTTTTCTTGGGGGAGGGCTTCTCGGAAATAGTTTCTCGGAAAATACTCCTGTTCAATCGCCATTAGTCAGATAATTCTATTCCCCCTTCATGGCAACATTTCATTGGAAAGGTTGAATTGCAACCAAAAGAATGACTAATGGCAATTGAAAAAAACTAACTATTAAGTTAAGCTAATGTATCCAAAATTAGGAGGTGTGAGTAGCGCACCCAGAAATTTCCCAAGAGCTGGGGGCGTGGGGGGCGTCGGCCGTGGCGCAGAGAATTTTCCCAAGGTAGGAGTGATCCCCCCTAAATTTGTAGGGGAAAATAGTCAGGTGCCATTACCATTAAAGAGGTTGACATTTGTACATTTATTCTTATCCACTTACTAATGTTACAGTACAAGAAAGTTAAATGATTAGAAGAAGCAGTAGATGAAATTATTTTTCTGGATAGGTTTTTCTCAATTTATTTAACAGAACTACCCCTTATAATTATTGTATGTTATATTATACGGTTCATGATTAAGAAGTATATGTAGATCGCGTATTGTCATTTTTTGTAACAAACTTCGACGTAACAATTTTTCGCTCAGTCAGCCCAAGGGAAGCCCCGGGCCCCATCGCTCCCATGGGTGCGCCACTGCGAGGTGTGTGTGCGAGGCTTGCGTTGATTTGCCCCAACGAGAATGAAAAAATACGCCTCAAAGCACCTCGTGCAGTTATCTGATGACGAAAACCATCATCAAATGATTGCGTGCTATTGCGCATGGAATGACAGCTGGAATGTAGTCAGTCATAACGATGCTTGCTATTGTGCAGCGTTGTTTCCTCGGCTGTATGTCACACTTTATAACATTTAAAATGCAAACTAGTTATTACTTTTACGATTTTTTAAAGTTTGGGGTCACGTGCCCCCTGCGCCCCCCCCCCTCTCCCCACTGGCGAAAATTCGGACTTCGGCTTTACATTTTGACAGCACTACTGCGTACTTCTGTTGGTTGGGCAAATTTTCACGATGATTATGTTACGGCAGTCCCTCCCCCTTCCCTTCCGCTCCGATGGCCGAGTTGTCAGAAGAGCGGGGTTCTCTTCAATGGTCCGCTTTTGGGCATTTAAGTATTTGTGTGTGGCATGCAGGGGGTGTTTGTCTTATGGGGTGGTTCTCACCCTCTCTCTGCACCTGCGGCCCTAAATTAAGTAACAGATGACTTTCTGACGTGCCTGCACCGCAGGGCGCACATGAGATAAAGGCAGATAGCAGTGAGAGCATACATCCGCGTAGCTCAGTTGGGAGAGCGACTTACTCCGGACTGAGGGGACCCGGATTCGATGCCCGGCGTAGACAAAGATGATGGAGAAATTTACTTCGTCATATTGGCTCCCGGATGACCCGGCTGTTGGATTTCTCGCAATGGTGTGATGTTCTTTCCACACCGCGAGATAGGAAAAATGAGAATTCCTTCTTCAGCGCTTCGAAAAATAAATGTGTGTGATGCTACGTTCCACACACCAAATTGACTGGGATTTCTCAAATGCACGTTCTTCGTAGGATGACTGCTTACAGCGACACATGGTCCCGGCTGACCCGAGGACCATGCCCCCGGCCCTCTTTCGGGTGTGTCTGTGTGTTGGGGGGGGGATGTGGCTTGCCTGCACCGCAGGACGCACATGAGATAAAGGCAGATAGCAGCGAGAGCATACGTCCGCGTAGCTCAGTTGGGAGAGCGACTTACTCCGGAGTGAGGGGACCCAGATTCGATTCCCAGCGTGGACAAAAATGACGGAGAAATTTACTTCGACATAACATCCTTAGATCATAACGTGCAAGCCATTTTCCGGTGGTGTAAATCGAATCCTTCTGCTCCGCAGCCGAAGCTTTCCCAATTAAGCTATGCTGACGGAGTTTGATGCTACAACTTTGCTGTCTCCACATGTGCGTCATCTCTGAGGTAGATACGTCACGTATCTCTCCCACCCCACTGAGAAAGGGCTGGAAGGGAATCGTAGGTTTCCAGGTCAGCCGGAAAAAATAACGCTTGGAGGAGTCCTGTACAAGGAATTCTGAATTCCTCCAGACGATGTGTGGAACGAACATCACACATTTTTCGAAGAACTCAACGGCCATGAGATTTATTTTACGTTCGAGCGCCAGTATAGCGTAAAAGCGATTTACCGGTGGTGGCAATTGAACCAGCATCCATCTGCTCCGGAGCCGAATGCTCTCCCAATTAAGCTATACATACAGAGTTTGTCGTTGCAACTTTGCCGTCTTGATATGTGCGTCACCTCTGTGGTAGGTACGTTACAAAATGCTTAAGGGACATCTTTAAACACTCCGAAGAAAAAAAAAAAGCTCCTCTTCCCTTCATAAAACTTACTGCAAGAACTTTGTTACTTTTAGTGCGCAATTTCTGAGAACCTTGCAACCTAAAAAGCAGCATCTTATTCGTGGGTACGTGAGTTCCACGCAAAAATTATATCTGGTAGCTGTTCTCCGCCAAAACGTTTTTACTACCATGTTCAGACACATGAACGCACACATAGTTCGTGTGTGTGTGTGTGAACGCGCTGATGTTAGATATGCCCGATGGAATCATTTATTCAATAAATATTTTTGCTTATTTTGTATTAACAGAGCATGAAAATAAGAGTTCAAAATTACCGCATGATCAACTGTTGACTATAAAATAAAAATTTCAAATCTTATGAGGGTGGTAAAAATGAAATACAAGGATTTCGCTTCATTTTAGTGTGCTCCGTAACAGACTTCGCCAGAATTGCCGGCTTACTAACCATTCCGCTGCACAGCTTCCCGAGGAACCTTTATTGCAGCTTTTGGTAGTTCCACGCAAACAAACAAAAAAAAAACTATTTCCTTTCTTCTTTATCTAGATAGGTGGGTGACTAAGTTCGTTCTTTTTATTTATTTATTTTTTTTTTTAGTTGCAGCTTTCTCTACGACTTTTGTCTGGCATTTAAAACGTGACTCTATTATTTTATTTTCTTAGTGAACAAGATACATTGCCTATTTTCACAGTTTAAATAACGTATTTTAGACGTCTGCTTCAAAGCAAGGAAATAAAAGAGGAAAAGGAAAAGGACAAATGGGCTCCTTCTTGCTTTGCCCCCCCCCCCCGTCCCCCATAGCGTCACACTGATTGATCTTGCTGCTTCCATTCTGGTTTAAACACATACCTGCAAATAACATTTGGGTTTAATATTCTCCCCTAATCCTATTCGTCAGGTTACGATACGATTATGCGTATATACATAACAAATTGATTACACAGTCAAATAGTAGCAGAAATTTTAATCACTTATATAAAAGATTTTGATATTAAAGAAGGAAATATTTTGAAAAGACAAAAAGATGCAAATGTATTTCAGAGAAGGCCCTTCGTTTGGAAACAATTAGATAACTTAATAAAAATAGCTTCTGCTCGTGGAATTTTTTAAGGAAATAAAAAACAGGCTTACCTTTATTTTCGTCAATCGGACGATCAACTGTATTCTTTTAATGTGCCTTGGTAGAAATAATCCATTATGATGAATGAATGATTTCAGTTATGGAACGGTCCTTTTCACTCCAAAAGTCGTAAAATCGTCAAAAAATTTCTCGAACAGGCAAAAATTTCAGGAATCGGATAGTTTCAAAGCTGAATTTTCAAAATCATTTATGCTACTGCTTATGTTATTCAGTTGTGGTCGTTATTCACTCAACGGTGTTGAAAGAAATTTCATAGCTATCCAACAAAACGCACCAGAGCTAGAATTATCAGTGTAGCGCATTCCTTTTAATGATTAACAAAAGAAAACCCATTAGCCTGTATAACAAATCAAATACGCAGAAATGGGGGGAAATAAGCAACTTGTTATACATAAATTAATAAAATCATCAAACGACGGAGGTCAGCTACCGTGAATGAAATTCGATGTGTTAATTTTTCTTTTGTGCAAGTCCGTAAGGAAAAATTAGCGGCTAGGAAATCCAGTTCAGATATTATCCACTAAGAATCAAAGTTCCGTCTCCACGTTGGCAGCAGCTTTCAGTTCAAGACCTGAGATAAGCGAGGCGTATCCTCAAGGTATGTAACAAAAACACAAATCCAGAACTGGTCGTCTTCATGCAACTCAGCAGAGCGGGAAAATGAATGAAATAACATCGGACGCCGATGGCTTCGAACGTTGAGGCACTTCCTCTCACGGGGGAGTTCACCTGGCGGTGAAATCCGGATACTTTTATAAGATAAACACACACTGTGGGTGCTCGAAGTCTGGCGGTTGTAATGATGACGACACAACCGACGTGACTCTCAAGTCCATTAGAGTCAAGGTATTTCCCCGAGAAATCTCGCGTCTCGAGATTGCACCGCACCGGGATAAGCAAATGTTTGCGTTCAAGTGCTATAATACTCAATTGTTTCATTCAATGAATTTTGCCATAAAATTTCTGGCATCCGCTTAGTTGACAATTTTTATTTATCCATTTCTTTATTTTACCGCAAGAAACTTCCCAGAAACACAGTTAAAATGCTTTCTTATTTCGCATCGTCCGACGAGAGAAGGACGCGCTTAGAAACGAATACTTTATTAGCTAAATACAATCATTTGAAAAAGTTTAAGACCACCTGTCAATTTATTGAAAATTAAGATTTTCAAAGAAACAACTAATTACTAGCCAAAGATGTTTGAAAAAATAACACCACAGATCATAAGCACCGACTTGAAAAATTATTGAGGGTTCCAGAAATTTTTAATCGAATTACCCATGCATTTTTCAAAGGATTTAAGTCTAATTTGAATTTCATTCAGTCAGATTGGGCCGCGGGTGGCCTAGTGGGCAACGTTCAACGTTCGTGACTGTCACGGAAAGGACCTCAGGTTCGATCCACTAAATATCCGCCGTGCGTCGATGGGCACGTTAAGCCGTCGGATCCCAGGTACTGCCCCCGTAATAAATGAGGGCGTCTTCCTCCCCCTTTCTACTTCGCTTCCGTGTCCCTTTCCTATCGGACACTCTAGCCCAAATCTCCTAGTTTCCTATTTCTAATGGTTGTTTAAGACCTGGGGTCAGACACTCCCTTCGTGAAATCCTCTACATTTGATCATTTGATCATTCAGTCAGATTATCTGGCACAATATGGCGCCTGAAATACTAAAATGTAGCAAATTATGGTTAATTACAGAAAAATATTTTTTTAAATAATTATTTATTTCATTTATTTTGCTTTTGTGGGCGCGACGTTATTATATACAATACACAGATACTGTGTGAATTTCCAGCTCTTTATAAACGTAACAAAAACATGTAAAATTGATTTGTAGGTGTTTTAACCAATTTTAAAGATGCCAACAATTTCTTTCTTCAAATGATTTCTGAGTTAAAACAGGAGGTTAGAAGGGAGAGGGCGTGGCATCAGCTACACGCCCCGTGTTTTCCGTGGGTTCCATTTCATATCAGCTGTTATTGCCCAGTATGCCCAACCTGGGCTGCTTCTGTACTTGTCTATGGAGAAATCGTCGACTTTGAAGAGATTTTAGAGGTACTTGTGCAGCATGTACAGTCAGGAAAAATGAGACAGAAATATACATGCACATAACTAAAAATTTGCAAAAAAAAAAAAAAAAAAAAAAAAAAATTACAAAAATACTGTTTAGCATTTTCTAAAAAGAATAAAATAAAATTATGCTTTGTAGAGCTGAAGTGCATGTTGCACATCAGCCAACCACAGCCTTACTAAAGCTGTGGGAGCCTCGCTGACCTTCAGGGACTGCTGCAGACAGTAAGAGACGGCCGCTACCAACCTGTGCTACAGCACAGGTTGAAAGGCCTCATCGGATGGAACGTCACTGAAACCTACCCACCCGGAGGGCGCAAGGAACCAGATGATCAGATTTGGCTTCACCCTAGGCGGCTGATGGTATCTCCTCTCTCTTCTAACCTCCTTGGTCCCCGACTGTCCGAAGATAGGGTTGGTCAACTGACTGTACAACATATTTTCGCCTTTATCACTATGACCTCGAATAGGTTCTCATGTCCGTAAGCAGAGCTAGACCCCTTGTAACGTACCAGGAGATGTGACGTACCTGCCCGAAGAACGCACACGACATAAAGGCAGATAGGAATCAGAATAAAACGTCCGCGTAGTTCAATTGGTAGAGCAACTTATTCCGGAATGAGTGGACCCGGGTTCGAACCCCGGCGCGGATAAAAATGACGGAGAAATTTACTTCGTTATAATGGCGCCCGAACTATCCGGATGACCCGACCGCTCAAAATCTCGCATTGGTGTGATGTTATTTCCACACCGCGAGATAGGAAAAATAAGAGAATCCTTTCTCCAGCACTTCGAAAAAAAAATAAGGGGGAGATGATGTAACGTACCAGGAGATGTGACGTACCTGCCCGAAGGACGCACACGACATAAAGGCAGATAGGAATCAGAATAAAATGTCCGCGTAGCTTAATTGGTAGAGCGACTTGTTCCGGAATAAGCGTACTCGGGTTCGAATCCCGGCGTAGACCCAAAAATGACGGAGAAATTTACTTCGTTATACCCTGTATTTTGTGAGAACCCAGACAAACCGAAAAAGTTTCTTTTATAAAGGAGGCAGTTTTAAATGCACAACGGTGCTTGAGGTATTGTCTGTCGCGTCAAATTTGACGAGCGCTAACAAACACTAATTCTTTTTTGAAGCCCTATAAACAGTCTGAGGGGTAAATTTCTATACACACATTCTCTCTCTATATATAGGTACTAAACGGGGAATGAATAATAAAAAAAATTTGAAGAATTGATAACGAAAAACAAAATGTATGCACATATGCGTACGCGTATTTTCCCCACGAAATACGCGCAAAAATATGAGGGGTTCGAGGAGCCCACAATAAAATCATTGGGGGTTCAAAAAATGTCTTGAACCCACGAAGTCGGCGCCTGTGCCACAGATGAATACTTACATTCTTTAGAATACAGAAAGACCGCGATCAGTGCTTTGTGTGGCCGCCTTTGTTTTTTTTATAACGGACAGAATACGATGTAGCATACTTTCAATAAGCCATTTGTAGCAGTCACTTGAAATATCTTTGCACCACACGTACTTTATCGCGAAAAACCTTGCGTTATTATCAAAGCTTGAGAATTTGATGGTTGTTTCTATGCTACCTTGTCTTTTAAAATGGTGAACAAAATTTTGATGGGGTTAAGGTCGGGACTATTACCTGGCAATCAAGCACAGTTATGTTTTCCCCTTGCAGATAGTCCTTTACTGTCTTTGATCTGTGACATGGAACACCATCATGCATAAAGATTATGCATCTGTGCACTTGCATATGAGTTAACAGCTTCACACGTAACATTTTCACATAAAAAGAACCTGTCGTGGTAGTGCCTGTCGGCAGAAAGGGTAATGAAGCTGCACCGAATGCTGACATAGCACCCCATGTCATCTGACTAGGCGGATGTCTCACGGTGCTAACGGTGCATTATTCATCAAACCTTTTGCCTTTTGGTCGTCGGACATGTGCTTCACGTGTTCAAATGGACGCACAGTTGATTCATCGGAAAAAAAAAAGAACTTGGCTCCAATTTTCAGCAGTCCACGACTGATGACGCTTCGCAAACCAGAGTATCTTCATTTTCATGACAGAGGTTAGTCTAGGTTTACGTACAAGTTTATAAGACTTTAATCCAAAATCTTTGTTAAGACGTCAAGAAATAGTGCTGATACTAATATCAGACCCTTTTGAATGTACAAAAGCCTTAATTTTCTTGCACGAATTCTTCGGAGAACGCATAACTATTCACCTTATAGTATTGTCATCACGTGCGGTTGTTTTCTTTGGACGTCCACTTCTCTTTCGGTCGCTAAATTTACCTGTATCTAGATATTTCATGATCGTATTATGAATAGAAGCCTTGCTCATATTCACCTTTCTGCTTACGTCACGTTAAGGAGTATCCTTCATGATATAAAGTCACTATTTGTGCCCTCTGAGTAACACTTATTAATGACACTTTTTTGCCTATTTTTCGCTATATAGAAAATACTTAAAAAACCTCTCAGCATGAAAACCAGAAACAAACTGATGCTCGCACGCTTCCCCCAACTCTATCAACAGCTGCCGCTGTAGTATGATGCAACATCAATAGGAAGTTCAGTAATACAGACAGTAGCTGACGCAATCGGCAGAAATCTGCTAATACCAACAGGTGGTCTTAAACTTTTGCAAAACACTGTATTTTAAATTAATCAAGCATACTAATTTAGAATATTCGTCCGCTGACCATTTTCATTAGACAGGCCTGGGTTAGAATCCCGGATGAGTCATGGGTGGTGTGCTTATCCTAACCTTTAACCGGCTGGAACGAATCAACTCGAGGTTAGCAAAATGGGCTGAAATCAGCTCCAATGAATATATTGACATTTTATCCTTTAACCGTGTGGAACGAATTACCTCGGGGTTAGAAAAATAGGCTGATATCAGCTCCAATGAATATATTCACATTTAAGGTTAGCAAAATGAGCTGAAATCAGCTCCAATGAATATATTCACTGTCTAAATAGAAGTGAAACTGCTCAACAGAAAACGTTGCTTTCCTCATAGCCTTGTTGTTGAAAGAAAATGGTCATTTACGGGAATGTTTGACGCAAATCTTTTCTGACTGATTACCTACTAAAAGGGCTATAACAATGGCAACGAACCTACGAAAGGGGGGAGGTGTTTCAGTCTCTTGTTTCTTCCCCGTGGCATGATGTCCGTGTCAGAAGGACACTCCCTTCCCCATCATGCCCTAGGTCATGGAACAGAGAACGTATAACTAGAGAGGATATCTAATCACGACTGACAGGTTTATGGTCCGTACCACTGAGATGAGAAGAGGGGAAGAATCATTTTGCAGTAGTTTTCATAAAACCCCTGCCGATTTGCGAACATTTCTGTTTGGAAAGTGCACTATACGGCTCGGGTACTTTGGCCGTGTTAAGGGTTAAGGCGCTGGCTCTCTCCCTTCCCTGGAGCCAGTGGCTTTAAATTAGAGACGGGCTACTCATAGCTTTAGACGCCGATGGCGGTTGTTATACCCTGAAATCAAATATTAATGATTATAAGGTAGAAACAGCTGTGTTGTTTGTGAAAAAAGGAATTTGTCGGTGACGCGGATCGAAGTCGCGTCTCCTTACTCCGGAGGGAGTTGCTCTAACCAACTAAGCTACACCGACGGAATCTATCGTTGCAGGTTTGTCGTTTTGACACGTGCTTCACATCTCTAGTTGTTCTCATGTTATTTAAACACAAACGGCCTGTGTTTAAATAACCTCTGAACTAGGTCATATCAAAATTAATGTTTCTTACCATAACAGTTGCGTAGATACGTGTAAAGGCTTTTAGGGAACTGCAGCACCATCTGTTAGTACCAATACACTAATGTTGGTTACAATTGCAACACCAAGAAAGAATCGTGCTATTCAAATGAAATTTATATCACAGATTCCTCATGTTACAGGAGGTAACCGATTACATTTGTACACTGTTAAAAAATGATACTTCTAAATAAGCAAAATGTACTCGTTTTTGAGTACATTCTGGGCTCATAATAGCTCCGAGTCCTTGTGTCTCATTTTTGGAAAAGACACGTCCTCATTTTTTAGTACATACAGGGAATCAATTATGAGTATATCTGGTATTTCAAATATATGTACTCTAACTTCATTCCGTTTCTGTGCCATTTCGGGCAGGGCACAGAAAAATTAGAGACGGGCTGCTCATAGCTTTAATCGGGGGATTCCTACCCGGGGGCCGTCACTTAACGTGCTCGTCCGTTGCACTGCGGATATTCAGCGATTGTTGGAAATTCACACTACCAGGCTAGGTTTGAACCTGGAGTTCCTCCATCAGTAGTCGGAATCTGTGACCACTAAGCCATCCGCGCCTCCATTTCAAATTTGGAATACGTGTACTCCATACACACTCATTTATTCATAGAATCAACTGGAAGTATATTATTCGATGACACATCTGGGATGATAGATATACTCGTCATCACATGCTGGGCAAATGGACCGCACAATTTTATGACAAATATAATGATGAAGTAACAATATATTACACTGGCGGAAAGTGAAAGAAGAACACTAAGAAGGAGATGTCGGATACTAACAACGAAATTTATACAGCATAATAACGGAATACAGAGGATAACGTGATCAAAACATTATGGCAAAATACAGCTGTAGTTGCTGGTAGACTGAAAAATAACATTTCCATGTAACATGGTTAGTACGAGGTTGAACCGCCATGAACTGCGTCACACTGTGCAATTCTGGCATGGAGTCTGTCGTACAGATGTTGGATGCAAGTTTGGGGTATTGAGTTCCAAGCATCCTCAACCTGGACGCGTAAATCGGGGATGGTCGTGGCTGGTCGTGGAGACCGGATAAGTCGTTGTCCCATAAAATCCCACACGTGCTCAATGGGGGACAAATCCGGTGAACGTGCAGGCCATGGAAGTTGTCTCACACCCTGAAGTGCATGTTGCGTTGCACGTGCCGTGTGTGGGCGTGCGTTATCTTACTGGAAAACACCACGATGGACCGACCTTACAAATGGCACAACAACAGGCTGAATGATGTTGTTGATGTAGGAGGTGCTGTTTAACGTACCCGGTACAAACACTAGTTGTGTACGGGAGTGATAGCTGATCGCTCCCCACACCAGAAGACCAGGTGTAGGCCCTGCGTGTCGCTGGCGGATGGAAGAAGGATGGAGACGCTCCCCTGTGCGTCTGCGAACACGCATACGGCCATCGGAGGCTCCCAAGCAAAATCTGCTTTCATCGCTGAACACGACAGATCGCCATTGCGTTCTCCAGTGCAGACGTTGGCGACACCACTGCAGCCGTTCCTGACGGTGGGCTGGAGTTAGAGGTACACATGCCAGAGGCACACGTGCACGTAGTCCTGCATCCAGTAGACGGTTGCGGGTTGTTCGCACAGTCACCTCAGGTGCAACCGCAGCTCGGATTTGCGTCTTAGTGGATGTTCTGCTTGACAACGCCGCTCTTCTTATGCGTCGATCGGTCCGCTCATCAGTCCGTCTGTGACTCCCGGTTCCACGTCTTCTCGTGTGGGAATGTTCCTCGGACCATCTCCGCCACCATCGTACCACCACCGATACTTCCCGTCCAGTTCGCTCCGCAATACGACGATACGACCACACGGCCTCGCGGAGTCCGACTATAGACGACCTCGCTCAAAGTCCGATAACTGCTGAAATCGTACACGTCTTCCGTGTCCAGGCATTGCAGCTTCTTCAGAATCTTCGCACGTGTCCGTACGCCGATGACTGATTACATTCACTTCGCCGTACTCCTTAAATACCACCGGCGATAATTTGCATATTATGCCGTGCTGTGGCGTAAGCGCTCACCGGTTGGTCCCGAAATTAACATCACACCTACGTAAACTCGATCCCATTAACATATGTATATTTCATGATCGTCCGCGAATTCCTTCTTGGTGTTCGTTTTTCACTTTCCGCCAGTGTATAAGTATGAACAATAAGTTATGCTTGCTCAAATTACAGAAGAAATCTGTTCGCTATATGCTGAACACAGATTACATGTCTCATTCAAAACCATTATTTCTAAAATTAAATATTTTAAAAATTCATGAAATTTTTAGCTTGAAACTAGATAAAATGTTTTTTTTTAAATAATGCATCTTAAACTGCCTTTTTTTCAATCTGACAACAAATATCTGGATTATGCTGTCTTTACCAGATCTGTTGCTAACAAGAAATTATGTCTACTGTCTATTAGACTTAATTATGGTTTAAATAACATGTTGTACCAAGCTATTATCCAATGGAAAAATCTCCCAGAGAGCATCAGATCTCTGGAAAATATCAAAAAGTTTTCCTTGTCTCTGCGAAATTGCATTGTACATCATCCTGATCTCCATAATGAATTTCAATTCCATCATTAAGTTGTAGTTCCAAGCTATGCTGCTAACAGTGGCGTTTCTGTTATAACCATCTTACTTGCCTTTATATATTTTATTCTTTTTCTTACATCTGATAGGGGAAATCGCCTTACAACCAATACGTTCAGATTCTTCCTGGTGTGTTGCATTTTCACATGACTGTAACTTTCAAATGTGCGCAATAAAATAATCGTAATTTTATTTGCAATTCGTATCAGGGAAGATGGCAAATTGTGCCCAATGGCGCCTCAAACTACGTATAACTAAACTGTTATAGTTTGGGGCGCTTAGTGTTGGACTTTAATAATGCTGCAAGGTTCCGTACGATGTCTTCGAACTCTTATATGAATCATCATGGTGAATCAAGTTCAGTCGTGACATCGTGACCACAGAAAACACGACCTGTTGCCAATCAGAGTGCCAATGTCTGTGTTCGAGACCCATTGCAGCCCGAGGCGTCTGTAGTTGAGGGTCAAATGAATGCGCAGCAATATGCTGCTAGCGAACAGTCCTCTGTTAGGTAGACGACGTTAAACTTTGCTGGAGGACAAAGCCTGATCTTTGACAGTGCTCTATTGATGTCCTTACAGTGAGGATATTATCTCTGTGCGATCAGTTCCTGCCATCCAGTTAAGCTGTCTGTCATCCCGTGTAGTCGTACGATTTTAAGGCCCATTTCCCCGATTTCTGTCCGTCAGAGCCTCCTCTGACGTCACGTTCGTATCACTGTACTGGTATTTCGTCCCCCTAAGGAGTGGAAATTTCACCGTAGGAAAATCCAGCTTCCCTCAACCCAACAATCCTTCCCAGCTCAAAGTCCATGAGGTGTACATAATGCGACCTTCTTGGGAGACGGGGTATAGTGAGACTGAAGGAACACCCATTCGACTCAATGTCGGCTCTTCACTGATTGCAACATCAGAACATATGTAGAGGATTTTAGGAAGGGAGCGTCTTAAACAACCCTTAGAAATAGGATATTTGGGCTAGAGTGCCCGATAGGAAAGTGACACGGAAGCGAAGTAGAAAGGAGGAGCAAGACGCCCTTATTTATTACCGGAGGGGGTCAGTACCCGGGGCCCAACGGCATAACGTGTCCATCCGACGCACGGCGGATATTTAGTGGTTCGTATCTGCTTGTGATCGAACCAGAGGTCTTCTCCGTGGCACTCACGAACACTGACCACTAGGCCACCCGCGGCTATGATTGCAACATTTCCTTTGAGCCTGCTCTTTATACCCAAGACCGGACAGTTCAGAGGGCGCTGCTCCGAAATCGCATGCGCATTTTCACTAACATTTTTATCATTTGCACGTCCCAACCTGTTGTACATATCCTGTAAGTTTCAGGCTAATGCCACTAGTCCTTCATGGTGTTGGAATTTTTACAAACAGTCGTGTATTAGTATGGCGATTATTGCCCCGATTCTTAAAAAATAGCCAACTGTACCTGGCGCGAAGGTTAACGAACGATTAATTTACATTCATTTGTTACATGAGAATAACGCTGTACTATACACTGAGTGGCCACTTTACTATGACAACCTGACAGTTTTAAGCAAATGAGCTATAGATGCACGATGTTGCCTCCAGAGGGCGCGGCTAGTATAAAAAGGGGAAGCTTAGTGCTTGCGACAGTAGTAGAAGTGATTTTTAGGTGACGAGATGGATAAAAAATGCGATTTGATGGACTTTCAACGTGGGATGATTGTAGGAGCTCGGAGCCATGGAGCGAGTATCACAGAAACAGGCGCATTCGTGAAATGTTCCAGAGCAGCTGTTGTTAAAGTGTTTAAAGACTGGACTGTCAGCCAAAAAACTGAGTCTCTACGTGCAACGCGTGGTCGTCATCGACTAGTGACTGCTCCGGCGGAACGGAGAGTGTCCAGACTGATAACAGACAACAGAAGGGCAACAGTGCAGCAAATTACAGACCATCTTAATCAAGGATCCCCTCAAATGATCTCTGCACGCACTGTTTGCCGTACACTGCATCGGATGGGATATGGCAGCCGAAGGCCTGTTCGAACACCTTTGCTGTCTGCAGTTAACAAGAGAAAACGTCTCCAGTTCGCACAGGAGCACAAGGATTGAGCAGTCGATAATTGGAAACAAATTATGTGGTCCAATGAATCACGTTTTCAGTTGCACCATGCCGATGGCCAAGTGAGAATTTGGCGGAAACAGCACGAAAGCATGGACCCCAAATGCATTGCTACAACCCTTCAAGCTGATGGAGGCAACGTTATGGTTTGGGGAATGTTTTCCTGGCATACTTTGGGCCCTTTAATTCGTGTTGATCAACGTCTGACTAGCACATCATATCTAAACATCGTTGCGAACAAAGTGCATCCTGTCATGTAGATGGTTTATCCCAATGGCGATGGCTACTTTCAACAAAATAATGCGTCCTGCCACAGTGCTCGTATTGTACAGGATTGGTTTCAGGAACATGTCTGTTAGTTTACTTTGCTCAGGTGGCCCCCACAATCTCCAGATCTCAACTCCATTGAGAATTTGTGGGATGAAGTTGAACGAGCCATCAGACAGCTGGACCCACAACCCTGCAATCTCACACTCCTGGAAAGTGCTATTCATCAAGCATGGTCTCAGATTCCACAAACCACCTATCAACATCCTGTGGAGTCCATGCCACGAAGAATCGACGCAGTATTAAAGGCAAAAGGTGGCCCAACGAAGTACTGAGGTGGTGGTCATAATAAAGTGGCCACTCAGTGTATATATATATTATTTGTCACATATAACTTATTTTGGATTTTATTCTTTCTCATTAGCAAGGCCAGACTTCGATAACTTTTGCGTCGTTGGGGTTTTTTTTTTTTAATCTCCCTAGGGCATTCTTTAGAGCTGTTCAGGACATTTCTCAGAATCTTGCGGTATTTTTTTCTTCCTTGTTTTGCATTTTGGGAAGGTTTCCCTTCTTTGGGGCATCTTTTATATGTATGTACAGTTTAAAGAAATGTGCATATTCAGACCACGCTTTCAAAAGTAACTTAATTGCATGTTTTTAACGATACATTTAAAAAAATTTAAAAATGGCTTTTCTCTGTTAAATAAGATCAGATAATGTTGTCTTTGACAGTACATCGTGTCCTCCAGCTTGGCGAAAAGAAAACCCACTTGAAACTCATCGATGCAATCGCGTACATTGACAAAGCATACATATTTTTAAAGAAGCCAAAGGCAAGACTGGACACTCTATCTTTGCCAAATTAAGCAATGTTTTGGTAAAAATACATCTAGTTCTGTCAGGAAAATCTGCCGTATCTTGACTGGAGATGCAGACACTTTTGAAATCAAAGAAAGATCATCCGCAAGCGAATATGTTCTTTGCAAGTACGCTCACAAATATATCCACGGATATCGAGAGAAGATTCTCGAGTAATAAAACTTTACTTTCAGACAATACAGGTTCGTTCATATTTGAATGCAATAAGACACGCTTAATAATAATTCAGTGCAATTCTGTGTACTTACATGAAAAATGATTTTGAGTGTGACAGTAGGTAAGTGCCATTTGGGGCAAGTATGTTCTATTCTTCCTTTTTCTTTTTCTGGAGTAATTTCTGCATTTTTGGCGCTTAATATTCATTTAAAAGACTAGAAATATAATTCATCAGTTTGCAAACGCAATTTTAAACAAAAGTTAAGATGAAACTGTTGCGGGCTGGTTTTCTTTTTAAATTTAAAGTTTTTTTTTCCTGCAAGGCACCTGGTGCTGACTAAATTCCTGCAGAAATACTTCAAGCATTAGGTGAAAGAGCTAAAACAGAACTACGAGAACAGAATTCGTATATGCAGCGGTTGTCCAAAATAATGGCAACACCTCGCTGAAAACAGTGACTTTGGTGTGTGCTGCTTTTTGAGTAAAACAAACAAGTAGCAACAATTTTTTTTTTGTAAAATGGTGTTGCTTATAGTCTCAAGGGTCTGTGTGATTGCATTGTAAATCGGTGTTTGCATAATTTTGCTCCAGGTGAAGGCACAATGAGTGACCTGTCGGAGTTCCAAAAAGGGCAGATTGTAGGAGCCCGTCTGGTTGGTGCGTCGGCAACCTCAGTGGCCCAGGTATTGGGGGTATCGAGAGGTACCGTGTCGAAGGTCATGACAGCATACAATGCTCACGGCACAACATCATCTGCGAGACACAAGTGTTGAAGGAAAACCAAACTCACTGCTAGAGACAGGAGGACATTAAAGAGGATTGTGGCCGCAAGGAGGAAGACCACTGCGACGAAAGTGACTGCTGAGCTTAATGCACATCTCCAAAACCCAGTGTCGACCCATACCGTGCGAAAGGAATTGCATAAGCACAATATTTACGGCAGGAGCTGCGACTGCAAAAACCCTGGTGTCACAGGTGAATATGAAACGGAGACTACAGTGGTTCCAGGAACATAAAACGTGGAAATCGGATCACGGGAAACATGTCTTGTTTTCAGATTAATCAAGTTTCTCACTATTCCCCACCACAGGACGGGTTTACGTGTGAAGAACAACCGCAGCAGCCTACAACCCAGACTGTCTCCTTCCTCCAGTGAAGTATGGGGGCGGTTCCGTAATGGTTTGGGCCATGATCTCGTGGTTTGCAGCAGGTCCCATTATCACCTTACACGGACGGATCACTAGCGGTGACTATGTCACTCTTTTGGCCGACCATGTGCATTCAATGGCGCAGACATTGTTTCCGTCAGGGGATTGCACCTTTCAAGATGATAATGCCCCGATTCCCAGAAGTCAAAATGTTCAATCATAATTTGAGGAACATGAGGATGAAGTTGCACACCTTCCCTGGCCTGCACAATTACCGGACTTAAACATCATTGAGCCCCTGTGGTGTGTGTTGGAAAACATAGTACGATCCCGTTATCCTCCTCCGGCTACTCCCAAGGAATTGGAGCAGTTTCTGCAGGAAGAATGGTACAACATACCACTTACCACCATCCAGGACTTGTATGCGTCCATCCAAGGAAGATTCAAGGAGTTTTAAATGCCAAGGGTGCTCCCACGCCATATTAGGTGCGTAACATCTATTGTTTCAAGGTGTTTCCATTATTTTGGACAACCCCTGTAAATAGAACAGAACTCGTATATACGTAAATTAATCAACCAAATGTATGCAACTGGAGAACTACCAAAAGACTTTGAGTGAAACATAATGATAGCTATTCCTAAGAAAACAGGAGCATATATCTGCGAAGAACATACAATGTTAAGTCCTTTATCACACAGCTCTAAAATTTTGACAAAAATCATTTATAACCGTGTAGAAGGAAAATTAGAGCAACATCTTTCAGAAGATCAGTTTCGTTTCAGAAAAAACAGAGGAACTAGAGAAGCTATAAGCCTCCGCTTGATAATAGAAAAATCATTGAGAATAAACAAATCTGCATGCATTGCGTTTATAGACATAGAAAAAGACTTTGATAATTTTGACTGGAACAGCATATTCAAATTTATGAAAAATCATAAAATAAACTTTAATGACAGAAGAAAATACAAAACTCAAACGGCACTAATGGGAAAAGAGGAAAATGAACCAAAAATAAGCAAAGGAGTCAGACAAGGATGTGGGCTGTCAACACTTCTCTTCAGTGTTTACATTGAGGAAGCCATGAAAGAATTTGCTGAAAACAATGGCAAAGATGTAAATGCTGAAAATAATGGTAAAGGATCTACAGCACAATACGATTTGCTGATGATACTGCAGTAATAGCAGATAATGAAAGGGACTAACAAGTGCCATTAGAAGAATTGAACAAGATTCTTGAAAATAAATGCAAAATGAATATAAATGTGAAAATAAAAAAGAAGTAATGAAATGCACTAGAGACGGAGAGCAAAAGATTAATATCATTTTAAAAGGAAAAAGAGTGACACAAGTAAAGGACTTCATTTACCTAGGTAACCTTTTTACATCCGATGGAAAACATGAATAAGATGTGAGAACTAAGATAGCACAAGCAAAGAATGCTTCCAATAAGAAAAGAAGACTATTAACATCCAAGTCCATTTCTCAGGAAACACATTTTTATAAAAACTTTTATATATGGAATGTAGCACTTTATGCATCTGAAACTTGGACACTGAACAAAAAAAAAAACAGGGCAAAGTTACAATCATTTGAACTGTGGTGCTGGAGACGTATGATAAAAATTGCTTGGACAGATAAAATGACAAACGTAGAAGTGTTAAAAAAAGTGCAGGAAAAACAAGAAATATTATGGACTACAGAAAGAAGACACAGCATCATAGGCCACCTCATAAGACACAGCATGATAGGCCATCTCATAAGACACTTTGTAACGTGCCATTAGATGTGACGTACCTGCCAGAAGGACGCACACGACATAAAGGCAGATAGGAATCAGAATAAAACGTCCGCGTAGCTCAATTGGTAGAGCAACTTATTCCGGAATGAGGGGACCCGGGTTCGAATCCTGGCGCGGATAAAAATGACGGAGAAATTTACTTCGTTATAACTTGGATAAGTGTGCCGACTTGACTGAAGGTAGAATGGAAGGAAAAGCTGGAAGAGGACGCCCAATTCAACATATGAGTCAAATAATAAGAGGAACACATTACCGAAACATCAATCTCATGGCTCAGGAAAGAATTCCTATGTGGATGATGACCACCAAACCTAAAAAAAAAAAAAAGTTTGGTGAAAAGGAGGAGGGCTTCTCGCCTACCTTAGGGTTGAGGAGAGAAGGAGGAGGGTTTTCCCCTATTTTTAAGGTCATTTTTAAAGAGTTTCTAGGTCATCAAAATCCGTGGTCTATTTATTAGTATCTTTTGATAAAGAAGAAACAAATACTACACAGCCGAATCACACTATTGTGATTAACTCCTACTTTTGACGTCAACAGCGCGTAGCCAATGAAAGAAGTCACGTCTCGTGAGCTGGCTTGGAGGGTATATAAGGTGTGCTGTAGGCAATCTGAAAACATATAACTCGTTGCTGTCATGGATAAAAGGGGCGATTTATCAGATTTGCAAAAAGGGGTGATTATCGGCTTTCGGGCCAAGGGTGCAGTATTTCTTAAATAATTCAGTTTGTGAACTATTCGCGTGCTGCTGTGGTTAAAGTGTATCGTGATCGGTGAAATGGCAGCATTGCGAATGAGTGACGTGGAAACTGCGGAGCACCACATGCCATTGATGTGAGAGGTGAAAGTTGGCTGCGAAGGTGCCTGAGGACCGATCGACTTGCTACAGTGGAGCAACTCACTGGCCGAATGAACCAGGGGGCTACCGGAAGTGTGTCTAAAACCACAGTTCAGAGAACTCTGCTGTGTATGGGCCTCCGATGCAGACGGATGGTCACTGCACCTATGCTAACGAAGGTGTATCGGCAGAACAGGCTTACATTTACACGGCAGTATCGGAATTTGACCTCCGCTGATTTGCAAAGGATTGCCTTCTCCGATAAGTCACGTTTTCTGCTTCATCGAACGGATGGACGTTGGCATATAAGGCGAGAAACATCGGAGAACAAACACTCTTCAACCATTGCTGGAAGAACACAAGCTGGTGGGGGCAGCGTTATGGACTGGGGAATGTTTTCGTGGCATTCCCTGGGCCCACTCATACCTGTGGAAGGCACTATGGACCGAATTTGTTATGAATCCATCCTTGCAGACCACGTACACTCATACATGCTAGTTGTCTTCCCTGGGGCGGACGGGATCTTCCAGCACGAGAATGCGACGTGTTACACAGCTAGAAATGTCGGAGAGTGGTTGGAAGAGCAAGATGAAAACTTCAAAGTATTTCCCTGGCCCCCTGATTCCCCAGACTTAAACCCAATTGAGCATCTGTGGGACCACCTCGATCGTGTTGTTCGCTGTATGGATCCTCCACCACGCACCCTCGAGCAGCTGTCAGGTGCACTGCATGTCTCCACATACCTGTGAACACCTTCCAGTACCTTATTAAGTCACTCCCAGCCCGTCTAGCTGCTGTCCGCGCTGCACACGGTGGTTACTCTGAATATTAGCTGGTAGTCACAATAATGTGACTCGACCGTGTATAATTAATCAGAATTTTATGTATGATAACTATTTTTTATTTATGCCAGAACATATATGTATTATATTTATATTACTAGCTGTAAGGGACGTGGACTCCCTTTCGCGTGTGCTACCACATTTTTTTTTTCGAGTACGAGTTGTATTACTTGTTTGTGTGTGTGTGCTTTTTTTTAGTATTTATCAATGAAGTTAATGACGTTGTAAAATTTCTTTGTACAAGATGTATTTTGTAAATATATTTTCGGAATCTGGAAGTATTTTTCCTTGTTCTGGCCCATGGACTACTTTAACTGTGACATCATCAAACAGTCGAACTCTTGACAACGCAACATAAAGTTGTCCATGGCTAAACACTGGTCAGCTTCAATATGTGGCGGCGTCATATTACTTCGACCATTACGCAAACGTCAAATATCAGCATTTTGTTAAACTGCACTGCATTTTTGTCTATTTTTTCTGCATATTCGGCATTGCGGCGGTTAACTGCTTTTCTTTCGACTGCAGTGCGTTGTTGCTGCCTTGCTCGATCGTCATCGGCTTTGCGGCGATTAGCTTCAACCTCTTCACCTAAGGAAAGAGATAATTTTCTTTTTAGACACGGCATAAGCGAGGTTTAAAACAAGAGTCAAGTTCACGAAGGACAGTAACGTTCGTCCTTGCCTTACTCAGCACCAGTCAAGTAAAACATCTTACAACTACAACTGTGTGCCTCCACTTCCATCGCACCCGGAAAAAAACTTTAACTTCAACCGAAAGAAAAAAGATGTAAACAAAACATTAAACAGGAATGGTTACGGATAACACGGTGTGAACACGGGAATATAAGGTTCGTTTTCTTCTGTTAAACAGCGTACGTAGTTGTTTGTTTATGGTTAAAAAGTGATCCACGTCGTCGCAAGTCTTGCCTTTTATATAGTTAGATGTTGCCAAAAATATTCAGACACAAAATATTTGCAACAAAGGTTTTTATTTCAAAATTATAGTACGTAGATTGACCGTCAGAGGCTTAAATGACATCGTCAACCTTTCGGGTCATGCTTTCTACTAAATTTCGTTAACTCTTTACCAGAAATATTCTTTCTGTCTTCCTGAAAAACTACTGGCAAAGCTGATTTGGAGAAAGTTCACTGTGGTCGAAATTTGATTCGGCGTTCCATTGCATCCTAAAGATGTTCTATTGGGTCCAACATTTCAGCATTGTTCTCCACATATCAGCCTTGAACGCATCGTGCAGCGTGTTATGGAGAATAGACTTGATAAAATGAACAACGGTCTGTATCGAAGTACAACTACTTAGAATATCGAGGCACAGGTTTGGTTCACGGTACAAACATAATTGGACAAAATACAGGGTCGCAGACACGCACGCACACACACACACACACACACACACACACACACACACACACACACACACACACACACACACACACACACAACCGGCCTCAAACGCGGTTTAGCCCAAAGAAGTCAACAGGCCATTTATCCCAGCAGACAAACATTACTCCTAGGTCAATTCAGCGCATATTTCGAGATTTCAAAGTTAAGTCTTAACGTGTGTGTGTTGTGCAGGAATTAAGAGCACTTGATAAAGGATAACGTGTCCATTACTGTCAATGGCTCTTAGGGATGGTTTCTGAATGACGGCTTGACCCAGGTTTGCAGATTAGAGCGTTTAGATAGATCGATATTTTGAAAAAAATATGTAATATAATCAGCACTGAACTCGGAAAGTTTTTTTTCATGTGAACTTACCTCAATAACTTTTATTTTTCGCTTTAAATTACTTTTTCTCCGGCAAACTTGTTATTCTCTTCACGGCTTGTTTTAGACTGTCGTGTCCTACTCGACGGTTAGTTTGAAACTTCATATCAAAGCTTTGTCTACAAAATAATGCAACATATGGTACTACAAATCGGAACTATCAAAATTATTAACAATGGGGCGACATTTGTTTCTAGATGCGCCGCCCCGGTGGCGCAGTGGTCCAAGCGATGGCCTCTGACCATTCGTCCGAAAGGGGTCCGGGTTCAAATCCCTGTCAGGCATGGATGTTGTGTTTGTCTTACGGCACTGGCTCTCTCCCTTCCCTGGAACCAGTGACCCTAAATTAGGGACGGGCGACTGCTTATAGCCCATTGAGTTGCTCACGGTGGTCGTTAAACTTCCAATCAAAATAAAAAAAAAGTTTCTAGATGCAATCTTGCTCACTTTGACATCTCAAGGTTTCAGTTTTTATTACAGGTTGAAGCGATTAGATGGATCGATACTTTGCAAAATGTTCAATATAATCAGAATTAAACTCGGAAATTTAGTTAAATTAAAAAAGTAAAAAATAATTAAAGCGTACAAATTAATATTCGAATTGTGCTAAATTAAATTAATATACAAACGCAACTTGACGTGATACACTGCCGGACAATTGCTAAGGACGGATGACAATAGCAACGATAGCAACCATAAAATGGAAGGCAGGAAAATGTGGAAATTAGCATAAGTGCGGGATACAGTAAGACGTGTTGTGCGTATGCAAATTTTGGATTGCCGAACTTGTTTGTGACGTCATAGCGCTGATAAGAGATATAAAGGATTTGACGCGTATTGGCCGTTGTTGTTCAAACGCAAAGTTGAAAGGGAAAGAATCAATTGACGAACTTGCAATTTTCAGTATGTCTTCCCAACATCACCTAGATGATTTTACGCGTATCCGTATTATTGGCAAGATTGAAGAAGGGCGAAAAATAACAGATGTTGCCAGGGAGTTCGACGTCAGCCACAGTGTTGTTTCAAGGCTTTGGAAATCATTTCAAACAAATGGAGAGTGTAGCAAACGTCACGAAGGAGGTCGTGTTCGCAGTACGAAACCTGCAGAAGATCTGTACATAGTGCTATCAACAAAAAGACAGCGGCGCAGCACAGCTAGTGAGATAGCAAATCAGTTTATGGCTGCTACTGGCAAGCAGATCTCCCGAAAAACTGTCGCCAGACGTTTGCATGAAGGAGGACTATACGCCCGCCGTCCTGTGTGTGCATCCCATTGTCCAGACGTCACCGTACCGCCCGTTTGCAATGGTGCCATCGACATCGCAATTGGACTGATAACGACTGGTCTGCTGTCCTCTTCTCAGATGAGAGTAGATACAGTCTATCGTCTGATTGTCGACGACAACTGATCTGGCGTGATAGTGGTACTGCATATTGTCCAGCAAACATACAGGGAAAGGACCGATATCCGACATGTAGTGTCATGGTATGGGCTGGCATCATGATCAATACCGGTACGTCCCTCTATGTGCTTCCAACTGGGACTATGACTGGCCAACGATACATTAATGATGTTCTGCTACCTCATGTTCGCATGTTCCGTGGTGCTGTCGGTGATAGATTCATTTTCATGGACGACAGCGCAACATGTTATCGAACAGTCGCTGTCCAGGAGTGACTTGAGAGCGAGGATATTCAACGCCTCGTATGGCCAGCACGTTCTCCAGATCTGAATCCCATTGAAAATGTGTGGGATGCTTTGGGGAGGAGTCTTGCTGGTCGCCAATGCCCTCCAATAAACAAGGACACCCTCATCCGTGCACTGACAGAGGAATGGGATAAATTACCCCAACAGCTGCTTGATAATGTTGTGCAAAGCATGACACGACGTGTGGAATCTTGCATCGCCCTCCATGGTGGCCATATCCCGTATTGACATCTCATGCCGGAACGCCTGCGGACGGTAATTGCATTTTTTTCACGTTTACGTATTCTGCACAAAATGGCCTGTTTGTCCCTTGAACACGTGCCAAAGCCTTCTGGATTTCAGAGCACAATAAATTGTCTTTCTTGTAATGTCCTGGTATTCTGACATTATTTTATTTCACTTGGCATCCAACCACACTTACTTTTTTATGCGCTATATAGCCGTTTATGATCCGTCCTCAGCAATTGTTCAGCAGTGTATTAAGCTTTTAGTTCGAACTTTCTAAATCGGATAAATAGAACTCGAGTCATTGATAATCCAATGTTTTTAAATTAGAAGGCGATCGATCATCTTGTCATCTCAATGTGATCGCGTGGAAACTCAACTTGCTGTGATACTAAGAATTCAATTCGAATTTTGTAGATCGGAAAAACAGTACTCGAGTCATTAATAATCCAGTGTTTTTAAATTAGCACGCGATCATCTTGACATCTAAAAGTGATCGCGTACTACACAGTCGAGTCACATTACTGTGAGCACCTCATACTTTTGATATCAACAGCGCGTAGCCGATGAAAGAAAGCACGTGTTGTGAGCTGGCTTGAAGGGTATATAAGACCAGCTGTAGGCGTTCTGTAAACATACCACTCGTTGCTGTCATGGATAAAAGGAGCGATTTATCAGATTTCCAAAAAGTGATGATCATCGGCTTTCGGGCCAAGGGTGGCAGTATTTTTGAATCAGTGCAGTTTGTGAACTGTTCGCCTGCTGCTGTGGTTAAAGTGTATCGTGATTGGTGAAATGGCGGCATTGCGAATGAGTGATGTGGAAACTGCGGAGCACCACATGCCATTGAAGTGAGAGGTGAAAGTTGGCTGCGAAGGCGCGTGAGGGCCGATCGACTCGCTACAGTGGAGAAACTCACTGGCCGAATGAACCAGGGGGCTAACGGAAGTTTGTCTAAAACGACACTTCAGCGAACCCTGCTGCGTATGGGGATCCGATGCAGACGGATGGTCACTGCACCTATGCTAACGAAGGTGCATCGGCAGTTACATTTGCACCGCAGTATCGGAATTGGATCACCGCTGATTGGCAAAGGATTGCCTTCTCCGATGAGTCACGTTTTCTGCTTCATCGAACGGATGGACATTGGCGTATAAGGCGAAAAACATCGGAGAACAAACACTCTTCAACCATTGCTGGAAGAACACAAGCTGGTGGGGGCAGCGTTATGGTCTGGGGAATTTTTTCGAGACCTTCTCTGGGTCTACTCATACCTGTGGAAGGCACTATGGACCGAATTCGTTATGAATCCATCCATGCAGACTACGTACACCCATACATGCTGGTTGCCTTCCTTGGAGAGGATGGAGTCTTCCAGAACGACAATGCGACGTGTCACACAGCTAGAAATATCCGAAAGTAGTTGGAAGAGCACGATGAAGACTTCAAAGTACTTCCCTAGCCCCCTAATTCCCCAGACTTAAACCCAATTGGGCATCTGTGGGACCACCTCGATCGTGCTGTTCGCTCAATAGATCCTCCACCACACACCCTCCAGCAGCTGTCAGATGCACTGCATGGATCCACATACCTGTGAACACTTTCCAGCACCTTATTGAGTCACTCCCAGTCAGTCTAGCTGTTGTCCGCGCTGCACACGGTGGTAACTTTGGATATTAGCTGATGGTCACAATAATGTGACTCGACCGTGTATTATGTAGCATGCAATCATTTTGATATGGCGCAACAATGCAGACGTTGTTGTAACGTCAAGCGTTCCAGAGATATAGACAGACTGGGTGATTATATTATTAATAATCTGAAGATATAACGAAGTGACCCCTCAAAGTGTGCAGGGCTTTAGACTTTCTCCAGTAATAGTGGTCACAGGCGTAATTTATTTGGCTACTCGTCTGAGCTAGGTCCTGGTTTGGGCTTCGGATGAAATATGGTGCCATGCTTGTCTTACCGTACCAGTTCCCTTTCCTTTATTTGAACCAGCGGCCCGCAATTAGGGTTCAGCGCCTGATGAAGTTAGGGTCCCCCTACCTCCAAGGACGTCGCTAGATTTCAAAATCAGGGTGAGCGAGTATTATTTTTGCTGGGGTAAGCTTGATAGCAACTTTATTTACGAAATACTGAAAGATAAAAATTTAAAAACTTTTTATTACCGGCTACAAAGAATTCGTGCAACGCTATCTTGGACAACACACCCGAGTCGGCCAAGTTATGCCACTGGTAAACTAATGAGATAACATGATAATGACTAGTGAGCTAATGAAATAACATGAAAATGACTAGTGAGCTAATGAGATAACATGATAATGACTAGTGAGCTAACATGATAATGACTAGTGAGTTAGTGGTGTAAGATACAATTGTAGATCTAATGCAGCCTTCAACTTTTTTCTTGCTGTGAATGCATTGTCTTAATTGCTTTTCAAACATTTTCATTTTTGCTTATGAAGATAACACTGCGCTTGCATAATTTGTTTAAAGAAAAACATTCTTTTTTGTTTACCTAAATAAAATTTTAACGTCATGATACGCAAACACAATGGCTTTCTCTTCCATTGCTCCCTTTCTTCAACAGGGACGTTGCCAAGGGTATGCGACTGCCGCCCGCCCGGTTTTAAATGTGCCATTTTTCAATATATTTAACTTTAAAATATAATCTGGACTCGCCAAGTAATAATAAGTCTTGTGGTTTACTTCATGTGGCCCTGTAGCCTTATTTCATGTAGCTCCCTGAAATTTGTCTTTCCCACCCATGCAGTACAAAATGTGCTATTTTTCAATATATTTAACTTTAAAATATATTCTGGACTCGCCAAGTAATAATAAGTCTTGTGGTTTACTTCATGTGGCCCTGTAGCCTTATTTCATGTAGTTCCCTGAAATTTGTCTTTCCCACCCATGCAGTTCAAAATGTGCTATTTTTCAATATATTTAACTTTAAAATATATTCTGGACTCGCCAAGTAATAATAAGTCTTGTGGTTTACTTCATGTGGCCCTGTAGCCTTATTTCATGTAGCTCCCTGAAATTTGTCTTTCCCACCCATGCAGTACAAAATGTGCTATTTTTCAATATATTTAACTTTAAAATATATTCTGGACTCGCCAAGTAATAATAAGTCTTGTGGTTTACTTCATGTGGCCCTGTAGCCTTATTTCATGTAGTTCCCTGAAATTTGTCTTTCCCACCCATGCAGTACAAAATGTGCTATTTTTCAATACATTTAACTTTAAAATATATTCTGGACTCGCCAAGTAATAATAAGTCTTGTGGTTTACTTCATGTGGCCCTGTAGCCTTATTTCATGTAGCTCCCTGAAATTTGTCTTTCCCACCCATGCAGTTCAAAATGTGCTATTTTTCAATATATTTAACTTTAAAATATATTCTGGACTCGCCAAGTAATAATAAGTCTTGTGGTTTACTTCATGTGGCCCTGTAGCCTTATTTCATGTAGTTCCCTGAAATTTGTCTTTCCCACCCATGCAGTACAAAATGTGCTATTTTTCAATACATTTAACTTTAAAATATATTCTGGACTCGCCAAGTAATAATAAGTCTTGTGGTTTACTTCATGTGGCCCTGTAGCCTTATTTCATGTAGCTCCCTGAAATTTGTCTTTCCCACCCATGCAGTTCAAAATGTGCTATTTTTCAATATATTTAACTTTAAAATATATTCTGGACTAGCCAAGTAATAATAAGTCTTGTGGTTTACTTCATGTGGCCCTGTAGCCTTATTTCATGTAGCTCCCTGAAATTTGTCTTTCCCACCCATGCAGTTCAAAATGTGCTATTTTTCAATATATTTAACTTTAAAATATATTCTGGACTAGCCAAGTAATAATAAGTCTTGTGGTTTACTTCATGTGGCCCTGTAGCCTTATTTCATGTAGCTCCCTGAAATTTGTCTTTCCCACCCATGCAGTACAAAATGTGCTATTTTTCAATATATTTAACTTTAAAATATATTCTGGACTCGCCAAGTAATAATAAGTCTTGTGGTTTACTTCATGTGGCCCTGTAGCCTTATTTCATGTAGCTCCCTGAAATTTGTCTTTCCCACCCATGCAGTTCAAAATGTGCTATTTTTCAATATATTTAACTTTAAAATATATTCTGGACTCGCCAAGTAATAATAAGTCTTGTGGTTTACTTCATGTGGCCCTGTAGCCTTATTTCATGTAGCTCCCTGAAATTTGTCTTTCCCACCCATGCAGTACAAAATGTGCTATTTTTCAATATATTTAACTTTAAAATATATTCTGGACTCGCCAAGTAATAATAAGTCTTGTGGTTTACTTCATGTGGCCCTGTAGCCTTATTTCATGTAGCTCCCTGAAATTTGTCTTTCCCACCCATGCAGTACAAAATGTGCTATTTTTCAATACATTTAACTTTAAAATATATTCTGGACTCGCCAAGTAATAATAAGTCTTGTGGTTTACTTCATGTGGCCCTGTAGCCTTATTTCATGTAGCTCCCTGAAATTTGTCTTTCCCACCCATGCAGTTCAAAATGTGCTATTTTTCAATATATTTAACTTTAAAATATATTCTGGACTCGCCAAGTAATAATAAGTCTTGTGGTTTACTTCATGTGGCCCTGTAGCCTTATTTCATGTAGCTCCCTGAAATTTGTCTTTCCCACCCATGCAGTTCAAAATGTGCTATTTTTCAATATATTTAACTTTAAAATATATTCTGGACTCGCCAAGTAATAATAAGTCTTGTGGTTTACTTCATGTGGCCCTGTAGCCTTATTTCATGTAGCTCCCTGAAATTTGTCTTTCCCACCCATGCAGTTCAAAATGTGCTATTTTTCAATATATTTAACTTTAAAATATATTCTGGACTAGCCAAGTAATTATAAGTCTTGTGGTTTACTTCATGTGGCCCTGTAGCCTTATTTCATGTAGCTCCCTGAAATTTGTCTTTCCCACCCATGCAGTACAAAATGTGCTATTTTTCAATACATTTAACTTTAAAATATATTCTGGACTAGCCAAGTAATAATAAGTCTTGTGGTTTACTTCATGTGGCCCTGTAGCCTTATTTCATGTAGCTCCCTGAAATTTGTCTTTCCCACCCATGCAGTTCAAAATGTGCTATTTTTCAATATATTTAACTTTAAAATATATTCTGGACTAGCCAAGTAATAATAAGTCTTGTGGTTTACTTCATGTGGCCCTGTAGCCTTATTTCATGTAGCTCCCTGAAATTTGTCTTTCCCACCCATGCAGTTCAAAATGTGCTATTTTTCAATATATTTAACTTTAAAATATATTCTGGACTAGCCAAGTAATTATAAGTCTTGTGGTTTACTTCATGTGGCCCTGTAGCCTTATTTCATGTAGCTCCCTGAAATTTGTCTTTCCCACCCATGCAGTTCAAAATGTGCTATTTTTCAATATATTTAACTTTAAAATATATTCTGGACTAGCCAAGTAATAATAAGTCTTGTGGTTTACTTCATGTGGCCCTGTAGCCTTATTTCATGTAGCTCCCTGAAATTTGTCTTTCCCACCCATGCAGTTCAAAATGTGCTATTTTTCAATATATTTAACTTTAAAATATATTCTGGACTAGCCAAGTAATAATAAGTCTTGTGGTTTACTTCATGTGGCCCTGTAGCCTTATTTCATGTAGCTCCCTGAAATTTGTCTTTCCCACCCATGCAGTTCAAAATGTGCTATTTTTCAATATATTTAACTTTAAAATATATTCTGGACTAGCCAAGTAATAATAAGTCTTGTGGTTTACTTCATGTGGCCCTGTAGCCTTATTTCATGTAGCTCCCTGAAATTTGTCTTTCCCACCCATGCAGTACAAAATGTGCTATTTTTCAATATATTTAACTTTAAAATATATTCTGGACTCGCCAAGTAATAATAAGTCTTGTGGTTTACTTCATGTGGCCCTGTAGCCTTATTTCATGTAGCTCCCTGAAATTTGTCTTTCCCACCCATGCAGTTCAAAATGTGCTATTTTTCAATATATTTAACTTTAAAATATATTCTGGACTAGCCAAGTAATTATAAGTCTTGTGGTTTACTTCATGTGGCCCTGTAGCCTTATTTCATGTAGCTCCCTGAAATTTGTCTTTCCCACCCATGCAGTACAAAATGTGCTATTTTTCAATACATTTAACTTTAAAATATATTCTGGACTAGCCAAGTAATAATAAGTCTTGTGGTTTACTTCATGTGGCCCTGTAGCCTTATTTCATGTAGCTCCCTGAAATTTGTCTTTCCCACCCATGCAGTTCAAAATGTGCTATTTTTCAATATATTTAACTTTAAAATATTTTCTGGACTCGCCAAGTAATAATAAGTATTGTGGTTTACTTCATGTGGCCCTGTAGCCTTATTTCATGTAGCTCCCTGAAATTTGTCTTTCCCACCCATGCAGTTCAAAATGTGCTATTTTTCAATATATTTAACTTTAAAATATATTCTGGACTCGCCAAGTAATAATAAGTCATGTAAAGAACGAAGATGATTTTTGAAAATAACGCGGGCCGCCCCGGTGGCGCAGTGGTCTAAGGCGCTGGCCTCTGATCATTCGTCCGTAAGTGGTCCGGGTTCGAATCCCGATCAGGCATGGATGTTGTGTTTGTCTTACGGCACTGGCTCTCTCCCTTCCCTGGAACCAGTGACCCTAAATTAGGGACGGTCGATTGCTTATAGCCCATTGAGTTGCTCACGGTGGTCGTTAAACCTCCAATCAAAAAAAAAAATTAACGCGGGGGACATCACGAGCATATTACATGAATTTTTATCACGTAATTATACAGAGCGCCGTGATGTGTTTCCATCTTTTAATAGCGCATGCCAAACCATTGGTAGTTCCGTAGAGACTATATCATTGCATGCCAGTTTGTTGGATAGGATTTCCACTGTTTCCCTGATGGCAGTCTCTTTGAAATTCGTGTAAGGGGCAATTCTTCTAATATTATTCCATACAGGAGCGGCCGAGCGATGCAAGACTTCTCTGGCGAGGGCTGTATTCTGCATGTCCTGCTTCACACTTCGTACGTGTTCTTTGCATCTAGTGTCCAAGTATCGCTTTGTCATTCCGTTATATACCTTTTCCGCGTTGTCAGGATAAACCAACGGTATAGCGTACACACCCGCCTTTTCTTTCTCACACTGTCTCTCCTTGCAGCTTGATACTATATGTGATAACGGGGTCGGGGACTTCATTGCTATTAATATGCTGTATTTGCGTAATAAATTCTTTAACCAATATGTAAAGCCTGGTATATATGTGATGGATCCTGCGTATCTCATTGTCCTACTAGGCGATTTTTCTATTGCTGATATTATACGATTTCTCACAGTCTTATGTACTCTGTCTATATCATCCTTCTTATATCCAGCCTTTAGACCTTTGCTATAGATATTCTCAACTTCTTTATTATTTAGATAGTCGGGTTTGCATACGTTGTACGCTCTATGGAACCACGCTCTAAATGCGGAAAGTTTGTACTCCTTTGGGCAGTTCGAATGAGGAGGGACAAGGTTCAGTACTGCGGTCGGTTTATAATAAACGTTAAAATCGAAGCTGGATGTTCTATTTCTTCTGAGCGCGACGTCGAGATAATTCAGCGTCCCGTCTTTTTCAAGCTCCATGGTGAACTTTATTGTATTGTGTAGGTTGTTTATCTTACGCATGAAATCATTTAATTCGTCTACTCCATGTTCCCATATGAAGAATATGTCGTCTGCATAGCGGATCCAAACTCGGGGTTTCTTGATACAATTTAAAAGGATGAGATCTTCTAGCGGTCTAAGTACTGCTTCCGACTGCAGATAAAGGTGAACCCATCAGTGCTCCTTTAGTTTGTTTGTAGATGTTTCCATCCAACTTGAAGTAGTTGTGGTTAGTAATGAGATTTAAGGCGGCAATAATTTTTTTTGTTTGGGCTGGTGTGAATTCACGGAAAGTGACGTGAATTCACACCAACCAAACCGTGAATTCACGGGAAGTGACCAACCCAAACAAAGAAAATTATCGCCGCCTTAAATCTCATTACTAACCACAACTACTTCAAGTTGGATGGAAACATCTACAGCCACCCCGGTGGCGCAGTGGTCTAAGCGATGGCCTCTGATCATTCGTCCGAACGGGGTCCGGGTTCGAATCCCGGTGAGGCATGGATGTTGTGTTTGTCTTACGGCACTGGCTCTCTCCCTACCCTGGAACCAGTGACCCTAAATTAGGGACGGGCGACTGCTTATAGCCCATTGAGTTGCTCACGGTGGTCGTTAAACCTCCAATCAAAAAAAAAAAAAAAAAAAGAAACATCTACAAACAAACTAAAGGAGCACCGATGGGTTCAACTTTATCTGCAGTCCTTGCGGAAGCAGTACTTAGACCGCTAGAAGATCTCATCCTTTTAAATTGTATCAAGAAACCCCGAGTTTGGATCCGCTATGCAGACGACATATTCTTCATATGGGAACATGGAGTAGACGAATTAAATGATTTCATGCGTAAGATAAACAACCTACACAATACAATAAAGTTCACCATGGAGCTTGAAAAAGACGGGACGCTGAATTATCTTGACGTCGCGCTCAGAAGAAATAGAACATCCAGCTTCGATTTTAACGTTTATTATAAACCGACCGCAGTACTGAACCTTGTCCCTCCTCATTCGAACTGCCCAAAGGAGTACAAACTTTCCGCATTTAGAGCGTGGTTCCATAGAGCGTACAACGTATGCAAACCCGACTATCTAAATAATAAAGAAGTTGAGAATATCTATAGCAAAGGTCTAAAAGCTGGATATAAGAAGGATGTTATAGACAGTGTACATTAGACTGTGAGAAATCGTATAATATCAGCAATAGAAAAATCGCCTAGTAGGACAATGAGATACGCAGGATCCATCACATATATCCCAGGCTTTACATATTGGTTAAAGAATTTATTACGCAAATACAGCATATTAATAGCAATGAAGTCCCCGACCCCGTTATCACATATAGTATCAAGCTGCAAGGAGAGACAGTGTGAGAAAGAAAAGGCGGGTGTGTACGCTATACCGTTGGTTTATCCTGACAACGCGGAAAAGGTATATAACGGAATGACAAAGCGATCCTTGAACACTAGATGCAAAGAACACGTACGAAGTGTGAAGCAGGACATGCAGAATACAGCCCTCGCCAGAGAAGTCTTGCATCGCTCGGCCGCTCCTGTATGGAATAATATTAGAAGAATTGCCCCTTACACGAATTTCAAAGAGACTGCCATCAGGGAAACAGTGGAAATCCTATCCAACAAAGTGGCATGCAATGATATAGTCTCTACGGAACTACCAATGGTTTGGCATACATTATTAAAAGATGGAAACACATCACGGCGCTCTGTATAATTACGTGATAAAAGTTCATGTAATATGCTCGTGATGTCCCCCGCGTTATTTTAAAAATTAATCATCGTTCTTTACATGTTCCAATTCTCTGCATTTTTGTGTCTATCATTGCCTTGAAAAAGCCTCCCAGTAGAGTGCGAAAGCTTGGCGAATATTTGTGCTGACTACAACACGAAAATAAACGGATTTCATACGCTATATGCGTTTCGTAATTATTCAACTCTGGTGTATTTAAAAATAAAGTTGCCGCACCGGTGGCGCAGTGGTCTAAGCGATGGCCTCTGATCATTCGTCCGAAAGGGGTCCGTGTTCGAATCCCGGTGAGGCATGGATGTTGTGTTTGTCTCTTGGCACTGGCTCTCTCCCTTCCCTGGAACCAGTGACCCTAAATTAGGGACGGGCGACTGCTTATAGCCCATTGAGTTGCTCACTGTGGTCGTTAAACTTCCAATAAAAAAATAAATAAATAAAGATACCTAGCTATGCTTGTGTGTAAAAAAAAATCAAGAGAAGAGCCGTTTGGGAGACGCTCGAACCGGCATACCTGGTGCCAACTATCACGTCACGTTGAAACTCGCTGAGATTACCCTTTTTTACGGTTTCCAACCGTAGGTTGAAGAAGCGTATATGCTCCAGCAGTTTTTCCGTCCGTCAGTCGGTACGATAACTCAAGTAAAAATGGTTCGATTTTGATGAAATTTTAGTATGTGGTAAGGGACCACCTGGGGACGAACCCTATTGAAAATGGGTGAAGTGGGGTTAAAGGTCACTACATAAGAGCGGAATTCATTCAATTGTCCTTATGCGTCATAACTTGCGTAAATAAGGTTCGATTTCAATGAAATTTTAGTATGTGGTAGGAGACCACCTGGGGACGAACCCTATTGAAAATGGGTGAAGTGGGGTCAAAGGTCACGACATATGAGCGGAATTCATTCAATTGTCCTTATGCGTCAGAACTTGCATAAATACGGTTCGATTTCAATGAAATTTTAGTATGTGGTAGGGGACCACCTGGGAACGAACCCTATTGAAAATGGGTGAAGTGGAGTGAAAGGTCAGGACATATGAGCGGGATGTATTCCATTGCCCTTATGCGTCATAAGGTGCGTAAAAATGGTTCGATTTCGATGAAATTTTAGTATGTGGTAGGGGACCACCTGGAGAGGAACCCTATTGAAAATGGGACAAATAGAGTCAAAGGTCAGGACATAGGATCGGGATCCATTCCATAGCCCTTATCCCACACTATTAAGGTGGACGTCAAGTAATTTTGCTTCCTATATTTCCAATGGAAAACCGTTTGTGCGTATTTCCTTCACAATTAGTGTGTTCCCAAGGATGGAAATTTGAACATCGATTAAAATTTGAACATCGATTAAAATAACTTCATACTATAACTTGGAATACTTAACATTTTCTAAAACATAAGCATAATTATATTAAAAAACAATAACGTTTCCTTTGGTGGTGTTGAAACCAGAAAAAAGATGGCGCGACCTGTGCTATGATGACGTCAGTGGACAAATAAATGTTGGATTGCATAATTATGGTTATGGTTTAGAAATATTAAGTATTCCAAGTTATGAAATGAAGATATTTTAATCGATGTTCAAATTTTCATCCTTGGGAACGCATTAAATGTGTAGAAAATGTGTACAGAAGTCTTTCCATTGGAAGTACAGGAAGCAAAATTACTTGACGTCCACCTTAAAGTAGCAATTCTTGTATGTAGGTATGTAGATTTTATTTTGAAAACGGCTCTAAGAATTTTGATGAAAGTCGTTAACCTACAGTTTTCTGGTAATAGAAATCGATTTAGCTTGATCTCGACTTTAGAAGTCGTTTAGTGGGTTAAATAACCACCCTGAATTATAACGTTTTTAATGTCATGGCGTCGTTCCATTAATGTTACCAATGCTTAGAAATCTTATGACGTCACAATCTCGTGTTTGAGAATGTCGGCGCGCTGTCACGCCATCTGTCTCATTACGTCACGCGTTGTGTGTGGATCCTATTAAAGTTTTATGACGTCACACTTTTGCGAGCAGGTGGTCCCGATTCCCATCTGCCTCACTACGTCACGCGTTGCGTGCGTATGTCCGTCCGCACGATAACTCGCGTAACAATCGTTCGATTTAGATAAAATTTTAGTATGTGGTAGGGGATCACTTGGGAAGGAACCCTGTTTAAAGTGAATGAAATGGGGTCAAAGGTCCGTACATAGGAGCGGAATCCATTCCACTGCTGTTATGCGTCATAACTAACTTAAAAAAGGTTCGATTTCGATTAAATTTTGGTATGTGGTAGCGGACCACCTGGGGACACCCTATTGAAAATGGGCGAAATGGGGTCAAAGGTCGGGACATAGGAGCGGAATCACTTCCATTGCCATTATGAGTCATAACTTACGTAAAAATGCTTCAATTTGGATGAAATGTTAGTATGTTGTAGGGGCCTGCCTGGGGACGAATTCTATTGAGAATGGGCGAAATGGGGTCAAAGGTTAGGACACAGGAGCGGGATCTATTCCATAGCCCTTATGCATCATTACTTATGTAAAAATGCTTCGATTGCGGCAAAACTTTATCATGTTATTTCGGAGGTATACCGAACCGGTTCTGTTGAATATAATCGAAATGGGATCAAAGGTCAGGGCACAGGACCGAGATTTATTCCAAGAGTGATAACTTGAGTAATGATTTCTGGCATGTTGGAAAGCGTATCATAATCAATGCATTGCATGATTTTACTAACTTGTTTTTTGTTTTTTTTACGCTTTCCAACCGTAGGTTGAACAAGCGTATGTGCTCCAGCTTTGCCCGTCTGTCCGCACGATAACTCGCGTAAAAATTGTTCGATTTCGAATTTCGATGAAATTTTAGTATGTGGTAGGGGACCACCTGGTGACGAACCCTTTTGAAAATGGACGAAATGGGGTCAAAGTTCACGACATAGGAGCGGGATCTATTCCATTGCCCTTATACGTCATAATTTGCGTAAATATGGTTCGATTTCAATGAAATTTTAGTATGTTGTAGGAGACCACCTGGGGACGAACCCTATTGAAAATGGGTGAAGTGGGGTCAAAGGTCAGGACATAGGAGCGGGATGCATTCCATTGCCCTTATGCGTCATAACTGCGCAAATATGGCTCGATTTCGATGAAATTTTAGTTTGTCGTAGGGGACCACCTGGGGATGAACCCTATTGAAAATGGGTGAAGTGGGATCAAAGTCAGCACATAGGATCGGGAACCACTCCAACGCCCTTATGCGTTATAACTTACGTAAACATTCTTCGATCAAGACAAAACTTTATCATGTTGTTCCGGAAGTACACTTTATCGGTTCTGTTGAATATCATCGAAATGGGGTCAAAGGTCATGTCATAGGAGCGAGATTTATTCCACAAGCATAATTTCTGGTATGTTGGAGAGCGTATCGTAATCAATGCATTGTATGATTTTACTAACTTGTTTATTTGAGGTTTAACGACCTCCGTGAGCAATTCAATGGGGCCGCCCCGGTGGCGCAGTGGTCTAAGCGATGGCTTCTGATCATCCGTCCGAAAAGAGGTCCGGGTTCGAATCCCGGTGAGGCATGGATGCTGTGTTTGTCTTACGGCCCTGGCTCTCTCCCTTCCCTGGAACCAGTGGCCCTAAATTAGGGATGGGCGAATGCTTATAGCCCATTGAGTTGCTCACGGTGGTCGTTAAACATCCAATAAAATAAAAACAAAACTCGTTGGGCTATAAGAAGTCGCCTGCCCCTAATTTCGGGTCATTGGTTCCAGGGAAGTGAGAGAGCCAGGGCAGTAAGACAAACACAACATCCATGCCTCAAAGGGATTCGAACTCGGACGAATGGTTAGAAGCCAGAGCTTAGACCACTGTGCCACCGGGAAGGCATCACCCGTTTTGCCTATTCCGATCCTCAGTCGAACACTGACGTGACGTCGTACGAGTTGTAATGAGAAAATTAATGCGTCAGCAGGTATACACTAAAAAATTAAGTGGTGTGAATTCACGGAAAATTAGGTACAGAAAAGTTGCCGGTAGATGTCTGTCATGTAACGAAATATTCGTTTTTAAAAGCTTCCATTTCTTCTATCTCCAGTATTTTGACAGGTTTTCGGGAGTCAGTAATTCCTTTTATTTCTGAATGTTTCTGTCAGTTTCGGTTTTTTTTGTATTTATACAGAAATTTCGCAAAATCCTTGATTTCAACTTTTTCTGCCCTTTTACTAACTTTTTTTATTGGAGGTTTAACGACCACCGTGAGCATCTCAGTGGGATATAAGGAGTCACCCGTCCCTAATTCTGGGCCACTGGTTCCAGGGAAGGGAGAGAACCAGTGCCGTAAGACTAACACAACATCCATACCTCACCGTTATTCGGACCCGAACCCATCTCGGACGAATGGTGAGTAGCTATCGTTTAGACCACTGCGCTCAACTCTTGTTTCTTAGCATTCGAAGTTAACGAATGCTTTCCCTTTGTCTGCCCCTGGTGGGGTCCGGACGTCGGCAACTACAACCGCACATCACGGAACCGTGAATTACTTTTTCTGATTGAAGGTTTAACGACCACCGTGAGCAACTCAATGGCTATAAGCAGTCGCCCGTCCCTAATTTAGGACCACTGGTTCCAGGGAAGGGAGAGAGCTAGTACCGTGAGACAAACACAACATCCATGTCTCACCGAGATTCGAACCCGAACCCCTTTCTGACGAAAGATCAGAGGCCATCGCTTAGACCACTGAGCCACCGGGGCGGCTTTTTTTTTTTCTGATTGAAGGTTTAACGACCACCGTGCAAGGGCAGATTTATGGTCTCGCGCAAGTCGCAATCGCGAAGGGCCCCGCGTCCCGGAGAGTCATCGATTCACAGTGAAAAGACAAAGCAAGGAAGAAACAAAGAAAAGGAAAAAAGTGGGGGAAAGTTATGGTGATGAATATCATATTTTGCGGATTCATAGAAAAGTAGTCGTGGTTCAAACTTTACACAATACTTGTCGTCTGCTCTGTACTTAAGAAATGCAAATTTGGCTATCCGGCTTGATAAGCGGGTAAAATTTTGCTAACTGTAATTTCGTTTGTGCGTGGTTGCGACACTGACCACTGGTAACATCGCAACATAACCTAAAATATCGTGTGTAATCTATATTACCATTCGATTTCCACAACGTGGAGATCGAATGAGTGCTACTTACTTAGTATTGTGATTATTAACACCTAACCGTGCCCTTAAAAACGGCATCTTTGAAAACACAAGTTTGTCCTGAACGAATCCGTGTCGGAGTTCCCTCACTCCGGAGTAAGTGGCTCTCCCAACGCAGCTATACGGATCGTTGCAGATTTGTCGGCTTGACACACGTTTTCATCTCTGTAGTACGTCACATCATGTCCTTCTTAATCTTTTTTTTCGTTGAAGCGAAGTAGGAATTTTTCGTTAATTCCAGACAATGTGTGGAACAAATATCACACATTTTTCGAAGAACCCAACGGCCAGGGAATCCATTTTCTACAATTGGCAATCTCAGCGGTCTGCTCTCCCTCTAGCGGCGAAAGGAAGAATTACTATAGTACGGATAGCATTCTTAGCTGTTATTAGATCGTTGCTTAGGTTCGGTTGGCTTGTTTGGAGGTATTTTTGCATACATTCTGGAATTAGAGAGTAGCATAATAGAGAGGGATGTAAGGTCAGGTGATGCGTAACATCACAGCCTCTCCTTGACAAATGTCAACCCCGCCTTCTCGTGGTGCATCCTGTTCCCACTAAAGGGGCTCTGACGACCGCCAAATAGCGGTGTAACTATACCATCGGGATTAGAGAAAATGCTATCCCACACTCACCAACCCTCTTGGCCAGCATGGTGAGTTATGGCCAAACCCCTCCAAAATGACTCCACAACTTAAATCTTGGCCCTCAGTCTCCGGCAGCTGGAATGTACCTGGCCAAGGCAGCGGCCAGTGCGACATGAAGGCAGAGGGTGCTAAGAATCCCCGGAGGACCGGACTAGGCTGCCATCTGATGCTGGCCTTGACTACGTATAATAGACGCTCCCTATCTTCTGATTCAAGGCTTCTTGAATTGGAAGAGGAACTACAAAGGATCAAGTGGGACATCGTCGGACTAAGTGAGGTAAGGAGAAAAGGAGATCTCATTGAACTGAAAAGCGGACATCTCTTCTACTATCGTGGGACAGATACTGGCAGAACTAGTGGTGTTGGATTTATAATAAACAAGAAACTGAAGGATAAAGTTGTAGAAGTTGAAAGTTCCTCTGACAGAGCTGCACGACTCGTTATTCAACTCTCGAGAAGATACCAGGCTCAGATAATTCAAACTTATGCACCCACCACAAGTCATCCTGAAGAAGAAATTGAAGAATTTTATGAGGAAATTCGTCATCTAATTAATAAAGGTAAGCAGCACTTGAAGGTAATTATGGGAAATTTCAATGCAAACATAGGGCAACGGCAACAGAATGAAACTTCAGTAGGTAAATTCGGTCACGGCAAAAGAAACCAGCATGGAAATACTCTCGTTGAGTATGCAGAGGCAAAAGGGTTTTTCATCTTGAACTCCTTTTTCAAGAAAAAGCCGCACAGGAAATGGACATCGAGACATCCAAATGGGACAAGTGAAATTGATTTTATTATGTGTAACAAAATTTTTTTTTTTTTTTTGATTGGAGGTTTAACGACCACCGTGAGCAACTCATTGGGCTATAAGCAGTCGCCCGTCCCTAATTTAGGGTCACTGGTTCCAGGGAAGGGAGAGAGCCAGTGCCGTAAGACAAACACAACATCCATGCCTCACCGGGATCCGAACCCGGACCCCGTTCGGACGAATGATCAGAGGCCATCGCTTAGACCACTGCGCCACCGGGGCGGCAACAAAAAATTCGTCATAGAAGACTGCAGTGTGCTAAACAAGTTCAACACAGGTAGTGACCATAGATTGGTGAGATGTAAGATGCACCTCAACACTAAACTCGAACGTGGCAAGCTGATAGGACAAACAAAATGTATTGACATAACCAACCTTAAAAAACACCATAATACCTTCAAGTTGGAACTGAAGAACAGATTCTCTGCTTTAGAAGGCCTAACATTGGAAGAAGTGGATATTTCTGAAGTTAACAGAAAAGTAACCAAAGCTCTTATAGAAACAGCAACAAAATTAGCTGGGTCTAAGAACAAGTTGCATGTGAACAAATTATCACGAAAAACCAAAATGTTGATGCAAAAAAGAAGAGAGATGAGGACAACTAAAGAAGATGTGACTTCTAAAGTGGAATACATAAAGCTATGCAAAACAGTACGAAAAAGTATCATTGAAGACGTAAGGAAATTCAACTGTGAACTGGTGAGGAAAGCAATTGAAAACAACAAAAGCCTAAAGATAGCAAAGGGACATCTCAGTAAGGGAAGAAAACAGATTATGGCACTGAGAAAAAAAGATGGTTCTGTAAGAAGAAATAGAGGCGAAATTTTGACAAGAGTGAAAGATTTCTACTCCAAATTATATGAAAGGGATGACGCATGTACTCCAGACATCATGGAAGGTACCAGTACCAGAGTTCTTCCAGTCCTCACAGCAGAAGTTTCACATGCAATCAAGAACATGAAGCGGGGAAAAGCTCCAGGAGAAGATGGAATTACTGTAGACATCATACAAGAAGCAAGTGGAGAAATCGAAACAGTACTCGCCCAAATTTTCACTCGATGCCTTAATGAAGGGAAGATTCCTGAGGATTGGAACAACGCTATAATGATCCTGCTACATAAAAAAGGTGACATTGAGGATCTCAGGAACTACAGACCTATCAGCCTCCTATCAGTGGTTTATAAAATCTTCACTAAAGTTCTTTCACACCGTTTGAAGGTAACACTGGACATGGCTCAACCGAGAGAACAAGCTGGATTCAGGAGTGGCTACAGCACAATAGATCATATCCACGTACTGAGAGAACTAATAGAAAGAGCGAAGGAATATGAACTTCCATTGTGCATGGCTTTTATCGATTATGAAAAAGCCTTTGATTCAGTGAAACCATCAGCAGTTACAATGGCTCTGAAATCCTGCGGTATTGAAGATGCATACATTAATATTATTAATAACATCTATGAAAATGCAAGTGCAAAGATTCGGCTGTTTGAAAATACAACACACGTAAAAATTGGAAAGGGAGTGAGACAAGGTGACACCATATCTCCGAAGCTCTTTAACGCCACATTGAAAAATGTCTTTCAATCACTGAACTGGGAAAACAAAGGGATAAAGATTAATGGAGATTATCTAACCCACCTTCGTTTTGCTGATGACATAGTCATTTTTGCAACTACCCTATCAGAGCTGCAGAGTATGATCCAAGAACTTGCTGACAAGAGTAAAGAAGTGGGATTAAAAATGAACTTTCAGAAGACAAAAGTGATGTTCAATGCTTTTACACGAAATAAAGATTTATCAATTGATGGAGAAAAGCTGGAGATAACAGACACGTACGTTTATCTTGGACAGCAGATATCAAGTGAGGGTCACATTGATGAAGAAATTAATTGGCGTACAAAACTTGCCTGGAGAGCTTTTGGAAGAAACAGCATAACTTTCAAGAGTAATATGCCATTATGTCTTAAAAGAAAAGTGTTTGATCAATGCATCCTTCCAGGGCTTACGTATGGTGCAGAGACGTGGACCTTAACTAAAAGAGACATACAAAGGCTGCAGACAACTCAAAGCAGCATGGAGAGGTGCATGCTTGGTGTAACCAGGATAGATAAGAAGAGGAACTCGTGGATCCGAAAAATGACAAGAGTGGAGGACATCAGGATCAGAGTTAAATCCCTGAAATGGCAATGGGCTGGGCATACTGCCAGAAGAACAGGCCATCGATGGACAGCCGAAATTTTAGATTGGATTCCAAGGGACAGGAAAAGACCCAGAAGAAGACCACATGGGAGATGGATGGATGAAATTCGAAAGTATGCGGGAGTGACCTGGAGAAGACTGGCACAAGACAGACCGTTGTGGAGGGAACTTGGGGAGGCCTTCGTCCAGCAGTGGATTGATAATGGTTGACAATGATGATGATGATGATGATAATGGAGAATTCCGCAAAGAACAATTCATAATGTTTCGTCCAGCAGCGTCGTTCCCAAGGTTCCAGTTGTTTTTCGCAAGCTTGCATAAACGTTTGTGCCTTGCATTTGAAATCCTTCAAGTGAAATGCTACTAACCTAGTAACGTGTTTGAATGAATAATAAACAAGATATGTTTTTATTGCATAGTAATAATTTAAAATTCCGTATTTCTACATGCTCTCTAAAACAAGTAATTGCTGTTGTCCATATAAATTTAAACTCCATTAAGGAACAAAATTTCCTATAAGGAGAAGAATCGGAGAAGATTTGCATCCTGATTGCATTACACGTACCGTGAAATACCCAGTTAGTGTTATGATCTGGGGTTGTATGACATCAAAAGGTGTGGGCAGAATTTGCGTGATTAATGGGCCAAAAATACATTAATGAAATACTTGAGCCCAAACTGAAGCCTTCAGCACGCGATCTTTTCCAAGATAATGAAGCCTTTATATTTCAACAGGATTCAGCTGCATGTCATGTTGCTGCTTTGTGCAAAAAGTGGTTTCAAGATAATCATATTCCACTGCTGGAATGGCCTGGGAATAGCCCAGACCTTAACCCTATCGAAAATCTATGGAGCCGACTAAAGAAACTTGTTAGTCAGAAGCAACCCAGCAATAACACCCTATTAACAGAAGCAATAATTCAATCTTGGTCTCACATTATAACAGCTGCAGAACTAAAAAACTTGATTCACTCCATGGCAAGTGGTTGTAAGGCTGTAATTAACGCTAAAGGTTACCAAACTAAGTATTAACTGACATGGTGAGAATTTTTGTATATATCATTTTTTTCTACGTGTTTCTTCTTTCTTCTTTATAACTGTTGTTATAAAGAAGAAAGAAGAAGAAAAAGAATGTAATGCAATAACTTTTATGCATCCTGCATAAAAGTTATTGCATTACATTCTTGGTGAAATTATGTTTCCATTGATATATAACTCTAAAAAAAGTGGTGTTATGAGCCATCAAACCTCAAAAATACACTTTTTCCAAAAAGGTTTCCACAATTTTGGCCACTACTGTAGGTTACCAATCGAGCGGCAATGTAAAAACACAAGTTTGTCCGCGACGGGCAACGAATACGTTTCCCCCCATACCGGAGTAAGTCGCTCTCCCAACTGAGCTACGTGGACAGAATGTCTCGCTACAGATTTGTCATCTTGACACATGCTTTCACTTCTGTAGTTTCTTTTTTTTTTTGGATTGAAAGTTTAACGATCACCGTGAGCAACTCGACGGACTATAAAGCAGTCGCCTGTCCCTAATTTAGGGTTGTTGGTTCCAGGAAAGGAAGAGAGCCACAACATCCATGCCTCACCGGGAATCGAACCCGGACCCCTTTCAGACGAATGATCAGAAGCCATTGCTTAGACCACTGCACCACCGGGGCAGCTTCACGATTGTAGTACGTCACAGCTGTTGTTTCTGTTTCGTTTACATATAGTTTATGTCACTGATTCTCCTGAAAATGAAGCCAATGAAATGAAGTTATGAGTCAGGTTATGAAAATCTGAAGAAAAAAAGAGAAAGATGAACATCTTCAAAAGCAAAAGAATAGTTTATTAGTGTTCCTACAGAAGCCTGTGCAGTCATACCGCTGATGAGCAGAAGCCACCGGATACATGTGCTTCAAAAGAAAATGTGCAACTGGAACCACACCATTCAAGTTCAGACAACAACAATGGTAAGGCTAGTTTAATAAATTCAAATCATGACTCCAGCTACTTAGATTCATGTGAAAAACCATCCCATTTGCCACTGAATGATTTTTGTCAGCCCTCAGAGCCAGACTAAATAATCAACCAAGAGCATGAACCAACAAATCAAAAGGAAGAGAGTAAGGCCTACCAGTTCAATGAATTCATACTATTCTACTTATATAGCTTTATGGTCTCCTAACCCCACCTCTGATATGATAGATTACTTTATTAGAAACAAACCAGAAAATAAAGAACTTAAAAATCTGAGGAAAGTATTTTCTGATTCTGGGAAAACGTATTTCAGGAACATAAATGAAAATCACTTTTATAGGTTGAAGACAAATGAAACAAAAGAAAAAGAAATTGGTTAATTTTTTTTCTCAAACTTTTAAGTCTATTTACTGCTGTGTGTGCAGACTTTTTTCCGACCATAAACAATAACATATGGTTCTTGTTGACGGATTTTCTGATTGGTCCTGTACAGAAAATTTTTAAGGAAATCATGAAATCTCGAAGTCTCACTTGACAGACGTGGTCAACATGCTTACAAGGAGTAAATTATTCGGGCAAGTTGATTCTCAACTAATGGCTCTGACTGAAAAAGAAAAAGGGCTGTTGGAGGCAAGTACTCTGTATATCAAGTAGTGGCCACTGTGAAACTACTTGAAAGACTCGGACATCCACTCAGAGGTCACAGAGAAACTGAATGCTCTCGAAATGTAAATAAGCACAATGTTTTAACTCGTATGGAGTGTCTTGCAGTTTGATGACTTTCTGAAAAATCATTTTGAAAAGTATGAGCACTGTGGTTCAGGAAGAAAAAACTATTTGTCTCACCAAACATATGATGAGATATTAACTGTAATGGCAGAAAAACTTGAGGTTTCTTGTGGTTAAAAAATCACAGTACTTTTCAATTATAGTCGATTCTCCTCCTGACGTCCAGTGGACCAACAACTTTTTTTTTTTTTATTGAAGGTTTAACGACCACCATGAGCAACTCAATGGGAGCAGCCGCCCAGCCCTAATTTAGGGCCACTGGCTCCAGGGAAGGGAGAGAGCCAGTGCCGTAAGACAAACACAACATCCATGCCTCACCGGGATTCGAGCCCGGACCCCTTCACGGACAAATGGTCATAAGCCAAACTAACTTTTGTTTTGAGGTATGTAAACGCTGATGGAAAAACTGTTGAGTGATTCTATGGTTTCTTGCCCATAAAATCTCACAAAGCAGAGCATTTGAAAGATACTATCTTGAAAAATATTTCAGATCTAGGGCTAGATATAAAAAACTGTACATAGAAGCTAATGCTATGACAATGTCTTGAACACGTCAGGCATATATGCTGGCCTTCAAGCAAAACTAATAGAAAGAAGTCCCACAGCATTTTATATGCCATGCTCAAGCCATTTTTTTTAATTTAGTAGGCAACACTGCTGCAGATATGCTGAAGCTTACTTTGATTTTGTTCAAAAAGTATATACTTTTTTTCTGGCATACATTCATCGTTAGAAAATACCTAAAACCCACCTTCAACCATATCAACACATTGTGAAACAGTTGAACGATACTCGATGATCAGCAAGAGCTAATGCAGATCAGCCTTACGAGAAGCTTATACTGCGATTAGAAAAGCATTAATTAAACTTTCTGAGTGTGAAACTGAAAAGCCTTTAGCCAAAACAGAGGCAAAATCATTGACAAAAAAGTTTGACAAATATGAAACTGCCTTCATGAATGTCTTGTGTGATTGGCTGTTGCAACGAATCGACGAAGTCAGCAAATTCTTGCAGAAAGAAGATGGAAACATGAAGGTGGCAGTAGATATATTTCAGTCTCTGAAACTCTTCTTTGATGAGGTACGTAACAATTATTCTGGCATTGACATGGAAGTTTCGACTTTGTCTACTTCTGTGCAGCAACAAGATGATGAGAGTTACAAAAGGAGAATAAAAAGAAAAAGCTTTGCCGATGAGAGAAAGTACAGACAATAAAGTTCATCTGGAGGGAAAAGAAAAGATTTGAGTGGAGATACTGAATGCTATCTGTGACAAACTGGTAGTTGAGCTGGAGCAAAGAAAAGCAAAGTTAGAATATGTATATTCAACCTATTCAAAAGTTCTTGCTGATGAACAAGACCATTCTGCGAAACGCGACTTCAGCAATATTTCCAAGGTATATTCAAATGACACAGATAGAAAACTGTTTTGTGATGAACTGCAGCACTTCTGTCATTTTGTTAATATTACAGATCAAGATCAATCCTCAGCCAGGCCAGAAGATTGCTACAAACTGCTTGTGGACAGTGACGGTTTCAAAGACATTTCCAAATGTGGAAACCATTCTTAAAATTTTCCTTTCTTTACCAATATCTAATGCATGTGGTGAAAGATCATTTAGTGTTCTTAAAAGAGTTAAAAACTATCTACGGTCAATACTTTCCCAAGAGCACTTGAATAGTTTTTCAGTATTGTACATAGAGAGTAATGTGCTGAATAAAGTCAATTATGATGAAGTTATAGACACTTTTGCTGCAATTAAAGCCAGGAAGAATGTCTTATAAAGATGATGCTGTGTTTGTAAGTAAATGAAATAGTGTTTCTTTTTTGTTGCAATATAGAATTATTTGGTGATGATGAAATTGATTAGTTCATTTAAAAATTGTAGTAAACATACCTGGATGCATCTCAAAACGACGGGCCCCCTACAGCATAAATCAGCACCTGCCACAGTGAGCAACTCAATGGGCTATATAACCAGTCGCCTGTCCCTAATTTAGGGCCATAAAACAAACACATCCATGCATAGACCTGCCAACGTCTCAGAACCAAAAAACGTAACACTCATATAAAAAAATCGTAACACGACGCATGCTGATAATTTTTGAAGCTAATTTCAGCTATATAAATTCCTGATGATGAGAATGTAGGGATTTTTTCCCTACATCAAAATTTTATTGAGAAACTAATTAAATCTAATCAGCAAGCACTTTTATGTTGTTAATTATTAAAAAAAAAAATTACGATTACGGGAGAAATCCTCACTCCGCCTAACTTACGTTTTCCGGAAATATTGAAAGGCGGAAAACTTGCATCTTAGGTCTGCAAGATGGTTTAATCAGGTTCTGGGGATGTCGTTTTTGTCTGCAGGACCAAAATAAATCTGCGATGTGCATCGGCCGTCGCCGCGATTCTGCTACGAGGATTAGTACAAAATAAATCTGCGATGTACTTCGGCCATCGCCACAATTCTGCTACGGCGATGAGTACAAAATAAACCTGCGATGTACGTCAGATGTCACCGCTATTCTGCTACAGGGACAAGTACAAAAGAAACCTACGGTGTACGTCGCCCGTGCCGCAATTCTGCTACGGGGAAGAGTACAAAATAAATCTGCTATGTTACGTCACCGCGATTCTTCTACGCGGATAAGTACAAAATAAATCTGCGATGTACGTCGGCCGTCGCCATGATTCTTCTACAGGATGAGTACAAAATAAACCTGCGATGTAGGTTGCCACGATTCTTCTACGGGGATGAGTACAAAATAATTCTGCGATGTAAATCATCCTTCGTGAGAAAAAAAATTACGATTATGGAAGAAATCCTCACTACGCCTAACTTCCGTTTTCGGAAATTTTGAAAGGCGGAAAACTTGCGTCTATGATAGGGAGTCCGCAAGATGGTTTAATAGGGTTCTGGGGATGTCATTTTTGCCTGCAGCACCAAAATAAATCTGCAACGTATGTCGCCCGTCGCCACGATTCTACTACAGGGCTTCTGTCTGCAAAGGAAAAAAAAATGGGAAAAACATGCCTATTTAAAAAAAAAAAATCGTATTTTTGGCTGCAAAATCGTATTAGCGTACTGCAGCATGATTTATCGTACTAAATACAATAAAATCGTAACAGTTGGCATGTATGCATGGCTCACCAGGATTCGAACCCAGAGCCTTCACGGACGAATGGTCATAAGCCAGAGCTTAGACCATTGCGTCACCAGGGCGGCGAATTTTCCGGGAATAACCCTTTTTTGACAGGTTTCACTGTATAGCATTTGGTGAGCGAACAGATAGCCAGCGGATTCAAATTCGTATGCAGATATGAACCCACTTTCAAGGATTATTCCCGGAAAATTCAAAGAACGTTAATTGCCTATTTTGTTTCGTATTTTTACAAAACAAAGCTTGACATCAAAATCTGGCATCTTGATACACATCCTTGTTTCTCCTAGATCTGTTCAGCGTAAGAGCTTTGATTACAAATGCTGAAACAAACAAACAAAAAAAGCAAGGAGATCTGTAAAAACTGCAGAATTTCAAGTAACTCATAGAATTAATCATGAATCTTTACAATTTTAACATTTTTACTTCTGCAGTGATGGAAGCAGCAAAATGCATTTTTGGAGCAGGTAAAATGCATTTTTGGAGCAGCAAAATGCGTTTTTGGAGCAGGTAAAATACATTTTTGGAGCAGCAAAATGCGTTTTCGGAGCAGGTGAAATACATTTTTGGAGCAACAAAATGCGTTTTTGGAGCAGGTTAAGTATCTTTTTAGAGCAGGTAAAATACATTTTTGGAGCAGCAAAATGTGTTTTTGGAGCAGACAAAATACATTTTTGGTGTAAGAAAACATTTTTTTAGAGCAGGTAAAATGTTAGTACATAGAATAAACTCTTAAGCAAAAAATGTTTTGGAAATAGATGCACCATACTCAAATTTAAAACATCTCGCATTGAAATACACACACACACATATGCAAACCTTTTAGTTTTCAAATAGATCAAAAATTTTTAACCATAGCAGGATTCTATTATTAATCATTTATTTTACAAAAAATGTTTAATTTTTCGCTGCTTTTCTCAATATTTAATTGCTCACTTCTATTCTTTTCTAATTTTTTAAGATATAGTAATGTTTTGTTTTGCTTATTTTAATAGTATCTGTCCACTTTCTATTGCACTGTCTTTTTTTTATGCCTCATTCAATGTTCATCTCAGCATTGTTTAACATTTTATGAAGGAATCCAACTGCTGAAAATATTCAGCTTCTTCCCATTTCAAATCACCTTGTGAACATTCAATTTCTTCTATTTTTTGCTTGTTTTGCTGCATTTTTCCAGCATTAATCTGCTCTTGATATTTTTTCCAGGATTCTTTATAAGCTGTCAGAAGTTTTGGTTACATTAATTTTACTCACATCTCCATTTAATCTTTTGACATGATCTTTGTGCTTCTTGCTCTCCGTATGACGCCTACAAGCATCGCGGCGGACTTGCGACATGCTAAAATTGCAGCCACATGGCTTATAAAACGTGATTCAGCAAAACTTTAGATGCTTCATAAAAAGGCCATTCTTTACTATACATACCGCGATACACTTGACGCTAAGTTTTATCTGACTTCGTTCTTTTTGTTGTCTTAGCTGTTTCACTGCTATGTTTCGTTTCGTTTTTGATCTAAATTAACCCTTTCCACTCAAATAACTTTTCACCCATACTCACATTTTTTTCTGCAGTAAAGGCTTCAACTTAGCAGTGGAAGCTCAGCTTTAGCTCGCCAGCCCCGATATACGAGCTATAGAGGCATCATCAGCGTGGCGGCTGACACCCGACCTATTCGGCAAAAGAGAAATATCTCGCGAGCGTCGCCATGCGAGCTATAGAGGCGTCATCGGCATGGAGGGTGACACCCAACACTAGAGATATTCGGCGAAAAAGAAATGTCTTGCAAGCCCCGACATACGAGCTATAGAGGCGTCATCGGAGTGGCGGGTGAGCTATTCGGCGATTTCGTAATGTCGGGTGTCACCCGACTGTCGAGTGGAAAGAGTTAAAACGTTTGCACAGAAATTTTCACAAGCATAAAACCACATGCAATCAATGTAAAAGTTGGCAAAATTCGTTGAGTCGCGTCAAAACTTAGTACCCTCTCGACTTTTGCGCACGGTACTCTCAAATGGCTGTATGGGGAATCACGTGACAAACTCCGCCTCCGTTAGCGGGGAAAGTAAGAACATCGAAGGAGCATAAGGGACTATCTGTAAAGCGCGTTTTTCGACCAAAAGACGGTAAAAAAATAGAAATTGCGAGCAGGGATCTTGCGAGGGCTTTTCCGTAGGCTTTTTTTGGGTGACTTCTGTAAAACCGTAAGATGGAGTGAAAATCCGTAAAAGTTGAATGCTTTAGAAACAGAACTATTGTATCCTGCCACGGGAGAGCCATTTTCAGTCATCCTCCGCGTCAACGAACTAGCTAATGACTGACCTTACGCTGTATTTACGTAATCGCGCACCTCGCCGGAATGAAATAACTGTGATATCCCGAAGAACAGGGAATGACATATAAACAATCTCAATTGCACAGCACTCCGAAAGACCACCAAACTATCAGTAAACAATCTTCATCAAGAATGCATAACGTACAGCATCGTTTCTCCTACATACCACGAGATTACAACAAAACTCCTCCATAAGCAAAAACAATTTAATTTCCTATACATCGCGAAAATCGTTGTTTTTTCGTTACTTTTGCCGAAAAAACTACGAATTAGAAGGTAGGTGAAAAACATTCCGAAATTTTGGGATTGGCGGTACGGTACGTGTTGATTAAGCGTCGTTTTACACCAAATTATGCGTAGACTTACTTGAAAAAGGTGTCATTCGATTCGACGTTTAAAACAGCATTTTTTTGCCGTGAAAACATTTTTTGCGCACGGCAATTTTTGCTGTGGATTGCTGTTTCGGCGCAGTTTGGCGCAACATAAAGAAATAACCTTACCGCCCCGGTAGTGCAGTGGTCTACGCACTGGCTTATGACCATTCATCCAAGTAGGGTCTGGGTTCGAATCCAGGTGAGGCATGGATGTTGTGTTTGTCTTACAGCACTGGCATATTTGTGAGAGGGGTGCATGAGACCCTCATACTTTAATGTGCCTGTATTTGTCTAGATACCTATTAAAGGACTTTGATCCCAAAAACTCGCGTTGGCGGGCGATCTCCCGGCCACGAGATGAGATAATTTTTTGAAAAGTTGCTTGCCCCAACTGCCCATAGCACGTCGCACACACGGGCTATGAAAGAAGGGTGTAAGGTACTGGTCCCGTGGGGAGGCAGATCCCCAAGGTCTCTGGACCGAATCTGTCCAAGTGAGACTGTGGTTTCCGGAGACTGACGGGCTAGCTGTCGCAGCGCCGTCAGGAACCTTAAAAATTCTGAACTTATGAGAGAGTTCAACATTTCCCTGTGGAGTCTGCTCTTAGATGGTACAGGTAAAGTCATCAGCTAGTATTACAGCACTGGCTTTTTCCAGTGCTGAATTAAGGAAGGGCAACTGATCATAGTCACAGGTGGATTTACGGGGGCGCCAGGGTGTGCCCGGCACCTCCAAGGATTTGTGGGGAGAAAAATGAAATATAACTTCAAAAACATAAACATTAAAAATTATCGTTATTATTTAACGCTACCGTCAAATAGTGCCACATGTGAGCATACATTTTCCATGATGAGGAGAATCAATAACTGGCTGAGATCAACTACGAATGAAGTCTTTCTAATTCGATGGTTTTATTTTCTGAGAGTGAAATTGTAAAAACTGTAGATTACGACCTCATAATTGACACTTATTTGATGAAAGAAGGACGAAAAACATTTTAGGATTAAAATTGAGAACAAAAAGCAAATCTTGTTTTGGTAAATTTTTGTAAGTAAAGATTTTATGCTCTAAATAGTTTTCTGAGTGCTGAAAATGTTTTAAAATAAAACATTTCAATTTAAAAAAATATGAATTGAAAGCCAAGCCCCACATGCGGTAAGTGTTCATCGAACTTTACCAACTAAAAGTGAAGTTCAAAAATGCAAAAATAAAACATTATAAGAATACTGAAGTGTTTCATGTACTGTAGTTGTACGAATGACTTTTGTTTGTGTTTTTTTCTCAATACAATCTAAATATAGAACTTTTTTATGAGGGTTTAAATTTCACCTCTGCAACCCCCCCTCCCAACTCAACCGGCACCCCCAAATTAGGCTCCCTAAATCTGCCTTTGCTCATAGCCCATCAAGCTGGTCATGGTGGTTGGTTGTTAAACCTTCACACACACAAAAAAAAAAAAAAAAAAAACTTTCACAAGCAATTTACATGGGAAAAATGAAACTTCATTAAGTCATAAAACATACAAAAACAACTGGGTGATTAAAAGCACTGAGCAATTTTTTTTTTTCAGTTACCTCACAAAACCTGAAAAACATCTCAGATAATGGGAATTTGGAAAACAATTTTGTTCCCATCAAAGGATTTGTGTGAATCAAATTGCTCTCTATCGATGCTTGCTCATGCACACACGCACTTTAGATTTGGAACAGGAATTTCTGCAAAATCACCAGCAGACGATGCAATTTGAGATTCCCAGAAATAGTAGGAGATTTGGCATAGTAATGTACCACCATTCATTATTCTACAAACTCTCAAACAACAACCCAATAATTTTTGCAACACAGAATTCACATCAAGCATTCTCTTTACTAAGAAACTAAGTTACATCAGAAGAATTATTCTTCATTATATTGACAAAACAAAAAGTTTTACAAGACAAATAAATACAGTAGTTATGATAAAATACATTTTATAGTTTAAAATACTGATATGAAATATATACAGGTGAATTACCAAATGCTCTTCAAAAAACATATGATCTATAAAAATGCATTTATATGTATATGGCAGTATAAGAACAAACAACTGACTGTGCTTCACACAGAATCAAATGTTCAGTTGCTCAATAAAAATATTTATAGGTGTACATTTCTTGCATATAATATCACTTCTTAACAGGACAATTCATGGCCAGTTGCTTTTGGGCATAACAGATGTACCAAAGCAGCTACGTTTAGGATATACGTATGTATATGTAAAAGCAAAACCAGAAAAACTGATAAAATGTTATCATCATATTCAACAGTAGGAACTTACGCACATGTGAAAGCAAAACCAGAAAAACTGATAAAATGTTATCATATTCAACAGCAGGAACTTGTGCACATTACACAGGTATAAAAATGATATGTTTGAACAATGTTGTTCTGAATCATACCCCTCTGAAAGAAAATTCAGAGCCACATATAAATAGCAGCTTAACAGATACATATCAGATAATGCCAAGAACTTTGTGCTTTTCAATAGGTGAAGACTGCCAAAATTACAAGCTCAGGGAATAAAATGAGTTGTGAATTTTATGTTCCAACTTTTGTACAACCACAGAACTGATAGCTGAGATCATTAGAAAGATAATAAAACCCTGAGTAGTTTTTGCAACACCAACCACAACAGATCAGCAGAATCTACCACTGTGAACCAATTTTTAGAATACTCTCAAAGTATATATCACCCCTTTTTCTATGATCATAAAGCTAACCTGGAGTAGTGTCATACGGAAACTATTGCTCTCAAGTTTGTGCCTAGAGGAAACCTTCAATGCTTTTACTGATCGAATTACCAACAACTGGACTCTTCTTGAATCTCTCACAACAGTGAAATCTCCTCCCTAATTTAATATCCTGCAGAAAGTGTTTTTGAAATTTTGTTCCCATAGACTGTGTTGGAGTTTTTAACATTATGTGTACAAACATATACATTTATGTATTGCATGATGAGCCATTTGAAGATTGATTTTTCTTCAGCATAAGTCACTACATAATCACAGTTTTCTGATTTTTCTAAACTCAAGCGACCCAAACACATGCTCATTTTCACCATTGAAATAGCAACTTCTTTGTAAATGACATAATAGTTTCAGTTGCACTTATACATGATAAGCTAGCAACAAAAAGGATATAACTTAAGAACCATCAGTTAACAAACTGGTTGAACAGGTCCCCAAAACAATGGTGAGTGAAAAACAATTAATACTCATACCTACTTTGACACCTAGCCAAAATCAATGAATAGATTGCATTATTACTGATAAGTAGATTTTATATGTCAAAACTACCAGAATTTTCAAACATCTATTCTTGCTTGGTTGACTAGTGGGTTTGGATGTGCAACAGCAATGAAATGTAAAGAACGTTATGTGCTTGAAGTCACCATTCCAATCAGAGAACAATAGATGGACCAGTTTCTGAATAGGGTCTTCGTGGGGAGGATTAAATTCAAAGAGTTTACCGATGAAAAATGATGGGGGGGGGGGTTAAAGATCCAGACTCACGGTCGCCACTGGCAATACAAATGTTTGATTAAATCGCCAATTCTGGTGACCTATACCGGAACGGGGAAAAAAATGTTTGTACAGTACAGAAAATTGTTTTTTTATTCAATTTTATTTAATTTGTGCTTTACGGAGAAAAAAAAAAAAGCTTTAACTTGTACGGAACTCTCACGTTTTTGAAAAATTTTACTCCAAATGTACGAAAATCGCACGTACAGAAGCTATTCTGCTTGAACAGCAGAAAAGAAGTTATAAGAAAAAGGAGAGGGCGTTGCATTGTTTTTTCATCACAAAGAAACTGATGCGCCAAGCAAGGATGATGGGTCATCGTGGGAGAAAGAGTTCGCAAGGTTGCGGGGTGGGTGGGGGTGAAAGCTTCTTCCCTTTGGGGAAGTCGTACTGGGAGAAATTTTTATAAAAAGAAATTCTACAATTTTTTAAATAACCGAATGCAAATTTTACAGTAACCAAGGCACGTCAAAATAAACTTCCATGTGAAATTTCGTCAAAATCCAATTAAAACTTCAGAAGTTAGGAATTTATTTTTATTTTTTTATGAATGTCTGCTGAAAGCCTGCATAATCCATACTCTCTCGCTACCGTCTCCAGTGCCAAATTTAGCGTGCACCTGCGGGCTTTTGAGCATCGCAAAGCGGCCGGCTAAAAAGAAACTATTTATTTTACAAATTAATACTGACCAAGTTTTTCATCCCTCTCCGTGTTCACTTAAAAAAAAAAAAAAAAAATTAATTGGTTAACTTGGCTTTTTGTCATTATTTTTACCAAATATAGTGTATTTAGTTAATACTAAGTTTGAATTTTAACCAAACTCTCTACAATCCGGAAATTTCTAAATTCTGGAATCGGAAAAGTCCGGACGATTCTGGATTTTTGAGGTTGTACTGTAATAGTATTCTCATACCTGCCAACTACTACAGAATGTCTGTAGTTTCTACGGATTTAGTTGTCTGACTACGGAACTATGGACTTCGCTGTCGAAACTACGGATTCTATGAATTTTCATTTTGCATAATTTTTTTTTCATTTTGCTGTTGTTTTATGATATACATGAGATTCTTAAGCGGAATTCCGCGATTTTTGTTATCACTTACATCGTTCTCAGGATCAGTGTAAAACTGAAGACAATTTGCAAGGGGGAGGGGTTTCCCCTCTGGAGACTATATTTCGTGTTTCAAAACTTTCGTTCGAAAACGGTGTAAAAACATTACTGTAATAGTGAATTTTTTCCTCTCTCGATGTTGCCTTTGTGTCCAGTTTTCTTGTTAAATATGATTTTATTGCATAAATGTTTGTATTTCAGCTTGGAACTGTAGACAAAAATTTGCGAAAACAGAGGTTAGACTCCGCAAAAATTTCCCCATAATCTTCAGGCATCAATCAGGTTCTTCTGCAAAATCGAGGAATCAGATTTTTTTTTTGTTGTTGTTATTCGCGAGATCAATGCACAAGTGAACATAATTTGGGGGTGGGGGGTGGGGGGATGTTCGTCGGAGGACGGCATTCCATCTTTACAAAATTTTTGAAAACGGAAGGTCAACGGAGTTCAGATTTTTTCCGCAATCATAATTTCTGTTTTATCGCAATGTTATCTCTGCCCAGTATTATTGTTAAATAACATTTTACTGCAAAAATATTTATCTTTTAGCTAGAAAATTTCCAAAACCGGAAGTCGGACGGTGCAAAGATTTCTACCGTAACCCCCCGGTCCCATAAGTTTTTGCATTTAAGCTTGATAAGGGAGGGAGAAATTCACGAAAATGGAAGTGACACATTTGAAAAATTTGATGATGTTCAAAAGTACTCATATTCTCAAAGTTACACCATTTACCTAAAATGTATCTATAGTTAAAGCTTTGATATCACGCACTCATGGTCTTCAGGCTGAAAGTTCTTTCAGCATAATGGATGAAGTTATTGTTATCAGAGGGCATAAAAAAGAAAGGAAAGAAAAGCGTCAATGAAGAAATAGGGAGAGAAAGATATCAGCAGAAAGAAAAATTAAGCAATGAATGCTGCACAGCTGCAGTCAACAAAAGACAAACTGACAGTAGTCCACATTCTTGCTGTGTTTTGATTTTTCACCCAGTTAAAACATTCAGCATTTTTTTTCCTTCTTTGGTCTCATCTTGACATAAACCACAATTTCAGAGGCAGTATGGATCATACGGTAAGTGGAGGTTGATGCACTACAGATTCACTTGCTTGGATTTCCTGTCTGTCAAGCGTTGTGGGATTTAGAACGCATACGACTGATTTTTACTGATGGAAGTTTCGAATTTAAATCTCGCATTGTTACCTATTATGCCCTCGCCAGGGGAATCAACTTTGTATTTCGTACGTGTTAGTTTCATTAATGTCCTTGTTTGTTGTAACGTTTTGTGGCGGCACATATTTCTTTTTCACAAAGAGATGCAGTTTCGTAAAAAAAGTGTCTTCTATGTATGCCGAATACTGTTCATCCAATTCAAATACAGTTTGTGTGGCTTTTAAAATTACTATTGTCTGCAGATGGGAAAACTCAAGGAATTTAATTTGGCAAAATGAGTGGTAATCCCAATTAACCGATAATCTGGATATTTTCCCTAATTTATATCTATGACTTATCATGGTCAGCAATTAGCAAAGATTTTTTTTTCCATATTATCTGCCTTCCCAAGCACTTTTTACTGTAATCAGTGTGCTTTTAATAGTACCTCAAGAAAAACATCCCACTTCCTAATTTCCGTAAAAGATAAAGTTTCTATGTTTTAACATAATGCCAATATACAGTTTTTTAACATTCTTCATGTTTTTCAAACTCTTTTTTGAAAAATGAAAAACAGATTCACATTAAACTACATAGGTTTTTTACCAAAATACATACTTGTGTTAAAAATAATTGAATCTGATAGTTTCTCAGATGTGGTTAAAAACTCAAATTGCAAAACAGGTAGTACCACAGTTAAAAAAACATGAATGAAACCCATAAAACTTCTTACATGATCATCTTTTGGAATTCCAATTTCTAGCTGTTTCCTTAAATCAACTTTTGGTTATATATATCCATTTACATTTAGAGGATCAATGGAATTTTTGACACAATCTCATGTGTTGCTGAATGTTCCAGAAAATTGGAAAAAACTGATGTGGACATCAGTAATGTTTTGCACTGTGTTACTGAACTAGAGTTGGCTGTTTTAAAATCTGCAAATTGGTCCTTTTTAAGGAATCTTTGTCTCAAAATGATGACATCCCATCAACACAGCATGTAATCAATGGAAATGTGTTGCAGATGATGAAGATATAGGACTAAGCTCTACAGAAAACAACATTGATTTATTGAAAAAGAATTGTACAAAAACTTGAAAAAAGATCTAATAATGTCCAAACATCTGTTTTCTGCAAATATGTGTCAGCTCTTTAGATGAGGTGCTATTTCCCAAAACTTCTGAAGGCCTAAACAATCGTGGTGATGATGCAATAACTGAAATATGCAAAGTTTTAAAGTTTAACCCTGATTGTGCTTTGGAATAGTGGCTTCAAATCAAGAAGATTCTTGTTAGTTTGAATCCTAACAGAATTTCATGTATTTCAAATGCTTTGTTACATAAATTGGAGAATTCAGATAATCTAAAAGCCTTTTGAAATCATGCATGAGAGATCTAGTAACTGTGCTTTCAACAGCACTGCTGTTCAATGCTCATGTAGAATGTCTTTGGTCAGCAGTTAAAAACACAATTAGGTGAAAGAAGTTATCTAATGAAAAAGAACCGACTTGAAAGTCCCATTAGGATCAAAACATCAGGAATAAAAATGAGTAATTTTGACCCTGAAGATGGGATAAAAAACTATGGTGGGAGGAAGCGTGAAATCTTGTTGACCAAACTACAAAGATTAATTTATGTATTTTACAAAGATTAATTTATGTATTTTATTACTTCAGTTTCAACTTTTAAACATACTATACTTGAAATATGCAAAATAAATATATTGTATTATATATAATTTTATAAAATAATAGTATGAAATATACAATTCGATTTTTTCAAAGTTTGGCCACTGACTTTTTTTTATGGTCACTAACAATTTTGGTCTTGGTGGCCAATGTCTACTAGCAAAATTTCTTTTCTAAGTCTGGATCTTTAGGGGGAGGTTGCTTCAACATTTAAAGTACAGAATTCAAAAATTACAAAAATGTGGATCAATTTTTATATTTATTTTTGGTCATTGCTTTGATCACAGCTCTTAATTTCAAGTTCATTACGAAGCCCATTCAAACTTAGCCACAAGTCAGAAAAAAGAAAGCCTTGGACAATGGAAAAATAAAATGTTCATTGGATATGATTCTAAAACTTTAAAACTTCACATTTCTTATTATACAAAGGAAAGTACTTAAAGCTTAAAAAAACATATTAAGTTGATATAAATGAATCAATACATTGTTAGGCACATTTTTTTGTCCATGTTGCCATGCCTTAGGCATATATGAAGTCAAATGCCCATAACATGTACTGATTTGTACACATTAAAAAAAAAAAAAAGTCACCGGAATATTTCACAAGAGAAAACAGTAATAAATTCACTTCTAATTGCAGCTAGTTTTTATTGTATGAAGTGCAGCATTTTAAAACTTAGGATAAAATATGCAAAATAAGATTACATTTTATCATTATTCTACCACAAAACACATTTAAAAAAATAGCACTTGACCATTTCCTGATCACCTTAAACACAAACGTCATAGCCATCAGACTGAAAGCCATGTACATAGAAAATATAGCTGAAGAGGAGCTGATTTAATCGGTCTTTGGAGTGGTGCAGTATAGTTGTTGTACACAAATAAGATCAATCAAACTGCCCTGTAGCTGAAACTAATGATAACTTATGGTCAGTGTTTTCGGCACTTCCATTATGCTGCTTTTCCGTAACATCAGTTTCATAGCACTTTCTGCAGACAGCCATGTACTTATCAGTACCCCCAATGATTTCTACCTGTAAAATAACAAATGATATTTTGAATCAGTATGAATTGAAATGCACTCTGTTAAATACATTTTTCATGTTGAGAATAGCATAAGTTTTAACTTTCTTCTAGAAAAAATTATACACTTAATAAAACTTCCAATATGATTTTTTCTCTAAGAATTATGTATTTTAAATCACAAATTTTCAGAAAATACTCTTCAACATCATCAGGCAGTCCTGTGTCTCTATTTTTCAGTCACTATCGTAGTTGCGGTTATTTTTCACTAAATCTTGTCAGATATTATGCAGGGACAAACCTCTGCAGTCATTGATGATGGAATTTCGATTCTTCTCAATTTCTGTTCCTTGTTTTAATTTTCTTTTTTTGAGTTACTTTGAAAACCAATGATTTTAAGGGAATTCTAGTCTATGTTGTGAACAGTTTCTCTAACAGCCTGTCTAAATCTATCTTGTTGGAGCAATTTTTATAGCTGCTTTATTTTCTGCTATTTGAGTTTCTTGTCTGCGACCTGCCTCTCCTATGCAAGGTAGTTTACAATTACATTTTACTTCATAGACTACTCCTTGCATTTTAAAAATATCTTCTCTTTGAACTACCTTTGGGAAAATTTTTTAATTTTGTTCTTTAAACTTGGAGATAGTCTTATCTTACATTTTTTGCTAATGATCTTTAATGATTTGAATAAACCTTTGTGATCAGTAATTCTCCTAGTGAATTTTATTTTTTTGTTGTTGTGTGTTCTTTTTAACTGAAATACAGTAAAGTCTATATAACAAACTTCCATTTAATGGAATTTTCTGCAGAATCTTGACTTTGAATGACATTTACATGTAAATTAATCTCCATATTACAAAAAATCAATTTCTATAAAACAAAGTTTTTTTCAACTAAAAATTAACAATTTGTGTTTCAAAAATGTTGCTTTACAATTTTTTAGCATGCAGATTGGAGCAAAGTGTTCTTAATTCATTCTTTTGAAACATTTGGTTCAGTGAGGCGTACAGAATGTAGTTGGAAAAGGGATGCCACGCCAGGATTTAAGCTTTCTAAAATCATGATTAAATAAACATAAAATCCAAATCTGAAATTTGATTAATATAGTTGGAAAAGGGACACCACACCAGGGTTTGAGCTTTCTAAAATCACGATTAAATAAGCATAAAATCCAAATCTGAAATTTGATTAACGTAGTTGGAAAAGGGACGCCGCACCAGGGTTTGAGCTTTCTAAAATCATGATTAAATAAGCATAAAATCCAAATCTGAAATTTGATTAATGTAGTTGGAAAAGGGATGCCACGTCAGGGTTTAAGCTTTCTAAAATCATGATTAAATAAGCATAAATTCCAAATCTGAAATTTGATTTTGTGAGTTACAACATTGTCTTTGAATGAATAATTTGATTAATGACCAGTATGAATTGAATAAGTAAAATGTCAATACTGTTACTATTAATAAAAATTTTATTGGTGTCAAGAGACACCGAAAACCAGGGTTGCGACATTATAAGCTGCTTTCACGACTGCACTTACTGTGTACCCTATCTACTCGCATTTTAGGTTAAAATTTATTTAAAAATGACTAATATATATATAAAAAAGGTATTTAAGTGTAAATTAATTAAAAAAAAAAAGCCTTTGAGCATCGAAACCCTACTCAATCCAAGTAAGAATTCCTAAAACCAGTTAAATTTACTTTTTATTAATAGTAACAGTATATTCCTTAAATAAACTATTATTTTAATTACAATATAATAAAATATTACCATTTGAGCCTTCTAAATATTTATTTTTTAATGTCAAACAAAGACTAAGTACACGTGGTTCATATCGCAAATCGGCAAAACAAAAAAACGTGCTATGAAAATAGTATTAGTCCTATAATTATTGTAGTGTGAGTATACGTGTATTTCACACATTAATTTACAGGTATGTACTTGCAAACGTTAAAAGAAAAAAAAAGCTTGTGGTGAAAACATTCCTCTGCGTTCGCACTTTCCTCACTGATAGAAGGGGGGTAAAGTACGGAGGGGTAATGGCTATTTCACAGGACGTGTGATTTTGAATGTGCTTCCTCATTGTTTTGCTCTGGGACACCCCCTCCCCCTCTTCCATGTAATTTCTGCCGATCGCGAGCAAGAACTTGTTTCGCAATCGGTCCTTCAGCTTTCATGGAATTCATGCTATTTTTGCAGAAGACAGAACTGTCTAGTTTGAATCGTTAACATAGCAGTGTTAAATATTTTTTGAATAGGGAATTTTGTAATTGCTAACATTCAAGATTAAATACAATAAATAAAAATAAATATTAAAAAAAAAAGTGTTAACTTTTTCTGTACTGCCGGAAAAGAGAACGGGGGAAAAAAAAAAAAAAAAAAAAAAGAATGACATCCTACCCCTTGCAATTGTTAATTATACTCAACAACCGTTTTTGGTGCGTCCCCCCACCCCTCATAATCCCTCCCCTTCTAGCTTGTAAAATTCACACAGTCAGGATTCTTTCTTTATTTTTATTTTCTTATTTTGGTCTTGTGTGTGTTTCTACTTCCAGTATCTTAAGGTGAAGAGCGCACCCTTAGCAGTTGCTTACAAGCAACTATTTCCTGAGGTCTTTTCTCCAGCTCGGAAGCTGTGGTTCCGGCAACAACTAAAATTAAAAACTTTTTATTTTGTAGTTACACCTACGCGTTGTCTGTCATGCACGATGGAAAGTTGACACATATTATTGTTTTGATGTTTCAATCAACCTAAATTGATTGATGTTTTAATCACCCTAAATGTTTGATGCTTCAATCGAACTCCTTCCGAATAGGAAATTTTTTTGAGTAGTTAGCAGCCATGCGCAAAAACAAATATATGAAAATAACTGGAAGCTGGGAATTTTCACTGAATTTATCACTTGGCAGGACATTGCTTTTTCTTGCTGCAACGCACAGTTCGCAGTTCAAATATGGTATTTTATCCCTCCAGTTAACTTGCACCCATTTATAAAGGGAGCACCATTTTCGCACAAGTTGCTCGGGAGGTATATTAGAATCAGTAGTAGTTTTACCCCCTTTTTTTTTAAAGTCACATTCCTTTTCAGTTGTTTTATCAGTACTGTCTTTGCAATTTTTGCATTTCTTAATAATGAATGTATCCATTGTAATGCAGCATGTTGTATGATGGACGGCACCTTGAGTGGCGAGAGCAATTGCCCTAGCTTGCACTTATCTTTCCTAATATGTGTTCCTTCTCTATAGAAGTTTGAAAGGTCACTATGGTCACGAATGCAGGGGTTGTTTATGGCCTTGGGGATGGGAATGAAGCCGTAGACATCGCAGTTGACTTGAATGGGAGAAGGGGTCTAATCCCTCTAGCCTCTATCTTACCCTGACAGCCAACCCCACCCTTTAATGAGCGCTCTAGAGTATATGTTGGGGTGGGGAGTGATTCAACAGGTGCTGTAGGTACACAGTAGGAACATCAGGGTTCCCACTCATAAGTAATAAAAAATTCCCTGACTTTTCCAGGTTCTCCAGGTGGATTTTAAAGTTTTCCAGTGTGGCATGTTGCAAAGAATTATTACATTTCATTCTATTCCATTCATTTTTCTCACCAAAGCACACACTTGTAAATTCTTTAAGTAATTTGTCTTTATAAAATTACCTGCTTTTCATTAATAACAACTAACTGTGCACATTATTTTCTGTACCGAAGTTCCGTGAACTTTTGTGAATGAACTACCCACACAGAATTTGTGAACACATTCCCATAGAAATAGGTTATATGTAAGAAAAAATCTGTCAGTTGAATAGTTTCAGTTTTTCTATAACACAATGCAGCTAAGCTTAATGTTGGAATGGCTCTGTTCAAAGAAACATGTTTCAAGAGAACCAACAGACAAAGGACTTTGGTCCATCACTTGGTTGGTTCTCTTGTGAAGTGTTTCTTCAAGAGCCATTGTGCCTAATTGTTCCATGTTATAACAACTGCCTGCAGAAATTGAACAAAAGCTTAATTAACTGGCAATTTTAAAAATCCAATTTTGCATCTATTTTTAGAGAATAAAGGAAATATTTAATATAACTGAAAGTAAGATCTACCAAATTCTAGGCAGGCAGTAATTGCAAGCAAAAGTTTGAAATCTTGAAAAAATAAGTTATTTTTTTTTTTGGCAAAATAAAGTATCCATTAATTTTTACCAAAAAAAAAAAAAAAAAAAAAAAAATAAATAAAAAAAAGGAAGGGGTGATTTTCCCCAAGTTTTCCCTGATTTTTGGAACCATTTTCAAATTCCCTGAGAATTCCAGGTTTTTCCTGTTTTCCAGGTTGAGTGGGAACCCTGAACATATTATACCTTAAGGATTAAGAAAATAACAGCGGAGTGCAAATCGTTGACAGAATTTCGAAAACTAGTTTCCACAAAAACCGAATAGCCGGAGTAGAATCTGCTGATGGGTTAATATTTAAACGGCGGGTGCAATTTTGCGACAGACACTAATTTTGTTCTTGCGTTTTAAATTAAATCATCGCATTTTGCGAAAATAGCGACCACAGTTTAAACAATGCTCCACGCATGGAGTCGTTACGAAGCAGCTGTTTTTCCAAATCTGGATAGAAAGTCCATCGTTTTTATCATAGAAACTGCATTTCACAGGGGAAAACCAGTTGTAACTGGTGTGGGCCTAACTCTGTAGAAGTTGCGTATTCATTCTCATTCAATCAGTACACACTTGACTCACCTGTTTATTCACTCAAAAAGTTTAATAAAAAAAAAAAAAAAAGCCTGTCTCTTGTGGATAAAGAGAAACTTTTGGATGATGTTGATAAAGAAGAAAGCTTTGGCTATAAAGTATTAAAATGGCAGCAACTGAAAGACAAAGGAAGTGTTGAAAGTGCAGGCTCTCCGATTTTAATGTTGATGAAATTGTTGTGATCGCTGATTATCCTACAGGAAATGATATCTTCAAAAGTGTTATGAAATGCAGTAAATGCTGAAGATGCTGATGAAGAGTAAAAAAACATGAAACTTATAGTAAATGATGAAGATGATGAAGAGTAAAAAAACCTTCATATGAAGAAATACTAAAAGCATTCGATATTGTTCGACGAGGATGACAGTTTCAACTAAGTGCTGTGAACATCGAAATGAAATTTTTGTAAACATTGAAATGTTCTGATGTTTAGAAAAATATGAAACTTTTATGAACAAAACACTCTTTATAGGAATTTTGTACAGAGCAGAATTATGGATTTTTTTACAGTTTAAAATAAGTACATATATTGAAATCTTTGGTGGGTATAAAATAAAGTTATTTATTTACAGATTATGTACACATTAAAAAAAAATTCAGGAATTTTCCAGGAGTTCATAAAAAAATTCTAGGAGCAAATTTTTTTTGCAAGAATCATAGTGCTTGTTTTCATATTTTGCAAATTGGGGTAAAATTTACTATGTATTTAGAATTCTTATGAAGTTCTACCAGTTCTGCTGATACAGAGTTCTTCAGTGAGTTGCATCTTTAATGAAGTGGTAAAATTTCCCTGTATAAAACTTATGTGAAGGAATCTGGAACTTAGCAAAATGATAATAAAACAAAACAATTTCGCCATGGCACTGAAGATTCCATATTTCATAGTCATCTGTTCTCATGCAAATTGATATCTGTCCTGCCTGCCACCAATCTTCTTTAGTGAGGAAAGCGCATGTAGAAGGAACGTCCATCTTGAACTATAATTCATTACTTTTAAATCAGCGGCTCAAAGTCATCAGCTCCCACCCTACCCTCGCCTGTAACCATGGTAGCGTCTACCACGAAGAGGACTCAAGATGGCGAACTCACTTTCACCACTTTAGTTTACGATAAGCTTGAGTACGATCAGCTCCCAGTTTGGTCACAGGTAAAACCAATTATCTTTCTAAAGTAAAGCGGAGAAAAACGAGTTCGGAGTCTCGATCACGGCAGATACTATCATAGTTACGAGAGAAGGTAAGGAGGGAGCGGGTGCCCTTAAGCCGCCAATTTAAAAGTAATGGACTATATTGGGAAAGTTTCCACACGCTGTTGTGACTCCAACTGCACATAATTGCTATATCACAAACCAAAGTCACAAGAAATGTCACGCAAACATCTGGCACTGCAGCATCGTATGAGATAAAAGGGGCACATCTCTCCACACTCCATGGGAGGAAGTGAAGCAGATGCTACAGGGAACTAGAACAAAGTGACAGAATCAATCCAATCATTCTGCCCCCCCCCCCCAATTGCAAGTAAAAATTTTAGGACCTTTCATAAAAATACGGAAAATCAAGGACTTTCCAGGCCTGAAAAAAGGGGAAATGCATTCCAGGACTTTCCCAGGATTGCAGGGCCCATGCAAACCCTGTATTTACTCCCGTCAAAGTAAATCTCACTGAATGATGGTGACTCTGTTGTTAGTTAGTATGTGATATACTAGTACATTGAAAAAGTTCCGGAACTTTTTGAACATTTGCCAAATGTCAGTGAATTACGTCATTCCCTGCTGAGCAAGCGAAGAGCATCATGTGACCGACCAGCCAGAACCGGTTTGATCCAGATCCGGATTACAGGCATTCGAGGTTTCCCGTCACGAGGACAACGATGTCGAATTTTGAACAGCGTTCGAGTGTAAAATTTTGTGTTCTGCTCAGAAAATCTTTCATTGAGGCTTTTCAAATGATTAAGTCAGCGTACGGTGAGAGTGCAATGAGTCGAACTAGAGTTTATGAGTGGCATCGACGATTAGAAAACGGGCGACAGAGTATTGAGGATGATGAGAGGTCAGGACGACCTTCAACATCCATAACAAATGAACAAATCGTCATTGTCAAAGAAATTGTTAAAAATCCCCATAGCAGAAAGTTTTTGGTCAGTCTGCGACAGATATCATTGTGCCACAAAATAATCTGCGAGTGGTCACTGTGCAAGATAACTACTAAATGTATAAAACAATAAAAATTGCACAAACATATTTTTCTACCTAAAAAAATGTCTAACCTAGGTACTACAGCAATTGAAATGTTAATTAGAATCAAGAACATTCTAGTCCTCTGTATCTGGAATTTTACTAATATTTGCAAGCTGAAACACAGATTTAGGGAATAAAATGATATTTAACAACAATATAGCACAGAGGCATCACTAGGAAAAAATTGTCACAAGAGGAGAAATCTTCGCTCCGTTCTACTTCCGTTTTCCGAACATTTTTCTCCATTTCCCACCTCAAGTGCAAACATTTATGTAATTGAATGATGATTAAACAATAATACAGAAGTATAGCAGGTGGAGGGTTATTAGAGGGATAAATTTTTGCTCTGTACAACTTTGGTTATCAGAAACTTCCTCCATTTTCTATTATTAGAGGAGAAATTTTTGCTCCGTACAACTTTGGTTTTCCGAATTGTTTCTCCATTTTCAATCTTAAATACAAACATTTATCTAATAAAATGATATTTAATGACCATATAGGGCTGAGGGAATAGCGCAAGAAAAAGAATTCAAGATTACTGGGTTCCGTCAAACTTTCGTTTTCGGAAATTGTTGGCCTCCATTTTTAAACCAAACCACAAATATTTATGCAATAAAATGATAGGCCTATTTAGCAACAATATCGGATAATACCCTCTTCAAGCATCTAGGGAACGTCAGGAGAAACAAAAATTACGATTACGGGAGAAATTCTTACTCCGCCTAACTTTCGTTTTCAGAAATTTTGAAAGGCGGAAAACTTGCATCTGCGATAGAGTCTGCAAGATGGTTTAATAGGGTTCTGGGAATAGCGTTTCTGTCTGCAGTGCCAAAATAAATCTGTGATGTGAGTCGGCCGTAGTCGCGATTCTGCTACAGGAATGAGTACAAAATAAACCTGCGATGTACGTCGGCCGTAGCCGCAATTCTGCTACAGGAACGAGTACAAAATAAACCTCCGATGTACGTCACCCATCGCCGTGATTCTTCTACGGGGACGAGTACAAAATAAATCTGCGATATCCGTCGCCACGATTTCTTCTACGAGGACGAGTACAAAATAAATCTGCGATGTACGTCGGGCGTCGCCGTGATTCTGCTACGGGGACGAGTACAAAATAAATCTGCGACATAAGTCGCCGCGATTCTTCCACGGGGAAGAGTACAAAATCTGCGATGTACGTCAGCCGTCGCTGTGATTCTTCTACAGGGCCGAGTACAAAATAAATCTACGATGTGCATCGGCCGTCGTCGCGATTCTGCTACGGGGATGAGTACAAAATAATTCTGCGACCTATGTCGTCTTTTGCGAGAGAGAGAGAGAGAGAGAGAGAGAGAGAGAGAGAGAGAGAGATTATTATTACGGGAGCAATCCTCACTACGCGTAACTTCCGTTTTCGAAAATTTTGGAAGGCGAAAAACTTGCAGCTGTGATAGGGAGTCTGCAAGATGGTTTTAATAGGGTTCTGGGGAAATCGTTTTTGTCTGCAGGACCAAAATAAATCTGCGACGTACGTCGCCGTGATTCTGCTATGGGGTTAAAAATGACTGTCAAAAAACTGTTGCAGCGATTGCAGAAGTTGCCGGCATTTCAGGTTGGTAGTTGCCATGCCATTTTAACAGAGAAACTGGGCATGCATTACGTGTGCCAACAAATTGTTCCCCAAAAACCTGACACAAGAAAAAAAATGGATGAGAGCATGCAAGTATGTGTGGATAACATTAATGAAGTGGATTCAGATCCCGATCTCTTGAATCGATTGACCAATGGCGATGAGGGTGCTTTCTGTATGACCCCCAACCGACAGTCAAAAGTGTGAAAATCACTGTCATCAGCACGACCAAAAAGTTCAAGGCTGACCGCTCCAAAAGAAAGGTCTTGTTAACAGTTTTCTTCGATTACAAGGGGGTCATACACAAGGATTTCCTTCAACATGGCCGTACAGTCACTAAAGAAGAGTACGTCAATATCTTGAAATGTTTCCAAGAATCAGTGAGACGCAAGCGACCCGATCTTTGGAAGACCAACTCGTGGGTGCTCCATCATGATAATGCGCCGGGTCACAGTTCCCTCCTGGTGTCCGATTACCTGTTCAAACATCACATTCCTGTTCTTCCGCGACCAGCTTATTACCCTGATCTCCCCCAGTGTGACTTTTTTCCTTTTCCCCCGGATGAAGAATTTGCTTAAGGGGTGACACTTCTCAAGTACCGAAGAAGTGCAACGAGCTGCGATGGAAACACTGGAGGATGTGTCAAAAGAAGGCTTGCAATCTACATTTAAAATATGTATAAGCACTGGCAAAAATGCATAGTTGCATAGGGTAACTATAATACTTTGAAGGAAACACTGCATAAACAGGTATTATCTGTACTCATTCTTTTTTAATATAAAAAGTTCCGGAACTTTTGAATGTACTGGTAAATTCATCAAACAGTAAGCATGGATTGTACCACAAATGAAAAGTCAGAACAGTAACAGTACTGGGCAAATGGGCACAGGAAGAAGTGCGACATTTAATCCGCTTTTTTAAGGGCACCCAATCTGTCAGAATCCATCATAAGCTAATATGGCAGGCTATGGTGCCAAAGAAATGACCATGAAACATTTACAGAAGTGATGTCATGCATTCAGACATAATCAGGTAAGCATAGTGGATAAACAAAGGAGTGGTGACCATCAACATCTGCTGTGCATGTTGATGACACTGAAACAGCATGAAAGTCACACATGTGCCTCTGGGAACATTGAAATAGTAGCTCAACCTCTTGCACTGTACATTGCTCAATAACTCTAGGCAACCAAAAAGCAGGATCCTAGGCACCTGACCAGGAAAAGGTGCACTCATGGTAACATCACTGACACTCATTCAGCAACAGATGGAACACTGAGAGGACATTACATTATTGGAGATGAGACCTGGTGTTTCATTACAGCTTAGGTAATAAAGCCAAATCAATTACATGAAAGCATCCTGGTTTTCCTGTCACAAAGAAATTTAAGACATTGCACAGCCCACGAAAGGTTCTAGCAATGTTGTTTCAGGGTATGCAAGACATCAACTCGGTAGATTTCATTCCTCGAGGAGCAATGATCAATGCAACTGCTCATCAGGCCACACTAACCATACTAAACGACTCTTGGCCATAAAATTACTGGATTACTGTTGCACAATAACACTGGTTCCAGAAAAATCTAGATCTGCTGTGGTTTTGGCTCAACATCAAAACCACAGCAGATCTCTTGTGTGCTTAGCACTGGGAAATTTCACTCCATCCACCCTATATGCCTGATTTGGCACCATTGGACATCTACCTTTTCCCAAAATGCAAGAAGCACTTTCAAAGTCTATGCTTCCAATCTGATGATAACATCTAAGAGGAGGTCAAATGATGGCTACATCTATAGGATGTACAAACTTGGACTACCAAGGCTTTGACCTCTTTTATCTCTTGCTATGGTACATGTCTCAATAGACTTGGTGACTATATCAAAATAAATAAATAAATAAATAAAAAACACATGTGTATCTAAATGTAATGTGTGTTATCTATGACACCTTTGTTTATTTCCGAAATAAAGAGATATGAAACCTTGCTTTCTGACTTTCTTCATAATACAATATTTGTGCATTTCTGGAAACATTTAAAGGTCAGTTTTACACAAGCCATAAAAACTAGTGTATTCTGTTAGAGAGAGATTTCAGGTAGGTTTGGGAGGAAATTCGCCTGGTCAGTTCTGAGTCATCTGTACAGGGTGAAAAGCTGCATATCACCAAATACAACATGTATCATGAGATAACAGATTTAAGAGAATCAATACACTAAATAAGAAAAATGCTTTCAAAACTTGCACTTGAAAGCAGAAGATGCTCAAACCAAATATTGTTTTTACTAAGAAAACCAGATTTCTTTTAAAATAATTTTGTTCACATAGCCCTTGAATCTAGTTATATACATGTTCTTACACAGAAACACATCCTTTGTGTTGCAATTTCTAAACAAAAACAACAATTATGTGGAAAAGAAACTTGAAAGGTAAGATCATAACAGAAATTTCAGAGGATTTTGAAAAATGACTTTTTTCACCCCACCCCGCACACATCAGCTTTTTTAAATGTGCATATGTTTTCATGGTACATTGTGTGGAATTATTTTTACAGCTGTATTTGACTACCTCATGCTGATTTTTCTGGAAAATTTCAGCTGTGTGAGGGATGTCTCTCTTCTTTTTTCTGGGTCAAGGGGTGTAAGGAGAAGGACACAAGGCCCTAAATATAGTGAAATTTGTTCTTGTGAGAATGATTCTGTTCTCTGAAAAAAAATAATCTTCCTTCATTACTGTTGTGCAGGACTAAGCTAAAACACTGGGGGGGGGGGATTAAACAGTAAGAGAACATGTGAATGTAACAAAAAAAGTGAATAAAAATTAATGTTTTCTTAGAATAAGCTTCTCTTTCTCAGCAACTTAAGGCAATACTTTATGTTCCTTGAAAACAGCTACAGTCGAGTCCTGTTAGAGTGAAATCCAATAGAACGAAAAACCCATTATAACGAAATTTTTAGCATTCCTGGCAAAATTCCCATTAATGAAATGTATTTTTAATTCCGTTTGAACAAAATTCATTAAAACGAAAATTTCATTATAATGAAGAAATATTTTGAATATTAAAAGAAAAGTATTCCATTATAACAAAATTTGCAGCCCTGAAAACAAGCAGCACATTCCTTTGGAAGACCTTTCCCCACATTTAAAAAAAGGCAACTTCTTTATCTGACTTTTTTTTTTTTCACTTGAACGACTCACTCATTTTTACGCACCCGTGGTGACTGAACTACGACCAGATGCCAGTGTTTCCATAACAACCTACTTGCCGTGTGCGGTGCCCCCTTTTCTCCCGCAACTGGAATGCAGTTTTTCTGACCTAGAAAAGACAGAACCAATGTTTTTGAAGAACAAAGAAAAATCACGTAACAGCTTCAAAAACCAGCAACTGGACCTCAAATAAAATTAGATTACGGTAAGCTCAATTCCAAGATGTGGACTCAGCCACTTTCACCTGGTTCCAAGACATACTATAACGAAATGTGCCCATTAGTGGACCATCGATTCCAGTAAAGGCTGCGCAGTTCACCAAAACTTTAGGAGTTATGGATTTTCAGGCAAGCGGGGGATGGTTGAATCGGTTCAAAGATCGGTACGGAATCATCGCAAAAACAACTTGCGGAGAAGCGAGTGCTGCTCCGATGGAAAATGTGAATGAGTGGAGAGCAGGAGTGGCAAAACTCATCTAAACTTATAGCCCAGATGATGTCAGAAAAGCGTGTCTTCAATGCAGACGAGTTTGGAATTTTCTTCCAGTTGGAGCACGACAAAAATTTGGCAATGAAGAATGACAAATGTGTTAGCGGTAAAAGATCGGAATAGCGACTGACCGCTCTCTTCTCCTGTAATCAATCAGGGACTGAGAAGAGGAAAGTGCTAGTGATTCGACGATCCCAAAAATTGGTGTTTGAAAAATGTGTAATCGCTACCTTGTGACTAAAAAGCCAACAAAAAAGCGTGGATGATGCAAACTATCATCAATGAAAGGCTATTGAAGTTCGACTCTGAGATGAAGAGGAAGAAAGAAAAATTCTTCTGGTTGACAATTGTACGGCTCATAACGAACCTCAACAGCTTGAAAACATTGGTGTGGAGTACTTTCCACCAAACTGCACAGCAGTTCTCCAATTCTTGGACCAGGGGATAATAAAGTCTGTAAAAGACCATTAATAGTGCACATTGATGAAATTGATTCTTCTTGGAATTGAGAAAAACGATTCCATAAAAGTGAATGTCAAAGATGCATTGCATATGATTTCTGGAACACAAGGCAAAGTGTCAGAGGAAACAATAAAACACAGTTGGTGCCAAACGAAGTTAATTGACTGTGAAACTGAACCCAAAAACGATGCGACCAACACCGACGCAGATTTAAGTGCTTCGTTAAAAGCAGTGTGGAAAGCTCTCCAGACATCTGTTTCAGTTCTCACCGATGTTTTGCTAGAGGATTTTTTACATGCGGATAACAATATTCTGACCTCCTACGAACTGACTGATGCAGATACAATTGAATCAATTTCGGATAACAGAAATGAGGAAATTGCGGAAAGCAGCAAAGACGATGAAATTCATTCAACTCCTCCATTGCGTGCAAGTGTGTGTGGAGCAATTAGATGTTTAGAAAAGGTTTGCCATTTCATATCCAGGACAAACGAACATCCCGGATAAAACTTTCACCAATTTACATTGTTTGCAAGAACTTTTATGTTCAGCAGCAACAAAGTCTCATTTTCAAACAAAAATAACATTTCTTTAAAATGTAAATACTACATACATACTGTACATACTATATGTGCTGTACGAGAAGGGAAAACCTCTAGTGTGCAAAAGTGGTGTAAACTTTATGAAAGGTATGCATGGAATTAAACGTACTAGAGAGTTTTCTTTTTTTTATTTCATGTTTTAGGATACAGTATAGTACTTTGAATACAGTCGATTCCTGCGAGTCATTTTAAAAAATTAAATGCAAAATTAAAAATTCCATTATAACGAAATTGCGACATAACGAACAGATTTTGGCAGTCTCGTGAAGTTTGTTCCAACGGGACTTGACTGTACAATTATTACTGCTGTAATAGAAAAGTCCCTCATAAAACCGGGAGGAAATTGATCAAAGACTGAAACAGTTATCTTGCCATGCATGCAATACTTATCATGACATACAAATGGTAAGAGTAGCAATTTACTACTTTTTCAGAAGTAACTTTCTTTTGGCCAATTTTCAAATTGAAATGGAAATTGAGCACTTTAAAATCATACAGCATTATTTGCCATTTGCCACTAAAATAAAAACAAAAATAAAAAACTGAAGAATACGTGTATTCATTTATGAAGCATTAATTTTTTTAAATACAGAAAAAAACAATATTAAAAAACTTTTTAATAGTTTGATGAAAGTTTTTGTTATTTCTCTAACATTTGAAGGTACAGTATACTGCAAATGGAGAATAAAGTGTACACAAACTCAAATAGACCAACTAGTAGTGTATACTACTGAACACATATATGAGGTAGGATCCGAAAGTTGCCGGACTGGCTCTGCAAGTCCATAGACAGAGTTACAAAACCGAAGCACACCCTTCTTCAAAATAAGACCCTCTTGCGAAAACACATTCCTGCAAGTGACTGTAGAGTTTGTCAAAGAACTTCTGGAACCCTTCCTTTGCAATGACCTTCAGTGCAACCAGTGACGAGTTTTAAACTTCTGCACTCAAAAACCAACGACCTTAAAGTCGATGTGTCAGCTTAGGGAAGAGGTGGAAGGCCAACAGCTCTTGTTTTGGTGAGAAACTTGTGAACGAGGAGTGACCTTTGTGCCAGTTCACTATCGTACAACAGCACCCATGATTGCTCACCTCACAGTTGAGGCCACTTCTTGTGAATTGACTCACACCCAGATAGAGCTCCTTGTTGACAGTCCTTCAGGGATGAATTCAAGATGAACAATATACCCTGGATGTCGAAGAAACCTTTAGCATGATCTTGCCTTTGCTGCTACCTCGGAGGAATTTTTGCTTGCATGGAGACGTTGGCGATTTTTACATAACTGAAGCCAGCTTAGTCTGTGGGCCGAAGAAGAAGCCCCATTTTCCATCTCCCATTATGATTCTTTTAAGAAATTGTGGGTCTTGGTCAGCAGCGGTTACGAGATAACCTGGCATTTCAATCCATATGGCCAACTGAACTTCAGTTAACATGTGTGGGATGATTTGTTGACATGCCCGGTGAATCTTCATATCATCTATTTAGTACCTGTTGAACACATAGTTTCCAATATCCCAGCAGCGTCAGCTATTTGCTTGATTGTCTGTTGGTGCATACGATGGCCGCATCCTTCAAAATGTTTCACATGTGCAAGCTGTCACTGGCTGCCCGCTTCGTTTGGCATCTTTGGCCTCTTGCCTGCCTTCTCTGAAGTGTCAATGCCAATTGAATGTTTGTGACCATGACAGGATGTTTTCGCAATAAACTTGTTTCAACATATCTCAAGTTTCTGTTGGACTTTTGCCCAAACGAACGCAAAACTTAAAGTTAATGCCCTGCTCAAAAGACGGGATTTTTCATCCAATGTCGAACACTGCGTAGGTTACTGACAACACCCAGATGTACTGCAGCAAGCATGTGACATAGATGGACTAAACCAATTTCTGTGTGAGGGGGAATAATGTAATGTAATCTAATAATCACCGTGGGTATGCAATAAACATACTTTGCTGTACAGGTGCAGTCCGGCACCTTTTGGATCCTACTCCATTAAAGCATTTTTCTTTGCATAAAAGAAGAAACTATATGACAATCAGCTGTTCACAGACAGAATGACCTTCTCTAAAATTATTAAAATACACTATTTTTAACGAATAATATTAAAAAACATACCTCAGTTTCTTTTCCTATTCTTTTTGTATAAGAAGCTTCTTCAAAACATAGCATGCAAACAGCAGTAAGCTTGATCACACTTTCTGCTAAAGGCACCAGTTGTAATATGTCTCCAAAACTCTGGAATAAAAGAGACCATTCTCATCATACATATACTGTACATGTATATAACTCAGAAACCAAACTTATTCTAAGAACACTTTTGCTAAGAGCAATAACAGAAAAGCTGCCATTATTCAATACCGAAAATGCAATCCAGGATCAGACTGTTTGGTTATAACCCAATGAATTATTTGAAAGAAGTTTACACTTGGTCAAACACCAGATAAAGATGCTGCCTTTCAAAAGATTTTATTTCAACTAGAACTAAAAATCATATGGAGCAAAGCTGTTATACTTTCAAACCCACAAGCATCCATAATAACAATTTGAAACTAAAACAGCACTTTATGATGTGGAACAATTCTACACCATGCACAACTGAAAAAATATTGATGTTAAAAACGTAACATAAAAAGGATGCTACTTCAAATATTTTTCATAATGGGTATTAAGAAAAAGAGCAAAAATTAATACTTCTTCAAAAATACATCCATAAAACTGGTTCCACATGTAGGTTATTTTATTGACAGCTAATTACAAATACTTTTCCCTTTTCTTATTTTAGAAAATGATTTACAAACCATTAAACTTCCATTTCTTTTATTATAAAACATTTTACTCATGTTTAAAGTTCTCACACATGCAGCAAAATATGTATGGTGATTCTATCCATGATATTTTTGACAGTAAATCATGCAATACTCACATGCCATTTTTACAGCTCATTTGATCAAAATGACTATTTTTATATAAATGTTCAAAATTTGTTGGAGTTTCTATCAATAATGATGATGGAAGACCCAGTATAAGGCACTTCTGGATAACAACTACAAGATTTATTGTTTTAGAACATAATTTTTTTCTTTTGTTTCCTGCCTAGTTTATTATAACTGAAATTAAAAAGTTGGCTTACCCAAAGTAAACAATAAATAAATAATTCACTCAGAAATAATACACTTTAAATTATTCTTTATATCTGGGTTGTGTTATTTTATGTACAGACATTTCATGTTCTTTGTTGTTTTCCAGGTCACATTGTCAAATCCTTACTGGTTTTATAACACCAGTAAAGCATTGACCTTCTGAACAACAGGTTCTTGAAACTGGAGGGTTCTTGAACTGCTGTCCAATTCAAGAATCTTCTGAACAAATAACACCAGTAAAGCATTGGCAATGTGACCTGGAAAACAATGAAGGACATGAATGTCTGTACATAAAATAAAACAACCCAGAGATAAAGAATAATTTACAGTCTATTATTTCTGAATGAATTTATTTCATGCCTAGGACTTGATTGACAGTCACCAAAAGGCAAGAAATATCAGCAAAGGAACAAAACGGAG